>CM050453.2:44142277-45392190 GCA_027563935.2 Costus lasius | reverse complement strand
AGGTGGCGCAAGGCCATGGGATGATAAGCAAGCCGCCCATCTTTCTTCTCCCTCTAATCTAGTTAGTCTATGTTATGTTAGCAAGGGAATTTGGAGGCTATCCTCCCCCTTGAATGTTTTCATGTGAATGGTCTCTTAATATTCTTTCAAACTCACCCACGCATGTGTGGGATGCTGCAATGCCATGTGTGTAAGCTCATAGGGCCCTACTTCGTGAGTTTTCCACCATTGGACCGGTGAAGAACGGGAAGGTCACCCTTTCTATTCTCAAAGGGTGCAAGGTGAGTTCCTCCCTTAGAGTAGCTCTATTTCTTATGGTAGAACCGCATGTCTAGATCTCTTTGATATTGTAGAACCGCATGCTTAAGCTTTATTCAAAGTTTCATCTTATCTAGAAGCGCATGTTAGGTTTCTCTTGTTGATTAGTTTCGGTTTTCACTATTACATACCAAAACAAGCTAATTTCGAACTTCGATAGCTTAAGGGGTTTATTAAGCTATACTTATTTATCAAAATGTTTTCGAAACGCGTTGTTTGAATGTTGCATGCTTGGTGACCCCATCATCTTGGTATCAGAGCTTAGGCTCTTAGAGTAGGATTTTATAAGACCAAAACTTTATTTTCCTACTACTAGGGCAATTTTTGGACCTAGGTGCTTGAAAGAATTTGATTAGCTATATCTTATCACCTTAGGGTCTATTTTCAAAACTTACTCATTTCGAAAATGGCTACTAGATCCGGTGCCCCCTATGGTCTTAATCAAGCTATTGACCATGAGGTGAGTGCCCTTTCAATGGAGATGGCTTCCCTTAAAGAAACCCTAGCAACCCTTCAACACTCCATAGGTGTTATAGACAATAGGCTTAACACCCTAGAGTCTAACTCTAAGATGGATCCCCAAACTACTAGCCGACCTAATAGTGGATCCCACACAAGGGAACCAAATGTTCAAGGATCTCCTTCACACACCCCTAGAGTCAATCATGCTCAAACCGAATGGGAAGGGCCTCATGCCCCTCAAACCCCCTATCATAGACCTAGAGAGTATGATGTGCAACGTGCCATCAAGATCAATCCCCCTACTTTTGGTGGGTCTCTTAACCCCAAGGAATTCCTAGATTGGGCCACAAAGCTAGATCAATACTTTGATTATAGCCTTATGCACAATGAGAGTAAAGTTAGGTTCACCAAGTGCTTACTAGAAGGACCCGCTAGACTCTATTGGACCCATATCGAGAGAACTATAGAAAGGGATGGTAAGCCACCCGTTGAGTCTTGGGATGAAATGAAATTCCTACTTAGGCAAAAGTATGTCCCACCTGGTTTCATGCAAAAACTTAAGGATGAACTTGGTAGTCTCACTCAAGGCTCCTCTACTGTAGAAGCCTATCAAACCAAGCTAGAAGAACTCCTCATTAGGTGTGAAGTCAAGGAAGACCAAGGTATGATCCTAAGTCGGTTCAAGACTGGACTTAGACCTGACATTAAGAGGGCCTTGACCTACTTCCAATTAGATACCCCGGAGATAGCCTATCAAAGGGCCATTGAAGTTGAACAAGAACTTAAGAATAGGAAGGAGACTCTCCCTCCCCGACCCATCTATAGGCCAGCTCCTATGCACTTGCCTTCTAGCTCAAACCCAAAACCAAGAACTGCTCAAACTACTGACAACTCCATCCCCATTTGTTATAACTGTAGGCAGAAGGGACACTTTGCAAAAGAATGCCCTAAGAAAGTCATGGTTTTATCTGAGGAAAACATAGACCCTGAGCCCACCTTTGAGGAAGACCCGGATCAAGAGATTGAAATCAACGACTATGACAGTAGTGATGATATCTTCAACACCTTAGGGGTAGTTAGGTGTACCCTTGTCAAACCTACCCCCACTGAGGACTGGCGCCGGACCAGTATCTTCCACACCTACACCAAATGCCATGGTCACATGTGCAAGGTGGTCATTGATGGTGGAAGCAGCCTCAATGCTGTCTCCCACATAGCTGCTACAAAACTGAACCTCAAAATGGAACCCCGACCTAGCCCTTACAATATTTCCTGGGTTAACCAAACCAGTGTCCCTGTGACCCATAGGTGCCTCGTACCTATCCAGTTTGGTACATATGAGGACAAGATTTGGTGTGACGTCCTTACTATGGATGTAGCCCAAATCCTCTTAGGACGCCCTTGGTTATATGACATGGATGTTGTCCACTACGGTCGGACCAATACCTATGTCTTTACCCATAAGGATCAAAAGATTAGGCTAAAACCCTCTCTTCCCAAAGAACTTAGAGCCACAACTAGCAAGGGTAAGATAGAGGAACCCAAGAAAGGCCAACCTACCATTCAACTTATAAGGCCTCAAACTTTCACTAAGGAAATTATAGCAGATCAACCCCTTTATACCTTAGTCATCAAAGAAGTCAACCCTGAAGTAGAAGAGAAGCCTTCCCCAGAAATAGAATCCATACTCCAAGAATTTAGTGAGCTCACTCTAGAGGATCTCCCTGAAGGACTGCCACCTCTTAGGGATATACAACATGCCATAGACCTAGTACCTGGATCCTCTCTTCCCAACCTACCCCACTATAGGATGAATCCTACCGAACATGAGGAACTCAAAAGACAAGTAGATGATTTATTGTGCAAAGGTTACATAAGGGAAAGCCTAAGTCCCTGCGCCGTCCCAGCCCTTCTTACCCCAAAGAAGGATGGCAGCTGGCGCATGTGTATAGATTGCAGAGCTATCAACAAGATTACTATCAAATATAGGTTTCCCATACCTAGACTTGATGACTTGCTAGATATGTTAGTAGGATCCAAATGGTTTTCCAAGCTTGACCTCAGGAGTGGATATCATCAGGTTAGGATTAGAGAAGGGGATGAATGGAAGACCGCCTTCAAAACCAAAGACGGCTTATATGAATGGTTAGTTGTAACATCCCACATTCTTAACCCCAAACAAATGGCACAATTCACAAATGATACAGGATGTTTCATATAAGATCGATCATATGCTAGGTAAAACCGAGTTCAAGAAAACACGATCTGAAAAATTTCCATAAATCCATACATACAAATTCACAAAACTCAAATCTCATAAATCTCATAAGGGTACCTGCCACCACGCAATCCTTGCACTAGACATATGCAAGGCAATAGTTATATCAAAACCGATTCAAATTCATAAAATCCATAAAGGTACCTGCCACCAGGCAATACTTGCACTAGACATATGCAAGTTACAGGGTATATCAAAACCGATTGCACAGAATATACAACAAGCCGAAATTCAAAACAAAATCACAAAATCGATTTTATAAACTCATACCAAACACCGAAACCAGGCTGAAGCCCGCGGTGACTCAAAAATCAAACTCATAAGACTGCCATAACCGGCAACATAATTCACATAGTTCACATAGTCTCATGATTCACATAGTTCATATAATTTATGTTAAGGCCACAACCGGCCCCAAGAATTAAGCATAAAAATTCTTAAAACAGCAAACAGCATAATTATCCACGCCAAAGCACTCAAGACATGCGCCCCTGCTCTATGCCTGAAAATAGTGAGGGGTGAGCTACACAGCCCAGTGAGTGGATAGTCTAAATCGACCATCCAGAACATACATTCAAAAATATAGGCAGATTATTTTAAAAATCTTTAACAGGAACATTATGTCAACATATAACAAAATAAAGAAACAGAAGTCATATAGACAGTTAAATGTACACACTAGCATATTACAAATTCAGGTTCTAGAGTTTTACTCTAAACCAATTAAACACATATATTCTAAACCAACTAAACACACCATACTTAATTAACCTAGTTGTCCAGCATAATCAGTAGTGACCAATATGGTCTAACCCGGCTTGGCCAAAGCACTGGGAGCTGCAAAATCTCGTGCAACACATAAACATGGATAGTGAGTAGAATCAAGAGGTGGCCCCCCGCCAGGTCACGACGTGGCACTTTGCTCTCTCACCCCATAACACATCGATGGATTGTGTGTAGATTCAAGAGGTGGCCCCCGTCAGGTCATGACGTGGCACTTTGCTCCACACACCCAACATCATAAACCGAGTGATGACATCAAGAGGTGGCCCCTGTCTGATCAAGACATGGCACTTTGCATCTTATATCACCCCAACACATAAAAGAGTAATGACATCAAGAGGTGGCCCCTGTCCGACCAAGACATGGCACTTTGCGTCAAAACCCGTTCTCCCAAAAGGTTCCTACTAGACAACAGACATATCTTATTTCATATTTCACAAAGGTGAACATATTTCACAAAGGTGGACTCCTAAGTGTCAACTAGACTCTAGGATAGTCATCACAAAAATCATATCGGGCAGGCATCAACCCCCATCACAATAATCATAATAGGCAGGCTGAACATCAACCTCCTCACATATCACAATACAGGGCTGAAATTCGAACCCTTAACATAACACATAAGGACTATCCCCTTGAGTTCATAGTTACACCTAGCCTTAGTCCTAACCATCACATAATCACATAATTTTCCAAATTCACATAACCCATAATTTTCCAAATTCACATAATCACACATATTGTTCAAAATTCACAAGATCACACATATTGTTCAAAATTCACATGATCACACAGATTGTTCAAAATTCACATGATCACACAGATTGTTCAAAATTCACATGATCACACATATTGTTCAAAATTCACATGATCACACATATTGTTCAAAATTATATAACATAACACATAATATTTTATATTCGAATATCACCGAATATAGTGTAGTCCTTAAATTTCATGCTGATTAGTTTAATCAAACCTTGCTATGTTGTCACTCAAGTTTCTCAAATACAGATACATAGCCATAAATATAACACCATAATTATTTAACATATTACACACACCAAGAAACAGTCATATCAAGCATCCATAAAATCAACTTAAAATTTAAAACAAGTATTCATATAAATTACTTTAAAAATTACCACATATAACATATTAACTACAAACACCAAAATTCGGTTTTCATAGACAATTATCAAGGTCATCAAGGTTTCGGTTTTCATGTTAACTACAAACATCAATTTCAGTTTTCATAAACAATTATCAAGAACATCAAGATTTCGGTTTTCATGTTAACTACAAACATCATTGATTTAATGTTACCAAAATTGATTTCGGTTTAACTATAATTAACAAGAATTTCATACCCAAAATTCAATGATTTAATGCTACCAAAATTCCTATAAAAATACCTTAAATTTCATACAAATTTTCGGTTAAATAATCATCATATAATCACCTTTGAAAAATTCGGTTTTCATGATATATTCAACTTTACAAAATTCGGTTTTCATCATAGTGAAGTCTTGAATTTCGGTTTTAGCATGGTAAGATTTCCAACAAGCGAATATATCATCTAACTCATCAATTAACACAAACAAATAGATAGAAATCAATTAGACAACCCACTCACCTTGAACCGAGAACACAAGGTGAAAAACCCTTCCAAAAATTCGTCTAAGGCTTTGAAAGATGCTACCAAACACCAAGGAATAATTCGCCAAAGGGAAAGAGATGGAGAAATCACCAAAATCGCCTCAAGAACTCTTCAAGAATCGCCTAAGTTCCTCAAGAAGTCGCCAAGTTCTTCAAGCCGTCGCCCAAGGTTTCTTTCAAGCCAAAAAATCGCCAACACTCTACCCTAACCGAAATATTAATTTGAATTTTCAGTTTTTAACTCTTAACCCATTAACCCATTAATTCAAATCGGGTTTAATCCATTTAACTAATAATTTGAATTTTAAAAACCCAATTAGCGCCAACCCAAAAACCCATTAATTTAACCATTAACTTAACGAAAATCCAATAAGGTCTAATTAACATCCAATAAGGGTTTAATTAACCAATAAGGTCTAATTAATTAACTTACAACTTACAACCCATAAATCCTAATTAATTTATCATGAACAACCAACAATAATTTATCATAAAATTAACAGCCAATAATCAAACAAATAATCTCTAATTAATTTACAATAAATTAACAACCAAAAACTTCTAGTTAAGTAACTATTAACAACCAATACATAAAACAATATCACAGCTAATGATTTTATTTAAATCCAAATAATGCTTACCAGGACTCAAGATTCTTGGATCTTACATCCCTCCCTCCTTATAAAGCTTTAGTCCTCTAAAGCTCAGCATCCATATCATCAAAGAGGTAAGCATAAAATTTCCTCATATCAGCTTCAGTCTCCCATGTCGCCTCCTCAACTGACTGATTTCCCCAGATAACCTTTACCAAAGGTATAGTCTTGTTCCTCAGAACCTTATCCTTTCTATCCACAATCCGAAGAGGTCTTTCCTCAAATGTCAAGTCACTCTGAATCTGAAGAGGTTCTAACTCCAACACATGAGATGGATCAGGATAATATTTCCTCAAAGTAGAGACATGGAATACATTATGCACATGATCCATAGCAGGAGGTAAAGCCAATCGGTAAGCCACTGGACCAACTCTCTCAATAATATCAAAAGGGCCTACAAACCTAGGGCTCAACTTGCCCTTTTTGCCAAATCTCATAACACCCTTAGTAGGCGACACCTTCAAGAACACATGGTCCCCTACCATAAACTCCAAGGAACGACGACAGTCGTCAGCATAACTCTTCTGTCTGTCCCGAGCAATTTTCAGTTTATCCTGGATCTCTCTGACCTTATCAGTAGTCTCTTGAACTGCATCAGATCTCAAAATCATTCTGTCACCAGTTTCCTCCCAACACAAGGGAGTCCTACACCTTCTCCCATACAAAGCCTCATAAGGAGCCATCTGAATACTGGAGTGGAAGCTATTATTATAAGTAAACTCTATCAAAGATAGATCCCGGTTCCACTCAGAACTCCAATCAACCACATAGGCTCTCAACAGATCTTCTAGAGTTTGTATAGTACGCTCCGTCTGGCCATCAGACTGAGGATGATATGCTGTACTAAAACTCAACTTAGTACCCAAACCTTCCTGTAAGCTCTTCCAAAATCTGGACAGAAATCGAGAGTCCCTATCAGACACGATATCAACAGGCACTCCATGCAGTCGGACTATCTCATCAATATATAATCTAGCCAGTCTCTCTAGAGAATAAGTCATCTTAATCGGAAGAAAATGGGCTGATTTAGTGAGTCTATCAACAATCACCCAAATAGCATCATGACCCAATCTGGTTCTGGGCAAACCACACACAAAATCCATACTGATGCATTCCCACTTCCACTCAGGAATAGGAAGGGGCTGCAACAAACCACCAGGCTTCTGGTGTTCAGCCTTTACAGTCTGACAGGTTAAACACCTAGAGACAAAATCAAACACTTCTTTCTTCATACCCGGCCACCAAAAACTTTTCTTGAGGTCCTGATACATCTTAGTCACACCAGGATGTAGAGAATATTTGGAGTTATGGCTGTCCTCCAATATTTCTTTCCTCAAGCTTGGTTCCTCAGGGACACATACCCTTCCACGAAACCGAAGAATACCATCATCAGACAGGCTAAAATCCTGAACTGCGCCATCAACCAGACTATCCCTGATCTGAACTAATTTCGGATCCACAGACTGCTGATCTCTGATCTTCTGCAACAAAGCAGACTGTACTCTGAGAAAAGCCACATAACCAGTCTGAACTCTAGGAGAAACGCTGATCCTGAGATCTCTGAACTCCTGCAGTAACTGCCACTCACTGACCCGCAGTGCAGCTACTGAAGTAACTGGATGTCTGCTCAGTGCATCCGCTACTACATTGGCCTTTCCAGCCTGATACTGAATAGAGAAGTTATAATCTTTGATCAACTCCATCCATCTCCTCTGTCTCATGTTCAACTCCTTCTGAGTGAAGATATACTTGAGACTCTGGTGATCAGTGAATAGATCAAACTCTTGACCCAGCAAATAGTGACGCCATATCTTCAAAGCAAAGACTACGGCCGCCAACTCTAAGTCATGAGTAGGGTAGTTCAATTCATACTCCTTCAGTTGTCTCGAAGCATAGGCTACTACAGAACCCTTCTGCATCAAGACACAACCCAACCCTTTGCTAGAAGCATCTGTATAAACAGTAAACCTTTCCCCATCACTAGGTATAATGAGGATCGGTGTACTAGTCAACCTTCTCTTCCGCTCTTGGAAGCTCTCTTCACACTTGTCATCCCAAATAAACTTAGCCTCCTTTCTGGTTAATTTAGTTAAAGGACCCGCCAGCTTGGAGAATCCCTCAACAAATCGCCGGTAGTAACCTGCCAAACCCAGAAAACTCCTGATCTCAGTAGCACTAGTCGGTCTTCCCCAATTAAGGATAGCTTGCACTTTAACTGGATCTACCGACACCCCCTGACCAGAAATCACATGTCCCAGAAAACTGATCTTCTCTAGCCAGAACTCACACTTACTAGCCTTGGCATATAACCGGTTCTTCCTCAGAACCTCCAGCACTCTGCGCAAATCACTGACATGATCTGAAGTAGTCCGTGAGTATACCAAAATATCGTCTATAAAGACCACCACACAAGAGTCAAGCAACTCATGGAATACCCTGTTCATCAAATCCATGAAGACAGCAGGTGCATTTGTCAGTCCAAAAGGCATAACTAAAAATTCGAAATGCCCATACCTGGTCCTGAAAGCAGTCTTAAATATATCCTCATCCTTGACTCTAAGCTGATAATATCCTGATCTCAGATCAATCTTAGAGAACACTGTCGCTCCCTGTAATTGATCAAATAGATCATCAATTCTGGGAAGTGGATACTTATTCTTGATAGTCACTTGGTTCAGTTGCCTGTAGTCTATACACATCCTCAGGGTTCCATCTTTCTTCTTCACAAATAACACTGGCGCTCCCCAGGGAGAAGCACTAGGCCGAATATACCCTTTCTCTAGCAATTCCTCCAGTTGTTTCTTAAGCTCGGCCAACTCTGAAGTAGCCATACGATAAGGAGCTCTGGAGATAGGTGCCGTACCTGGCGCCAACTCAATGCCAAACTCCACTTCTCTAATCGGTGGCAAGCCTGAAAATTCCTCAGAGAACACATCAGGAAACTCTTTCACCACCGCCATCTGAGTCAAATCAGAAGTAGAATCATCCTGCACCTTAACATGCGCAAGATAACCCTTGCACCCACTAGCAAGTAACTTCCTGGCATGCAGGAAAGATATTACATGCGGTCCTTGGTCTGACACTAGACCTCTCACAAAAATCCGATTCCCATCTAGCATATTTAAAGTGATTACTTTCTCAAAGCAATCCACAGAGGCATGATGCGAAGACAACCAATCCATTCCTAAGATGACATCATAGTCTTGCATGTCTAAAAGGATTAGATCTACCAGAAACTCATAACCCTCTACATGCACTACACAATCAGCACAAACAGTATCTGTAGACAATGATTCTCCTAAGGGAGTACTCACAGACACAACATAGTTCATCACCTTAGGTGACACAGGTAAACATGCAGCAAACTTAACACATACAAAAGACAAATTTGCACCAGGATCAAATAAAATGCGAGATAACTGATTAAATACGAATAAAGTACCTTCCACGACGGATCGGGAAGCTCGTGTATCCTTCTCAGCCACAGCATACACTCTAGTCTGGACTGTAGGCTTATCTGCGCCTCTAGGTTGCATCTCAGGTTCTTTGCAGTCCTTAGCCATGTGCCCTGGTTTCTTACACCTGAAGCATATACCATTCTTCCTATGACAGTCTTTCACTAAATGTCCCTTGAGCCCACAATAACTACAAGTGATACCATTTCTTACATCCCTGGCATCCCTGAACTGCTGCGGTGCATCCCTGGTCTGCTGCGGTGCCTTGTAGGAGTAAGGCTTATACCTGCTCTTCTTGTAGTCCTTATGCTTAGGGTACTTCTTACCCTTGCCGCCACTACCATACTGAGGAACCGCCGCCTCAGCTGCAGGAACTACTGCCACGGCAACATGAGAACTCCTCTCAGCTATGTATCTCTCAATGGTGCGTGCTCGCCCAACAGTCTCAACATAGGTCTCCAAATGTTGAGCACCAACCTGCTCTCTAATGTCCCATCTGAGACCTCTGAGAAACTTAGTAGCTCTCCTCCTTTCAGTGTTTATCAGGTGAGGAGCATACTTTCCCAATTTCGTGAACTGTACTTCATACTGGTCCACCGTCATATCACCCTGCTCCAGGTGAATAAATGCCACTTCTCGGTCCTCCACCAAACTATCTAGGAAGTACTTCTCGTTAAATCGAGACAAGAAGTAAGGCCAATCTACAGTCTCATGTCTTTCTTCGGCAAGTCTCACCACGCCCTTCCACCACTCATCTGCGTCAGCACGCATCATATAGGTGGTCAAACATAACTTATCTTCGTCCGAGCAACGCATAACTTGGAAAATCTTTTCCAAGCATAACTGCCAGTTCTCGGCATTACTGGATTCTGAGCCTCCATAAAATGAGCTAGGACCCAGTTTCTGGAATTCACTCACAAGTGAAGCATAGCGCCTGTGAGCGCCCTCCTGAGAGTCATCCCCCACTGCCCGAGTAGTAGTCTGGGGTCTCTCTTGAGTCAGCTGCTGCAAGAGCTGCTGTTGTGCTTCTTGGTGCTGAGTCTGCTGCTGCTGCAGCATCTGAGCTTGCCTCTCTATCATAGCACCTTGTTGCTGAACCATGCCAGTCAGAGCCTCAATAGTTCTCGTGAGGTTCGGGGTCTGCTCGCCCTCATCACTAGCATTTCCTCTGGTTCGCACCATCTTAAATGCCTACACACACATATCATAGTCAGGGAAACAATCATAAACCTAACAGGTGTCTAGCAATACACAAACATGTTTTCCCCCAAACTAAGTTTTAGCTAGCCAATTGCTCTGATACCATTCTGTAACATCCCACATTCTTAACCCCAAACAAATGGCACAATTCACAAATGATACAGGATGTTTCATATAAGATCGATCATATGCTAGGTAAAACCGAGTTCAAGAAAACACGATCTGAAAAATTTCCATAAATCCATACATACAAATTCACAAAACTCAAATCTCATAAATCTCATAAGGGTACCTGCCACCACGCAATCCTTGCACTAGACATATGCAAGGCAATAGTTATATCAAAACCGATTCAAATTCATAAAATCCATAAAGGTACCTGCCACCAGGCAATACTTGCACTAGACATATGCAAGTTACAGGGTATATCAAAACCGATTGCACAGAATATACAACAAGCCGAAATTCAAAACAAAATCACAAAATCGATTTTATAAACTCATACCAAACACCGAAACCAGGCTGAAGCCCGCAGTGACTCAAAAATCAAACTCATAAGACTGCCATAACCGGCAACATAATTCACATAGTTCACATAGTCTCATGATTCACATAGTTCATATAATTTATGTTAAGGCCACAACCGGCCCCAAGAATTAAGCATAAAAATTCTTAAAACAGCAAACAGCATAATTATCCACGCCAAAGCACTCAAGACATGCGCCCCTGCTCTATGCCTGAAAATAGTGAGGGGTGAGCTACACAGCCCAGTGAGTGGATAGTCTAAATCGACCATCCAGAACATACATTCAAAAATATAGGCAGATTATTTTAAAAATCTTTAACAGGAACATTATGTCAACATATAACAAAATAAAGAAACAGAAGTCATATAGACAGTTAAATGTACACACTAGCATATTACAAATTCAGGTTCTAGAGTTTTACTCTAAACCAATTAAACACATATTCTAAACCAACTAAACACACCATACTTAATTAACCTAGTTGTCCAGCATAATCAGTAGTGACCAATATGGTCTAACCCGGCTTGGCCAAAGCACTGGGAGCTGCAAAATCTCGTGCAACACATAAACATGGATAGTGAGTAGAATCAAGAGGTGGCCCCCCGCCAGGTCACGACGTGGCACTTTGCTCTCTCACCCCATAACACATCGATGGATTGTGTGTAGATTCAAGAGGTGGCCCCCGTCAGGTCATGACGTGGCACTTTGCTCCACACACCCAACATCATAAACCGAGTGATGACATCAAGAGGTGGCCCCTGTCTGATCAAGACATGGCACTTTGCGTCTTATATCACCCCAACACATAAAAGAGTAATGACATCAAGAGGTGGCCCCTGTCCGACCAAGACATGGCACTTTGCGTCAAAACCCGTTCTCCCAAAAGGTTCCTACTGGACAACAGACATATCTTATTTCATATTTCACAAAGGTGAACATATTTCACAAAGGTGGACTCCTAAGTGTCAACTAGACTCTAGGATAGTCATCACAAAAATCATATCGGGCAGGCATCAACCCCCATCACAATAATCATAATAGGCAGGCTGAACATCAACCTCCTCACATATCACAATACAGGGCTGAAATTCAAACCCTTAACATAACACATAAGGACTATCCCCTTGAGTTCATAGTTACACCTAGCCTTAGTCCTAACCATCACATAATCACATAATTTTCCAAATTCACATAACCCATAATTTTCCAAATTCACATAATCACACATATTGTTCAAAATTCACAAGATCACACATATTGTTCAAAATTCACATGATCACACAGATTGTTCAAAATTCACATGATCACACAGATTGTTCAAAATTCACATGATCACACATATTGTTCAAAATTCACATGATCACACATATTGTTCAAAATTATATAACATAACACATAATATTTTATATTCGAATATCACCGAATATAGTGTAGTCCTTAAATTTCATGCTGATTAGTTTAATCAAACCTTGCTATGTTGTCACTCAAGTTTCTCAAATACAGATACATAGCCATAAATATAACACCATAATTATTTAACATATTACACACACCAAGAAACAGTCATATCAAGCATCCATAAAATCAACTTAAAATTTAAAACAAGTATTCATATAAATTACTTTAAAAATTACCACATATAACATATTAACTACAAACACCAAAATTCGGTTTTCATAGACAATTATCAAGGTCATCAAGGTTTCGGTTTTCATGTTAACTACAAACATCAATTTTAGTTTTCATAAACAATTATCAAGAACATCAAGATTTCGGTTTTCATGTTAACTACAAACATCATTGATTTAATGTTACCAAAATTGATTTCGGTTTAACTATAATTAACAAGAATTTCATACCCAAAATTCAATGATTTAATGCTACCAAAATTCCTATAAAAATACCTTAAATTTCATACAAATTTTCGGTTAAATAATCATCATATAATCACCTTTGAAAAATTCGGTTTTCATGATATATTCAACTTTACAAAATTCGGTTTTCATCATAGTGAAGTCTTGAATTTCGGTTTTAGCATGGTAAGATTTCCAACAAGCGAATATATCATCTAACTCATCAATTAACACAAACAAATAGATAGAAATCAATTAGACAACCCACTCACCTTGAACCGAGAACACAAGGTGAAAAACCCTTCCAAAAATTCGTCTAAGGCTTTGAAAGATGCTACCAAACACCAAGGAATAATTCGCCAAAGGGAAAGAGATGGAGAAATCACCAAAATCGCCTCAAGAACTCTTCAAGAATCGCCTAAGTTCCTCAAGAAGTCGCCAAGTTCTTCAAGCCGTCGCCCAAGGTTTCTTTCAAGCCAAAAAATCGCCAACACTCTACCCTAACCGAAATATTAATTTGAATTTTCGGTTTTTAACTCTTAACCCATTAACCCATTAATTCAAATCGGGTTTAATCCATTTAACTAATAATTTGAATTTTAAAAACCCAATTAGCGCCAACCCAAAAACCCATTAATTTAACCATTAACTTAACGAAAATCCAATAAGGTCTAATTAACATCCAATAAGGGTTTAATTAACCAATAAGGTCTAATTAATTAACTTACAACTTACAACCCATAAATCCTAATTAATTTATCATGAACAACCAACAATAATTTATCATAAAATTAACAGCCAATAATCAAACAAATAATCTCTAATTAATTTACAATAAATTAACAACCAAAAACTTCTAGTTAAGTAACTATTAACAACCAATACATAAAACAATATCACAGCTAATGATTTTATTTAAATCCAAATAATGCTTACCAGGACTCAAGATTCTTGGATCTTACATTAGTCATGCCTTTCGGGCTAACCAATGCCCCTTCCACATTTATGAGGCTTATGACCCAAGTGCTTA
This sequence comes from Costus lasius, assembly GCA_027563935.2. Classification (NCBI taxonomy): domain Eukaryota; kingdom Viridiplantae; phylum Streptophyta; class Magnoliopsida; order Zingiberales; family Costaceae; genus Costus; species Costus lasius. Next base: position 45,377,972 of record CM050453.2, on the reverse strand, counting down.
GACCCTACATAGGGAAGTTCCTAGTTGTATACTTTGATGACATACTTATCTATAGTAAGTCACAAAAGGAGCACCTAGGGCACTTAAGGCAGACTCTAACCCTTCTTAGAGATGAAAAGCTGTATGTCAACCTGAAGAAATGTTCTTTTCTATCTCCCAAAGTTGTCTTTCTAGGGTTCATTGTATCTGACCTAGGGCTTCAAGCTGACCCATCTAAAATCCAAGCCATACTAGACTGGCCAGAGCCCAAGACCCTTACTGAAGTTAGGAGTTTTCATGGCCTTGCTACCTTCTACCGTAGGTTCATACGGAATTTTAGCACCATAGTAGCTCCTATCACCAACTGCATGAAACAAGGGGACTTTACTTGGACTAAGTCTGCCAATAGGGCTTTCACTGAGCTAAAGAGTAGGATGACCTCCGCCCCTGTTTTAAGGTTGCCTGACTTTGGCAAAGTCTTTGAGGTTGATTGTGATGCTTCTGGCATTGGCATAGGTGGGACCCTCAGTCAAGAAGGTCACCCTATTGCCTTCTTCAGTGAAAAGCTGAATGAGGCCAAGCAGAAATACTCAACCTATGACAAAGAGTTCTATGCCGTGGTTCAATCTTTGAGGCATTGGCGGCACTACCTTCTCCACCATGAGTCTACCTTAAATAGTGACCACCAAGCCCTGTCTTACCTTAGTGCCCAAAGAAAACTCAATGCTAGACATGCCAAGTGGGTAGAGTATTTACAACAGTACACTTTTGTCTTAAAGCACAAGTCTGGAGTTAACAACAAAGTTGCTGATGCTCTAAGTAGGGTAGTCTTCATTTTGCAAACTATGCATGCTGAACTTGTAGGATTTGAACATATGAAAACTGCTTACCTAGATTGCCCTGACTTTTCTGCTATTTATGCTGATATGACTAGAGATGTTATGAGTCACCCCTTGTACACCCTTCGGGATGGGTATCTCTTCCTTGGGCCAACACTCTGTGTGCCTAAGTCCTCAATCCGGGATTTCCTAGTTTGGGAACTCCATGGAGGAGGGTCTGCTGGGCACCATGGTCGAGAGAAGACCCGTGCCTTGGTCGAGGAACGATTCTTTTGGCCTCAACTCTACCGAGATGTGGCCAAGGTAGTTAGGCATTGTGGGACCTGTCAATCCACTAAAGTCCAGAAGCATAATTTTGGACTGTACACCCCTCTGCCTATTCCCCAGGCACCGTGGCAGGACATTAGTATGGACTTTGTTCTAGGATTGCCTAGGACTGCTGCTAGGCATGACTCTATTTATGTTGTGGTAGACCGGTTCACAAAAATGGCTCATTTCATACCTTGCACTAAAACTACCGATGCCTCCCATATGGCTAGGATCTTCTTTAGAGACATTGTTAGGTTGCATGGTACCCCTCTCACTATAGTTTCGGATAGAGACACTAGGTTTGTTAGTCATTTTTGGAGGACGCTATGGGCTCTATTGGGCACGAAACTGAAGTTCTCGACGGCCTACCATCCCCAAACGGATGGGCAGATCGAAGTGGTCAACAGATCACTTGGGAGCATCCTTAGGAGTCTTGTAGGAGAGCACCCCAGTGATTGGGACAAGCTGTTACCTACAGCTGAGTTTTCCTACAATAGTGTTCCTAACAGGACTACTGGTCTGTCTCCTTTCCAGGCAAACTTAGGATACCAGCCTAACAAGCCCATTGATCTATTTTCAGCCCCTAAACATTGCAAGACTTCTATTTCGGCCCGAGATTATGCTTTCCATATTTCGCAATTACATCATGAGCTATTCAGTAAGATTCAAGATTCTGTTAATCAATATCGTGACGGTACTAATAAACATCGCCGAGAGAAGGTATTTTCTGTAGGGGATCAGCTTATGTTGCGGGTCCGCGAGGAACGCATCCAAGGACCAGGCCGCAAGTTGGACGCCAAGGGCATCGGGCCCTTCACTATTCTGAAGAGGGTCAACAATAACGCCTATCTCCTGGACCTAACGCCAGAACTGGGGATATCCTCCACCATCAATGTGGAGGATCTGACACTGTATCATCCGCCTCTCTCTATACAAGAACCAGACACTTGCCACGACTCAGAGATTGAGGCCATACTCGAGGACCAGACCCGACTCACCCCTGATGAGGTACAGCTTTATTACCGCATCAAATTTACTGATGGTGAGGAAGCCTGGCTCCCTGAGGCTGCGCTTGCTAGGTCCGCACCCGAGCTTCTCCAAGGGTACAAAGATAATTCTCCAGAGGAGAATTTCTCCCACCCCGGGAGAGCTGATGTGGGACCAAAGCAGGACCTTCGGAGGTCCACCCGGGTCCGAAAGAAGCCCTCTCGGTATGGCTATCCTAGCCATTAGATATGGCTTCCTTAGGACCCCATTTTTGTTGCTTATTTTGTCTTAGATTAGGGTGCATCATATGGTAGGTTAGATCCACCCACCAATTACACCATGTAGTTACATGCCTAGGATCCGCCACTTATGTATGGTAGGTTAGTGCATGAAATTGATGTAATAGTATAGGTCAACTCCATCTTTGGATACAAGTCAAAATCAAGTCAAGACAACTCCAAGAGATGCCATGGGCCATCAGCCCAACTCATGAAGGAATCAGCCCACCCCAATGGATCAACACCCCAAGCACCCCAAATTCCACCATCCTAGTTGGCAGCCATGTGGAGTTGCCTTCATCTCTAATCAAGTCAAGGAGCAGCCTGCACAATGACCTACTTCAGCTCAACATGCGCCAGCCATCAAAGTCAAGGAGCAGCTTGAACAATGTCCACTTCAGTCCATCATGCGCCAGCCACCAAAGTCAAGGAGCAGCCTGCACTTTGCAACAACTTCAGTCCCTTCAAGCGCCAGCCACCCATGCCAATCTGCAGCCTGCACATTGTCAGCTCTTTGCAGCCTCTTCAGTCCATCATCATCTCAGTTTTGAACTTGCCATCCTGCTGAAACTCCAAAGTCAAACCTCCAAGCAACCGCCCTTTGGAAGAAGACATCAGCCCATTGAGTTGTCTACATCATGCTTACTTTTGTGACTTGTTTTTGTGCTTAGGAAGGGAGATAACCGTTGGAGACTCTCCTATATGATGTATCTTCTTGTAAAGCCACCAGCGAGAGTTGAATGAATTTTCAGATTTCAGAAGTTTGTCTTCTAATGGTGTGTGTCACCTAACCCCTCCCTTTCTTCCAACCATTGCCGAGAGTTCCATTCCACCCCCCCCCCCCTCTCTTGCTCTGCAATCTTCTTCCACCATTTGCGCTCGTCCTGAAGATGGGAGCTCACGCCACTTCCTCCCCTTAGTCTTGACAAGTCCTCAGCCCAAGAGGAGGAGCTGGACAGCCGAGACTCAAGATGGTGTCATGCCGAGATCAAGCCACCACCTAGTTAGCTAAGTCTCTCTACTCTCTTGGTTGTTGTTCCTCGTTCTTGTTGGACAGCCCCTTTGCACTCACATTTGTTTTCTGCAGGTGGCGCAAGGCCATGGGATGATAAGCAAGCCGCCCATCTTTCTTCTCCCTCTAATCTAGTTAGTCTATGTTATGTTAGCAAGGGAATTTGGAGGCTATCCTCCCCCTTGAATGTTTTCATGTGAATGGTCTCTTAATATTCTTTCAAACTCACCCACGCATGTGTGGGATGCTGCAATGCCATGTGTGTAAGCTCATAGGGCCCTACTTCGTGAGTTTTCCACCATTGGACCGGTGAAGAACGGGAAGGTCACCCTTTCTATTCTCAAAGGGTGCAAGGTGAGTTCCTCCCTTAGAGTAGCTCTATTTCTTATGGTAGAACCGCATGTCTAGATCTCTTTGATATTCTAGAACCGCATGCTTAAGCTTTATTCAAAGTTTCATCTTATCTAGAAGCGCATGTTAGGTTTCTCTTGTTGATTAGTTTCGGTTTTCACTATTACATACCAAAACAAGCTAATTTCGAACTTCGATAGCTTAAGGGGTTTATTAAGCTATACTTATTTATCAAAATGTTTTCGAAACGCGTTGTTTGAATGTTGCATGCTTGGTGACCCCATCACAAGAAGATCAGTGGGAGCATCATAATGTTTCTTGTTCTAATAGATTGACGATATCTCCTCGCATGAAATGACATCCCAGCTCTTCACGTGGTGAAGTACAGTCTTGGAATGTATTTCGAGAAGAATGACCTAGGGAATGATGCCTACATCCTAGGCATGAGGATCTATAGACAGAGATCCAAGAAAGTCATTGCCCTTTAGTCAATCTATGTTCATCCAAGATTTTCTGGAGAGATTTATATTGGATGATTCCAAATATTGATACCTTCCAGAGAGATATGGTCTGACTCTCATGAGGATATTGTGCCCTATGACACAGCTGGAGAGTAGTGACATGGATCTATAATCCCGGTACATTGGGTACAAGATAGACCATGTTTTGTGCAGAGTGCACTAGACCATCTATGGCAAATGCTTGGAGCAATGCCAGCAAGTTTCAATCTAATCCTAGTGTTCATACACTAGATAGCTGTGAAAGCAACCCTTCGTACTTGGGAAGTATAAAGGATTGAATTTTAGTCTGTGATAGACAGGAAGAACTTTGTGTACAGGGGTACACTTGTTGGGGTATGCCCTTAAGGCTAATGTTTGAGGCCTTAGGATTCTATGAGTATCATGTAATAAACGCTTATGTTTATAAAAGGCATGGTTGTTATTCAGTATGTTACATTGTCTGTTGCAATAAGTGTACTTCTGAATAATGTCTCAATGCTGTTCAGCTAGGCTGACATGATATATGTCCTTAGTCGAGATATCTTGGTGAACATGAGATAGCCTTGATATGGTTAAGACTAATGTGTGTTCTAATCTTATAGGATGCTTCGAGCATGGAATAAGATGTAGACTCATGGGTACATTGGATGTACTGGACAGACCCTACTAGGATATTCAATTGCTTGTCACAATGTGAATAATCCTTGTGTGCAACAAGTGGCATACTTCCTCTGACTTGAGATCACTTGTGTTTCTAAATGATGATTGTCATTGTTTTGAGGTAGTTCAATATCATTTGAAATATAATGGTTATAGACTATCTTGGATAATGATCATGAGTCAGGTTAGGGCACTAGTGATAGATACAGGATTGCCGTCTCCTTGTTTAAGGAGTGTGATGTTCTAAAGGGGCCCCCCTGAATGAGATGATTGAGAATAGTGTATGGCCATACCCTGATGACTATGTTCATCTGATCTAATCATGCTCATCATATTGGAGCTACAGGCTTGACACGCTTGTCCAATAAGAACATCCAGTGGCAAAGGAAACTTGTATGCCTCGTGAAGTGGATTCACACTTGTGCTATGGTTTGGGTATAGTCTTGGAAGACTCTTTCCTTTATATCGGGAGACAGTGATGTGTGGCTAGATACCTCTCACTGATCGTGATAACGTAAGTTATCGTTACCGACATTTAAAGGAAACCCTCAGGGTCGCACAATTTGGTGATATGGCTTACTTAAGTCAGATCGTGTGGACTGAATTGTTTTGGTTCAGTTTAAAGGAGTTTAAACTCTGATTGTAAGTGAGATCTGGTCTGATCATGTTTGATTGATTAGGGCTTGAGATCGGTAAGCTTCGATCGAGAGTGTGGATGCTAGATCGGTGAGATCAAGAGCATCTAGAGATGTACGGTTAGATCTTGAACCTTCATGGTTCATATGAGATTTAGACCATGGCTTGGCTTGGTTCGATTTGTCATTTGGACCAAATGAAATTGGACCAAATTCAATTGAACCGGTTCACATAAGTGAACGCATGGTTCAATTGAGTTGGCGTTTTGGAATGGTTTAAAAGACATGAACGCATGTCTTGATGACTTTCCTTTTATGGAAGTCTTGAAACGCCAAAAACGCCTATGTTGACTCAACGCCTCTAGGCTTCGAAGCTCTCTCTTGGGTGAGGTATCGTTTGCACAAGGTGGAAGGGTTTTCGAAGAGCAAGACGCTTTCATCTCATCTCCTAAACACAAAGGACAACTTGGCAATTTTTGCTAGCACAAGAGTTGCGCAAGGAGGAAGCCTTCATCCCTTGTGTGTGACATCTTTGGAGAAGATCTCTCTTGATCTTTGCTTCCAAGCCGACAACCATTCCAATGGCGTTGGTATGATCCCTTTGAGATCTTTTTCGTTTATGCAATGAGTTAATCATATGATCTACATGCGGTCTTGAGGGTGACACCCCTAAATTTTATATATGCGCCGCCCCCTTTAGGGTTTCACCCCCTTGCGCTCCCCCTTGAAGGGGACTTTCAAATGGTATCAGAGCTATGGTTCTTGTAGATTCATATGATTGCTTTGAAGTGTTTGTGATCCATAGATGATGCTATGTTGCGCTTACATGATGCTTTGTTTACATGCGTTTACATGATGCTATGCGCATGTTGTTTGTTTGCGCTTGTATCATTGTTTCAAGATGTTTGCGCTTATGCCTAGATCTAAGAGTTATCAACATGCTAGATATTTTCTCAAGTGCCGCATGTTGTTTGTTTCCGCATTGTTGTAGATGTTTTATCAAAACTTACATCTTGCGCGCTTATCACCATTAGATCTACATGGCGCCTGCTATAAACCCTTAGACGGGTTAGTAGGGTTGAAGTCATCCTATAAGTAAGATCCAACCAGTCTGATCAGACCATCTGATAGCCTAGATGGGTCGACCAGATGGCACCTGTGCGCAAGCACGAGGTGGCTATAGGTCGACTGCGGACAGGCGTGTAGCGAGGTCTGGTTGAGACAACCATTGAACACACATGAGTTATGCCCGGGGTCACACCCGCTTGCCAGAACTCATGAGGTTGTTCAGCCCTTGGCGCATGCATGGTTGACCATTAGGTCAACTCAAGTCAGTTAGGACTTGGTGCATGCAAGGGCAGTGGATCTAACTAGATGGATGAGTGGATCCCTATTAATGGACCGTTGTAAGGTAGTAGGGCACATAAGACAAGTAAAATTGATTCCAATGGGATTTCGAAAATTTTATTTTGTCTATGGATCACATGTTGATTGAATGATGCCATGATGCTTGTTTATTTAATCTTATGTGGGTTGCCCTTTGATGTGTGCAGTGCTGGGGCCTGCGAGCCTGGTAAATTGTAAATTATTATTTTTGTGATCTGCGAATCACATTTTTAATTAATTTATTGTATAATTGACCTGCGAGTCAAACTTGTCTAGATAGATTAAAATGTATTTTAATTAGACAAGAGCACAAAAGCACACATCGCAGAGGTGCATTCAGCTGGTGGGCGCACCTGCGCTGCATTGAGCGCTAGGGCCCTGGGTTGGACCAGATGAGATGCAAAAGACCCAAGAAGAGCAAGTGAAGACTTAAGTTGATTTAAGGTCTTACTTAGGCTCTATGGGCTTTTACCACATAAGATCCATGCTTTCTTTTATTTTCTAAAATACTTAGAATTGCATGAGTTATTTATCTTCTGCTATAGCCATAGGATTTGCCTGATAGTAAGAAGATAAAAGACCGTTAAAATCCAACGCTAAAATATCAAGCACGTAATGCCTTCTGACGCGAAACCTCACTGTTCTGACTATCGTTGGAGCCGTGTTGTACCCACTCAGTGGGCACGTCCATCTATCTTCAGACGGTGCGGGATTTCACCTGTGTGTTACAGAGAAGGGATTTATCGCTTCTCGTTGCTCAGCATAGCACGTGGTGGTCCAGGGAGTAGGTCGGGTCAGCTTGACCGTGTAGGCTACATATGTGGCGCATATGGTAGCACATGGAGGCAGCCATCTGTGGGATCAGAGACTGTGTTGTACCAACTCAGTTGGCACAGTCTGTTGGATTGCCCAGATGAAGGGGAATCGCACGGGTTGGCGATTGGCAGGGACTGCCTACCAGAAATTAGTACTCGTACTCTCTGTGCATCTTATCTCGCCTGAGCGGGACGCGGAGACCAAGTATGAAATCTGGATCCCATCTCACTAAAAGAGTTCTACTCTTTCGGGCTGTTTTGCTGGATTTTTCAGCCAGATAAAAATAGTGAGAAAAAGAATCATTCTTAAGTCCTGATTGATTCTTAACATTGATACTGACCTTGCTGTTCTTGCATTGTTGTAGATTCCTGCAGCAACGAACACCATGAGCTTCAATGTGCGATCCCTACTGGAAAGGGAGAAGTTTGCTGGGCCAAACTTCTCAGACTGGTTCGGACACCTTAAGATCGTTCTTAAGGCAGAGAGGAAACTGTATGTCCTCGAGACGGCTGTGCCGCCTCAACCCGCTGCGAACGCCGCAAGGGCGGTTCGTGATGCCTATGAAAAGCATTTCAATGATAGCATTGATGTCGCTTGCCTGATGCTAGCGTCTATGACGCCACCCGCTGCAGCGTCAGCATGAGGATATGTCGTCTATAGAGATTATAGCGAACCTCAAGATGCTGTATGCTGCACAGGCGAGGACCGAACGCTATAATCTGACCAAGCTTTTCTTTCAGAGCAAACTGGCTGAAGGGAGCCCAGTGGGAGCTCACGTGCTCAAGATGATTGGGCACAAGGAGGCTCTGGAGAAACTGGGGCATACCGTCAACCAGGAGCTTGCTGTAGACATTATTCTGCAGTCTCTCCCGCCCTCTTTCGATGCATTCATTATTAACTTTAATATGAACAAAATCGATTGTACTCCGGCAGAGCTGCTGAATATGCTCTTGACTACTGAGGAGACTCTGAAGGGAAAGCCTTCAACCTCTGTCTTAATGGTTCCTTCTAGGAACAAGAAGAAGGGGAAGAAGGGCAAAGCCCCTATCAAGAACTACGGTAAGGCTCTGAAACAGAAGGTTAAGCGGTCAAAGGACAACAAGTGTTTCCACTGTGGCCAGATGGGTCACTGGAAAAAGGACTGTAAAGCGCTCCAAGGAGATAAGAGGGGAAGCATCGCTTCTGGCTCAGGTATATACGTGACGGAAGTCATGGTTTCATCTTCTTCTATTTCATGGGTGTTGGACACTGCATGTGGAGTTCACATTTGTTCAAATGTACAGGAACTCAAGACAAGAAGACAGGTGGGACAGCATGAGATGGACCTACGCGTTGGAAACGGGGCACGGGTTGCTGCTGTTGCTGTAGGGGATTATTACATCTCATTACCATCTGGCATTGTATTAGAATTAAACAATTGTTACTTTGTACCCAGTATTACCAAAAATATTATCTCTATTCCTGCTCTTGTCAGGAAAGGGTTTTCCTTTGAATGCAAGATTTCAAAGTGTTATCTTACTCTTGATAATATTGTTTATGCTACTGGTTCAATTAACAATGGGTTATTCATGTTGGACATGGAATATTCTATACAAAATATTGATACCTAAGAAAAGCCAAGTATGCTGATGACAGCACCTTGCTATGGCATAGTCGTTTAGGCCATATTAACAAGAAGCGCATTAAGCGGTTGCATGATCATGGACTGCTGGGATCATTCTCCTATGAGGAGATTGATACATGCAAAGCTTGTTTATTGGGTAAAATGACGAAGTCTCCTTTTCCTAATAAAGGTCAAAGGGCTTCAGGTTTACTTGACCTTATACACAGTGATGTGTGTGGGCCGTTTAGTAAACATGCTAGAGGTGGCTATTCGTACTTCATTACCTTTACTGATGATTTCAGTAGGTATGGTTATGTCTATCTTATGAGACATAAGAGTGAATCTTTTGACAAGTTCAAAGAGTTCAAGAATGAAGTACAGAATCAGCTAGGCCGAAATATCAAGGCACTTCGTTCTGATCGAGGTGGAGAATACTTGAGTCATGCGTTTACTGACTATCTAAAAGAGTGTGGGATTATCTCACAGCTCACTCCGCCAGGAACACCGCAATGGAATGGTGTGTCCGAGAGGAGAAATAGAACGTTACTTGATATGGTTCGTTCTATGATGAGTCAGGCTACTTAACCTTACTCCTTTTGGGGATTTGCACTGGAAACAGCTGCAAAGGTACTAAACCGAGTGCCATCCAAGGCAGTTTCAAAGACACCATATGAGTTGTGGTATGGGAAACAGCCGAGCTTGACATTTATAAAGATCTGGGGTTGCGAGGCTTATGTCAAAAAGCTCGCCTCTGGGAAACTAGAGAGCAGATCTGAGAAATGCATCTTTGTCGGTTACCCTAAGGAAACTGAGGGTTATTATTTCTACGATCCCAAAGAGAACAAGGTATTTGTTGCTCGGACGGCAATATTTCTTGAGAAGGAGTTTCTTCTGCAAGAAGCCAGTGGGAGAGAAATAAAGCTGGATGAGAATCCAGAGGAAGGACAAAGTAGTCAAGCACAGTTGGATGTGCATGAGCCGGTAGAGCAGGTTATTGAACAACCTGAGGCTCAGATATCACGGGAACCGCGAAGATCGGGAAGGAACCATCGTCAGCCTGAGCATTATGACGGAGTCTACATCATTGATAATGATGAACCCCTAACTTATGCGGATGCGGTCAGTGGACCGGAGTCAGCTAGATGGCTTGAAGCTATGCGAGCCGAGATGGACTCCATGTCAGATAACCAAGTCTGGGATTTGGTTGATCCGCCTCCGGGAGTGATCCCTATAGGCTGTAAATGGATCTTCAAGAAGAAGATTGACATGGATGGTAACGTAGTTACCTATAAAGGCAGGCTAGTAGCGAAAGGTTTCAAACAAATCTACGGGATAGATTATGATGAAACTTTCTCTCCTGTAGCCATGTTCAAGTCTATTCGGATTCTTTTCGCAATAGCTGCATATTATGATTATGAGATCTGGCAAATGGATGTGAAGACGGCTTTCCTTAATGGAAATCTGGATGAGGATGTGTATATGACACAACCTGAAGGTTTCACTAATCCATCAGATCGTCATAAAATATGCAAGTTAAAGAAGTCCATTTATGGACTTAAACAAGCATCTAGAAGCTGGAATATTCGTTTTGATGAATCAATCTCTGAGTTTGGTTTCATCAAGAATGAAGATGACCCGTGTGTATATAAGAGGTTTAGTGGGGGCGTGATTACTTTCCTAGTCCTCTACGTCGATGATATCTTAATCATTGGAAACGATATTCCTGAACTGCATGCTGTTAAAGCATGGTTAGGAAAATGTTTCCAGATGAAAGATCTAGGAGAAGCAGCCTATGTACTAGGTGTGAAGATCTACAGGGATAGATCTAAGAGGCTTCTCGGGCTGTGCCAGAGTACTTACATCGATAAAGTCCTGGAGAGATTTCATTTAGAGAATTCTAAAAGAGGATATCTTCCAGTCAGACATGGTCTGAATCTTTCGAAGAGTCAGTGTCCACAAACACAGACTGAGAAAGATGAAATGGACAATACGCCTTATGCTTCGGCTATTGGATCCATTATGTATGCGATGTTGTGTACTCGCCCAGACGTCGCTTACGGGTTAAGCGTGACCAGTCGGTTCCAAAGTAATCCAGGTATGGCGCACTGGATTGCAGTCAAGAACATTTTAAAATATCTTCGGAGGACCAAAGATATGTTCTTGATATATGGTGGTCAGGAAGAACTCAGTATTGAAGGATATACTGACGCTTCGTTCCAGTCGGACCAGGATGATTTCCGATCGCAATCAGGCTATGTTTTTAGCTTGAATGGTGGAGCAGTGGTGTGGAAGAGTTTCAAACAGTCTACTGTTGCTGATTCCACAACAGAAGCCGAGTATGTTGCAGCCTCGGAAGCAACCAAGGAGGCAGTGTGGATTCGTAAGTTCATTCAGGAACTTGGTGTCGTTCCTTCGAGTGCAGATCCTTTGGTTATCTTCTGTGATAACACTGGAGCAATCGCACAAGCAAAGGAACCACGGTCGCACCAGAAGTCCAAGCACATACAGAGACGGTTTCACTTGATCCGGGAGATCATTGATCGTGGCGAGATCAAAATCTGCAAGGTTCATACAGATGACAATCTGGCTGACCCGCTTACCAAGCCTCTGGCGCAGCAGAAGCATGAGAAGCACTGTAATAATATGGGTTTGAGATTTCTCAACCATTAGATTAAGTGCAAGTGGGAGATTGTTGGGGTATGCCCTTAAGGCTAATGTTTGAGGCCTTAGGATTCTATGAGTATCATGTAATAAACGCTTATGTTTATAAAGGCATGGTTGTTATTCAGTATGTTACATTGTCTGTTGCAATAAGTGTACTTCTGAATAATGTCTCAATGCTGTTCAGCTAGGCTGACATGCTATATGTCCTTAGTCGAGATATCTTGGTGAACATGAGACAGCCTTGATATGGTTAAGACTAATGTGTGTTCTAATCTTATAGGATGCTTTGAGCATGGAATAAGATGTAGACTCATGGGTACATTGGATGTACTGGACAGACCCTACTAGGATATTCAATTGCTTGTCACAATGTGAATAATCCTTGTGTGCAACAAGTGGCATACTTCCTCTGACTTGAGATCACTTGTGTTTCTAAATGATGATTGTCATTGTTTTGAGGTAGTTCAATATCATTTGAAATATAATGGTTATAGACTATCTTGGATAATGATCATGAGTCAAGTTAGGGCACTAGTGATAGATACAGGATTGCCGTCTCCTTGTTTAAGGAGTGTGATGTTCTAAAGGGCCCCCCCTGAATGAGATGATTGAGAATAGTGTATGGCCATACCCTGATGACTATGTTCATCTGATCTAATCATGCTCATCATATTGGAGCTACAGGCTTGACACGCTTGTCTAATAAGAACATCCAGTGGCAAAGGAAACTTGTATGCCTCGTGAAGTGGATTCACACTTGTGCTATGGTTTGGGTATAGTCTTGGAAGACTCTTTCCTTTATATCGGGAGACAGTGATGTGTGGCTAGATACCTCTCACTGATCGTGATAACGTAAGTTATCGTTACCGACATTTAAAGGAAACCCTCAGGGTCGCACAATTTGGTGATATGGCTTACTTAAGTCAGATCGTGTGGACTGAATTGTTTTGGTTCAGTTTAAAGGAGTTTAAACTCTGATTGCAAGTGAGATCTGGTAGGATCATGTTTGATTGATTAGGGCTTGAGATCGGTAAGCTTCGATCGAGAGTGTGGATGCTAGATCGGTGAGATCAAGAGCATCTAGAGATGTACGGTTAGATCTTGAACCTTCATGGTTCATATGAGATTTAGACCATGGCTTGGCTTGGTTCGATTTGTCATTTGGACCAAATTCAATTGAACTGGTTCACATAAGGGAACGCATGGTTCAATTGAGTTGGCGTTTTGGAATGGTTCAAAAGACATGAACGCATGTCTTGATGACTTTCCTTTTATGGAAGTCTTGAAACGCCAAAACGCCTATGTTGACTCAACGCCTCTAGGCTTCGATGCACTCTCTTGGGTGAGGTATCGTTTGCACAAGGTGGAAGGGTTTTCGAAGAGCAAGACGCTTTCATCTCATCTCCTAAACACAAAGGACAACTTGGCAATTTTTGCTAGCACAAGAGTTGCGCAAGGAGGAAGCCTTCATCCCTTGTGTGTGACATCTTTGGAGAAGATCTCTCTTGATCTTTGCTTCCAAGCCGACAACCATTCCAATGGCGTTGGTATGATCCCTTTGAGATCTTTTTCGTTTATGCAATGAGTTAATCATATGATCTACATGCGGTCTTGAGGGTGACACCCCTAAATTTTATATATGCGCCGCCCCCTTTAGGGTTTCACCCCCTTGCGCTCCCCCTTGAAGGGGACTTTCAACACTGACACTTCGTTCCAGTCTAATGAGTATCGTTCACAGCCAGGATTTGGGTCTTGTCTTGATGTGGTGTTGTAGGCTGAAAGAGCTTTATGCAAACCATAGTGGCAAATTCTACAAATAAGGCTGAGTACATTGCAGCTTCTTGTGGTAGCCAAGGAAGCAGCTTCATTTATTTGAACTTGATTTAGTCCCTGGTGCTTGATGGTCCAGTATAGTTTTTACTGGGCCGTAAGCATGTGTAAAGGAACTTAGCATTCAAGTATGTACTGCAGCAATATCATCTGATCTTGGAGATCGTGGATAAGGATGATGATTCAAACTAGTTAAAATAAACACAGATAGCAATCTGGAAAAACCCACTGACGTAGCCTCTGGCGCAGCGGAAGCTAAATAAGTCATACTAGAGACATAAGGGACTGATTAAACATCAGTTGCCCTTGGTCTTAGTGCAAGTGGGAGATTGTTGGTGTATATGCCCTACAGACCAATGTATGGACATGGTCAGGCATTGCTTGAATGTACTTTGATAGAATTAATGAAATTGATATAATCAATAAAGGCATGGTCGTTATTATGCAGATTGCTTTACCTGCGTTGATGTATTGAATTGCATATATAATGTCCAAGGAGTTTGGATTGGATCCATTCTCACAAGCTATCCCCAGTCAAGGTACCTTAGCAGATATGGGACAGCTTTGGTACATGTGAGACTGGTGTATGGGCTGGTTAGGTGCAGGGCACAGTAACGCAGACATACAGGTGCATTGGATGCACTGGAGTGATCCACCATGAGGATTGACTTGTCTAGTCAACGAGTCAATCTCACATGCAAGAGGTTTGCATTGATCCTTAGACTTGAGGTATTCATGTCTAGATTTGATGATGGGTATGCTTTGATACAGTCTTACGTCTCTCCGTAATTGGGGGACTAAAACGACTGTCATTGGACATGTCATAAGTCATATAGAGACATGGATGACCAATAGTAGGATTTGCCCCTTCCTTCAGAGGAAGCATGATATCCACTCGGGGCGCCCCACCTTATTGGTGCATGACAGGAATGTGTGGCCACACTAGTTAAGTCATGACCAATGCATTGGATAATAAACTTGAGACTAATCCAATGAAAGGATATCAGTTCAGGCAAAGGGATCTAGAATGCATGGGAATCCTCGTTGCTTGTTAGGAGTTATTGCCATAATGACTTAAGTCCTATGACATGGGTAGTAGTGATGTGTTTCTAGATACCCCTCACTACTTATGATGTTTACATCATTGCCATCGTCATATGGATCCTACGGGGTCACACGCAATAGACTCTTGACGTTGCTTTAATCAGAAGCCTCTGGATCAAGTTATTGGATAACTTGGATCCATTTGGAAGTTTTCATCAGCGCCAATGGGCCTGATGAGTTGGAAGAAAGTTATTGGAGCCAAACTTCATTTTTGGCAGGTTGACCCGAAATTGACCTAGATTGGTCACATTTAGATTAGGGTTGCATTGGATTGGATCCAATGGCTTAATCAACTCATGCCATGAAGTTTGGGCTAGCTCATTATCCAATGAGGCCCAATAATTAGTTATCATGAAAAAGTATAAGCAAATAAGGGTATAATGGGGAAGAATTATACCCCATTGGCGCCAAGGGCATAATGGGGTGAAGTGGGCGCATGTTGCTTCATAAGGAAGCATTAGGCGCCTCCCCCTTTGCTCCTTGGATGGAATACTTGCCTCTAAGGCAAGTCTTGGGGCTGATATGGTTTGAGAACTTTTATGGGAAGTTCTTGGGCGCATATGGATAGTAGGGTGAGGAATATGGTAATGTCTTGGAGACTTACCTTACCTCAAACCCTAATTTCTCCCAAGAAACCACCCTAGCCGAATTCTTCATGCTTGTTGCGCCTAGCCCTTCTCCTTGGATGGAATGCATGCCTCTAAGGCATGTCTTGGGCTGATATGGCCATTGGGCAAATTAGGATAGGTTGAATGAGATTTATGGTAAAGTCTTTGAGACTTTCCTTATCTCAAGACTTCTTTATCCTAGCCGCCCACTTGGCATGATCCTAGCCATTGCTCTTGCCGCCTCTAGTCCTATTTATAGGACTCATTGTCGCCCTCTCATGATGATGAATGCTTGGAGACGTGAGCACAAATAGAGAGGCAAGAGCAAAGCAAAGGGCGACAACATCAAGGTGGCGCAACCTTCTTCCTCCTTGTAGCCGCAAGTCTTCTTCTCCTTCTTCACCTCTTGGCACAACTTGGAGAAGGACTTGGTGGCGACATCTCTTGGAGAGAATTGGAAGTTTAAGGTGGCGACAACTTGAGGGCTTGGAGCTCTCCTTCTTCCATCAAAGGCCCAAGCAAGTTCTTCTTCTTCTTCCTCTCTTCTTTGGCGCAAGGATTCTTTGTGCTTGGTGGCGTCTTCTTGCCACAAGCCCTCAGCGTTCCTTGGCCATAGGCGCACCTTGGAGGTGGCGCAAGCAAAGAAGAAAAAGGAAGTACTTGGCGCATCATCTTCCTCCTCATCTCTTCTTGGCGGTTCTACCTTGGAGGTGGCGCAAGATTTGAAGAGAGTGACAAAGGCTTGATTCTCTTCCCGAGGCTAGCACCAAGCGTGGAAGGGAGCAAGGATCAAGGAGTCGACGCGTGGATACTTGTAGAGGACGAGCACTTGAGCGTCTTCAACTTGGCACCTTCATCCTAACAAGCAATAAAGGTACTAACCCTAACACATCCTTGTGTTCTCTCTCTCGCATGGATCCTTGGGAAAGGAATGTGTTTCGGGTGTAATGCTTCTTCCGCTGCATCCTGGGACTGCAAAATTTTAAATTACACCCGGCATTCCCTAACAACTTTCTCAACCATCTCATCCAGGGGGCCCCTTTAGAACATCACACTCCAACTAGGAGAGGCAATCCTATATCTATCACTAGTGTCCTAACATGACTCATGCCCACTATCCAAGATAATCCTTAACCATTATCTTTCAAATGGTATTGAAGTACCTCAAGACAATGCCAATCATCACTTAGTAACACAAGTGATTTCAAGTCAGAGGGAATATACCACTTGCTTGCTTATAAGGATTTATTCACATTGTGACAAACAATTGAATATCCTAAGTAGGGTCAGTCCAGTACATCCAATGCACCTATGTGTCTAAATCTTATTCCACGCTCGAAGCATCCTATAAGATTAGAACACATATTAGTCTCAATCATATCAAGGCTGTCTCATGTTCACCAAGATATCTCGACTAAGGACAACACTGAATGTCAGCTAAGCTGAACATCATTGAGACATTACTCAGATGTATACATACAGCAGCAGACAATGCAACAATCTGAATAACAACAATTGCCTTTATAAACATATACTTAGTTTATACATGATACTGATAATAACCCAAGGCCTCAAACATTAGCCTTAAGGGCATACCCCAACAGAAATGATGTGGCCTGATGACACTAAAATTTATTGTAAATTTCATATATCTTTTTGTGTAAAATTCATGAACCTTTGCTTATTTTTATGCCTTTTTTTATCAAATTCTACAGAATCTACACTCTTTTTGATTTTTTTTATGATTTTCAGGCAAAAAAGGCATGATTTTTAGCCGTTTTCAAGCAAACCAGATGCATGGATGAGTTCCCACCATCAAGAGGAGATTACACGACAAATTTCATGAAGATTGGAGCTTCAAACAAAATTACGGTAGGGCCGTAATCTATATTATGGTACCGTAATTTCACAGGCTATCGTAATATATGAGCACTGCCGTAATTTGGGAATTTTCTGTAGGAACCCCTAATAAGGGGGGGGGGGGAAACCCTATACATGCGCACTCTAGCATGCAATGCGGAAAAAGGGCTTCTAAAGATCGCATATGAACTATATAATCAACTTAAACCAACTTAAGATCATGATATGATCTTACCATTGCCATGGATGGAAGGCGGCTTGGAAGAAGAAAACAAGGTTGATCTCCTCCAAAAGGTGCGCACACAAGAAGACAAAGACTACTCCCTTCTCAACTTTGTGCTAGCAAAAGCTTCAAGGGGTCTTATCGCATGAAGGAGATGATGAACTCTTGGCCGATCTTTCTTCTCGTCACTTTCACCACACAAGAAAGTGTGTGTCGTCGAGAGCAAGATGATGGAGAGGAGCGTTAGCCAAACTTGTGATCGAATGTGGAGACATTCATCACAATTGTCAAACCGAAATGCCATAAATGGCAAGTCATCAAAGCTTGCGTTATGCGTTCACATGAAGTGAACCAAACGCATAGCTCTCCTCTCAAATGAACCAAGCGCTCACATGTGAGCCGGTTCAATTCAATTGGTCCAATGACCAAACCAAATCAGCCCAATAATCGGTTCAGACCAAATTAAACCCTAAGGTTCAAAATCTGACCGTTCATCCTTTTAATGCTCTTGATCTCTTCGATCTAGCATCCACACTCTCGATCTAAGCTTACCGATCTCAAGCCCTAATCAATCAAACATGATCAGACTGGATCTCACTTACAATCAGAGTTTAATCTCCTTTAAACTGAACTCGAACAATTCAGTCCACACGATCTGACTTAAGTAGCCATATCATCAAATTGTGCAACCCTAAGGGTTTCCTTTAAATGTCGGTAACGATAACTTACGTTATCACGATCAGCGAGGGGTATCTAGCAACACATCACTGTCTCCCGATATAAAGGAAAGAGTCTTCCAAGACTCCACCCAACCACAGCATAAGTGTGAATCAACTCACTAGGCATGCATGATTCCTTTGCCACTGGATGTTCTTATTGGACAAGCATGTCAAGCCTGTAACTCCAATACGATGAGCATGATTAGATCAGATGCACATAGTCATCTGGGTATGGCCATACACTTCCTCAATCATCTCATATAGGGGGGCCCTTTAGAACATCACACTCCTTAAACAAGGAGACGGCAATCCTTTATCTATCACAAGTGCCCTAACCTGACTCAAGCTCACCATCCAAGATAGTCTATAATCATTATGTTTCAAATGATATTGAACTACCTCAAAACAATGACAATCATCATTTAGAAACATAAGTGATCTCAAGTCAAAGGACATGTGCCACTTAGTGCTTACAAGGATCATTCACATTGTGACAAGCAATGGAATATCCGAGTAGGGTCTGTCCAGTACATCCAATGTACCCATGAGTCTACATCTTATTCCATGCTCGAAGCATCCTATAAGATTAGCACTCATATCAGTCTCAATCATATCAAGGCTGTCTCATGTTCACCAAGATATCTCGACTAAGGACATATAGCCTGTCAGCCTAGCTGAACAGCTTTGAGACATTATTCAGAAGTACACTTATTACAGCAGACAAGGTAACAACCTGAATAATAACCATGCCTTTATAAACTTAAGAGTTTATTACATGATACTTATACAATCCCAAGGCCTCAAACATTAGCCTTAAGGGCATACCCCAACAATCTCCCACTTGCACTTAATCTAATGGTTGAGAAATCTCAAACCCATATTATTACAGTGCTTCTCATGCTTCTGCTGCGCCAGAGGCTTGGTAAGTGGGTCTGCCAGATTGTCATCTGTATGAACCTTGCATATTTTGATCTCGCCACGATCAATGATCTCCCGGATCAAGTGAAACCGTCTCTGTATGTGCTTGGACTTCTGGTGCGACCGCGGTTCCTTTGCTTGTGCAATTGCTCCAGTGTTATCACAGAAGATAACCAAAGGATCAGCACTCGAAGGAACGACACCAAGTTCTCTCACGAACTTACGAATCCACACTGCCTCCTTAGATGCTTCCGAGGCTGCAACATACTCGGCTTCTGTTGTGGAATCAGCAACAGTTGACTGTTTGAAACTCTTCCACACCACTGCTCCACCATTCAAGCTAAAAATATAGCCTGACTGCGATCGGAAATCATCCTGGTCCGACTGGAACGAAGCGTCAGTATATCCCTCTATACTGAGTTCTTCCTGACCACCATATATCAAGAACATATCTTTGGTCCTCCGCAGATATTTTAAAATGTTCTTGACCGCAATCCAGTGCGCCAATCCTGGATTACTTTGGAATCGACTGGTCACGCTTAACCCGTAAGCGACGTCTGGGCGAGTACACAACATCGCATACATAATGGACCCAATAGCCGAAGCATAAGGCGTATTGTCCATTTCATCTTTCTCAGTCTGTGTTTGTGGACACTGACTCTTCGAAAGATTCAGACCATGTCTGACTGGAAGATATCCACGTTTAGAATTCTCTAAATGGAATCTCTCCAGGACCTTATCGATGTAAGTACTCTGGCACAGCCCGAGAAGCCTCTTAGATCTATCTCTGTAGATCTTCACACCTAGTACATAGGCTGCTTCTCCTAAATCTTTCATCTGAAAACATTTTCCTAACCATGCCTTAACAGCATGCAGTTCAGGAATATCGTTTCCAATGATTAAGATATCATCGACGTAGAGGATTAGGAATGTAATTACGCTCCCACTAAACCTCTTATATACACACGGGTCATCCTCGTTCTTGATGAAACCAAACTCAGAGATTGATTCATCAAAACGAATGTTCCAGCTTCTTGATGCTTGTTTCAGCCCATAAATGGACTTCTTTAACTTGCATATTTTATGACGATCTGATGGATTAGTGAAACCTTCCGGTTGTGTCATATACACATCCTCGTCCAGATTTCCATTGAGGAAAGCTGTTTTCACATCCATCTGCCAGATCTCATAATCGTAATATGCTGCTATCGCGAAAAGAATCCGAATAGACTTAAACATGGCTACAGGTGAGAAAGTTTCATCATAATCTAACCCGTAGATTTGTTTGAAACCTTTCGCAACTAGCCTGCCCTTATAGGTAACCACGTTACCATCCATGTCAATCTTCTTCTTGAAGATCCATTTACAGCCTATAGGGATTACTCCCGGAGGCGGATCAACCAAATCCCAGACTTGGTTATCTGACATGGAGTCCATCTCGGCTCGCATAGCATCAAGCCATCTAGCTGACTCCGGTCCACTGACCGCATCCGCATAAGTTAGGGGTTCATCATTTTCAATGATATAGACTCCGTCATAGCGCTCAGGCTGTCGACGGATCCTTCCCGATCTTCGCGGTTCCCGTGTTATTTGAGCCTCAGGTTGTTCAGTAACCTGTTCTACCGGCTCAAGCTCATCCAACTGTGCTTGACTACTTTGTCCTTCCTCTGGATTCTCATCCAGCTTTATTTCTCTCCCACTGGCCTCTTGCAGAAGAAATTCCTTCTCAAGAAATATGGCCGTCCGAGCAACAAACACCTTGTTCTCTTTGGGATCGTAGAAATAATAACCCTTCGTTTCCTTAGGGTAACCGACAAAGATGCATTTGTCAGATCTGCTCTCTAGTTTCCCAGAGGCGAGCTTTTTGACATAAGCCTCGCAACCCCAGATCCTGATAAATGTCAAGCTAGGCTGTTTCCCATACCATAACTCATATGGCGTCTTTGAAACTGCCTTGGATGGCACTCGGTTTAGTACCTTTGCAGCTGTTTCTAGTGCAAAACCCCAAAAGGAATATGGAAGAGTAGCCTGACTCATCATAGAACGAACCATATCAAGTAACGTTCTATTTCTCCTCTCGGACACACCATTCCACTGCGGTGTTCCTGGCGGAGTGAGCTGTGAGATAATCCCACACTCCTTCAGATAGTCAGTAAACGTATGACTCAGGTATTCTCCACCTCGATCAGAACGAAGTGCCTTGATATTTCGGCCTAACTGATTTTGTACTTCATTTTTGAACTCTTTGAACTTGTCAAAAGATTCACTTTTATGTCTCATTAAATAGACATATCCATACCTACTGAAATCATCAGTAAAGGTAATGAAGTACTGATAGCCACCTCTGGCATGTTTACTAAATGGCCCACACACATCACTGTGTATAAGGTCCAGTAAACCTGAAGTCCTTTGACCTTTGTGAGGAAAAGGTGACTTCGTCATTTTACCCATCAAACAAGCTTTGCATGTATCAATCTCCTCATAGGAGAAAGATTCCAGCAGTCCATGATCATGCAACCGCTTAATGCGCTTCTCGTTTGTATGGCCTAAACGACTATGCCATAACAAGGTGCTGTCATCAGCATACTTGGCTTTCTTATTATCAATGTTTTGTATAGAATTTTCCATGTCCAACATGTATAACCCATTGTTAATTGAACCAGTTGCATACACAATATTATCTAGAGATAAAACACACTTTGAAATCTTGCATTCAAAGGCAAATCCTTTCCTGACAAGAGCAGGAATAGAGATAATATTCTTTGTGATACTTGGTACAAAATAACAATTGTTTAATTCTAATACAATGCCAGATGGTAAAGTAATGAAATAGTCTCCTACAGCAACAGCAGCAACCCGTGCCCCGTTTCCAACTCGTAGGTCTACCTCATGCTGTCCCACCTGCCTTCTTCTCTTGAGTTCCTGCACATTTGAACAAATGTGAACTCCACATGCAGTGTCCAACACCCATGATATAGTAGAAGAAGATAACATGACCTCAGTCACATATATACCTGAGCCAGAAGCGATGCTTCCCCTCTTATCTCCTTGGAGCGCTTTACAGTCCTTTTTCCAGTGACCCAGCTGGCCACAGTGGAAACACCTGTTGTCCTTCGACCGCTTCACCTTCTGTTTCAGGGCCTTACTGTAGTTCTTGACAGGGGCCTTGCCCTTCTTCCCCTTCTTCTTGTTCCTAGAAGGAACCATCAAGACAGAGGTTGAAGGCTTACCCTTCAGAGTTTCCTCAGTAGTCAAGAGCATATTCAGCAGCTCTGCCGGCGTACAATCGATTTTGTTCATATTAAAGTTAATGATGAACGCATCGAAAGAAGGCGGGAGAGACTGGAGAATAATATCCACAGCAAGCTCCTGGTTGATGGTATGCCCCAGTTTCTCCAGAGCCTCCTTGTGCCCAATCATCTTGAGCACGTGAGCTCCCACTGGGCTCCCCTCAGCCAGTTTGCTCTGAAAGAAGAGCTTCGTCAGATTATAGCGTTCTGTCCTCGCCTGTGCAGCATACAGCATCTTGAGGTTCGCTATAATTTCTATAGCCGACATATCCTCATGCTGACGCTGCAGCGGTGGCGTCATAGACGCTAGCATCAGGCAAGCGACATCAATGCTATCATTGACGTGCTTTTCGTAGGCATCCCGAACCGCCCTTGCGGCGTTCGGAGCGGGCTGCGGCGGTATCGCCGTCTCGAGGACATACAGTTTCCTCTCTGCCTTAAGAACGATCTTAAGGTGTCCAAACCAGTCAGAGAAGTTCGGCCCAGCAAACTTCTCCCTTTCCAGTAGGGATCGCACATTGAAGCTCATGGTGTTCGTTGCTGCAGGAATCTACAACAAGCAAGAACAGCAAGGTCAGTATCAATGTTCAGAATCAATCCAGGACTTAAGAAAGATTCTTTTCTCACTATTTTGTCTGACTGAAAAATCCAGTAAACAGTCCGAAAGAGTAACACTCTTTTAGTGAGATGGGATCCAGATTTCATACTTGGTCTCCGCATCCCGCTCAGGCGAGATAAGATGCACAGAGATGACAAGCACTAATTTCTGGTAGGCTGTCCCAGCCAATCGCCAACCCGTGCGATTCCCCTTCATCTTGGCAATCCAGCAGACTGTGCCAACTGAGTTGGTACAACACAGTCTCTGATCCCAGAGATGGCTGCCTCCATGTGCTACCATATGCGCCACATATGTAGCCTACATGGTCAAGCTGACCTGACCTACTCCCTGGACCACCACGTGCTATGCTGAGCAACGAGAGGGGATAAATCCCAACTCTGTAACACGCAGGTGAAATCCAGCACCGTCTGAAGATAGATGGACGTGCCCACTGAGTGGGTTCAACACGGCTCCAACGATAATCAGAAAGGTGAGGTTTCGCGTCAGAAGGCTTATCGAGCTTGATATGTTAGCGTTGGATTTTAACGGTCTTTTATCTTCTTACTATCAGGCATATCCTATGGCTATAGTAGAAGATAAACTTAAACATGCAATTCTAATTATTAGCAATAAGTAGAAAGCATGATCTTATGTGGTAAAAGCCCATGAACCCTAGTAAGACCTTAATTTTACTTAAGTCTTCACTCGAGCTCCTTGGCATCTCATCTGGTCCAACCTAGGGCCCTAGCGCCAAGAGCACCTCAGGTGCACCACCAGGTGAATGCCCCTCTTGGATGTGTGCTTTTGTGCTCTTGTCTAATCAAAGTACATTTGATCTATCTAGACAAGGTTGACTCGCAGGTCAACAACATATTATAAATTAAGTACAATGTGATTCGCAGATCACAAATTAATTTACAATTTTTTAAATCCAGGCACGCAGGCCCCAGCACAGCACACAAATGGGCAACCCACATAAGACTAAATAAACAAGCATATGGTTCAATCAACATGTGATCCAATCAAGAAATTAAAATTTTGAAAAAACCCCATGGCATCAATTTTAATTTCCTTATGAGCCCTACAACCTTACAATGGTCCATTGATGGGGATCCACTCATCCATCTAGTTAGATCTTTTGCCCTTGCATGCACCGAGTCCTAACTGACCCGTGTTGACCTGATGGTCAACCATGCATGCGTCAAGGGCTGAACCACCCTCATGAGTTTTGGCAAGCGGGTGTGACCCCGGGCCTAACTCAAGTATGTTCAGTAATTGTCTCAACCAGACCTCGCTACACGCCTTTGATGCAGTCAACCTATAGCCACCTCGTGCTTGCGCATAGGTGCTATCTGGTCGACCCATCTAGGCTGTCAGATGGTCTGATCAGACTAGCTTGATCTATACTAGATGATGCCTTCAACCCCATCAACCCATTTAAGGATTTAATGTAGTGGCACCTTAGATCTAATCAACCGCGCAAGATGTAAGTTTTGTAAAACACTTAGAGCATGCGCAAACATACAAACAAAGTTGATAACCCTTAGATCTAAGGGGGTCCCCTTCAAGGGGGAGCGCAAACTTTAGGGGGTCCCCTTCAAGGGGGAGCGCAATCTACATGTTAGCATGATACAAGCGCAATCTACATGTACATGTAACCATGCATCATAAAAACAAAGCATCAAGTAAGCGCAAGAAGCATGGATCACAAACACTTCTAGCAATCATATAGATCATATGGAGAGCCTAGCTTTGATACCAGTTGTAGGAACCCCTACGAAGGGGGGGGGGGGAAACCCTATACATGCGCACTCTAGCATGCAATGCGGAAAAAGGGCTTCTAAAGATCGCATATGAACTATATAATCAACTTAAACCAACTTAAGATCATGATATGATCTTACCATTGCCATGGATGGAAGGCGGCTTGGAAGAAGAAAACAAGGTTGATCTCCTCCAAAAGGTGCGCACACAAGAAGACAAAGACTACTCCCTTCTCAACTTTGTGCTAGCAAAAGCTTCAAGGGGTCTTATCGCATGAAGGAGATGATGAACTCTTGGCCGATCTTTCTTCTCGTCACTTTCACCACAAAAGAAAGTGTGTGTCGTCGAGAGCAAGATGATGGAGAGGAACGTTAGCCAAACTTGTGATCGAATGTGGAGACATTCATCACAATTGTCAAACCGAAATGCCATAAATGGCAAGTCATCAAAGCTTGCGTTATGCGTTCACATGAAGTGAACCAAATGCATAGCTCTCCTCTCAAATGAACCAAGCGCTCACATGTGAGCCGGTTCAATTCAATTGGTCCAATGACCAAACCAAATCAGCCCAATAATCGGTTCAGACCAAATTAAACCCTAAGGTTCAAAATCTGACCGTTCATCCTTTTAATGCTCTTGATCTCTTCGATCTAGCATCCACACTCTCGATCTAAGCTTACCGATCTCAAGCCCTAATCAATCAAACATGATCAGACTGGATCTCACTTACAATCAGAGTTTAATCTCCTTTAAACTGAACTCGAACAATTCAGTCCACACGATCTGACTTAACTAGCCATATCATCAAATTGTGCGACCCTAAGGGTTTCCTTTAAATGTCGGTAACGATAACTTACGTTATCACGATCAGCGAGGGGTATCTAGCAACACATCACTGTCTCCCGATATAAAGGAAAGAGTCTTCCAAGACTCCACCCAACCACAGCATAAGTGTGAATCAACTCACTAGGCATGCATGATTCCTTTGCCACTGGATGTTCTTATTGGACAAGCATGTCAAGCCTGTAACTCCAATACGATGAGCATGATTAGATCAGATGCACATAGTCATCTGGGTATGGCCATACACTTCCTCAATCATCTCATATAGGGGGGCCCTTTAGAACATCACACTCCTTAAACAAGGAGACGGCAATCCTTTATCTATCACAAGTGCCCTAACCTGACTCAAGCTCACCATCCAAGATAGTCTATAATCATTATGTTTCAAATGATATTGAACTACCTCAAAACAATGACAATCATCATTTAGAAACATAAGTGATCTCAAGTCAAAGGACATGTGCCACTTAGTGCTTACAAGGATCATTCACATTGTGACAAGCAATGGAATATCCGAGTAGGGTCTGTCCAGTACATCCAATGTACCCATGAGTCTACATCTTATTCCATGCTCGAAGCATCCTATAAGATTAGCACTCATATCAGTCTCAATCATATCAAGGCTGTCTCATGTTCACCAAGATATCTCGACTAAGGACATATAGCCTGTCAGCCTAGCTGAACAGCTTTGAGACATTATTCAGAAGTACACTTATTACAGCAGACAAGGTAACAACCTGAATAATAACCATGCCTTTATAAACTTAAGAGTTTATTACATGATACTTATACAATCCCAAGGCCTCAAACATTAGCCTTAAGGGCATACCCCAACAGTAAGAACTTAATTATTCGGTACTTGACAAACAAGGTCTCTATGAGATCAATATTTTTTATTACTTCGTGTATCCGTGCACTTGCAGACAAAACAAGTCTTTGGACACAACAAGTTTTTGGCGGCGACGCAAGAGATAAGTTTTTGTCTAGCTACTTGTTGGGATACAACAAGTTTTTGGCGCTGTTACCGGGGACCTTGGGTTTTGTAAATATTGAAGATATTGAGAGTATTGCAAGAGTAGTTTTTATTTTCTGTTTATTTTCTATTTATTTTCTTTTCTCTTGAAATCATTTGATTTATCTACCTTGCATGTGCAGGAATCTTAGATCAGGACCTCTTGTACCTTTTGTGTTGGTGTATATGCCCTGAGACCTATATTTGGTCAAACATTGTACTACTTCACTGAGATATTTATATATATCATTTTGGCATTGTCATTATCTATGTTTGTTTACATCTGCGATAATGTACTTACATGATAATATCCCTGGAGACAGATTGGATCTGTGCTCAAAAGATTGTCCCCAGTCGATAAACCTTAGTGGATAAGGGACAGCTATGGTACTTATAAGACTGGTATATGGGCTGGTTAGGCACAGGGTGCTAACGCAAACATATGGGTATATCAGTGGTGGATATACTAGACTGACCCGCTGTGAGACTTTGACTTGGTGTCATAAGTTAACCTCACAAGTGATAGGAGATACATTGATCCTTAGACTTGAGGTCATTGACTCTTCTATATGGTTAGGGATATACTTTGATACAACCTAACGCCTTGCCATAGCTGGGAGGTTATAAGGGTTGCCATTGAGTATGTCACGACCCATATGAGAAGACCAATTGATAGATAAAGGATTTGCCCCTTCCTTGTGGAAATATGATATCCATGGAGCTCCTGTATGGTCTATGACTGAAAGTGTATGGCCATACCGAGGTAAAGACTTGATTTAGTCATAGCCATGTGATTGGATGAAAACAAGTGATGACACACTTGTCCAATCGGATATCAGTTTGGCAAAGGGACTGTAATGTATCTGCACCTGTTGCGATGATGGGGATATTGATAGGATTCCGCAAGTGCACGGAATTATCGAAGTAATAAAAACATCGATCCACAGAGACCTTATTGTTAATTACCAAATAATTGTTTTCTCGATAGCTAAGCAAGCCAAATATGATGAAAGTAAACTATACAGAGAATGTGCTAAGGAGATAATCAGAGAGATAAACATGGGACTAGGGTTTCATCCACCTTAATTTCAATGATAAGATATAAATAAAGGTTCATCAATCAAATCTTGCTATGATAAAGACCTAATTTACTTCATAAAGGGATTATCTCACTTTCGTTCAGATAATCATGCAGGGACCAATCCTCGCTTTCGCACAAGATTTGTCCCAATGCTAAAGATAAGTAAATCATCAATCAAAGAACTCAAGATCATTTTCGTGCATCCGAATTCTAGGTTGATAATCTCTAGTGGAATCTCAAGGATCACTTTCGTGCATCCGAGCCTCAACACTAGTTTTACTCATGGATCTCCAACGTTCCGATCCTCACTTTCATGCAAGATCTCCACGTTTGATAAATAGACTCGATCCATAGATTCATATTACTATCATGGCAATTAATCTACTAGGATAGATCAAATTAGATCCAACCTAATGAAGGGATCCTAACATGCAATTCGAGGGTTCCAAGTTCTCAAGCAATTACCTTTCAGTCAATAGCGAAAACTCTAAAAACATGATTAGTAACGTGGATCTATAGAGAGTCTAAGCACAAATATCACATGAGCAAAATTATCATGGCAAAATTATCATGACGAAAAAGAAGATTTATCTAATCATTAAAAATCAAGGGGATTACACCCCATGTCCCAAAACAGTATTAAGCTTGCATGAAGGAGAAGATACAATAAATCATATTCTTAGAGTGATCAGAAAACAAAAGGAAAGGAGAAACAACGTTACAACACGGCTGTAAAATCCTTTACAACCGTAATTTGCTTCGATGAACAGCGCTGTCACCGCTGTTTCGTTGATTCCTCCTCCGATCAGACTCCAAATGCTCTGAAACTTCTGTGGTGTCTTCCTCTCCTCTAGGCGAAGCTTCTTCATGAGAATCATGGCCTGAGGTGCCCTCTATGCCTCTCGGCACGAGGCCAAACCCTAGCCACCTCTCTGTTGATTGCTCTCTCGATACTGGATAAACGTTCCCCCTTCCACTTTTCACGTCTTCTCCTCTTAAAGATGAGCTGCCACAATTCTCGGATTTCGATTTGGAGCTCTGGATCAAAAGTTATGGCTCGCGCAATATTCGGACTTGTAAAAATCACGTTTTTGACTGGGAATTACGGCAGTGTGGTATGTTACGACACTGCCGTAAAATAGCTTGAGTGTTCTGTTCTGGAGACGCTGGGAAATACGGTACCGTAATATCATTTACGGCAGTGCCGTAATTTCAGTTGAGTTCTCTGGTCTGAAGTCTTCACAAAATACGGCACCGTAAACTTCTTCACGGTGGTGCCGTAAAATAGGTTGAACACTCTGGTCTGAAATGCTGGAAAATACGGCCCCGTGTAATTCTTTACGGCAGTGCCGTAAAATCACAAAAACATTTTGTTCGGAAAATCACCAAAATACGGCCGTGTTCTTGATAATACGGTAGCCGTGAAAATACGGTACCGTAAAATAGTTTACGGCACTGCCGTATTTTGGTTCTTAGCTTCGATTTTTGTGAAATTTGTTGTGTGACTTCTTCTTGCTGATGGGAACTCTGTTGGTGTATATGCCCTAGGACCTAGTTTTGGTCAACTTATGTACTACTTGACACTGATATTTATATATCATTCTGGCATTGTCATTATCATTGTTTGACTACACCTGCGTGTTGGGGTAT
Source organism: Costus lasius (assembly GCA_027563935.2). Classification (NCBI taxonomy): domain Eukaryota; kingdom Viridiplantae; phylum Streptophyta; class Magnoliopsida; order Zingiberales; family Costaceae; genus Costus; species Costus lasius. The sequence goes on along the minus strand of CM050453.2, from coordinate 45,348,453 downwards.
GCCCTTAAGGCTAATGTTTGAGGCCTTGGGATTCTTTTAGTATCATGTATAAACTCTTATGTTTATAAAGGCAATGGTTGTTATTCAGTTTGTTACATTGTCTGCTGCAATAAGTGTGCTTCTGAATAATGTCTCAATGCTGTTCAGCTTGGCTGACATGCTGTAATGTCCTTAGTCGAGATATCTTGGTGAACATGAGACAGCCTTGATATGATTGAGACTAATATGTGTTCTAATCTTATAGGATGCTTCGAGCATGGAATAATATGTAGACTCATGGGTACATTGGATGTACTGGACAGACCCTACTAGGATATTCAATTGCTTGTCACAATGTGAATAATCCTTGTTTGCAACAAGTGGCACATGTCCTCTGACTTGAGATCACTTGTGTTTCTAAATGATGTTTGTCATTGTTTTGAGGTAGTTCAATATCATTTGAAATATAATGGTTATAGACTATCTTGGATAATGATCATGAGTCAGGTTAGGACACTAGTGATAGATATAGGATTGCCGTCTCCTTGATTGGAGTGTGATGTTCTAAAGGGGCCCCCTTGAATGAGATGATTGAGAAAGTGTATGGCCATACCCAGATGACTATGTTCATCTGATCTAATCATTCTCATCATATTGGAGTTACAGGCTTGACACGCTTGTCCAATTAGAACATCCAGTGGCAAAGGAAACATGTATGCCTTGTGAAGTGGATTCACACTTGTGCTGTGGTTTGGGTGTAGTCTTGGAAGACTCTTTCCTTTATATCGGGAGACAGTGATGTGTTGCTAGATACCCCTCACTGATCGTGATAACGTGAGTTGTCGTTACCGACATTTAAAGGAAACCCTTAGGGTCGCACAATTTGATGATATGGCTTACTTAAGTCAGATCGTGTGGACTGAATTGTTTTGGTTCAGTTTAAAGGGATTTAATCTCTGATTGTAAGTGAGATCTGGTCTGATCATGTTTGATTGATTAGGGCTTAAGATCGGTAAGCTTTGATTGAGAGAATGGATGCTAGATCGGTGAGATCAAGAGCATCAAGAGATGAACGGTTAGATCTTGAACCTTTAGGGTTTATTGTGATCTAGACCAAATGGCTTGGGTTAATTGGTCTTTGAACCAAACCAAATTGAACCAGCTCATCAAGTGAGCGCATGGTTCATGGGAGAAGAGATTTGCGATTTGTTCATGAGCGCATTTCATGATGAGAAGTGGTTTTGCTATTTTTAGATAGCATGTCACTTACGTGACCACATCTCACGTCACCTCTCTTCACGCCTCCCTCTCGCCCTCTTGTCGCCTGTTGGTTTTTGGTTCTTGACACATTCGTGTGGTAGAGCTTCTTGACGACAAGGGAGAGGTCTCGCCAAGCAAGGAAAATCTTCTCTTCCCTTTCATACGACAAAGACCTTTGAAGAACCTTGCTAGCACAAGGATCAACAAAGAGTAGGCGGCATCACCTTGTGTGCATCACTTTTGGAGAAGATCCCTTTCGATCTTTGCTTCCAAGGCACCATCCAAAGGATGGCGATGGTATGATCCTTCTTATGTTTGCAATTGGGGTTTTTGTAGTTGATCATATCTCATGCAATCGATCCCTAGAAATCCATTCCGCTGCTTTAAAACCTCCATATGCGCCAGTAGGGTTTCGCCCCCCCCCCCCTTGTTGAGGGGACTTTCAACTGGTATCAGAGCCAAGTTCTTATGCATGTTAATATGATTGCTATGTTTGATTTGTGATCCATGTTTGCGCCATATTGCTAGATCTATAGGTTACATGCGAAAACTTACATGTTGTATATTAATCTTGGCGCATGTATGAAGGTAGCGCTTCTTTCATATTGTTGTTGATGTTTTTCACAAAACTTAATGACTTGCGCGCTTACCATTAGATCTAAGTGGCGCCTACTTTAAACCCTTAGACGGGTTATTAGGGTTGAAGTCACAGTCTAGTCAAGATCCAACCAATCTGATCAGACTATCTGACAGCCTAGATGGGTCGACCAGATGGCACTTGTGCGCAAGCACGAGGTGGCTATAGGTCGACTGCGGATAGGCGTGTAGCGATGTCTGGTTGAGACAACCTGTGAACGCACATGGTTTAGGCCCGGGGTCACACCCGCTTGCCAGAAGTCATGAGGTCTTTCAGCCCTTGGCGCATGCATGATTGACCATTTGGTCGACTCAAGTCAGTTAGGACTTGGTGCATGCAAGGGCAGTGGATCTGACTAGGTCTGATGAGTGGATCCCTAATAATGGACCGTTGTAAGGTAGTAGGGCACATAAGGAAAAATAAAATGATGCCAATGCGGTTTTTCAAATTTTTTTTTTCTTATTGGATCACATGTTGATTGTAAGCATATGCTTGTTTATTTAATCTTATGTGGGCTGCCCGTGTTAATGTGTGCTGTGCTGGGGCCTGCGAGCCTGGATTAATTATAAATTATTATTTTTGTGATCTGCGCATCACATTTTAATTAATTTATTGTGTAATTGACCTGCGTGTCAATCTTGTCTAGATAGATTAAATTGTAATTTTAATCAGACAAGAGCACAGAGCACACATGGCATCGGCGCATGCAGCAGTGGCTTGACCAGGTGGGAGGTCTAGGGTTCGACCCTAGGACAGGCGCATTTACCTGGTGGGCGCACCTGAGCTGCAAAGGGCGCTAGGGCCCTGGGTTGGGCCAGATGAGATGCAAAAGACCCATGAAGAGCTCAAGTGAAGACTTAAGTTAAAATTAAGGTCTTACTTAGGGTTAATGGGCTTTTACCACATAAGATCAGCATGCTTTCTACTTATCGTTTTTATAATTAGAATTGCATGATTTAATCTTCTGCTATCGCCATAGGGTTTGCATGATAGTTAAGAAGATAAAAGACCGTTAAAATCCAACGCTATAATATCAAGCACGTAAGCCCTCTGACGCGAAACCTCACTGTTCTGACTATCGTTGGGGCCGTGTTGTACCCACTCAGTGGGCACGCCCATCTATCTTCAGACGGTGTGTGATTACACCTGCGTGTTACAGGGAAGGGATTTATCGCTTCTCGTTGCTTAGCATAGCACGTGGTGGTCCAGGGAGTAGGTCAGGTCAGCTTGACCATGTAGGCTACATATGGGGCATATGTTAGCTATATGGAGGCAGCCATCTGTGGGATCAGAGACTGTGTTGTACCAACTCAGTTGGCACAGTCTGCTGGATTGCCCAGATGAAGGGGAATCGCACGGGTTGGCGATTGGCAGGGACTGCCTACCAGAAATTAGTGCTTGTACTCTCTGTGCATCTTATCTCGCCTGAGCGGGACGCGGAGACCAAGTATGAAATCTAGATCTCATCTCACTAAAAGAGTCTTACTCTTTCGGACTGTTTTAATGGATTTTTCAGTCAGATAAAATAGTGAGAAAAGAATCTTTCTTAAAGTCCTGGATTGATTCTAAACATTGATACTGACCTTGCTGTTCTTGCATTGTTGTAGATTCCTGCAGCAACGAACACCATGAGCTTCAATGTGCGATCCCTACTGGAAAGGGAGAAGTTTGCTGGGCCAAACTTCTCAGACTGGTACGGACACCTTAAGATTGTTCTTAAGGCTGAGAGGAAATTGTATGTCCTCGAGACGGCTATACCGCCTCAACCCGCTCCGAACGCCGCAAGGGCGGTTCGGGATGCCTATGAAAAGCATGTCAATGATAGCATTGATGTTGCTTGCCTGATGCTAGCGTCTATGACGCCACAGCTGCAGCGTCAGCATGAGGATATGTCTGCTATAGAAATTATAGCAAACCTCAAGATGCTATATGCTGCACAGGCGAGGACTGAACGCTATAATTTGACCAAGCTTTTCTTTCAGAGCAAACTGGCTGAAGGGAGTCCAGTGGGAGCTCACGTGCTCAAGATGATTGGGCACAAAGAGGCTCTAGAGAAACTGGGGCATACCATGAATCAGGAGCTTGCTGTAGACATTATTCTGCAGTCTCTCCCGGCCTCTTTCGATCCGTTCATTATTAATTTTAATATGAACAAGATCGACTGTACTCCGGCAGAGTTGCTGAATATGCTCTTGACTACGGAGGAGACTCTAAAGGGAAAGCCTTCAACCTCTGTCTTGATGTTCCCTTCCAGGAACAAGAAGAAGGGGAAGAAGGGCGAAGCCCCAGTCAAGAACTACAACAAGGCTCTGAAATAAAAGGTCAAGCGGTCGAAGGAATACAGATGTTTCCATTGTGGCCAGCTAGGTCACTGGAAAAAGGACTGTAAAGCGCTCCAAGGAGACAAGAAGGGAAGCATCGCTTCTGGCTCAGGTATTTTTGTGACTGAAGTCATGATATCTTCTTCTTCTATTTCATGGGTGTTGGACACTGCATGTGGAGTTCACATTTGTTCAAATGTACAGGAACTCAAGAGAAGAAGACAGGTGGGACAGCATGAGGTGGACCTACGAGTTGGAAACGGGGCACGGGTTGCTGCTGTTGCTGTAGGAGTTTATTACATCTCATTACCATCTGGACTTGTATTGGAACTAGACAATTGTTACTTTGTACCAAGCATTACGAAAAATATTATCTCTATTCCTGCTCTTGTCAGGAAAGGGTTTTCCTTTGAATGCAAGACTTCAAAGTGTTATCTTTCTCTTGATAATATTATTTATGCTACTGGGTCAATTAACAATGGGTTATTCATGTTGGACATGGAATGTTCTATACAAAACTTTGATAATAAGAAAGCCAAGTATGCTGATGACAGCACCTTGCTATGGCATAGTCGTTTAGGCCATATTAACAAGAAACGCATTAAGCGGTTGCATGATCATGGACTGCTGGGATCATTCTCCTATGAGGAGATTGATACATGCAAAGCTTGTTTATTGGGCAAAATGACGAAGTCTCCTTTTCCTCATAAAGGTCAAAGGGCTTCAGGTTTACTTGACCTTATACACAGTGATGTGTGTGGGCCATTTAGTAAACATGCCAGAGGTGGCTATTCATACTTCATTACCTTTACTGATGATTTCAGTAGATATGGTTATGTCTATCTGATGAGACATAAGAGTGAATCTTTTGACAAGTTCAAAGAGTTCAAAAATGAAGTACAGAATCAGCTAGGCCGAAATATCAAGGCACTTCACTCAGATCGAGGTGGTGAATACCTAAGTCGAGAGTTTACTGACTATCTGAAGGAGTGTGGGATTATCTCACAGCTCACTCCACCAGGAACACCGCAATGGAATGGTGTGTCCGAGAGGAGGAACAGAACCTTACTGGATATGGTTCGTTCTATGATGAGTCAGGCTACTCTACCTTACTCCTTTTGGAAACAACTGCAAAGGTACTAAACCGAGTGCCATCCAAGGCAGTTTCAAAGACTCCATATGAGTTATGGTATGGGAAACAGCCGAGCTTGACATTTATTAAGATCTGGGGTTGCGAGGCTTATGTCAAAAAGCTCGCCTCTAGGAAACTGGAGAGCAGATCTGACAAATGCATCTTTGTCGGTTACCCTAAGGAAACTAAGGGTTATTATTTCTACGATCCCAAAGAGAACAAAGTATTTGTTGCTCGGACGGCTATTTTTCTTGAGAAGGAGTTTCTTCTGCAAGAAGCCAGTGGGAGAGAAATAAAGTTGGATGAGAATCCAGAGGAAGGACAAAGTAGTCAAGCACAGTTGGATGAGCCTGAGCCAGTAGAACAGGTTATTGAACAACCTGAGGCTCAGATATCACGGGAACCGCGTAGATCGGGAAGGATCTGTCGACAGCTTGAGCGCTATGATGGAGTCTACATCATTGATAATGATGAACCCCTTACTTATGCGGATGCGGTCAGTGGACCGGAGTCAGCTAGGTGGCTTGAAGCTATGCGAGCCGAGATGGACTCCATGTCAGATAACCAAGTTTGGGATTTGGTTGATCCGCCTCCGGGAGTAATCCCTATAGGCTGTAAATGGATCTTCAAGAAGAAGATTGACATGGATGGTAACGTGGTTACCTATAAAGGCAGGCTAGTTGCGAAAGGTTTCAAACAAATCTACGGGATAGATTATGATGAAACTTTCTCTCCTGTAGCCATGTTCAAGTCAATTCGGATTATTCTTGCGATAGCAGCATATTACGATTATGAGATCTGGCAAATGGATGTGAAGACCGCTTTCCTTAATGGAAAACTGGATGAGGATGTGTATATGACACAACCTGAAGGTTTCACTAATCCATCAGATCGTCATAAAATATGCAAGTTAAAGAAGTCCATTTATGGACTTAAGCAAGCATCTAGAAGCTGGAATATTCGTTTTGATGAATCAATATGTGAATTTGGTTTCATCAAGAATGAAGATGACCCGTGTGTATATAAGAGGTTTAGTGGGAGTGTGATTACTTTCCTAGTCCTCTACGTCGATGATATCTTAATCATTGGAAACGATATTCCTGAACTGCATGCTGTTAAAGCATGGTTAAGAAAATGTTTCCAGATGAAAGATCTAGGAGAAGCAGCCTATGTGTTAGGTGTGAAGATCTACAGGGATAGATCTAAGAGGCTTCTCGGGCTGTGCCAAAGTACTTACGTCGATAAAGTCCTAGAGAGATTTAATTTAGAGAATTCTAAAAGAGGATATCTTCCAGTCAGACATGGTCTGAATCTTTCAAAGAGTCAGTGTCCACAAACACAGACTGAGAAAGATGAAATGGACAATACGCCTTATGCTTCAGCTATTGGATCCATTATGTATGCGATGTTGTGTACTCGCCTAGACGTCGCTTACGGGTTAAGCGTGACCAGTCGATTCCAAAGTAATCCAGGTCAGGCGCACTGGATTGCAGTCAAGAACATTTTAAAATATCTTCGGAGGACCAAAGATATGTTCTTGATATATGGAGGTCAGGAAGAACTCAGTATTGAAGGATATACTGACGCTTCATTCCAATCTGACCAGGATGATTTCCGATCGCAATCAGGCTATGTTTTTAGCTTGAATGGAGGAGCAGTGGTGTGGAAAAGTTTCAAACAGTCTATCGTTGCTGATTCCACAACAGAAGCCGAGTATGTTGCAGCCTCGGAAGCATCCAAGGAGGCAGTGTGGATTTGTAAGTTCGTTCAAGAACTTGGTGTTGTTCCTTCGAGTGCAGATCCATTGGTTATCTTCTGTGATAACACTGGAGCAATCGCACAAGCAAAGGAACCACGGTCGCACCAGAAGTCCAAGCACATACAGAGACGGTTTCACTTGATCCGGGAGATCATAGATCATGGTGAGATCAAAATCTGCAAGGTTCATACAGATGACAATCTGGCTGACCCGCTTACCAAGCCTCTGGCGCAGCAGAAGCATGAGAAGCACTGTAATAATATGGGTTTGAGATTTCTCAACCATTAGATTAAGTGCAAGTGGGAGATTGTTGGGGTATGCCCTTAAGGCTAATGTTTGAGGCCTTGGGATTCTTTCAGTATCATGTATAAACTCTTATGTTTATAAAGGCAATGGTTGTTATTCAGTTTTTTACATTGTCTGCTGCAATAAGTGTGCTTCTGAATAATGTCTCAATGCTGTTCAGCTTGGCTGACATGCTGTACTGTCCTTAGTCGAGATATCTTGGTGAACATGAGACAGCCTTGATATGATTGAGACTAATATGTGTTCTAATCTTATAGGATGCTTCGAGCATGGAATAAGATGTAGACTCATGGGTACATTGGATGTACTGGACAGACCCTACTAGGATATTCAATTGCTTGTCACAATGTGAATAATCCTTGTTTGCAATAAGTGGCACATGTCCTCTGACTTGAGATCACTTGTGTTTCTAAATGATGATTGTCATTGTTTTGAGGTAGTTCAATATCATTTGAAACATAATGGTTATAGACTATCTTGGATAATGATCATGAGTCAGGTTAGGACACTAGTGATAGATATAGGATTGCCGTCTCCTTGATTGGAGTGTGATGTTCTAAAGGGGCCCCCTTGAATGAGATGATTGAGAAAGTGTATGGCCATACCCAGATGACTATGTTCATCTGATCTAATCATTCTCATCATATTGGAGTTACAGGCTTGACACGCTTGTCCAATTAGAACATCCAGTGGCAAAGGAAACATGTATGCCTTGTGAAGTGGATTCACACTTGTGCTGTGGTTTGGGTGTAGTCTTGGAAGACTCTTTCCTTTATATCGGGAGACAGTGATGTGTTGCTAGATACCCCTCACTGATCGTGATAACGTGAGTTGTCATTACCGACATTTAAAGGAAACCCTTAGGGTCGCACAATTTGATGATATGGCTTACTTAAGTCAGATCGTGTGGACTGAATTGTTTTGGTTCAGTTTAAAGGGATTTAATCTCTGATTGTAAGTGAGATCTGGTCTGATCATGTTTGATTGATTAGGGCTTAAGATCGGTAAGCTTTGATTGAGAGAATGGATGCTAGATCGGTGAGATCAAGAGCATCAAGAGATGAACGGTTAGATCTTGAACCTTTAGGGTTTATTGTGATCTAGACCAAATGGCTTGGGTTAATTGGTCTTTGAACCAAACCAAATTGAACCAGCTCATCAAGTGAGCGCATGGTTCATGGGAGAAGAGATTTGCGATTTGTTCATGAGCGCATTTCATGATGAGAAGTGGTTTTGCTATTTTTAGATAGCATGTCACTTACGTGACCACATCTCACGTCGCCTCTCTTCACGCCTCCCTCTCGCCCTCTTGTCGCCTGTTGGTTTTTGGTTCTTGACACATTCATGTGGTAGAGCTTCTTGACGACTGAAAGTCCCCTAACTAAAGGGGGAAACCCTAATGGTGGCGCATAACAAAATCATCGCATGGGAAGCTAGGGTTTCATGAGATCTTTATATGTCATATAATTAACTTTTAAATGATTGAATGGATGAAGAAGAACTCATACCATAGCCATCGGTTTGATGGTGCCTTGGAAGCAAAGGCGCAAATGAACCTTCTCCAAAGTAGACGCACACAAGAAGATCGATGCGCTCACTCCTTTGAAGCCTTTGTGCTAGCAAAGCCCTTCAAAGGGTCCTTGTCAAATGAAAGGGATGGAGATGTTGATCCTTCTTGGCCGAGTCCTCCTCCTCAATAGCTTCAAGCATCGCCACACACAAAAGTGTCGAGAGCGAGAGAGGTCACGATAGGGAGCCGAGCGAGAATAGGATATCCCCTATTCGAACATGAGAGATCTCCAAGTGGAGATCATGGTTTCTAAAAATAGAAACCACAACTCGCTCACACATTCACGCCAAGTGAACGAATCACCACGTCATCTCCCTTTGAACCATGCGCTCATATAATGAGCCGGTTCAATTTGGTTCGGTTCAAGAACCAACCAAGCCAAGCGATCCAGTCTAGATCTTAATTAAACCCTAAGGCTCCAGATCTAACCGTTCATCTCTTGATGCTCCTGATCTCACCGATCTAGCATCCAATCTCTCGATCAAAGCTTACCGATCTCAAGCCCTAATCAATCAAACATGATCAGACCAGATCTCACTTACAATCAGAGATTAAATCCCTTTAAACTGAACCCAAATAATTCAGTCCACACGATCTGACTTAAGTAAGCCATATCATCAATTTGTGCGACCCTGAGGGTTTCCTTTAAATGTCGGTAACGATAACTCACGTTATCACGATCAGTGAGGGGTATCTAGCAACGCATCACTGTCTCCCGATATAAAGGAAAGAGTCTTCCAAGACTACACCCAAACCACAGCACAAGTGTGAATCCAACTCACAAGGCATGCATAGTTTCCTTTGCCACTGGATGTTCTTATTGGACAAGCGTGTCAAGCTTGTAGCTCCAATATGATGAGCATGATTAGATCAGATGAACATAGTCATCTGGGTATGGCCATACACTTTCTCAATCATCTCATCCAGGGGGCCCCTTTAGAACATCACACTCCTTAAACAAGGAGACGGCAATCCTATATCTATCACTAGTGCCCTAACCTGATTCAAGCTCACCATCCAAGATAGTCTATAATCATTATGTTTCAAATGATATTGAACTACCTCAAAACAATGACAATCATCATTTAGAAAACACAAGTGATCTCAAGTCAGAGGAAATGTGCCACTTGTCGCATTCAAGGATTATTCACATTGTGACAACCAATTGAATATCCTAGTAGGGTCTGTCCAGTACATCCAATGTACCCATGAGTCTACATCTTATTCCATGCTCGAAGCATCCTATAAGATTAGAACACATATTAGTCTCAATCATATCAAGGCTGTCTCATGTTCACCAAGATATCCCGACTAAGGACATTACAGCATGTCAGCCTAGCTGAACAGCTTTGAGACATTATTCAGAAGTACAATTATTGCAGCAGACAATATAACAACCTGAATAACAACCATGCCTTTATAAACATAAGAGTTTATTACATGATACTGATACAATCCCAAGGCCTCAAACATTAGCCTTAAGGGCATACCCCAACAACGACAAGGGAGAGGTCTCGCCAAGCAAGGAAAATCTTCTCTTCCCTTTCATACGACAAAGACCTTTGAAGAACCTTGCTAGCACAAGGATCAACAAAGAGTAGGCGGCATCACCTTGTGTGCGTCACTTTTGGAGAAGATCCCTTTCGATCTTTGCTTCCAAGGCACCATCCAAAGGATGGCGATGGTATGATCCTTCTTATGTTTGCAATTGGGGTTTTTGTAGTTGATCATATCACATGCAATCGATCCCTAGAAATCCATTCCGCTGCTTTAAAACCTCCATATGCGCCAGTAGGGTTTCGCCCCCCCCCCCTTGTTGAGGGGACTTTCACTACGATTGTGTACTTACATGATAATGTCCCTGGAGACAGATTGGATCTGTGCTCGAATTATAATCCCCAGTCAATGTACCTTAGTGGATATGGGACAGCTATGGTACTTGAGAGACTGGTATGTGGGCTGGTTAGGCACGTGGTGCTAACGCAGACACATGGGTGTATCATTGGGGATATACTGGATAGACCCGCTATGAGGCTATGACTTGGTGTCATGAGTTATTCTCATAAGTGACAGGAGATGCATTGATCCCTTGACTTGAGGTCATTAATCATTCTATATGGTTAGGGACTTGCTTTGATACAACCTAACACCTTGCCGTAGCTGGGAGGTCATAACGGTTGTTATTGAGCATGTCACGACCCATATGAGAAGATCAATGGACAGACATAGGATTTGCCCCTTCCCTAAGGAAGTATGATATCCATGGAGCTCCTTTATGGTTCTATGACTGAGAGTGTATGGCCATACCCAGGTGAGAACCTGTTTTAGTCATAGCCATGTGATTGGATGAAAACAAGTGGTGACACACTTGTCCAATCGGATATCAGTACGGCAAAGAGACTGTAATGCATCTATACCTAGTTGCAATGATGGGGATGTCGATGTTGATATCCATTCCAACGACCTGGGTAGCAGCGATGCACTGCTAGGTGCCACTCACTGCTTGTGATGACCTTTGGTCAGCACTACCAGCGTCAGAGGAACCTATAGGGTCGCACACCTTGATACTTGAGTTCTCGTATTGATCGGGAAGCCTTATGATCGAGTTATTGGATAACTCGGATCTAATTGGGAGATTTCATCAACGCCAATGGGCCTGATGAGATGGAAGAATGTTTTTGGAGCCAAACTTCATTTTTGGCAGGTTGACCCGTATTTGACCATGGTTGGTCACATTTGGATTAGGGTTGCATTGGATTGGATCCAAATGCTTAATCAACCTATGGAATGATGTTTGGGCTAGCTCATTATCCAATGAGGCCCAATAACAAGTTCTCATGAAGAGATGAGAGGCTAAAAGGGTATAATGGGGAGAAACATGAACCATTAGGTGCCTAGGGGCATAATGGGGTCATGTTGGCGCCTTTGCTTTATTATGGAAGTAAAGGGCGCCTCCCTCTCTCTTCCTAGGATGGAATGCATGCCTCTATGGCATTGCTTGAGGCGCAAGGCAAGGCCTTGGCGCACAAGGAAAGGCGTGGGAACAAGAGGTAAGGTTGAATGCGAATTATGGAAATGTCTTGGAGACTTTCCTTATCTCAAACCTCCTCATCCTAGCCCTACACTTGTCATGATCCTAGCCATTACCCTAACCGCCTCTTGCCCTATAAATATGACCATAGTCGCCCCCTCTTGTGGGAAATTAATCCTTGAAGGCGTGAACACAAGGAGAGGGGCGAGTGCTTGGAGCAAGGGCACATCTTCCATAACCGCAACCCTCTTCCTCCTTTCCTCTTGGCGCAAGGAGATCTAGGGCTTGGCGGCTTGGGCGGTTTTCCCTCTTCACTTGTCGCATCTTTTCTCTGAGTGGCGCAAGATAAGTAAAACATCTCCCTAAGGCTTGGATATTCTTCCCGAGGCTAGCACCGGGCGTGGAAGAAGAGAACTCAAGAGATCCGTGTGTGCGAGACTGCAGAGGGCGGACACTTGGACGCCTACATCGGCATCGCTCCATATTGCTCTTAAGGTATTTCCTAACTCATCGTGTCGACTCCCTTGCTTGCGATCTTCACTGGGTTTTTGGGACTGGCCTGTTTCGGGGACATTCTTCCGCTGCGAAAAATGTATGTCCATAACTTTAAAAATTGTAAAATGTCCCCGGGGTTTCCCAACAGTGGTATCAGAGCGACTTGCAAGACTCGAATGATGTTTTATGCTTTTCTTCCATGCTCACATGCCATATTTCTATTTTCGTAAATAGCATGATGCATGGCAATCGATTTTTCTAAAAGTAGAAAAATTAGGGTTTCTTGTTTCTATCATCCTCTCAATCTCTTTTGGAATTTTTGGAATTTTTGGACTATTTTCGTAAATAGCATGATGCATGGCATGATGCATGGTGCTTGGTTGCTTGGTGGCGCAAGAAATCTTGGCCCCTTGCATGGTGGCGCACCTTCCTTGGAGGAAGACCATGGCATTGGCCGAACCTATGGGGAACTTTTAAAGTGTACCTCTAGGGTTTAAGAGCTAAACCATGAGAGAAGGACCTTGGAGCCAACCTTGAAGTTCAAGCTAGAGGTCGGCTAGGTTAGGTCTAGTTTTTTGGGGCTTGAGTTCTAGGACAAGAGTTGAACCTATTTCATGGCATGGATTGGTTCAATGTCTTGTATAGGATATGATCACATCATCCTTTTTTGCTTTTATTATTATCTACAGAAGCATGCCTGAAATGTTTTACCGTTATGTTATCACTATAGGATTACATGCCTGTAATGATAGACATAATATAAAACTGAGATGATGAGACCTTAAACAAAAACCCTCAATTAAAATATCAAGTCTGGTAGCCTTCTAACGCGTAGCCCTCACTAAGCTATCGATCAGTGGAGTTGTGAATTGTTTCCCACCCTCGTGGGACACACCCACTTATCTTTAGAAAGTGCGTGGTGGCAATGGTTTCCCCACTCCAGTTTTAACCTGGGCGTGCCTTCGCAAGGAAACTTGTTGGCCTTGGGCATAACGGTTAGGAATGGACTTGACTGGAAGTTCACATGTGCTGGGCACATGGTGAAAGTCTAGAGGCATCGTTGAGAGGTAAAGGTTTCATGTTGTATCTAGCCCTCGCTGGACATGAAATGCCCAGACTGTCTCAACAAGGGGAGTTGCTTGGAGCAACCGGCCGGCGCGCCCACCTTAGGAAGCATGGGTTTCTTTGTGCATCTCATCCCACCCTCGTGGGACGCAAAGCCTCATGTGAAATAAGGATCCCATCTCACTAGGAAGTTTTAAACTTCCCGATTGACTTTGTGGGTTGTCAATTCGAATATAAAATAGTGGGAGCCATGGTCATTTAAAACAAGTCCAGTTTAAATGACTCGAAGTAGTACTAATCTGCTGTTTCTTGGTTGTTGTAGAACAATGGCTATGAACAATGGCAGATGGTCACTGCAATCTACCCTGGAAAGGGATAAGTTGGTTGGATCCAACTTAAAGGATTGGTATATGAATTTGAGAATTGTGCTCAAGCTCGAGAGGAAGCTATATGTCCTTGAGATGCCAATTCCTGAACCACTTCCATGCTTGGCCTCGGCGGCTGAGAAGGATGCTTATAATAAGCATCAAACTGATACTTCGGAGGTTGCACAATTGATGCTAACCAACATGTCGCCCGAGCTTAGAGGGCAATATGAATATAAGAGTGCCTCTGAAATTATATCTAATCTAAGGCAGCTCTTTGATGCATTGGTTGAGCTCAACCCTCCAAAAGTATACATTCAGTGCGTTGAGCCCAAAGGCTTAACTAATACATTGAAAACAAAGATGGAAAGAGTCAGGAATAATAAGTGCTACTCATGTGGAGGACCACCTCACATGATAAAGGACATAGTACGACTTCAGAATGAGAAGATGAGAGGCAAGGCTTCGTCTTCATGCTCAGGTATTTATGTTACAGAAGTCAACCTTTCTACTTCTATGTCATGGGTATTGGATACCGCATGTGAAGCTCATATTTGTACAAATATGTAGGGCCTCAAGAAAAGTAGATCGGTGCGGCTTGGAGAGATTGACCTATGCGTTGGAAACGGGGCACAGGTTGCTGCTATTGCTGTAGGCGTTTTGACTCTCTCCTTGCCTTCTGGACTTCAATTAGAACTAGACAATTGCTTTTGTGTACCTTCGCTAACAAAGAACATTGTATCCATTCCTTTCTTGGCGAGGAAAGGATTTAAATTTGAAATAAATAAGAACTCCTGTTCTTTTTCATTTGCAAATATGTTCTATGGGAAGGGTACTTTATGCAATGGTCTGTATATCTTGGATATGGAAAGTTCTGTTTGTAACATAAGCAATAAAAGGACCAAACTGAGTGGTTCAGTTGGTGCTTTCCTATGGCACTGTTGATTAGCCCATATAAACAAGAATCGCATCCAACAACTCCATGCAAATGGATTGTTAGATTCAAGTTCCTTGGAGGAATTTGATACTTGTGAACCTTGTTTATTAGGGAAGATGACAAAGGTGCCCTTCACCAAGATTGGTGAGAGGGCAGAAGGTTTATTGGATCTCATACATACTAATGTGTGTGGGCCCTTCAATAAACAAGCCAGAGGATGGTACAGCTACTTCATTACCTTTACTGATGACTTCAGTAGGTATGGTTATGTCTACTTAATGAGACATAAATCTGAATCCTTTGAGAAATTCAAGGAGTTCAAGAATGAAGTAGAGAACCAGCTTGGAAGATCCATTAAAGCTCTTCGATCAGATCGAGGTGGAGAATACCTGAGTCGTGAGTTCTTTGACTATCTGAGAGAGTGTGGGATCATATCCCAACTCACTCCTCCTGGAACACCTCAATGGAATGGTAGGTCTGAAAGGAGAAATCGAACTTTCTTGGATATGGTTCGATCCATGATGAGTCATGCAACTCTACCTTCATCATTCTGGAGGCATGCACTAGAAACAGCTTCTCTAATACTGAATAATGTTCCATCTAAGAGTGTCTCCAAAATACCATACAAGGTATGGAGTGGAAGACGCCCTAATCTCACGTTTATCAGGATCTGGGGATGTGAGGCTTATGTCAAACGTCAGGACTCTGGCAAGCTAGAACCTAGATCTGATAAGTGTGTGTTTGTGGGGTATCCTAAGGAAACTAAAGGATACTACTTCTATGTCCCAACCGAGAACAAAGTTTTTGTTGCTCGGGGTGCTGTCTTTCTAGAGAAAGAATTTCTTATGAAAGAAGTTAGTGGGAGGAAGTTTGACTTAGATGAGGTCCAAGTGCAAGCACAAGACAAAGAGATGGAATCTGAGCCACCTGCACCGGTTGCTAGGCAACCTGAGGCTCAAACACAGGTCCCGCGTAGGTCTAGGAGAATTCGTCGTGCACCTGAAAGGTATGGGTCGCTACCGACCCAACACGATGGGATCTTCATCATTGAGGATGAACCTAGAACCTATGATGAGGCGGTCAGTGGACCGGACTCCGAGAAATGGCTTGACGCCATGAGATCTGAGATGGATTCCATGTCGGCTAACCAAGTATGGGATTTGGTTGAGCTGCCTGATGGGGTAAAACCCATAGGGTGTAAATGGGTCTTCAAGAAGAAGACAGACATGGATGGCAAAATAGTTACCTATAAGGGTAGACTAGTGGCTAAAGGATTTAAACAAGTCCACGGGGTGGACTATGATGAAACCTTCTCGCCAGTTGCCATGATTAAATCCATTTGGATTCTGCTTGCTATAGCTGCATATCATAACTATGAGATATGGCAGATGGATGTGAAAACAGCGTTCCTTAACGGGAAGCTGATTGAGGATGTGTATATGACACAACCTGATGGCTTCATCCATCCTGTAGAGGCTAATAAGGTCTGCAGGCTAAAGAGGTCCATTTATGGATTAAAGCAAGCATCTCGAAGTTGGAATCTTCGATTTGATGAGGCCGTGAGAGATTATGGCTTTATCAAAAGCGAAGATGACGCCTGTGTATACAGAAAATTCAGTGGGAGCTTGGTGATTTTTCTGGTCTTGTATGTTGATGACATACTGCTCATCGGAAACGACACCCCTAGTCTTCAAGCTGTGAAGACATGGTTGGGGAAGTGTTTCGAGATGAAAGACTTAGGGGAGGCCGCCTATATTCTAGGCGTGAGGATCTACCGGGATAGATCCAAGAGGCTCTTGGCCCTTAGTCAAAGTACTTACATTGATAAGGTACTGGAGAGGTTCTACATGGAGCAATCAAAGAAAGGATACCTTCCAGTGAGACATGGCCTTACTCTCTCAAAGAGCCAGTGTCCTACAACACAGGCTGAGAGGGATGACATGAGTCGAATTCCTTATGCTTCGGCAGTAGGATCGATCATGTATGCAATGTTATGTACTAGACCAGATGTGGCATATGCTGTGAGCATAACCAGCCGATACCAATCCAATCCAGGTCTACAGCACTAGGTGGCTGTAAAGAACATCCTAAAGTATCTGAGAAGAACTAAGGATTTGTTCTTGGTCTATGGGGGACAGGAAGAGCTCAGTATGCAGGGCTATACTGACGCATCGTTCCAGTCTGACCCTGACAACTTTAGATCGCAGGCCGGCTATGTGTTCAAGATAAATGGAGGCGCTGTATGTTGGAAGAGCTTCAAGCAATCCACCATAGCAGATTCTACAACCGAAGCTGAGTATGTGGCTGCTTCTGAGGCAGCCAAGAAGCTGTTTGGATAAGGAAGTTCTTATGTGATCTTCAAGTGGTACCTAGTGCAATGGATCCCATTGAACTCTATTGTGACAACAATGGAGCAATTGCACAAGCCAAGGAACCACGGTCTCATCAAAGATCCAAACACATACTCAGAAGATTTCACCTGATCAGAGACATCACTGACAGAGGTGATGTTAATATTAGCAGAGTAGACACAGAGAACAATCTAGCAGACCCATTGACCAAGGCTTTGGCGCAGCAGAAGCATGATGGTCACGCTAGAGATATGGGGTTGAGATTCCTCAACTTCTAGGTCTTAGTGCAAGTGGGAGATTGTTGGTGTATATGCCCTAGGACCTAGTTTTGGTCAACTTATGTACTACTTGACACTGATATTTATATATCATTCTGGCATTGTCATTATCATTGTTTGACTACACCTGCGATTGTGTACTTACATGATAATGTCCCTGGAGACAGATTGGATCTGTGCTCGAATTATAATCCCCAGTCGATGTACCTTAGTGGATATGGGACAGCTATGGTACTTGAGAGACTAGTATGTGGGTTGGTTAGGCATGTGGTGCTAACGCAGACACATGGGTGTATCATTGGGGATATACTGGATAGACCCGCTATGAGGCTATGACTTGGTGTCATGAGTTATCCTCATAAGTGACAGGAGATGCATTGATCCCTTGACTTGAGGTCATTAATCATTCTATATGGTTAGGGACTTGCTTTGATACAACCTAACACCTTGCCGTAGCTAGGAGGTCATAACGGTTGTTATTGAGCATGTCACGACCCATATGAGAAGATCAATGGACAGACATAGGATTTGCCCCTTCCCTTAGGAAGTATGATATCCATGGAGCTCCTTTATGGTTCTATGACTGAGAGTGTATGGCCATACCCAGGTGAGAACATGTTTTAGTCATAGCCATGTGATTGGATGAAAACAAGTGGTGACACACTTGTCCAATCGGATATCAGTACGGCAAAGAGACTGTAATGCATCTGTACCTAGTTGCGATGATGGGGATGTCGATGTCGATATCCATTCCAACGACCTGGGTAGCAGCGATGCACTGCTAGGTGCCACTCACTGCTTGTGATGACCTTTGGTCAGCACTGCCAGCGTCAGAGGAACCTACAGGGTTGCACACCTTGATACTTGAGTTCTCGTATTGATCGGGAAGCCTTATGATCGAGTTATTGGATAACTCGGATCTAATTGGGAGATTTCATCAGCGCCAATGGGCCTGATGAGATGGTAGAATGTTTTTGGAGCCAAACTTCATTTTTGGCAGGTTGACCCGTATTTGACCATGGTTGGTCACATTTGGATTAGGGTTGCATTGGATTGGATCCAAATGCTTAATCAACCTATGCAATGATGTTTGGGCTAGCTTATTATCCAATGAGGCCCAATAACAAGTTCTCATGAAGAGATGAGAGGCTAAAAGGGTATAATGGGGAGAAACATGAACCATTAGGCGCCTAGGGGCATAATGGGGTCATGTTGGCGCCTTTGCTTCATTATGGAAGTAAAGGGCGCCTTCCCCTCTCTTCCTAGGATGGAATGCATGCCTCTATGGCATTGCTTGAGGCGCAAGGCAAGGCCTTGGCGCACAAGGAAAGGCGTGGGAACAAAAGGTAAGGTTGAATGAGAATTATGGAAATGTCTTGGAGACTTTCCTTATCTCAAACCTCCTCATCCTAGCCCTACACTTGTCATGATCCTAGCCATTACCCTAACCGCCTCTTGCCCTATAAATATGACCCTAGTTGCCCCCTCTTGTGGGAAATTAATCCTTGAAGGCGTGAACACAAGGAGAGGGGCGAGTGCTTGGAGCAAGGGCACATCTTCTATAACCGCAACCCTCTTCCTCCTTTCCTCTTGGCGCAAGGAGATCTAGGGCTTGGCAGCTTGGGCGGTTTTCCCTCTTCACTTGGCGCATCTTTTCTCTGAGTGGCGCAAGAGAAGTAAAACATCTCCCTAAGGCTTAGATCTTCTTCCCGAGGCTAGCACCGGGCGTGGAAGAAGAGAACTCAAGAGATCCGTGCGTGCGAGACTGCAGAGGGCGGACACTTGGACGCCTACATCGGCATCGCTCCATATTGCTCTTAAGGTATTTCCTAACTCATCGTGTCAACTCCCTTGCTTGTGATCTTCACTGGGTTTTTGGGACTGGCCTGTTTCGGGGACATTCTTCCGCTGCGAAAAATGTATGTCCATAACTCTGAAAATTGTAAAATGTCCCCGGGGTTTCCCAACAAACTCTTCCATGTATTTGATTTTGCTTGAAAATGCCAAAAATAGTGCTTTTTGCCTGAAAATCATGAAAAACCAAAAACAGAAGTAGACTTTGCAATATTCGATGACTTTGACATGAAAACAAGTAAAATATCTTCAATCTAGCATGAAAAGATATCCAAAATGATACAAAATATACTATATATTTTCGTGTCATCAAAATACATAAGGCTAAAATTTTGCTTGTCCTCAAGCAAAAATCAAAACTTGATTAAAAGAATAACCTTTTCATGCTCAATAAATTTCTAAAATACAACCCATCAAGGAAAAAAATTCTATCAATTGATTTACAAAACTTCAAGTAAACATATCATCCTTAGAACTCAACCCTCTAGATCCACAACTCAATCAAATAAAACTTTGTATCTTGTATAATAAATAGAATTTTTAATCTCATGATTTCACCCAGTTTTCAGTTCAAATCTATTATGCTTCTGTTTATAGGAATTAGGTTTCCAAGATCTTTTTCCACACATGACTTTTTTTTCTTTGGTGTATTTTGTTTGTTTTTGTAACGATGGCATGTACCCACTTAGATACACACTTTTTATTTTTGACTTCAACTCTTGTCTTCGGTACCAATGTCAATTTTACACAGTGCCAAGTAGAGGAGTTTTATTATTTTTCACTCTCATTATTTTTCATGCATAGACTTCAACCCATGTCTTAGGTACCACTATCAATTTTACATAGTGCCAAGTAGGGGAGTCACTCACTATTTTTATGGATCTTGGATTCTTCCTTCCCAACAAATAGCAAAATAGACTAAACATCTACTAGGTTGATCAATTGATATCAATTCATAAATCATACTCATATGCTCATTTTATTTAAAGGAGCAGTTTCACCTTTAGATCTTATTCATCAAATAACACATCTACCAAAAATTTCATGCATCAACCAATGTCAAATTTCAAAAATAGATATGCATTGAAGAAATAAATCTAACATGATAGGGTTTTTCTCTAATCACAAGTATAAATACTCACATCATCAAGGAAGACATTTTATCAATAAATCATGTCATCATATAGTAGAAAGTGGATCATATGCTTTCATCAATTTTAACAACACATTTGAATAATATCATCATCAAAACAATGAGTTCCATATATCCATAAAATCATTTTTCAAGAGAAAACCAATAAGTAGTATAAATATGATAAAGTCAAAGATACACTATATGAAATAGTCAAAGATGTCACTGGAGGTCTAAAAGATGCTGATGCAGGCGGGCAGAGGTGGAATAGATGCTAGCTGAAAAGCTACTAGCAAAGATGGTGCCGACAATGGAGTGAGTAATCTCTAGTGGCCTGCTAGAGAATACAGTCCTATAGGTGAGATCGTCGGCCGGTGGTGCGAGAGATATCACTGCATAGAAAAAAAACCAGTAACTAATGAAGAGTCTACTGCATAAATAATTCAAATCAATGGAAATAGAGGCAGTAGAAGAAGCATGAAGCTACTGGTGATGCTCCGCAAGAGGTGGAAGACAGTTTCCCCTGAAATTTTCTGAATCTGGAGGCAAAAGAAGCAATAACAAGTTGCAAGCCAACAGTGCAGTTTTTGAATTTTTTATGAAAAGTAGCCCTACCCAAAAAAAAGATTTAATGATCCAAATAGAAAATGGACAGAACCACATAATAGAATAAGAGATATTCTTTTCAGACGTGTGAAAAATCAAAGGATCAGAATCTATCAGAAATTTAGGGCATCAGCAGAAAGAAGGCTACTCAGATTAAAAACTGCACAAACTGCACAAAGGTTAATAAAATTCAAAAAGTTGCTATGTGTCCTAGAAAGGTCAGAAAATATTTTCATGAAAATAATTTATCCACGGGATAGAATGACACACGTTCTTTCAATTCCAAGTGGAAAATTTGGGTTTCGAGTCACCAAAACATCTCAAAAAGTGGCAGCAAAAGTGCTAGTCAGAACATTCAGAAAAAACTACTGCTGAAATTAATCATAATCAAAAAGTTGCTATGTGTTTTAGAATGATCCATGAACTTTAGAATTCAGAAAAAATATCCAGATGATAGATAAAGATGAGTACTTCGATGTTGTGCCAAAGCTCAAAATTATTCTTACCCTAGTTTCTTAAAATCGCAGCGAGAAAACACCTACTCAATAAGCAAACTGCAGAGAGGAGTGCAGATTTTTTTTTTCAAAAATAACAAAAAAATTAATTCTAAAAAAAATTAGGATAAAAGAAATTAAGCTAAGATAGAGTACTTGGGTTGCCTCCCAAGAAGCGCTAATTTTAAGTCATTAACTTGACTAAAAATCAATATCATGGTGAAGCAGGTGAATGAGTACCAAAATAGATTGCAAACAATTTTTTGCATTTTCTTTGTCCAAAAAGCTTAGCCACAAATCCAAAAATTCAGAATTGCATATAAATCACAATTAAAGTGGCTTTCTTAAATATGCAAAAATCAAAATCAAAATCTTCACATGAAGGATATTCAATGATCTTCCTAAATTTATTAGAGAGTAAAATATTCAGTCCTTTCTTCAACTTTATCATTTCAATCACAATAGGACTTTTATCAAAATATTCAAGCATTGGATCATCAAAATAAAAGTTATGTCTTTCATTAGATTCCTCAATAAAGCACAAATTTTCAATTAAATCAAAAGGTTGAGCAATACATATGGGCAAAGCATCAACATGGTGAGATACATCAATTTTTGCAACATTCAAATCATCTACAGGTTCCTCATGTTCATCATCAAATAATTTATCAATATCAAAATTATCAACAAAGTTAAGATGAGACTCTTCAAAATTAATTTCCTCATGCTTCCCCACAAATAATTCATCATCAGAAGAGTCAAAATCAGAATCATATGAAAAATAAGATTTATCAAAATTTACAATAGGATCAGAGTTAACCTCAAAAGACTTATCATTAATTTCAACAATATCACCAAAATCACAGTGGGGTTCATCAATATCTATAATTTTCAAAGCTTCATCATGCTCATCAGATTCAACCATATATAAATTTACATCAAAATCAGAATTATCATCAAAAGAAGGGTTTTCAATTTCAATTTTCTCAACCTTTTCCTCAAATAAATTGTCAGGTAAATCAATATCAAAATTATCAAGATCAGAATGAGATTTATTAATATTCACATAAGACTCAATCTCAAAACAATCATGATCACAGGGAGAGTTTTCTAAATCAAGTTTTTCAGTATCAAACTCAAATAAACAATCATGCTGTGCAATCTTAGTTTCTAGCAATTCAGTATTAACAGTCAAAGATAGATGATTTCCCCATCTATAATACAATTCATAAGATTCTTTAATTGATAAATTGGGATTTAAAAATGGACAATCAGAGGTATAATGATCAAAATATCCACACATATCACATCCCGAGTGCACATAAGAATTTAGCTCTTGAGTATTAGCAGTCAAAGATTCTTCTTGATAAGAAATTTGATTAACTGAACCCTTAAAATCCTCAATTTGCTTACTTTGATTGCGCAGCATTCGTTTTTGTTTAGCCATAATTTTTCCAAACATGGATTTTAGCTCAGACATTTCAGTATCCTCAAAGCATGGCATAGAAACATGATCAGAGCAATCATCATAAGAAGAAGTTTGATTTTCCCAACTAGAATAATAATGGTCATTATGAAAACTTGGTGAATCATAATTTGGAGAATCTAAAATATGGCAATCAGGAGTATAATGATCAAAACTTCCACAAAGATCGCATTTATCTGAAGAAATCTTAATAGGATACAAATTTAAGGTGCTTACATGGCGAGAGAGATAATCTTGAAGAGTGTGTGACGGATCATCTTCAGGCTTTCTACAAGAATCTAAAAACTGATTTACCTTATCTTGAATAGTGTATGAAGAATCATCATTGCATACCTTATCTCTTTGAGTTGCCCAAGAATTATGATAAAAAGACATATTTTCAAAATCTATCAAGAACAGATAATCCAACACCACTCAAATAAAAACCCCTTTTTTTCAGAATATATATAAAAAAATAGAAAATATAGAACACAAGCGAACTCAAAATTTCCAGATATCACAGTTCTGCCACAACGATGAAAATATCCAAAACCTGCAAAAACAAAAAAAAACACAAAGTTAAATCTAAAAACAAATAAAATTTAGTCAAGCAATACTAACAACTATTTTGATATTAACAAAACTAAGGTCCCCGGCAACGGTGCCAAAAACTTGATAGCCCGAAAGGGAACACTACAAGTCTGGCACGCGTGTACCTTGGACTAATCCTCGGCAACGGCGCCAAAAACTTGATAGGATTCCGCAAGTGCACGGAATTATCGAAGTAATAAAAATATCGATCCACAATGCTAAAGATAAGTAAATCATCAATCAAATAACTCAAGATCACTTTCGTGCATCCGAATTCTAGATTGATAATCTCTAGTGGAATCTCAAGGATCACTTTCGTGCATCCGAGCCTCAACACTAGTTTTACTCATGGATCTCCAACGTTCTGATCCTCACTTTCGTGCAAGATCTCCATGTTTGATAAATAGACTCGATCCATAGATTCATATTACTATCATGACAATTAATCTACTAGAACAGATCAAATTAGATCTAACCTAATGAAGGGATCCTAACATGCAATTCTAGGGTTCCAAGTTCTCAAGCAATTACCTTTCAGTCAATACCGAAAACTCTAAAAACATGATTAGTAACGTGGATCTATAGAGAGTCTAAGGACAAATATCACATGAGCAAAATTATTATGGCAAAATTATCATGACAAGAAAGAAGATTTATCTAATCATTAAAAATCAAGGGGAATACACCCCATGTCCCAAAATAGTATTAAGCTTGCATGAAGGAGAAGTTACAATAAATCATAGTCTTAGAGTGATCACAAAACAAAAAGAAAGGAGAAACAACGTTACAACACGACTGTAAAATCCTTTACAGCCATAATTTGCTTCGATGAATAGCGCTATCACCGCTGTTTCATTGATTCCTCCTCCGTTCGGACTCCAAACACTCTATAACTTCTGTGGTATCTTCCTCTCCTCTAGGCGAAGCTTCTGCGTGAAAATCATGGCCTGAGGGGCCCTCTACGCCTCTCGGTGTGAGGCCAAACCCTAGCTATCTTTCTATTGATTTCTCTCACGATACTGGATAAAAGTTCCCCCCCCCTTCCACTTCGAGTGTCTTCTACTCTTAAAGAAGAGTCCACCACAACTTTCGGATTTCGATTTGGAGCTCTGGATCAAACGTTATGGCCCGCGCAAGATTCAGACTCGTAAAAATCACGTTTTTGACTGGGAATTACGGCAGTGTAGTATGTTATGGCACTACCGTAAAATAGCTTGAGTGTTCTGTTCTGGAGACGTTGGGAAATGCGGTACCATAATATCGTTTACGGCAGTGCCATAATTTCAGTTGAGTTCTTTGGTCTGAAGTCTTCACAAAATACGGCACCGTAAACTTCTTCACGGTGGTGCCGTAAAATCGGTTGAACACTCTGGTCTGAAATGTTGGAAAATACGGCCCGTGTAATTATTTACGGTAGTGCCGTAAAATCACAAAAACTTTCTGTTCAAAAAATCACCAAAATACGGCCATGTTCTTGATAATACGGTAGCCGTGAAAATACGGTACCTTAAAATAGTTTACGGCACTGTCGTATTTTGGTTCTTAGCTTCAATTTTCGTGAAATTTGTTGTGTGACTTCTTCTTGATTATGGGAACTCTTTCATGTATTTGATTTTGCTTAATAAAGGCCCAAAATAGTGTCTTTTTGCCTGAAAATCATGAAAAACCAAAACAGAAGTAGAGTTTGCAATATTCGATGAATTTGACATGAAAACAAGTAAAATATCTTCAATCTAGCATGAAAAGATATCCAAAATGATACAAAATATACTGTATATTTTGGTGTCATCAGATGTCGATGTCGATATCCATTCTGATGACTTGGGTAGCAGCGATGCACTGCTAGGTGCCACTCACTGCTTGTGAGACCTTAGGTCTGCACTGCCAACGTCAAAGGAACCTACAGGGTCACACACCAAGACACTCGAGTTCTCGTATTGATCGGGAAGCCTTATGATCGAGTTATTTGATAACTCGGATCTATTTTGGAGATTTCATCAGTGCCAATGGGCCTGATGAGATGGAAAAAACCTATTGGAACCAACTTCTATTTTTGGCATATTGGCCGAATTAACCATGGTTAGCCTCATTTAACCTTGGGTTAAGTTGGATTGGATCCAATAGCTTGGTTAACATGGGTAATGGACTTTGGGCTAGGCCCATTGCTAAGTTGGGCTCACTGATAAGTTAACATGAAGAGAAGAAGGGCTAAAAGGCTATAATGGGGACAAGTCTTCTCCCCTAGGCGCCTATGGGCATAATGGGGAGAATTGGCAATGTTTGCTTCATTTAGAAGTAATATGCGTCTCCCCCTTTATCCCTTATGGTATGAAAGCCTATTTGGCATTACTTGGGGCACAAGGCAAGGCCTTGGCGCACAAGGGGAGGCTTGGGCGAATAAGGAAGGGTTGAATGAGAATTATGGAAATGTCTTAGAGACTTTCCTTGCTTCAAACCTTCTCATCCTAGCCGCCCACTTGTCTTGATCCTAGCCCTTCATGAACCGCCTCTTGCTCTATTAATAGGACCCCTTGTCGCCCCTCTTGGATGATGATTTTTGTGAGTGCCACTCCTTGGAGGCGTGTGCAAGTAGAAGGGGCGAGAGCAAGGGTTCAAGAGGCACAATCTTTTCTTCCTCCAAACCCTAGCCGCAAGTGTGCATCTCCTCTCCTCTTCTTGGCGTGAGAAGGGTTGGAGTTGGCTGCTTCTCAATCTCCTCTTCTCAACCCTTGGTGTATATACTTTGGAGGTGGCGCAAGGTTGAAGGAAGTGAATAAAAGGCGTGGATCTTCTTCCCGAGGCTAGCACCAAGCGAGGAAGAAGAGAGCTCGAGGAGTCCGTGTGTGTGAGACTACAGAGGGCGAACATGTGGGTGCCTATTTCGACATCGGCATAACCGTGCTCGCTTCAGGTACTTTCTATCACATCGTGTCGATCCCCTCGCTTGACGATCCGCACTGGGTTTTTGGGATTGGCCTATTTCGGGGACATTGATTCTGCTGCGCATGTATTATGTATTGTTTCAATGCCAAAATTTGCAAAATGTCCCCGGGGTTTCCCAACAGTGGTATCAGAGTGACTTGCGAGCCTCGAACGATGTTTTTCTTACTTTTCGATGCTCACATGCCATGATCTAATTTTCGTAAATTGCATATGCCATGATCATATGATTTTTCTTAAAGTAGAGAAATTAAAGTTTCTTTCTCCTATCCTCTTTATCAATTTCTTTTGGATTTTTGGATTATTTTTCTTGGTTGATTTAAGATCAAAGGCACACATGATTTTGTCAAGTAGGATGGGCATTGTGTCTTCAGACTAGCCAAGTTTCTTGATCTGACAAAATTGCCAGCCGAAAGGATCCATAAAATCACCTTGAAAAATTAATCGCAAATAACTAAAAGATTTGTGATAAAAGGATGAGGAAAAGAGACTTGTTTTATGAGTAACTAAAATTGAAGATTTTAGGTTTTTCATGAGCATGTAGAATTGTTGGGGTATGCCCTTAAGGCTAATGTTTGAGGCCTTGGGATTGTATCAGTATCATGTATAAACTCTTATGTTTATAAAGGCAATGGTTGTTATTCAGGTTGTTATATTATCTGCTGCAATACATATACTTCTGAATAATGTCTCAATGCTGTTCAGCTTGGCTGACATGCATTTTGTCCTTAGTCGAGATATCTTGGTGAACATGAGACAGCCTTGATATGATTGAGACTAATATGTATTCTAATCTTATAGGATGCTTCGAGCATGGAATAAGATGTAGACTCATGGGTACATTGGATGTACTGGACAGACCCTACTAGGATATTCAATTGCTTGTCACAATGTGAATAATCCTTGAATGCAACAAGTGGCACATGTCCTCTGACTTGAGATCACTTGTGTTTCTAAATGATGATTGTCATTGTTTTGAGGTAGTTCAATATCATTTGAAACATAATGGTTATAGATTATCTTGGATAATGATCATGAGTCATGTTAGGGCACTAGTGATAGATATAGGATTGCCGTCTCCTTAATTGGAGTGTGATGTTCTAAAGGGGCCCCCTGGATGAGATGATTGAGAAAGTGTATGGCCATACCCAGGTGACTATGTTCATCTGATCTAATCATGCTCGTCATATTGAAGTTACAAGCTTGACACGTTTGTCCAATAAAGAACATCCAGTGGCAAAGGAAGCTTGTTTGCCTTGTGAGTTGGATTCACACTTGTGCTGTGGTTTGGGTGTAGTCTTGGAAGACTCTTTTCTTTATATCGGGAGACAGTGATGTGTTGCTAGATACCCCTCACTGATCGTGATAACGTAAGTTATCGTTACCGACATTTAAAGGAAACCCTTAGGGTCGCACAATTTGATGATATGGCTTACTTAAGTCAGATCGTATGGACTGAATTGTTTTGGTTCAGTTTAAAGGGATTTAATCTCTGATTGTAAGTGAGGTCTGGTCTGATCATGTTTGATTGATTAGGGCTTGAGATCGGTAAGCTTCGATCGAGAGAATGGATGCTAGATCGGTGAGATCAGCAGCATCAAGAGATCAACGGTCAGATCAAGAACCTTAGGGTTTAATGTGATCTGGGCTAATGGCTTGGGTTAATTGGTCTTTGAACCAGACCAAAGTGAACCGGCTCATCAAGTGAGCGCATGGTTCAAAGGGAAAAAGAGATTTGCGACTTGTTCAATTGGTGTGAACAAGTGAACGTTGAGGCTTTGCTATTTTTAGCTAGCATGTTCTCTAACGTGACCACGCCTCACGTTCACGCCAAGCAACTCTATTCTCGCCCTTTGTTCTTCTCTCTCGACGCCAAGTTTTTCGTGAGGTGAGAAGAGGTAGACAAAAAGAGAAAGTCTCGCCAAGCAAAGGGTTCTCTTCCCTTCCATTCGACAAGGACTCCTTAGAACCTTGCTTGCACAAGGAGCACTAAGGGAGTAGGCGATCACATCTTGTGTGCGAGCCATTTGGAGGAGAAGCACTTGAGTCTCTTCTTCCTAGACACCATCCATACAATGGCATCGGTATGGTTCTTTTCATTGTATAAGATTTATGTTGATCATACTATCTGCAAAGATCCTAGAAACCCCCTTCCGCTATGTCAAAACCTCCATATGCGCCTATTAGGGTTTCGCCCGCCCCTTGTTAAGGGGACACTACAATTGGTATCAGAGCAAGTTTAATGCATGTTTTATGATTGCTTAAGGCGTTGTGATCCTTGTTTGCAAATGTATGCTTAGATCTATAACATGCGAATATTACATGTTAAGTTATTGCATATGCGAAACTTGATTTATGTTTCCTTGGCGCATGTTTGTTGGCGCATAGTTGTTTTTCTCAAATACTTTATGTCTTGCGCGACCTTCATTAGATCTAAGAGGCCTTGCTTTAAACACTTAAACGGGTTATTAGGGTTGAAGTCACAGTCTAGTCTAGATCCAACCAGTCTGATCAGACTATCTGACAGCCTAGATGGGTCGACCAGATGGCACCTGTGCGCAAGCACGAGGTGGCTATAGGTCGACTGCGGACAGGCGTGTAGCGATGTCTGGTTGAGACAACCAATGAACGCACATGAGTTAGGCCCGGGGTCACACCCGTTTGCCAGAACTCATGAGGTCGTTCAGCCCTTGTCGCATGCATGGTTGACCATTTGGTCGACTCAAGTCAGTTAGGACTTGGTGCATGCAAGGGCAGTGGATCTGACTAGGTCTGATGAGTGGATCCCTAGTAATGGACCGTTGTAAGGTAGTAGGGCACATAAGGAAAATAAAATTGATGCCAATGGGTTTTTGAAAATTTTATTTTCTTAAATGGATCACATGTTGATTGAATGCCATATGCCTGTTTATTTCATCTTATGTGGGACGCCTTAATGTGTGCTGTGCTGGGGCCTGCGTGCCTGTATTAAAGTTGTAAATTAATTTTTATTGTGATATGCGCATCACATTTTATTTAATTTATAAAGTGTAATTGACCTGCGTATCAATCTTGTCTAGATAGATTAAATTGTAATTTAATCAGACAAGAGCACAGAGCACACTTGGCAGAGGCGCATGCAGCAGAGGCTTGACCAGGTGGGAGGTCTAGGGTTCGACCCTATGACAGGCGCAATTACCTGGTGGGCGCACCTCAGCTGTAGTGGGCGCTTGGGCCCTGGTTAGGGCCAGATGAGGAGCAAAAGCCCCATGAAGAAAAGCAAGTGAAGACTTAAGTTAAATTAAGGTCTTTCTTAGGCTTAATGGGCTTTTACCACATAAGATCAGCATGCTTTCATTTATTGTTTAAATAATAGGAAATGCATGAATTAATCTTCTGCTATCACCATAGGAATTGCATGAAAGTTAAGAAGATAAAAGACCGTTAAAATCCAACGCTAAATATCAAGCTCGTAAGCCTTCTGACGCGAAACCTCACTGTTCTGACTATCGTTGGGGCCGTGTTGTACCCACTATGCATGAATTAATCTTCTGCTATCACCATAGGAATTGCATGAAAGTTAAGAAGATAAAAGACCGTTAAAATCCAACGCTAAATATCAAGCTCGTAAGCCTTCTGACGCGAAACCTCACTGTTCTGACTATCGTTGGGGCCGTGTTGTACCCACTCAGTGGGCACGCCCATCTATCTTCAGACGGTGTGTGATTACACCTGCGTGTTACAGGGAAGGGATTTATCGCTTCTCGTTGCTCAGCATAGCACGTGGTGGTCCAGGGAGTAGGTCGGGTCAGCTTGACCATATAGGCTACATACTGAGCATATGTGAGCTATATGGAGGCAGCCATCTGAGGGATCAGAGACTGTGTTGTACCAACTCAGTTGGCACAGTCGGCTGGATTGCCCAGATGAAGGGGAATCGCATGAGTTGGCGATTGGCAGGGACTGCCTACCAGAAATTAGTGCTTGTACTCTATGTGCATCTTATCTCACCTAAGCGGGACGCGGAGACCAAGTGTGAAATCTGGATCCCATCTCACTAAAAGAGTTCAACTCTTTCGGGCTGTTTTTACTGGATTTTTCAGTCAGATAAAATAGTGAGAAAAGAATCATTCTTAAGTCTTGAATTGATTCTTAACATTGATACTGACCTTGCTGTTCTTGCATTGTTGTAGATTTCTGCAGCAACGAACACCATGAGCTTCAATGTGCGATCCCTACTGGAAAGGGAGAAGTTTGCTGGGCCAAACTTCTCAGACTGGTACGGACACCTTAAGATTGTTCTGAAGGCAGAGAGGAAACTGTATGTCCTCGAGACGGCTGTACCGCCTCAACCCGCTCCGAACGCCGCAAGGGCGGTTCGGGATGCCTATGAAAAGCATGTCAATGATAGCATTGATGTCGCTTGCCTGATGCTAGCGTCTATGACGCCACAGCTGCAGCGTCAGCATGAGGATATGTCTGCTATAGAAATGATAGCAAACCTCAAGATGCTATATGCTGCACAGGCGAGGACTGAGCGCTATAATTTGACCAAGCTTTTCTTTCAGAGCAAACTGGCTGAAGGGAGTCCAGTGGGAGCTCATGTGCTCAAGATGATTGGGCACAAAGAGGCTCTAGAGAAACTGGGGCATACCATCAATTAGGAGCTTGCTGTAGACATTATTCTGCAGTCCCTCCCGGCCTCTTTCGATCCGTTCATTATTAATTTTAATATGAACAAGATCGACTGTACTCCGGCAGAGTTGCTGAATATGCTCTTGACTATAGAGGAAACTCTAAAGGGAAAGCCTTCAACCTCTGTCTTGATGTTCCCTTCCAGGAACAAGAAGAAGGGGAAGAAGGGCAAAGCCCCTGTCAAGAATTACAACAAGGCTCTGAAACAGAAGGTTAAGCGGTCGAAGGAATACAGATGTTTCCACTGTGGCCAGCTGGGTCACTGGAAAAAGGACTGTAAAGCGCTCCAAGGAGACAAGAAGGGAAGCATCGCTTCCGGCTCAGGTATTTTCGTGACTGAAGTCATGATATCCTCTTCTTCTATTTCATGGGTGTTGGACACTGCATGTGGAGTTCACATTTGTTCAAATGTACAGGAACTCAAGAGAAGAAGACAGGTGGGACAGCATGAGGTGGTCCTATGAGTTGGAAACGGGGCACGGGTTGCTGCTGTTGCTGTAGGAGAATATTACATCTCATTACCATCTGGACTTGTATTAGAACTAAACAATTGTTACTTTGTACCTAGCATTACTAAAAATATTATCTCCATTCCTGCTCTTGTCAGGAAAGGTTTTTCCTTTGAATGCAATATTTCAAAGTGTGTTCTTTCTTTAGATAATATTTTTTATGCTACTGGATCAATTAACAATGGGTTATTCATGTTGGACATGGAATGTTCTATACAAAACATTGATAATAAGAAAGCCAAGTATGCTGATGACAGCACCTTGTTATGGCATAGTCGTTTAGGCCATATTAACAAGAAACGCATTAAGCGGTTGCATGATCATGGACTGCTGGGATCATTCTCCTATGAGGAGATTGATACATGCAAAGCTTGTTTATTGGGTAAAATGACAAAGGCTCCTTTTCCTCACAAAGGTCAAAGGGCTTCAGGTTTACTTGACCTTATACACAGTGATGTGTGTGGGCCATTTAGTAAACATGCCAGAGGTGGCTATTCATACTTCATTACCTTTACTGATGATTTTAGTAGATATGGGTATGTCTATCTAATGAGACATAAAAGTGAATCTTTTGACAAGTTCAAAGAGTTCAAGAATGAAGTACAGAATCAGCTAGGCCGAAATATCAAGGCACTTCGTTCTGATCGAGGTGGAGAATACCTAAGTCGAGAGTTTACTGACTATCTGAAGGAGTGTGGGATTATCTCACAGCTCACTCCGCCAGGAACACCGCAATGGAATGGTGTGTCCGAGAGGAGAAATAGAACATTACTTGATATGGTTCGTTCTATGATGAGTCAGGCTGCTCTACCTTACTCCTTTTGGGGATTTGCACTGGAAACAGCTGCAAAGGTACTAAACCGAGTGCCATCCAAGGCAGTTTCAAAGACTCCATATGAGTTATGGTATGGGAAACAGCCTAGCTTGACATTTATCAAGATCTGGGGTTGCGAGGCTTATGTCAAAAAGCTCGCCTCTGGGAAACTAGAGAGCAGATCTGAGAAATGCATCTTTGTCGGTTACCCTAAGGAAACTAAGGGTTATTATTTCTACGATCCCAAAGAGAACAAGGTATTTGTTGCTCGGACGGCTATTTTTCTTGAGAAGGAGTTTCTTCAGCAAGAGGCCAGTGGGAGAGAAATAAAGCTGGATGTGAATCCAGAAGAAGGACAAAGTAGTCAAGCACAGTTGGATGAGCCTGAGCCGGTAGAACAGGTTATTGAACAACCTGAGGCTCAGATATCACGGGAACCGCGAAGATCGGGAAGGATCCGTCGACAGCCTGAGCGCTATGACGGAGTCCACATCATTGATCATGATGAACCCCTTACTTATGCGGATGCGGTCAGTGGACCGGATTCAGCTAGATGGCTTGAAGCTATGCGAGCCGAGATGGACTCCATGTCAGATAACCAAGTCTGGGATTTGGTTGATCCGCCTCCGGGAGTAATCCCTATAGGCTGTAAATGGATCTTCAAGAAGAAGATTGACATGGATGGTAACGTGGTTACCTATAAGGGCAGGCTAGTTGCGAAAGGTTTCAAACAAATCTACCGGATAGATTATGATGAAACTTTCTCTCCTGTAGCCATGTTCAAGTCTATTCGGATTATACTTGCGATAGCGGCATATTATGATTATGAGATCTGGCAAATGGATGTGAAGACCGCTTTCCTTAATGGAAAACTGGATGAGGATGTGTATATGACACAACCTGAAGGTTTCACCAATCCATCAGATCGTCATAAAATATGCAAGTTAAAGAAGTCTATTTATGGACTTAAGCAAGCATCTAGAAGCTGGAATATTCGTTTTGATGAATCAATCTGTGAGTATGGTTTCATCAAGAACGAAGATGACCCGTGTGTATATAAGAGGTTTAGTGGGAGCGTGATTACTTTCCTAGTCCTCTACGTCGATGATATCTTAATCATTGGAAACGATATTCCTGAACTGCATGCTGTTAAAGCATGGTTAAGGAAATGTTTCCAGATGAAAGATTTAGGAGAAGCAGCCTATGTGTTAGGTGTGAAGATCTACAGGGATAGATCTAAGAGGCTTCTTGGGCTGTGCCAGAGTACTTACATCGATAAGGTCCTGGAGAGATTCCATTTAGAGAATTCTAAAAGAGGATATCTTCCAGTCAGACATGGTCTGAATCTTTCGAAGAGTCAGTGTCCACAAACAAAGACTGAGAAAGATGAAATGGACAATACGCCTTATGCTTCGGCTATTGGGTCCATTATGTATGCGATGTTGTGTACTCGCCCAGACGTCGCTTACGGGTTAAGCGTGGCCAGTCGGTTCCAAAGTAATCCAGGTCAGGCGCACTGGATTGCAGACAAGAACATTTTAAAATATCTGCGGAGGACCAAAGATATGTTCTTGGTATATGGAGGTCAGGAAGAACTCAGTATTGAAGGATATACTGACGCTTCGTTCCAATCTGACCAGGATGATTTCCGATCGCAATCAGGCTATGTTTTTAGCTTGAATGGTGGAGCAGTGGTGTGGAAAAGTTTCAAACAGTCTATCGTTGCTGATTCCACAACAGAAGCCGAGTATGTTGCAGCCTCAGAAGCATCAAAGGAGGCAGTGTGGATTCGTAAGTTCATTCAGGAACTTGGTGTTGTTCCTTCGAGTGCAGATCCTTTGGTTATCTTCTGTGATAACACTGGAGCAATCGCACAAGCAAAGGAACCACGGTCGCACCAGAAGTCCAAGCGCATACAGAGACGGTTTCATTTGATCCGGGAGATCATTGATCGAGGCGAGATCAAAGTCTGCAAGGTTCATACAGATGACAATCTGGCTGACCCGCTTACCAAGCCTCTGGCGCAGCAGAAGCATGAGAAGCACTGTAATAATATGGGTTTGAGATTTCTCAACCATTAGATTAAGTGCAAGTGGGAGATTGTTGGGGTATGCCCTTAATGCTAATGTTTGAGGCCTTGGGATTGTATCAGTATCATGTATAAACTCTTATGTTTATAAAGGCAATGGTTGTTATTCAGGTTGTTATATTATCTGCTGCAATACATATACTTCTGAATAATGTCTCAATGCTGTTCAGCTTGGCTGACATGCATTTTGTCCTTAGTCGAGATATCTTGGTGAACATGAGACAGCCTTGATATGATTGAGACTAATATGTATTCTAATCTTATAGGATGCTTCGAGCATGGAATAAGATGTAGACTCATGGGTACATTGGATGTACTGGACAGACCCTACTAGGATATTCAATTGCTTGTCACAATGTGAATAATCCTTGAATGCAACAAGTGGCACATGTCCTCTGACTTGAGATCACTTGTGTTTCTAAATGATGATTGTCATTGTTTTGAGGTAGTTCAATATCAATTGAAACATAATGGTTATAGATTATCTTGGATAATGATCATGAGTCATGTTAGGGCACTAGTGATAGATATAGGATTGCCGTCTCCTTAATTGGAGTGTGATGTTCTAAAGGGGCCCCCTGGATGAGATGATTGAGAAAGTGTATGGCCATACCCAGGTGACTATGTTCATCTGATCTAATCATGCTCGTCATATTGGAGTTACAAGCTTGACACGTTTGTCCAATAAAGAACATCCAGTGGCAAAGGAAGCTTGTTTGCCTTGTGAGTTGGATTCACACTTGTGCTGTGGTTTGGGTGTAGTCTTGGAAGACTCTTTTCTTTATATTGGGAGACAGTGATGTGTTGCTAGATACCCCTCACTGATCGTGATAACGTAAGTTATCGTTACTGACATTTAAAGGAAACCCTTAGGGTCGCACAATTTGATGATATGGCTTACTTAAGTCAGATCGTATGGACTGAATTGTTTTGGTTCAGTTTAAAGGGATTTAATCTCTGATTGTAAGTGAGGTCTGGTCTGATCATGTTTGATTGATTAGGGCTTGAGATCGGTAAGCTTCGATCGAGAGAATGGATGCTAGATCGGTGAGATCAGCAGCATCAAGAGATCAACGGTCAGATCAAGAACCTTAGGGTTTAATGTGATCTGGGCTAATGGCTTGGGTTAATTGGTCTTTGAACCAGACCAAAGTGAACCGGCTCATGAAGTGAGCGCATGGTTCAAAGGGAAAAAGAGATTTGCGACTTGTTTAATTGGTGTGAACAAGTGAACGTTGAGGCTTTGCTATTTTTAGCTAGTATGTTCTCTAACGTGACCACGCCTCACGTTCACGCCAAGCAACTCTATTCTCGCCCTTTGTTCTTCTCTCTCGACGCCAAGTTTTTAGTGAGGTGAGAAGAGGTAGACAAAAAGAGAAGGTCTCGCCAAGCAAAGGATTCTCTTCCCTTCCATTCGACAAGGACTCCTTAGAACCTTGCTAGCACAAGGAGCACTAAGGGAGTAGGCGATCACATCTTGTGTGCGAGCCATTTGGAGGAGAAGCACTTGAGTCTCTTCTTCCTAGACACCATCCATACAATGGCATCGGTATGGTTCTTTTCATTGTATAAGATTTATGTTGATCATACTATCTGCAAAGATCCTAGAAACCCCCTTCCGCTATGTCAAAACCTCTATATGCGCCTATTAGGGTTTCGCCCCCCCTTGTTAAGGGGACACTTCAAGAATTTCATGAGTAAGTGCCTTGAATGTGCATGATGTTGTGGCCTCTTGCATGCCTGTGATGTATCCTTGTGAGGCCTGCATGCCGCTTTCTTTTTGCTTTAATAAATAAGAAGATTAGGGTGGCACGTATCACTTGGAGCATTGGCGCATGCATCTACCTTGATGGCGCATGCATGCTAAGTGGCGCAAGTTAGCATGGCCGAACCCTTTGGGTTTGGGAGCTAGCTATCTTGGCCCCTTGCATGATGGCACATCTTCCTTGGAGGAAGACCATGGCATTGGCCGAACCCATGAGTGTGCATTTGGGGTTTTCCCTAAAGACACCTATAGGGTTTGCGAGCTAAACCATGGTGAGAAGTACCTTGGAGCCAACCTTGAAGATCAAGCTAGAGGTCGGCTAGCTTAGGTCTTGTTATGGGGGCTTGAATCCTAGGTCAAGAGTTGAACCACTTCTTGGCATGGGTCGGTTCAATGTCTTGAATAGGCGATGATTATATCATCCCTTTACTGCTTTCATTATCTGCTAAAGCATGCCTGCAATGTTTTATCGTTATGTTATCACTATAGGATCACATGCCTGTAATGTTAGACATAAGATACAACTGAGTTGATGAGACCTCAAAAACCCTCAGTAAAATATCAAATCTAGTAGCCTTCTAATGCGTAGCCCTCATCAAGCTATCGATCAGTGGTGTTGTGAACTGTTTTCCACCCTCGTGGGACACACCCACTTATCTTTAGAAGGTGTGTGGTGGCAATGGTTTCCCCAGTCCGTTTTAACCAGGCGCGCCTTCGCATGGAAACTGTTGGCCCTAGGCATAATGATTAGGAATGGACTTGACTAGAATTTCATATGCGCTAGGCACATGATGAAACTCTAGAGGCATCATTGAGAGGTTGGGATTTCATGTTGTATCCAGCCCTTGCTGGACGTTAAATGCCTAAACTGTCTCAATAAGGGGAATTGCTTAGAGCAATCGGCCGGCGTGCCCACCTTAGTGTAACGCCCTTGATTTTCTGAATTATGATTTAAGGTTAGAAATTCAGTTTCTGTATTTTTATCGGTTAAAATTTTGGGATTTTTGCCTAATTGTAGGACATTTCCCTACAGGGCAAAAATAATTATTTTTGTTGGGGCTTCGAACCCTCAACCTTGACTATTTGCTCCTGGAATTCTTCCACCATGGTGGCGCATATTTCTGTGTTATTGGAGTGGCGCATGGT
Organism: Costus lasius; assembly: GCA_027563935.2. NCBI lineage: Eukaryota > Viridiplantae > Streptophyta > Magnoliopsida > Zingiberales > Costaceae > Costus > Costus lasius. The sequence goes on along the minus strand of CM050453.2, from coordinate 45,310,888 downwards.
GGTTAAGCCCAGGTAAGCCCATTAAAGCCGATTTCCACTTAAGTTAATTGGGTTATTGGATCTTGGATCCGTTTGGGGTGGAAAAAAAAAATAAAAAAAAAGGGGGAAAATTCGTGAGAGCTCCTCTCCCTCACGATTTGTGGTTTGTTTCTTGCCCTAGCCGCTTGTGTTGTCGCCCCTCACTGTGCTTGGCGCTCCTGCAAAATTTCTGACGCTGGTGGTGGCAGACTGGTGGTGGACGAACTTTCTGGAGACCCCTGATCCCCTGTTTCGGCGTTTTCTCTGTGGGCGATTTTTCTGGTGAGTAATTCGATCCTAAGGAGTCTAATCCGAATTAAAATTCGTTATTTGCCATGATTATTCGTATGGGGTTGAATTCAAATAATTATAGGGTTTTAAAATCCTGTTCTGCTGAAATCTGCATTCGTTAATCTGACCTTTGTGTACTATAACCCCAATATCTCATGGTCTATAGATCCAAATCGCACGAAATAAATTTTGTATGAAACTAGATACATTCGGCTTTAATTTGAATCTGATATCGACCATATCCGAGCTGTATTCGTATTTCAATCTGTATTGCAATCTAGCTGTACAAAATCAGTTTTCTGAAATTCTGGATTTCGACCTTTATGTGTTCGAACCATCATATCTCCCTAGGTATAGCTCGAAATCTTGTCAAATCAGTTTTATTAGACCGTAGGCTCGAAGAGCTTTATTTTGACTCCCATAACGCCTATTTTCGATTAGTTATTGGATCTGAAATAAATGTCGCAAGTCTGATATATGAATCTGTTTTCTTGAAATCTGAAATTCTGACCTTCCTATGTTCGAACCCTTATATCTTCCTGTCTAAAATTCGAAATCTTGTGAAACCAGTTTTATTGGAAACTAGATTCAGAGAGCTTCATTTTGAATACAATATTGACTAGCTTTGGTTCGAAATTGGACTAAAAATATATTTTGCAAACTGACAATATAAATCTGCTATGTTTTGGTTAGACGAATATTCCTTTGTGAGAAAAATTTACATTGTATGGTTTAACCTCTTAAATTGTGGTCTGTAGTTCTTCTAAAATTTATTTGTTTGATGAGAAATTTTAGAGAAAACAAAATTGGGGATTTAACTAAGAACTTAGGAATTTTCGAAAATATAGTTCGAGCCAATTTTGGGGCTTTTGTCAATTTTCTTCACGAGCGTGTAATTAAAATTATCTGTATTGGGGGACTGAAATTATTTACATGAAATTTGTGCGTTCTGTTAAGGTTCTGAAAGTGGCGCCCCTTACAGTAATTTTATAGCTCACGGTTTTAGGAATTTTGAGGAGATTATTTCATGAATAATTTCTGTTCTGTATTTAAATGTTTGTTATATGAATAATTTCTGTTCTGTATTTAATTGTTTGTTATGTGGATATTTCCTGTTCTGTTTATATGTTGTGAAGTTTCTGAAAACCTTGAATGTGTTAAAACATTTGTGAGAACATAGAATGGTTTGACATGAATTAAGGTTAGTTGTAAGGAATTCACTCATATAATTTCTGTTCTGTGTTTAAGGACTGGATATTGGGGTGTGTCATTTTCTGGTTTGTTAGACTTTGGGCATAATGTAAGAATTAAGTAGTGGTTGATCCTACTTCTCTGTTTCAGTATAATCTGTTCTGTAAAATTATGCCCTAGTGTAGCACTCTTCCGTGTCCTTACCCTCCTTCTGTGGCGCTGTAATGGTGCTGATAGTCTACTACGACCCTTGAGACACTATTTCTGTTCTGGGTATTGGAGGCCAGAGTGCCACGTCCTAACAAGACGGGGGCCACCCACTGATACCTCCTCTACCATTCAGTTCTGGGTTTTGGAGGCCAGAGTGCCACGTCCTAACAAGACGGGGGCCACCCACTGATACCTCCTCTACCATTCTGTTCTGGGTATTGGAGACCAGAGTGCCACGTCCTGACAAGACGGGGGCCACCCACTGATATCTCCTTTACCATTCTGTTTCTGATATGCATGCATTGTCTCGTCCTCGGCAGAGGTGGGGTCAGACCTTCTGTGGTCATCAGGCCTTCTGTGGCCTTTCTGTTTCCGATGTAGACTATCCGTTTGGACTCTGAAAATTCTGATTTTCTGTCTGTCAGTTCTGATTTCTGTAGTTCTGTTTCGATCTGTATTTAGATGTATTAGGCGGTGTGGTTAGTTGGTATGGGTTGGTATATTCATATCCTACCTGTTTGATGCCTATTGTTACAAGTATCTGTATTTGATTGTGTTTGTTTCTGATATGAGCATGCATGTTAAGTTGATTTATCTTATCTGTTAAATAAAAAGAATTTCAACTTAAGTATGATATTTTTGATGTGTACTATGGATGACTTTTAGTGTCTTTTACTCACTGAGCTTTTTAGCTCACCTCCGTTGTTTAAATGTTTTCAGGTGAGACATCAAGACAGTAATTGCTACAGCTAATATGACGCTAATGTTTGATGTCATTTCTAAGAATAGTCTTCTAAAGATTTATCAGGCCTGCGTGCCTAATTTATTATGACCTATATGACATGTTTTATCTCCTGAGGGCTTATGCCTGTTTTCAGGATATTATATTATAGTTGTTTCGTTTAAATTATTGGATACAAGTCTTGGATTCTTTTATTGAATTGGTTCTTATTTTGAAATGTCCGATTTGAGATGTGTAACCGAATTTGTGTTGTTTATTTTAGTATCTGAATAATCAGTTCTGTATATTTCTGAAATTCCACATATGTGTAGTGTGGACGTTTGTTGTTGTTACAAGATATGTGTGTCTGTGCAGCAGTAGTTTAGAATACTTGCTGCCGGATTTTTTCTGGATTTCCGGATTTCTATTTCCTAGTAATCGATCCTATTCAGTTCTGTGCGGTTTTCTGTTCCGTAGTAATGTCCTTCGATGCCGCTTTCTTCTTGTGTTTTAATGGAAGAGTAAAAAATTTTTGAAACCCCGTATTTTACTTGTATGCGTGTGGGGTGTGATTCTGAGGGATGTTACACTTAGGAAGCATGGGTTGCTTTGTGCATCTCATTCCACCCTCGTGGAACGCAAAGCCCTATGTGGAGTAAGGATCCCATCTCACTAGGAAATCTCAGATTTCCAGTTTGACTTTGTGGGTTGTCATTCTGATCAAAATAGTGAGAGCCATGGTCATTTAAAACAAGTCCAGTTTAAATGATCTGAAGGTAGTACTGATATGCTATTTCTTGGTTGTTGTAGAACAATGGCTACAAACACTGGCGGATTAACACTACGATCCCTTCTTGAGAAGGATAAGTTAGTTGGATCCAACTTTATGGACTGGCATTGGAACTTGAGGATAGCCCTCAAGCTCGAGAAGAAGCTGTACGTACTTGAGCAGCCTCTTCCTGCGACTCATGCGCCTAATGCCAGAGCGGCAGACAGGGATACTTTTAGAAAGCATCAACATGAATCTTGGAACTATGGCACCTGAAGTTTAGGTGCAGTATGAGGAGCAAAACGCTTTTCAGATGATAAATCATCTGAAACAAATGTTTGAAGCTCAAGCCAGGACTGAGAGATATGATACTGCCAAAGCAGTCTTTCGGTGCAAGTTATCTGAAAGTGCACCAGTGAGACCCCATGTTCTCAAGTTAATTGGGAATGTGGATCATCTCAGGAGACTGGGACACAACATAGATAACGAGCTGGTTGTGGATCTTATTCTGCAGTCCCTACCCCCTAGCTTCATTCCATTTATTATTAACTTCAACATGAACCGGATTGAGTGCACAAGGGAGGAACTACTGAATATGCTCCAAACCGCCGAGTGTGAAATGGGTAAGACCAAGCCCAATTTTGTTCTTTTGGTCCTTGCGACTAAGAAGATAAAGAAGAAGGGTAAGGCATGTGCTAAGAGCAGTGCCAAGGGTCCTACCAAGGCACTGAAGAAAAATGCAAGGAAGTCAAAGGACCAGAGTTGCTTCCACTGTGGCAAGCAGCGCCACTGGAGAAGGGATTGCAAGCAACTTCAGAATGAGGAGAAGAAAGGCTTGGCCTTAACTTCTAGCTCAAGTATTTATGTTACCGAAGTCAACCTTTCTACTTCTATTTCATGGGCATTGGATACCGCATGTGGAGCTCATATTTGTACAAATATGTAGGGGCTTAAAAGAAGTAGATCGATAAGGGCTGGAGAGATTGACCTACGAGATGGAAACGGAGCACAAGTTGCTGCTGTTGCTGTAGGAGTTTTGACTCTCTCCTCCCTTCAAGACTTTAATTAGAACTAGAGAATTTCTATTATGTACCTTCGTTAACCAAAAATACTATACCCATTCCTTGCTTGGCAAGGAAAGGTTTTATATTTGAAATAAAGGAGAACTCCTGTTCTTTTTCATTTGCAAATATGTTTTATGGGAAGGGCACATTATGCAATGGCTTATATGTCTTGGACATGAATAGTTCTATTTGCAACATAAATAGTAAAAGGACCAAACTGAGTGGTTTAGTTGGTGCCTTCCTATGGCATTGTCGATTAGCCCATATAAACAAGAACCGCATTCAACAACTCCATGCAAATGGATTTTTAGACTCTAGTTCCTTAGAGGAATTTGATACCTGTGAGCCTTGTTTATTAGGGAAAATGATAAAGGCACCCTTCACCAAAACTGGTGAGAGGGCACAAGCTTTGTTGGATGTCATACATACTGATGTGTGTGGGCCATTCAATAAACAAGCCAGAGGGGGACACAACTACTTCATTACCTTTACTGATGACTTCAGTATGTATGGTTATGTCTACCTAATGAGACATAAATCTAAGTCCTTTGAGAAATTCAAGGAGTTCAAGAATGAAGTAGAGAACCAACTTGGTAGATCCATTAAAGCTCTTCGATCTGATCGAGGTGGAGAGTACCTGAGCGGTGAGTTCCTTGACTATCTTAGGGAGTGTGGGATCCTATCCCAACTCACTGCTCCTGGAACACCTCAATGGAACAGTGTGTCTGAGAGGAGAAATAAAACTTTGTTGGACATGGTTCGATCCATGATGAGTCATGCAACTCTACCACCCTCATTCTGGGGTTATGCACTTGAGACAGCTTCTCCTATACTGGATAATGTTCCATCTAAGAGTGTCTCAAAGATTCCATACGAGGTATGGAGTGGGAGACGACCCAATATCTCTTTTATCAGGATCTGGGGATGTGAGGCTTATGTCAAACGTCAGGATTCTAGCAAGCTAGAACCCATATCTGATAAATATGTTTTTGTGGGGTATCCTAAGGAAACAAAAGGGTACTACTTTTATGTTCCCAACGAGAACAAAATATTTGTTGCTCGGGTCGCTGTCTTTCTAGAAAAAGAGTTTCTCATGAAAGAAGCTAGTGAGAGCAAGTTCGACTTGGATGAAGTCCAAGAGCAACCACAAGAGAGAGAGGTGGAACCTGAGCCACCTGCACCAGTTGCTAGGCAACCTGAGGCTCAGACATAGGTCCCACGTTGGTCTCGTAGGATTCGTCGTGCACCTGAGAGGTATGGATCGCTGCCGACCCAACACGATGAGATCTTCATCATTGAAGATGAACCCAAGACTTATGATGAGGCGGTCAACAGATAGGACTCCGAGAAATGGCTTGAGGCTATGCGATCCGAGATGGATTCCATGTTAGCTAACCAAGTCTGGGATTTGGTTGAGCTGCCTGATGGTGTAAAACCCATAGGGTGTAAATGGGTCTTCAAAAGGAAGACTGACATGGATAGCAATATAGTTACCTATAAGGGTAGACTAGTGGCTAAAGGATTCAAACAAATCCACGGGGTGGATTACAATGAAACCTTCTCGCCAGTTGCCATGATCAAATCCATTCGGATTCTGCTTGCTATAGCTGCATATCACGACTATGAGATATGGCAGATGGATGTTAAGACAATATTCCTTAACGGAAAGCTGACAGAAGATGTGTATATGACATAGCCTAATGGATTCATCCATCTTGCAGAGGCCAATAAGGTATGCAGTCTAAAGAAATCCATTTATGGATTAAAGCAAGCGTCTCAAAGTTGGAATCTTCGGTTTGATGAAGCTGTGAGAGAATATGGTTTCATCAAAAGTGAAGATGACTCCTATGTATACAGAAAATTCAGTGGGAGCTTGGTGACTTTTCTGGTCTTGTATGTCGATGACATACTGCTCGTCGGAAATGACATCCCTAGTCTTCAGTCTGTGAAGACATGGTTGGGGAAGTGTTTCGAGATGAAGGACATAGGGAAGACCGCCTATGTCTTAGGTGTGAGGATCTACCGGGATAGATCCAAGAGGCTCCTCGCCCTTAGTTAGAGTACATACATTGAAAAGATCATAGAGAGGTTTTGTTGGTGTATATGCCCTAAAGACCAGTGTATAGACATGGTCAGGCATTGGTTGAATGTACTTTGATAGAACTATTACTCTTTTTATAGGCATGGTCGTTATTATGCAGACTTCTCTACCTGCGTTGATGTATTAAGTTGCATAAATAATGTCCCAGGAGTTTGGATTGGATCCATTCTCATAAGCTATCCCCAGACAAGGTACCTTAGCAGATATGGGACAGCTTTGGTACATGTGAGACTGGTGTATGGGCTGGTTAGGTGTGGGGCACAGTAACGCAGACATACAGGTGCATTGGATGCACTGGATTGATCCACCGTGAGGATTGACTTGTCTAGTCAATAAGTCAATCTCACATGCAAGAGGTTTGCATTGATCATTAGACTTGAGGTATTCATGTCTAGACTTGATGATGGGTATGCTTTAATACAGTCTTACGTCTCTCCGTAATTGGGAGATCAAAACGACTGTCATTGGGCATTTCATAAGTCATGTAGAGACATGGATGACCAATAGTAGGATTTGCCCCTTCCTTATTGGAAGTATGATATCCACCTCGGGGCGCCCCACCTTATTGGTGCATGACAGGAAAGTGTGGCCACACCTGTTGAGTCATGACCAATGCATTGGATAATAAACTTGAGACTGAAGAAACCCCTTTCAAGAGGGGGGCGAAACCCTAAGTAGGCGCATATCATGAATTGCGCAAGGAAGCATAGGGTTTGCTGGGATCTTTTGCATGCCATATGATCAACATCATAACTTGTATAGATAAGAAGTAATTCATACCATAGCCATGAGTGGATGGCGACTTGGAAGTAAAGATCGAAGGGGATCTTCTCCAAAGAAGACACACACCAAAGTGATGAAGACTTCCTTCTTGCGCACCTCTTGTGCTAGCAAAAGTGCCAAGTTGTCCTTGTGTGGAGAAGATGAGATCTTTGCTAGGGCGATGAAGCTCTCACACTTGCTTGCGTGAACTCCCCTCTACACGAGAGTGGATCGGCCACACACAATCAGAACCGAAATGCGTTTTGGCGTTTACAAGTTAAGTGGCGTTACATGACTTCCAATTATGGAAAGTCATGAAGCCATGCGCTTAAATCCATGCAAACTGCCCAAAAACGCTTTCATCATGAACTATGCGTTCACACATGTGTGAACCGGTTCAATCCAACGGTTCAATGCATTTGGTACAAAGACCAAACCAAACCAGCCCAAGCCATGGTCTAGATCTTTCTGAACCAAATGGTTCAAGATCTAACCGTTCATCTCTTGATGCCTTTGATCTCACCGATCTAGCATCACTACTCTCGATCGAAGCTTACCGATCTCATGCCCTAATCAATCAAACATGACCAGACCAGATCTCACTTACAATCAGAGTTTAAACTCCTTTAAACTGAATCAAAACAATTCAGTCCACACGATCTGACTCAAGAAAGCCATATCACCAAATTGTGTGACCCTGAGGGTTTCCTTTAAATGTCGGTAACGATAACTTACGTTATCACAACCAGTGAGGGGTATCTAGCAACACATCACTGTCTCCCGATATAAAGGAAAAAGTCTTCCAAGACTACACCCAAACCACAGCACAAGTGTTAATCAACTTCACAAGGCATGCATGTATCCTTTGCCACTGGATGTTCTTATTGGACAAGTCTGTCAAGCTTGTTATTCCAATATGATGAGCATGACTAGATCAGATGAACATAGTCATCAGGGTATGGCCATACACTATCTCAATCATCTCATGCAAGGGGGGCCCCTTCAGAACATCACTCTCCAAACAAGGAGACGGCAATCCTATATCTATCACTAGTGCCCTAACCTGACTCATGATCATTATCCAAGATAGTCTATAATCATTATGTTTCAAATGATATTGAACTACCTCAAAACAATGACAATCATCATTTAGAAACACAAGTGATCTCAAGTCAGAGGACATGTGCCACTTGATGCAAACAAGGATTATTCACATTGTGACAAGCAATTGAATTGTTGGGGTATGCCCTTAAGGCTAATGTTTGAGGCCTTGGGATTGTATCAGTATCATGTAATAAACTCTTATGTTTATAAAGGCATGGTTGTTATTCAGGTTGTTATATTGTCTGCTGCAATAATTGTACTTCTGAATAATGTCTCAAAGCTGTTCAGCTGGGCTGACATGCAGTTTTGTCCTTAGTCGAGATATCTTGGTGAACATGAGACAGCCTTGATATGGTTAAGACTAATATGTGTTCTAATCTTATAGGATGCTTCGAGCATGGAATAAGATGTAGACTCATGGGTACATTGGATGTACTGGATGTTGGACCCCTTTCGAGAGGGGGGCGAAAACCCTATTAGGGTGGCGCATAAAATTTTGCAAGCGGAAGAAGGGCTTTCAAAGATCTTTCTATTGCATATGATCAACTTAGATAGATATGAGAATGATCCATACCGTCGCCATCTCTTGGATGGTGTCTTGGAAGAAGAAAGCAAAAGAGATCTCCTCCAAAGGCTATCGCACACAAGAAGAAGAAGGCCTACTTCTTTGGGGCGGTTTGTGCTAGCAATGCTCCAAAGCTTCCTCGATCGTTTGAGGGATGATGAGATGAAAATTTGGCCGAATCCTCTTGTCGTCAACCTTCACGCCACCAGCCGTGAGTCGTTCTATGCCAAGAGCGAAATTGCAAGAGGAATAGAGAGGAGGCGTTGCAAGTGAACGTGGAAACGTTCCCACGTTGAAAACCGACCGAGAGTTCCCAAAATAGCAAGCCATGATTACGTGCGTTATGCGTTCACCAAGTGAACCATGCGCAACTCTCTTCTCCCATCTGAACCTTGCGCTCAACCCATGAGCCGGTTCATGATGTTTGGTTCAATGACCAAACCAAATCAGCCCAAACATTAAGTCTAGATCGAATTAGACCCTAAGGTCCTAGATCTGACCATTCATCTCCAGATGCTTCTGATCTGATCGATCTAGCATCAACACTCTCGATCGAAGCTTACCGATCTCAAGCCCTAATCAATCAAACATGATCAGACCAGATCTCACTTACAATCAGAGTTTAAATCCCTTTAAACTGAACCGAAACAATTCAGTCCACACGATCTGACTTAAGTAAGCCATATCATCAAATTGTGCGACCCTGAGGGTTTCCTTTAAATGTCGGTAACGATAACTTACATTATCACGATCAGTGAGGGGTATCTAGCAACACATCACTGTCTCCCGATATAAAGGAAAGAGTCTTCCAAGACTACACCCAAAACACAGCTCAAGTGTGAATCCTTTTCACTAGGCTTCACTAGGCATACATATTTCCTTTGCCACTGGATGTTCTTATTGGACAAGCGTGTCAAGCTTGTAGCTCCAATATGATGAGCATGATTAGATCAGATGAACACAGTCACCTGGGTATGGCCATACACTTTCTCAATCATCTCAACCGGGGGGGCCCCTTCAGAACACCACACTCCTTAAACAAAGAGACGGCAATCCTATGTCTATCACTAGTGCCCTAACCTGACTCATGATCATTATCCAAGATAGTCTATAATTATTATGTTTCAAATGATATTGAACTACCTCAAAACAATGACAATCATCATTTAGAAACACAAGTGATCTCAAGTCAGAGGAGATGTGCCACTTGTAGCAAACAAGGATTATTCACATTGTGACAAGCAATTGAATATCCTAGTAGGGTCTGTCCAGTACATCCAATGTACCCATGAGTCTACATCTTATTCCATGCTCGAAGCATCCTATAAGATTAGAACACATATTAGTCTTAACCATATCAAGGCTGTCTCATGTTCACCAAGATACATCGACTAAGGACTTAACTGCATGTCAGCCTAGCTGAACAGCTTTGAGACATTATTCAGAAGAACATATATTGCAGTAGACAATGTAACTAACTGAATAACAACCATGCCTTTATAAACATAACAGTTTATTACATGATACTGTTACAATCCCAAGGCCTCAAACATTAGCCTTAAGGGCATACCCCAACAATCTCCCACTTGCACTTAATCTAATGGTTGAGAATTCTCAAACCCATATTATTACAGTGCTTCTCATGCTTCTGCTGCGCCAGAGGCTTGGTAAGCGGGTCTGCCAGATTGTCATCTATATGTACCTTGCAGACTTTGATCTCGCCACGATCTATGATCTCCCGGATCAAGTGAAACCGTCTCTGTATGTGCTTGGACTTCTGGTGCGACCGTGGTTCCTTTGCTTGTGCGATTGCTCCAGTGTTATCACAGAAGATAACCAAAGGATCTGCACTCGAAGGAACAACACCAAGTTCTCTCACGAACTTACGAATCCACACTGCCTCCTTGGATGCTTCCGAGGCTGCAACATACTCGGCTTCTGTTGTGGAATCAGCAACAGTTGACTGTTTGAAACTCTTCCACACCACTGCACCTCCATTCAAGCTAAAAACATAGCCTGATTGCGATCGGAAATCATCCTGGTCAGACTGGAACGAAGCGTCAGTATATCCTTCAATACTGAGTTCTTCCTGACCACCATATATCAAGAACATATCTTTGGTCCTCCGAAGATATTTCAAAATGTTCTTGACTGCAATCCAGTGCGCCATACCTGGATTACTTTGGAACCGACTGGTCACGCTTAACCCGTAAGCGACGTCTGGGCGAGTACACAACATCGCATACATAATGGATCCAATAGCCGAAGCATAAGGCGTATTGTCCATTTCATCTTTCTCAGTCTGTGTTTGTGGACACTGACTCTTCGAAAGATTCAGACCATGTCTGACTGGAAGATATCCCCTTTTAGAATTCTCTAAATGAAATCTTTCCAGGACCTTATCGATGTAAGTACTCTGGCACAGCCCGAGAAGCCTCTTAGATCTATCCCTGTAGATCTTCACACCTAATACATAGGCTGCTTCTCCTAAATCTTTCATCTGGAAACATTTCCTTAACCATGCCTTAACCGCATGCATTTCAGGAATGTCGTTTCCAATGATCAAGATATCATCGACGTAGAGGACTAGGAATGTAATCACGCTCCCACTAAACCTCTTATATACACACGGGTCGTCCTCGTTCTTGATGAAACCAAACTCAGAGATTGATTCATCAAAACGAATATTCAAGCTTCTTGATGCTTGTTTCAGTCCATAAATGGACTTCTTTAATTTGCATATTTTATGACGATCTGATGGATTAGTGAAACCTTCAGGTTGTGTCATGTACACATCCTCATCCAGATTTCCATTCAGGAAAGCTGTTTTCACATCCATCTGCCAGATCTCATAATCGTAATATGCTGCTATCGCGAAAAGAATCCGAATAGACTTAAACATGGCTACAGGAGAGAAAGTTTCATCATAATCTATCCCGTAGATTTGTTTGAAACCTTTCGCAACAAGCCTGCCTTTATAGGTAACCACGTTACCATCCATGTCAATCTTCTTCTTGAAGATCCATTTACAGCCTATAGGGATAACTCCCGGAGGCGGATCAACCAAATCCCAGACTTGGTTATCTGACATGGAGTCCATCTCGGCGCGCATAGCTTCAAGCCATCTCGCTGACTCCGGTCCACTGACCGCATCCGCATAAGTGAGGGGTTCATCATTATCAATGATGTAGACTCCGTCATAGCGCTCAGGCTGACGACGGATCCTACCCGATCTTCGCGGTTCCCGTGATATCTGAGCCTCAGGTAATTCAATAACCTGTTCTACCGGCTCAGGCTCATCCAACTGCGCTTGACTACTTTGTCCTTGCTCTGGATTCTCATCCAGCTTTATTTCTCTCCCACTGGCTTCTTGCAGAAGAAACTCCTTCTCAAGAAATATAGCCGTCCGAGCAACAAAAACCTTGTTCTCTTTGGGATCGTAGAAATAATAACCCTTAGTTTCCTTAGGGTAACCGACAAAGATACATTTGTCAGATCTGCTCTCTAGTTTCCCAGAGGCGAGCTTTTTGACATAAGCCTCGCAGCCCCAGATCCTGATAAATGTCAAGCTTGGCTGTTTCCCATACCATAACTCATATGGAGTCTTAGAAACTGCCTTGGATGGCACTCAGTTTAGTACCTTTGCAGCTGTTTCCAGTGCAAATCCCCAAAACGAGTAAGGTAGATTAGCCTGACTCATCATAGAACGAACCATATCAAGCAACGTTCTATTTCTCCTCTCGGACACACCATTCCATTGCGGTGTTCCTGGCGGAGTGAGCTGTGAGATAATCCCACACTCCTTTAGATAGTCAGTAAACGCATGACTTAGGTATTCTCCACCTCGATCTGAGCGAAGTGCCTTGATATTTCGGCCTAGCTGATTTTGTACTTCATTCTTGAACTCTTTGAACTTGTCAAAAGATTCACTCTTATGTCTCATCAGATAGACATAACCGTACCTACTGAAATCATCAGTAAAGGTAATGAAGTACTGATAGCCACCTCTGGCATGTTTACTAAACGGCCCACACACATCACTGTGTATAAGGTCAAGTAAACCTGAAGCCCTTTGACCTTTGTGAGGAAAAGGTGACTTCGTCATTTTACCCATCAAACAAGCTTTGCATGTATCAATCTCCTCATAGGAGAATGATCCCAGCAGTCCATGTTCATGCAACCGCTTAATGCATTTCTTGTTAATATGGCCTAAACGACTATGCCATAGCAAGGTGCTGTCATCAGCATACTTGGCTTTCTTATTATCAATATTTTGTATAGAATTTTCCATGTCCAACATGAATAACCCATTGTTAATTGAACCAGTTCGATAAACAATATTATCATAAGATAAAACACACTTTGAAATATTGCATTCAAAGGCAAATCCTTTCCTGACAAGAGCTGGAATAGAGATAATATTTTTGGTGATGCTCGGTACAAAATAACAATTGTTTAATTCCAATACAAGTCCAGATGGCAAAGAAATGAAATAGTCTCCTACAGCAACAGCAGCAACCCGTGCCCCGTTTCCAACGCGTAGGTCTACCTCATGCTGTCCCACCTGCCTTCTTCTCTTGAGTTCCTGTACATTTGAACAAATGTGAACTCCACATGCAGTGTCCAACACCCATGAAATAGAAGAAGATGAAAACATGACTTCAGTCATGAATATACCTGAGCCAGAAGCGATGCTTCCCCTCTTATCTCCTTGGAGCGCTTTACAGTCATGAATATACGTGCGTTATGCGTTCACCAAGTGAACCATGCGCAACTCTCTTCTCCCATCTGAACCTTGTGCTCAACCCATGAGCCGGTTCAAGATGTTTGGTTCAATGACCAAACCAAATCAGCCCAAACATTAAGTCTAGATCGAATTAGACCCTAAGGTCCTAGATCTGACCATTCATCTCCAGATGCTTCTGATCTGATCGATCTAGCATCAACACTCTCGATCGAAGCTTACCGATCTCAAGCCCTAATCAATCAAACATGATCAGACCAGATCTCACTTACAATCAGAGTTTAAATCCCTTTAAACTGAACCGAAACAATTCAGTCCACACGATCTGACTTAAGTAAGCCATATCATCAAATTGTGCGACCCTGAGGGTTTCCTTTAAATGTCGGTAACGATAACTTACATTATCACGATCAGTGAGGGGTATCTAGCAACACATCACTGTCTCCTGATATAAAGGAAAGAGTCTTCCAAGACTACACCCAAAACACAGCTCAAGTGTGAATCCTTTTCACTAGGCTTCACTAGGCATACATATTTCCTTTGCCACTGGATGTTCTTATTGGACAAGCGTGTCAAGCTTGTAGCTCCAATATGATGAGCATGATTAGATCAGATGAACACAGTCACCTGGGTATGGCCATACACTTTCTCAATCATCTCAGCCGGGGGGGCCCCTTTAGAACACCACACTCCCTAAACAAAGAGACGGCAATCCTATGTCTATCACTAGTGCCCTAACCTGACTCATGATCATTATCCAAGATAGTCTATAATTATTATGTTTCAAATGATATTGAACTACCTCAAAACAATGACAATCATCATTTAGAAACACAAGTGATCTCAAGTCAGAGGAGATGTGCCACTTGTAGCAAACAAGGATTATTCACATTGTGACAAGCAATTGAATATCCTAGTAGGGTCTGTCCAGTACATCCAATGTACCCATGAGTCTACATCTTATTCCATGCTCGAAGCATCCTATAAGATTAGAACACATATTAGTCTTAACCATATCAAGGCTGTCTCATGTTCACCAAGATACATCGACTAAGGACTTAACTGCATGTCAGCCTAGCTGAACAGCTTTGAGACATTATTCAGAAGAACATATATTGCAGCAGACAATGTAACTAACTGAATAACAACCATGCCTTTATAAACATAACAGTTTATTACATGATACTGTTACAATCCCAAGGCCTCAAACATTAGCCTTAAGGGCATACCCCAACACTGGACAGACCCTACTAGGATATTCAATTGCTTGTCACAATGTGAATAATCCTTGATTGCGACAAGTGGCACATTTCCTCTGACTTGAGATCACTTGTGTTTCTAAATGATGATTGTCATTGTTTTGAGTTAGTTCAATATCATTTGAAACATAATGATTATAGACTATCTTGGATGGTGAGCTTGAGTCAGGTTAGGGCACTAGTGATAGATAAAGGATTGCCGTCTCCTTGTTTAAGGAGTGTGATGTTCTAAAGGGGCCCCCTGGATGAGATGATTGAGAAAGTGTATGGCCATACCCAGGTGACTGTGTTCATCTGTTCTAATCATACTAATCATATTGGAGCTACACGCTTGACACGCTTGTCCAATAAGAACATCCAGTGGCAAAGGAAACATGCATGCCTTGTGAGTTGGATTCACATTTGTGCTGTGGTTTGGGTGTAGTCTTGGAAGACTCTTTTCTTTATATCGGGAGACAGTGATGTGTTGCTAGATACCCCTCACTGATCGTGATAACGTGAGTTATCGTTACCGACATTTAAAGGAAACCCTTAGGGTCGCACAATTTGATGATATGGCTTACTTAAGTCAGATCGTGTGGACTGAATTGTTTGGGTTCAGTTTAAAGGGATTTAATCTCTGATTGTAAGTGAGATCTGGTCTGATCATGTTTGATTGATTAGGGCTTGAGATCGGTAAGCTTCGATCGAGAGATTGGATGCTAGATCGGTGAGATCAGGAGCATCAAGAGATCGACGGTCAGATCAAGAGCCTTAGGGTTTAATGTGATCTGGACTAATGGCTTGAGTCGATTGGTCTATGAACCAGACCAAATTGAACCAGCTCATTGAGTGAGCGTGTGGTTCAAATTGAGAGGAGTTTGCGCATGGGGTAAACTCATGATCGCAAGTGAGTGAGTGGCTTTCTATTTTTAGAAAGCATGATCACATACGTGACCACTACTCACGTTCACGCCTAAGGCGCCCTCATCTCTCGTTTCTCCTCACTCTTGTCGCCAACTTGGGCATTCAGCACTCGCACTCTCGTGTGGTGAAGAGATTGACGAAAGGAGAAGGAAGCAATCGCCAAGCAAAGGAGATCTCTCCCCTTCCATTCGACAACGGCTTCTTGGAACCTTGCTAGCACAAGGAGCACCAAGGAAGAGTAGGCGACACCAATTGTGTGCGTCACCTTTGGAGAAGGAGCACTTGCGCCTTTCCTTCCAAGACACCATCTAAGCGATGGCAATGGTGAGAATCATTTTAAGTTGAACATATTATATGCATAGATCCTTGAAACCCCTTCCGCTGCATCAAAATTGTCATATGCGCCTCCTATAGGGTTTCGCCCCCTTAGTTAGGGGACCTTTCAATTGGTATCAGAGCAAGTTACATGCATATTTATATGTTTGCTTTTTTTGTGTGATCCTATGCATTGATCTATATGTTACATGCGCATGTTGTGATAGGCGAAATTTACATGCTGGTTAGAGCTATTTTTATTTCTCCTAGGTGCATGTTTTCATGTTGGCGCATATGTTTGTTTTCTCAAACTTCTTATGACATGCGCGACTCATTATAGATCTAAGGCCCTGCATTAAACCCTTAGACGGGTTATTAGGGTTGAAGTCATCCCCTAGGTTAGATCCAGACAGTCTGATCAGACCATCTGACAGCCTTGATGGGTCGACCAGATAGCATCTGTGCGCAAGCACGAGATGGCTATAGGTCGACTGCAGACAGGCGTTTAGCGATGTCTGATTGAGACAACCTATGAACGCACATGAGTTAGGCCCGGGGTCACACCCGCTTGCCAGACCTCATTGTGGTCGTTCAGCCCTTGGCGCATGCATGGTTGACCTTTGGTCGACTCAAGTCAGTTAGGACTTGGTGCATGCAAGGGCAATGGATCTGACTAGGTTGGATGAGTGGATCCCTAGTAATGGACCGTTGTAAGGTTGTAAGGCAAATAAGGAAATTAAAATTGATGCCTATGGGGTTTTTCAAAAAATTAATTTTCTTGACTGGATCACATCTTGGATGATGCCTATGTTTGTTTATTTATTCTTATGTGGGCTGCCCATGTTAAATGTGTGCTGTGCTGGGGCCTGCGTGCCTGGACTTTAAAGTTGTAAATTAATTATTGTGATATGCGTATCACATTGTATTTAATTTATAAAATGTAATTGACCTGCGTGTCAATCTTGTCTAGATAGATTAATTTGTAAATTAATCAGACAAGAGCACAGAGCACACTTGGCAGAGGCGCATGCAGCAGTGGCTTGACCAGACGGGAGGTCCAGGGTTCGACTCTGGGACCAGGCGCATTTTCCCTGGTGGGCGCACCTGAGCTGCAGATGGCGCTTGGGCCCTGGTTTGGGCTAGATGAGCATCTAAAGACCCATGAAGAAAAGCAAGTGAAGACTTAAGTTAATTAAGGTCTTACTTAGGCTATGGGCTTTTTGTTAGGTCCCCTTCTTGGGGGAGCGCAAGCGGATAAAGCCCCTTTCTAGAGGGGGGCGCAAATGCAATTTTAGGGGTGTCACCCTCATGATCGCATGTAGATCATATGGTTAACTTATGTATAAGCGAAAGGATCTTTAAAGGGATCATACCAACGCCATGAAGTTGGATGTCGGCTTGGAAGAAGAGAGCAACTTTGATCTCCTCCAAAAGTTCACACACAAGGTGAAGATCTCTTACTTCCTTGGCGTCACTTGTGCTAGCAAGGCACCCAAGGTTCCTTGTCGAATGGAAGGAGATGATGAAAGCTTTCTTGGCCGATCCTTCTTCTCGTCAACCTCTACCACCCGAGAGTTCGAGTGTCGTCGAGAGCCAAAGGGGAGATGAGCATTTTTCCAAACTTGTGATCGAATGTGGAGACATTCATCACTATGGCAAAACCGAAATGCCATAAATGGTAAGTCTTCAACACATGCGTTATGCGTTCACATGAAGTGAACCAAACACATATCTCATCTCACAAATGAACCAAGCGCTCACATATGAGCCGGTTCAATGTAGTTGGTCCAATGACCAAACCAAATCAGCCCAAGTATTGGTCCATACCAAAATAAACCCTAAGGTTCAGGATCTGACCGTTCATCCTTTGATGCTCTTGATCTCCCAGATCTAGCATCCACACTCTCGATCAAAGATTACCGATCTCAAGCCCTAATCAATCAAACATGATCAGACTGGATCTCACTTACAATCAGAGTTTAATCTCCTTTAAACTGAATCAAAACAATCCAGTCCACCCGATCTGACTCAAGTAAGTCATATCACCAAATTGTGCGACCCTAAGGGTTTCCTTTAAATGTCGGTAACGATAACTCACGTCATCACAATCAGTGAGGGGTATCTAGCAACACATCACTGTCTCCCGATATAAAGGAAAGAGTCTTCCAAGACTACACCCAAACCACAGCACAAGTGTGAATCCACTTCACAAGGCATACATGTTTCCTTTGCCACTGGATGTTCTTATTGGACAAGCATGTCAAGCCTGTAACTCCAATACAATGAGCATGATTAGATCAGATGAACATAGTCATCTGGGTATGGCCATACACTATCTCAATCATCTCATACAGGGGGGCCCCTTTAGAACATCACACTCCTTGAACAAGGAGACGGCAATCCTTTATCTATCACTAGTGTCCTAACCTGACTCATGATCATTATCCAAGATAGTCTATAATCATTATGTTTCAAATGATATTGAACAACCTCAAAATAATGACATTCATCATTTAGAAACACAAGTGATCTCAAGTCAGAGGACATGTGCCACTTGTTGCATTCAAGGATTATTCACATTGTGACAAACAATTGAATATCCTAGTAGGGTCTGTCCAGTACATCCAATGTACCCATGAGTCTACATCTTATTTCATGCTCGAAGCATCCTATAAGATTAGCACACATATTAGTCTCAATCATATCAAGGCTGTCTCATGTTCACCAAGATATCTCGACTAAGGACATATGCATGTCAGCCTAGCTGAACAGCTTTGAGACATTATTCAGAAGTACACTTATTACAGCAGACAAGGTAGCAACCTGAATAATAACCATGCCTTTATAAACATAAGAGTTTATTACATGATACTTATACAATCCCAAGGCCTCAAACATTAGCCTTAAGGGCATACCCCAACAATCTCCCACTTGCACTTAATCTAATGGTTGAGAAACCTCAAACCCATATTATTACAGTGCTTCTCATGCTTCTGCTGCGCCAGAGGCTTGGTAAGCGGGTCAGCCAGATTGTCATCTATATGAACTTTGCAGATTTTGATCTCGCCTCGATCAATGATCTCCCGGATCAAGTGAAACCGTCTCTGTATGTGCTTGGACTTCTGGTGCGACCGTGGTTCCTTTGCTTGTGCGATTGCTCCAGTGTTATCACAGAAGATAACCAAAGGATCTGCACTCGAAGGAACGACACCAAGTTCTTTCACGAACTTATGAATCCACACTGCCTCCTTGGATGCTTCCGAGGCTGCAACATACTCGGCTTCTGTTGTGGAATCAGCAACAGTTGACTGTTTGAAACTCTTCCACACCACTGCTCCACCATTCAAGCTAAAAACATAGCCTGATTGCGATCGGAAATCATCCTGGTCCGACTGGAACGAAGCGTCAGTATATCCTTCTATACTGAGTTCTTCCTGACCACCATATATCAAAAACATATCTTTGGTCCTCCGCAGATATTTTAAAATGTTCTTGACCGCAATCCAGTGCGCCATACCTGGATTACTTTGGAACCGACTGGTCACGCTTAACCCGTAAGCGACATCTGGGCGAGTACACAACATCGCATACATAATGGACCCAATAGCCGAAGCATAAGGCGTATTGTCCATTTCATCTTTCTCAGTCTGTGTTTGTGGACACTGACTCTTCGAAAGATTCAGACCATGTCTGACTGGAAGATATCCTCGTTTAGAATTCTCTAAATGAAATCTCTCCAGGACTATATCGATGTAAGTACTCTGGCACAGCCCGAGAAGCCTCTTAGATCTATCCCTGTTGATCTTCACTCCTAATACATAGGCTGCTTCTCCTAGATCTTTCATCTGGAAACATTTCCTTAACCATGCTTTAACAGCATGCAGTTCAGGAATATCATTTCCAATGATCAAGATGTCATCGATGTAGAGGATTAGGAATGTAATTACGCTCCCACTAAACCTCTTATATACACACGGGTCATCTTCGTTCTTGATGAAACCAAACTCAGAGATTGATTCATCAAAACGAATATTCCAGCTTCTAGATGCTTGTTTAAGTCCATAAATGGACTTCTTTAACTTGCATATTTTATGACGATCTGATGGATTAGTGAAACCCTCAGGTTGTGTCATATACACATCCTCATCCAGATTTCCATTAAGGAAAGCTGTCTTCACATCCATCTGCCAGATCTCATAATCATAATATGCAGCTATCGCGAAAAGAATCCGAATAGACTTAAACATGGCTACAGGTGAGAAAGTTTCATCATAATCTATCCCGTAGATTTGTTTGAAACCTTTCGCAACCAGCCTGCCTTTATAGGTAACCACGTTACCATCCATGTCAACCTTCTTCTTGAAGATCCATTTACAGCCTATAGGGATTACTCCCAGAGGCGGATCAACCAAATCCCAGACTTGGTTATCTGACATGGAGTCAATCTCGGCTCGCATAGCTTCAAGCCATCTAGCTGACTCCGGTCCACTGACCGCATCCGCATATGTGAGGGGTTCATCATTATCAATGATGTAGACTCTGTCATAGCGCTCAGGCTGTCGACGGATCCTTCCCGATCTTCGCGGTTCCCGTGATATTTGAGCCTCAGGTTGTTCGACAACCTGTTCTACCGGCTCAGGCACATCCAAGTGTGCTTGACTACTTTGTCCTTCTTCTGGAATCTCATCCAGCTTTATTTCTCTCCCACTGGCCTCTTGCAGAAGAAACTCCTTCTCAAGAAATATGGCCGTCCGAGCAACAAATACTTTGTTCTCTTTGGGATCGTAGAAATAATAACCCTTAGTTTCCTTAGGGAAACCGACAAATATACATTTCTCAGATCTGCTCTCCAGCTTCCCAGAGGCGAGCTTTTTAACATAAGCCTCGCAACCCCAGATCCTGATAAATGTCAAGCTTGGCTATTTCCTATACCATAACTCATATGGTGTCTTAGAAACTGCCTTGGATGGCA
The DNA here is from genome assembly GCA_027563935.2 of Costus lasius. Taxonomy (NCBI): domain Eukaryota; kingdom Viridiplantae; phylum Streptophyta; class Magnoliopsida; order Zingiberales; family Costaceae; genus Costus; species Costus lasius. Next base: position 45,289,896 of record CM050453.2, on the reverse strand, counting down.
CTCGGTTTAGTACCTTTGCTGCTGTTTCCAGTGCAAAACCCCAAAAGGAATACGGTAGAGTAGCCTGACACATCATAGAACGAACCATATCAAGTAACGTTCTATTTCTCCTCTCGGACACACCATTCCATTGCGGTGTTCCTGGCGGAGTGAGCTGTGAGATAATCCCACACTCCTTCAGATAGTCAGTAAACGCATGACTTAGGTATTCACCACCTCGATCAGAACGAAGTGCCTTGATATTTCGGCCTAGCTGATTATGTACTTCATTTTTGAACTCTTTGAACTTGTCAAAAGATTCACTCTTATCTCTCATCAAATAGACATATCCATACCTACTGAAATCATCAGTAAAGGTAATGAAGTAATGATAGCCACCTCTGGCATGTTTACTAAAAGGCCCACACACATCACTGTGTATAAGGTCAAGTAAACCTGAAGCCCTTTGACCTTTGTTAGGAAAAGGTGACTTCGTCATTTTACCCATTAAACAAGCTTTGCATGTATCAATCTCCTCATAGGAGAATGATCCCAGCAGTCCATAATCATGCAACCGCTTAATGCGCTTCTCGTTAATATGGCCTAAACGACTATGCCATAGCAAGGTGCTGTCATCAGCATACTTGGCTTTCTTATTATCAATGTTTTGTATAGAATATTCCATGTCCAACATGAATAACCCATTGTTAATTGAACCAGTTGCATACACAATATTATCATAAGATAAAACACACTTTGAAATCTTGCATTCAAAGGCAAATCCTTTCCTGACAAGAGCAGGAATAGAGATAATATTCTTGGTAATACTGGGTACAAAATAACAATTGTTTAATTCTAATACAATGCCAGATGGTAAAGAAATGAAATAGTCTCCTACAGCAACAGCAGCAACCCGTGCCCCGTTTCCAACTCGTAGGTCTACCTCATGCTGTCCCACCTGCCTTCTTCTCTTGAGTTCCTGTACATTTGAACAAATGTGAACTCCACATGCAGTGTCCAACACCCATGAAATAGTAGAAGAAGATAACATGACCTCAGTCACATATATACCTGAGCCAGAAGCGATGCTTCCCCTCTTATCTCCTTGGAGCACTTTACAGTCCTTTTTCCAGTGACCCAGCTGGCCACAGTGGAAACACCTATTGTCCTTCGACCGCTTCACCTTCTGTTTCAGCGCCTTACTGTAGTTCTTGACAGGGGCCTTGCCCTTCTTCCCCTTCTTCTTGTTCCTTGAAGGAACCATTAAGACAGAGGTTGAAGGCTTTCCCTTCAGAGTTTCCTCAGTAGTCAAGAGCATATTCAACAGCTCTGCCGGAGTACAATCGATTTTGTTCATATTAAAGTTAATGATGAACGCATCGAAAGAAGGCGGAAGAGACTGTAGAATGATGTCTACAGCAAGCTCCTGGTTAATGGTATGCCCCAGTTTCTCCAGAGCCTCCTTGTGCCCAATCATCTTGAGCACGTGAGCTCCCACTGGGCTCCCTTCAGCCAGTTTGCTCTGAAAGAAGAGCTTCGTCAGATTATAGCGTTCTATCCTCGCCTGTGCAGCATACAGCATCTTGAGGTTCGCTATGATCTCTATAGCCGACATATCCTCATGCTGACGCTGCAGCGGTGGCGTCATAGACGCTAGCATCAGGCAAGCGACATCAATGCTATCATTGACGTGCTTTTCATAGGCATCCCGAACCGCCCTTGCGGCGTTCGCAGCGGGTTGAGGCGGCACAGCCGTCTCGAGGACATACAGTTTCCTCTCTGCCTTAAGAACGATCTTAAGGTGTCCGAACCAGTCTGAGAAGTTTGGCCCAGCAAACTTCTCCCTTTCCAGTAGGGATCGCACATTGAAGCTCATGGTGTTCGTTGCTGCAGGTATCTACAACAATGCAAGAACAGCAAGGTCAGTATCAATGTTAAGAATCAATCAGGACTTAAGAATGATTCCTTTTTCTCACTATTTTAGCTGACTGTAAAATCCATAAAACAGTCCGAAAGAGTAATACTCTTTTAGTGAGATGGGATCCAGATTTCATACTTGGTCTCCGCGTCCCGCTCAGGCGAGATAAGATGCACAGAGATGACAAGCACTAATTTCTGGTAGGCTGTCCCAGCCAATCGCCAACCCGTGCGATTCCCCTTCATCTGGGCAATCCAGCAGACTGTGCCAACTGAGTTGGTACAACATAGTCTCTGATCCCATAGATGGCTGCCTCCATGTGCTACCATATGCGCCACATATGTAGCCTACATGGTCAAGCTGACCCGACCTACTCCCTGGACCACCACGTGCTATGCTGAGCAACGAGAAGCGATAAATCCCTTCTCTGTAACACGCAGGTGTAATCCAGCACCATCTGAAGATAGATGGACGTGCCCACTGAGTGGGTACAACACGGCTCCAACGATAATCAGAATAGTGAGGTTTCGCGTCAGAAGGCTTACGAGCTTGATATGTTAGCGTTTGGATTTTAACGGTCTTTTATCTTCTTACTATCAGGCAAATCCTATGGCTATAGCAGAAGATAACTAAACATGCAATTCTAATTATAAGCAATAAGTAGAAAGCATGCAGATCTTATGTGGTAAAAGCCCATAGCCTAAGTAAGACCTTAAATTATCTTAAGTCTTCACTTGAGCTTCTTGGGACATTTGCATCTCATCTGGTCCAACCCAGGGCCCTAGCTCCAAGAGCACCTCAGGTGCGCCACCAGCTGAATGCCCCTCTGGGATGTGTGCCTTTGTGCTCTTGTCTAATCAAATACAATTTGATCTATCTAGACAAGTTTGACTCGCAGGTCAATTATACAATAGATTAATTAAAAATGTGATTCGCAGATCACAAATTAATTTACAAGTTTAATTCCAGGCACGCAGGCCCCAGCACAGCACACATTTAACATGGGCAGCCCACATAAGAATAAATAGACAAGCATCATGGCATCAATCAACATGTGATCCTAAAACAAGAAAATAAAATTTTGAAAACCCCATTGGCATCAATTTTAATTTTCTTATGTGTCCTACAACCTTACAATGGTCCATTGATAGGGATCCACTCATCCATCTGGTCAGATCCTCTGCCCTTGCATGCACCGAGTCCTAACTGACCCGAGTTGACCTAATGGTCAACCATGCATGCGCCAAGGGCTGAACAACCCTCATGAGTTCTGGCAAGCGGGTGTGACCCCGGGCCTAACTCATGTGTGTTCACTGGTTGTCTCAACCAGACCTCGCTACACGCCTAAGATGCAATCGACCTATGGCCACCTCATGCTTGCGCACAGGTGCCATCTGGTCGATCAATCTAGGCTGTCAGATGGTCTGATCAGACTATTGGATCTACCCTAGAGGTGACTTCAACCCCATCAACCCATCTAAGGGTTTATAGTAGACGCCATTAGATCTAAATGGAGCGCGCAAGATGTTACAAGTTTTAGGTAAAAACCAACTACAACATGCGCAACAACAAAGTAAGAAGCTTTCATCTACATTAGCATGCGCAACTAGATATATGGTAACAAGCGCAAACATGATGAAACTTCAAGATAGATCTATAACATGCGTTGACATACTCGGATCACAAACAAGCAACATGAAGCAATCATATGAATCTACATGAATCCCAACCTCTGATACCAATTGTTAGGTCCCCTTCTTGGGGGAGCGCAAGCGGATAAAGCCCCTTTCTAGAGGGGGGCGCAAATGCAATTTTAGGGGTGTCACCCTCATGATCGCATGTAGATCATATGGTTAACTTATGTATAAGCGAAAGGATCTTTAAAGGGATCATACCAACGCCATGAAGTTGGATGTCAGCTTGGAAGAAGAGAGCAACTTTGATCTCCTCCAAAAGTTCACACACAAGGTGAAGAACTCTTACTTCCTTGGCGTCACTTGTGCTAGCAAGGCACCCAAGGTTCCTTGTCGAATGGAAGGAGATGATGAAAGCTTTCTTGGCCGATCCTTCTTCTCGTCAACCTCTACCACCCGAGAGTTCGAGTGTCGTCGAGAGCCAAAGGGGAGATGAGCATTTTTCCAAACTTGTGATCGAATGTGGAGACATTCATCACTATGGCAAAACCGAAATGCCATAAATGGTAAGTCTTCAACACATGCGTTATGCGTTCACATGAAGTGAACCAAACGCATATCTCATCTCACAAATGAACCAAGCGCTCACATATGAGCCGGTTCAATGTAGTTGGTCCAATGACCAAACCAAATCAGCCCAAGTATTGGTCCAGACCAAAATAAACCCTAAGGTTCAAGATCTGACCATTCATCCTTTGATGCTCTTGATCTCCCAGATCTAGCATCCACACTCTCGATCAAAGCTTACCGATCTCAAGCCCTAATCAATCAAACATGATCAGACTGGATCTCACTTACAATCAGAGTTTAATCTCCTTTAAACTGAATCAAAACAATCCAGTCCACCCGATCTGACTCAAGTAAGTCATATCACCAAATTGTGCGACCCTAAGGGTTTCCTTTAAATGTCGGTAACGATAACTCACGTCATCACAATCAGTGAGGGGTATCTAGCAACACATCACTGTCTCCCGATATAAAGGAAAGAGTCTTCCAAGACTACACCCAAACCACAGCACAAGTGTGAATCCACTTCACAAGGCATACATGTTTCCTTTGCCACTGGATGTTCTTATTGGACAAGCATGTCAAGCCTGTAACTCCAATACAATGAGCATGATTAGATCAGATGAACATAGTCATCTGGGTATGGCCATACACTATCTCAATCATCTCATACAGGGGGGCCCCTTTAGAACATCACACTCCTTGAACAAGGAGACGGCAATCCTTTATCTATCACTAGTGTCCTAACCTGACTCATGATCATTATCCAAGATAGTCTATAATCATTATGTTTCAAATGATATTGAACTACCTCAAAATAATGACATTCATCATTTAGAAACACAAGTGATCTCAAGTCAGAGGACATGTGCCACTTGTTGCATTCAAGGATTATTCACATTGTGACAAACAATTGAATATCCTAGTAGGGTCTGTCCAGTACATCCAATGTACCCATGAGTCTACATCTTATTTCATGCTCGAAGCATCCTATAAGATTACCACACATATTAGTCTCAATCATATCAAGGCTGTCTCATGTTCACCAAGATATCTCGACTAAGGACATATGCATGTCAGCCTAGCTGAACAGCTTTGAGACATTATTCAGAAGTACACTTATTACAGCAGACAAGGTAGCAACCTGAATAATAACCATGCCTTTATAAACATAAGAGTTTATTACATGATACTTATACAATCCCAAGGCCTCAAACATTAGCCTTAAGGGCATACCCCAACACTTTTACCACATAAGATTCATGCTTTCTTTTATTGTTTAAATAAGTAGAACAGCATGATTTATTTATCTTCTGCTATCACCATAGGAATTGCATGATAGTGAAGAAGATAAAAGACCGTTAAAATCCAACGCTTAAATATCAAGCTCGTAAGCCTTCTGACGCGAAACCTCACTGTTCTGATTATCGTTGGAGCCGTGTTGTACCCACTCAGTGGGCACGTCCATCTATCTTCAGACGGTGCGGGATTACACCTGCGTGTTACAGAGAAGGGATTTATCGCTTCTCGTTGCTCAGCATAGCACGTGGTGGTCCAGGGAGTAGGTCGGGTAAGCTTGACCATGTAGGCTACATATGTGGCGCATATGGTAGCGCATGGAGGCAGCCATCTGTGGGGTCAGAGATTGTGTTGTACCAACTCAGTTGGCACAGTCTGCTGGATTGCCCAGATGAAGGGGAATCGCACGGGTTGGCGATTGGCAGGCAGCCTACCAGAAATTAGTGCTTGTACTCTCTGTGCATCTTATCTCGCCTGAGCGGGACGCGGAGACCAAGTATGAAATCTGGATCCCATCTCACTAAAAGAGTTCTACTCTTTCGGGCTGTTTTGCTGGATTTTTCAGCCAGATAAAATAGTGAGAAAAAGAATCTTTCTTAAGTCCTGATTGATTCTTAACATTGATACTGACCTTGCTGTTCTTGCATTGTTGTAGATACCTACAGCAATGAACACCATGAGCTTCAATGTGCGATCCCTACTGGAAAGGGAGAAGTTTGCTGGGCCGAACTTCTCAGACTGGTTCGGACACCTTAAGATTGTTCTTAAGGTAGAGAGGAAACTGTATGTCCTCGAGACGGCGATACCGCCTCAGCCCGCTCCGAACGCCGCAAGGGCGGTTCGGGATGCTTATGAAAAGCACGTCAATGATAGCATTGATGTCGCTTGCCTGATGCTAGCGTCTATGACGCCACCGCTGCAGCGTCAGCATGAGGATATGTCTGCTATAGACATGATAGCAAACCTCAAGATGCTGTATGCTGCACAGGCGAGGACAGAACGCTATAATCTGACAAAGCTGTTCTTTCAGAGCAAACTGGCTGAAGGGAGCCCAGTGGGAGTTCACATGCTCAAGATGATTGGGCACAAGGAGGCTCTAGAGAAACTGGGGCATACCATCAACCAGGAGCTTGCTGTAGACATTATTCTGCAGTCTCTTCCGCCTTCTTTCGATGCGTTCATCATTAACTTTAATATGAACAAAATCGATTGTACTCCGGCAGAGCTGCTGAATATGCTCTTGACTACTGAGGAGACTCTGAAGGGAAAGCCTTCGACCTCTGTCTTAATGGTTCCTTCTAGGAACAACAAGAAGAAGGGGAAGAAGGGCAAGGCCCCTGTCAAGAGTTACAGCAAGGCTCTGAAGCAAAAAGTTAAGCGGTCAAAGGAATACAGGTGTTTCCATTGTGGCCAGCTGGGTCACTGGAAAAAGGACTGTAAAGCGCTCCAAGGAGACAAGAGGGGAAGCATCGCTTCTGGCTCAGGTATTTACGTGACGGAAGTCATGGTTTCATCTTCTTCTATATCATGGGTGTTGGACACTGCATGTGGAGTTCACATTTGTTCAAATGTACAGGAACTCAAGAGAAGAAGACAGGTGGGACAGTATGAGGTGGACCTACGAGTTGGAAACGGGGCACGGGTTGCTGCTGTTGCTGTAGGAGACTATTTCATCTCTTTGCCATCTGGGCTTGTATTAGAACTAAACAGTTGTTATTTTGTTCCCAGCATTACTAAGAATATTATCTCCATTCCTGCTCTTGTCAGGAAGGGATTTTCCTTTGAATGCAATATTTCAAAGTGTGTTTTATCTCTTGATAATATAGTTTATGCTACTGGTTCAATTAATAATGGGTTATTCATGTTGGACATGGAATGTTCTATACACGCAATTGATATTAAGAAAGCCAAGTATGCTGATGACAGCACCTTGCTATGGCATAGTCGTTTAGGCCATATTAACAAGAAACGCATTAAGCGGTTGCATGATCATGGACTGCTGGGATCATTCTCCTATGAGGAGATTGATACATGCAAGGCTTGTTTAATGGGTAAAATGACGAAGTCACCTTTTCCTAACAAAGGTCAAAGGGCTTCAGGTTTACTTGACCTTATACACAGTGATGTGTGTGGGCCATTTAGTAAACATGCCAGAGGTGGCTATCAGTACTTCATTACTTTTACTGATGATTTCAGTAGGTATGGGTATGTCTATTTGATGAGACATAAAAGTGAATCTTTTGACAAGTTCAAAGAGTTCAAGAATGAAGTACAGAATCAGCTAGGCCGAAGTATCAAGGCACTTCGTTCTGATCGAGGTGGAGAATACCTAAGTCGAGAATTTACTGACTATCTAAAGGAGTGTGGGATTATCTCACAGCTCACTCCGCTAGGAACACCGCAATGGAATGGTGTGTCCGAGAGGAGAAATAGAACGTTACTTGATATGGTTCGTTCTATGATGAGTCAGGCTACTCTTCCATATTCCTTTTGGGGTTTTGCACTGGAAACAGCTGCAAAGGTACTAAACCGAGTGCCATCCAAGGCAGTTTCAAAGACGCCATATGAGTTATGGTATGGGAAACAGCCGAGCTTGACATTTATCAGGATCTGGGGCTGCGAGGCTTATGTCAAAAAGCTCGCCTCTGGGAAACTAGAGAGCAGATCTGAGAAATGTATCTTTGTCGGTTACCCTAAGGAAACTAAGGGTTATTATTTCTATGATCCCAAAGAGAACAAAGTGTTTGTTGCTCGGACGGCCATATTTCTTGAGAAGGAGTTTCTTCTGCAAGTGGCCAGTGGGAGAGAAATAAAGCTGGATGAGAATCCAGAGGAAGGACAAAGTAGTCAAGCACAGTTGGATGAGCCTGAGCCGGTGGAACAGGTTATTGAACAACCTGAGGCTCAGATATCACGGGAACCGCGAAGATCGGGAAGGATCCGTCGACAGCCTGAGCATTATGACGGAGTCTACATCATTGATAATGATGAACCCCTCACTTATGCGGATGCGGTCAGTGGACCGGAGTCAGCGAGATGGCTTGAAGCTACGCGCGCCGAGATGGACTCCATGTCAGATAACCAAGTCTGGGATTTGGTTGATCCGCCTCCGGGAGTTATCCCTATAGGCTGTAAATGGATCTTCAAGAAGATGATTGACATGGATGGTAACGTGGTTACCTATAAAGGCAGGCTAGTTGCGAAAGGTTTCAAACAAATCTACGGGATAGATTATGATGAAACTTTCTCACCTGTAGCTATGTTTAAGTCTATTCGGATTCTTTTCGCGATAGCAGCATATTATGATTATGAGATTTGGCAAATGGATGTGAAGACAGCTTTCCTGAATGGAAATCTGGATGAGGATGTGTATATGACACAACCAGAAGGTTTCACTAATCCATCAGATCGTCATAAGATATGCAAATTAAAAAGGTCTATTTATGGACTTAAACAAGCATCGAGAAGCTGGAATATTCGTTTTGATGAATCAATCTCTGAGTTTGGTTTCATCAAGAACGAGGATGACCCGTGTCTATATAAGAGGTTTAGTGGGAGCGTGATTACTTTCCTAGTCCTCTACGTCGATGATATCTTGATCATTGGAAATGACATTCCTGAAATGCATGCGGTTAAGGCATGGCTAAGGAAATGTTTCCAGATGAAAGATCTAGGAGAAGCAGCCTATGTGTTAGGTGTGAAGATCTACAGGGATAGATCTAAGAGGCTTCTCGGGCTGTGCCAGAGTACTTACATCGATAAAGTCCTGGAAAGATTTCATTTAGAGAATTCTAAAAGAGGATATCTTCCAGTCAGACATGGTCTGAATCTTTCGAAGAGTCAGTGTCCACAAACACAGACTGAGAAAGATGAAATGGACAATACGCCTTATGCTTCGGCTATTGGGTCCATTATGTATGCGATGTTGTGTACTCGCCCAGACGTTGCTTACGGGTTAAGCGTGACCAGTCGGTTCCAAAGTAATCTAGGTTTGGCGCACTGGATTGCAGTCAAGAACATTTTAAAATATCTGCGGAGGACCAAAGATATGTTCTTGATATATGGTGGTCAGGAAGAACTCAGTATTGAAGGATATACTGACGCTTCGTTCCAGTCTGACCAGGATGATTTCCGATCGCAATCAGGCTATGTTTTTATCTTGAATGGTGGAGCAGTGGTGTGGAAGAGTTTCAAACAGTCAACTGTTGCTGATTCCACAACAGAAGCCGAGTATGTTGCAGCCTCGGAAGCATCCAAGGAGGCAGTATGGATTCGTAAGTTCGTGAGAGAACTTGGTGTTGTTCCTTCGAGTGCAGATCCTTTGGTTATCTTCTGTGATAACACTGGAGCAATCGCACAAGCAAAGGAACCACAGTCGCACCAGAAGTCCAAGCACATACAGAGACGATTTCATTTGATCCGGGAGATCATTGATCGTGGCGAGATCAAAGTCTGCAAGGTTCATACAGACGACAATCTGGCAGACCCGCTAACTAAGCCTCTGGCGCAGCAGAAGCATGAGAAGCACTGTAATAATATGGGTTTGAGATTTCTCAACCATTAGATTAAGTGCAAGTGGGAGATTATTGGGGTATGCCCTTAAGGCTAATGTTTGAGGCCTTGGGATTGTATCAGTATCATGTAATAAACTCTTATGTTTATAAAGGCATGGTTGTTATTCAGGTTGTTATATTGTCTGCTGCAATAATTGTACTTCTGAATAATGTCTCAAAGCTGTTCAGCTGGGCTGACATGCAATTTTGTCCTTAGTCGAGATATCTTGGTGAACATGAGACAGCCTTGATATGGTTAAGACTAATATGTGTTCTAATCTTATAGGATGCTTCGAGCATGGAATAAGATGTAGACTCATGGGTACATTGGATGTACTGGACAGACCCTACTAGGATATTCAATTGCTTGTCACAATGTGAATAATCCTTGATTGCGACAAGTGGCACATTTCCTCTGACTTGAGATCACTTGTGTTTCTAAATGATGATTGTCATTGTTTTGAGTTAGTTCAATATCATTTGAAACATAATGATTATAGACTATCTTGGATGGTGAGCTTGAGTCAGGTTAGGGCACTAGTGATAGATAAAGGATTGCTGTCTCCTTGTTTAAGGAGTGTGATGTTCTAAAGGGGCCCCCTGGATGAGATGATTGAGAAAGTGTATGGCCATACCCAGGTGACTGTGTTCATCTGTTCTAATCATACTTATCATATTGGAGCTACAAGCTTGACACGCTTGTCCAATAAGAACATCCAGTGGCAAAGGAAACATGCATGCCTTGTGAGTTGGATTCACACTTGTGCTGTGGTTTGGGTGTAGTCTTGGAAGACTCTTTTCTTTATATCGGGAGACAGTGATGTGTTGCTAGATACCCCTCACTGATCGTGATAACGTGAGTTATCGTTACCGACATTTAAAGGAAACCCTTAGGGTCGCACAATTTGATGATATGGCTTACTTAAGTCAGATCGTGTGGACTGAATTGTTTGGGTTCAGTTTAAAGGGATTTAATCTCTGATTGTAAGTGAGATCTGGTCTGATCATGTTTGATTGATTAGGGCTTGAGATCGGTAAGCTTCGATCGAGAGATTGGATGCTAGATCGGTGAGATCAGGAGCATCAAGAGATCGACGGTCAGATCAAGAGCCTTAGGGTTTAATGTGATATGGACTAATGGCTTGAGTCGATTGGTCTATGAACCAGACCAAATTGAACCAGCTCATTGAGTGAGCGTGTGGTTCAAATTGAGAGGAGTTTGCGCATGGGGTAAACTCATGATCGCAAGTGAGTGAGTGGCTTTCTATTTTTAGAAAGCATGATCACATACGTGACCACTACTCACGTTCACCGCCTAAGGCGCCCTCATCTCTCGTTTCTCCTCACTCTCGTCGCCAACTTGGGCATTCAGCACTCGCACTCTCGTGTGGTGAAGAGATTGACGAAAGGAGAAGGAAGCAATCGCCAAGCAAAGGAGATCTCTCCCCTTCCATTCGACAACGGCTTCTTGGAACCTTGCTAGCACAAGGAGCACCAAGGAAGAGTAGGCGACACCAATTGTGTGCGTCACCTTTGGAGAAGGAGCACTTGCGCCTTTCCTTCCAAGACACCATCTAAGCGATGGCAATGGTGAGAATCATTTTAAGTTGAACATATTATATGCATAGATCCTTGAAACCCCTTCCGCTGCATCAACATTGTCATATGCGCCTCCTATAGGGTTTCGCCCCCTTAATTAGGGGACCTTTCATGAATATCCTAGTAGGGTCTGTCCAGTACATCCAAATGTACCCATGAGTCTACATCTTATTCCATGCTCGAAGCATCCTATAAGATTAGAGCACATATTAGTCTCAATCATATCAAGGCTGTCTCATGTTCACCAAGATATCTCGGCTAAGGACATTACAGCATGTCAGCCTAGCTGAACAGCATTGAGACATCATTCAGAAGCACACTTATTGCAGCAGACAATGTAACATACTGAATAACAACCATTGCCTTTATAAACATAAGAGTTTATATACATGATACTGATAGAATCCCAAGGCCTCAAACATTAGCCTTAAGGGCATACCCCAACAATCTCCCACTTGCACTTAATCTAATGGTTGAGAAATCTCAAACCCATATTATTACAGTGCTTCTCAAGCTTCTGCTGCGCCAGAGGCTTGGTAAGCGGGTCAGCCAGATTGTCGTCTGTATGAACCTTGCAGATTTTGATCTCGCCTCGATCAATGATCTCCCGGATCAAGTGAAACCGTCTCTGTATGTGCTTGGACTTCTGGTGCGACCGTGGTTCCTTTGCTTGTGCAATAGCTCCAGTGTTATCACAGAAGATAACCAAAGGATCTGCACTCGAAGGAACGACACCAAGTTCCTGAATGAACTTACGAATCCACACTGCCTCCTTGGATGCTTCCGAGGCTGCAACATACTCGGCTTCTGTTGTGGAATCAGCAACAGTTGACTGTTTGAAACTTTTCCACACCACTCCTCCACCATTCAAGCTAAAAACATAGCCTGATTGTGATCGGAAATCATCCTGGTCCGACTGGAACGAAGCGTCAGTATATCCTTCAATACTGAGTTCTTCCTGACCGCCATATATCAAGAACATATCTTTGGACCTCCGCAGATATTTTAAAATGTTCTTGACCGCAATCCAGTGTGCCTGACCTGGATTACTTTGGAATCGACTGGTCACGCTTAACCCGTAAGCGACGTCTGGGCGAGTACACAACATCGCATACATAATGGACCCAATAGCCGAAGCATAAGGCGTATTGTCCATTTCATCTTTCTCAGTCTGTGTTTGTGGACACTGACTCTTTGAAAGATTCAGACCTTGTCTGACTGGAAGATATCCTTTTTTAGAATTCTCTAAATGAAATCTCTCCAGGACTTTATCGATGTAAGTACTCTGGCACAGCCCGAGAAGCCTCTTAGATCTATCCCTGTAGATCTTCACACCTAATACATAGGCTGCTTCTCCTAGATCTTTCTTCTGAAAACATTTTCCTAACCAAGCCTTAACAGCATGCAGTTCAGGAATATCGTTTCCAATGATTAAGACATCATCGACGTAGAGGACTAGGAAAGTAATCACGCTCCCACTAAACCTCTTATATACACACGGGTCATCTTCGTTCTCGATGAAACCAAACTCAGAGATTGATTCATCAAAACGAATATTCCAGCTTCTAGATGCTTGCTTAAGTCCATAAATGGACTTCTTTAACTTGCATATTTTATGACGATCTGATGGATTAGTGAAACTTTCAGGTTGTGTCATATACACATCCTCATCCAGTTTTCCATTAAGGAAAGCGGTCTTCACATCCATCTGCCAGATCTCATAATCGTAATATGCTGCTATCGCGAAAAGAATCCGAATAGACTTGAACATGGCTACAGGAGAGAAAGTTTCATCATAATCTATCCCATAGATTTGTTTGAAACCTTTCGCTACTAGCCTGCCTTTATAGGTAACCACGTTACCATCCATGTCAATCTTCTTCTTGAAGATCCATTTACAGCCTATAGGAATTACTCCCGGAGGCGGATCAACCAAATCCCAGACTTGGTTATCTGACATGGAGTCCATTTCGGCTCGCATAGCTTCAAGCCATCTAGCTGACTCCGGTCCACTGACCGCATCCGCATAAGTAAGGGGCTCATCATTATCAATGATGTAGACTCCGTCATAGCGCTCAGGCTGTCGACGGATCCTTCCCGATCTTCGCGGTTCCCGTGATATCTGAGCCTCAGGTTGTTCAGTAACCTGATCTACCGGCTCAGGCTCATCCAACTGTGCTTGACTACTTTGTCCTTCCTCTGGATTCTCATCCAGCTTTATTTCTCTCCCACTGGCTTCTTGCAGAAGAAACTCCTTCTCAAGAAAAATGGCCGTCCGAGCAACAAATACCTTGTTCTCTTTGGGATCGTAGAAATAATAACCCTTAGTTTCCTTAGGGTAACCGACAAAGATGCATTTCTCAGATCTGCTCTCCAGTTTCCCAGAGGCGAGCTTTTTGACATAAGCCTCGCAACCCCAGATCTTAATAAATGTCAAGCTAGGCTGTTTCCCATACCATAACTCATATGGAGTCTTTGAAACTGCCTTGGATGGCACTCGGTTTAGTACCTATGCAGCTATTTCCGGTGCAAATCCCCAAAAGGAGTAAGGTAGAGTAGCCTGACTCATCATCGAACGAACCATATCCAGTAAGGTTCTGTTCCTCCTCTCGGACACACCATTCCATTGTGGTGTTCCTGGCGGAGTGAGCTGTGAGATATTCCCACACTCCTTCAGATAGTCAGTAAACTCTCGACTTAGGTATTCTCCACCTCGATCAGAACGAAGTGCCTTGATATTTCGGCCTAGCTGATTCTGTACTTCATTCTTGAACTCTTTGAACTTGTCAAAAGATTCACTCTTATGTCTCATCAGATAGACATACCCATATCTACTGAAATCATCAGTAAAGGTAATGAAGTACGAATAGCCACCTCTGGCATGTTTACTAAATGGCCCACACACATCACTGTGTATAAGGTCAAGTAAACCTGAAGCCCTTTGACCTTTGTGAGGAAAAGGAGCCTTCGTCATTTTACCCATTAAACAAGCTTTGCATGTATCAATCTCCTCATAGGAGAATGATCCCAGCAGTCCATGATCATGCAACCGCTTAATGCGCTTCTTGTTAATATGGCCTAAACGACTATGCCATAGCAAGGTGCTGTCATCAGCATACTTGGCTTTCTTATTATCAATGTTTTGTATAGAGTATTCCATGTCCAACATGAATAACCCATTGTTAATTGAACCAGTAGCATAAACAATATTATCAAGAGTAAGATAACACTTTGAAATCTTGCATTCAAAGGAAAACCCTTTCCTGACAAGAGCAGGAATAGAGATAATATTTTTGGTAATACTGGGTACAAAGTAACAATTGTTTAATTCTAATACAATGCCAGATGGTAATGAGATGTAATAATCCCCTACAGCAACAGCAGCAACCCGTGCCCCATTTCCAACTCGTAGGTCCACCTCATGCTGTCCCACCTGTCTTCTTCTCTTGAGTTCCTGTACATTTGAACAAATGTGAACTCCACATGCAGTGTCCAACACCCATGAAATAGAAGAAGAAGATATCATGACCTCAGTCACAAATATACCTGAGCCAGAAGCGATGCTTCCCTTCTTGTCTCCTTGGAGCGCTTTACAGTCCTTTTTCCAGTGACCCAGCTGGCCACAGTGGAAACACCTGTTGTCCTTCGACCGCTTCACCTTTTGTTTCAAAGCCTTGCTGTAGTTCTTGACAGGGGCCTTGCCCTTCTTCCCCTTCTTCTTGATCCTGGAGGGGAACATCAAGACAGAGGTTGAAGGCTTTCCCTTCAGAGTTTCCTCCATAGTCAAGAGCATATTCAGCAACTCTGCCGGAGTACAATCGATTTTGTTCATATTAAAGTTAATAATGAACGCATCGAAAGAAGGCGGGAGAGACTGCAGAATAATGTCTACAGCAAGCTCCTGATTGATGGTATGCCCCAGTTTCTCAAGAGCCTCCTTGTGCCCAATCATCTTGAGCACGTGAGCTCCCACTGGGCTCCCTTCAGCCAGTTTGCTTTGAAAGAAAAGCTTAGTCAGATTATAGCGTTCAGTCCTCGCCTGTGCAGCATACAGCATCTTGAGGTTTGCTATAATTTCTATAGCAGACATATCCTCATGCTGACGCTGCAGCGGTGGCGTCATAGACGCTAGCATCAGGCAAGCGACATCAATGCTATCATTGACATGCTTTTCATAGGCTTCACGAACCGCGCTTGCGGCGTTCGCAGCGGGTTGAGGCGGTATAGCCGTCTCGAGGACATACAGTTTCCTCTCTGCCTTAAGAACAATCTTAAGGTGTCCGTACCAGTCTGAGAAGTTTGGCCCAGCAAACTTCTCCCTTTCCAGTAGGGATCGCACATTGAAGCTCATGGTGTTCGTTGCTGCAGGAATCTACAACAATGCAAGAACAGTAAGGTCAGTATCAATGTCTAGAATCAATCCAGGACTTAAGAAAGATTCTTTTCTCACTATTTTATCTGACTGAAAAATCCATTAAAACAGTCCGAAAGAGTAACACTCTTTTAGTGAGATGGGATCCAGATTTCATACTTGGTCTCCGCGTCCCGCTCAGGCGAGATAAGATGCACAGAGAGTACAAGCACAAATTTCTGGTAGGCAGTCCCTGCCAATCGCCAACCCGTGCGATTCCCCTTCATCTGGGCAATCCAGCAGACTGTGCCAACTGAGTTGGTACAACACAGTCTCTGACCCCACAGATGGCTGCCTCCATGTAGCTACCGTATGCCCCATATGTAGCCTACATGGTCAAGCTGACCTGACCTACTCCCTGGACCACCACGTGCTATGCTGAGCAACGAGAAGCGATAAATCCCTTCTCTGTAACACGCAGGTGAAATCACACACCGTCTGAAGATAGATGGACGTGCCCACTGAGTGGGTACAACACGGCTCCAACGATAGTCAGAACAGTGAGGTTTCGCGTCAGAAGGCATTACGTGCTTGATATTTTAGCGTTGGATTTTAACGGTCTTTTATCTTCTTAACTATCATGCAAATCCTATGGTGATAGCAGAAGATAAATAAATCATGCATTTCTAATTATTTAGAAAATAAAAGAAAGCATGGATCTTATGTGGTAAAAGCCCATGGAGCCTAAGTAAGACCTTAAATCAACTTAAGTCTTCACTTGCTCTTCTTGGGTCTTTTGCATCTCATCTAGTCCAACCCAGGGCCCTAGCGCTCAATGCAGCTCAGGTGCGCCCACCAGCTGAATGCTCCTCTGCGATGTGTGCTTTTGTGCTCTTGTCTAATTAAAATACATTTTAATCTATCTAGACAAGCTTGACTCGCAGGTCAATTATACAATAAATTAATTAAAAATGTGATTCGCAGATCACAAAAATAATAATTTACTAGGCTCGCAGGCCCCAGCACAGCACACATTGAAAGGGCAACCCACATAAGATTAAATAAACAAGCATCATGGCATCATTCAATCAACATGTGATCCATTACAAAGAAAATAAAATTTTGAAAACCCATTGGCATCAATTTTAATTTTCTTATGTGCCCTACAACCTTACAACGGTCCATTGATAGGGATCCACTCATCAATCTAGTCAGATCCACTGCCCTTGCATGCACCAAGTCCTAATTGACTCGAGTTGACCTAATGGTCAACCATGCATGCGCCAAGGGCTGAACAACCCTCATGAGTTCTGGCAAGCGGGTGTGACCCCGGGCCTAACTCATGTGTGTTCACTAGTCGTCTCAACCAGACCTCGCTACACGCCTTTGATGCAGTCAACCCATAGCCACCTCGTGCTTGCTCACAGGTGCTATCTGGTCAACCCATCTAGGCTGTCAGATGGTCTGATCAGACTAATTTGATCTATACTAGATGATGCTTTCAACCCCATCAACCCGTCTAAGGGTTTACAATAGGCGCATCTTAGATCTAATCATAGGCGCGCAAGTTAAGTTTTGATAAACAACATGAACCAAGCGCCAACAACAAGTCATGCGAAAGCATAAACAAACAACATGCGCCACCAACAAGGTATACATCTTATTTTCGCATGAAGAAACTATTAGATCTAAACACTTGCGCAAGCATGGATCACAAGAGCAAACATAGCAATCATATTAGCATGCATAAAGCCTGCTCTGATACCAATTGAAGAAACCCCTTTCAAGAGGGGGACGAAACCCTAAGTAGGCGCATATCATGAATTGCGCAAGGAAGCATAGGGTTTGTTGGGATCTTTTGCATGCCATATGATCAACATCATAACTTGTATAGATAAGAAGTAATTCATACCATAGCCATGAGTGGATGGCGACTTGGAAGTAAAGATCGAAGGGCATCTTCTCCAAAGAAGACACACACCAAAGTGATGAAGACTTCCTTCTTGCGCACCTCTTGTGCTAGCAAAAGTGCCAAGTTGTCCTTGTGTGGAGAAGATGAGATCTTTGCTAGGGCGATGAAGCTCTCACACTTGCTTGCGTGAACTCCCCTCTACACGAGAGTGGATCGGCCACACACAATCAGAACCGAAATGCGTTTTGGCGTTTACAAGTTAAGTGGCGTTACATGACTTCCAATTATGGAAAGTCATGAAGCCATGCGCTTAAATCCATGCAAACCACCCAAAAACGCTTTCATCATGAACTATGCATTCACACATGTGTGAACCGGTTCAATCCAACGGTTCAATGCGTTTGGTACAAAGACCAAACCAAACCAGCCCAAGCCATGGTCTAGATCTTTCTGAACCAAATGGTTCAAGATCTAACCGTTCATCTCTTGATGCCTTTGATCTCACCGATCTAGCATCACTACTCTCGATCGAAGCTTACCGATCTCATGCCCTAATCAATCAAACATGACCAGACCAGATCTCACTTACAATCAGAGTTCAAACTCCTTTAAACTGAATCAAAACAATTCAGTCCACACGATCTTACTCAAGAAAGCCATATCACCAAATTGTGTGACCCTGAGGGTTTCCTTTAAATGTCGGTAACGATAACTTACGTTATCACGACCAGTGAGGGGTATCTAGCAACACATCACTGTCTCCCGATATAAAGGAAAAAGTCTTCCAAGACTACACCCAAACCACAGCACAAGTGTGAATCAACTTCACAAGGCATGCATGTATCCTTTGCCACTGGATGTTCTTATTGGACAAGTGTGTCAAGCTTGTTATTCCAATATGATGAGCATGACTAGATCAGATGAACATAGTCATCAGGGTATGGCCATACACTATCTCAATCATCTCATGCAAGGGGGGCCCCTTCAGAACATCACTCTCCAAACAAGGAGACGGCAATCCTATATCTATCACTAGTGCCCTAACCTGACTCATGATCATTATCCAAGATAGTCTATAATCATTATGTTTCAAATGATATTGAACTACCTCAAAACAATGACAATCATCATTTAGAAACACAAGTGATCTCAAGTCAGAGGACATGTGCCACTTGATGCAAACAAGGATTATTCACATTGTGACAAGCAATTGAATATCCTAGTAGGGTCTGTCCAGTACATCCAATGTACCCATGAGTCTACATCTTATTCCATGCTCGAAGCATCCTATAAGATTAGAGCACATATTAGTCTCAATCATATCAAGGCTGTCTCATGTTCACCAAGATATCTCGACTAAGGACATTACAGCATGTCAGCCTAGCTGAACAGCATTGAGACATTATTCAGAAGCACACTTATTGCAGCAGACAATGTAACATACTGAATAACAACCATTGCCTTTATAAACATAAGAGTTTATATACATGATACGGATAGAATCCCAAGGCCTCAAACATTAGCCTTAAGGGCATACCCCAACAGAGACTATTCCAATGGCAGGATATCAGCTTAGGTAAAGGGATCTGTAATGCAATAGGAATCCTCGTTGCTTGTTAGGAGTTGTTGCCATAATGACTTAAGTGCTATGACATGGGTAGTAGTGATGTGTTGCTAGATACCCCTCACTGCTTATGATGTTTACATCATTGCCATCGTCATATGGATCCTACGGGGTCACACGCAATAGACTCTTGACGTTGCTTTATTCAGAAGCCTTAGGATCAAGTTATTGGATAACTTGGATCCATTTGGAAGATTTCATCAGCGCCAATGGGCCTGATGAGTTGGAAGAAAGTTATTGGAGCCAAACTTCATTTTTGGCAGGTTGACCCGATATTGACCTAGATTGGTCACATTTGGATTAGGGTTGCATTGGATTAGATCCAATGGCTTAATCAACCCACGCCATGAAGTTTGGGCTAGCTCATTATCCAATGAGGCCCAATAATTAGTTGTCATGAAGAGGAATTGGCTTAAAAGGGTATAATGGGGAGAAATCTCACCCCCTTGGCGCTTAGGGGCATAATGGGGTGAGGGAGGCGCCTTTGCTTCATTATGGAAGCAAAGGGCGCCTAGCCCTTCTTCCTTGGATGGAATACTTGCTTCTAAGGCAAGTCTTGGGGCTGATATGGCTTGAGGACTCTTTTGGAAAGAACTTGGGCGCATATGAGAAGTAGGAAGATGTTTATGGTAAAGTCGTGGAGACTTTCCTTATGAACCCTATATGTACCCAAACTCTTGCCCTAGCCGAATTCTTCATGTTGTGCCTAGCCCTTCTCCTTGGATGGAAAGAATGCCTCTAAGGCATGTCTTAGGCTGATATGGCCATTGGGCAAATTAGGATAGGTTGAATGAGGTTTATGGTAAAGTCTTGGAGACTTTCCTTACCTCAAGATCCCTTTATCCTAGCCGCCCACTTGGCATGATCCTAATGAAGGGTCCCCTTCAAGGGGGAGCGAAACCCTAGAGTGGCGCAAGTAAATTCTTTTGGCAGCGGATAAAGGGTTTCATGAGGATCGCATGTAATATATGTTCATATGATCAACCTTAAACAATGTAAAGATCGGAAGAAGATCATACCAAAGCCATTGATTCGAATGGCGACTTGGAAGTAGAGAGTGATGCCGCTCTCCTCCAAAGAAGACGCACACAAGAAGATGTCGCCTACTTCCTTTGGCGTTCCTTGTGCTAGCAAGGGCCCAAGGTATCCTTGATCGCTTGAAGGGATGAAGAGATCTTTGCTTGGGCGAATTCTCCTTTTCGTCCACCTCGCTTACACCAGAATGCAAGTCTCTCGTCAAAGCCAAGAGAAGGTGACAAGAATAGAATCAAACGTTGAGGCGTTGATGCAAGTGGCGCTTATTACTTTCCAAAAATAGCAAGCAATGAAGTCATGCGCCCATGATCTCAAAACCGATCAAAACGCCTCAAGCTTTGAACCATGCGTTCACACATGTGAACCGGTTCAATTTTGGTCTGGTTCAAAGACCAATTAACCCAAGCTATTTGGTCTAGATCACATTAAACCCTAAGGTTCCAGATCTAACCGTTCATCTCTTGATGCTCCTGATCTGACCGATCTAGCACCAATTCTCTCGATCGAAGCTTACCGATCTCAAGCCCTAATCAATCAAACATGATCAGACCAGATCTCACTCACAATCAGAGATTAAATCCCTTTAAACTGAACCCTGACAATTCAGTCCACACGATCTGACTTAAGTAAGCTAAATCATCAAATTGTGCGACCCTGAGGGTTTCCTTTAAATGTCGGTAACGATAACTTACGTTATCACGATCAGTGAGGGGTATCTAGCAACACATCACTGTCTCCCGATATAAAAGAAAGAGTCTTCCAAGACTACACCCAAACCATAGCACAAGTGTGAATCAACTCACTTGGCATACATGATTCCTTTGCCACTGGATGTTCTTATTGGACAAGCGTGTCAAGCCTGTAGCTCCAATATGATGAGCATGATTAGATCAGATGAACATAGTCACCTGGGTATGGCCATACACTTTCTCAATCATCTCATTTAGGGGGGCCCCCTTTAGAACATCACACTCCAATCAAGGAGACGGCAATCCTATATCTATCACTAGTGTCCTAACCTGACTCATGATCATTATCCAAGATAGTCTATAACCATTATGTTTCAAATGATATTGAACTACCTCAAAATAATGACAATCATCATTTAGAAACACAAGTGATCTCAAGTCAGAGGACATGTGCCACTTGATGCAAACAAGGATTATTCACATTGTGACAAGCAATTGAATATCCTAGTAGGGTCTGTCCAGTACATCCAATGTACCTATGAGTCTACATATTATTCCATGCTCGAAGCATCCTATAAGATTAGAACACATATTAGTCTCAATCATATCAAGGCTGTCTCATGTTCACCAAGATATCTCGACTAAGGACATAGAGCATGTCAGCCTAGCTGAACAGCATTGAGACATTATTCAGAAGTACACTTATTGCAGCAGACAATGTAACAAACTGAATAACAACCATTGCCTTTATAAACATAAGAGTTTGTACATGATACTGAAAGAATCCCAAGGCCTCAAACATTAGCCTTAAGGGCATACCCCAACAATCTCCCACTTGCACTTAATCTAATGGTTGAGAAATCTCAAACCCATATTATTACAGTGCTTCTCATGCTTCTGCTGCGCCAGAGGCTTGGTAAGCGGGTCAGCCAGATTGTCATCTGTATGAACCTTGCAGACTTTGATCTCGCCTCGATCAATGATCTCCCGGATGAAATGAAACCGTCTCTGTATGTGCTTGGACTTCTGGTGCGACCGTGGTTCCTTTGCTTGTGCTATTGCTCCAGTGTTATCACAGAAGATAACCAAAGGATCAGCACTCGAAGGAACAACACCAAGTTCCTGAACGAACTTTCGAATCCACACTGCCTCCTTAGATAATACATAGGCTGCAATATACTCGGTTTCTGTTGTGGAATCAGCAACAATAGACTGTTTGAAACTTTTCCACACCACTGCTCCTCCATTCAAGCTAAAAACATAGCCTGATTGCGATCGGAAATCATCCTGGTCCGATTGGAACGAAGCGTCAGTATATCCTTCTATACTGAGTTCTTCCTGACCACCATATATCAAGAACATATCTTTGGTCCTCCGCAGATATTTTAAAATGTTCTTGACTGCAATCCAGTGCGCCTGACCTGGATTACTTTGGAATCGACTGGTCACGCTTAACCCGTAAGAGACGTCAGGGCGAGTACACAACATCGCATACATAATGGACCCAATAGCCGAAGCATAAGGCGTATTGTCCATTTCATCTTTCTCAGTCTGTGTTTGTGGACACTGACTCTTTGAAAGATTCAGACCATGTCTGACTGGAAGATATCCTCTTTTAGAATTCTCTAAATGGAATCTCTCCAGGACCTTATCGATGTAAGTACTCTGGCACAGCCCGAGAAGCCTCTTAGATCTATCCCTGTAGATCTTCACACCTAATACATAGGCTGCTTCTCCTAAATCTTTCATCTGGAAACATTTCCTTAACCATGCTTTAACAGCATGCAGTTCAGGAATATCATTTCCAATGATTAAGATATCATCGACGTAGAGGACTAGGAAAGTAATCACGCTCCCACTAAACCTCTTATATACACACGGGTCATCTTCGTTCTTGATGAAACCAAACTCACAGATTGATTCATCAAAACGTATATTCCAGCTTCTAGATGCTTGCTTAAGTCCATAAATAGACTTCTTTAACTTGCATATTTTATGACGATCTAATGGATTGGTGAAACCTTCAGGTTGTGTCATATACACATCCTCATCCAGTTTTCCATTAAGGAAAGCGGTCTTCACATCCATTTGCCAGATCTCATAATCATAATATGCCGCTATCGCAAGTATAATCCGAATAGACTTGAACATGGCTACAGGAGAGAAAGTTTCATCATAATCTATCCCGTAGATTTGTTTGAAACCTTTCGCAACTAGCCTGCCTTTATAGGTACCCACGTTACCATCCATGTCAATCTTCTTCTTGAAGATCCATTTACAGCCTATAGGGATTACTCCCTGAGGCAGATCAACCAAATCCCAGACTTGGTTATCTGACATGGAGTCCATCTCGGCTCGCATAGCTTCAAGCCATCTAGCTGAATCCGGTCCACTGACCTCATCCACATAAGTTAGGGGTTCATCATTATCAATGATGTAGACTCCGTCATAGCGCTCAGGCTGTCGACGGATCCTTCCCGATCTTTGCGGTTCCCGTGATATCTGAGCCTCAGGTTGTTCAATAACCTGTTCTACTGGCTCAGGCTCATCCAACTGTGCTTGACTACTTTGTCCTTCCTCTGGATATTCATCCAGCTTTATTTCTCTCCCACTGGCCTCTTGCAGAAGAAACTCCTTCTCAAGAAAAATAGCCGTCCGAGCAACAAATACCTTGTTCTCTTTGGGATCGTAGAAATAATAACCCTTAGTTTCCTTAGGGTAACCGACAAAGATGCATTTCTCAGATCTGCTCTCTAGTTTCCCAGAGGCGAGCTATTTGACATAAGCCTCGCAACCCCAGATCTTGATAAATGTCAAGCTAGGCTGTTTCCCATACCATAACTCATATGGAGTCTTTGAAACTGCCTTGGATGGCACTCGGTTTAGTACCTTTGCAGCTGTTTCCAGTGCAAATCCCCAAAAGGAGTAAGGTAGAGCAGCCTGACTCATCATAGAACGAACCATATCAAGTAATGTTCTATTTCTCCTCTCGGACACACCATTCCATTACGGTGTTCCTGGCGGAGTGAGCTGTGAGATAATCCCACACTCCTTCAGATAGTCAGTAAATTCTCGACTTAGGTATTCACCACTGTAACATCCCGTTATCTTAACCCCAAACAAGTAACACAAGTCATAGAGAAACAGGATGTTATCATACAAGATCGATTCACATGCTAGGTAAAACCAAGTTCAAGAAAACACGATCTGAAAATTTTTGAGAATCCATACATAGAATCTCAGCGAAAACACAATTTCAGAAATGTACCTGCCACCACGCAATACTTGCACTAGACATATGCAAGTTCACATTTATATCAAAACCACATAAAATCCGTAAAATCCATAAATCACATAAAGGTACCTGCCACCAGGCAATACTTGCACTAGACATATGCAAGTTCACATTTATATCAAATCCGATTGCAAAAATACCAATCGACTCAAAATGAGAACCAAAGTCACAATATCGATTTTATAAGTTCATAACTAACATCAATGATACCAAACACCGAAACCAGGCCAAAGCCCGCGGTGACAAAAAAATCAAAATCTTAATACTGCCACAACCGGCAACACAAGTTCACATAGTTCACATAGTTCGCATAGTTCGGCCACAACCGGCCCCAGATAATTAAGCACAAAAGTCTTATCACAACATCCATATAAAATGCTAACTGGTACTGCGCCCCTGCTCTACACCTGAAAATATTGAGGGAGTGAGCTACACAGCCCAGTGAGTGGATAGTCTCAAACGACCATCCATAACATACACTCAAAAATACATGCAGATTATTTTAAAAACATTTAACAGAATATCATGTCAACATATAACAAAATTAAAGGACAGAACTCATATAAAACAATCAGGTGTAAACTGCTAAGACATCATTGTCACCAAAGAGTAACCAGGGTTCTAGAGCTATACTCTAAACCAACTAATGACTTAATTGACCTAGTTGTCCAGCATAATCAATAGTGACCATTATGGTCCAACCCGGCTTTGGCCTAAGCACTGGGAGAAGCCTGCAAATCACATGCAACATATATACATGGACAGTGTGTAGACTCAAGAGGTAATCCCCACCCGGTCAAGATGTGATACCTTGATCTACACCACCCCATAATCACAAAAATCTAAGCATCTAAGAGTGATGACATCAAGAGGTGGCCCCTGTCCGACCAAGACATGGCACTTTGCGTCTTATATCACTCGTTCTCCCAAAGGGTTCCTTAACTGGACAACACCAGACACATCTTATATCTTATTTCACAAAAGTGGACTCCTAAGTGTCAACTAAACTCTAGGATAGTCATTTTTATCACAATAATCACATCAGGCAGGCTGAACAACAACCCCCTCACATATCACAATACAGGGCTGAAATCTCCAACCCTTAACATATCACATATAGACTATCCCCTTGAGTACACAGTTACACTTAGCCTTAGTCCTAACCATTCCATGATCACAACACATATTATTCGAAAATCACATAACCACATAATATTCGAAAATCACATAACCACATAATATTCAAAAATCACATAATCACATAATATTCAAAAATCACATAATCACATAGTAGTGTAGTCCTTAGGTTTCATGCTGATTAGTTCAGTCTAACCTTGCTATGTTATCACCCAAAGTTATCAATCAATATTTCATGTCATTACTTTCTGCATACACCATTCAATTAAAAATACATAATAATACAGAAAATTCACTAAATTTTGTTCACAATTAACATAAATGCAGAATATCACATATTCATAGTTTTCTACTAGTTCTGATAACAAAAGACAGAAATACCCCTAGTTCAAAGTTTAAGTCATACAAGAAAAGTTATCCAAAAATTTCGTAAAAATATTCATTACGTCCCTCATGATCCCTAGATTCGTAATTTCAAGTTTTCCCCAATTTTAACTAGGAAATTTACCGAATTACCCCTAGGTCAATTTCAGTCAACAGAAACTTTTATTTCTAAAAATTCCCAAAAAAATACAGTAGAATCCTCATATACCTAATTTCATGAATATCAAGTTTTCCCCAATTTTTACCCATGCATTTGGACGTAACTTCATGAAGAAGGGTCGAAATTCTCCTTCAAGCCCTAATTTTCATGCAATTGAAATTCTAAAGCTACATACATGTTTAATCAAGGTCCAATTTAGGATTAAGAGTCTTAAAAACGAAAAGCCCTAATTTTCATGCAAGCTAGGGTTTCGAAAATTTGGAAAAAACAAGGAAAACATGTACAATTGAAATTAAGAGATCATGCCATACTCCTATGCATTAATCTTCTCTAAAACAAGCAATGCATCCAATTTTCGTGAACTAGGTGAAGGAGAACATCCACTCACCTCAACCGAGAATACCAAGATGAAGATCTCTCCAAAATTTTCGTCTAAAGCCTTGAAGTGATCCTAGAAAGACGCCAACAATGGAAAAGAAACGCCTCCAAACACCAAAGACGCCGGCCAAAAAGAAGAGGAAGAAGAAGATCGTCTCCAAGCTTCCAAGAATCGCCAACTCTTGCCCTAGCCGTCGTCCAAGGTTTTCCTCAAGCCACAAATCGCCAACTTTCCTTCCCTAACCCCAATTACCCACTTAAAATTTGGGTTTTTAAATTTTAAACCCGCTAACCAATTAATTCAAATAGGGTTTAACCCACTAACTAATTAATTCGAATTTTAAACTCAAAATCCATCTAATTTAAGTGTAAACCCAATAACTAATTAATTTAACCATTAACTAACAATTTAACCATTCACTTAAACGAAAATCCAATAAGGATTTAACTTAACATCCAATAAGGTCTATTTAATTAATTACAAATTAACAACCAATAAATTTCTAATTAATTAATTATAAATTAACAACCAATAAACTCTAATCAATTAATTACAAATTAACAATCAATAAGCCAGTTAATTAACATCCAATAAGCTAGTTAATTAACATCCAATACTGCTTAACGTAATATCCACAGTCAATGATTTTATTTAAATCAAAAATAATACTTACCAGGACTTAAGATCCTTGGATCTTACATCCCTCCCTCCTTATAAAGCTTTAGTCCTCTAAAGCTCAGCATTCATATCATCAAAAAGATAAGCATAAAACTTCCTCATATCAGCTTCAGTCTCCCAAGTCGCCTCCTCAACCGACTGATTTCCCCAGATAACCTTTACCAAAGGTATAGACTTATTCCTCAGAACCTTATCCTTTCTATCAACAATCCGGAGAGGTCTTTCTTCAAAGGTCAAATCACTCTGAATCTGAAGAGGTTCCAACTCCAATACATGAGATGGATCAGGATGATATTTCCTCAAAGCAGAAACATGGAACACATCATGCACATGATCCATAGCAGGAGGTAAAGCTAACCTGTAAGCCACTGGACCAACTCTCTCAATAATGTCAAAAGGTCCAACAAACCTAGGGCTCAACTTGCCCTTTTTGCCAAACCTCATAACACCCTTAGTTGGTGACACCTTTAAGAAAACATGATCCCCTACCATAAACTCCAAGGGACGACGACGGTCATCAGCATAACTCTTCTGTCTGTCCCGAGAAATCTTCAGTTTATTCTGTATCTCTCTGACCTTATCAGTAGTCTCCTGAACTGCATCAGATCTCAAAATCATTCTGTCACCAGTTTCCTCCCAACACAAGGGAGTCCTACACCTTCTTCCATACAAAGCCTCATATGGAGCCATCTGAATACTGGAGTGGAAGCTATTATTATAAGTGAACTCTATCAAAGATAGATCCCGGTTCCACTCAGAACTCCAATCAACCACATAAGCTCTCAACAGGTCTTCTAGAGTCTGTATAGTACGCTCCGTCTGGCCATCAGACTGAGGATGGTATGCTGTACTAAAACTCAACTTAGTACCCAAACCCTCCTGTAAGCTCTTCCAAAACCTGGACAGAAACCGAGAGTCCCTATCCGACACAATATCAACAGGCACTCCATGCAGCCTGACTATCTCATCAATATACAATCTAGCCAGTCTCTCTAAAGGACAAGTCATCTTGATCGGAAGAAAATGGGCTGATTTAGTGAGTCTATCAACAATCACCCAAATGGCATCATGACCCAATCTGGTTCTGGGCAAACCACACACAAAGTCCATACTGATGCATTCCCACTTCCACTCAGGAATAGGAAGGGGCTGCAACAAACCACCAGGCTTCTGGTGTTCAGCCTTTACTGTCTGACAGGTTAAACACCTAGAGACAAAATCAAATACTTCTTTCTTCATACCTGGCCACCAAAAGCTTTTCTTGAGGTCCTGATACATCTTAGTCACACCAGGATGTAGAGAATATTTGGAGTTATGGCTGTCCTCCAATATTTCTTTCCTCAAGCTCGGTTCCTCAGGGACACACACCCTTCCACGAAACCGAAGAACACCATCATCAGACAAGCTAAAATTCTGAACTGTACCCGCAACCAAACTATCCCTGATCTGAACTAATTTCGGATCCACAGATTGCTGATCTCTGATCTTCTGCAACAAAGCAGACTGTACTCTGAGGAAAGCCACATAACCCGCCTGAACTTTAGGAGAAACACTGATCCTGAGATCTCTGAACTCCTGCAGTAACTGCCACTCACTGACCCGTAAAGCAGCTACTGAAGTAACTGGATGTCTGCTCAGTGCATCCGCCACTACATTGGCCTTTCCAGCCTGATACTGAATAGAGAAGTCATAGTCTTTGATCAACTCCATCCATCTTCTCTGTCTCATGTTCAACTCCTTCTGAGTGAAGATGTACTTGAGACTCTGGTGGTCAGTGAACAGATCAAACTCTTGACCCAACAAATAGTGACGCCATATCTTCAGAGCAAAGACTACGGCCGCCAACTCTAAGTCATGAGTAGGGTAGTTTAACTCATACTCCTTCAGTTGTCTCGAAGCATAGGCTACCACAGAACCCTTCTGCATCAAGACACAACCCAACCCTTTGCCCGAAGCATCCGTATAGACAGTAAACCTTTCTCCATCACTGGGAATAACGAGGATCGGTGTACTAGTCAACCTCCTCTTCAGCTCCTGAAAGCTCTCTTCACACTTGTCATCCCAATTAAACTTGGCCTCCTTCCTGGTCAATTTAGTTAAAGGACCCGCCAGCTTGGAGAATCCCTCAACAAACCTCCGGTAGTAACCTGCTAAACCCAGGAAACTTCTGATCTCCGTAGCACTAGTCGGTCTTCCCCAATTGAGGATGGCTTGCACTTTAACTGGATCCACAGACACCCCCTGACCAGAAATCACATGCCCAAGGAAACTGATCTTTTCTAGCCAGAACTCACACTTACTAGCCTTGGCATATAATCGGTTTTTCCTCAGAATCTCCAGCACTCTGCGCAAGTCACTGACATGATCCGAAGTAGTCCGAGAGTACACCAAGATATCATCTATGAAAACTACCACACAAGAATCGAGCAATTCATGAAATACCCTGTTCATCAAATCCATGAAGACAGCAGGTGCATTCGTCAGTCCAAAAGGCATAACAAGAAATTCAAAATGCCCATACCTGGTCCTGAAAGCAGTCTTAAATATATCCTCATCCTTGACCCTAAGCTGGTAATACCCTGATCTCAGATCAATCTTAGAGAACACTGTAGCTCCCTGTAATTGATCAAACAGATCATCAATTCTGGGAAGAGGATACTTATTCTTGATAGTCACTTGGTTCAGTTGCCTGTAGTCTATACACATCCTCAGGGTTCCATCCTTCTTCTTAACGAACAGCACTGGTGCTCCCCAGGGAGAAGCACTAGGCCGGATGTAACCTTTTTCCAGCAATTCCTCCAGTTGCTTCTTAAGTTCAGTCAACTCTGAAGTAGCCATGCGGTAAGGAGCTCTGGAGATAGGTGCAGTACCTGGCACCAACTCAATGCCAAACTCTACCTCTCGTATTGGTGGCAAGCCTAAAAATTCCTCAGAGAACACATCAGGAAACTCTTTCACCACCGCCATCTGAGTCAAATCAGGAGTAGAATCATCCTGCACCTTAACATGTGCAAGATAACCCTTGCACCCACTAGCAAGTAACTTCCTAGCCTGCAAGAAAGATATCACATGCGGTCCTTGGTCTGACACTAGACCTCTCACAAAAAGCCGATTCCCATCTAGCAAATTCAAGGTGATTACTTTCTCAAAGCAATCCACAGTGGCATGATGGGAAGATAACCAATCCATACCTAGGATGACATCATAGTCTTGCATGTCTAAAAGGATTAGATCTACAAGAAACTCATAACCCTCTACATGCACTACACAATCAGCACAAACAATGTCTGTAGATAATGACTTTCCTAAGGGAGTACTTACAGACACAACATAATCTAGCATCTTCGGTAATACAGGTAAACATGCAGCAAATCTAACAGATACAAAAGATAAATTTGCACCAGGGTCAAATAAAATGCGAGCTAACTGATCAAATACAAATAAGGTACCTTCCACGACGGATCGGGAAGCTCGTGTATCCTTCTCAGCCACTGCATAAACTCGAGTTTGGACTGTAGGCTTATCTGCGCCTCTCTACTGCATCTCAGGCTCTTTGCAGTCCTTGACCATGTGCCCAGGTTTCTTACACCTGAAGCAAACACCATTCTTCTTATAACAATCCCTCATCAGATGTCCCTTGAGCCCACAATGATGGCAAGTCCAGTCTTCAGTGTTACTGTTCTTTACATCCCTGGTATCCCTGAACTGCTGCGGTGCATCCCTGGACTGCTGCGGTGCCTTGTAAGAGTAAGGCTTATACCTGCTCTTCTTGTAGTCCTTATGCCTAGGGTACTTCTTACCCTTGCCGCCATTACCATACTGAGGAGCCGCCGCCTCAACTGCAGGAACCACGGTCATAGCAGCACTAGAATTCCTCTCAGATATGTATCTCTCGATGGTGCGTGCTCGTCCAACAGTCTCAACGTAAGTCTCCAAGTGCTGAGCACCAACTTGCTCCCGAATGTCCCATCTGAGACCTCTGAGAAACTTGGTAGCCCTCCTCTTTTCAGTGTTTATCAGGTGAGGGGCATACTTTCCCAACTTAGTGAACTGCAACTCATACTGGTCCACAGTCAGATCACCCTGTTCCAGGTGAATAAATTCCACCTCTCGGTCCTCCACCAAGCTATCGGGGAAGTACTTCTCATTAAATTGAGACAAGAAATAGGTCCAATTTACTGTTTCATGTCTTTCTTCAGCAAGCCTCACCACGCCCTTCCACCACTCATCTGCGTCACCACGCATCATATAGGTGGCCAGACACAGCTTGTCCTCATCTGAGCAACGCATGACTTGAAAAATCTTTTCCAAGACCAGCTGCCAGTTCTCTGCAGTACTTGATTCTGAGCCCCCATAAAAAGAACTAGGACCCAGTTTCTGGAATTCACTCACAAGCGAGGCATAGCGCCTGTGAGCGTCCTCCTGAGAGTCAGTCTCCACCCCTCGAGTAGTAGTCTGGGATCTCTCCTGAGTCAATTGCTGCAAGAGCTGCTGTTGCGCTTCTTGATGCTAAGTCTGTTGCTGCTGCAGCATCTGAGCTTGCCTCTCTATCATGGCACCCTATTGCTGTACCATGCCTGTCAGAGCCGCAATGGCTCTCGTGAGATCTGAGGTATGCTCACCCTCACTGCTAGCATTTCCTCTGGATCGCACCATCTTAAATTCCTACACACACATACCATAGTAAGGAAAACAAACATATACCTATCAGGTGTCTAGCAATACACAAACATGTTTTCCCCCGAACTAAGTTTTAGCTAGCCAACTCCTTTGATACCATTTTGTAACATCCCGTTATCTTAACCCCAAACAAGTAACACAAGTCATAGAGAAACAGGATGTTATCATACAAGATCGATTCACATGCTAGGTAAAACCAAGTTCAAGAAAACACGATCTGAAAATTTTCGAGAATCCATACATAGAATCTCAGCGAAAACACAATTTCAGAAATGTACCTGCCACCACGCAATACTTGCACTAGACATATGCAAGTTCACATTTATATCAAAACCACATAAAATCCGTAAAATCCATAAATCACATAAAGGTACCTGCCACCAGGCAATACTTGCACTAGACATATGCAAGTTCACATTTATATCAAATCCGATTGCAAAAATACCAATCGACTCAAAATGAGAACCAAAGTCACAATATCGATTTTATAAGTTCATAACTAACATCAATGATACCAAACACCGAAATCAGGCCAAAGCCCGCGGTGACACAAAAATCAAAATCTTAAAACTGCCACAACCGGCAACACAAGTTCACATAGTTCGCATAGTTCGGCCACAACCGGCCCCAGATAATTAAGCACAAAAGTCTTATCATAACATCCATATAAAATGCTAACTGGTACTGCGCCCCTGCTCTACACCTGAAAATATTGAGGGAGTGAGCTACACAGCCCAGTGAGTGGATAGTCTCAAACGACCATCCATAACATACACTCAAAAATACATGCAGATTATTTTAAAAACATTTAACAGAATATCATGTCAACATATAACAAAATTAAAGGACAGAACTCATATAAAACAATCAGGTGTAAACTGCTAAGACATCATTGTCACCAAAGAGTAACCAGGGTTCTAGAGCTATACTCTAAACCAACTAATGACTTAATTGACCTAGTTGTCCAGCATAATCAATAGTGACCATTATGGTCCAACCCGGCTTTGGCCTAAGCACTGGGAGAAGCCTGCAAATCACATGCAACATATATACATGGACAGTGTGTAGACTCAAGAGGTAATCCCCACCCGGTCAAGATGTGATACCTTGATCTACACCACCCCATAATCACAAAAATCTAAGCGTCTAAGAGTGATGACATCAAGAGGTGGCCCCTGTCCGACCAAGACATGGCACTTTGCGTCTTATATCACTCGTTCTCCCAAAGGGTTCCTTAACTGGACAACACCAGACACATCTTATATCTTATTTCACAAAAGTGGACTCCTAAGTGTCAACTAAACTCTAGGATAGTCATTTTTATCACAATAATCACATCAGGCAGGCTGAACAACAACCCCCTCACATATCACAATACAGGGCTGAAATCTCCAACCCTTAACATATCACATATAGACTATCCCCTTGAGTACACAGTTACACTTAGCCTTAGTCCTAACCATTCCATGATCACAACACATATTATTCGAAAATCACATAACCACATAATATTCGAAAATCACATAACCACATAATATTCAAAAATCACATAATCACATAATATTCAAAAATCACATAATCACATAGTAGTGTAGTCCTTAGGTTTCATGCTGATTAGTTCAGTCTAACCTTGCTATGTTATCACCCAAAGTTATCAATCAATATTTCATGTCATTACTTTCTGCATACACCATTCAATTAAAAATACATAATAATACAGAAAATTCACTAAATTTCGTTCACAATTAACATAAATGCAGAATATCACATATTCATAGTTTTCTACTAGTTCTGATAACAAAAGACAGAAATACCCCTAGTTCAAAGTTTAAGTCATACAAGAAAAGTTATCCAAAAATTTCGTAAAAATATTCATTACGTCCCTCATGATCCCTAGATTCGTAATTTCAAGTTTTCCCCAATTTTAACTAGGAAATTTACTGAATTACCCCTAGGTCAATTTCAGTCAACAGAAACTTTTATTTCTAAAAATTCCCAAAAAAATACAGTAGAATCCTCATACACCTAATTTCATGAATATCAAGTTTTCCCCAATTTTTACCCATGCATTTGGACGTAACTTCATGAAGAAGGGTCGAAATTCTCCTTCAAGCCCTAATTTTCATGCAATTGAAATTCTAAAGCTACATACATGTTTAATCAAGGTCCAATTTAGGATTAAGAGTCTTAAAAACGAAAAGCCCTAATTTTCATGCAAGCTAGGGTTTCGAAAATTTGGAAAAAACAAGGAAAACATGTACAATTGAAATTAAGAGATCATGCCATACTCCTATGCATTAATCTTCTCTAAAACAAGCAATGCATCCAATTTTCGTGAACTAGGTGAAGGAGAACATCCACTCACCTCAACCGAGAATACCAAGATGAAGATCTCTCTAAAATTTTCGTCTAAAGCCTTGAAGTGATCCTAGAAAGACGCCAACAATGGAAAAGAAACGCCTCCAAACACCAAAGACGCCGGCCAAAAAGAAGAGGAAGAAGAAGATCGTCTCCAAGCTTCCAAGAATCGCCAACTCTTGCCCTAGCCGTCGTCCAAGGTTTTCCTCAAGCCACAAATCGCCAACTTTCCTTCCCTAACCCCAATTACCCACTTAAAATTTGGGTTTTTAAATTTTAAACCCGCTAACCAATTAATTCAAATAGGGTTTAACCCACTAACTAATTAATTCGAATTTTAAACTCAAAATCCATCTAATTTAAGTGTAAACCCAATAACTAATTAATTTAACCATTAACTAACAATTTAACCATTCACTTAAACGAAAATCCAATAAGGATTTAACTTAACATCCAATAAGGTCTATTTAATTAATTACAAATTAACAACCAATAAATTTCTAATTAATTAATTATAAATTAACAACCAATAAACTCTAATCAATTAATTACAAATTAACAATCAATAAGCCAGTTAATTAACATCCAATAAGCTAGTTAATTAACATCCAATACTGCTTAACGTAATATCCACAGTCAATGATTTTATTTAAATCAAAAATAATACTTACCAGGACTTAAGATCCTTGGATCTTACAACCACCTCGATCAGAACGAAGTGCCTTGATATTTCGGCCTAGCTGATTTTGTACTTCATTTTTGAACTCTTTGAACTTGTCAAAAGATTCACTTTTATGTCTCATTAGATAGACATACCCATATCTACTGAAATCATCAGTAAAGGTGATGAAGTATGAATAGCCACCTCTGGCATGTTTACTAAATGGCCCACACACATCACTGTGTATAAGGTCAAGTAAACCTGAAGCCCTTTGACCTTTGTTAGGAAAAGGAGACTTCGTCATTTTACCCAATAAACAAGCTTTGCATGTATCTATCTCCTCATAGGAGAATGATCCCAGCAGTCCATGATCATACAACCGCTTAATGCGTTTCTTGTTAATATGGCCTAAACGACTATGACATAACAAGGTGCTGTCATCAGCATACTTGGCTTTCTTATTATCAATGTTTTGTATAGAACATTCCATGTCCAACATGAATAACCCATTGTTAATTGATCCAGTAGCATAAACAATATTATCTAAAGAAAGAACACACTTTGAAATATTGCATTCAAAGGAAAAACCTCTCCTGACAAGAGCAGGAATGGAGATAATATTTTTAGTAATGCTTGGTACAAAGTAACAATTGTTTAGTTCTAATACAAGTCCAGATGGTAATGAGATGTAATATTCTCCTACAGCAACAGCAGCAACCCGTGCCCCGTTTCCAACTCGTAGGTCCACCTCATGCTGTCCCACCTGTCTTCTTCTCTTGAGTTCCTGTACATTTGAACAAATGTGAACTCCACATGCAGTGTCCAACACCCATGAAATAGAAGAAGAGGATATCATGACTTCAGTCACGAAAATACCTGAGCGATGCTTCCCTTCTTGTCTCCTTGGAGCGCTTTACAGTCCTTTTTCCAGTGACCCAGCTGGCCACAGTGGAAACATCTGTATTCCTTGCTCCGCTTAACCTTCTGTTTCAGAGCCTTGTTGTAATTCTTGACAGGGGCTTTGCCCTTCTTCCCCTTCTTCTTGTTCCTGGAAGGGAACATCAAGACAGAGGTTGAAGGCTTGCCCTTTAGAGTTTCCTCTGTAGTCAAGAGCATATTCAGCAACTCTGCCGGAGTACAGTCGATCTTGTTCATATTAAAATTAATAATGAACGGATCGAAAGAGGCCGGGAGGGACTGCAGAATAATGTCTACAGCAAGCTCCTGATTGATGATATGCCCCAGTTTATCTAGAGCCTCTTTGTGCCCAATCATCTTGAGCACATGAGCTCCCACTGGACTCCCTTCAGCCAGTTTGCTCTGAAAGAAAAGCTTGGTCAAATTATAGCGCTCAGTCCTCGCCTGTGCAGCATACATCATCTAGAGGTTTGCTATAATTTCTATAGCAGACATATCCTCATGCTGACGCTGCAGCTGTGGCGTCATAGATGCTAGCAGCAGGCAAGCGACATCAATGCTATCATTGACATGCTTTTCATAGGCATCCCGAACCGCCCTTGCGGCGTTCGGAGCGGGTTGAGGCGGTATAGCCGTCTCGAGGACATACAGTTTCCTCTCAGCCTTAAGAACGATCTTAAGGTGTCCGTACCAGTCTGAGAAGTTTGGCCCAGCAAACTTCTCCCTTTCCAGTAGGGATCGCACATTGAAGCTCATGGTGTTCGTTGCTGCAGGAATCTACAACAATGCAAGAACAGCAAGGTCAGTATCAATGTTAAGAATCAATTCAGGACTTAAGAATGATTCTTTTCTCACTATTTTATCTGGCTGAAAAATCCAGCAAAACAGCCCGAAAGAGTAAAACTCTTTTAGTGAGATGGGATCCAGATTTCATACTTGGTCTCCGCGTCCCGCTCAGGCGAGATAAGATGCACAGAGAGTACAAGCACTAATTTCTGGTAGGCAGTCCTTGCCAATCGCCAACCCGTGCGATTCCCCTTCATCTGGGCAATCCAGCCGACTGTGCCAACTGAGTTGGTACAACACAGTCTCTGATCCCACAGATGGCTGCCTCCATATAGCTACCATATGCGCCACATATGTAGCCTACATGGTCAAGCTGACCCGACCTACTCCCTGGACCACCACGTGCTATGCTGAGCAACGAGAAGCGATAAATCCCTTCTCTGTAACACGCAGGTGAAATCACACACCGTCTGAAGATAGATGGACGTGCCCACTGAGTGGGTACAACACGGCTCCAACGATAGTCAGAACAGTGAGGTTTCGCGTTAGAAGGCTTTAGAGCTTGATATTTTAGCGTTGGATTATAACGGTATTTTATCTTCTTAACTATCATGCAAACCCTATGGTGATAGCAGAAGATGAATAAATCATGCAAGTCTAATTATTTGAACAATAAATAGAAAGCATGCTGATCTTATGTGGTAAAAGCCCATTAACCCTAAGTAAGACCTTAATTTAACTTAAGTTTTCACTTGAGCTCTTCATGGGTCTTTTGCATCTCATCTGGCCCAAACCAGGGCCCAAGCGCCGACTGCAGCTTAAGTGCGCCCACCAGGTATGCGCCTGTCATAGGGTCGAACCCTGGACCTCCCACCTGGTCAAGCCTCTGCTGCATGCGCCTCTGCCAAGTGTGCTCAGTGCTCATGTCTGATTAAATTTACAATTCAATCTATCTAGACATGATTGACTCGCAGGTCAATAACACTTTATAAAGTAAATAACATGTGATGCGCAGATCACAAAAATATTAATTTACAATTTAATCCAGGCACGCAGGCCCCAGCACAGCACACATTAACACGGGCAGCCCACATAAGAATAAATAAACAAGCATATGCTTACAATCAACATGTGATCCATCAAGAAAATAAAATTTTGAAAACCCATTGGCATCAGTTTATTTTCCTTATATGCCCTACTACCTTACAACGGTCCATTAATAGGGATCCACTCATCAGTCCTAGTCAGATCCACTGCCCTTACATGCACCAAGTCCTAACTGACTTGAGTCGACCAAATGGTCAACTATGCATGCGCCAAGGGCTGAACGACCTCATGAGTTCTGGCAAGCGGGTGTGACCCCGGGCCTAACTCATGCGCGTTCACTGGTTGTCTCAACCAGACATCGCTACACGCCTGTCTGCAATCGACCTATAGCCACCTTGTGCTTGCGCACAGGTGCTATCTGGTCAACCCATCTAGGCTGTCAGATTGTCTGATCAGACTGATTGGATCTAGACATGACTGTGACATCAACCCTAATAACCCGTCTAAGTGATTAAAGCAGGGCCTTAGATCTAGGTGAGGCGCGCATGATATTTTGTTTTGTCAAAAACAACATGTAAGAAGCGCCAACAAACATGCGCCATCCATAACTAAACATACATCTAAGTTCTCAAACTAGTATGTAGTTTTTCGGCATGTTATTAGATCTACTCTTAGCAAACGCAAACAAGGATCACATATAAGCAATCAAATGAACATACATAGAACCTGCTCTGATACCAATTGAAGGGTCCCCTTCAAGGGGGAGCGAAACCCTAGAGTGGCGCAAGTAAATTCTTTTGGCAGCGGATAAAGGGTTTCATGAGGATCGCATGTAATATATGTTCATATGATCAACCTTAAACAATGTAAAGATCGGAAGAAGATCATACCAAAGCCATTGATTCGAATGGCGACTTGGAAGTAGAGAGTGATGCCGCTCTCCTCCAAAGAAGACGCACACAAGAAGATGTCGCCTACTTCCTTTGGCGTTCCTTGTGCTAGCAAGGGCCCAAGGTATCCTTGATCGCTTGAAGGGATGAAGAGATCTTTGCTTGGGAGAATTCTCCTTTTCGTCCACCTCGCTTACACCAGAATGCAAGTCTCTCGTCAAAGCCAAGAGAAGGTGACGAGAACAAACGTTGAGGCGTTGATGCAAGTGGCGCTTATTACTTTCCAAAAATAGCAAGCAATGAAGTCATGCGCCCATGATCTCAAAACCGATCAAAACGCCTCAAGCTTTGAACCATGCGTTCACACATGTGAACCGGTTCAATTTTGGTCTGGTTCAAAGACCAATTAACCCAAGCTATTTGGTCTAGATCACATTAAATCCTAAGGTTCCAGATCTAACCGTTCATCTCTTAATGCTCCTGATCTGACCGATCTAGCACCAATTCTCTCGATCGAAGCTTACCGATCTCAAGCCCTAATCAATCAAACATGATCAGACCAGATCTCACTCACAATCAGAGATTAAATCCCTTTAAACTGAACCCTGACAATTCAGTCCACACGATCTGACTTAAGTAAGCCAAATCATCAAATTGTGTGACACTGAGGGTTTCCTTTAAATGTCGGTAACGATAACTTACGTTATCACGATCAGTGAGGGGTATCTAGCAACACATCACTGTCTCCCGATATAAAAGAAAGAGTCTTCCAAGACTACACCCAAACCATAGCACAAGTGTGAATCAACTCACTAGGCATACATGATTCCTTTGCCACTGGATGTTCTTATTGGACAAGCGTGTCAAGCCTGTAGCTCCAATATGATGAGCATGATTAGATCAGATGAACATAGTCACCTGGGTATGGCCATACACTTTCTCAATCATCTCATTTAGGGGGGCCCCCTTTAGAACATCACACTCCAATCAAGGAGACGGCAATCCTATATCTATCACTAGTGTCCTAACCTGACTCATGATCATTATCCAAGATAGTCTATAACCATTATGTTTCAAATGATATTGAACTACCTCAAAACAATGACAATCATCATTTAGAAACACAAGTGATCTCAAGTCAGAGGACATGTGACCACTTGATGCAAACAAGGATTATTCACATTGTGACAAGCAATTGAATATCCTAGTAGGGTCTGTCCAGTACATCCAATGTACCTATGAGTCTACATCTTATTCCATGCTCGAAGCATCCTATAAGATTAGAACACATATTAGTCTCAATCATATCAAGGCTGTCTCATGTTCACCAAGATATCTCGACTAAGGACATAGAGCATGTCAGCCTAGCTGAACAGCATTGAGACATTATTCAGAAGTACACTTATTGTAGCAGACAATGTAACAAACTGAATAACAACCATTGCCTTTATAAACATAAGAGTTTGTACATGATACTGAAAGAATCCCAAGGCCTCAAACATTAGCCTTAAGGGCATACCCCAACACCTAACCATTGTCCTTGCCGCCTCTTGTCCTATTTATAGTGAAGAGTCCCCTTCAAGGGGGAGCGCAGGCAGATAAAACCCCTTTCAAGAGGGGGGCGAACCCTAGAGCATGCGGAAAATGTACTCTTCTAGGGTTTCAATAAAATCGTTTGCACGAACACATATATATGATCAACTTTATATGTATTGCAAAGATCAAGTTTGAGATCTTTTACCATAGCCATGATAAAGGGTGGCGGCTTGGAAGCAAGAGGGCAAGTAAGCACTCCTCCAAAGAAAACACACACTAGATGAGAGATGGCTACCCTTTAGGATCTTCCTTGTGCTAGCAAGAGATCTCCCCAAAGTTCCTTGTCGTGTGTTGATGATGAGATGTGCTTGGCCGAGAGCTACCTTGTCCAAGAGTCCTCTCTTCGTCGAATGAAGGAGACAAGAGAGTAATTGGAAAATTGCGTTGAGGTTTTTTTCATTCAAGTCATGGCGTTACACTTCCAAATATGGAAGGTTATCAAGCCATGCGACCACTTGAAGAAAAACCGCCCAAGATGCCTTTAAACCTTGAACCATACGTTCACCCATGTGAACCGGTTCAAGCCGATTAGGTTCAACTCAATTCGGTTCAAAAACCCAAATTAAACCAGCCCAAGCCATGGTCTAGATCTCTATGAACCAAACGGTTCAAGATCTAACCGTTCATCTCTTGATGCTCTTGATCTCTTCGATCTAGCATCCATACTCTCGATCGAAGCTTACCGATCTGAAGCCCTAATCAATCAAACATGATCAGATCAGATCTCACTTACAATCAGAGTCTAATCTCCTTTTAACTGAACTAAAACAATTCAGTCCACACGATCTGACTTAAGTAAGCCATATCATCAAATTGTGCGACCCTAAGGGTTTCCTTTAAATGTCGGTAACGATAACTCACGTTATCACAATCAGTGAGGGGTATCTAGGAACACATCACTGTCTCCCGATATAAAGGAAAGAGTCTTCCAAGACTACACCCAAACCACAGCACAAGTGTGAATCATTTCACAAGGCATACATGTTTCCTTTGCCACTGGATGTTCTTATTGGACAAGTGTGTCAAACTTGTAGCTCCAATATGATGAGCATGATTAGATCAGATGAACATAGTCATCTGGGTATGGCCATACACTTTCTCAATCATCTCATATAAGGGGGGCCCCTTTAGAACACCACACTCCTTCCACAAGGAGACGGCAATCCTTTATCTATCACTAGTATCCTAACCTGACTCATGATCATTATCCAAGATAGTCTATAACCATTATCTTTCAAATGACATCGAACTACCTCAAAATAATGACATTCATCATTTAGAAACACAAGTGATCTCAAGTCAAAGGACATGTGCCACTTGATGCAAACAAGGATTATTCACATTGTGACAAGCAATGGAATATCCCAGTAGGGTCTGTCCAGTACATCCAATGTACCCATGAGTCTACATCTTATTCCATGCTCGAAGCATCCTATAAGATTAGAACACATATTAGTCTCAATCATATCAAGGCTGTCTCATGTTCACCAAGATATCTCGACTAAGGACATATAGCCTGTCAGCCTAGCTGAACAGCTTTGAGACATTATTCAGTAGTACACTTATTACTGCAGACAAGGTAACAACCTGAATAATAACCATGCCTTTATAAACACAAAATTTTATTACATGATACTGTTACAATCCCAAAGGCCTCAAACATTAGCCTTAAGGGCATACCCCAACAATCTCCCACTTGCACTTAATCTAATGGTTGAGAAATCTCAAACCCATATGATTACAGTGCTTCTCATGCTTCTGCTGCGCCAGAGGCTTGGTAAGCGGGTCTGCCAGATTGTCATCTGTATGTACCTTGCAAATTTTGATCTCGCCACGATCAATGATCTCCCGGATCAAGTGAAACCGTCTCTGTATGTGCTTGGACTTCTGGTGCGACCGTGGTTCCTTTGCTTGTGCGATTGCTCCAGTGTTATCACAGAAGATAACCAAAGGATCTGCACTCGAAGGAACAACACCAAGTTCTCTCACGAACTTACGAATCCACACTGCCTCCTTGGATGCTTCCGAGGCTGCAACATACTCGGCTTCTGTTGTGGAATCAGCAACAGTTGACTGTTTGAAACTTTTCCACACCACTGCTCCACCATTCAAGCTAAAAACATAGCCTGATTGCGATCGGAAATCATCCTGGTCCGACTGGAACGAAGCGTCAGTATATCCTTCAATACTGAGTTCTTCCTGACCACCATATATCAAGAACATATCTTTGGTCCTCCGCAGATATTTTAAAATGTTCTTGACTGCAATCCAGTGCGCCACACCTGGATTACTTTGGAACCGACTGGTCACGCTTAACCCGTAAGCGACGTCTGGGCGAGTACACAACATCGCATACATAATGGACCCAATAGCCGAAGCATAAGGCGTATTGTCCATTTCATCTTTCTCAGTCTGTGTTTGTGGACACTGACTCTTCGAAAGATTCAGACCATGTCTGACTGGAAGATATCCACGTTTAGAATTCTCTAAATGGAATCTTTCCAGGACTTTATCGATGTAAGTACTCTGGCACAGCCCGAGAAGCCTCTTAGATCTATCTCTGTAGATCTTCACACCTAGTACATAGGCTGCTTCTCCTAAATCTTTCATCTGGAAACATTTTCCTAACCATGCTTTAACAGCATGCAGTTCAGGAATATCATTTCCAATGATTAAGATATCATCGACGTAGAGGACTAGGAAAATAATCACGCTCCC
The DNA here is from genome assembly GCA_027563935.2 of Costus lasius. Classification (NCBI taxonomy): domain Eukaryota; kingdom Viridiplantae; phylum Streptophyta; class Magnoliopsida; order Zingiberales; family Costaceae; genus Costus; species Costus lasius. The sequence continues at coordinate 45,247,049 of CM050453.2, read as the reverse complement.
ACTAAACCTCTTATATACACACGGGTCATCTTCGTTCTTGATGAAACCAAACTCAGAGATTGATTCATCAAAACGAATATTCCAGCTTCTAGATGCTTGTTTAAGTCCATAAATGGACTTCTTTAACTTGCATATTTTATGACGATCTGATGGATTCGTGAAACCTTCAGGTTGTGTCATATACACATCCTCATCCAGATTTCCATTAAGGAAAGCTGTTTTCACATCCATCTGCCAGATCTCATAATCGTAATATGCAGCTATCGCGAAAAGAATCTGAATAGACTTAAACATGGCTACAGGTGAGAAAGTTTCATCATAATCTATCCCGTAGATTTGTTTGAAACCTTTGGCAACTAGCCTGCCTTTATAGGTAACCACGTTACCATCCATGTCAATCTTCTTCTTGAAGATCCATTTACAGCCTATAGGGATTACTCCCGGAGGTGGATCAACCAAATCCCAGACTTGGTTATCTGACATGGAGTCCATCTCGGCTCGCATAGCATCAAGCCATCTAGCTGACTCCGGTCCACTGACCGCATCCGCATAAGTGAGGGGTTCATCATTATCAATGATGTAGACTCCGTCATAGCGCTCAGGCTGTCGACGGATCCTTCCCGATCTTCGCGGTTCCCGTGATATCTGAGCCTCAGGTTGTTCAGTAACCTGATCTACCGGCTCAGGCTCATCCAACTGTGCTTGACTACTTTGTCCTTCCTTTGGATTCTCATCCAGTTTTATTTCTCTCCCACTGGCCTCTTGCAGAAGAAACTCCTTCTCAAGAAATATGGCCGTCCGAGCAACAAATACTTTGTTCTCTTTGGGGTCGTAGAAATAATAACCCTTAGTTTCCTTAGGGTACCCGACAAATATACATTTCTCAGATCTGCTCTCCAGTTTCCCAGAGGCGAGCTTTTTGACATAAGCCTCGCAACCCCAGATCCTGATAAATGTCAAGCTCGGCTATTTCCCATACCATAACTCATATGGCGTCTTAGAAACTGCCTTGGATGGCACTCGGTTTAGTACCTTTGCAGCTGTTTCCAGTGCAAAACCCCAAAAGGAGTAAGGTAGAGTAGCCTGACTCATCATAGAACGAACCATATCAAGTAACGTTCTATTTCTCCTCTCGGACACACCATTCCATTGCGGTGTTCCTGGCGGAGTGAGCTGTGAGATAATCCCACACTCCTTTAGATAGTCAGTAAACGCATGACTTAGGTATTCTCCACCTCGATCTGAGCGAAGTGCCTTGATATTTCGGCCTAGCTGATTTTGTACTTCATTCTTGAACTCTTTGAACTTGTCAAAAGATTCACTTTTATGTCTCATTAAATAGACATACCCATACCTACTGAAATCATCAGTAAAGGTAATGAAGTACTGATAGCCACCTCTAGCATGTTTACTAAATGGCCCACACACATCACTGTGTATGAGGTCAAGTAAACCTGAAGCCCTTTGACCTTTATTAAGAAAAGGTGACTTCGTCATTTTACCCATCAAACAAGCTTTGCATGTATCAATCTCCTCATAGGAGAATGATCCCAGCAGTCCATGATCATGCAACCGCTTAATGCGTTTCTCGTTTATATGGCCTAAACGACTATGCCATAGCAAGGTGCTGTCATCAGCATTCTTGGCTTTCTTATTATCAATGTTATGTATAGAACTTTCCATGTCCAACATGTATAACCCATTGTTAATTGAACCAGTAGCATAAACAATATTACCATAAGATAAAACACACTTTGAAATGTTGCATTCAAAGGCAAATCCTTTCCTGACAAGAGCAGGAATGGAGAGAATATTTTTAGTTATACTGGGAACAAAATAACAACTGTTTAGTTCCAATACAAGTCCAGATGGTAAAGAAATGAAATAGTCTCCTACAGCAACAGCAGCAACCCGTGCCCCGTTTCCAACGCGTAGGTCTACCTCATGCTGTCCCACCTGCCTTCTTCTCTTGAGTTCCTGTACATTTGAACAAATGTGAACTCCACATGCAGTGTCCAACACCCATGAAATAGAAGAAGATGAAACCATGACTTCCGTCACGTATATACCTGAGCCAGAAGTGATGCTTCCCCTCTTGTCTCCTTGGAGCGCTTTACAGTCCTTTTTCCAGTGACCCAGCTGGCCACAGTGGAAACACCTGTTGTCCTTGGACCGCTTCACCTTCTGTTTCAGAGCCTTACTGTAGTTCTTGACAGGGGCCTTGCCCTTCTTCCCCTTCTTCTTGTTCCTGGAAGGAACCATCAAGACAGAGGTTGAAGGCTTTCCCTTCAGAGTTTCCTCAGTAGTCAAGAGCATATTCAGCAGCTCTGCCGGAGTACAATCGATTTTGTTCATATTAAAGTTAATGATGAACGCATCGAAAGAGGGCGGGAGAGACTGCAGAATTATGTCTACAGCAAGCTCCTGGTTAATGGTATGCCCCAGTTTCTCTAGAGCCTCCTTGTGCCCAATCATCTTGAGCACGTGAGCTCCAACTGGGCTCCCTTCAGCTAGTTTGCTCTGAAAGAAGAGCTTTGTCAGATTATAGCGTTCTGTCCTCGCCTGTGCAGCATACAGCATCTTGAGGTTCGCTATAATCTCTATAGCCGACATATCCTCATGCTGACGCTGCAGCGGTGGCGTCATAGACGCTAGCATCAGGCAAGCGACATCAATGCTATCATTGACATGCTTTTCATAGGCTTCACGAACCGCCCTTGCGGCGTTCGTAGCGGGTTGAGGCGGCACTGCCGTCTCGAGGACATACAGTTTCCTCTCTGCCTTAAGAACGATCTTAAGGTGTCCGAACCAGTCAGAGAAGTTCGGCCCAGCAAACTTCTCCCTTTCCAGTAGGGATCGCACATTGAAGCTCATGGTGTTCGTTGCTGCAGGAATCTACAACAATGCAAGAACAGCAAGGTCAGTATCAATGTTCAGAATCAATCCAGGACTTAAGAAAGATTCTTTTCTCACTATTTTGTCTGACTGAAAAATCCAGTAAACAGTCCGAAAGAGTAACACTCTTTTAGTGAGATGGGATCCAGATTTCATACTTGGTCTCCGCGTCCCGCTCAGGCGAGATAAGATGCACAGAGATGACAAGCACTAATTTCTGGTAGGCTGTCCCAGCCAATCGCCAACCCGTGCGATTCCCCTTCATCTGGGCAATCCAGCAGACTGTGCCAACTGAGTTGGTACAACACAGTCTCAGATCCCACAGATGGCTGCCTCCATGCGCTACCATATGCGCCACATATGTAGCCTACATGGTCAAGCTGACCCGACCTACTCCCTGGACCACCACGTGCTATGCTGAGCAACGAGAAGCGATAAATCCCTTCTCTGTAACACGCAGGTGAAATCCCGCACCGTCTGAAGATAGATGGACGTGCCCACTGAGTGGGTACAACACGGCTCCAACGATAATCAGAACAGTGAGGTTTCGCGTCAGAAGGCTTACGAGCTTGATATGTTAGCGTTGGATTTTAACGGTCCTTTTATCTTCTTCACTATCATGCAATTCCTATGGTGATAGCAGAAGATAAACTCATGCAGTTCTAATTATATAAGCAATAAAAAGAAAGCATGGATCTTATGTGGTAAAAGCCCAAAGCCTAAGTAAGACCTTAAGATACTTAAGTCTTCACTTGCTCTTCTTGGGACTTTTGCATCTCATCTGGTCCATCCCAGGGCCCTAGCGCCAAGAGCACCTCAGGTGCGCCACCAGCTGAATGCCCCTCTAGGATGTGTGCCTTTGTGCTCTTGTCTAATCAAATACAATTTGATCTATCTAGACAAGTTTGACTCACAGGTCAATTATACAATCAATTAATTACGAATGTGATTCGCAGATCACAATACAAATTAATTTACAAGTTTAATTCCAGGCACGCAGGCCCCAGCACAGCACACATTAGGGCAATCCACATAAGATTAAATAAACAAGCATCATGGCATCATTCAATCAACATGTGATCCATTACAAAGAAAATAAAATTTTTGAAAACCCCATTGGCATCAATTTTAATTTTCTTATAAGCCCTACAACCATACAATGGTCCATTGATAGGGATCCACTCATCCAACTAGTCAGATCCACTGCCCTTGCATGCACCAAGTCCTAACTGACTCGAGTTGACCTAATGGTCAACCATGCATGTGCCAAGGGCTGAACAACCCTCATGAGTTCTGGCAAGCGGGTGTGACCCCGGGCCTAACTCATGTGTGTTCACTGAGTTGTCTCAACCAGACCTCGCTACACGCCTAAGATGCAATCGACCTATGGCCACCTCGTGCTTGCGCACAGGTGCCATCTGGTCGATCCATCTAGGCTGTCAGATGGTCTGATCAGACTATTGGATCTAACTTAGAGGTGACTTCAACCCCATCAACCCATCTAAGGGTTTATAGTAGGCGCCACTTAGATCTAGTGAGGCGCGCAAGATGTAATGAATTTTACAAAGACATTCAACAAGCGCCATCAAGAAACATGCGCCAAGAATCATACAAGTAATAACATGTAGTTTCGCATGTTGACATTAGATCTATCCATTAGCGCAAACATGTGATATCAATCATGCGCCAACATCTAATGACTAGCATGTATTCATGGTGATGATAGATCTACAACAATGGCGCAAACATGGATCACTAAAGCAATCATAAGATTCATGCATAACCTGCTCTGATACCAATTGAAGAGTCCCCTTCAAGGGGGAGTGCAGGCAGATAAAACCCCTTTCAAGAGGGGGGCGAACCCTAGAGCATGCGGAAAATGTACTCTTCTAGGGTTTCAATAAAATCGTTTGCATGAACACATATATATGATCAACTTTATATGTATTGCAAAGATCAAGTTTGAGATCTTTTACCATAGCCATGATAAAGGGTGGCGGCTTGGAAGCAAGAGGGCAAGTAAGCACTCCTCCAAAGAAAACACACACTAGATGAGAGATGGCTACCCTTTAGGATCTTCCTTGTGCTAGCAAGAGATCTCCCCAAAGTTCCTTGTCGTGTGTTGATGATGAGATGTGCTTGGCCGAGAGCTACCTTGTCCAAGAGTCCTCTCTTCGTCGAATGAAGGAGACAAGAGAGTAATTGGCAAATTGCGTTGAGGTTTTTTTCATTCAAGTCATGGCGTTACACTTCCAAATATGGAAGGTTATCAAGCCATGCGACCACTTGAAGAAAAACCGCCCAAGATGCCTTTAAACCTTGAACCATACGTTCACCCATGTGAACCGGTTCAAGCCGATTAGGTTCAACTCAATTCGGTTCAAAAACCCAAATTAAACCAGCCCAAGCCATGGTCTAGATCTCTATGAACCAAACGGTTCAAGATCTAACCGTTCATCTCTTGATGCTCTTGATCTCTTCGATCTAGCATCCATACTCTCGATCGAAGCTTACCGATCTGAAGCCCTAATCAATCAAACATGATCAGATCAGATCTCACTTACAATCAGAGTCTAATCTCCTTTTAACTGAACTAAAACAATTCAGTCCACACGATCTGACTTAAGTAAGCCATATCATCAAATTGTGCGACCCTAAGGGTTTCCTTTAAATGTCGGTAACGATAACTCACATTATCACAATCAGTGAGGGGTATCTAGGAACACATCACTGTCTCCCGATATAAAGGAAAGAGTCTTCCAAGACTACACCCAAACCACAGCACAAGTGTGAATCATTTCACAAGGCATACATGTTTCCTTTGCCACTGGATGTTCTTATTGGACAAGTGTGTCAAACTTGTAGCTCCAATATGATGAGCATGATTAGATCAGATGAACATAGTCATCTGGGTATGGCCATACACTTTCTCAATCATCTCATATAAGGGGGGGCCCCTTTAGAACACCACACTCCTTCCACAAGGAGACGGCAATCCTTTATCTATCACTAGTATCCTAACCTGACTCATGATCATTATCCAAGATAGTCTATAACCATTATCTTTCAAATGATATCGAACTACCTCAAAATAATGACATTCATCATTTAGAAACACAAGTGATCTCAAGTCAAAGGACATGTGCCACTTGATGCAAACAAGGATTATTCACATTGTGACAAGCAATGGAATATCCCAGTAGGGTCTGTCCAGTACATCCAATGTACCCATGAGTCTACATCTTATTCCATGCTCGAAGCATCCTATAAGATTAGAACACATATTAGTCTCAATCATATCAAGGCTGTCTCATGTTCACCAAGATATCTCGACTAAGGACATATAGCCTGTCAGCCTAGCTGAACAGCTTTGAGACATTATTCAGTAGTACACTTATTACTGCAGACAAGGTAACAACCTGAATAATAACCATGCCTTTATAAACACAAAAGTTTATTACATGATACTGTTACAATCCCAAAGGCCTCAAACATTAGCCTTAAGGGCATACCCCAACATATAGGACCCCTTACCGCCCCTTCCAATGTTCGACTTCATGGAGGCATGAACATACATAGAGAGGCGTGAGCAAGGGCAAAGGGTGACAACAACAAAGGCTTGGCGCAACCTTCTTCCAAGTGGCCGAAAGATATCCTTTCTTCTTCTCCTCTTCTTGGCGCAAAGAGAAATTGGGCTTGGTGGCTTCTCTTTCTATTGTCGCAAGCCCTCTCCCTCTCATAGCCATTAGCGCATCTTGCTTGAAGTTGGCGCAAGCAAAGAAGAAGAGGGAAGTTCTTGGCGGCATCTTCCCTATTCCCTCCTTGGCGCAACTTCTCTTGAAGGTGGCGCAAGTGGAGTGAAGGCTTGATTCTCTTCCCGAGGCTACCACCGAGCGTGGAAGGGAGCAACGATCAAGGAGTCGACGCGTGGATACTTGTAGAGGGCGAACACATGGGTGCCTTCAACATGGCTTCGACATCTAGACAAGCAAAAGAGGTACATCTCTAACACATCCTTGTGTCTTCTCTCTCGCATGGATCCTTGGGACTGGAATGTGTTTCGGGTGTAATGCTTCTTCCGCTGCGTCCTGGGACTGCAAAATTTTAAATTACACCCGGCATTCCCTAATAGGTTCTATATGGAGCAATCCAAAAGTGGATACCTTCCAGTGAGACATGGCCTTACTCTCTTAAAGAGCCAGTGTTCCACAACACAGGCTGAGAGGGATCACATGATTGAAATGCCCTATGCTTCTGCAATAGGCTCAATCATGTATGCAATGCTATGTACCAGACTAGATGTGGCTTATGCTGTAAGCATAACCAGCCGATACCAATCCAATCTGGGTCTACAGCACTGGGTGGCTGTAAAGAACATCCTTAAGTATCTAAGAAGAACTAAGGATTTGTTCTTGGTCTATGGGGGACAGGAAGAGCTTAGTGTCTAGGGCTACACTGATGCGTCTTTCTAGTCTGACCCTGACGACTTCAGATCGCAGGCCGGCTATGTGTTCAAGATGAATGGGGGTGTTGTATGCTGGAAAAGCTTCAAGCAATCCACAAAAGCTGATTCTACAACTGAAGCCGAGTATGTTGCTACTTCTGAGGTAGCCAAAGAAGCTGTTTGGATAAGGAAGTTCATATCTGATCTTCAAGTGGTTCCAACTGTTGTGGATCCCATTGAACTCTATTGTGACAACAATGGAGCCATTGCATAGGCAAAGGAACTATGGTCTCATCAAAGGTCCAAACACATACTCAGGAGATTTCACCTGATCAGAGAAATCATAAATCGGGGTGATGTCAAGATTAGCAGAGTTGATACAGAGAACAATCTAGCAGACCCACTGACCAAGTCTTTGGCGTAGCAGAAGCATGATGGTCATACTAGAGATATGGGGTTGAGATTCCTCCACCTCTAGGTCTTAGTGCAAGTGGCAGATTGTTGGTGTATATACCTTGAGACCTATATTTGGTCAAACACTGTACTACTTCACTGAGATATTTATATATATCATTTTGGCATTGTCATTATCTATGTTTGTTTATATCTGTGATAATGTACTTACATGATAATATCCCTGGAGACAGATTGGATCTGTGCTCAAAAGATTGTCCCCAGTCGATATGCCTTAGTGGATAAGGGACAGCTATGGTACTTATAAGATTGGTATGGCCTGGTTAGGCATGGGGTGCTAACGCAGACATATGGGTATATCAGTGGTGGATATACTGGACCGACCCGCTGTGAGGCTATGACTTAGTGTAATAAGTTAACCTCACAAGTGATAGGAGATACATTGATCCTTAGACTTGAGGTCATTGACTCTTCTATATGGTTAGGGGTATACTTTGATACAACCTAACGCCTCGCCGTAGCTGGGAGGTTATAAGGGTTGCCATTGAGTATGTCACGACCCATATGAGAAGACCAATTGACAGATAAAGGATTTGCCCCTTCCTTGTGGAAGTATGATATCCATGGAGCTCATCTATGGTCTATGACTGAAATTGTATGGCCATTCCCAAGTAAAGACCTGATTTAGTCATAGCCATGTGATTGGATGAAAACAAGTGATGACACACTTGTCCAATCGGATTGTCCAATCGGATATCAGTTTGGCAAAGGGACTGTAATGTATCTACACCTGTTGCGATGATGGGGATGTCGATGTCGATATCCATTCTAATGACTTGGGTAGCAGCGATGCACTGGTAGGTGCCACTCACTGCTTGTGAGACCTTAGGTCTGCATTGCTAATGTCAAAGGAACCTACAGGTTCACACACCAAGACACTCGAGTTCTTGTATTGATCGGAAAGCCTTATGATCGAGTTATTGGATAACTCATTTCTATTTTGGAGATTTCATCAGCGCCAATGGGCCTGATGAGATGGAGAAAACTTATTGGAACCAACTTCTATTTTTGGCATATTGGCCGAATTAACCATGGTTAGCCTCATTTAACCTTGGGTTAAGTTGGATTGGATCCAATAGCTTGGTTAACATGGGTAATGGACTTTGGGCTAGGCCCATTGCTAAGTTAGGCTCACTGATAAGTTATCATGAAGAAAAGAAGGGCTAAAAGGGTATAATGGGGACAAGTCTTCTCCCCTAGGCGCCTATGGGCATAATGGGGAGAATTAGCAAAGTTTGCTTCATTCAGAAGCAATATGCGCCTCCCCCCTTATCCCTTATGGTATGAAAGCCTATATGGCATTACTTGGGGTGCAAGGCAAGGCCTTGGCGCACAAGGGAAGGCTTGGGCGAATAAGGAAGGGTTGACTGAGAATTATGAAAATGTCTTAGAGACTTTCCTTGCTTCAAACCTTCTCATCCTAGCCGCCCACTTGTGTTGATCCTAACCCTTCATGAACCGCCTCTTGCCCTATTAATAGGACCCCTTGTCGCCCCTCTTGGATGTTGATTTTCATGAGTGCCACTCCTTGGAGGCGTGTGCAAGTAGAAGGGATGAGAGCAAGGGTTCAAGAGGCGCAATCTTCTCTTCGTCCAAACCCTAGCCACAAGTGTGCATCTCCTCTTCTCTTCTTGGCGTGAGAAGGGTTGGAGTTGGCAGCTTCTCAATATCCTCTTCTCAACCCTTGGCGCATATACCTTGGAGGCGGCGCAAGGTTGAAGGAAGTGAATAAAAGGTGTGGATCTTCTTCCCGAGGCTAGCACCAAGCGAGGAAGAAGAGAGCTTGAGGAGTCCGTGTGTGTGAGACTGCAGAGGGCGAACACGTGGGCACCTATCTCGACATCGGCATAACCGTGCTCGCTTCAGGTACTTTCTATCACATCGTGTCGATCCCCTCGCTTGACGATGCGCTCTAGGTTTTGGGACTGGCCTGTTTCGGGGACATTGATTCTGCTGCGCATGTATTATGTATTGTTTCAATGCCAAAATTTGTAAAATGTCCCCGGGGTTTCCTAACATTTTGATCCTGAGATAAACAAAACTCTTAGACTGTGCTGGAAGTTGAGATTTGAAAAAAGACAACAAGAAGTATAAGAAGTGACCATGGTAGAACAAAGATCACTCAGGGACTATGCAGCCCCTAATCCATGAGAGATTCATTCTAGTATTGCTAGACCGGTCATAGAGGCTAACAACATCGAAATCAAGCCTGCTTTCCTATCCATTATTTAACAGAACCAGTTTGGAGGGTCTCCTCTTGAAGATCCTAACCAACACCTTTCTTTATTTCTTGAACTTTGCGATACAATTAAGATTAATGGAGTTTCTAACGATGCATTAAAACTGAGATTATTTCCTTTTTCTCTTAGGGACCGAGCGCGATCTTGGCTTCAAGCACAACCTACCGGTACTTTCACCACATGGGAGCAACTGTCCAATGCCTTCTTGATGAAATATTTTCCACCAAGCAAGACCATTCAAATGAGAAATCAGATTTTGAGCTTTGCACAGAGGCATGAGAGTGATTCAATGATTTACAACGGAAGTGTCCTCACCATGGCAATGAAAACTGGGTTTTAATTCATACTTTTTACAATGGTTTACTTTATAATACCAGACTAACTATTGATGTTGCTGCAGGAGGAGCTCTGATGAGCAAAACAATTGATGATGCTTTCAAATTGCTTGGAGCGATGGCTTTGAATCATAACCAGTGGACTTCAAAGAGAGGAGTGCTTTATAAACCTTCCCAATGTAAGAATGAAAGTGATGGTTGGTGCACCTTGGCAAAGAAGCTAGACTCTTTATGCAACAGATTTGATTCATTTAAGATGCAAACTGCTGTTGTTTCCTCATCTCTTGTTTGTGATATATGTGGTAACAATGGTCATGTTTCTGAATATTGTAAATTCATTGCTAGTCATGGTAGTGAACAAATAAATGCTTTAGGGACCTATAATCAAAGTAGAACTAATGATCCCTATTCTAGTTCTTATAACCCTGGATGGAGAAATCACCCCAACTTATCTTGGAAAAACAATAACAATGTAGGGGGACAAACTGAAAACAAAGGATACCAAAGGCCAAATCCAAATCAAAATCAAAATTCAAATAAAAATTTAAACATTGAGTCCATGCTTGAAAAGATGATGGCTAATCAAAATCAGTTCATGCAAAATAAAAATAAGGAAATTAAAGATCTCAAAGAAATGGTTAGTCAATTAGCTTCACAAGTAGGATCTTTAACAGCCCACAACAAAATCTTAGAAAATTAAATAGCACAACAAGCTAGTAGTTATTACAGCCCCCCTGGAAATTACCTGCTAAACCTGAATTGAATCTTAGGGAGCACTGTAATGCTATTATCACTAGAAGTGGGAAACAATTAGAAGAACCTAAAAGGAGAGTTGTGATCAATGAAAAAGAGCCTAATGATGATCATGATGATGAATTAGAAAAATTTTCTTAAGATGAACAAACCCAAGCTAGTTTGCCACCTCAAAAGGGTGATGAACCAAAAGGGGATGTGCCATGTGAGAAAGATGATTCTAAACCTATTTACCTCCATCTTATAGGCCACCTATACCCTTTCCACAAAGGTTAGTTCAAACTAAACTAGACAAACAATTTGGCAAATTTCTTGAAGTGTTGAAAAAGCTTTACATTAATATTCCTTTTACTAAAGCTATATCTCAAATGCCATCATATGCAAAGTTTTTGAAAGAGATCTTATCCAACAAAAGAAAATTAGATGACTATGGTACTTGCACTGTGGCTTTAACTGAAGATTGTAGTGCTCTTATACAAAATAAATTGCCACCAAAACTGAAGGATCTAGGTAGTTTTTCTATACCTTGTTCAATTGGAAGCATGGCTTTTGACATAGCCTTATGTGATTTAGGAGCCAGTGTAAGCCTAATGCCTTTATCTATTTGCAGCAAACTGGACATTGGAGAGCTTAAAACTGCATCCATATTTTTACAGCTCATTGATAGCTCGGTAAAGTATCCTATTGGTATTCTAGAGAATGTTCCAATCAAGGTAGGGGAATTTTTCATACCTGCAGATTTTGTAGTTTTAGACATGGAGGAAAATCATAAAAATCCCATAATTCTTGGTAGACCCTTTTTAGCTACTGCTGGAGCTCACATAGATGCAAAAAAAGGAAAAATCACTTTTGATATTTGTGAAAAAATAATTAAATTTGATCTTGCAGATTCTTTGAATAAACTATCATACTCTAGATCATGTTGTAGTGTTGACATAGTTGATGATGTTGTTTATGATGTTTGTAATTTATTTGATGAATCTTCTAATTTGGAAACTAAAATTTTTCTGAGGATATTGATGAAGGATTACAGGAGAAAGAACATCAAATTTCTGAGAAGAAGAAGAAAAAGAGAAGAAGGAGAGGCTCTAGATTGTTTGATAAAGGAAAGAAGATCTTGAGTAAATTTGGACACTGTTTCAAGGCTGAGCCTTATGTGATTGAAAGAGATGCTCAAATCAAAGAAAAATCAGAGTGGAAATTGAGGAAATCAGAACCAAAACTGAGTGCAAAAAGGTCAAGCGAAATACCTTTAAATTAGCGCTTCTTGGGAGGCAACCCAAGTTTTCTAACTTTAGTTTGCTTTATTTTATTTACTTTTTCCTTAGTTTGCACTTTGAACTAATTTTTTCTTTTATTTTTGTAGGTAAGCAAGTTTTGGCGCAAATTACGGCACTACCGTAATTCGTATTACGGTACCATAATTCCTATCAATTTTGATCAGAAGGTTGTGATGAGATTACGGTCCTATTGTAAGTATTTTCACAATACAGTATTTTGTGTCCAAAATCGACCTGAGAGTGTTTTAGATTTTACGGCACTACCGTAAAGAAATTTACGGTTGCATATTTTTTAGTTGTTTTTTTATTTATTTACCTTCAAAAAAAAATTGAACTTTTTACGGCACCTCCGTAACCATTTATGTGGTACCATAATTTTATATATTTTTGACCCGAGACTTGGAGCTAAATTATGGTATTACCGTATTTGTTTTACGGCCCATGTTTTTTTTATTTCAGCATAATACGGCACTGTCGTATGCATATTACGGCCGTAATTCTGTTTTTAAACACGATTCCTGTGCCCTTTTTTAGGATTTTTTGAGCCGTGTTTTGAGTTTTCTCACTTGTTCAAGTGCCGAACTTCGTCTCCAGACCATCTCCGACCTTTAGAGAATGCCGGCGACCCTTCCTATCCGGTTATTGCCACCGATCTGGTACTCTTTCGCCCGATTTCTCGATTTTGGTGAGTTTTCACGCATATGTTGCCCCTTTCATCGTTTGTCTTCGACTCTTGGTCGTTTTCAAAAATTTTTGCTTCCATTTACATCTTAGATGATAGGCGACTAGTTCTGGTTTGTTTCTAGCGCTTTTGATAAATTTTATGAGAGATTTAAGCTTAAACGAGTTGGATTTGCTAAGATTCATTGTTCATATTCACCCCTTTTCATATCTAGCTAAAATGTTGAAGTTTAAGCATGATTTTAACTGACTCTTACTCCTATTATGCTTGATGAGTATTGACATTCATGTAGAAAGCGTTATTGGAGTCCTATCTTTGTTATACTTTTCTATACTATGTTGTCAATCTTGAGTTGCAGCTTAGTTCATTCTTGAAGTTCACTCATGGCACCTAAGATCAAACAAGTTGTTTCGAAGAAGAGAGGAAAAGGACCTGCCACATCTTCTACACCACCAAATCCATATGGCATTGTTTTTAGGGATGAAATTCAAGAGTTGAGGTACAATCAATTGGTGGAAAGAAGGGTTGTCAACACCAAATATGTTGATAGAAGGACTTTAGAGGCACTTGAGCTTTATGAGGATGTGATGTGGATGTTTGAGCAAGTCAGGGCCAGAAGATTTTTTGAGATGACACCTTACACTTATTTGCCACTTACTTTGGAATTTTTAAGCGGCTTGAATGTGGATCTAAGAGAGTTTTCTGATGGACCTGCTGAGGGAGAGATCACATTCAGATTGGCAAATGTTGAGAGAAAGCTAACCATAAGAGAAGTCAAATCTATATTTCACTTAGGTTCTGGAGGATTTACAGAAATACCAATTGGATTTATTAAACATGTGTTTTGGAACTAGATAACCCATGAGACACACTTTTCTGCTGTTTATGCTAGAGCTTCAAAGATTGCAAATCCCTGTATCAAGTATGTGCATAGAGTTCTTGCCCACACTGTCTTTGGCAGAGGAGACAGTGATGGCATGGTAAGATAGTCTGAGCTCTATCTTCTTTGGGGGATGCTCAATGGAGTAGTAGTAGATGTTGCATTATTTATGATGAAACACATGGATAAAGTGGCTAGGGCCAAGAGGGGTGCCATTGTGATAGAGGGCTAATTACACCTATAGCCCTAAATCTGAATGTTGAACCATATGGGATAGAAGTGGCAAGGGGGAATGCAAGACTTGATCTTGAGTCTTGCATGGCAATGAAAATGATAGTTCGAGAAGGGGATGTCTTTTGTTTGGTCTTTGGACCAAATGCCCCTACTCTACCATTACCCCATCCAGAGAAAACCATTGTGAAAGAAATAATGAATTGGAAGCTTTCACCGAGTGCCGCTGAGGCCGCCATCACACCACCGCTGAGTGCAGTTCCACCACCACCCACTTGGGGTGGAAGGGATGACCCTTATGGCATGGAGTCACCATCTCACCGACCTACTGATACTACTCCCCCAGCTGCTAGATCTTCCCACATACCTACTGGAGGATGGTCTAGGGCCTTTGACCCTGGATTCCAGGCACTCTCCACTGAGATATATCGTCAGGGACATCGTATGGAGAGGGTGATGAATTCTGTAGGGCAGATGCAGGACACTATGCGCCATATCCATTGGAATGTGGAGGATTTGAGCACCTATATGGAGGAGATGGGGAATTTCTTGTATGAGCGTTTTCACTTCCTGGATTCAAGGAGAGGTGGAGACTATGGAGGGCACCAGGGAGAGCCACATGTTGTTTCGATGGACACAGCAGCTCAGGACACCGAGGAGATTGGATCCGATGATGAGTAGAGTTATGTGAGTATCTTTTTCCCTTTACTTTTTGCATTCTATTTTCTTTATCTTATTGATGTTTCATGTTTTATAGGGAAGGATGATTCCTCCATACATATTGTGTCCACCGTGCTACTTCACTCTGCTTTACAAGCCGATATTCTTATTTTCGATATGGTTGTATAATGATGATGGTATTGATTTCTGATCTTCGATGGGGTTGTATTATCATATCTTGGTGTTGATGATCTATTTCGATGTGGTTGTATTACACATGATGATGTTTTTAATATTTTTGATGACATAATTTGATGATTGATGAGATTGAGTTATGGCCTAGATAAATTTTCAAGGAATTTATTGTTGATGACTTGTTTGATTCTATTGATGATGAATGAACTCATGCTTGTGATTAGGACAAGATCTATCATGTCAAATTTATTTCCCTTATATATATCTACTTTTGAAATTTTTCATTGATTGATGAGTGAGATTTTAGATGCATATATTGTTTGAAGAATTTAATTTAAAAGTGAAGCTACTTTTTAAATAAAATCAGCATATGAGTGTAATTTTTGAATTGAGGTCATTTGAATAGTCTAGTTAATGTTTAGTCTATTTGCTATTTGTTGGGAAGAAAGAATCCAAAATCCAAAAATAGTGAGTGACTCCCCTGCTTGGCAGTGTATAAAATTGACCGTGGTAACAAAGGACATGGGTTGAAGTCTGAAAAGAAAAAAACATTTGAGAGAAAGAAAAAGAAAATGACTCCTCTACTTGGCACTGTGCAAAATTGACAGTGGTACCTAAGACAAGAGTTGAAGTCCCAAATAAAAAGTGTGTATCTATGTGGGTACATGCCATCAAAAACACAAAAAAGGAATAAAAATAAGAATGAAAAAAAAGAAGAAAAAATTTGAGTGAAAAAATATTTTGGATATCCTATTCCTGTAAACAAAAGCATGGTAGATTTGAACTGAAGGTTGGATGAATTCATGAGACTGAAATTTTGCCTTTTTATACAAGTTGCAAAGTTTTATTCGAATAAGTTGTGGATCTTGAGGATTGAGTTCAAAGGATGATTTTTTTATTTAAAATTTTATGAATCAATTTGTGGGATTTTTCAATAGTAATTGTATTTTAGAAATTTATTCTTCATGAGAAAATCTTTTCCTATGATCAATTTTTGATTTTTGTTTGAGGACAAGCAAAGTTTGAGCCTTATGTGTTTGATGACACTCAAATTTATAGTAAATTTCATGCCATTTCATATATCTTTTTGTGTAAAATTTATGATCCTTTGCTTATTTTTATGCCTTTTTTTATCAAATTATGCGGAATCTACACTCTTTTTGGTTTTTGATGATTTTCAGGAAAAAAGGCACAATTTTTAGGCGTTTTCAAGCAATCCAGATGCATGGATGAGTTCTCACCATCAAGAGGAGATTACACGACAAATTTCATATGATGATTGGAGCTTCCGACCAAATTACGGCAGGGCCGTAATCTATATTACGGTACCGTAATTTCATAGGCTACTATAATATCTGAGCACTGCCGTAATTTATGAATTTTTCATCTAGAAAGAATTTCAGAAATTACGGCACTACTGTAAAGATTTTCACAGGCCGAAATTTGGAGCGCTCTTCAACCAGAAATTTTGGCTGAAATTATAGTACTGTCGTAACCGATATTACGATACCGTAATTTCCAGATGGTTTCGATCCAAGAACTTGACTCAAATTACGGCAGTGCCGTAATGAAAAATACGGTCGTAATTACAACATGGAGACGCGATTTTCAAGGTCAAATTTGAGTATGATTTTGGCGGGATCGATTGCAAACGTTCTAGGCCATTAAATCAAAAGCTGTAAGAAGCAAAAAAGGAGCTTTTGATGAGACGAGCAAGGAGACACCAAAAGCCCTAAATTTCATCCACTGACGAAGGAGAAATCGATTTTCATGCCGCTGCATTAGGGTTCACCGCCGGGAAGCGTACAGCGCACCACCGGCCGTGAAATTTAAGGGAGGCTTCGCCTGGGGCCAGAGAACATCCCCAGAAGTTTCAACGCGAAAGGATGTCAATCGGAGGAGAAATCGACAAAGAACCCAACGCCAGCACTGTTCATGCTTGATTTTTACGGCTGTAATTTTCAGTACAGCCGTGTGGTTATTCGTTCTTCCCCTTTCTTTTTGATTTCTGATCGCTATAAACTATGGTTTATTGTAATCTTTTCTCCATGCTAGCTTAAACCTTTTGTGGGACATGCGGGAGTAATTCCCTTTGATTTCTTAATGACCATATAACTTTTATTTTCGTCAGAATAGTTTTATTATGATAATTCTACTTATGTGATAGATTGTTCTATGATTCTCCATAGTTTTCTTTGTTGGGGTATGCCCTTAAGGCTAATGTTTGAGGCCTTGGGATTATATCAGTATCATGTATAAACTTCATGTTTATAAAGGCAATGGTTGTTATTCAGGTTGTTACATTATCTGCTGCAATATGTATACTTCTGAATAATGTCTCAATGCTGTTCAGCTTGGTTGACATGCAGTTTTGTCCTTAGTCGAGATATCTTGGTGAACATGAGACAGCCTTGATATGATTGAGACTAATATGTGTTCTAATCTTATAGGATGCTTCGAGCATGGAATAAGATGTAGACTCATGGGTACATTGGATGTACTGGACAGACCCTACTAGGTTATTCAATTGCTTGTCACAATGTGAATAATCCTTGTATGCAAACAAGTGGCATATTTTCCTCTGACTTGAGATCACTTGTGTTTCTAAATGATGATTGGCATTGTTTTGAGATAGTTCGATATCATTTGAAACATAATGGTTATAGACTATCTTGGATGGTGAGCATGAGTCATGTTAGGGCGCTGGTGATAGATATAGGATTGCCGTCTCCTAGTTTGGAGTGTGATGTTCTAATGGGGCCCCTCCTGGATGAGATGATTGAGAAAGTGTATGGCCATACCCAGGTGACTATGTTCATCTGATCTAATCATTCTCATCATATTGGATCTACAGGCTTGACACGCTTGTCCAATAAGAACATCCAGTGGCAAAGGAAACTTGTATGCCTAGTGAAATGGATTCACACTTGTGCTGTGGTTTGGGTGTAGTCTTGGAAGACTTTTTCCTTTATATCGGGAGACAGTGATGTGTTGCTAGATACCCCTCACTGATCGTGATAACGTAAATTATCGTTACCGACGTTTAAAGGAAACCCTTAGGGTCGCACAATTTGATGATATGGCTTACTTAAGTCAGATCGTGTGGACTGAATTGTTTTGGTTCAGTTTAAAGGGATTTAATCTCTGATTGTAAGTGAGATCTAGTCTGATCATGTTTGATTGATTAGGGCTTGAGATCGGTAAGCTTTGATCAAGAGAATTGATGCTAGATCGGTGAGATCAAGAGCATCAAGAGATGAACGGTTGGATCTTGAACCTTTAGGGTTTATTGTGATCTGGACCAGATGCTTGGGTTTATTTGGTCATTGAACCAAATCAAAATGAACCGGCTCATTATGTGAGCGCATGGTTCAATGGGAAGAGGAAAATGCGATTGGGGTAAACCCATGGTCGCATGAAGAGGTGGTTTGCTATTTTTAGAAGCCATGATCTCAACTTGAGACCACGCCTCACGTTTGAGGGATTTGCCTCTATTCTCGCCTCTCCTCTCCTCTCGTCACGGACTTGCTCTCTCGTGTAGTGAAGAAGGCTCACGCCAAGGAGGAGAAAAGTTTACGCCAAGCAAGAATCGATCTCATCCCCCCTTTCACACGAAAAGGACACTTGGAGAACCTTGCTAGCACAAGGAACGCCAAGGAGGAAGCGATCTCATTTGTGTGCGTCTACCTTGGAGGAGAGCGGCATCACTCTCTGCTTCCAAGTCGCCATCCAAGAAATGGCTTTGGTAAGAATCTTTGCATTCTATACAAGTTGATCATATGTCATATTAGCGATCCTAGGAAACCCTAGATTCCGCCTTGCATAGATTTATATCTGCATGATTAGGGTTTCGCCCCTTTAGAGGGACTTTCAATTGGTATCAGAGGCCATTGGTTGATGTATGAATCATATGATTGCTTTGTGATCCATGTTTACACTGATGCATAGATCTAAGGTTTATTACATGCGAATGTTCATGATAGTTTTCTCATCATGCGAAAATACTAGATGAATGTATTTTACTTGTGGCGCATGTATTTAGTATGCTTATGTAGGCGCATGTTGTAGTTTTTCTTCAAAACTTGTTAACTTGCGCGCCTCACTTAGATCTATAAGCGCCTACTGTAAAACCTTAGACGGGTTATTAGGGTTGAAGTCATCGTCCAGTCCAGACCCAACAAGTCTGATCAGACCATCTGACAGCCTACATTGGGTCGACCAGATGGCACCTGTGCGCAAGCACGAGGTGGCTATAGGTCGACTGCATACAGGCGTGTAGCGATGTTTGGTTGAGACAACCAGTGAACGCGCATGAGTTGGGCCCGGGGTCACACCCACTTGCCTAAACTCATGAGGGTCGTTCAGCCCAATTGCATGCATTGTTGACCACCGGGTCGACTCAAGTCAGTTAGGACTTGGTGCATGCAAGGGCAGTGGGTCTGACTAGATCTGATGAGTGGATCCCTATTAATGGACCGTTGTAAGGTAGTAGGGCACATAAGGAAAATAAAATTAATGCCAATGGGTTTTTGAAAATTTTATTTTCTTATTATTGGATCACATGTTGATTGTATACCATGTTTGGTGTCTATTTAATCTTATGTGGGCTGCCCAATTTAATGTGTGCTGTGCTGGGGCCTGCGTGCATGGATTAAACTGTAAATTATTATAATTGTGATCTGCGCATCACATTTTAATTAATTTATTGTGTAATTGACCTGCGTGTCAATCTTGTCTAGATAGATTAAATTGTAATTTTAATTAGACATGAGCACAAAGCACACTTGGCAGAGGCGCATGCAGCAAGTGGCTTCACCAGTGGGAGGTCCAAGGTTCGACTCTGGGACAGGCGCATTTACCTGGTGGGCGCACCTGAGCTGCAGTGGGCGCTTGGGCCCTGGTTTGGGGCCAGATGAGATGCAAAAGACCCATGAAGAGCTCAAGTGAAGACTTAAGTTAAAATTAAGGTCTTACCTAGGCTTAATGGGCTTTTACCACATAAGATCAGCATGCTTTCTATTTATTGTTTGTATAATTAGAATTGCATGATTTAATCTTCTGCTATCACCATAGGGTTTGCATGATAGTTAAGAAGATAAAAGACCATTAAAATCCAACGCTAAAATATCAAGCTCGTAAGCCTTCTGACGCGAAACCTCACTGTTCTGACTATCGTTGGGGCCGTGTTGTACCCACTCAGTGGGCACGCCCATCTATCTTCAGACGGTGTGTGATTACACCTGCGTGTTGTTGGGGTATGCCCTTAAGGCTAATGTTTGAGGCCTTGGGATTGTATCAGTATCATGTAATAAACTCTTGTGTTTATAAAGGCATGGTTATTATTCAGGTTGTTACCTTGTCTGCTGTAATACGTGTACTACTGAATAATGTCTCAAAGCTGTTCAGCTAGGCTGACATGCTAAATGTCCTTAGTCGATATATCTTGGTGAACATGAGACAGCCTTGATATGATTGAGACTAATATGTATTCTAATCTTATAGGATGCTTCGAGCATGGAATAAGATGTAGACTCATGGGTACATTGGATGTACTGGACAGACCCTACTAGGATATTCAATTGCTTGTCACAATGTGAATGATCCTTGATTGCAACAAGTGGCACATGTCCTGTGACTTGAGATCACTTGTGCTTCTAAATGATGATTGTCATTGTTTTGAGGTAGTTCAATATCATTTGAAACATAATGGTTATAGACTATATTGGATAATGATCATGAGTCAGGTTAGGGCACTAGTGATAGATAGAGGATTGCCGTCTCCTTGTTGAAGGAGTGTGGTGTTCTATAGGGGCCCCCTAGATGAGATGATTGAGAAAGTGTATGGCCATACCCAGGTGACTATGCTCATCTGATCTAATCATGCTCATCATATTGGAGTTACAAGCTTGACAGGCTTGTCCAATAAGAACATCCAGTGGCAAAGGAAACATGTAATGCCTAGTGAGTTGATTCACGCTTGTGCTGTGGTTTGGGTGAAGTCTTGGAAGACTCTTTCCTTTATATCGGGAGACAGTGATGTGTTGCTAGATACCCCTCACTGATCGTGATAACGTGAGTTATCGTTACCGACATTTAAAGGAAACCCTCAGGGTCGCACAATTTGGTGATATGGCTTACTTAAGTCAGATCGTGTGGACTGAATTGTTTGGGTTCAGTTTAAAGGGAAAGAGACTCTGATTGTAAGTGAGATCTGGTCTGATCATGTTTGATTGATTGGGGCTTGAGATCGGTAAGCTTCGATCGAGAGAGTTGATGCTAGATCGGTGAGATCAAGAGCATCAAGAGATGAACGGTTAGATCTTGAACCCTTTGGTTCAGAGTGAGATCTAGACCATGGCTTGGGCTGGTTTAATTTGGTTCTTGAACCAAATTGAAGTGGATTAAAGTTGCTTGAACCGGTTCACAAAGGGTGAACGCTTGGTTCAAGGCATTAGGCATTTTTGGTTTGGTTGTGGCGCATGGCTTCATATCTTCCATTTATGGAATGTAATGAAGGCGACTTCACCTTAACGCAAAAGCGTTTTGAACGCTCGACTTCACTCTTCTCTTCTCAACGTTCCTCTTGGGGGGCGAAAAGGATTCGGACGAGAAGGAGAAGAAGAAGGTTACTCTCGCCAAGCTTCATCTCGAAACACCCTCACGCGACAAGGATTCTTTGAAGTGCTTTTGCTAGCACAAAGGACTCAAAGAGCAAGCTATCCTCATCGGTTGTGTGCGTCACCTTTGGAGAAGGAGCACTTGAACCTTTGCTTCCAAGGCATCATCAAATCGATGGCATTGGTATGATCTTTTAGATCTATTCCTCTTATACAAGTTGATCATATGCTTTTATGATTGCGATCCCATGAAGCCCTATCTTCCGCTTGCAAAACTCTATATGTGCGCCACAATCAGGGTTTCGGCTTCCCTCTTGAAAGGGGTTTTCTACAAGTTTCGGCCCCCCTCTTGAAAGGGGTTTCTTCACGTGTTACAGGGAAGGGATTTATCGCTTCTCGTTGCTCAGCATAGCACGTGGTGGTCCAGGGAGTAGGTTGGGTCAGCTTGACCATGTAGGCTACATATGTGGCGCATATGGTAGCTATATGGAGGCAGCCATCTGTGGGATCAGAGACTGTGTTGTACCAACTCAGTTGGCACAGTCTGCTGGATTGCCCAGATGAAGGGGAATCGCACGGGTTGGCGATTGGCAGGGATTGCCTACCAGAGATTAGTGCTTGTACTCTCTGTGCATCTTATCTCGCCTGAGCGGGACGCGGAGACCAAGTATGAAATCTGGATCCCATCTCACTAAAAGAGTTTTACTCTTTCGGGCTGTTTTGCTAGATTTTTCAGCCAGATAAAATAGTGAGAAAAGAATCATTCTTAAGTCCTGAATTGATTCTCACATTAATACTGACCTTGCTGTTCTTGCATTGTTGTAGATTACTGCAGCAACGAACACCACGAATTTCAATGTGCGATCCCTACTGGAAAGGGAGAAGTTTGCTGGACCAAACTTCTCAGACTGGTACGGACACCTTAAGATTGTTCTTAAGGCAGAGAGGAAGCTGTATGTCCTCGAGACGGCTGTTGGGGTATGCCCTTAAGGCTAATGTTTGAGGCCTTGGGATTGTATCAGTATCATGTAATAAACTCTTATGTTTATAAAGGCATGGTTGTTATTCAGGTTGTTACCTTGTCTGCTGTAATAAGTGTACTTCTGAATAATGTCTCAAAGCTGTTCAGCTAGGCTGACATGCAGTAAAGTCCTTAGTCGAGATATCTTGGTGAACATGAGACAGCCTTGATATGATTG
Organism: Costus lasius; assembly: GCA_027563935.2. Classification (NCBI taxonomy): domain Eukaryota; kingdom Viridiplantae; phylum Streptophyta; class Magnoliopsida; order Zingiberales; family Costaceae; genus Costus; species Costus lasius. The sequence goes on along the minus strand of CM050453.2, from coordinate 45,224,164 downwards.
AGACTAATATGTGTTCTAATCTTATAGGATGCTTCGAGCATGGAATAAGATGTAGACTCATGGGTACATTGGATGTACTGGACAGACCCTACTAGGATATTCAATTGCTTGTCACAATGTGAATAATCCTTGATTGCGACAAGTGGCACATTTCCTCTGACTTGAGATCACTTGTGTTTCTAAATGATGATTGTCATTGTTTTGAGGTAGTTCAATATCATTTGAAACATAATGATTATACACTATCTTGGATGGTGAGCTTGAGTCATGTTAGGGCACTAGTGATAGATATAGGATTGCCGTCTCCTTGTTTAAGGAGTGCGATGTTCTAAAGGGCCCCCTGGATGAGATGATTGAGAAAAGAGTATGGCCATACCCAGGTGACAGTGTTCATCTGTTCTAATCATGCTCGTCATATTGGAGTTACAAGCTTGACACGCTTGTCCAATAAGAACATCCAATGGCAAAGGAAATATGCATGCCTAGTGAGTTGATTCACACTTGTGCTGTTTTTGGGTGTAGTCTTGGAAGACTCTTTTCTTTATATCGGGAGACAGTGATGTGTTGCTAGATACCCCTCACTGATCGTGATGACGTAAGTTATCGTTACCGACATTTAAAGGAAACCCTCAGGGTCGCACAATTTGATGATATGGCTTACTTAAGTCAGATCGTGTGGACTGAATTGTTTAAGTTCAGTTTAAAGGGATTTGATCTCTGATTGTAAGTGAGATCTGGTCTGATCATGTTTGATTGATTAGGGCTTGAGATCGGTAAGCTTAGATCGAGAGAATAGATGCTAGATCGGTGAGATCAGAAGCATCAAGAGATCAACGGTTAGATCTGGAGCCTTAGGGTTTATTTGAGATCTAGACTTGATTGCCTGGCTTGATTGGTTCTTAAACCGAACCAAATTGAACCAGCTCATGAAATGAGCGCATGGTTCAAGGCGTGGCGACATGTTCACTTGGCGTGAACATTGGGGCGATGAGTGGTTGCTATTTTTAGTAACCATGATCTCCACTTGGAGATGGCTCACGTTCGAATAGAGGGTTCTCTATTCTCGTCACTCAAACTCATTCCTCTTGACACTTTTAGTGTGCGGCGACAACTTGAAGCATAGAGGAAGATTCGGCCAAGAGAGATCGACATCTCCATCCCTTTCCTTTCGATCAAAGACATCTTGGACGATCCTTGCTAGCACAAGGGACGACAAGAAGCAAGCCGTCGCTCATCTTGTGTGTGACGATTTGGAGGAGACCTTCGTTGTTCTCTTGCTTCCAAGGCGCCATCTTGAAATGGCTATGGTATGAATCGCATCTTCTCTATTCATGTTTCGAAAGTTGATCATATAATGCATGCTCTTCGACCCTTGAATCCGCTGCCTATCATGTTGCGCCACTTTAGGGTTTCGCACCCCTCATGAAAGGGGTTCCCTACAATTGGTATCAGAGCAGGTTACATGCTTAATTATATGATTGCTTTGATTTTGTGTTCCATGAAAGTTTAGATCTATATCATGCGTAGTTTTATCATGTTAATATGTTTTGCGCATGCATGTTGGCGCATGTTTGTTTTCTCAAAAAAATGGATCACATGAGCGACTAACATTAGATCTAAGGCCCTGCTGTAAACCCTTAGACGGGTTATTAGGGTTGAAATCATCCCCTAGGTTAGATCCAACAGTCTGATCAGACTATCTGACAGCCTTGATGGGTCGACCAGATAGCATCTGTGCGCAAGCATCAGATGGCTATAGGTCGACTGCAGACAGGCGTGTAGCGATGTCTGATTGAGACAACCTATGAACGCACATGAGTTAGGCCCGGGGTCACACCCGCTTGCCAGACCTCATTGTGGTCGTTCAGCCCTTGGCGCATGCATTGTTGACCTTTTGGTCGACTCAAGTCAGTTAGGACTTGGTGCATGTAAGGGCACAGGATCTGACTAGGTTCGATGAGTGGATCCCTAGTAATGGACCGTTGTAAGGTAGTAAGGCTGATAAGGAAAAATAAAATTAATCTCAATGGGGTTTTTCAAAAATTTTATTTTTCATGATTGGATCACATGATGTATGATGCCATATGTATGTTTATTTAGTCTTATGTGGGCTGCCCATGTTTAATGTGTGCTGTGCTGGGGCCTGCGTGCCTAGAATCATTTTGTAAATTATTTTAATTGTGATCTGCGTATCACCTTCTATTTAATTTATAAAATGTAATTGACCTCCGAGTCAATCTTGTCTAGATAGATTAATTTGTAAATTAATCAGACAAGAGCACAGAGCACACTTGGCAGAGGCGCTTGCAGCAGAGGCTTGACCAGGTGGGAGGTCCAGGGTTCGACTCTGGGACCAGGCGCATTTTCCCTGGTAGGCGCACCTGAGCTGCAGATGGCGCTTGGGCCCTGGTTTGGGCCAGATGAGTAGCAAAAGACCCATGAAGAAAAACAAGTCAAGACTTAAGTTAATTAAGGTCTTACTTAGGTATCATGGGCGTTTACCACATAAGATCCATGCTTTCTTTTATTGTTTAAATATTAGAATTGCATGATTAGTTTATCTTCTGCTATCACCATAGGAATTGCATGATAGTCAAGAAGATAAAAGACCGTTAAAATCCAACGCTAAATATCAAGCTCGTAAGCCTTCTGACGCGAAACCTCACTGTTCTGACTATCGTTGGAGCCGTGTTGTACCCACTCAGTGGGCACGTCCATCTATCTTCAGACGGTGTGGGATTACACCTGCGTGTTACAGAGAAGGGATTTATCGCTTCTCGTTGCTCAGCATAGCACGTGGTGGTCCAGGGAGTAGGTCGGGTCAGCTTGACCATGTAGGCTACATATGTGGCGCATATGGTAGCGCATGGAGGCAGCCATCTGTGGGGTCAGAGATTGTGTTGTACCAACTCAGTTGGCACAGTCTGCTGGATTGCCCAGATGAAGGGGAATCGCACGGGTTGGCGATTGGCTGGGACAGCCTACCAGAGATTAGTGCTTGTACTCTCTATGCATCTTATCTCGCCTGAGCGGGACGCAGAGACCAAGTATGAAATCTGGATCCCATCTCACTAAAAGAGTTTTACTCTTTCGGACTGTTTAATGGATTTTCCAGTCAGATAAAATAGTGAGAAAAAGAATCTTTCTTAAGTCCTGATTGATTCTTAACATTGATACTGACCTTGCTGTTCTTGCATTGTTGTAGATACCTGCAGCAACGAACACCATGAACTTCAATATGCGATCCCTACTGGAAAGGGAGAAGTTTGCTGGGCCAAACTTCTCAGACTGGTTTGGACACCTTAAGATTGTTCTTAAGGCAGAGAGGAAACTGTATGTCCTCGAGACGGCGATACCGCCTCAGCCCGCTCCGAACGCCGCAAGGGCGGTTCGGGAAGCCTATGAAAAGCACGTCAATGATAGCATTGATGTCGCTTGCCTGATGCTAGCGTCTATGACGCCACCGCTGCAGCGTCAGCATGAGGATATGTCTGCTATAGACATGATAGCAAACCTCAAGATGCTGTATGCTGCACAGGCGAGGACAGAACGCTATAATCTGATAAAGCTGTTCTTTCAGAGCAAACTGGCTGAAGGGAGCCCAGTGGGAGCTCACGTGCTCAAGATGATTGGGCACAAGGAAGCTCTAGAGAAACTGGGGCATACCATCAACCAGGAGCTTGCTGTAGACATCATTCTGCAGTCTCTCCCGCCCTCTTTCGATGCGTTCATTATTAACTTTAATATGAACAAAATCGACTGTACTCCGGCAGAGCTGCTGAATATGCTCTTGACTACTGAGGAAACTCTGAAGGGAAAGCCTTCGACCTCTGTCTTAATGGTTCCTTCAAGGAACAAGAAGAAGGGGAAGAAGGGCAAGGCCCCTGTCAAGAATTACAGCAAGGCTCTGAAGCAAAAGGTGAAGCGGTCCAAGGAATACAGATGTTTCCACTGTGGCCAGCTTGGTCACTGGAAAAAGGACTGTAAAGCGCTCCAAGGAGATAAGAGGGGAAGCTTCGCTTCTGGCTCAGGTATATACGTGACGGAAGTCATGGTTTCATCTTCTTCTATATCATGGGTGTTGGACACTGCATGTGGAGTTCACATTTGTTCAAATGTACAGGAACTCAAGAGAAGAAGACAGGTGGGACAGTATGAGGTGGACCTACGAGTTGGAAACGGGGCACGGGTTGCTGCTGTTGCTGTAGGAGACTATTTCATTTCTTTACCATCTGGACTTGTATTGGAACTAGACAATTGTTACTTTGTTCCCAGTATTACTAAAAATATTATCTCTATTCCTGCTCTTGTCAGGAAGGGATTTTCCTTTGAATGCAATATTTCAAAGTGTGTTTTATCTTTAGATAATATTGTTTATGCAACTGGTTCAATTAACAATGGGTTATTCATGTTGGACATGGAATGTTCTATACAAAATATTGATATTAAGAAAGCCAAGTATGCTGATGACAGCACCTTGCTATGGCATAGTCGTTTAGGCCATATTAACAAGAAACGCATTAAGCGGTTGCATGCTCATGGACTGCTGGGATCATTCTCCTATGAGGAGATTGATACATGCAAGGCTTGTTTAATGGGTAAAATGACGAAGTCACCTTTTCCTAACAAAGGTCAAAGGGCTTCAGGTTTACTTGACCTTATACACAGTGATGTGTGTGGGCCATTTAGTAAACATGCCAGAGGTGGCTATCAGTACTTCATTACCTTTACTGATGATTTCAGTAGATACGGGTATGTCTATTTAATGAGACATAAAAGTGAATCTTTTGACAAGTTCAAAGAGTTCAAAAATGAAGTACAGAATCAGCTAGGCCGAAATATCTAGGCACTTCGTTCTGATCGAGGTGGAGAATACCTAAGTCATGCGTTTACTGACTATCTGAAGGAGTGTGGGATTATCTCACAGCTCACTCTGCCAGGAACACCCCAATGGAATGGTGTGTCCGAGAGGAGAAATAGAACGTTACTTGATATGGTTCGTTCTATGATGAGTCAGGCTACTCTTCCTTACTCCTTTTGGGGATTTGCACTGGAAACAGCTGCAAAGGTACTAAACCGAGTGCCATCCAAGGCAGTTTCAAAGACGCCATATGAGTTATGGTATGGGAAACAGCCAAGCTTGACATTTATCAGGATCTGGGGCTGCGAGGCTTATGTCAAAAAGCTCGCCTCTGGGAAACTAGAGAGCAGATCTGAAAAATGTATCTTTGTCGGTTACCCTAAGGAAACTAAGGGTTATTATTTCTTCGATCCCAAAGAGAACAAAGTGTTTGTTGCTCGGACGGCCATATTTTTTGAGAAGGAGTTTCTTCTGCAAGAGGCCAGTGGGAGAGAAATAAAGTTGGATGAGAATCCAGAAGAAGGACAAAGTGCTCAAGCACAGTTGGATGAGCCTGAGCCGGTAGATCAGGTTATTGAACAACCTGAGGCTCAGATATCACGGGAACCGCGTAGATCGGGAAGGATCCGTCGACAGCCTGAGCGTTATGACGGAGTCTACATCATTGATAATGATGAACCCCTCACTTATGCGGATGCGGTCAGTGGACCGGAGTCAGCGAGATGGCTTGAAGCTATGCGCGCCGAGATGGACTCCATGTCAGATAACCAAGTCTGGGATTTGGTTGATCCGCCTCCGGGAGTAATCCCTATAGGCTGTAAATGGATCTTCAAGAAGAAGATTGACATGGATGGTAACGTGGTTACCTATAAAGGTAGGCTAGTTGCGAAAGGTTTCAAACAAATCTACGGGATAGATTATGATGAAACTTTCTCACCAGTAGCTATGTTTAAGTCTATTCGGATTCTTTTCGCGATAGCTGCATATTACGATTATGAGATCTGGCAGATGGATGTGAAGACAGCTTTCCTTAATGGAAGTCTGGATGAGGATGTGTATATGACACAACCTGAAGGTTTCACTAATCCATCAGATCGTCATAAAATATGCAAGTTAAAGAAGTCTATTTATGGACTTAAACAAGCATCAAGAAGCTGGAATATTCGTTTTGATGAATCAATCTCTGAGTTTGGTTTCATCAAGAACGAGGATGACCCGTGTGTATATAAGAGGTTTAGTGGGAGCGTAATTACCTTCCTGGTCCTCTACGTCGATGACATCTTGATCATTGGAAATGACATTCCTGAAATGCATGCAGTTAAGGCATGGTTAAGGAAATGTTTCCAGATGAAAGATCTAGGAGAAGCAGCCTATGTGTTAGGTGTGAAGATCTACAGGGATAGATCTAAGAGGCTTCTCGGGTTGTGCCAGAGTACTTACATCGATAAAGTCCTGGAGTGTCACATCCCGTTATCTTAACCCCAAACAAACAACATAATTCATAAAAGAAACAGGATGTGTCATACAAGATCGATTCATATGCTAGGTAAAACCAAGTCCAGGAAACCCGATTTGAAAATTTCAAAAATACATACATACGAATCTCCACAAAACACAATTTCATAAAGGTACCTGCCACCACGCATTCCTTGCACTAGACATATGCAAGGCAACAGTTATATCAAATCCGTATCAAATCCATAAAATCCATAAAGGTACCTGCCACCAGGCAATACTTGCACTAGACATATGCAAGTTACAGGTATATCAAAACCGATTACAAAGAATACACCACAAACCGAAATTCAAAACAAAATCACAAAATCGATTTTATAAACTCATACCAAACACCGAAACCAGGCCAAAGCCCGCGGTGACACAAAAATCAAAATCATTTAACTGCCACAATCCGGCAACACAAATTCATATAGTTTAGCCATAGTCGGCAGCACATGTTCACATAATTCAGATATTAAGGCCACAACCGGCATCATAAGTTCATTAAGCATAAATCACGATATCCATATAATGCTAACTGCGCCCCTACTCTAGACCTGAAAATATTGAGGGGTGAGCTACACAGCCCAGTGAGTGGATAGTCTAAATCGACCATCCATAACATACACTCAAAAATATAGACAGATTATTTTAAAAATCTTTAACAGGAACATTATGTCAACATATAACAACATAAAGAAAACAGAAGTCATAATAACAGTCAGATGTACACACCAACATATAACAAACTCAGGTTCTAGAGTTATACTCTAAACCAACTAAACACACCAACACTTAATTAACCTAGTTGTCCAGCATATTCAGTAGTGACCATTATGGTCTAACCCGGCTTTGGCCTAAGCACTGGGAGACTGCAAAATTTCATGCAACATATTAACATGGACAGTGAGTAGAATCAAGAGGTGGCCCCCGCCAGGTCACGACGTGGCACTTTGCTCTAAAACACCCCATAACACATCGATGGATTGTGTGTAGATTCAAGAGGTGGCCCCCGCCGGGTCACGACGTGGCACTTTGCTCTACAACACCCCATATCACAAAAAGAGAGTGATGACATCAAGAGGTGGCCCCTGTCCGACCAAGACATGGCACTTTGCGTCAAAACCCGTTCTCCCAAAAGGTTCCTACTGGACAACAGACACATCTTATATCATATATCACAAAGGTGGACTCCTAAGTGTCAACTAGACTCTAGGATAGTCATCACAATAATCATATCGGGCAGGCTGAACATCAACCCCCATCACAATAATCATAGCAGGTAGGCTGAACATCAACCCCCTTCACATATCACAATACAGGGCTGAAAATTCAAACCCTTAACATGTCACATATTGACCATCCCCTTGAGTACACAGCTACACTTAGCCTTAGTCCTAACCAACACATGATCACAACAGATAATATTCAAAAATCCCACATCAACATAATTTTCGAAATTCACATAACCACATAATATTCACATATTCAAAGATCACTTAACATTCCAAAAATCACAAATCACATAATATTTAAAAATCACATAACATAGTGTAGTCCTTAAGTTTCAGGCTGGTCAGTACAGTGTAACCTTGCTATGTTATCACCCAATGTTCTCAAACATGAATACATGGTCTTAGATAAATAAACATGAGTTTTATAATATTATAAGCATTTATCAAGTATCCATAAAATCAATATAAAATTTAAACATAAACTTAAAGCATGTATTCATCAATTTGCTTTACAATTCACACATGTAACCCACGGTTAACATAACATATTATCTACTAAATTTTAAACCTTAGTTAACATGAATTTCATACTCAAGATCAATGATTTAATGCTTCCTAAACTCCATATAAGAAATACCCTAATTTCGGTTTTCATGGAGACATACCCTAAATTCGGTTTTCATGAAAATACCCTAAACTATGTTTTCATGGAGAAATATCAAGATTCAATTCACATGTAAACATGTTAACTACAAATATCAATATTAATATCAAGTTTCGGTTTTCATCAATAAATAGCTTAAATTCGGTTTTTAGCATGGTAAAACTTTCCAATCAATCTAACGCATCAATTAATACAACCAAATTGCTAGAAATCGAAAAGACACACCACTCACCTCTTAACCGTGAACACTAAGGTGAAAACTCTCCAAAAAATTTCGTCTAAGGCTTGAAGTTCCACCAAGAATCGCCGCCAATGGGAGGAAACACCTCCAACACCAAAGACTCCGGCCAAGAGAGAAGGAAGATGAAGAAAAATCACCTCAAAATTCCAAGAACACCAAAATCGCCTTCTTCTTCCTAGCCGTCGCCCAAGGTTTTCCTTCAAGCCAAAAAATTGCCAACTCTCCTACCCTAACCGAAATATCAATTTGAATTTTTGGTTTTTAATTCTTAACCCATTAACCCATTAATTCAAATCGGGTTTAATCCATTTAACCAATAATTTGAATTTTAAACCCAATTAGCGCAAACCCAATAACCCATAATACTAATTAATTTAACCATTAACTAACCATTCTCTTAATGAAAATCCAATAAGGATTTAATTGACATCCAATAAGGATTAACGTCCAATAACTCCAATTAATTAACAATTAATTAACTTAAATTAACAAGCAATAAACTCTAATTAATTAACTGAAAATTAGCATCCAATGAGCTAGTTAATTAATTAACATTAATATCCCAAAAATCTCTAATTTAATTAACTATAATTCATCAACCAAAATCTCTAATTAATTTATCATAAATTAACAATCAATACACAGGAATAATAACACAGTCAATAATTCTATTTAAATCAAAAATAATGCTTACCAGGACTTAAGATCCTTGGATCTTACATGGAGAGATTTCATTTAGAAAATTCTAAAAGAGGATATCTTCCAGTCAGACATGGTCTGAATCTTTCGAAGAGTCAGTGTCCACAAACACAGACTGAGAAAGATGAAATGGACAATACGCCTTATGCTTCGGCTATTGGGTCCATTATGTATGCGATGTTGTGTACTCGCCCAAACGTCGCTTACGGGTTAAGCGTGACCAGTCGGTTCCAAAGTAATCCAGGTATGGCGCACTGGATTGCAGTCAAGAACATCTTAAAATATCTGCGGAGAACCAAAGATATGTTCTTGATATATGGTGGTCAGGAAGAACTCAGTATTGAAGGATATACTGACGCTTCGTTCCAGTCTGACCAGGATGATTTTTGATCGCAATCAGGCTATGTTTTTAGCTTGAATGGAGGAGCAGTGGTGTGGAAGAGTTTCAAACAGTCAACTGTTGCTGATTCCACAACAGAAGCCGAGTATGTTGCAGCCTCGGAAGCATCTAAGGAGGCAGTGTGGATTCGTAAGTTCGTGAGAGAACTTGGTGTTGTTCCTTCGAGTGCAGATCCTTTGGTTATCTTCTGTGATAACACTGGAGCAATCGCACAGGCAAAGGAACCACGGTCGCACCAGAAGTCCAAGCACATACAGAGACGGTTTCATTTGATCCGGGAGATCATAGATCGTGGCGAGATCAAAGTCTGCACGGTACATACAGATGACAATCTGGCAGACCCGCTTACCAAGCCTCTGGCGCAGCAGAAGCATGAGAAGCACTGTAATAATATGGGTTTGAGATTTCTCAACCATTAGATTAAGTGCAAGTGGGAGATTGTTGGGGTATGCCCTTAAGGCTAATGTTTGAGGCCTTGGGATTGTATCAGTATCATGTAATAAACTCTTATGTTTATAAAGGCATGGTTGTTATTCAGGTTGTTACCTTGTCTGCTGTAATAAGTGTACTTCTGAATAATGTCTCAAAGCTGTTCAGCTAGGCTGACATGCAGTAAAGTCCTTAGTCGAGATATCTTGGTGAACATGAGACAGCCTTGATATGATTGAGACTAATATGTGTTCTAATCTTATAGGATGCTTCGAGCATGGAATAAGATGTAGACTCATGGGTACATTGGATGTACTGGACAGACCCTACTAGGATATTCAATTGCTTGTCACAATGTGAATAATCCTTGATTGCGACAAGTGGCACATTTCCTCTGACTTGAGATCACTTGTGTTTCTAAATGATGATTGTCATTGTTTTGAGGTAGTTCAATATCATTTGAAACATAATGATTATACACTATCTTGGATGGTGAGCTTGAGTCATGTTAGGGCACTAGTGATAGATATAGGATTGCCGTCTCCTTGTTTAAGGAGTGCGATGTTCTAAAGGGCCCCCTGGATGAGATGATTGAGAAAAGAGTATGGCCATACCCAGGTGACAGTGTTCATCTGTTCTAATCATGCTCGTCATATTGGAGTTACAAGCTTGACACGCTTGTCCAATAAGAACATCCAGTGGCAAAGGAAATATGCATGCCTAGTGAGTTGATTCACACTTGTGCTGTTTTTGGGTGTAGTCTTGGAAGACTCTTTTCTTTATATCGGGAGACAGTGATGTGTTGCTAGATACCCCTCACTGATCGTGATGACGTAAGTTATCGTTACCGACATTTAAAGGAAACCCTCAGGGTCGCACAATTTGATGATATGGCTTACTTAAGTCAGATCGTGTGGACTGAATTGTTTAAGTTCAGTTTAAAGGGATTTGATCTCTGATTGTAAGTGAGAGCTGGTCTGATCATGTTTGATTGATTAGGGCTTGAGATCGGTAAGCTTAGATCGAGAGAATAGATGCTAGATCGGTGAGATCAGAAGCATCAAGAGATCAACGGTTAGATCTGGAGCCTTAGGGTTTATTTGAGATCTAGACTTGATTGCTTGGCTTGATTGGTTCTTAAACCGAACCAAATTGAACCAGCTCATGAAATGAGCGCATGGTTCAAGGCGTGGCGACATGTTCACTTGGCGTCAACATTGGGGCGATGAGTGGTTGCTATTTTTAGTAACCATGATCTCCACTTGGAGATGGCTCACGTTCGAATAGAGGGTTCTCTATTCTCGTCACTCAAACTCATTCCTCTTGACACTTTTAGTGTGCGGCGACAACTTGAAGCATAGAGGAAGATTCGGCCAAGAGAGATCGACATCTCCATCCCTTTCCTTTCGATCAAAGACATCTTGGACGATCCTTGCTAGCACAAGGGACGACAAGAAGCAAGCCGTCGCTCATCTTGTGTGTGACGATTTGGAGGAGACCTTCATTGTTCTCTTGCTTCCAAGGCGCCATCTTGAAATGGCTATGGTATGAATCGCATCTTCTCTATTCATGTTTCAAAAGTTGATCATATAATGCATGCTCTTCGACCCTTGAATCCGCTGCCTATCATGTTGCGCCACTTTAGGGTTTCGCACCCCTCATGAAAGGGGTTCCCTACAACGGCTATACCGCCTCAACCCGCTGCGAACGCCGCAAGGGCGGTCCGGGATGCCTATGAGAAGCATGTCAATGATAGCATTGATGTCGCCTGCCTGATGCTTGCGTCTATGACGCCAGAGTTGCAGCGTCAGCATGAGGATCTATCTGCTATACAAATTATAGCAAACCTCAAGCTGCTGTATGCTGCATAGGCTAGGACTGAACGCTACAATTTGACTAAGCTTTTCTTTCAGAGCAAACTGGCTGAAGGGAGTTCAGTGGGAGCTCACGTACTCAAGATGATTGGGTACAAGGAGGCTCTAGAGAAACTGGGACATACCATTAATCAGGAGCTTGCTGTAGACATTATCCTGCAGTCTCTTCCGGCTACTTTTGATCCGTTCATCATTAATTTTAATATGAACAAGATCGACTGTACCCCGGCAGAGTTACTGAACATGCTCTTGACTACAGAGTTGACTTTAAAGGGAAAGCCTTCATCCACTGTCTTGATGGTTCCTTCAAGGAACAAGAAGAAAGGGAAGAAGGGCAAAGCCCCTGTTAAGACCTACAGCAAGGCTCTGAAACAAAAGGTTAAGCGGTCGAAGGAATACAGATGTTTCCACTGTGGCCAGCTGGGTCACTGGAAAAAGGACTGTAAAGCGCTCCAAGGAGACAAGAAGGGAAGCAATCCTTTCACTTCTGGCTCAGGTATTTTTGTGACTGAAGTCATGGTTTCTTCTTCTATATCATGGGTGTTGGACACTGCATGTGGAGTTCACATTTGTTCAAATGTACAGGAACTCAAGAGAAGAAGACAGGTGGGACAGCATGAGGTGGACCTACGAGTTGGAAACGGGGCACGGGTTGCTGCTGTTGCTGTAGGAATTTATTACATCTCATTACCATCTTGGCATGTATTGGAACTGGACAATTGTTACTTTGTATCAAGCATTACAAAAAATATTATCTCTATTCCTGCTCTTGTCAGGAAAGGGTTTTCCTTTGAATGCAATATTTCAAAGTGTATTATTTCTTTTGATAATATTGTTTATGCTACTGGGTCGATTAACAATGGGTTATTCATGTTGGACATGGAATGTTCTATACAACAAATTGATAACAAGAAAGCCAAGTATGGTGATAACAGCACCTTGCTATGGCATAGTCGTTTAGGCCATATTAACAAGAAGCGAATTAAGCGGTTGCATGATAATGGACTGCTGGGATCATTCTCCTATGAGGAGCTTGATACATGCAAAGCTTGTTTAATGGGTAAAATGACGAAAGCTCCTTTTTCTAATAAAGGTCAAAGGGCTTCAGGTTTACTTGACCTTATACACAGTGATGTGTGTGGGCCTTTTAGTAAACATGCCAGAGGTGGCTATCTATACTTCATTACCTTTACTGATGATTTCAGTAGGTATGATTATGTCTATCTAATGAGACATAAAAGTGAATCTTTTGACAAGTTCAAAGAGTTCAAAAATGAAGTACAGAATCAGCTAGGCCGAAATATCAAGGCACTTCGTTCAGATCGAGGTGGAGAATACTTAAGTCGAGAGTTTACTGACTATCTGAAGGAGTGTGGGATTATCTCACAGCTCACTCCACCAGGAACACCGCAATGGAATGGTGTGTCCGAGAGGAGAAATAGAACCTTACTTGATATGGTTCGTTCTATGATGAGTCAGGCTACTCTACCTTACTCCTTTTGGGGATTTGCACTGGAAACAGCTGCAAAGGTACTAAACCGAGTGCCATCCAAGGCCGTTTCAAAGACTCCATATGAGTTATGGTATGGGAAACAGCCAAGCTTGACATTTATCAAGATCTGGGGTTGCGAGGCTTATGCCAAAAAGCTCGCCTCTGGGAAACTGGAAAGCAGATCTGAGAAATGTATCTTTGTCGGTTACCCTAAGGAAACTAAGGGTTATTATTTCTACGATCCTAGAGAGAACAAAGTATTTGTTGCTCGGACGGCCATTTTTCTTGAGAAAGAATTACTTCTGCAAGAGGCCAGTGGGAGAGAAATAAAGCTGGATGAGAATCCAGAAGAAGGACAAAGTAGTCAAGCACAGTTGGATGTGCCTGAGCCAGTAGATCAGGTTACTGAACAACCTGAGGCTCAGATATCACGGGAACCGCGTAGATCGGGAAGGATCCGTCGTCTGCCTCAGCGCTATGACGGAGTCTACATCATTGATGATGAACCCCTCACTTATGCGGATGCGGTCAGTGGACCGGAATCAGCGAGATGGCTTGAAGCTATGCGAGCCGAGATGGACTCCATGTCAGATAACCAAGTCTGGGATTTGGTTGATCCGCCTCCGGGAGTAATCCCTATAGGCTGTAAATGGATCTTCAAAAGGAAGATTGACGTGGATGGTAATGTAGTTACCTATAAAGGCAGGCTAGTTGCGAAAGGTTTCAAACAAATCTACGGGATAGATTATGATGAAACTTTCTCTCCTGTAGCCATGTTCAAGTCTATTCGGATTATTCTTGCGATAGCAGCATATTATGATTATGAGATCTGGCAGATGGATGTGAAGACTGCTTTCCTTAATGGAAATTTGCAAGAGGATGTGTATATGACACAACCTGAAGGTTTCACTAATCCATCAGATCGTCATAAAATATGCAAGTTAAGGAAGTCCATTTATGGACTTAAGCAAGCATCAAGAAGCTGGAATATTCATTTTGATGAATCAATCTGTGAGTTTGGTTTCATCAAGAATGAAGATGACCCGTGTGTATATAAGAGGTTTAGTGGGAGCGTGATTACTTTCCTAGTCCTCTACGTCGATGATATCTTAATCATTGGAAACGATATTCCTGAACTACATGCGGTCAAAGCATGGTTAAGAAAATGTTTCCAGATGAAAGATCTAGGAGAAGCAGCCTATGTATTAGGTGTGAAGATCTACAGAGATAGATATAAGAGGCTTCTCGGGCTGTGCCAGAGTACTTACATCGATATAGTCCTGGAGAGATTTCATTTACAGAATTCTAAAAGAGGATATCTTCCAGTCAGACATGGTCTGAATCTTTCGAAGAGTCAGTGTCCACAAACACAGACTGAGAAAGATGAAATGGATAATACGCCTTATGCTTCGGCTATTGGATCCATTATGTATGCGATGTTGTGTACTCGCCCAGACGTCGCTTACGGGTTAAGCGTGACCAGTCGATTCCAAAGTAATCCAGGGAAGGCACACTGGATTGCAGTCAAGAACATTTTGAAATATCTTCGGAGGACCAAAGATAAGTTCTTGATGTATGGTGGTCAGGAAGAACTCAGTATTGAAGGATATACTGACGCTTCGTTCCAATCTGACCAGGATGATTTCCGATCGCAATCAGGCTATGTTTTTAGCTTGAATGGAGGTGCAGTGGTGTGGAAAAGTTTCAAACAATCAATTGTTGCTGATTCCACAACAGAAGCCGAGTATGTTGCAGCCTCAGAAGCATCTAAGGAGGCAGTGTGGATTCGTAAGTTCATTCAGGAACTTGGTGTTGTTCCTTCGAGTGCAGATCCATTGGTTATCTTCTGTGATAACACTGGAGCAATAGCACAGGCAAAGGAACCACGGTCGCACCAGAAGTCCAAGCACATACAGAGAAGGTTTCACTTGATCCGGGAGATCATTGATCGTGGCGAGATCAAAGTCTGCAAGGTTCATACAGACGACAATCTGGCTGACCCGCTTACAAAGCCTCTGGCGCAGCAGAAGCATGAGAAGCACTGTAATAATATGGGTTTGAGATTTCTCAACCATTAGATTAAGTGCAAGTGGGAGATTGTTGGGGTATGCCCTTAAGGCTAATGTTTGAGGCCTTGGGATTATATCAGTATCATGTATAAACTTCATGTTTATAAAGGCAATAGTTGTTATTCAGGTTGTTACATTATCTGCTGCAATATATATACTTCTGAATAATGTCTCAATGCTGTTCAGCTTGGCTGACATGCAGTTTTGTCCTTAGTCGAGATATCTTGGTGAACATGAGACAGCCTTGATATGATTGAGACTAATATGTGTTCTAATCTTATAGGATGCTTCGAGCATGGAATAAGATGTAGACTCATGGGTACATTGGATGTACTGGACAGACCCTACTAGGTTATTCAATTGCTTGTCACAATGTGAATAATCCTTGTATGCAAACAAGTGGCATATTTTCCTCTGACTTGAGATCACTTGTGTTTCTAAATGATGATTGGCATTGTTTTGAGATAGTTCGATATCATTTGAAACATAATGGTTATAGACTATCTTGGATGGTGAGCATGAGTCATGTTAGGGCGCTGGTGATAGATATAGGATTGCCGTCTCCTAGTTTGGAGTGTGATGTTCTAATGGGGCCCCTCCTGGATGAGATGATTGAGAAAGTGTATGGCCATACCCAGGTGACTATGTTCATCTGATCTAATCATTCTCATCATATTGGATCTACAGGCTTGACACGCTTGTCCAATAAGAACATCCAGTGGCAAAGGAAACTTGTATGCCTAGTGAAATGGATTCACACTTGTGCTGTGGTTTGGGTGTAGTCTTGGAAGACTTTTTCCTTTATATCGGGAGACAGTGATGTGTTGCTAGATACCCCTCACTGATCGTGATAACGTAAGTTATTGTTACCGACGTTTAAAGGAAACCCTTAGGGTCGCACAATTTGATGATATGGCTTACTTAAGTCAGATCGTGTGGACTGAATTGTTTTGGTTCAGTTTAAAGGGATTTAATCTCTGATTGTAAGTGAGATCTGGTCTGATCATGTTTGATTGATTAGGGCTTGAGATCGGTAAGCTTCGATCGAGAGAATTGATGCTAGATCGGTGAGATCAAGAGCATCAAGAGATGAACGGTTGGATCTTGAACCTTTAGGGTTTATTGTGATCTGGACCAGATGCTTGGGTTTATTTGGTCATTGAACCAAATCAAAATGAACCGGCTCATTATGTGAGCGCATGGTTCAATGGGAAGAGGAAAATGCGATTGGGGTAAACCCATGGTCGCATGAAGAGGTGGTTTGCTATTTTTAGAAGCCATGATCTCAACTTGAGACCACGCCTCACGTTTGAGGGATTTGCCTCTATTCTCGCCTCTCCTCTCCTCTCGTCATGGACTTGCTCTCTCGTGTGGTGAAGAAGGCTCACGCCAAGGAGGAGAAAAGTTTACGCCAAGCAAGAATCGATCTCATCCCCCCTTTCACACGAAAAGGACACTTGGAGAACCTTGCTAGCACAAGGAACGCCAAGGAGGAAGCGATCTCATTTGTGTGCGTCTACCTTGGAGGAGAGCGGCATCACTCTCTGCTTCCAAGTCGCCATCCAAGAAATGGCTTTGGTAAGAATCTTTGCATTCTATACAAGTTGATCATATGTCATATTAGCGATCCTAGGAAACCCTAGATTCCGCCTTGCATAGATTTATATCTGCATGATTAGTGTTTTGCCCCTTTAGAGGGACTTTCATTCTTATTATTATGCATGATTCTAGAGTTTTCGCAATAGACTGAAAAGTGACTTGCTTGAGAACTTGAAACCCTAAAATTGAATAATAAGAACTTACTGTAAGAAATTAGGTTAGTTCTTATTTCTTGATTTTAGAATAATTATTGCCATGTTTGATAAAAAGAATCTAGGATTGAGTTATTTTGTCAAACAGGAAGATCTTGTGCGAAAGCAAGGATCAGAACATTGGAAAACCATAAGTAGAACCTGTGTTGAGACTCGGATGCACGAAAGTGATCCTTGAGATTCCACTTGAGATAATCAACTTAGAATTCGGATGCACGAAAGTGATCCTTGAGTTCTTCGTTTGATGATTTACTTATTTTCTGCGTTGGGATAGATCTTGCGTGAAAGCGAGGATTGGTCCCTACATGATTGTCTACACGAAAGTGAGATAATTCTTTTATGAAGTAAATTACATCTTTAACATAATGAAATTAGACTGACAACCTTTTATTCATATTTAGTCAAAGAAATCAAAGTGGATGAAACCCTAGTCCTAGTTTCTCTCTCTGGTATTTTCGTTAGCTTTAGATAATTCACCTACATAGTTTCAATTGCCCAGATAGTAAGAACTCAATTATTCGGTACTTAACAAACAAGGTGTCTGTGGGAACGATATTTTTTATTACTTCGAGTATCCATGCACTTGCGGACACAGCAGGTCTTTGGACACAACAAGTTTTTGGCGGCGATGCCAGAGATAAGTTTTTGTCTAGCTACTTGTTGGGATACAACATGGCCTACGGTGCTCATTGGCCTTTATTGCATTATGAGCGATGCTAAGATACGATGCCGAACTTCATCATGCAAACTAGCTACATATTGGGCAAAGGAGTGTGTATTCTTAGATAAGTGGGACTCCATGGGTAGGTCATGCAAGTCAATGGGTTTACGCGGTTGATGGCCTAAGACAACTTGGAAGGGACTAAGACCCATAGACCTATTGGCCGCACTATTGTACGCGAATTTTGCCATAGGAAGGATAGTGTCCCAAGACTTCAAATAATCACCTATAAGGCAACGGAGCAAATTATCCAAACTATGGTTAACCACTTCGGTCTATCCATCAGTTTGAGGGTGGTAAGCGATGGAAAATTTCAGGGTGGTGCCCAAGAGGGCCCAAAGTGAGCACCAGAATTGGCTCACAAACTGCGTGTCTCGATCGGACATAATGGACAAAGGGAGATCATGGATATAGACATTCTCCTTAACGAAAAGGTGTGCCACGTGGGACACGTCTGCAGTCCACAAACAGGGGATGAAGTGGGCCATTTTCGAGAACCGGTCTATAACCACATAGACGGAATCAAAGCGGGACGCGGTTCGAGGCAACCGAAGGACAAAGTCAATGCTGAGGTCACGCCAAGGACCCTCAGCAACCGGCAAAGGGGTGTAGAGGCTAGTATTGGCAGGTCGGGGTTTGGCCAATTGACACGTACCACAATGGCTCACAACGCGCTCAACCTCCTTGCGAAGGGAAGGCCAAAAGAAATGTTCTTCCTCCATCTCAAGGGTCTTGTTGTGGCCATGGTGGCTGGCAATGCCACCCGCATGTAGCTCGAGCAAAAGATGATCTCCAAGTGACGAGCTGGAAATGCGCAAACAGTTCCCCAAGAAAAGATAGCCCTTGCAGAGCTGGTATGGGGACTCTGGATCAGAAGACACTGTTAGGGCAGCATAAAGATATTGACATGAGTGTGCACTACACACAAGAGAGTCCGGACGTGACTCAAAGCGTCCGCAACGACATTCTCCTTGCCCACCTAGTGATTAATCACAAAGGAGTACTATTGCAAGTACTTGACTCACTTGGCATGGCAGGTGCCCAATTTCTTTTGGGCACTAAGGAAGGAGAAGGCCTGACGGTCACTGTATAGAACGAACTCACGGTGGAGGTGGTAATGCCTCCACTAACAGAGTGACTGGACGATGGCGTAGAAACCCTTGTCATACATCGAGTAACGCTGCTGGGCAGCATTCAACTTCTCACTAAGGAAGGCTATCGGGTGGCCTTCTTGGGTAAGGGAACCTCCAATTCCAGTACCGAAGGCATCGCATGCAACCTTAAACACTTTCAAGAAGTCTAGGAGGCGCAAGACAGGTGTAGTCGTGATGGCATCCTTAAGGGCATTGAAGGTGCACTGAGTGGTAGGCATCCACTCAAAGTCATCCTTGGATAGACGTTGGGTCAGCAGGGTGGAAATTGTGCAGAAACCCTAAATGAAACGCGGTAAAAGCCCGTAAGGCCCAAAAAGCTATGGACCTCATACACGGAGTGGGGTTCGGGCCAATGCCGGAAGGCCTCAACCTTGGCGAGGTCAACAGAAAGACCCTGGTCATACATAATGTATCCTAGGAAGTGGACTCGGCTGGTCATGAAGGCGCACTTCTTCATGTTAAGGAAGAGGTGCTCCTTCCGCAGGAAGTCAAAGGTGGAGCGAAGATGCTCCAAGTGCTCCTCTCGGGTTTGACTAAAAATCATAATGTTGTCAAAATAGACGACCAAGAACTTGCCTATGTAGGGCTTGAGGACTTGGCTCATGAGCCGCATGAACTTGAACGGGGCGTTGGACAACCTGAACGGCATGACATGCCACTCGTAAAGACCGTCCTTAGTCTTGAATGCAATTTTCCACTCATCAACTGCGCAAATGCGGACTTGGTTGTATCTGTTATATCCCAAGTTTTTGAAAAAAATAATTTTAGAAAGTTAAAAATTGAATTTTGGATTTTTAGGGATTTTTCTGGAATTTTTTTGATTTTTTTAAAGGTTAAAAATCAAATTTCAAATAAAAAGTTTATTTTGTGCTCGCGGGGGTTCGAACCCGCGTCGTGCGTGTGGTGCCAACTCAGCCTAACCATTAGGCTGATTTGTGTTTTGTTAATATTAATCCGCGCCAACTTTAGTTGATTTCGTTTTGATTTGATTTTGTGAAACGAGTTGAATCGTCGTCTTCCCCGTGTTTTTCGGTGACCGAGTCTTTGGCGGTGACCAGCTATTCTGAGTCGCGTTCCTTGCTATTAATTGAGGGCTTCTGCTCTCCTTTGCGAGGCGAGAACCCTAGAAAGTTTTCAAGTCGCGGCGCGCCGTCAGGAGGGAGATTACAAGCTCAAACCAGTCACTGGCACCGCCTCGAGTTTCAGTGTTCCAGTGCCTTCTTCGATACGCGTATGCTATTCCAGGTTTACGATATAGCTTCGTAGCGAGGTAAGCGTGCTTTCCGGATGTTTTCGCGAAGTTTTGTGTTGTTTTCGTGTTGTTGTGTGCGTCGACAGCGGCGGCGCCACCGTCGATAGTCTTGGCGTCTGCGAAAGCTTCGTTCGTGCGTCGATAGCTCGCCGAAGCCACCGTAGAAGCTTTGCTTCGTCGCCAGATGTCTTATAGTAAAGTCTGGAAGTGAATCGACGTTCGACGCACTCTCAGGAGCTCGCCGGCGCAAGCGACGTACGCAAGTCCAGCCGCCTTGCATGACGGCGATGGGGCGGCACAGGCGAGCAGTCGGTTCGGTCAGATTTAGGGTTTGAGTCTGGTTTATTTTGAAATAAACCGGGTTCGCTGAGTTTTGGAATTTATTTGGTCCGGCTCAATAGATTGAGCGGTTCAATTTCAATTTTGGCCCAGTTATTGAATTCGGACCGGTTCGACCTCGATTCGGTCGAATCTGGGCTGGTTCAGGTATCCGTTGGAAAGCTTGTAAAATTTCCCATCCAATGGTACCTAGTGTATCCCTCGATCCTTTGTGTATTTTGTGTAATTTCGGTTTTAAGTTTTGGTTTGGCTTGGTTCAGGTCGAATCTGATCGGTTCACAGTAATCCTTAGCTTTGGTTGCTTTTCCTTGGGGCAAATGAAGGAGGAGTTGAGAGGAAATTTTACTAATATGCTCTTGTTTAGTTTAAATAGTAATTTCACGCATAGCATGAGATGCTCATGTATATATATATTTTGTGTTAGTAGATGCTTGAGCAATTTGGGATATAATATCACATTGTACTTATGACCTAGTTGTATAAATGAAGTTTGATGTTGACTCTATCTTTGTGGTTGGTTAATGATTAATGATTTGATTTGATTACGTGAATTGTCCTTCACCTAGGACTATGTTCACAAAGTTGTTCTTAAATTTTGTTTAATGTGATTTTGGATCTTGGGAATTTCGTGTGAAACAGAAAAGATATTAAATATTATTCCTAGGGGTGTGACAATATCTCCTTAAGTAGAAAGAATTTTTCTTGAGATAGCGGAGTTAATGTCAAAGAATCTCTCTCATGACATGCACCCATATAGATACACACTTTTCATTGAACTTCAACTCTTATCTTAGGAACCATTGTAAATACAATGCCAAGAAGAGGAGTTATTCTTTTCAGACTTCAACCCATAACTTTATGTACCACTGCCAATTTCTCGCAGTGCCAAATAGGGGAGTCACTTTTCTTTGTGGATTTTGGATTCTTTCTTCTCAACAAATAACAAAATGGACTTTAATGATTTACTAGGTTTAATCAATTGATATTAATCCAAAAATCACACAACATATGCTCATTTTATCCTAAAGAATTACTTCACTTTGAAATCTCATTCATTAAACAATATATTCACCCAAAACTTCATGTATCAATCAATGGAAAACTTCAATAGATTATATCAAAGAAATAAACTCATAATTTTAGGTTTATATTCAATCCTCAAGTATTGCCATGAACAATATTTCATCATCAAGAAAAATTTTGACATGGTAACAGCAGCATTTTCATGAATAAACAAACCACACAGTTGTATATCACATATATACCAAATTATAACAAAAATCATCTTTACCAAATTACAAATCATACCAACACATAATATCAATCCTAAATATCAGATTATCAAATACAACCATATCGAACCATTATCAAATCAAGTATCAATAGACTCTCAATACAACCATATCGAAAGAAAGTATAGCAAATATCAAATCATGTTATACAACCAAATCGAAAGTATGTAGCAGTGAAAACTAATTGAGGATCAGAAGCGGCGGACACAAGAAGCATGACAAAGTCATCCTTCCCTACAAGAGTATAAAATCATGATTAATCTATAAAGCATAAGTAAGCATATGTAAGGAAAAATGATACTCACAAAGGTCTACACATCAGAGTCCATCTCTTCGTCGTCTCCGTCAGCCTGAGTGACATCCATGGGATCCCGAGAACCTCCCTCTCCTGCATCTCCATAAATACCACCCCTCCTGGTATCCTCGGAGCCAAAGCGATCATAGAGAAAGTTGCCCATCTCTTCCATGTATTTCCCCAATGCCTCGACGTCCTAGTGGATGTGACTCATGGTATCGGTCATCCTCTCCATGCGCTGCTCCTGCCGGTACATCTGGGCAGAGAGAGCCTAAAAGCCTGGGTCTCGATAGTTCTGCCAATCACTCTGATCTGGGGCAGCTCGATGTGAGGAAGATCCAGTGGCTCCGTGCTGTGGTGGATCGGTGGCTCTAGGAGGTGAGGAATCTATACCAATCCCAAATGGGTCATCACCCCAAGTAGGAGGTGGTGGTGGCACTGAGGTCTCTAGTACAGGAGTGGCATAAGAAACGCAGCTCGGTGACAACTTCCAATATTCTTGATTTTGCACTATAGTCCTTCCTGTGTTCGGCAGTGGCAGGGTTGGAAGCCCAGGCCGAAGAATCAAGCAATATGTATCTCAATCTCGGACAATCATCTCCATGGCCACGCAGGATTCAATGTCTATCCTTGCATTGCCCCTAGCGACTTCGATCCCATATGGCTCAACGTTGATGTATATGCCCTCAGACTGAGTTTTGGTCCTTCTTTGTACTACTTAAACATTGATATTTCTTATATCATCCTGGCATTGTCGTTATCAATGTTCGTCTACACCTATGATAGTGTACTTACATGATAATGTGCCTAGAGACATATTGGATCTGTGCTCAAATGGTTCTCCCAATCGATGTACCTGAGCGGATATGGGACAGCTCTGGTGCTTGTGAGACTGGTATATGGGCTGGTTAGGCACGAGGTGCTAACGCAAACATATGGATATGTCAGTGGTGGATATACTAGACCGACCCACTGTGAGGCAATGACTTGGTGTCAGGAGTTATCCTCACAAGTGACAAGAGATGCATTGATCCCTTCACTTGAGGTCATTCACCATTCTATATGGTTAGGGACATGCTTTGATACAACCTAACACCTCGCCGTAGTTGGGAGGTAATAACAGTTATCATTGAGCATGTCATGACCCATATGAGAAGGTCAATGGACAGACAGAGGATTTGCCCCTTCCTGAGGGAAGCTTGATATCCATGGAGCTCCTCTATGGTTCTATGACTATAAGTGTTTGGCCATACCCAGGTGAGAACCTGATTTAGTCATAGCCATGAGATTGGTTGAAAACTGTTGGGGTATGCCCTTAAGGCTAATGTTTGAGGCCTTGGGATTGTATCAGTATCATGTAATAAACTCTTGTGTTTATAAAGGCATGGTTATTATTCAGGTTGTTACCTTGTCTGCTGTAATAAGTGTACTACTGAATAATGTCTCAAAGCTGTTCAGCTAGGCTGACATGCTAAATGTCCTTAGTCGATATATCTTGGTGAACATGAGACAGCCTTGATATGATTGAGACTAATATGTATTCTAATCTTATAGGATGCTTCGAGCATGGAATAAGATGTAGACTCATGGGTACATTGGATGTACTGGACAGACCCTACTAGGATATTCAATTGCTTGTCACAATGTGAATGATCCTTGATTGCAACAAGTGGCACATGTCCTCTGACTTGAGATCACTTGTGTTTCTAAATGATGATTGTCATTGTTTTGAGGTAGTTCAATATCATTTGAAACATAATGGTTATAGACTATCTTGGATAATGATCATGAGTCAGGTTAGGGCACTAGTGATAGATAGAGGATTGCCGTCTCCTTGTTGAAGGAGTGTGGTGTTCTATAGGGGCCCCCTAGATGAGATGATTGAGAAAGTGTATGGCCATACCCAGGTGACTATGCTCATCTGATCTAATCATGCTCATCATATTGGAGTTACAAGCTTGACAGGCTTGTCCAATAAGAACATCTAGTGGCAAAGGAAACATGTAATGCCTAGTGAGTTGATTCACGCTTGTGCTGTGGTTTGGGTGAAGTCTTGGAAGACTCTTTCCTTTATATCGGGAGACAGTGATGTGTTGCTAGATACCCCTCACTGATCGTGATAACGTGAGTTATCGTTACCGACATTTAAAGGAAACCCTCAGGGTCGCACAATTTGGTGATATGTCTTACTTAAGTCAGATCGTGTGGACTGAATTGTTTGGGTTCAGTTTAAAGGGAAAGAGACTCTGATTGTAAGTGAGATCTGGTCTGATCATGTTTGATTGATTGGGGCTTGAGATCGGTAAGCTTCGATCGAGAGAGTTGATGCTAGATCGGTGAGATCAAGTGCATCAAGAGATGAACGGTTAGATCTTGAACCCTTTGGTTCAGAGTGAGATCTAGA
Source organism: Costus lasius (assembly GCA_027563935.2). Lineage (NCBI taxonomy): Eukaryota > Viridiplantae > Streptophyta > Magnoliopsida > Zingiberales > Costaceae > Costus > Costus lasius. Next base: position 45,199,435 of record CM050453.2, on the reverse strand, counting down.
CCATGGCTTGGGCTGGTTTAATTTGGTTCTTGAACCAAATTGAAGTGGATTAAAGTTGCTTGAACCGGTTCACAAAGGGTGAACGCTTGGTTCAAGGCGTTAGGCGTTTTTGGTTTGGTTGTGGCGCATGGCTTCATATCTTCCATTTATGGAATGTAATGAAGGCGACTTCACCTTAACGCAAAAGCGTTTTGAACGCTCGACTTCACTCTTCTCTTCTCAACGTTCCTCTTTGGGGGCGAAAGGATTCGGACGAGAAGGAGAAGAAGAAGGTTACTCTCGCCAAGCTTCATCTCGAAACACCCTCACGCGACAAGGATTCTTTGAAGTGCTTTTGCTAGCACAAAGGACTAAAAGAGCAAGCTATCGTCATCGGTTGTGTGCGTCACCTTTGGAGAAGGAGCACTTGAACCTTTGCTTCCAAGGCATCATCAAATCGATGGCATTGGTATGATCTTTTAGATCTATTCCTCTTATACAAGTTGATCATATGCTTTTATGATTGCGATCCCATGAAGCCCTATCTTCCGCTTGCAAAACTCTATATGTGCGCCACAATCAGGGTTTCGGCTCCCCTCTTGAAAGGGGTTTCTTCAAAAACAAGTGGTGACACACTTGTCCAATCAGATGTTAGTTCGGCAAAGAGATAATAATGCATCTATACCTAGTTGCGATGAAGGGGATGTCGATGTCGATATCCATTCCAATGACCTAGGTAGCAGCGATGCACTGCTACTTGCCACTCACTGTTTGTGGTAATGTTTGGTCAGCACTGCCAGCATCAGAGGAACCTACAGGGTCGCACACCTTGATACTCGAGTTCTCATATTGATCGGGAAGCCTTATGATCGAGTTATTGGATGACTTGGATCTATTTTAGAGATTTTATAAGTACCAATGGGCCTGATGAAATGGAAGAGAGTTATTGGAGCCAAACTTCATTTTTGGCAGGTTGACCCGTATTTGACCATGGTTGGTCAAATTTGGATTAGGGTTGCATTGGATTGGATCCAATTGCTTAATCAACCCATGTAATGAAGTTTGGGCTTGCTCAGTACCCAATGAGGCCCAATAACAAGTTGTCATGAAGAGGACATTGGCTAAAAGGGCATAATGGGGACAAATCTCTACCCCATTGGTGCATAGGGGCATAATGGGGTGGAGTGGGCGGTTTTGCTTCATAAGGAAGCATCAGGCACCTCCCCCCTCTACCTAGGATGGTATGCTTGCTTCTTAGGCAAGTATTGGGGCTGATATGGCTTGAAGGACTTCTTAGGAAGGTCATTGGCGCATATGGATTATTAGGAGAGGTTTATGGTAAAGTCTTGGAGACTTTCCTTACCTCAAACCCTAATTACTCCCTCCCCTTTTATCCTAGCCGCCCCTTCCTTCATGACTTGCGCCCAACCCTTATTCTTGTCGCCCCTCAAGCCTCTACATATCTAGGATATGCGAGAGGCTCAAGGTGATGATGATCTTGGCGTGAGCAAGAAGTAAAGGGCAAAGAGCAAGGCTTTGGCGCAAGTCTTCTCTTATATCTTCTACCTAGCCGCAAACCTCTTCTATCCTTCTTCTCTTAGAGCAAGGAGGGATAGGACTAGGTTTCTTCATCCCCTTGCCTCTTATCTTGGCGCATCTTCCCTAGAAGTTCGTACAAATAAAGATGAGGAGTTGAAGACATGGCGGCATCATCTCCTCTTCTTCTTCATTGGCGCATATACCTTGGAGGTAGCGCAAGGCTTGAAGAAGGTTGCACAAAGGCTTGGATCTTCTTCCCGAGGCTAGCACCGAGCATGGAAGGAGAGAACTCAAGGCATCCGTATGTGCAAGACTGCAGAGGGCGGACATTTGGGCGCCTACCTCGACATCGATCCTCAAGCTTGCTAAAGGTACTTACTATCTCATCGTGTCGACCCCCTCACAAGAGATCTTCACTAGGTTTTGGGACCGGCCTGTTTCGGAAATATTCTTCCGCTGTGCATGCATTGTATTCTCTGAAAATTTGTAAAATATTCCCAGGGTTTCCCAACACTCAATCCCCAAGTATAGTGCTATAGGAGTAAGGAATCCTCCTATCACTATTGTTCCTTTCTTAGCCCTAGCCACCTTATCCAAATGTTTCATAAAGAAGAAAGCCACATCCATAATATATCCATGAAGCACCAAAGAAAAAACAACTCAGTATGACGAACCATACCATCACTATCTCCTCGCCTGAAGATGGTATGTTAAAGAACTCGGTGGGCATATCTGACACACGGGTTTGAGATGCTTGTGGCTCTGGCTAATGAAGGTGAAAATCTGGTCTCTGTTGTGATCTGATTCCAGATGACATTTTCAATAAATACAATAGGCGGCTCGGTACGCCCTCTCTCTGGAAGAATATGCATCGAATATCTTTGAATGTGAGCCTCCTATCTTCGTTAGCCATCCTGAATCTGATCTCTCCTTCCGCTGAACGATCTTCATACTCATCCCAATCTACCTCCAAACTACTGAGAAATTCCAACACTATAGGTAGATAGGTCTGGGGAGTCAGGTCAAAAAATTGTCTTATAGCAATATGGTCAAACATCCACAACACATCCTCTTTCAATCCCAAGAGCTCTAATGCTCGTGTATTAGTATATTTGATTTTAACAATGCGTCTGGTTAGAAGTTGATTGTACATTTGTTCCTAAACTTCATCCCTGAATATGATACCAAAAGGGTTTGATGGAGGAGCTGGGGGTTCAGCTGGGGTTTTCCCCTTTCTCCTTGAAACCATTCTCTTGACCAGTGACATGATGATGGAAGTAAAAGATTTCAAAGTTGAGAAGAAACTGGAATGAACAGCGTTTTTACCAAAGGGGCGTACAGTGCTGAAAACTAGGCTGGATTCAAGCTTCAAATTCGGGTTTCTGAGTAGAAATGGAGTTTCCAAACAAATTGAGGGATGAACTTCTACCTCTTGCAAAGCTTTCTGGAGCTGGAAGCAGCTCAATTGAAGCTTGGATGAGGAAGAACGAGCAGGGGCAAAATTCAGCGAAAAAACAGTGACTGAGCTCGATTTGAGCTCGAAAATCCTCAAATCTCAGGTGGAAATTGCTAGAAATTGGTTAGGAAAGGTCGCAAGAGGGTTAGGGATGCAAGGAGTCGAAGAAATCCAGAAGTAGGCGCGATTTGGAGGGAAGAAACCCTAAAAACATGGCACCGATCCCGCGATTTGGGGTCGGCCAAATTACGGTACCGTAATGAAATTATGGTAGTGCCGTAAAATTACAGCAAACTCTTGGTAGAGAAAAATGTCATATTACGGCACCGTGAAGTCAATTACGACACTACCGTATTTCGTTCGAAAGATCCAAAAGTTTCTGTAAGAAAATGTTCCAGTTTTACGGTACCATGAAAAGCATCACGGCACTGCCATAATCTCCACAAAAATGCAAAAACTTTCTGGTCAAAATTGTCCAAAAATATGGTACTGTGAAAATCTCCACGGCACTGCTGTAAAATGCTCAAAAGTCTCAAAACTTTCTAGTTGAAAACGGACATAAATTACGGTCTGTAAAATCTATCACGGTAGTGCCGTAATCCAAGTAAATCTTTCAGTAGAGAATCAACATGGAATTACGGTACCGTAATTTGTCAAAAATCATGAAAATCTCCGAAGAACGTACCTAAAAAAAGAGAAAAAGAAAAATTAATCTAAACAAAATAAATTAAGACAAAAACAAGCCAAAAATAAAAGAAAAAGTGCTTGGGTTGCCTCCCAATAAGCGCTAATTTAAAGGTCATTAGCTTGACCATTCTGCACTCAGATTTGCTCATGGTTCATCAAGTAGAAAATTCTCTCCTTCTTCAATCTGCTCCTCATGGTAGTAGTGTAACAATCTTTGGCCATTAACTTTAAACACCCCCTTCTCATCAATCCAAATATCAACTGCTCCATATGGATAGGTCTTCTTAACCTGAAAAGGTCCAGACCAACGAGATTTAAGCTTAGCGGGAAAAAGTCTCAATCTAGAATTAAACAAAAGAAAAAAGCCACCTGGCTGATCCTTTCTGAGTATGTGTCGATCATGCCATCTTTTAGTCCTCTCCTTATAGATCCTTGCATTTTCATAAGCAGAGAGTCTAATCTCATCGAGCTCGTTCAATTGTAACATTCGTTTTTCACCCGCGCTCTTTAAGTCAAAATTATTGCTCTGATCGCCCAGAACGCCTTATGCTCAAGCTCTACAGGAAGGTGACATGATTTTTCATAAATTAATTGAAAAGGAGACATACTTATTGGTGTTTTGAAGGCAGTCTAGTATGCCCAAAGTGCATCATCAAGCTTGAAAGCCCAATCCTTCCTTGTTCTTGACACTGTTTTCTCCAATACCCCTTTAATCTCTTTATTCGATATCTCCACTTGTCCACTTGTTTGGGGATGGTAAGGTTTTGCAACTCTATGATTTACCCCATATTTTCTAAGCAAAGCTGAAAATCTGTGTTCAATGAAGTGAGAGCCTCCATCACTAATTACTACTCATGGGATCCCAAATAGTGGAAAGATAATCTTTTTAAACAATTTAATCACAACCCTATAATCATTAGTAGGAGAAGCAATGGATTCCACCCACTTGGAGACATAGTCTACCGCCACAAGTATATACTTGTTACCTCCAGACGATGGAAACGGACGCATAAAATCAATCCCCCAAACATCAAATATTTCAACTTCAAGTATTGTGGACAAAGGCATCTCATTCCTCTTGTTGATGTTCCCCATCCTCTGACAACTATCACAAGATAGTATAAAATTTCTTGCATCTTTAAATAAAGAGGGCCAATAAATCCAGATTGTAACACTTTAAAAACAGTCTTCTCAGTACTAGCATGCCCTCCATATGATGATCCATGACACTGTAATAACATATCCATGAATTCTTCTTCAAGGATACATCTCCTAAATATGCCACCTGCACATCTTCTAAAAACATAAGGTTCATCCCAAAAATAGTGCTTGACATCAGCTAAAAATCTTTTCTTGCCTTGATAACTCAAATCAATAGGAAAGATATTAGCAACACGATAATTCACTATGTCTACATACAAAGGAGCCTTAATCTAATCAATCCTCAAAAGTTGTTCCTCATGAAAGCAATCATTAATAATATCACCTTTATTATTTTCTACAATTGTCCTCGAAAGATGATCTACAACAAAATTTTCAGTTTCTTTCTTGTCCTTGATCTCCAGGTCAAATTATTGTAGAAGTAAACTCCATCTCAGCAACCGCGGTTTACTGTCTTTCTTCTACATCAAATATTTAACCGCTGTATGATCAGTGTACACCACAACTTTTGAATTTATCAAATGCAAAAATAATAGCTAAAAGTTCCTTCTCGGTTGTGGTGTAATTCTTCTGTGTCTTATCCAAAGCTTTACTAGCATAGTAGATAACATAAGGCTTCTTTTCCTTTCTTTGTCCTAGAACTGCTCCTATAGAAAAATCACTGGCATCACACATAAGCTCAAAAGGCAATTCCGAGTCAGGTGGCTACATAATAGGTGATGATATTAAGGCCTTCTTCAGTTCCTGAAAAGCAAACAAACACTTCTCATCAAAACAGAATTTAGCATCTTTACAAAGTAAATCAGTGAGTGGTTTAGCAAGTTTAGAAAAGTCCCTGATAAAATGCCGGTAGAATCCTACATGTCTCAAGAAGCTTCTAACCTCCTTAACCGTGGTGGGTGGTGCTAGCTTCTCAATCACTTCAACTTTGGCCTTGTCGACTTCAATCCCTCTCTCTGAAATAAGGTGACCCAAAACTATTCCTTGTCTAACCATAAAATGACACTTCTCCCAGTTAAGGACAAGGTTAGTTTATTCACACCTCTACAAAACTCGAGATAGATTAGCCAAATAATCATCAAAGGAAAAACCATAAACAGAAAAATCATCCATGAAAACATCCATAAAATCTTCAATAAATTCAGAAAATATTGCCATCCTACACCTCTGAAAAGTAGCAGGTGTATTACACAATCCAAAAGGCATCCTTCTATAAGCAAAAGTACCATATGGGCAAAGTAAAGGTGGTTTTATCTTGATTATCAGGATGAATGGGAATTTGAAAAAAATCCAAAATATCCATCAAGAAAACAAAAATAAGAATGCTTAGCAAGTCTCTCAACCATCTGATCAATAAAAGGTAAAGGGAAGTGATCTTTCCTAGTGGCAGTATTTAATTTCCTATAATCAATACACATGCGCCAACTAGTGACTGTTCTAACAGGTATCAACTCATTATCTTTATTTTTCATAATTGTGACACCCCCCTTTTTAGGAACACAATCTACAGAACTTATCCACTTACTATCAGAGGTAGAGTAGATAATACTGGCATCAAGCAATTTCAATACTTCCTTCTTTACAACTTCCTTCATAGATGGGTTGAGTCTTCTTTGAAAATCCACATGTGGCTTGTGCTCATCCTCCATATGAATCCTGTGCATACAAAAAAAAGATTAATTCCTTTCAAGTCATCAATGGTATACCCAATTACCTTTCTATGAACCCTCAACTCCTTCAAGAGCAAATCAGTCTCCCTTTCATCCAATTGAGCATCAACAATCACAGGGTAAGTAGAGTTAGGACCAAGAAATTCATAGCGAAGGTTATCAGGTAAACCTTTTAGTTCAACTTTTGGGATTTTTTCCTTTTCATCATCAAATATAGTGCAATCCAAAATATCATGAGTTTCATTACAATAATCACCATCAAAATCAGAATCATCAATTTCTTCATAAGAATTTTTACAAGATTTAGCATCAAAATCATAATTAGAATCATAAGCAGAATGATTATCAAACAAAAAACTAAGATCATAAACCACATCATCAACAGCATGAACACTACAACATGAACTAGCATATGAAGGTTTTTTCAATGAATCATTCAAATCAAACTCAATTTTGCTATCACCAATATTCAGAGTGAGTTTACCATTCTTTACATCAATAAGTGCTCCTGCAGTGGCTAAGAACTGTCTACCAAAAGTAATAGGAATCTTCGCATCTTCTTCCATCTCAAGAGCAACCAAATCAGTAGGTACAAAATAATTACCAACTTGGATAGGAACATCCTCAAGAATACCTACAGGATACTGAAGGTCCCCTACACAAGGGGGGCGAAAACCCTAATAGGTGGCGCAATAACATTCTAGCGGAATCTAGGGCTTTCAAAATCGCATAGCATGTATTATGATCAACTTTAAAACATGAAATGAACTCATACCGAAGCCATATAATGGAAGGCGCCTTGGAAGCAAGAGAACAAGAGAGCTCTCCTCCAAATCGTCACACACAAGATGATGTTGCTTCCTCCCTTGGTGCTCCTTGTGCTAGCAAGGTTCCAAGAGGTCCTTGTCGAGTGAAAGGGAAAGATGAGATGTCCTTCTCTTGGCCGAATCCTCCTCTACCTTCAAGGTGTCGCCACTCACGAAAGCGTCGAGAGGAATATGGGCGAGAGGCGAGAATAGAGAGCACTCTATTCGGTCGTGAACAACATCTCCAAGTGGAGATCGTGGTTACTAAAAATAGCCACCACACTTCGCTCCAACGTTCACGCCAAGTGAACATGTCGCCAACTCCTCTCCCCTTGAACCATGCGCTCATTAAACGAGCCGGTTCAAATTGGTTTGGTCCAGAGACCAATTAAGCCAAGCAATTAAGTCCAGATCTCAAATAAACCCTAAGGCTCCAGATCTGACCGTTCATCTCTTGATGCTCCTGATCTCATCGATCTAGCATCCAATCTCTCAATCGAAGCTTACCGATCTCAAGCCCTAATCAATCAAACATGATCAGACCAGATCTCACTCACAATCAGAGATTAAATCCTTTTAAACTGAACCCGAACAATTCAGTCCACTCGATCTGACTTAAGTAAGCCATATCATCAAATTGTGCGACCCTGAGGGTTTCCTTTAAATGTCGGTAACGATAAATCATGTTATCACGATCAGTGAGGGGTATCTAGCAACACATCACTGTCTCCCGATATAAAGGAAAGAGTCTTCCAAGACTACACCCAAAACACAGCACAAGTGTGAATCCACATCACTAGGCATACATGTTTCCTTTGCCACTGGATGTTCTTATTGGACAAGCGTGTCAAGCTTGTAGCTCCAATATGATGAGCATGATTAGATCAGATGAACACAGTCACCTGGGTATGGCCATACACTTTTCTCAATCATCTCATCCAGGGGGCCCCTTTAGAACATCACACTCCTTAAACAAGGAGACGGCAATCCTATGTCTATCACTAGTGCCCTAACATGACTCAAGTTCATTATCCAAGATAGTCTATAACCATTGTGTTTCAAATGATATTGAACTACCTCAAAACAATGACAATCATCATTTAGAAAACACAAGTGATCTCAAGTCAGAGGAAATGTGCCACTTGTCATATTCAAAGATTATTCACATTGCGACAAACAATTGAACATCCTAGTAGGGTCTGTCCAGTACATCCAATGTACCCATGAGTCTACATCTTATTCCATGCTCGAAGCATCCTATAAGACTAGAACACATATTAGTCTTAACCATATCAAGGCTGTCTCATGTTCACCAAGATACATCGACTAAGGACATTATAGCCTGTCAGCCTAGCTGAACAGCTTTGAGACATTATTCAGAAGAACATATATTGCAGCAGACAATGTAGCTAACTGAATAATAACCATGCCTATATAAACATAACAGTTTATTACATGATACTGATACATTCCCAAGGCCTCAAACATTAGGCTTAAGGGCATACCCCAACAATCTCCCACTTGCACTTAATCTAATGGTTGAGAAATCTCAAACCCATATTATTACAGTGCTTCTCATGCTTCTGCTGCGCCAGAGGCTTGGTAAGCGGGACTGCCAGATTGTCATCTGTATGAACCTTGCAGATTTTGATCTCGCCACGATCTATGATCTCCCTGATCAAATGAAACCGTCTCTGTATGTGCTTGGACTTCTGGTGCGACCGTGGTTCCTTTGCTTGTGCGATTGCTCCAGTGTTATCACAGAAGATAACCAAAGGATCTGCACTCGAAGGAACAACACCAAGTTCTCTCACGAACTTACGAATCCACACTGCCTCCTTGGATGCTTCCGAGGCTGCAACATACTCGGCTTCTGTTGTGGAATCAGCAACAGTTGACTATTTGAAACTCTTCCACACCACTGCTCCTCCATTCAAGCTAAAAACATAGCCTGATTGCGATCGGAAATCATCCTGGTCAGACTGGAACGAAGCGTCAGTATATCCTTCAATACTGAGTTCTTCCTGACCACCATATATCAAGAACATATCTTTGGTCCTCCGCAGATATTTTAAAATATTCTTGACTGCAATCCAGTGTGCCTGACCTGGATTACTTTGGAAACGACTGGTCACGCTTAACCCGTAAGCAACGTCTGGGCGAGTACACAACATCGCATACATAATGGATCCAATAGCCGAAGCATAAGGCGTATTGTCCATTTCATCTTTCTCAGTCTGTGTTTGTGGACACTGACTCTTCGAAAGACTCAGACCATGTCTGACTGGAAGATATCCTCGTTTAGAATTCTCTAAATGAAATCTTTCCAGGACTTTATCGATGTAAGTACTCTGGCACAGCCCGAGAAGCCTCTTAGATCTATCCCTGTAGATCTTCACACCTAATACATAGGCTGCTTCTCCTAAATCTTTCATCTGGAAACATTTCCTTAACCATGCCTTCACAGCATGCATTTCAGGAATGTCATTTCCAATGATCAAGATATCATCGACGTAGAGGACTAGGAAAGTAATTACGCTCCCACTAAACCTCTTATATACACACGGGTCATCCTCGTTCTTGATGAAACCAAATTCCGTGACTGATTCATCAAAACGAATATTCCAGCTTCTTGATGCTTGCTTAAGTCCATAAATGGACTTCTTTAACTTGCATATCTTATGACGATCTGATGGATTAGTGAAACCCTCAGGTTGTGTCATATACACATCCTCATCCAGATTTCCATTAAGGAAAGCTGTTTTCACATCCATCTGCTAGATCTCATAATCATAATATGCAGCTATCGCGAAAAGAATCCGAATAGACTTAAACATAGCTACAGGTGAGAAAGTTTCATCATAATCTATCCCGTAGATTTGTTTGAAACCTTTCGCAACTAGCCTGCCTTTATAGGTAACCACGTTACCATCCATGTCAATCTTCTTCTTGAAGATCCACTTACAGCCTATAGGGATAACTCCCGGAGGCGGATCAACCAAATCCCAAACTTGGTTATCTGACATGGAGTCCATCTCGGCTCGCATAGCTTCAAGCCATCTAGCTGACTCCGGTCCACTGACCGCATCCGCATAAGTGAGGGGTTCATCATGATCAATGATGTAGACTCCGTCATAGCGCTCAGGCTGTCGACGAATCCTTCCCGATCTTCGCGGTTCCCGTGATATCTGAGCCTCAGGTTGTTCAATAACCTGATCTACTGGCTCAGGCTCATCCAATTCTGCTTGAGCACTTTGTCCTTCCTCTGGATTCTCATCCAGCTTTATTTCTCTCCCACTGGCCTCTTGCAGAAGAAACTCCTTCTCAAGAAATATGGCCGTCCGAGCAACAAAAACCTTGTTCTCTTTGGGATCGTAGAAATAATAACCCTTAGTTTCCTTAGGGTAACCGACAAAGATGCATTTGTCAGATCTGCTCTCTAGTTTCCCAGAGGCGAGCTTTTTGACATAAGCCTCGCAGCCCCAGATCCTGATAAATGTCAAGCTTGGCTGTTTCCCATACCATAACTCATATGGAGTTTTTGAAACGGCCTTGGATGGCACTCGGTTTAGTACCTTTGCAGCTGTTTCCAGTGCAAAAACCCCAAAAGGAGTATGGAAGAGTAGCCTGACTCATCATAGAACGAACCATATCAAGTAACGTTCTATTTCTCCTCTCGGACACACCATTCCATTGCGGTGTTCCTGGCGGAGTGAGCTGTGAGATAATCCCACACTCCTTCAGATAGTCAGTAAACGCATGACTTAGGTATTCTCCACCTCGATCTGAGCGAAGTGCCTTGATATTTCGGCCTAGCTGATTTTGTACTTCATTCTTGAACTCTTTGAACTTGTCAAAAGATTCACTTTTATGTCTCATTAAATAGACATACCCACATCTACTGAAATCATCAGTAAAGGTAATGAAGTACTGATAGCCACCTCTGGCATGTTTACTAAATGGCCCACACACATCAGTGTGTATAAGGTCAAGTAAACCTGAAGCCCTTTGTCCTTTGTTAAGAAAAGGTGACTTCGTCATTTTGCCCATTAAACAAGCTTTGCATGTATCAATCTCCTTGTAGGAGAATGATCCCAGCAGTCCATGATCATGCAACCGCTTAATGCGTTTCTATTTAATATGGCCTAAACGACTATGCCATAGCAAGGTGCTGTCATCAGCATTCTTGGCTTTCTTAATATCAATTTTCTGTATAGAACATTCCATGTCCAACATGTATAACCCATTGCTAATTGAACCAGTTGCATAAACAATATTATCATAAGATAAAACACACTTTGAAATATTGCATTCAAAGGAAAAACCCTTCCTGACAAGAGAAGGAATGGAGATAATATTTTTAGTAATACTGGGAACAAAATAACAACTGTTTAGTTCCAATACAAGTCCAGATGGTAAAGAAATGAAATAGTCTCCTACAGCAACAGCAGCAACCCGTGCCCCGTTTCCAACTCGTAGGTCCACTTCATGCTGTCCCACCTGCCTTCTTCTCTTGAGTTCCTGCACATTTGAACAAATGTGAACTCCACATGCAGTGTCCAACACCCATGATATAGAAGAAGAAAACATGACCTCAGTCACGAATATACCTGAGCCAGAAGCGATGCTTCCCTTCTTATCTCCTTGGAGCGCTTTACAGTCCTTTTTCCAGTGACCCAGCTGGCCACAGTGGAAACACCTGTATTCCTTGGACCGCTTCACCTTCTGCTTCAGAGCCTTGCTGTAGCTCTTGACAGGGGTCTTGCCCTTCTTCCCCTTCTTCTTGTTCCTGGAAGGAACCATTAAGACAGAGGTCGAAGGCTTTCCCTTCAGAGTCTCCTCAGTAGTGAGGAGCATATTCAGCAGCTCTGCTGGAGTACAATCGATTTTGTTCATATTAAAGTTAATAATGAACGCGTCGAATGAAGGCGGGAGAGACTACAGAATAATATCCACAGCAAGCTCCTGGTTGATGGTATGCCCCAGTTTCTCTAGAGCCTCCTTGTGCCCAATCATCTTGAGCACGTGAGCTCCCACTGGGCTCCCTTCAGCCAGTTTGCTCTGAAAGAAAAGCTTTGTCAGATTATAGCGCTCTGTCCTCGCCTGTGTAGCATACAGCATCTTGAGGTTCGCTATCATGTCTATAGCAGACATATCCTCATGCTGACGCTGCAGCGGTGGCGTCATAGACGCTAGCATCAGGCAAGCGACATCAATGCTATCATTGACGTGCTTTTCATAGGCTTCCCGAACCGCCCTTGCGGCGTTCGGAGCGGGCTGAGGCGGTATTGCCGTCTCGAGGACATACAGTTTCCTCTCTGCCTTAAGAACGATCTTAAGGTGTCCGAACCAGTCAGAGAAGTTCGGCCCAGCAAACTTCTCCCTTTCCAGTAGGGATCGCACATTGAAGTTCATGGTGTTCGTTGCTGCAGGTATCTACAACAATGCAAGAACAGCAAGGTCAGTATCAATGTTAAGAATCAATCAGGACTTAAGAAAGATTCTTTTTCTCACTATTTTATCTGACTGAAAAATCCATTAAACAGTCCAAAAGAGTAGACACTCTTTTAGTGAGATGGGATCCGGATTTCATACTTGGTCTCCGCGTCCCGCTCAGGCGAGATAAGATGCACAGAGAGTACAAGCACTAATCTCCGGTAGGCAGTCCCTGCCGATCGCCAACCCGTGCGATTCCCCTTCATCTGGGCAATCCAGCAGACTGTGCCAACTGAGTTGGTACAACACAGTCTCTGATCCCACAGATGGCTGCCTCCATGTGCTACCATATGCGCCACATATGTAGCCTACATGGTCAAGCTGACCCGACCTACTCCCTGGACCACCATGTGCTATGCTGAGCAACGAGAAGGGATAAATCCCTACTCTGTAACACACAGGTGTAATCCCACACCGTCTGAAGATAGATGGACGTGCCCACTGAGTGGGTACAACACGGCTCCAACGATAATCAGAACAGTGAGGTTTCGCGTCAGAAGGCTTACGAGCTTGATATTTTAGCGTTGGATTTTAACGGTCTTTTTATCTTCTTCACTATCATACAATTCCTATGGTGATAGCAGAAGATAAACTAATCATGCAATTCTAATATTTTAAACAATAATAAAAGAAAGCATGAATCTTATGTGGTAAAAGCCCATAGCCCTAGTAAGACCTTAATTTAACTTAAGTCTTGACTTGCTTTTCTTCATAGGGCTTTTGCTGCTCATCTGGCCCAAACCTGGGCCCAAGCGCCATCTGCAGCTCTGGTGCGCCCACCAGGAATTTGCGCCAGGTCCTAGGGTCGAACCCTAGACCTCCCACCTGGTCCAGCCACTGCTGCAAGCGCCTCTGCCAAGTGTGCTCTGTGCTCTTGTCTAATTAAATTACAAATTTAACTATCTAGACAAGATTGACACGCAGGTCAATTACACATTATAAATTAATTAAACTGTGATTCGCAGATCACAAAAATAAAAATTAATTTACAATTAATTCCCAGGCACGCAGGCCCCAGCACAGCACACATTAAAAACGGGCAGCCCACATAAGCGTAAATAGACAAACATATGGCATCAATCAACATGTGATCCACTCAAGAAAATTTAAATTTCGAAAACCCATAGGCATCAATTTTAATTTCCTTATTTGCCCTACAACCTTACAACGGTCCATTACTAGGGATCCACTCATCCATCCTAGTCAGATCCACTGCCCTTGCATGCACCAAGTCCTAACTGACTTGAGTCGACCATAAGGTCAACAATGCATGCGCCAGGGCTGAACAACCACAATGAGGTCTGGCAAGCGGGTGTGACCCCGGGCCTAACTCATGTGTGTTCACTAGTTGTCTCAATCAGACATCGCTACACGCCTGTCTGCAGTCGACCTGTAGCCACCACGTGCTTGCGCACAGGTGCTACCTGGTCAACCCGTCAAGGCTGTCAGATGGTCTGATCAGACTTTTGGATCTAACCTAGGGGGTGACTTCAACCCTAATAACCCGTCTAAGGGTTTAATGCAAGGCCTTAGATCTAGTGAGTCGCGCAAGTGTTTAAGTTTTAAGAAAAACTACAACATAATATATGCGCCAACTTAACATGCGCCAAGGAGAAAATCATATCTATTACTAGCATGCATTTTCGCCAACATGAAGCATGTAACTATAGATCTATGAATTTGCGCAAAACATGGATCACAATCATTTTCAAGCAATCATAAAACATGCATGAAAACCTCGCTCTGATACCAATTGAAGGTCCCCTACACAAGGGGGGCGAAAACCCTAATAGGTGGCGCAATAACATTCTAGCGGAATCTAGGGCTTTCAAAATCGCATAGCATGTATTATGATCAACTTTAAAACATGAAATGAACTCATACCGAAGCCATATAATGGAAGGCGCCTTGGAAGCAAGAGAACAAGAGAGCTCTCCTCCAAATCGTCACACACAAGATGATGTTGCTTCCTCCCTTGGTGCTCCTTGTGCTAGCAAGGTTCCAAGAGGTCCTTGTCGAGTGAAAGGGAAAGATGAGATGTCCTTCTCTTGGCCGAATCCTCCTCTACCTTCAAGGTGTCGCCACTCACGAAAGCGTCGAGAGGAATATGGGTGAGAGGCGAGAATAGAGAGCACTCTATTCGGTCGTGAACAACATCTCCAAGTGGAGATCGTGGTTACTAAAAATAGCCACCACACTTCGCTCCAACGTTCACGCCAAGTGAACATGTCGCCAACTCCTCTCCCCTTGAACCATGCGCTCATTAAACGAGCCGATTCAAATTGGTTTGGTCCAGAGACCAATTAAGCCAAGCAATCAAGTCCAGATCTCAAATAAACCCTAAGGCTCCAGATCTGACCGTTCATCTCTTGATGCTCCTGATCTCATCGATCTAGCATCCAATCTCTCAATCGAAGCTTACCGATCTCAAGCCCTAATCAATCAAACATGATCAGACCAGATCTCACTCACAATCAGAGATTAAATCCCTTTAAACTGAACCCGAACAATTCAGTCCACTCGATCTGACTTAAGTAAGCCATATCATCAAATTGTGCGACCCTGAGGGTTTCCTTTAAATGTCGGTAACGATAAATCATGTTATCACGATCAGTGAGGGGTATCTAGCAACACATCACTGTCTCCCGATATAAAGGAAAGAGTCTTCCAAGACTACACCCAAAACACAGCACAAGTGTGAATCCACATCACTAGGCATACATGTTTCCTTTGCCACTGGATGTTCTTATTGGACAAGCGTGTCAAGCTTGTAGCTCCAATATGATGAGCATGATTAGATCAGATGAACACAGTCACCTGGGTATGGCCATACACTTTTCTCAATCATCTCATCCAGGGGGCCCCTTTAGAACATCACACTCCTTAAACAAGGAGACGGCAATCCTATGTCTATCACTAGTTCCCTAACATGACTCAAGTTCATTATCCAAGATAGTCTATAACCATTGTGTTTCAAATGATATTGAACTACCTCAAAACAATGACAATCATCATTTAGAAAACACAAGTGATCTCAAGTCAGAGGAAATGTGCCACTTGTCATATTCAAAGATTATTCACATTGCGACAAACAATTGAACATCCTAGTAGGGTCTGTCCAGTACATCCAATGTACCCATGAGTCTACATCTTATTCCATGCTCGAAGCATCCTATAAGACTAGAACACATATTAGTCTTAACCATATCAAGGCTGTCTCATGTTCACCAAGATACATCGACTAAGGACATTATAGCCTGTCAGCCTAGCTGAACAGCTTTGAGACATTATTCAGAAGAACATATATTGCAGCAGACAATGTAGCTAACTGAATAATAACCATGCCTATATAAACATAACAGTTTATTACATGATACTGATACATTCCCAAGGCCTCAAACATTAGGCTTAAGGGCATACCCCAACAGATACTTCACTGAGCGATCGGTGAGCTGCAAAGATATTGAAGTCGGTTTAGGAGCTCCCATATCCAGTTTCCTACACACAGATAGAGACATTAGACTGACACTAGCTCCCGAATCACATAAGGCTCTGTCGAAAGCAACACTTCCAATTAAACAAGGAATAGAGAAACTACATGGATCCTTTAATGTCAGTGGCAACTTGTTTCGAATAAGTGCACTGTATTCCTCAGTTAGTGCCACAGTACCATAGTCCTCTATTTTTCTTTTATTAGATATAATCTCCTTTAAAAATTTTGCATATGAAGGCATTTGAGATAAGACATCAGTAAATGGAATATTAATATACAACTTTTTCAAAATATCCAAAAATTTCCCAAACTGCCTATCTAACTTAGCTTGCACAATCCTCTCGGGAAAAGGAATAGGTGGCCTATATGGTGGAGGTGAACTAGGTCTAGGAATATCAACTTCACAAGGCAAACCACAATTCTGTGAAGGATCATCCTCCTTAGGAGGTGAAGAGCTAGGATGGGATTGCACATGTGCAGGTTGTGATTCTAAAACTGGTTCACTGCTATGTCTAACATTAGGCTCTTGCTCATCATCATCTAATGGTCCCTTGGGGTCTTCTAACTGTTTTCCACTTCTAGTTGTGATTGCATTACAATGTTCCCTAGGATTAGGTTCAGGTTTGGTAGGTTATTTCAGTGGGGATCTATAAGCTGTGCCAGCCTGTTGTGCTATCTGAGCCTCTAAAATCTTATTGTGAGCAACAACACCAACTAACCTAGAGTTAATTTCCTTAAGACTTTATGAAACTACCTCATTTTGCTTCATCTGAGCACCCATGAATTATTCAAACATATCCTCTAAACTAGATTTTTTGGGTTGACTCTGAATTTGTTTCCTCTGCTGATACCCTCTATTTTCATTCTATCCACTAGCATGATTGTTACTCTTCCAAGACATAATAGGATGGTTTCTCCAACCAGGGTTGTAGGTATTAGAGTAAGGGTCATTATTTCTACCTTGATTGTAACCCCCGACTGCATTAACTTGCTCACTACCCTAATCAACTATAACCTTATACTCTTCAGCATAGTGCCCATGGTTCCCACATACATGACAATTAACAGAAGAAACATCAGCAATTTGCATCTAAAAAGAATCAAAACGATTACATAAAGAATCTACCTTTTCTGCTAGAGAACGCCAACCATCACCATCATTCTTATCATGAGGAGGACGATACAACACTCCTCTCTCAGTAGTCCACTGGTTGTGATTTAGCGTCATCTCTTCAATCAACGCATAGGCATCTTCAACAGTCTTCTTCATTAGTGCTCCTCCTGCAGCAGCATCAACAGTTAAGCGAGTGTTGTAAAGCAAACCATTATAGAAAGTTTGAATTAAAACCCAATCTTCTAATCCATGGTAAGGGCACTTCCATTGTAACTCATTGAAGCGCTCTCATGCTTCACTAAGTGATTCGCCATCCCTCTATGCAAAGCCCATGATCTGATTTATCAATTGAGTCATCTTACTGTTAGTGTTATGCCCTAAGACCTATGTTTTGGTCTAGACAAATGTACTACGTACTTTGATATTTATAGATATCCTGGCATTGTCGTTGTCATGGTTTATTATACATCTGCGCATGTGTATGTGTACATGATGATGTCCGTCGAGATACTACTATCTCAATTTGCTTATGTCCCGAATCGAGTACCATAGTGGATAGGGGACAGCTATGGTGTGGGTGAGACTCGTTTATGCGCTGGTTAGCACGGGTTGCTTAACACAGGCATAAGGGTATGTCAAGGGAGATATACTGGACAGACCCGCTGTGAGAGTTCTTCGTGGTGTCTCAAGAAGAATCTCACAGTGATAGAGTTGTATTTGTCCTTTGACTTGAGGGAGATTGTATCTCTGTGTTGTAAGGGATATGCTTTGATACAACCTAACGCCTCGCCGTAATAGGAAGGCCATAACGGTTGTTATTGGGTATGTCTTAAACCAATACGAGAGGTACATCTTGCCGATAGAGGATTTGCCCCTTCCCTGCTGGGAAGCTTGATGTCCATGGGCCCCTAGATGGTGCATGACTGAAAGCGTGTGGCCACACCCAGGTTTAGCCTGATTTAGTCATGACCATCGTCGTTGGAATGAACAAGTGTGACACACTTGTCCAACTTGGACGATCAGCCTGGCAAAAGGACATGGATACTCTTATTCCTTATCACAGTTTGAGGTTGTCGATGGCGACATTTATTCCGATGACTTGGGTAGCGGCGATGTACTACTAGGTGCCACTCACCGCTTGTGATGATTAGGTCATCACTGCCAATGTCAGACGGACCTACAAGGTCGCACACCTAGACGCTAGACACTCCATATTGATCGGTTAGCCTCTGATCGGACCGTTGTATGATTCGAATCATTTTGGGAAGCTGATGCTATGAGATTTCTTATGAGGAGATGATGTTTTATTTTGTTCATGTTTGACCACTAGTTGACTCTAGTGGACTACGTTTGACCTCTGTTGACTTGTGTTGTCAAAAAGAGTCAAACAAGGATCTTGGTGCAAGTTTGGCTTGGCACTTTAGTCACATGAATAAAATAAAAATTATTAATTGGCAAGAGAATTTCTCTTGGCTAATTAATGAGCTTTGGCGCATATTACAATTAATTGTGTCTGCGGGGATTCGAACTCGTGACACTTACTTGTGAATAGGAGCCTATGCACATAGTCCCGCATGGGAAAAATCTCCAAAGAGGAGCTGATGCTTCTATTATAAATAGAGAAGCTCTCTTGGGAGATTTTGCACCAGTCTCTTTTCTCCTCTCCTGTTGTCGCCTCCCCTCTGCTCCTGGCGTGAGGGTCTTGTAGATGACGACGATAAGAAATTTTTTTGCATCAAGGTTAGGACAAGTTGTAGTGCTGCCCACTCCTTGTCGCCAACGCTTCCCCTTCTCCTTGGTGCGCAGTCTTCGTGATTGGCGCAAGTAGAGAAGAAGCTGGAGGCATGGATCTCTTCTCCTGAAGCTAGCACGTGTGTGGAACAGAGGAGTCTCGAGGCAGTCCGTGTGTGCTCGATTGTAGAGGATGGGCCTTTGCGCGTCTCAGCCATCGCCAGCATCAAACTGCTAAGTGAGGTATACCCCTATCACATCCTTTGTATTCTTCGTAAGACGGTCCTTATTGTTGAATTAGGAATCTCGTTTCGGGCTCGCTTCTGCCGTTTTCGTTTTTAAATAGCCCGGGGATTCCCAACACTTACTTGGTGGAAAGTATTTCAGCAGGAAAGCCTTTGACAATTGCTCCCAAGTGGTGAATGTTGAAGTCGGATGAGAATGTAGCTAGGCTTTTGGTCGATCCTTGAGGGAAAAAGGAAACAATCTCAGTCTAAGAGCATCATCAGATACACCATTAATTTTTATAGTATCACAAAATTCAAGAAAGAGATATAAGTGCTGCTTAGGATCTTCCAGAGGAGATCCTCCAAATTGATTCTGCTGATCATTGATACGAAAGCTAGTTTAATCTCAAAGTTGTTTGCATCAATTGCAGGCCTAGTTATACTGGAACAAATTCCCTGTGTATTCAGGGCTGCATAATCTCTAAGTGTCCTTCTCTCTGCTATGATTGATTCTTCTTCTCTCTCTTATGCAAACCTCAATTTTCTGCACAATCTAAGAGTTTTATTAATTTCAAGATCAAAAGGAACTAATGGTCCTGATCTAAGAGTCTTGCACATAAACAAGTAGAAGGTCAGATAAGTTCAGAATTTTGCAGAAAACAAAAGAGAATCAGAATCTATCATAGAAAATACTAAAAACAAAAATAGAAAGCTTAGTCTAGCAATACTATCAATTATATCAATATTAACAAAACCAAGGTCCCCGGCAATGGCGCCAAAAACTTGTTGTAGTCCGCAAGTGCACGGATACTCGAAGTAATATTTAAGATATCGAACCACAGAGACCTCGTTATTAAGTATCGACGAATTGAATTTCACTAGCTAAACAGATCGCGAATAATGCAAATAAACGATTGAACGATATACGAAAAATCAGAGAGAGAGAATTGGGACTAAGGTTTCATCCACCTTAATATTCATGACTAGATATAATTAATGTTCATCAATCTATTTTCGTTATGGTAAAGATATGGCTTATTTGGTAAAGAAATTAACTCGCTTTCGTGCAGTCAATTTACAAAGAACGATCCTCACTCTCGTACAAGATCTATCCAATGTTTAATATAGGTAAAATTCGACAGAGAGATTAAGAATCATTCTCGTGCATTCCATCTCAATGTCAAGATCTCAAGTAAAACTAAGTATTCTCATATCTTAGTTTCACAGGTT
The DNA here is from genome assembly GCA_027563935.2 of Costus lasius. NCBI lineage: Eukaryota > Viridiplantae > Streptophyta > Magnoliopsida > Zingiberales > Costaceae > Costus > Costus lasius. Next base: position 45,178,846 of record CM050453.2, on the reverse strand, counting down.
TTACTTAAGGTTTTCAAACAATCCAATATCTATCTCTACCATATTTTCATGTCCAAAACAATAATAATTTCTAGATCAAAACAGCAACGAGTCAATAAGCTTCTAAAATATAAAAATAAGAACACAACTAATCTCTTACGATGAACTCCTATCATAAATTCTAGGGTTCCAAGTTTTGCGTATCATCTTCTCAGTCCATAGCACAAAACTCTAATACATGTTAATGATTGAAACTAGAGATGATTAAAGATATTAATAACTTAAGTAAAATTACCATACTGAAAATATCATGATGGAATAAAGATCATCTAGTCATTGAAATATCAAGGGGATTACACCCCCTATGTCCCAAGAGAAGGTTTAAGCTAGCATGATGGAAGAATTACAGCAAAACATGGTTTTAGAATGATTAGAAATCGAAAGGGAGGAGTCAAAGTTACAAAACAGTGTTGTAATCAAAATTACAGCCCGTAATTTGTGTAGAGTCGCGATGAACAATGCACGCAACCACGTTTTCATTAATTTCTCCCTAGATCGGCCTCCTTTCACTCTGAAACTTTTGTGGTGTGTTCTCCTTCCTTAAGCGAAGCTTCCTTTCAAATATCATGGCCGGAGATTTGCGCGATGAATGACGATGAACCCTAGCGCAACAGCGATTCTCTGAAATTCTCCATGGTTTGTTATTGAAAATTATTCCTTTTGTTTCAAAAATCTTCTCCTCCATATTTTGAGTCTTCCCCTTTTTTTGGATATTCAATTGGTGCCCTAAATCTCGATAAATCATCTTTTTAAATTCTCGGCGGAAGAATCAGAAAACTGGGCGCAAATTACGGTACCATAACATTCTCCTGAAATCCTCTGAAGTTTCTGCCGGAATTTGGACTGAAATCATGGTACTGTAATATTCATTACGGCATGTTGGGGTCCCCTTCAAGGGGGAGCGAGAAACCCTAAGGTGAGTACCCCTTTCAAGAGGGGGGCGCAAGTGACCTTTCTTTATTTTAGCAGCGGAATTAGGGTTTCACATTTGATCGCATGCTATACATTCATATGATCAACTTAAACATCAAGTGAAAGATGCGTTACCATGGCCATGAGAAGGAGGCGGCTTGGAAGCAAAGACCAAGAGAGATCTTCTCCACAAGTGACGCACACAAGAAGAGAGATGGCTTCTTCTTGTTGATCTTTGTGCTAGCAAAGATCTTCAAGTGTCCTTGCCGAATGGAAGGGATGGGAGACGAGATCTTGCTTGGGCGAGAGCTCCACCCGTTCGTCCACCTCTTCTCCACACGCAAAATTGCAAGAAGCCAAGCGAAGTGAAGTCAAGTGGTGAACGGCTTGGCGTTAGGCGTTTTGAAGAAGAGGCCATGATGACTTACCATAAATGGAAGCATGCACTCATAAACGACCAAAACGCCATCACCCTTTCGAACCATGCGTTCACATAAGTGAACCGGTTCTCTTTTGGTTTAATTGCATTTGGTTCAACAAACCAAATCAAATAAGCCCAAGCCCCCTTTGGTCTAGATCATATCAAACCCTAAGGTTCAAGATCTAACCGTTCATCTCCTGATGCTCCTGATCTCACCGATCTAGCATCACCTCTCTCGATCGAAGCTTACCGATCTCAAGCCCTAATCAATCAAACATGATCAGACCAGATCTCACTTACAATCAGAGATTAAATCCCTTTAAACTGAACCCAAACAATTCAGTCCACACGATCTGACTCAAGTAAGCCATATCATCAAATTGTGCGACCCTGAGGGTTTCCTTTGAATGTCGGTAACGATAACTTTCGTTATCACGATCAGTGAGGGGTATCTAGCAACACATCACTGTCTCCCGATATAAAGGAAAGAGTCTTCCAAGACTACTCCCAAAACACAGCACAAGGGTGAATGCACTTCACTAGGCATACATGTTTCCTTTGCCACTGGATGTTCTTATTGGACAAGCGTGTCAAGCCTGTGACTCCAATATGATGAGCATGATTAGATCAGATGAACATAGTCACCTGGGTATGGCCATACACTTTCTCAATCATCTCATTCAGGGGGGCCCCTTTAGAACACCACACTCCTTGAACAAGGAGACGGCAATCCTTTATCTATCACTAGTGTCCTAATCTGACTCATGATCATTATCCAAGATAGTCTATAATCATTATGTTTCAAATGATATTGAACTACCTCAAAACAATGACAATCATCATCTAGAAACACAAGTGATCTCAAGTCAGAGGACATGTGCCACTTGATGCAAACAAGGATTATTCACATTGTGACAAGCAATTGAATATCCTAGTAGGGTCTGTCCAGTACATCCAATGTACCCATGAGTCTACATCTTATTCCATGCTCGAAGCATCCTATAAGATTAGAACACATATTAGTCTCAATCATATCAAGGCTGTCTCATGTTCACCAAGATATCTCGACTAAGGACATATGCATGTCAGCCTAGCTGAACAGCTTTGAGACATTATTCAGAAGCACAGTTATTGCAGCAGACAATGTAACAAACTGAATAATAACCATTGCCTTTATAAACACAAGAGTTTATTACATGATACTTTTACAATCCCAAGGCCTCAAACATTAGCCTTAAGGGCATACCCTAACAATCTCCCACTTGCACTCAATCTAATGGTTGAGAAATCTCAAACCCATATTATTACAGTGCTTCTCATGCTTCTGCTGCGCCAGAGGCTTGGTAAGCGGGTCAGCCAGATTGTCGTCTGTATGAACCTTGCATATTTTGATCTCGCCACGATCAATGATCTCCCGGATCAAGTGAAACCGTCTCTGTATGTGCTTGGACTTCTGGTGCGACCGTGGTTCCTTTGCTTGTGCGATGGCTCCAGTGTTATCACAGAAGATAACCAAAGGATCTGCACTCGAAGGAATAACACCAAGTTCTCTCACGAACTTACGAATCCACACTGCCTCCTTGGATGCTTCCGAGGCTGCAACATACTCGGCTTCTGTTGTGGAATCAGCAACAGTAGACTGTTTGAAACTCTTCCACACCACTGCTCCACCATTCAAGCTAAAAACATAGCCTGATTGCGATCGGAAATCATCCTTGTAACGCCCTCGAGTTTCTGAATTACGATTTAAGGTTAGAAATTCTGTTTCTGTATTTTTATCTTTTAAAGTTTTGGGATTTTTGCCTAATTGTAGGACTTTTTCCTACAGGGCAAAAATAATTATTTTGGTTGGGGCTTCGAACCCTCAACCTTGACTCTTTGCTCCTGGAATTCTTCCACCATGGTGGCGCATATTTCTATGTTATTGGAGTGGCGCATGGTGGTTAAGCCCAGGTGAGCCCTTAAAACCGATTTTCACTTAAGTTAACTGGGTTATTGGATCTTGGATCCGTTTGGAGTGGGAGAAAAAGAGAAATATCGTGAGAGCTCCTCTCCCTCACGATTTTTGTTGTTTTCTTGCCCTAGCCGCCTGTGGTTGTCGCCCCTTACTGTGTTTGGCGCCTCCTGCAAATTTCTGACGCTGGTGGTGGCAGACTGGTGGTGGACGAAGTTCCTGGAGATCCCTGACCCTCTGTTGTGGCGTTTTTTTTTCTGTGGGCGATTTTCGGTGAGTAATTCGATCCTAAGGAGTCTAATCCTATTTGCAATAATTATCTGTATGAACCAAAAATCTGCAAGTAGATCCTGTGTTTTTCTATTCTATAGGTCGGATCTGAATATGCATGATGATTCAGAAATTTTGTCTTGCTGAAAATTGTAGTCGCCAATCTGACCTTACTGTGCTTTAACCTCAATTTCTCATGATCTATAGATCCAAATCACACGAAACAATTTTTTTATGAAACTAGATTCGCTCAGCTTTGATTCTTATGTAATATCGACCACATCTGAACTATATTCGTGTTGCAATCGGCATTGTTATATAACTTACGAAATCTGTTTTCTGAAAATCTAGAATCTTGACCCTTTTGTGTTCGAACTCTCGTATCTCCCTAGGTATAGCTCGAAATCCTGTGAAACCAGTTTTATTAGACCGTAGGCTTGAAGAGCTTCATTTTGACTCCCATAACGCCTATTTTCGATTAGTTATTGGATCTGAAATATATGTCGTAATTCTGATATATGAATCTGTTTTCTTGAAATCTGAAATTCTGACCCACCTATGTTCGAACCCTTATATCTTCTTGCCTACAATTCGAAATTTTGCGAAACCAGTTTTGTTGGAAACTAGATTCAGAGAGCTTCATTTTGAATATAATATTGACTAGCTTTGGTTCGAAATTGGACCAAAAATATATGTTTCAATCTGACAATATAAATCTGCTATGTTTTGGTTAGACGAATATTCCATTGTGAGAAAAATTTAGCCTGTATGGTTTAATCTCTTAAATTGTGGTCTGTAGTTCTTCTAAAATTTAATTGCTTGATGAGAAATTTTAGAGAAAACAAAATTGGGGATTTAACTAAGAACTTAGGAATTTTCGAAAATCATGGTTCGAGCCAATTTTTGGGCTTTTGTCAATTTTCTTCACGAACGTGTAATTAAAATTATCTGTAGTGGGGGACTGAAATTATTTACATGAAATTTGTACGTTCTGTTAAGGTTCTAAAACTGGCGCCCCTTACAGTAATTTTATAGCTCACGGTTTTAGGAATTTTGAGGAAATTATTTCATGAATAGTTTCTGTTCTATGTTTAATTGTTTGTTATGTGAATATTTTCTGTTCTGTTTATATGTTGTGAATTTTCTGAAAACTTTGAATGTGTTATAACTTTTGTGAGAACATAGACTGGTCTGACATGAATTAAGGATAGTTGCATGAAATCTAAGGAATTCACTCATATATTACTTCTGGTTGATGGTAAAAATTATGAAGTGTGTTCAGCTTTGATTTTCTGCAAATTGTAATTTGTTAAGGACTGGATATTGGGGTGTGTCATTTTCTGGTTTGTCAGACTTTGGGCATGATGTAAGAATTAAGTAGTGGTTGGTCCTACTCCTCCGTTTCAGTATAATCTGTTCTGTAAAATTATGCCCTAGTGTAGCACTCTTCTGTGTTCTTACCCTCCTTCTGTGGCGCTGTAATGGTGCTGATAGTCTACTACGACCCTTGAGACACTATTTCTGTTCAGTTATAGGTATTGGAGGCCAGAGTGCCACGTCCTGACAAGACGGGGGCCACCCACTGATACCTCCTCTACCATTCTGTTCTGGGTATTGGAGACCAGAGTGCCACGTCCTGTCAAGACGGGGGCCACCCACTGATACCTCCTCTACCATTCTGTTCTGGGTATTGGAGACCAGAGTGCCACATCCTGTCTAGACGGGGGCCACCCACTGATACCTCCTCTACCATTCTGTTCTGGGTATTGGAGACCAGAGTGCCACGTCCTGATAAGACGGGGGCCACCCACTGATACCTCCTCTACCATTCTGTTCTGGGTTTTGGAGGCCAGAGTGCCACGTCCTGACAAGACGGGGGCCACCCACTGATACCTCCTCTACCATTCTGTTTCTGATATGCATGCATGTCTCATCCTCGGCAGAGGTGGGGTCAGACCTTCTGTGGTCATCAGGCCTTCTGTGGCCTTTCTGTTTCCGATGTAGACTATCCGTTTGGATTCTGAAAATTCTGATTTTCTGTCTGTCAGTTCTGATTTCTGTAGTTCTGTTTCGATCTGTATTATAGATGTGTTAGGCAGTGTGTTTAGTAGGGAGGGGTTGGTATACTTATATCCTACTTCATGCTTGATGCCTAATGTTATAAGTATCTGTATTTGATTATGTTTTGTTTCTGATATGAGTGTGCATGTTAAGTTGATTTATCTTATCTGTTACAAAAATGTATTTCAACTTATGCATGATATTTTTGTTGTGTACTATGGATGGCTTTTAGTGTCTTTTACTCACTGAGCTTTTTAGCTCACCCCCATTGTTTAAATATTTTCAGGTGAGACATTGGGACAGTGATCGCTACAGCTAATTCACGAATTTACTATGATGCTAATGTTTTATTTAATTTCTAAGAGTTGTCTTCTAAAAAATCTGTCAGGCCTGCGTGCCTAACTTAATTATATGATACGTTTTATCTCCTGAGGGCTTATGCCTGTTTTCAGGATATTATATTATAGTTGTCTCGTTTTAATTGTTAGATACGAGTTTTGGATTCGTGAGATTTAAAATTATTCTTATTCTGAAATGTCCGATTTGAGAGTTATTGTTCTTATTCCGCAATATATCTGAATTTGTGTTTTCCACATATGTGTAGTGTGGACATCTGTTTTATTCCAGGATATGCGTGTCTGTGCAGCAGTAAATTATTATACTTGCTGTCGGATTTTCTGGATTTCCGGATTTCTATTTCCTAGTAAATCGATCCTATTCAGTTCTGTGCGGTTTTCAGTTCCGTAGTAATGTCCTTCGATGCCGCTTTCTTCTTGTGTTTTAATGGAAGAGTAAAAAAATTTTTGAAACCCCGTATTTTACTTGTATGCGTGTGGGGTGTGATTCTGAGGGATGTTACAATCCTGGTCCGACTGGAACGAAGCGTCAGTATATCCTTCTATACTGAGTTCTTCCTGACCACCATATATCAAGAACATATCTTTGGTCCTCCGCAGATATTTTAAAATGTTCTTGACTGCAATCCAGTGCGCCATACCTGGATTACTTTAGAATCGACTGGTCACGCTTAACCCGTAAGCGACGTCAGGGCGAGTACACAACATCGCATACATAATGGACCCAATAGCCGAAGCATAAGGCGTATTGTCCATTTCATCTTTCTCAGTGTGTGTTTGTGGACACTGACTCTTCGAAAGATTCAGACCATGTCTGACTGGAAGATATCCTCGTTTAGAATTCTCTAAATGAAATCTCTCCAGGACTTTATCGATGTAAGTACTCTGGCACAGCCCGAGAAGCCTCTTAGATCTATCCCTGTAGATCTTCACACCTAATACATAGGCTGCTTCTCCTAGATCTTTCATCTGGAAACATTTCCTTAGCCATGCTTTAACAGCATGCATTTCAGGAATATCGTTTCCAATGATTAAGATATCATCGACGTAGAGGACTAGGAAAGTAATCACGCTCCCACTAAACCTCTTATATACACACGGGTCATCCTCGTTCTTGATGAAACCAAACTCAGAGATTGATTCATCAAAACGAATATTCCAGCTTCTAGATGCTTGTTTAAGTCCATAAATGGACTTCTTTAACTTGCATATTTTATGACGATCTGATGGATTAGTGAAACCTTCAGGTTGTGTCATATACACATCCTCATCCAGATTTCCATTAAGGAAAGCGGTCTTCACATCCATCTGCCAGATCTCATAATCGTAATATGCTGCTATCGCGAAAAGAATCCGAATAGACTTAAACATGGCCACAGGTGAGAAAGTTTCATCATAATCTATCCCGTAGATTTGTTTGAAACCTTTCACAACAAGCCTGCCTTTATAGGTAACCACGTTACCATCCATGTCAATCTTCTTCTTGAAGATCCATTTACAGCCTATAGGGATAACTCCCGGAGGCGGATCAACCAAATCCCAGACTTGGTTATCTGACATGGAGTCCATCTCGGCTCGCATAGCTTCAAGCCATCTAGCTGACTCCGGTCCACTGACCGCATCCGCATAAGTCAGGGGTTCATCATTATTAATGATGTAGACTCCGTCATAGCGCTCAAGCTGTCGACGGATCCTTCCCGATCTTCGCGGTTCCCGTGATATCTGAGCCTCAGGTTGGTCAGTAACCTGTTCTACCGGCTCAGGCTCATCCAACTGTGCTTGACTACTTTGTCCTTCCTCTGGATTCTCATCCAGCTTTATTTCTCTCCCACTGGCTTCTTGCAGAAGAAACTCCTTCTCAAGAAAAATGGCCGTCCGAGCAACAAATACCTTGTTCTCTTTGGGATCGTAGAAATAATAACCCTTAGTTTCCTTAGGGTAACCGACAAAGATACATTTCTCAGATCTGCTCTCCAGTTTCCCAGAGGCGAGCTTTTTGACATAAGCCTCGCAACCCCAGATCCTGATAAATGTCAAGCTCGGCTGTTTCCCATACCATAATTCATATGGAGTCTTTGAAACTGCCTTGGATGGCACTCGGTTTAGTACCTTTGCAGCTGTTTCCAGTGCAAATCCCCAAAAGGAGTAAGGAAGAGTAGCCTGACTCATCATAGAACGAACCATATCAAGTAACGTTCTATTTCTCCTCTCGGACACACCATTCCATTGCGGTGTTCCTGGTGGAGTGAGCTGTGAGATAATCCCACACTCCTTCAGATAGTCAGTAAACGCATGACTCAAGTATTCTCCACCTCGATCAGAACGAAGTGCCTTGATATTTTGGCCTAGCTGATTCTGTACTTCATTTTTGAACTCTTTGAACTTGTCAAAAGATTCACTTTTATGTCTCATTAAATAGACATACCCATATCTACTGAAATCATCAGTAAAGGTAATGAAGTACTGATAGCCACCTCTGGCATGTTTACTAAATGGCCCACACACATCACTGTGTATAAGGTCAAGTAAACCTGAAGCCCTTTGACCTTTGTGAGGAAAAGGAGACTTCGTCATTTTACCCATTAAACAAGCTTTGCATGTATCAATCTCCTCATAGGAGAATGATCCCAGCAGTCCATGATCATGCAACCGCTTAATGCGCTTCTTGTTAATATGGCCTAAACGACTATGCCATAGCAAGGTGCTGTCATCAGCATACTTGGCTTTCTTATTATCAATGTTTTGTATAGAATATTCCATGTCCAACATGAATAACCCATTGTTAATTGAACCAGTAGCATAAACAATATTATCAAGAGTAAGATAACACTTTGAAATCTTGCATTCAAAGGAAAACCCTTTCCTGACACGAGCAGGAATAGAGATAATATTTTTGGTAATACTGGGTACAAAATAACAATTGTTTAATTCTAATACAATGCCAGATGGTAATGAGATGTAATAATCCCCTACAACAACAGCAGCAACCCGTGCCCCATTTCCAACGCGTAGGTCCACCTCATGCTGTCCCACCTGCCTTCTTCTCTTGAGTTCCTGCACATTTGAACAAATGTGAACTCCACATGCAGTGTCCAACACCCATGAAATGGAAGAAGAAGATAACATGACCTCAGTCACATATATACCTGAGCCAGAAGCAATGCTTCCCCTCTTATCACCTTGGAGCGCTTTACAGTCCTTTTTCCAGTGACCCAGCTGGCCACAGTGGAAACACCTGTTGTCCTTTGACCGCTTTACCTTCTGTTTCAGAGCCTTGCTGTAACTCTTGACAGGGGCTTTGCCCTTCTTCCCCTTCTTCTTGTTCCTGGAAGGAACCATTAAGACAGAGGTTGAAGGCTTTCCCTTCAGAGTTTCCTCAGTAGTCAAGAGCATATTCAGCAGCTCTGCCGGAGTACAATCGATTTTGTTCATATTAAAGTTAATAATGAACGCATCGAAAGAGGGCGGGAGAGACTGCAGAATAATGTCTACAGCAAGCTCTTGGTTGATGGTATGCCCCAGTTTCTCCAGAGCCTCCTTGTGCCCAATCATCTTGAGCACGTGAGCTCCCACTGGGCTCCCTTCAGCCAGTTTGCTCTGAAAGAAAAGCATTGTCAGATTATAGCGTTCTGTCCTCGCCTGTGCAGCATACAGCATCTTGAGGTTCGCTATAATCTCTATAGCCGACATATCCTCATGCTGACGCTGCAGCGGTGGCGTCATAGACGCTAGCATCAGGCAAGCGACATCAATGCTATCATTGACGTGCTTTTCGTAGGCTTCCCGAACCGCCCTTGCGGCGTTCGGAGCGGGTTGAGGCGGTATTGCCGTCTCGAGGACATACAGTTTCCTCTCTGCCTTAAGAACGATCTTAAGGTGTCCGAACCAGTCTGAGAAGTTTGGCCCAGCAAACTTCTCCCTTTCCAGTAGGGATCGCACATTGAAGCTCATGGTGTTCGTTGCTGCAGGAATCTACAACAATGCAAGAACAGCAAGGTCAGTATCAATGTTAAGAATCAATCAGGACTTAAGAATGATTCTTTTTCTCACTATTTTATCTGGCTGAAAAATCCAGCAAAACAGCCCGAAAGAGTAGAACTCTTTTAGTGAGATGGGATCCAGATTTCATACTTGGTCTCCGCGTCCCGCTCAGGCGAGATAAGATGCACAGAGATGACAAGCACTAATTTCTGGTAGGCTGTCCCAGCCAATCGCCAACCCGTGCGATTCCCCTTCACCTGGGCAATCCAGCAGACTGTGCCAACTGAGTTGGTACAACACAGTCTCTGATCCCTCAGATGGCTGCCTCCATGCGCTACCATATGCGCCACATATGTAGCCTACATGGTCAAGCTGACCCGACCTACTCCCTGGACCACCACGTGCTATGCTGAGCAACGAGAAGCGATAAATCCCTTCTCTGTAACACGCAGGTGTAATCCCGCACCGTCTGAAGATAGATGGACGTGCCCACTGAGTGGGTACAACACGGCTCCAACGATAGTCAGAACAGTGAGGTTTCGCGTCAGAAGGCATTACGTGCTTGATATTTTAGCGTTTGGATTTTAACGGTCTTTTATCTTCTTACTATCAGGCAAATCCTATGGCTATAGCAGAAGATAAATAACACATGCAATTCTAATTATTAAACAATAAAAGAAAGCATGGATCTTATGTGGTAAAAGCCCATAGCCTAAGTAAGACCTTAATTAACTTAAGTCTTCACTTGCTTTTCTTGGGTCTTTTGCATCTCATCTGGTCCAACCCAGGGCCCTAGGGCTCAATGCAGCTCAGGTGCGCCCACCAGCTGAATGCGCCTCTGCGATGTGTGCTTTTGTGCTCTTGTCTAATCAAATACATTTTGATCTATCTAGATCACAATAAAAATGTGATTCGCAGATCACAATAAAAATTAATTTACAAGTTTAATTCCAGGCTCGCAGGCCCCAGCACAGCACACATTAAATTGGGCATCCCACATAAGATTAAATAAACAAACATCATGGCATCATGCAATCAACATGTGATCCATTATAAAGAAAATAAAAGTTTTGAAAACCCATTGGCATCAATTTTAATTTTCTTATGTGCCCTACAACCTTACAACGGTCCATTGATAGGGATCCACTCATCAATCTAGTTAGATCCATGCCCTTTCATGCACCAAGTCCTAACTGACTCGAGTTGACCTAATGGTCAACCATGCATGCGCCAAGGGCTGAACAACCAACATGAGTTCTGGCAAGCGGGTGTGACCCCGGGCCTAACTCATGTGTGTTCACTGGTTGTCTCAACCAGACCTCGCTACACGCCTGTGATGCAATCGACCTATAGCCACCTTGTGCTTGCGCACAGGTGCCATCTGGTCGATCCATCTAGGCTGTCAGATGGTCTGATCAGACTATTGGATCTAACCTAGAGGGTGACTTCAACCCCATCAACCCGTCTAAGGGTTTATAGTAAGTGCATATAGATCTAAATGTTTGCGCGCAAGTAGATATAAGTTTTGATGAAATACCATTCAACATACTTAACATGCGCCAACAAGAACATGCATAAACATGAACATCACACATGCGCCAAACACCTAAAACCTAGCATGTGGTTGCGCATGTGAAATAGATCTATACTAACAAGGATCACAAAACAAACAAAGCAATCATATGAACATATATTAACCCCTCTGATACCAATTGTTGGGGTCCCCTTCAAGGGGGAGCGAGAAACCCTAAGGTGAGTACCCCTTTCAAGAGGGGGGCGCAAGTGACCTTTCTTTATTTTAGCAGCGGAATTAGGGTTTCACATTTGATCGCATGCTATACATTCATATGATCAACTTAAACATCAAGTGAAAGATGCGTTACCATGGCCATGAGAAGGAGGCGGCTTGGAAGCAAAGACCAAGAGAGATCTTCTCCACAAGTGACGCACACAAGAAGAGAGATGGCTTCTTCTTGTTGATCTTTGTGCTAGCAAAGATCTTCAAGTGTCCTTGCCGAATGGAAGGGATGGGAGACGAGATCTTGCTTGGGCGAGAGCTCCACCCGTTCGTCCACCTCTTCTCCACACGCAAAATTGCAAGAAGCCAAGCGAAGTGAAGTCAAGTGGTGAACGGCTTGGCGTTAGGCGTTTTGAAGAAGAAGCCATGATGACTTACCATAAATGGAAGCATGCACTCATAAACGACCAAAACGCCATCACCCTTTCGAACCATGCGTTCACATAAGTGAACCGGTTCTCTTTTGGTTTAATTGCATTTGGTTCAACAAACCAAATCAAATAAGCCCAAGCCCCCTTTGGTCTAGATCATATCAAACCCTAAGGTTCAAGATCTAACCGTTCATCTCCTGATGCTCCTGATCTCACCGATCTAGCATCACCTCTCTCGATCGAAGCTTACCGATCTCAAGCCCTAATCAATCAAACATGATCAGACCAGATCTCACTTACAATCAGAGATTAAATCCCTTTAAACTGAACCCAAACAATTCAGTCCACACGATCTGACTCAAGTAAGCCATATCATCAAATTGTGTGACCCTGAGGGTTTCCTTTGAATGTCGGTAACGATAACTTTCGTTATCACGATCAGTGAGGGGTATCTAGCAACACATCACTGTCTCCCGATATAAAGGAAAGAGTCTTCCAAGACTACTCCCAAAACACAGCACAAGGGTGAATGCACTTCACTAGGCACACATGTTTCCTTTGCCACTGGATGTTCTTATTGGACAAGCGTGTCAAGCCTGTGACTCCAATATGATGAGCATGATTAGATCAGATGAACATAGTCACCTGGGTATGGCCATACACTTTCTCAATCATCTCATTCAGGGGGGCCCCTTTAGAACACCACACTCCTTGAACAAGGAGACGGCAATCCTTTATCTATCACTAGTGTCCTAACCTGACTCATGATCATTATCCAAGATAGTCTATAATCATTATGTTTCAAATGATATTGAACTACCTCAAAACAATGACAATCATCATCTAGAAACACAAGTGATCTCAAGTCAGAGGACATGTGCCACTTGATGCAAACAAGGATTATTCACATTGTGACAAGCAATTGAATATCCTAGTAGGGTCTGTCCAGTACATCCAATGTACCCATGAGTCTACATCTTATTCCATGCTCGAAGCATCCTATAAGATTAGAACACATATTAGTCTCAATCATATCAAGGCTGTCTCATGTTCACCAAGATATCTCGACTAAGGACATATGCATGTCAGCCTAGCTGAACAGCTTTGAGACATTATTCAGAAGCACAGTTATTGCAGCAGACAATGTAACAAACTGAATAATAACCATTGCCTTTATAAACACAAGAGTTTATTACATGATACTTTTACAATCCCAAGGCCTCAAACATTAGCCTTAAGGGCATACCCTAACACGGCAGTGCCGTAATTTTCCAAAAAATTCTCTGTGAGCTACTACCGTGAAATCCATTATGGTAGTGCCATATTCTCATACTACGGCCATAAAATTCACTACGGCACTACCATAATTTCGATGGAAAACTTGGTTTGTCTTGAAATTTGATGTGTAAACTCCTCTTGATGATTAGAATTCATCCATGCATTGAAATTGCTCGAAAACTTGTGATAATGATGTCTTTTTATCTGAAATTGATAAAAAAAAAACCCAAGAAAGGTGTAGATTCCGAAGTATTTGACAAACAAGGCATGAAAATAAAGCAAAAGAGCAAAATTATGACCCGAAAGACTGGTTAATAAGTTTGAAAAACACTATAAAATTTGGAGTCATCATTCGGCCCCCTTCCGTTAAGGGGGCCTCAGGTGCTTTCCTTCCAACATTATTCCCTTAATACCACATGTGCTGTTACATTGACTGAGCTACTTACCTAAGGAGATCTAGGGCCAAATTTATGTTCTTCATCAGTGGTATCAAAGCAATCCTTAGGTGCTCTTATGTCATCCGATGCTAATTTGAATTTGTTTGCGTTGAAGAATTTCTATACCTCGTATTCTGCACTTATGTATTTCTGGATTGAACTCATCTTGGTCTTAGTTTTCTGAACTCTCTGGTCGTGTTTCTTGTTGCTCAAAGCTCTATTGAAAGCTATGTTGCAGTTGTATCTGCTACGGAATATTGCCTTAAACGTGTTTGCTGAATTTTCCCTATTTGATTTCTGAGATTCTGTTTTCTACACTTGGTTTTCCTACTACCATGCTCTTGGATGTGTTTCTAAATTCTGCGTCCTTAATTCTATAAGTCGGTAAACACTGCTGTGTTTTCATATCTTTGTGAAAGCTTCGTTGCCTCTACTTGCTAGCTTCTATTTCTGAACAACGGAACACTTACTGTAGCTTACCATCGCATCCCTTGATATCTGCTAAGCCTGTTTAGCAGATTTTTGAGTATTATAGCTTAGTATTTTGTCTAAACCCTAGTGTTAATCCACGGAACTTGGCCCCTAAATTGATAGGGAATACTAAGTTCAGGCAGCACTTTGGGTGTGAATTTGCCTCAGCATTAGGTGAATCATCACCCTACATTGCTATAAGTTGCAACGTTACTCCGGTTTCCTAGTTTTAGCGGGAGTTACTGTTGCTTACCAGCTGTAATTCCTTGATATCGACTATTTCTGCATTTTGTTACTTACATCAGTTTGAGTCTGCTGCCATTTATCTATCATTGCATTTACACCTGATTTTGTAGTAAACCTTCACTACTATGTGCCTTAAAGTAGGATTTTATTCTTGCTGAACATTACTATCTGCTAATATTTGGTCGAGTACTGTTGCTAAAAACTGATTTCTATTTCTGAACCCTGCCTTCATACTTGCTGTAGTTTTCATTTACATCTACATGATAACACTTGTCTGAATATATTAATTGCTGTGGAGTGTACTCTGCCAATTAGCCATTCTTACACTACAACGATCTGTATTACTACCTGCTGTAATCTGCTATCTATATTTGCTAGTTTGTTCACTTGTATCCTATGTGATTTTACCTACGCATGTGTTCTTAATTATCATTGATTGTGCAAACCTGAACCACCTTTCACCATGGTTGTTCGCACAATGCAGCCACTCTAAGAACCATCATGAATATGTTGGGCAGTTTGCAAGCTTCCATGGATAACCTAAATAGAAGGGTTGGTAATTTAGAGACTGCTAGTCAAACTACCATGAATCGGCCAGACCTACAATCTGAATTACCATTAGAGGAACCTGTCTAGCCTCCCCCTCCATCTCCAAGGAGACCCCAAGAACAAAATTGGGGGGAGGGTACTACCCGACCAAACCATGAACCTATGCTAACTTCAAGGACTGATTAAGGGGCTGTCCCTAACTATAGGGATAATCACCAACGGAAACCAACTCCCACACCAACTGAACACCATTTAGGAGACCCACCCCATAGGGCCAATCAACATTACCGTGAGTAAGGTGATGCATACGCCACCTTAGGCTTACCACTTCTATTTTTGACAGTAGTTTAGACACTCAAACCTTCTTAGAATGGAAAACACAAGTGGAACAATATTTTGTGCGGGGTAAGATACCTGAACATAGCAAGGTCCAGTGTGTCAATTTCTTATTAATTGGCTCAGCACAAATGCATTGGAATAGTTTTGAAATCAAGCTGGCTAGGAGTGGTATTCCACCAATAACCACTTGGGAGGACATGAAATGGAAACTAGGGGAAAAGTATGTCTCCCCTAATTATAGGCAGCAGATGTATGATCAATTATCTAGACTAACTCAAGGCAATGATCCAGTGGCTTAATATATAAAACAACTTGAAAACCTTTTGATTAGATGTGACCTTAATGAAGATCAATGGTTAACTCTAAATAGGTTTAAAGGAGGATTAAACACTAATATAAAGAGGGCATTGATACACCATAGATGTGAGACCTTGCAAGAAGCTTATCAGTTTGTGATGGACATCAAGTATGACTTGCAGAAAATTAGGAACACACTACTCAGGTCCGGTACACATACCACTCCCACAACATCGATTAAGGTACCTACGGTAGATGGACAACCTAAGGATAGAAGGCCCTTGAACCAAAGTAATAATAAGGTCACCTGCTATAATTGCTCCCAACCAGGTGACGAAGTCAGAGATACTTTTGCGAGAGTCCCACTGCACCTAGAAAACAATTGGGAAGACTCCCCAAGTTGGGACGAAGCTTCGCCAAAAATATCAGTCTAGAAATCCATCTGCCGCCCAAAACACGGCTAGGCCGTGATGGTCGACATGGCCGTGACGAGCTCGCTCCAGAAATGTAGCGCAAGCACAGCTCCCTTCATGCCCATGCCCGGCTCAACGACATCCGGCCGACCTGAACACGACCAGTCCGTGACGGTCGACACGGCCGTGACACGGTCAAGTCAAGACGCGAACGCAAACACGGCCTCCGACATGGCCGTAACACCCGCCATGACGAGTTCGGCGGAAATCAGCCCCAGTAATCACAGCCGTGACAAGAAGCATGGCCAGGCCATGAACGATTATGTGGATTTCGGCCTCAGCGATCACACCCGTGACAAGACGCACGGCTAGGCCGTGAACGATTCTATGGATTTCGGCCTCTGCGATCATGCCCGTCACAAGAAGCATGACTAGGCCGTGAATGATTTTGTAGATTTCGGCTGCCAGGATCACGACCGTGATAGGAAGCACGACTAGGTTCTGAATGACTCCGCAGACTCCAGACCACCGGTTCACGCCCATGAACACAAGCACGACAAGCCCGTGAATGGCTCGATAATAAAGATGGGTCCGATTTTGCTTGAGGTTCGACGTTCGCAGTAGTCCTCGCAGCCCCCTGACCATTATGTGGGCATCGTGAGCCCACCCTCGACTTTGGGGGACTCCATTCAACCAGTTCCCATGGCGCCTCTTCCCGAGGACCACCTCAAGAGCCACCGACGGATCGCTACAACAACTGAGTCCTTAACTGGGCCCAAGAGACCACCACCAACATCCAGAACCAGCCCACGATCAGTAAGTTATGGTACTTTGTGGTTGCTAGTTCCGAAATGGTCTAGCACCCCGACTCCAGCCCGGACAACGGCCCAGCCCGCCAAGACACACGCCCCACCTACGAGATTCCCCTGCTGAGTAGTTAGCTGCATTTTCAGTTTGTTAGTAGTTGTTAGAGGGCTTCTTGACCCTCTTTTAGTTTGTTAGGAGGGTGGCTGGCTTCTCCATCCCCCTCATGTCTCCTTCATGTGACCTATTCCCCTCTTGTTCTATAAAAGAGGACTGAAGGGTTTGTGCCTCTTCAGCTTTGTTGTAGTAGCTGCCTTTCCCTACGCAAAGGCCTTGGTCTAGCAAACTCCAAGGAGCTCGTCTAGGGTCCCTCGCCTCCCGTGTACTCTTGTGCTATTTACTGCTTTCAATCAAACACCCGAAGAACTCACTGCAGGCTTTGGGTCCTTCACGTTTTCATCTCCGTGATAGCATCTTGGACAAGCGTTCCCCTCCTTCCGTCGCAACGTAAAGGCTCCGCGCGTGCGTGCATGCAAGGGAAAATTGCCTGTGCAAGATAGGTGAGTGTTTTCGATCCGTGGCTTTCTCCACGCTGAGTCTTGCTCAAGTAAATCTTTCGGTTCTCATCGGCTTTTCCCCGGATTTCATCGATCACACAATTTCTCTTTCCCTCGTCTCAAGACCCTCTCCCATTTTCAGCATCATGGTCTTCCCCTCCTTAGAGTACTGAACTACTGACACCCCTACCTACAGTCCATTGTGTCACCAGGCCATATGTCTAGGGACTTCCCATAGAAAACATTGCTTATAGAAGAACTAGAAGAGATTGAACCTGAGAAAGAGGAAATAGAATCGATATTGCATGCTCCTAAGTACAATAGTGAGGAGGAACTCCCCACCACCTATCCTAGCTATGATTAGGTGCAACTACATGAAGAATACCCAAGCTAGCGATTGGAAGAGAACGAGCATTTTCTATACATATACCCATTGCAATGGCAAGGTCTGTAAAATTGTGATAGATAGTGGAAGTAGCTTGAATATTATTTGCAAGAACGCTATGAGTAGATTGGGGCTTAGTCAAGAGAACCATCCCAAACCATATAACATTTCATTTGTAGATTAGACTAGCATACCGATTACTCATAGGTGCCTAGTACCTATTGGATTCGCCACCTATCAAGGTCAAATTTGGTGTGATGTCACGCATATGGACATTGCCAATGTTTTACTAGGGCGACCTTGGCTTTATGATCTTGATGTGATTCACCATGGGAAGAGAAACACCTATGAATTTACTTATAATGGAAAGAAGATTACTCTTGTTCCCAGTTTGCCAAGAGAGTTGAGAGCCTCCCATGTCAAAGGGAAAGAGATAGTTGCCACAAAACATATAACACTCCTTAGACCTCAACCCAATCATGACCTTAAGGATACCAAGAGTCTAGAAGAGACACAGGGAGTCACCCCACCCTCGGCCATGGCAATAGCTGCGAAAGAAGATCCTCATGCCTTAAGGGAAAAAATACCTATAGGGAATCGAGTAGGGGTAAGTGATTCACCCACAGTTTTAGCACCCTATCTTGAACCACTTAGACGAAAGCCACCTCTTGACCTGGATCCTTCCTTAGAAGACATATGTAAGGATCAGCCCTTGGCCACTTTCCCCATTTGCCCAATCGAATTTGTAATCCCAGATTATCTCCTACAGCAAACCCATGACAATAGTTTCCAGCTTGAGGTCTCATCATCTACTTCCGTGGAGCCTGCCATGAACCTTCTTGCCATTGAGACACGACCTATACTCCATCACCCTATAAGCAGCACCAACCGAAAGAAAACCCTACGGAGGAAGTAAGGGGCAAGATGCAAGTTCAAATACATAACTAGAAAAGGGTCAAATACCTATCATGCAACACCTGAGTTCAAAGTTCATAAACTTTTATTTGAGCATATTACTCCGATTCGCAAGAAAGCAAAATCCATCAGAAACTATCTTTTATGCAGGGGTAAAGGCAAGCAGGTGGATGATCAAGATTGCACAAGGAAAAGAGCATGGGAACTGAAAACTGATGATGTACATCAACCAACATATGTGGCATGTGATGGATTGTCGACAGCACTGGAGGAACCCTAATCCTTCATAGAACCCATTGGGTCGGCTTAACCCAGTAAACCACGAGAGTAGGAGACTTGGGTTAAGTTAGACACCGGACTGTGTCCTGAGAGGGAACGCGTTTGTACCTTAGGAAAGATTACCTTAAGAATATAGGTAAAACATAATTAAAATATCAAGCTTTAACATTCTTTCATGCTTCTGAGTGGTGAGACCCGATGCCCCAATTTTCTCTCAATACCGTAATATCCCAATTGCTAGGTTCTCTATTTGATCACATAGCTATTAATTAACTGATCAGTTAGTACTTGATCCCTAGTCCTCGTGGGATTGATAGTTTTTATTACGCGATAGACCGTGCACTTGCGGTACGCCCCTATCAAGTTTTTGGCGCTGTTGTCGAGGATTAGGTTTACCAATATTAACACGATTAGGAGATTAATAGACTAGGTTTATTTAGATTTTCTCTTATTTTCATTCTATTTATTCATGGTTTAGTTAGTTTTAGCTATTTTTCTTTTTAGTTGTAGTTTTTATTTGGTGCTGGTGCTACTAATCTCTTTTGTCAAGGTACTTGTTTAGTCCCAGGAATACTGTTCGAACAGGGAAACTTGTACTTGTAGACCCAGAGATAGAGCATACAATTCGTTTGGTTCCAAGGAATATGAGGAAACTTAAGCTTGAAGGACAATTTTCTGACGACCAAACAATGGAGGCTAACTGCTCTCTGAAGGACTTTGCAGCACCCACCATCTCTGGTGTGCACGCAGCGTATCACGACCGGCTATCGAAGCCAACAACTTTGAGATCAAGCCATCTCTTGTACAAATGGTGCAACAAAACCAATTCAGTGGAGCATCCACAGAAGATCCTAACCTTCATCTTTCTATTTTTCTAGAATGCTGCGATACTTTGAAAATTAATGGTTCTCCCCCTGATGCTATTAAGCTAAGGTTTTTCCCTTTTTCTCTCAAGGGCCGAGCTAGGGCATGGTTGCAATCTTTAACACAAGGATCTATCACAACGTGGGAACAACTATCACAGGCCTTTTTATCAAAATATTTCTCACCGAGTAAGATCGCCCAACTCAGAAATCAAATCACTAACTTTGCTCAGCGAGATGGAGAGTCCCTATATGTAGCATGGGATAGGTTCATGGAACTGTTGCGCATGTGCCCACACCATGGTCTACAAAAATGGGTGATCATACTTACTTTTTATAGTGGTTTATTATATCAGACTAGACTTTCTATAGAGGCTGCTACTGGTGGGGCACTGATGAACAAAAATTATGACGATACTATGGAGTTAATTGTGGACATGACCCTCAATCACTATGAGTGGTCAGGAGAGAGGAGCCAGCTAGTTCGAAATTCAGGAAAGTTTGTTATCAACATGATTAATTCCCTAGTAGCAAAAATAGATTTACTTTCTTCTAAGCTTGATTCTATTAATGTTTCTACTTCTAACTCTATGACTTGTGATAGTTGTGGAGTGATAGGACATTCTTCTGATGACTCCCACATCTTGAGCACCCCATCTGAACAAGTCAACACTATTGAGAACTTCAGGAATCAGAATGACCCCTACTCCAACACATATAATCCAGGACGGAGAAATCACCCGAAACTCTCCTACAGGCTTAACCAAGGGCAAGTTCCTCCTGCAAATTTTACTAATCCAAATTTTTCTTCTAATTTCAGGCCTCCTCCTGGAATACAACATCCATCCACTAATGAAAGATAGCCAGATCCTCCCCAAAAAATCTAGAGTAGAGTTGATGTTGGAGAGTTTCATGGAAAATCAGATGAAGCACACTGATAATATATATGAGCAAATTGGACAGGTGAATATGAAAGTGGACTCAATGTCCACACACTCGAAAATGATGGAGAACCAGATTACATAACTGGACGAGCGAACTAGTTCATCCTCTAGAACCCCGAGAATCCTTCCAGCTCAACCTGAAGCAAATCCGAGAGACCAATGCAATGCCGTCATAACAAGTGGTGATAAGCAATTAAAGGACTCTGAAGCTAAGAATATTAAGAATGAAAAAGAAGAGTTTGAAAGCCAGAAAGAGAAGCCTCACCTATAAATTCCTGAAGCACCAGACGTCAAGAAGATAATTGCTATTACTGAAAACTCTACAGATTGCATGCATAAACAACCACCTCCCAAATTCGAAGACCCTAGTAGTTTTGATATACCATGCATGATTGGCAATACTTCATTCGATAGAGCACTCTTGGATTTAGGTTCTGGCGTTAGCATCATGTCATTCATTACCTTCAAGAAGCTGGACCTAGAAAGTCTGAAATCGACATCTAAAGTTCTCCAACTTGCAAATAGCTCTAAACTTCACCCACTTGGGATTGCCAAGAATGTGCCGCTGCAAATTAAAGGATTCTCTATCCCGGTAGATTTTGTGGTTCTGGACATGACTCAAAATTCTACTTTTCCTCTTATATTGGGAAGGCCATTCCTTGCTATAATCGGAGCCATAATTGATGTCCCACGCAAGACGATGAATTTTAGCATTGATGGAAAAAATTTATCATTTGATCTCTCTGTTGATAATAACAAATTTTGTTTCTCAGGCTCCAGGGGCAACAAAGCATTAATGAAGGAAAGCACTGCGCAGTCGAGTAGCAAGCTCGACCTATTCCCAAGTACTTTCCCTGAGCATTTCCAAGATAGGCCCCACGGCTCAATTGGTCCAACAAGAGATGAGATGGTGGCTATGATGATTCCAACTGAAGATGCCATGGGAGCCAATCTGAAGAAGAGGACATTGGGAGTGTTTGGCGATGAAGTTTTGGCTGACTTTGCGAAAGATCATATGTTTTACTACTCTGTTGTTCCATGTGCTGCCAAAATAGTTCCAGAGAAACTTGCTAATCTTGTGCTTATTTTAATAGGTGCAATTCGTGGGCGACAACGATAGTAGAGGCTCCATGCCACTTACTTCGCCTCTGCTATGCCAGAGGTACCATAAGCACCACGCTGGTCAAACTAATGACCTCAAAGAAGCGCTTGTTGGGAGGCAACCCAACCTGTTGTATACATTCTTCATTTCTAATTTATTTTTCTCATTTAGACTTTATAGTTTTTCAAATTGTCTTTCATATTTATGCTTTCTAGGTTGTACCCTACTGATGGTAATTTTTCTAGAATGTTTCAAGTACTTACGAGCCATTCACGCACACACCCGTGCATCCCTGCATGGCTGTGAATGCCTCGCAATATTTTCTACTAGCGTGCCAAAGCATTCACAGGCAGGGGTGTGAAGAGACGCACGACCGTGACGCGTAAGTGATGTTCATGTCAATTCAGTGCTGAGGCTCGCACAGGCTGGGCTATGTACGCCTTCACGGCCATGTACGATTCTATTGTAAAAAAAAAAGCGTCGCCTGCACACCCGCATACACACCCGTGCGTGAAACCCTACCGCGCCGCCACCATTCCGATCCGCCACCTCCGGCACCCGATCGACCTCTGGCGACCCACCACCGCTTTCTCTAGGCTCCGGCGAACCTTGCCCACAAATTTTTGGCACTGATTCATGCCTCCTCACGCCGATCTACCGCTTCTCCAGTTTCCACCGCCGCCTGTAGATCCGTCGCCGCCGACCTCACCTCTTCACCGCCGACATCTCCAACAACTCCTCCATACCTTCTTGTCCTGCCCCATCAGCTTCCCATGACTCCAGCATGTCACAATGCATGCAAGTCACCTCCAAAAGCTGTGCATCTTCCTCCAGTGCCACCGCCAATCAGCCAGTGCCTGCTCCTCCACCTACTCCATATGGTATAATCTATCGTGATCCATAGTAGTTGACGAAGCTGAATGCATTGACGTGAAAGTCCCACCCTAAGGGGGGGGGAAACCCTAATAGACGTGCGCATATATATAAAATTTTCGAAGCGGAATTTAGGGTTTCTTAGATCGGTTAGCATGAACACATGATCAACTTGTTCAAGGATTGCAAAGAGTCAACAAGAGATCATACCATAGCCATCGTTTAGATGGTGCCTTGGAAGCTAGAGGGCGATATGGCTCTCCTCCAAAGGTGCCGCACACAAGGTGAAGATGGCTTTCTCCTTGTCGTCCTTTGTGCTAGCAAAGAGCTTCAAGAGTCCTAATCGCTTGAAGGGAAGATGAGAGATGACTCTCGGCGTAGATGAACTCCCACTTCTTTTCGTCAAGTGTCACCACCGAAAAGAGAAGAGAAGACCAAAAAGGATGCCCTCGGCGAGAGAGTGAAGAATCCCCTTTCACGTTCGAAAACGCATAACGTTTTCAACAAAGGAAAACGGCTTTCCAATTTTAGAAAGCACTAACTCCACTTCAACTCCCACGTTACCATCCCTCAATCAAACCATTCGAACCATACGTTCACCATAGTGAACCGGTTCCATTTGGTTTGGTTCAAGTGAATTTGGTTCAAGGACCAAGCCTTGGTCTAAATCTCATTGAACCTCAAGGTTCAAGATCTAACCATTCATCTCTCGATGCTCTTGATCTCACCGATCTAGCATCACTACTCTCGATCGAAGCTTACCGATCTCAAGCCCTAATCAATCAAACATGATCAGACCAGATCTCACTTACAATCAGAGTTTAAATCCCTTTAAACTGAACCAAAACAATTCAGTCCACACGATCTGACATAAGTAAGCCATATCATCAAATTGTGCGACCCTAAGGGTTTCCTTTAAATGTCGGTAACGATAACTTACGTTATCACGATCAGTGAGGGGTATCTAGCAACACATCACTGTCTCCCGATATAAAGGAAAGAGTCTTCCAAGACTACACCAAAACCATAGCACAAGTGTGAATCCACTTCACTAGGCATACATATTTCCTTTGCCACTGGATGTTCTTATTGGACAAGCGTGTCAAGCCTGTAGCTCCAATATGATGAGCATGATTAGATCAGATGAACATAGTCATCTGGGTATGGCCATACACTTTCTCAATCATCTCATCCAGGGGGCCCCTTTAGAACATCACAATCCAATGAAGGAGATGGCAATCCTATGTCTATCACTAGCGCCCTAACATGACTCATGCTCACCATCCAAGATAGTCTATAACCATTATGTTTCAAATGATATCGAACTATCTCAAAACAATGCCAATCATCATTTAGAAACACAAGTGATCTCAAGTCAGAGGAAGTATGCCACTTGTTTGCATACAAGGATTATTCACATTGTGACAAGCAATTGAATATCCTAGTAGGGTCTGTCCAGTACATTCAATGTACCCATGAGTCTACTTCTTATTCCATGCTCGAAGCATCCTATAAGATTAGAACACATATTAGTCTCAATCATATCAAGGTTGTCTCATGTTCACCAAGATATCTCGACTAAGGACTATACTGCATGTCAGCCTAGCTGAACATCACTGAGACATTATTCAGAAGTATTCATATTGCAGCAGATAATGTAACAACCTGAATAACAACCATTGCCTTTATAAACATTGAGTTTATACATGATACTGATACAATCCCAAGGCCTCAAACATTAGCCTTAAGGGCATACCCCAACAATCTCCCACTTGCACTTAATCTAATGGTTGAGAAATCTCAAACCCATATTATTACAGTGCTTCTCATGCTTCTGCTGCGCCAGAGGCTTAGTAAGCGGGTCAGCCAGATTGTCATCTGTATGAACCTTGCAGACTTTGATCTCGCCACGATCAATGATCTCCCGGATCAAGTGAAACCGTCTCTGTATGTGCTTGGACTTCTGGTGCGACCGTGGTTCCTTTGCTTGTGCTATTGCTCCAGTGTTATCAGAGAAGATAACCAATGGATTTGCACTCGAAGGAACAACACCAAGTTCCTGAACGAACTTACGAATCCACACTGCCTCCTTGGATGCTTCCGAGGCTGCAACATACTCGGCTTCTGTTATGGAATCAGCAACAATTGATTGTTTGAAACTTTTCCACACCACTGCACCTCCATTCAAGCTAAAAACATAGCCTGATTGCGATCGGAAATCATCCTGGTCAGATTGGAACGAAGCGTCAGTATATCCTTCAATACTGAGTTCTTCCTGACCACCATACACCAAGAACATATCTTTGGTCCTCCGAAGATATTTCAAAATGTTCTTGACTGCAATCCAGTGCACCTGACCTGGATTACTTTGGAATCGACTGGTCACGCTTAACCCGTAAGCGACGTCTGGGCGAGTACATAACATCGCATACATAATGGACCCAATAGCCGAAGCATAAGGCGTATTGTCCATTTCATCTTTCTCAGTCTGTGTTTGTGAACACTGACTCTTTGAAAGATTCAGACCATGTCTGACTGGAAGATATCCTCTTTTAGAATTTTCTAAATGGAATCTCTCTAGGACTTTATCGATGTAAGTACTCTGGCACAGCCCGAGAAGCCTCTTAGATCTATCTCTGTAGATCTTCACACCTAATACATAGGCTACACATATGTGGAGAACACAAATTTCGGAAATATTGCAGAAACTGATTATTCAGATACCAAATACAACAATAATTCGGTTACACATCTCAAGGTATTTCGAATACAGTAACTCGGTTACACATTTCAGAATAAGAACAATTTCAATTCTCATGACTCCAAAACTCGTATCCAACAATAAAACGAGACAACTATAATATAATAACCTGAAAACAGGCATAAGCCCTCAGGAGATAAAACGTGTCATATAAGTAAGTTAGGCACGCAAGCCTGATAGATCTTTAGAAGACAACTCTTAGAAATTATATAAAACATTAGCATCATAACAAATTAAGTAGCTGTAGCAATCACTGTCCTGATGTCTCACCTGAAAATATTTAAACAACGGGGGTGAGCTAAAAAGCTCAGTGAGTAAAAGACACTAAAAGCCATCCATAGTACACATCAAAAAAATATCATGCTTGCAGATAAGACACTTAACATGCACACTCATATCAGAAACAAAACATAATCAAATACAGACACTTATAACAATAGGCATCAAGCATGAAGTAGGATATAAGTATACCAACCCATTCCAACTAATCACACCGCCCAACACATCTATACTACAGATCGAAACAGAACTACAGAAATCAGAGCTGACAGACAGAAAATCAGAATTTTCAGAATCCAAATAGATAGTCTACATCGGAAACAGAAAGGCCACAGAAGGCCTGAAGACCACAGAAGGTCTGATGACCACAGAAGGTCTGACCCCACCTCTGCCGAGGACGAGACATGCATGCATAACAGAAACAGAATGGTAGAGGAGGTATCAGTGGGTGGCCCCCGTCTCGTCAGGACGTGGCACTCTGGCCTCCAATACCCAGAACAGAACAGAAATAGTGGAGGGAGAACGGAAGGTGAGACCAGCTCACATCTACCCTTCACTAGTGTCTCATGGGTCGTAGTAGACTATCAGCACCATTACAGCGCCACAGAAGGAGGGTAAGGACACGGAAGAGTGCTACACTAGGGCATAATTTTTACAGAACAGGTCATGCTGAAACGGAGGAGTAGGACTAACCACTACTCAATTCTCACATCATGCCCAAAGTGTCTCACAAACCAGAAAATGACACACCCCAATATCCAGTCCTTAACAAAATTACAATTTGCAGAAAATCAAAGCTGAACACTCTTCATAATTTTTACCATCAACCAGAAGTAATATATGAGTGAATTCCTTAGATTTCATAAAACTATCCTTAATTCAGGTCAAACCATTCTATGTTCTCACAAGGTTATAACACATTCAAAGTTTCAGAAAATTCACAACATATATACAGAACAGAAATTATTCGCGTAACAAACAATTAAACAAGCCTAGAAATTACAGGGAAATATATATATAGATACTCATTGCACTATTCTTCCCCAAAATTTCAAAAAAACCGTGAGCCATAAAATCACTGCAAGGGGCGAAATTTTCAGAATCCTTGCAGAACATACAAATTTCATGAAAATAATTTCAGTCCCCCACTACAGATAATTTTAATTGCACGTTTGTGAAGGAAAATGACAAAAGCCCCAAAATTGGCCCGAACCATGATTTTCGAAAATCCCTAAGTTCTTAGTTAAATCCTCAAATTTTGTTTTCTCTAAAATTTCTCATCAAGCAAATAAATTTTAGAAGAACTACAGACCACAATTTAAGAGATTAAACCATACAGGATAAATTTTTCTCACAAAGGAATATTCGTCTGTAGGTCCCCTTCAAGGGGGAGCGCAAACCCTAAGCATGCACAAATCTCAATTGCATGGGCGGAATTAGGGTTTCCATAGATCGCATGTAGTATATCTATAAGATTAACTTTGTTTGCTTATAAAGATCAAGAGAAGATCTCTTACCATAGCCATGATAAAGGGTGGCGACTTGGAAGCAAGAGGGCAAGTAAGCACTCCTCCAAAGATAACGCACACTAGATGAGAGATGGCTACCCTTTCGGATGTTCCTTGTGCTAGCAAGGGATCTCCAAAACTTCCTTGTCGTGTGTAGATGAAGAGAGGTGCTTGGCCGAGAGCTTCGTTGTGCAAGAGTTCCCCTTTTTTCTTTCTTGTCGAATAATGATGACAAGAGAGTAATTGGGCAAATGGCGTTAAGGCTTTCATTCAAGTGATGGCGTTACACTTCCAAATATGGAAGGTTATGAAGCCATGCGACCACTTGAAGAAAAACCGCCCAAAATGCCTTCAATCCTTGAACCATACGTTCACCCATGTGAACCGGTTCAAGCCAATTAGGTTCAACTCAATTCGGTTCAAAAAACCAAATCAAACCAGCCCAAGCCATGGTCTAGATCTCTTTGAACCAAATGGTTCAAGATCCAACCGTTCATCTCTGGATGCTCTTGATCTCTCCGATCTAGCATCCACACTCTCGATCGAAGCTTACCGATCTCAAGCCCTAATCAATCAAACATGATCAGACCAGATCTCACTTACAATCAGAGTCTAAACTCCTTTAAACTGAATCCAAACAATTCAGTCCACACGATCTGACTTGAGTAAGCCATGTCATCAAATTGTGCGACCCTAAGGGTTTCCTTTAAATGTCGGTAACGACAACTTACGTTATCACGATCAGTGAGGGGTATCTAGCAACACATCACTGTCTCCCGATATAAAGGAAAGAGTCTTCCAAGACTACACCCAAATCACAGCACAAGTGTGAATCCATTTCACGAGGCATACATGTTTCCTTTGCCACTGGATGTTCTTATTGGACAAGCATGTCAAGCCTGTAACTCCAATACGATGAGCATGATTAGATCAGATGAACATAGTCATCTGGGTATGGCCATACACTTTCTCAATCATCTCATATAGGGGGGCCTTAGAACATCACACTCCTTAAACAAGGAGACGGCAATCCTTTATCTATCACTAGTGTCTTAACCTGACTCATGATCATTATCCAAGATAGTCTATAACCATTATATTTCAAATGATATTGAACTACCCCAAAACAATGACATTCATCATTTAGAAACACAAGTGATCTCAAGTCAAAGGACATGTGCCACTTGTAGCATACAAGGATTATTCACATTGTGACAAGCAATTGAATATCCTAGTAGGGTCTGTCCAGTACATCCAATGTACCCATGAGTCTACATCTTATTCCATGCTCGAAGCATCCTATAAGATTAGAACACATATTAGTCTTAACCATATCAAGGCTGTCTCATGTTCACCAAGATATATCGACTAAGGACATTACTGCATGTCAGCCTAGCTGAACAGCTTTGAGACATTATTCAGTAGTACACTTATTACAGCAGACAAGGTAACAACCTGAATAACAACCATTGCCTTTATAAACTTAAGAGTTTATATAATGATACTATTACAATCCCAAGGCCTCAAACATTAGCCTTAAGGGCATACCCCAACATCGTCCGGCACAGGTAAATTTCGAATTTCACATATGCACAAATTTACTTGTAGATTTTTGGTTCATACAGATAATCGTTGCAAATAACGAATTTTAATTGACTGATAATCTACAATTTAGCGGATTAGACTCCTTAGGATCGAATTACTCACCAGAAAAATTGTCCACAGAGAAAAACGCCAAGACAGAGGATCAAGGATCACCAGGAAATTCGTCCACCACCAGTCTGCCACCACCAGCATCAGGAATTTCAGGAGGCGCCAAGCACAGTGAGGGGCGACAACCAAAGGCGGCTAGGGCAAGAAAACCAACAAAAGTCGTGAGGGAGAGGAGCCCTCACGAAATTCCTCTTTTTCTCCCACCCCAAACAGATCCAAGATCCAATAACCCAGTTAACTTAAGTGAAAAAAATCGGTTTTATGGGCTTACCTGGCTTAACCACCCTGCGCCACTCCAATAACATCAGAAATATGCGCCACCATGGTGGAAGGAATTCCAGGAGCAAAGAATCAAGGTTGAGGGTTCAAATCCCCAACCAAAATAATTATTTTTGCCCTGTAGGAAAAATTCCTACACTTAGGCAAAAATCCCAAAATTTTAACAGATAAAAATACAGAAACAGAATTTCTAACCTTAAATAATAATTCAGAAAAATCGAGGGCGTTACATCCTCCCCCCCTTATAGAGCTTTAGTCCTCTAAAGCTGACCAAGCCCGTCACTGAACAGGTGAGGATGCTCCTTTCTCATATCTGCTTCAACCTCCCAAGAGGCTTCTTCAACAGACTGATTTCCCCAGATGACTTTCACAAGTGGAATAACCTTATTTCTCAGCACTTTCTCTTTTCTATCTTCAATTCTGAGAGGTTTCACCACAAAAGTCATGTTCTCTTCAAGCTGAAGAGGTTCCAACTCTAGAACATGAGAAGGATCAGAACAATATTTTCTGAGTGCAGAAACATGGAACACATTATGGAGGTGTTCCAGTGATGGGGGCAGAGCAAGTCGGTATGCCACAAGTCCAACCCTCTCAATGATATCAAAGGGACCAATGTACCTGGGACTCAATTTCCCCCTCTTCCCAAATCTCATCACCCCTTTCATAGGTGAGACTTTTAGGAAAACATGCTCTCCCACCAAAAACTCAAGAGGACGCCGCCTCGCATCAGCATAACTCTTCTGTCTATCCTGAGCAATCTTCATCTTTCTCTGAATTTCTTTGATCTTCTCAGTGGCTTCCTGAACAGCATCAGACCTTAGCACTGTTCTGTCCCCAGTTTCCTCCCAGCATATAGGTGTTCTGCATTTCCTCCCATATAGGGCCTCATACGGAGCCATCTGTATGCTAGAGTGAAAGCTATTGTTGTAGGTGAACTCTATCAGTGATAAGTCCAGATCCCACTCAACAGACCAGTCAACCACATAAGATCTCAGAAGATCCTCAAGTGTCTGAATAGTTCTCTCTGTCTGACCATCAGATTGAGGATGATATGCAGTGCTGAAACTCAGATTAGTTCCCAAATCTTCCTGTAATTTCTTCCAAAACCTGGACAGAAATCGAGGATCACGGTCAGAGACAATGTCCAAGGGAACTCCATGCAATCTGACAATCTCATCGATGTACAGTTTTGCTAACCGATCCAAACTGTAAGTCATTTTGATCGGTAAGAACTGAGCTGACTTCGTGAGTCTGTCAACAATCACCCATACGGCATCATGATTCCTTCTGGTATTGGGCAGTCCACACACAAAGTCCATACTGATATGCTCCCACTTCCACTGAGGAATAGGGAGAGACTGCATCAAACTGCCCGGGCTCTGATGCTCAGCCTTCACAGTTTGGCAAGTCAAACATCTGGACACAAACAAATGCACATCCTTCTTCATACCATGCCACCAGAAAGTCTTTTTCAGATCCTGATACATCTTGGTACTACCAGGATGAACGGTATACTTAGTGCAATGGCTTTCCTTAAGAATTTCATTTCTCAACTCAGGGTCCTCAGGGACACAGACCCTTCCACGGAATCTGAGGAGACCATCATCCGACCTACTGAAATTCTCAACCCAGCCTTGCTCCGACCTCTCTTTCCACCGTAGAATATCCGGATCTGACTGCTGCCCTGATCTCAGTCTCTGCAGTAAGTCTGACTGAACCCTGAGAGAAGCTAGAAGACCGCCTCTCTCACCCGGAGTCACACTCAGATGTATGTCACTGAACTCCTGCAATAGTCGCCACTCCTGGACTCGCAGTGCAGCTATCTGAGTCACAGGATACCGACTAAGAGCATCAGCCACCACATTGGCTTTACCAGACTGATATTGGATGGTGAAGTCATAATCCTTTATCCATTCAAGCCATCGCCTCTGTCTCATATTCAGCTCTTTCTGAGTGAAGATATACTTCAAGCTCTGGTGATCTGTAAACAATTCAAATGTCTGTCCAAATAGATAGTGCCTCCAGATCTTCAAGGCAAAAACTACAGCTGCCAACTCCAGATCATGAGTGGGGTAGTTTACCTCATAGTCTTTGAGTTGCCTTGAAGCATAAGCAACTACCTTTCCTTGCTGCATCAGTACAGCACCCAGACCCTTACCAGAGGCATCAGTGTACACAGTGAACTTTTCTCCATCACAGGGAACGATGAGGATAGGAGCACTGGTCAGTCTCCTTTTCAGTTCCTGAAAACTAGACTCACAATTATCAGACCACTCAAACTTCAAATTCTTTCTAGTTAGCTTAGTCAGAGGACCAGCCAGCTTGGAAAAACCCTCCACAAAGCGGCGGTAGTATCTAGCTAAGCCCAGAAAACTTCTGACCTCAGTCGCTGTAGTTGGTCTTCCCCAGTGAAGAATGGCCTCCACCTTCACTAGATCCACAGACACACCCTGGCCAGAAATGATGTGCCCCAGAAAGCCAATCTGATATAGCCAGAACTCACATTTGCTGGCCTTAGCATACAGCTGCTTCAGCCGGAGAATCTCCAGCACCTTGCGCAAATCCTGAGAGTGATCTTGCGCATTCTTGGAGTAGATCAGAATATCATCAATGAAGACGACCACACATTTGTCCAGGAGCTCATGAAATACCCTGTTCATCAGATCCATAAACACCGCAGGGGCATTTGTCAGTCCAAAGGGCATAACAAGAAACTCATAGTGCCCATACCTGGTCCTGAATGCAGTTTTAGGTACATCCTCCTCCTGAACTCTCAGCTGATAATAGCCAGACCTCAGGTCAATTTTAGAGAATACAGTAGCACCCTGCAACTGATCAAAGAGATCATCAATACGGGGTAATGGGTACTTATTCTTAACGGTCACTTGGTTGAGTTGACGGTAATCGATGCACATGCGCAAAGTACCATCCTTCTTCTTCACAAATAACACAGGTGCTCCCCATGGAGAAACACTGGGTCGAATATACCCCTTCTCTAATAGTTCTTCCAGTTGCTTCTTCAGCTCTGTTAGTTCTGAAGTTGCCATCCTGTAAGGAGCTTTAGATATCGGTGCCGTGCCTGGCAAAAACTCGATACCAAACTCAACTTCTCTGCTGGGTGGTAACCCAGATAAATCATCAGAGAAGATGTCAGTAAACTCTCTTACCACAGGAATTCTAGCCAGATCCAAATCAGGCTCAGTCTGCACCTTGACATGCGCCAGATACCCCTTGCAGCCCTGGGCTAAAAGCTTCCTGGCCTGCAGATGAGATATCACCAAAGGCTCCTGTTCTGAAATCCGGCCTTGGATAACCAGTTGTTGTCCATCACTTAGATGCAGAGTAATTAACTTTTCAAAACAATCTAAAGTAGCATGATAGGCAGACAGCCAATCCATGCCCAGAATGATGTCATAGTCTTTCATAGGAAGACTAATCAAATTAATAGGTAAATCATATCCTTCAACCTTAATCAAACAGTCAGTATATGTTATATCTGTAGATACGGCCTCACCCATAGGTGTATGAACAGAAATACAGAAATCAAGTATCCTAGGCAACACAGGCAGACATAGTGCAAAACATGCAGACACAAAGGATAAATTGGCACCAGGATCAAAAAGAATGCGTGCCAAATAACTAAACACATAAAGTGTACCTTCCACCACGGACTTCGAAGCCGAAGCATCCCTCTCCGCGATGGCATACACGCGAGTCTGCACAGTAGGCTTCTCACCCTGTCCTCTAGCATCCGGCATAGGACAGTCCTTAATCATATGCCCCACCTTACCACATCTGAAGCAAGCGCCAGTCTTCCTGTAGCACTCATTATCCTGATGTTTAGTGCTCCCACAGTGGAGACACTTCTTGCCATTCTGAGAAACTGTGCTGGCTGGCTTCTGATAAGGTTTGTATCTGCCCTTATTGTCTTTCTTCTCTTTCTTGAAATTCTTCTTATCCTTACCACCCAGAGTGGGTGCGTAAGTCACAGAAGTAGGGGCGGATGCAGTGACTGAAATAGTATCAACAGCCATCTCAGCAATGCACCTCTCAGCAGTGCGAGCCCTGTCTACCACTTCAGCATAAGACTCCAAGTGTAGCATAGCTACCCTTGTCCTGATGTCTTTCCTCAAACCCCGCTGAAACTTCTTGGCTCTTCTTTCCTCGGTGTTGACTAAGTGAGGAGCATACCCCGACAACCGAGCGAATGTGGCCTCATACTGATCCACCGTCAGGTCGCCCTGCTCAAGATGAATAAACTCCACCTCGCGCTCCTCAGATAAGCTAGAGGGGAAAAACTTGGCATTGAACTTCATCATGAAGTACTGCCAATCAACAACTCTGGATTCAGTTGCCGCCAGTCTGACGACTCCCTTCCACCAGTCTTCGGCATCTCCACGCAACATGAAGACAGATAAACATAGCTTGTCTGCATCATCACAGCGCAAAACCTGGAAAATCTTTTCCAGTGCCAAAAGCCAATCCTCAGCCGCTCTGGGCCCCGGACTACCATAAAATGCAGTCGGGTTCAGGTGCTGAAACTCTCGAACCAACCGAGCATATCGTTGATGTGCGCCATCACCCAGAGGAGAACCAGCGCCACCCACACAGTGTCCAGCCGGTTGTGACTGTGACTGAGGCTGTGTCTGCGACAGCCGCTGCAATAACTGTTGCTGAACCTCCATGTGCTGCGCCTGCTGCTGCTGCATCATCTGAGTTTGCTGCTGGATGAATGCGTTCTGTTGTTGCATCATAGCAGTCATAGCCTCCATGGCCTGCCTCAGATCAGACTGTTGATCACTGTTGCTACTGCTAGATCTTGGTCACACCATTTTTTTTTTTACCTGCATCACATAACACACTAGAATAACAACCAATATTCAATCACGGATCAGATCCTATCTTGGTTTCTAGCAATACACAAACAGAGTTTTCCTTTCCCGGAGTTTCTAATTGCTAGTAATATGCTCTGATACCATCTGTAACATCCCTCAAAATCACACCCCACACGCATACAAGTAAAAATACGGGGTTTTAAAAATTTTTACTCTTCCATTAAAACATAAGAAGAAAGCGGCATCGAAGGACATTACTACGGAACTGAAAACCGCACAGAACTGAGTAGGATCGATTACTAGGAAATAGAAATCCGGCAGCAAGTATACTAAATTACTGCTGCACAGACCCACATATCTTGGAACAAAACAGATGTCCACACTACACATATGTGGAGAACACAAATTTCGGAAATATTGCAGAAACTGATTATTCAGATACCAAATACAACAATAATTCGGTTACACATCTCAAGGTATTTCAAATACAGTAACTCGGTTACACATTTCAGAATAAGAACAATTTCAATTCTCATGACTCCAAAACTCGTATCCAACAATAAAACGAGACAACTATAATATAATAACCTGAAAACAGGCATAAGCCCTCAGGAGATAAAACGTGTCATATAAGTAAGTTAGGCACGCAGGCCTGATAGATCTTTAGAAGACAACTCTTAGAAATTATATAAAACATTAGCATCATAACAAATTAAGTAGCTGTAGCAATCACTGTCCTGATGTCTCACCTGAAAATATTTAAACAACGGGGGTGAGCTAAAAAGCTCAGTGAGTAAAAGACACTAAAAGCCATCCATAGTACACATCAAAAAAATATCATGCTTGCAGATAAGACACTTAACATGCACACTCATATCAGAAACAAAACATAATCAAATACAGACACTTATAACAATAGGCATCAAGCATGAAGTAGGATATAAGTATACCAACCCATTCCAACTAATCACACCGCCCAACACATCTATACTACAGATCGAAACAGAACTACAGAAATCAGAGCTGACAGATAGAAAATCAGAATTTTTAAAATCCAAACAGATAGTCTACATCGGAAACAGAAAGGCCACAGAAGGCCTGAAGACCACAGAAGGTCTGATGACCACAGAAGGTCTGACCCCACCTCTGCCGAGGACGAGACATGCATGCATAACAGAAACAGAATGGTAGAGGAGGTATCAGTGGGTGGCCCCCGTCTCGTCAGGACGTGGCACTCTGGCCTCCAATACCCAGAACAGAACAGAAATAGTGGAGGGAGAACGGAAGGTGAGACCAGCTCACATCTACCCTTCACTAGTGTCTCATGGGTCGTAGTAGACTATCAGCACCATTACAGCGCCACAGAAGGAGGGTAAGGACACGGAAGAGTGCTACACTAGGGCATAATTTTTACAGAACAGGTCATGCTGAAACGGAGGAGTAGGACTAACCACTACTCAATTCTCACATCATGCCCAAAGTGTCTCACAAACCAGAAAATGACACACCCCAATATCCAGTCCTTAACAAAATTACAATTCGCAAAAAATCAAAGCTGAACACTCTTCATAATTTTTACCATCAACCAGAAGTAATATATGAGTGAATTCCTTAGATTTCATAAAACTATCCTTAATTCAGGTCAAACCATTCTATGTTCTCACAAGGTTATAACACATTCAAAGTTTCAGAAAATTCACAACATATATACAGAACAGAAATTATTCGCGTAACAAACAATTAAACAAGCCTAGAAATTATAGGGAAATATATATATAGATACTCATTGCACTATTCTTCCCCAAAATTTCAAAAAAACCGTGAGCCATAAAATCACTGCAAGGGGCGAAATTTTCAGAATCCTTGCAGAACATACAAATTTCATGAAAATAATTTCAGTCCCCCACTACAGATAATTTTAATTGCACGTTTGTGAAGGAAAATGACAAAAGCCCCAAAATTGGCCCGAACCATGATTTTCGAAAATCCCTAAGTTCTTAGTTAAATCCTCAAATTTTGTTTTCTCTAAAATTTCTCATCAAGCAAATAAATTTTAGAAGAACTACAGACCACAATTTAAGAGATTAAACCATACAGGATAAATTTTTCTCACAAAGGAATATTCGTCCGGCACAGGTAAATTTCGAATTTCACATATGCACAAATTTACTTGTAGATTTTTGGTTCATACAGATAATCGTTGCAAATAACGAATTTTAATTGACTGATAATCTACAATTTAGCGGATTAGACTCCTTAGGATCGAATTACTCACCAGAAAAATCGTCCACAGAGAAAAACGCCAAGACAGAGGATCAAGGATCACCAGGAAATTCGTCCACCACCAGTCTGCCACCACCAGCGTCAGGAATTTCAGGAGGCGCCAAGCACAGTGAGGGGCGACAACCAAAGGCGGCTAGGGCAAGAAAACCAACAAAAGTCGTGAGGGAGAGGAGCCCTCACGAAATTCCTCTTTTTCTCCCACCCCAAACGGATCCAAGATCCAATAACCCAGTTAACTTAAGTGAAAAAAATCGGTTTTATGGGCTTACCTGGCTTAACCACCCTGCGCCACTCCAATAACATCAGAAATATGCGCCACCATGGTGGAAGGAATTCCAGGAGCAAAGAATCAAGGTTGAGGGTTCAAATCCCTAACCAAAATAATTATTTTTGCCCTCTAGGAAAAATTCCTACACTTAGGCAAAAATCCCAAAATTTTAACAGATAAAAATACAGAAACAGAATTTCTAACCTTAAATCATAATTCAGAAAAATCGAGGGCGTTACAGAGGCGGATCAACCAAATCCCAGACTTGGTTATCTGACATGGAGTCCATCTCGGCTCGCATAGCTTCAAGCCATCTCGCTGATTCCGGTCCATTGACCGTATTCGCATAAGTGAGGGGTTCATCATTCTCAATGATGTAGACTCCGTCATAGCGCTCAAGCTGTCGACGGATCCTTCCCGATCTTCGCGGTTCCCGTGATATCTGAGCCTCAGGTTGTTCAATAACCTGTTCTACTGGCTCAGGCTCATCCAACTGTGCTTGACTACTTTGTCCTTCTTCTGGATTCTCATCCAGCTTTATTTCTCTTCCACTGGCTTCTTGCAGAAGAAATTCCTTCTCAAGAAAAATAGCCGTCCGAGCAACAAATACTTTGTTCTCTTTGGGATTGTAGAAATAATAACCCTTAGTTTCCTTAGGGTAACCGACAAAGATACATTTCTCAGATCTGCTCTCTAGTTTCCCAGAGGCGAGCTGTTTGACATAAGCCTCGCAACCCCATATCTTAATAAATGTCGAGCTCGGCTATTTCCCATACCATAACTCATATGGAGTCTTTGAAACGGCCTTGGATGGCACTCGGTTTAGTACCTTTGCAGCTGTTTCCAGTGCAAATCCCCAAAAGGAGTAAGGTAGAGTAGCCTGACTCATCATTGAACGAACCATATCAAGTAAGGTTCTATTTCTCCTCTCGGACACACCAATCCATTGCGGTGTTCCTGGCGGAGTGAGCTGTGAGATAATCCCACACTCCTTCAGATAGTCAGTAAACTCTCGACTCAAGTATTCACCACCCCGATCTGAATGAAGTGCCTTGATATTTCGGCCTAGCTGATTCTGTACTTCATTCTTGAACTCTTTGAACTTGTCAAAAGATTCACTTTTATGTCTCATTAGATAGACATACCCATACCTACTGAAATCATCAGTAAAGGTAATGAAGTACGAATAGCCACCTCTGGCATGTTTACTAAATGGCCCACACACATCACTGTGAATGAGGTCAAGTAAACCTGAAGCCCTTTGACCTTTATTAGAAAAAGGAGACTTCGTCATTTTGCCCATTAAACAAGCTTTGCATGTATCAAGCTCCTCATAGGAGAATGATCCCAGCAGTCCATAGTCATGCAACCGCTTAATGCGTTTCTTGTTAATATGGCCTAAACGACTATGCCATAGCAAGGTGCTATTATCAGCATACTTAGCTTTCTTGTTATCAATTTGTTGTATAGAACATTCCATGTCCAACATGAATAACCCATTGTTAATCGACCCAGTAGCATAAACAATATTATCAAAAGAAATAATACACTTTGAAATATTGCATTCAAAGGAAAACCCTTTCCTGACAAGAGCAGGAATAGAGATAATATTTTTCGTTATGCTTGGTACAAAATAACAATTGTCCAGTTCCAATACAAGTCCAGATGGTAATGAGATGTAATAAACGCCTACAGCAACAGCAGCAACCCGTGCCCCGTTTCCAACTCGTAGGTCCACCTCATGCTGTCCCACCTGTCTTCTTCTCTTGAGTTCCTGTACATTTGAACAAATGTGAACTCCACATGCAGTGTCCAACACCCATGATATGGAAGAAGAAACCATGACCTCAGTCACATAAATACCTGAGCCAGAAGCAAAACTTCCCTTCTTGTCTCCTTGGAGCGCTTTACAGTCCTTTTTCCAGTGACCCAGCTGGCCACAGTGGAAACATCTGTATTCCTTCGACCGCTTAACCTTTTGTTTCAGAGCCTTGCTATAGCTCTTAACAGGGGCTTTGCCTTTCTTCCCTTTCTTCTTGTTCCTAGAAGGAACCATTAAGACAGAGGATACAGGCTTTCCCTTTAGAGTCAACTCTGTAGTCAAGAGCATATTCAGTAACTCTGCCGGCGTACAGTCGATCTTGTTCATATTAAAGTTAATGATGAACGGATCGAAAGAGGTCGGGAGAGACTGCAATATGATGTCTACAGCAAGCTCCTGATTGATGGTATGTCCCAGTTACTCTAGAGCCTCCTTGTACCCAATCATCTTGAGTACGTGAGCTCCCACTGGACTTCCTTCAGCCAGTTTGCTCTGAAAGAAAAGCTTAGTCAAATTGTAGCGTTCAGTCCTAGCCTGTGCAGCATACAGCAGCTTGAGGTTTGCTATAATTTGTATAGCAGATAGATCCTCATGCTGACGCTGCAGCTCTGGCGTCATAGACGCAAGCATCAGGCAAGCGACATCAATGCTATCATTGACATGCTTCTCATAGGCATCCCGAACCGCCCTTGCGGTGTTCGCAGCGGGTTGAGGCGGTATAGCCGTCTCGAGGACATACAGCTTCCTCTCTGCCTTAAGAACAATCTTAAGGTGTCCGTACCAGTCTGAGAAGTTTGGTCCAGCAAACTTCTCCCTTTCTAGTAGGGATCGCACATTGAAATTCATGGTGTTCGTTGCTGCAGTAATCTACAACAATGCAAGAACAGCAAGGTCAGTATCAATGTGAGAATCAATTCAGGACTTAAGAATGATTCTTTTCTCACTATTTTATCTAGCTGAAAAATCCAGCAAAATAGCCCGAAAGAGTAAAACTCTTTTAGTGAGATGGGATCCAGATTTCATACTTGGTCTCCGCGTCCCGCTCAGGCGAGATAAGATGCACAGAGAGTACAAGCACTAATCTCTGGTAGGCAATCCCTGCCAATCGCCAACCCGTGCGATTCCCCTTCATCTGGGCAATCCAGCAGACTGTGCCAACTGAGTTGGTACAACACAGTCTCTGATCCCACAGATGGCTGCCTCCATATAGCTACAATATGCTCCACATATGTAGCCTACATGGTCAAGCTGACCCGACCTACTCCCTGGACCACCACGTGCTATGCTGAGCAACGAGAAGCGATAAATCCCTTCCCTGTAACACGCAGGTGTAATCACACACCGTCTGAAGATAGATGGGCGTGCCCACTGAGTGGGTACAACACGGCCCCAACGATAGTCAGAACAGTGAGGTTTCACGCCAGAAGGCTTACGAGCTTGATATTTTAGCGTTGGATTTTAACGGTCTTTTATCTTCTTAACTATCATGCAAACCCTATGGTGATAGAAGAAGATTAAATCATGCAATTCTAATTATATAAACAATAAATAGAAAGCATGCTGATCTTATGTGGTAAAAGCCCATTAAGCCTAGGTAAGACCTT
Organism: Costus lasius; assembly: GCA_027563935.2. Classification (NCBI taxonomy): domain Eukaryota; kingdom Viridiplantae; phylum Streptophyta; class Magnoliopsida; order Zingiberales; family Costaceae; genus Costus; species Costus lasius. The sequence goes on along the minus strand of CM050453.2, from coordinate 45,138,579 downwards.
AATTTAACTTAAGTCTTCACTTGAGCTGTTGATGGGTCTTTTGCATCTCATCTGGCCTAACCCAGGGCCCAAGCGCCCACTGCAGCTCAGGTGCGCCCACCAGGTAAATGCGCCTGTCCCAGAGTCGAACCCTGGACCTCCCACCTGGTCAAGCCACTGCTGCATGCGCCTCTGCCAAGTGTGCTCTGTGCTCTTGTCTGATTAAAATACAATTTAATCTATCTAGACAAGATTGACACACAGGTCAATTACACAATAAATTAATTAAAATGTGATGCGCAGATCACAATTATAATAATTTACAGTTTAATCCAGGCACGCAGGCCCCAGCACAGCACACACATTAAAATTGGGCAGCCCACATAAGATTAAATAAACAAGCATCATGTTATACAATCAACATGTGATCCAAACAAGAAAATAAAATTTTTGAAAACCCATTGGCATCAATTTTATTTTCCTTATGTGCCCTACTACCTTACAACGGTCCATTATTAGGGATCCACTAATCAGATCTAGTCAGACCCACTACCCTAGCATGCACCAAGTCCTCACTGACTTGAGTCGACCCAGTGGTCAACAATGCATGGGTTGGGCTGAACGATCCTCAAGAGTTCTGGCAAGCGGGTGTGACCCCGAGCCTAACTCAAGAGCGTTCACTGGTTGTCTCAACCAGACATCGCTACACGCCTGTCTGCAGTCGACCCATAGCCACCTCGTGCTTGCGCACAGGTGCCATCTGGTCGACCCATCTAGGCTGTCAGATGATCTGATCAGACTAGTTGGATCTAGACTAGACAATGATTTCAAACCTAATAACCCGTCTAAGGTATTATAGCAGGCGCAAATGTAGATCTAGATGGATGCGCGCAAGTTAACAAGTTTTGAAACACAAAACACATCTTTAACAAGCGCCAACATCTAATCACAAGCATGTTATTTTTCGCATGGTAACAATAGATCAATGCATTGTCGCAAACATGGAAACAAACATGTTATTGTCGCATGTTGTTAAGATTTATATCTACACTAAATCGCAAACAAGGATCACATCAAGCAATCATGTAGATTCATACAAAACCTGCTCTGATACCAATTGAAAGTCCCACCCTAAGGGGGGGGGAACCCTAATAGACGTGCGCATATATATAAAATTTTCGAAGCGGAATTTAGGGTTTCTTAGATCGGTTAGCATGAACACATGATCAACTTGTTCAAGGATTGCAAAGAGTCAACAAGAGATCATACCATAGCCATCGTTTAGATGGTGCCTTAGAAGCTAGAGGGCGATATGGTTCTCCTCCAAAGGTGCCGCACACAAGGTGAAGATGGCTTTCTCCTTGTCGTCCTTTGTGCTAGCAAAGAGCTTCAAGAGTCCTAATCGCTTGAAGGGAAGATGAGAGATGACTCTCGGCGTAGATGAACTCCCACTTCTTTTCGTCAAGTGTCACCACCGAAAAGAGAAGAGAAGACCAAAAAGGATGCCCTCGGCGAGAGAGTGAAGAATCCCCTTTCACGTTCGAAAACGCATAACGTTTTCAACAAAGGAAAACGGCTTTCCAATTTTAGAAAGCACTAACTCCACTTCAACTCCCACGTTACCATCCCTCAATCAAACCATTCGAACCATACGTTCACCATAGTGAACCGGTTCCATTTGGTTTGGTTCAAGTGAATTTGGTTCAAGGACCAAGCCTTGGTCTAAATCTCATTGAACCTCAAGGTTCAAGATCTAACCATTCATCTCTCGATGCTCTTGATCTCACCGATCTAGTATCACTACTCTCGATCGAAGCTTACCGATCTCAATCCCTAATCAATCAAACATGATCAGACTAGATCTCACTTACAATCAGAGTTTAAATCCCTTTAAACTGAACCAAAACAATTCAGTCCACACGATCTGACATAAGTAAGCCATATCATCAAATTGTGCGACCCTAAGGGTTTCCTTTAAATGTCGGTAATGATAACTTACGTTATCATGATCAGTGAGGGGTATCTAGCAACACATCACTGTCTGCCGATATAAAGGAAAGAGTCTTCCAAGACTACACCCAAACCATAGCACAAGTGTGAATCCACTTCACTAGGCATACATGTTTCCTTTGCCACTGGATGTTCTTATTGGACAAGCGTGTCAAGCCTGTAGCTCCAATATGATGAGCATGATTAGATCAGATGAACATAGTCATCTGGGTATGGCCATACACTTTCTCAATCATCTCATCCAGGGGGCCCCTTTAGAACATCACACTCCAATGAAGGAGATGGCAATCCTATGTCTATCACTAGCGCCCTAACATGACTCATGCTCACCATCCAAGATAGTCTATAACCATTATGTTTCAAATGATATCGAACTATCTCAAAACAATGCCAATCATCATTTAGAAACACAAGTGATCTCAAGTCAGAGGAAGTATGCCACTTGTTTGCATACAAGGATTATTCACATTGTGACAAGCAATTGAATATCCTAGTAGGGTCTGTCCAGTACATCCAATGTACTCATGAGTCTACTTCTTATTCCATGCTCGAAGCATCCTATAAGATTAGAACACATATTAGTCTCAATCATATCAAGGTTGTCTCATGTTCACCAAGATATCTCGACTAAGGACTATACTGCATGTCAGCCTCGCTGAACATCACTGAGACATTATTCAGAAGTATTCATATTGCAGCAGATAATGTAACAACCTGAATAACAACCATTGCCTTTATAAACATTGAGTTTATACATGATACTGATACAATCCCAAGGCCTCAAACATTAGCCTTAAGGGCATACCCCAACATGACGCGCCACCAAGTGGTTACCACCAAATATCTTGATCATGCAACGTTGAATACACTAGGCTTTCATGAAGATGTGCAGTGGCTTTTCCAACCTGTAGGGTGGGATTAGTTCTTCATGATCTCCTACCCCACGTATATTCCTATTGTGTTGGAGTTTTTATCTTCCATAGAGTTTCATGCAAACATCCACATTGATGAAGATGATGGTAGTATCTTTCCAGCTCAAGAACACCAAGTTCGTGGTTACTTTGTCAGAGCAGAATCAGATCTATGGCTTTCCTACTGATGGGACGCGACTGATCCCTAGAGAATTTAATGCTAGTATCTTTTATGAACTTCTTACTAGCGCCCGACCCTTTCATACAAGGACGGCAAGAGCCACCTCTCTCGACAATCCAGTATTCAAGTATGTGCACCGAGTCATGGCGCATACTATCTTTGGCCGAGGGGAGTCTGACAGTCTGGTTCATGCATATGAGCTTCTATACTTCTGGGCCATGCTGCATGGAGTCGGCCTCAACACAGCCTTCTACTTTGCCAGGCAACTCCAGAAAGTTTCTAGGGCACCGCAGGGTGCCATTGCTCTCGGGGGACTCCTTACCCCACTTTCTCTTGCGGTTGGGATCCAGCCGTACTAGTTGGAGCAAGCTTGTGGGTACTCCCACCTTGACCTTGACGCTTGCCTTTCCTTGTGGATGATAGTCAAGCAAGGAGAACTCTATAGTCTACTCTTCCCCAGGAGTGATGTCAAGCTACCACTGCCGAATCCTACATGTACCACAGTCCACGAGCAGTGGAATTGGAGAGTTGAGGCAGTTGAGGATCATGACGTTCCTCTTGAGACTAAGCCACCACCACCCTCTCAACGACCTACCACCCAGCTTGATCAGATGGAGGCTATGATCTGGTTTGTCCAGGACGCCCAATAAGATACTCACCTTCCCGTCGATGATGGGCTTGATCAGCTTCGCAACCTTGAGACCTAAGTAGAACTCTAGGGACGAGTATAGTCCTCTCTCTTAGAGTCTGTTCATGACCTTCAGGCGAGGCTGCGTCAATGCTAGGGATGAGCATCATTAGTTTCACCATCACTCGGTCAACTTTCTATGTTTCTAGTAGTTTATTTCAGTTGTTAGTTTTCTTTTTCGACTCTGTTAGTTTTTTTTTGTCAGTTTGTCTTTTCCTTTTTTTTTGCATCTTTAAATCTTCTAGTAGTTTCAACATCTTAGGCATCTAGCCCAGCCCGTATCTAAGATATTTGCTTTCCTTTTGGGGATTGACTTGTTCTTTGAACACCAGATTTATTTAGATGAGAATCTTGCATGCCTCGTTGTCTATATTGGTTATAGTTCGCACACATAGCTTTTTCTTTGGTGCAGTTGAAAGATTAATTAACTTAATTAATTATTATTTATTCATAAGAGGTGAACTTGTTTTATTTATCTTCACCTTGAAATACATCACATGTGACACACTTCTTTGCATCTTGCTTCAAAATTCCATACTTATTTGTACACCTTGTCATGGGAATTAGAAATAATAATAGTAGTACCGAAGTATACTTGTACATTGCACATTGTACTCCCACTTCGCACTATTCATAGCATTACAATAGCTAAAGGGATGGTGGTACCTAAGTTCATTGTTCATCATACTTGGCACTATCCCCATAGTTCAAAATAATAGCAGTGGTACCGAGACCAAGATGTTCCCATTTCCATGGCTTGGCATTGTTCTAAAAAAAACACCACATAGGGACTATGTGGCACCGATTCTATTTTCCCATGACATGAGGTACAATGATTTCATTTGCGAATGCTTAATCAAAAATTTCATTTATGTATGATCTTTGGTAAAGGTTTTGGTATTGCCAACTTTGCATATTCGAATGAATGGTATTAATAATATTTGACTTAATTTGCTTTTGACACTGCACCATAACTTGAGGCTTGTTGTGATTGAACTATAACCTTGTTAGGCTTACTGAAGTTGTTCGAGATTCTTTATTTCAATTTATCACTGTGTTCTAGACAATTCAATTGTTTGAGGACAAGCAAAACTTTAAGTCCGATGTATTTTGATAGCATGCAAATATATGATATATCATGGCTTAATTTTATTATTATTTTGGATTAAAATGCATGCTTTGTCTCATTTATTTGCCTAAATGCTTTACATTATTCAGAACCTTCACTTTTCATTATTTTCGTTAAAAAGTAGGGATTTTGCCCTATAATTGGTGGAATTTGGAAGATCTGAAGATATGGAACGATTCCTCATGATGAGACGAAGCTAGACGTCAAATTTCAGGTCAAACAGACTTTTCTACGCTCTTCACGGGCATGGCTATGCACCCATGCACGGCCGGGAAGGGATCGACCGACTTTTTCAAAACTCGAAAAACATTCACGGGCACACCCGTGAACACATACATGGCCATGAAGAGTAAGTTTTCCAGAAAATAACCTTCGACAAGCCGTTCATGGGCCTGGCCGTGCATCCATGCACGACCATGTATTGTCCCACTAGATTCTACACCCATTTGGTTTTTCACTCGGTTCTTACTATTTTGGAAGTGGATTTTAATGAACTTTTATGGAGATCTTCCTAACTTACCAATGGACGTTTTGGGACTAGAATTAAGTGATTTGGGTGAACGGTTGAAGACAATAAGGCAAAATAGCGAGACCTAGGGTTTGGAGCGATTTTCATGATGGCGGGGCTATTCCGGCAAGATTTTCTTCTTCGTTTCGACATGGAGGATCGTGCTAAAACTTCTCCCATCAAGGATCCATTCTTTCCTCTGGTTAGATTTAGTTTATTTGAGAGATTTCATGTATTTCACGATGTATATGATAGCTTAAGCTTCTTTTCGGGTTTTGGGCGTACTCCACTTTAAGAATGTTAGATGTTAATGCTTAATACATATATTTCTCAGATTTATCTTTGTTCTTATTCATGTCTATGATGTTTTAACTCATGATTATGTACTGGCCATGCATATTTATATTTTATACTTTGTGGGAAGGACTGAGTGGTGAACCACAATCGTCGGATCCCCTTAGACTAGACAGGTGATTTTGGCCACAAGTGTTGTCGAAATCACTCGAGGAACCCTAATCTTTAATAGAACCCATTGGGTCGGCTTAACCCAGTAAGCCACGAGAGTAGGAGACTCGGGTTAAGTTAGACACCGGACCATGTCTTGAGAGGGGACACGTCTGTACCTTAGGAAATATTACCTTAAGAACATAGGCAAAACATAATTAAAATATCAAGCTTTAACATTCTTTCATGCTTCAGTGTGGTGAAACCCGATGCCCCGATTTTCTCTCAAGACCCTAATTCCCCGATTGCTTGGTTCTCTATTTTGTTAGCTTTCACTTGTTTTAGTTAACTTTCTTGCATTAGGATTTAGTGACACTCCTACATTTATTTGCTCACCTAGCTATTAATTAACTCACCAATTAGTACTTGACCCCTAGTCCTTGTGGGATCGATACTTTTTATTACGCGATAGATCGTGCACTTGCGGTATGCCCCTATCAACAAGCTAGCTCAAGTCAACATTAGATCAAGTCTACAGCTCAAGCCTACGAATGATCCAACTCAGCCAAAGACAAACGCACATATCAGCAAGGGATTTACCAACAGCTACTTACTAGCATGTGCAGAGGAGTGTCAGCGAAGTTACCGCCAGCCATTCTCCACTCAAAGCCAATGTTCACCTCAGCTTTGGAATGCCAAGGGTTGCCACTGAAGCTAACATTGTAGGGTTAGGTTTAAAGCTTGTAATTTCCATACTTTGCACCTTAGTCGACTTCTTTTGATTAGGAAACTTTGTGTTAGCATTGTGGTGTGTTTGAGGGTTGAGCTTGCTCCCCTAGAGTTGAGCTTGCTCCTCTAAATCGTCCCAACCTTCTTCCTAATTGCTGATCCCATCATCACTCCAATCTCTTCCTTGTTACTGGTCATTGCTACCTATTGAAGCTTACGAAGTCATCCCCCCCCCCTCTGCTAGAACTGCAAGAACACTGAACACACATCAACAAACCTCCTGGAAGATATCCCAACTGAGCTTGCTGCCCTAAGGAGCCTAGAAGGCGTTCGGCCCCCTTCCCTTAAGGGGGCCTCAGGTGCTTTCCTTCCAACATTATTCCCTTAATAGCACATTTGCTGTTACATTGACTAAGCTACTTACCTAAGGAGATATTGGGCCAAATTTCTGTTCTTCATCAATTTCAAACACGGCTTTGTGTCCCACGGGGCTGGGATGTACTGCACAAGTTGACAAATGCTTCCTGAGGTTGGCCCCCAGCCAATTGCAACTTGGCAATTCCCCTTCTCAAGACTGTTCAAGCACTTTATGTCCAATGGAGGCTGGATATAGCACAAAGCCTTAACTTCATGAGGGTGCCTCCAGGAATCTCCTTACGTGAACCAAAACATATGAAAAATCTAGTCATGTCCGACCTGGCCATTATACCTAGGGCGAATGATTACCCTACGGAAGGCACGTCTAGAGTTTTAACCGGACTAGGAAATCATTGTCATCACACGTCTCCTGGAGATGGATGGGTGTGTCCCATAGGGGTGGGAAATAGTGCACAATACCAATGATCGATAGTTTCACAAGGGTTACATGTCAGAAGGCAAAGTAATGGGACTTTAAATGATTTAGCAAGGATTTTGTGGTCTCGGCACCATGAGCTTTTACCTTATTTCTACCAATACAAGCATTCAATCCTATGGTGGAATTAAATAAACGCAGGAATGGCATGCAAGAGCATAAATAAAAATATGATGTGAATAAAGCCCTAGACACAGGTGACAAGACCCTATACCTAGTCCTAGCCACCTAGCACTACCAAGGGCTACGAGCCCTGGGCTCATGCCAATAAGTCATTAGCCCATCCCTAAGTGCCCTAAGTGCTCTGCTCCCAAGCTCTGAGGTGCCCCACCTATGTCTTCAGGGTTGGGAAACCCCGGGGATTTTTAACTTTTACATACATACACAGATACAAACAGTGGAAGCAGAGCCCCAAAACAAGCCAGTCCCAAAAACCAAGAAGATCGAGTTAAGCGGGAGACACGACATGGTGCGTAAGAGATAGTACCTCAAAGCAATTGATGGAGAAGTGATATAGGCGCCCCAAGTGTTCATCCTCTGTAGTCTCGCACATAGCCGATGCTTGATTTCTCTTCTTCCATGCACGGTGCTAGCCTCAGGAAGAAGATCCACGCTATGGAAGTCCTTCTTGATCACTTGTGCCACCAACAAGGAGGTGGATGCGCCAAGAGGAAGAAGAAGGAAAGGATGCAGTCAGGCCTTGCTTCACTTGCAGCAAGGGAAGAAGAGGAAGGGTCCTTGTGGCCTTTCATGGAAGAAGAGCTCCTAAGCTTGCGCCCGCTATGATGTCCACGCCTCAAGGAGATTGTACAACCAAAGGGGTCGGCTAGGGTCTTATTTACAAGAGCAAGAGGCAATTTGGGTTAATTGGAAGGTGTAGGTGATTAATGGAATTATTCAATCAATTATGTCAATCAAATCCTTAATCCCATATGTGCCTAAGCCTACCCTAAGTAAGCTCATGCCATATGCGCCCAATCCATGCCATATGAGGCAATTATTCCATGAATGTAATAAGACCTAGTCAAAGCATCATGATAGATTGCCTAATATGCCTAGGGCACAAGTCCTAATCCAATTAGGACTCTAATTATGTTAATAATCAGCCCATATGCGCCTATCACAATCCAATTAATATCTCAAGTGACTAAATAAAATACAATCTCAATCAATCACTTGCAAGACACTAATCATGGCCATATGCGCCAATCCTAGTTCTACTAGAACCCTTCATGCGCCAATGCCATTAATTATTCCCCATTATACCCTTAAGCCTACTTATTTCTTCATTACAACTTTTTAGCAAGCCCCATTAAGTAATGGGCCTAGCCCAAACTTCATTATGCATGTTAACCAAGTCATTGGATCCAATCCAATGTAACCCAAGGTTAAATGAGGTTAACCATAGTTAATTTTGGTCAATATGCCAAAAATAAAGTTTGGCTCTAATAAGCTTCTTCCATCTCATCAGGCCCATTGGCACTGATGAAATCTCCCAAATAGATTCGAGTTATGAAATAACTCGATCCGAAGGCTATCCAATCAATACAAAAACTCGAGCATCAAGGTGTGCGACCCTGTAGGTTCCTTTGACGTTAGTAGTGATGATCTTAGGTCATCACAAGCAGTGAGTGGCACCTAGTAGTGGATCGTTGCTACCCAAGTGTTCAGAATGGATATCGACATCGACATCCCCATCATCGTAACAAGGTGTCAATGCATTATAGTCCCTTTGCCAAACTGATATCCAATTGGACAAGTGTGTCACCACTTGTTTTCACCCAATCTCATGGTCATGACTAAATTAGGTTCTCACCTAGGTATGGCTACACACTTTCAGTCATAGAACCATAGGGGGGCCCCATGGATATCAAGCTTCCCTTAGGAATGGGCAAATCCTATATCTGTCCATTGATCTTGTCATATGGGTCGTGACATACTCAATGACAACCGTTATGACCTCCCAACTATGGTGAGGTGTTAGGTTGTATCAAAGCATATCCCTAACTATATGGAAGAGTCAATGACCTCAAGTCAAAGGATCAATGCATCTCCTGTCACTTGCGATGTTAACTCATGACACCAAGTTACAGCTTCATAGTGGGTCAGTCCATTATATCCACAACTAATATACCCATATGTCTGTGTTAGCACCTCGTGCCTATCTAGCTCGTATACCAATCTCACAAGTACCAGAGCTATCCCATATCCACTCAGGTACTTGACTAGGGACCGAGTTTGAGCACAAATACAATATGTCTCTAGGGATATTATTATCTAAGTACATATTCACATATGCAAACATAATAATGACAATGCTAGAATGATATATATAAGATAGACTAACAATTGTACCTAAGGGCATATACACCAACAATCTCCCACTTGTACTTAGACCTAGTTGTTGAGAAATTTCAACCCCATATCCCTGGCATGACCATCATGCTTCTGCTGCGCCAAAGCCTTGGTCAACGGGTCTACTAGATTGTTGTCATTGTCAACTCTGTTAATCTTGACATCTCCTCAGTCAATTATGTCTCTGATTAGGTGAAATATTCTAATTATGTGTTGGGACTTTTGATGTGACTGTGGTTCCTTTGCCTGTGCAATCGCTCCATTGTTGTCACAATAGAGCTCTATCAGATCCACAACGGTTCGAACCACCTGAAGATCAGAAATGATCTTCCTGATCCAAACAGCTTCTTTGGCTACCTCAAAAGTGGCGACATACTCAGCCTCGGTTGTAGAATTTGCTATGGTAGATTGCTTGAAGCTTTTCCATCATACTGCGTCTCCATTCAACTTGAACACATAGCCTGCCTGTGATCTAAAGACATCAGGGTCTAATTGGAATGACGCATTACTGTAGCCCTAAACACTAAGCTCTTCCTGTCCCCCATAGACTAAGAACAAATCCTTAGTTCTTCTTAGACACTTCAGAATGTTCTTTACAGCCACCCAATGCTGCAGACTTGGATTGGATTTGTATCGGTTAGTTTTGCTTACCGCATAAGCCACAACTAGTGTAGTACACATCATCGCATACATGATCGAACATACTACCAAAGCATAGGGTATTTGACTCATGTCATCCCTCTCAGCCTGTGTGGTGGGACATTGGCTATTTGAGAGAATAAGGTCACGTCCCACTGCAAGGTACCCCTTCTTGGATTGCTCCAAATTGAACCTCTCCAGGACCTTATGAATATAAGTACTTTAACTAAGGGCCAAGAGCCTCTTTGATGCAGCTACAATAGGAGGGTTGGTCCTTAGTTCCGTACTCTGTGGTATTTACACACTGCATAGAAAACATGAGAGGGTCTAGAGATGAGGGAAGTAAAATGCTTAGAAAATGCAGCAATGAAGCAAGAAGAAATCAGCGGCGAAATCATTTCGGGGCAACACTAATGCGGGAGAAAACCATGACACTCAAATCTACGAAATTTGCTCACTAACCTCTTAGCATTTTTTTTAAACGCAGCACATCTTTGGGGGTTCAGTGGATCGATGGGTCTCAGCTATCATGCCTATGCGCCTAAAAAGATGCCAAAGAAGAAGAAAGATCGTTCCACGCCTCCAATGTACGGATACTCATGGGTGAAGGAGGAAGAAGGTGAAAACACAGTGGAAAATACTTAGCAAAATTCAGAAACAGGCTAACTTGGCCCACGGCAGGCAGTGGGATTTACTTCTTATAAAGCTATAAAACACACTTCCGAATCAAGGCACCGACCACGACTCTTACAAGCTTCGAAATTGAGACAATGACTATGATCTCCTAAGCTGGAGAACTCTGCTCACTATGAGAACTCTACCACTACTAGAGAACTGAAAAACTAGGCTACCCCATCCTCCTCTTTTATAGGATAAGAGGGGAGGGAACAAGACGAAATAGAAATCTCAATAGCTACCTACTCTTGCAGCCCCAAAAGTGGTCAAGCTGCTACATAAGACAAAAGAGAATAAAAATCCTAACAACTACCAACTATGCTGAAGCTTCTATGCATGCCCATGATTCTTTGGCGGTGTATGGGTGGCGTGGCGGCTAGACGAGCTCGGAGCACGCCGTGACAAAGTAGCAAAATTTGGATATGGTCGGCTCGTTCATCGCGGTGGAGGCTTGCTCTTGGGCCGTATTGTTCAGGCGATTGTGGTACCCGTCTTGGGCCGAGTGATGACACCAAAATTTATGGTAAATTTTGTGTCATCTCATATATCTTTTTGTGTCATATTCATGCTCTTTTGCTTATTTTTATGTCTTTTTTTATCAAATATTGAGGAATCTACACATTTTCTAGTTTTTGATTATTTTCAGGTAAAAAGGCATTACTTTTAGGCGTTTTCAAACACATTCAGAGGCATGGATGAATTCTCACCATCAAGAGAAGATTCCATGTCAAATTTCATGAAGATTTGAGCTTCACACCAAAATATGGTAGGGCCGTAATCAAAATTACGGTATTATGGTCTCAATACACCTACAGAACAAAGCACGGCACTGCCGTAATTTCTGAGCACTACCATATTTTGGGACAATTTTGCACAAAAAGTTTCTCGTAAATTATGGTCCTGCCATAATGGATTTCACAGGCCATAATCTAGGTTCAATTTCGTATAGAAAGTTTGGTGGATTTTACAGCGCTACCGTAACCAATATTACGAGCCGTATTTCGAGTCAATTTTTTACCCGAGAGATTTGATGAAAATACGGCACTGCCATAATGCATTTCACCATACCATAATTTCGGATGATATCTGTACCGAGAATTTCTGTTGAAATTACGGCACTGCTGTAATGGTTTTCACGGTCATAATTGTAACCCAGACCCGCGATTTTCACGGACTGTTTGAAGCCCGATTCTTGCACGGATGATTACGAACTATACAGGCCATCAATTGGAGATCCGTAAAAAGGAAAATACTCATCAGATTAATGAGAGGAGACACAGATGAAAAGCCCTAATTTTTATCAACGATTCAGAGAGAAATCGAGTTCTTGATCATCACCCTAGGTTTCACCGCCGGGAAGCGTACAGTGCATCTCCGGCCTTGATATTTAAGGGTAAGCTGCGCATATAGGAGAAGAATATTCCCTAGAAGTTTCAGATTGAAATGAGATCGATCGAAAGAGAAATCAATGGAACACTCTTCGCCGACACTGTTTACAACCGAAATTACGGCTGTAATTTCTATTAGAGTCATGTTGTAAAGTTGTTTTTCCCTTTCTCTTCGATTTCTGATCCTTTGATACTATGGATTATTGTAATTCTTCCATTATGCTAGCTTAAACTCTTTTTGGGACATGGGGGAGTAATTCCCCTCAATTTCTTAATGACTATATTATTTTTACTTTCATCATGATGATTTTACTATGATAATTCTACTTATGTGGTGATTGCCTTTAATTCTCCATAGATTCATATTGTTAGCATGTTTTAGAGTTTTTGTAATATGGACTGAAAAGTGATTTGCTAAGAACTTGGAACCCTAAAATTGAATGTTAGGAACTCATCGTAAGAAATTAGGTTTGTTCTTATTTCTCGATTTTAGAAGTTTAATGCCATGTAAATAATCTAAATATAGGATTGAGTTATTGTAATAAACATGACGATACTGTGAGAAATCAAGTATTAGATTGTTGGAGAACCTTAAGTAGAACTTGTGAAAATTATAGTATGAAAGTATGTAATTTTCACTTGAGATGATTGATTTAGAATTCGAATGTATGAAAGTGATCCTTGAGTTCTTTATCAATGATTTACTTATCTTCAGAATTGAATAGATCCTGCATGAAAGTGAGGATCAGTTCTTTGTAAATTGTCTACGCGAAGGCGAGATGATTTCTTTATGAAGTAAAATATATCTTTATGATGATAAAATTTGATTGATGAACATCTATTCATATCTAGTAGTGGAAATTAAGGTGGATGAAACTCTAGTCCAAGTTTCTCTCTCTGATATTTTTGTGTAGCTTTCGATAGTTTGCTTGATATTTTCAACTGCCTAGCTAGTGAGAAATTGATTATTCGGTACTTGACAAACGAGGTCTCCGTGGTTCGATATCTTAACTATTAGTTCGAGTATCCGTGCACTTACGGACACAATAAGTTTTTAGCGCCGTTGCTGGGGACCTTGGTTTTTGTCAATATTGAAGATATTGAAAGTATTGCTAGACTAGGTTTTATTTATTGTTTATTTTCTGTTTTCTGTTTTTCTGTTCTATTGAAATCATTTCATTTATCTACTTTGTATGCGCAGGACTCTCATACCAGAACCTCTAGTTCCTTTTGATCCTGAAATAAATAAAACTCTTATACTGCGCAGGAAACTTAGATTTGAAGAGAGTCAGCAAGTAGAAGAAGTAAACATGGCAGACAGAAGATCACTTAGGGACTATGTAGCCCCTAATCCACAGGACATTGACTCTAGTATTGCTAGACCAGTCATAGAGGCTAACAACTTTGAAATCAAGCCTACTTTCTTATCTATGATTCAATAGAACCAGTTTGGAGGATGTCCACTTGAAGATCCTAACCAACACCTTGCTTTGTTACTTGAATTATGTGATATTGATGACATCAAAATTTATAGTAAATTTCATGCCATTTTATATATCTTTTCATGTCAAATTCATACAACTTTGCTTATTTTTATGCCATTTTACGGACCGTAATTTCCAGATGTTTTCGACCAGAAAGTTTTACAGAAATTAAGGCACTACTAGAATACTTTTCATGGGCTGTAATTTTGACTCAAGGTTCACAGAACTAAATTATGGCACTGCCGTAATTTAAATTATGGCCATAATTTTAACTTGGACACGCGAGTTTTTTTGGCACGATTCTTGCATGGATCATATCTTGAGATCCAGACATCCAAATTGAGATCCGAAAGAAGCTGTGGACTCGTCTCAATGAGGAGATGATAAAGGGATCAAAAGCCTAATTTTTAGGATCAATCGAGGGAGCAATCAATAGAGAGATCCTTAGGGCACGGCCTCACGCCGAGAGGCGTGGAGGTCACCTCAAGCCGCGATTTTTACACTGAATCTTCACTTGGAGGAGGAGAGGACACCACAAAAGTTTCAAAGCCAAAGGATCTCAGACGGAGGAGAAATCAACAAAGGAGTGTCGCCGGCACTGTTCACCGCGGGTTTACAAGCAATTTACATCTATAATTTCTATTACAGCCATATTGTAACTTTAATTCTCCCTCTTTCTTTGAATTTTGACACTTTGATACTATGTTTTATTGTATTTCTTTTTCCATGCAAGCTTAATCTTATTTTGGGACATGGGGTGTAATCCCTTTGGATTTATATGATTAGATAACTTTTATTTCGTCAAGATAATTTTACTATGATAATTCTACTTGTGTGATGATTTGTCTTTAATTCTCCGTAGTGTCTTATTGTCATGCATGTTTTAGAATTTTGTGAAATAGACTGAAAGGTTGATTGTGAAATTTGGAACCCTAAAAAATCATTGAGTTTGGAACTTATCGTAAGAAATTAGGTTTGTTCTTTGAATTCTAATTTTTAGAGATTTAATTGCCATGTTTGATAAAAATAATCTAGGATTGAATTATTGTGTCAAACATGAAGATCTTGCATGAAAGTGTATATCGGAATGTTGGAGAACCATAGGTAGAACTTGTGTTGAGACTCGGATGCACGAAAGTGATCCTTGAGATTCCACTCGAGACGATCAATTTAGAATTCGGATGCACAAAAGTAATCCTTGAGTACTTCGCTTAATGATTTACTTATCTTCAGTGTTGGGATAGATCTTGCGCGAAAGCGAGGATTGGTCCCTGCATGATTGTCTGCACGAAAGTGAGATAATCCATTTACGAAGTAAATTATGTCTTTATCATGATGAAATTTGTTATAATTTAATTTAAACTAACTTTATTCTTTTCATTATTTTGCAGGACCTAGTTGCAATTAGTTAATACTTATGGACTTTTGTGCAATATTCTTTTTAAAACCCCTCATTCCTCTTTGGCCGAGGGTTTCTTTTTCCCCTTTTCGTTTTATTTTTTTCTCCTTCGTGAGCGGCAGCGACGGTGAGTTCTCCTCCCTTTCCTACTTCTAATGAAATTTCCTCCCTTCTCCTCTATTTGATTTCTGATATTTGTGTGGGGAATATTTCATCAGCGGCATCTCCACCCTAGGGTTGCTTCAAGAGGTGCACAACAATTATTCTTTGACCTTCATTGATTTACGAATTTTGGAGACTAGGTAAGTCCTTATGTATTCTTCTTCTTTTGATCTGTGTCGTTCTTCTATCTTCGCATTTCCTTTGGATTTCTTTTGGGTGTTCTTGATAGAGATAGATTTGTTGTTTAATATATAGGATTCTTTTAATTTTCTTTTTCGCCATTTGATTTCCTTCGAAATCTAGATTTGTCAATCCTCAGACCTTGCTCCTTTTAGCTCTTATTTTTACTGGTCATTATGAATCATTTTTGTTCCCAAGTACCAAGTTATGGATTACGGATCTCTTTCCTCACTTGAAGATATTAGTTATTTCATCTCTTCTGTTTAGCTACACTATCATATGATATATTTCTTTTAATTTATTTATCTCTATCTCATCATGCTCCTTCATGTTTAACAACGTTTAAGTGTTGATCTGGGGAAATGACATACTGTTTTGATGTGTGACCGGGTTGCTTTGACTTAAAATTTGTAAACAAATCTGATATGCAGTAAACAAACAACTATTTTACTTCATGTTTGGGGATATTAATTAGGGAATGGTATAGAAATTTATATGCATAGATTAGCCACTTACCATTGTTTTTTTTTTAGCTTCATTGGTTCCTAAAGCTTTTGTTGTTTAATTATTCATGAATTGGTACTCATGTAGTTTTGTCTGTGAAAGTTATTCTCTTATTAAATTTTCAAACGCTTGTAGTTCTTAAGCTTCAATTTACAGTGCAGTTTTGTATCAGAGAATAGCATTTCTCAGGCAAATTTTCTATTTAAGGATCTTTCTGTGTTAAATTTCTTGGGACGAGTTCTCATACTTTCATGTTTTATTATGTGTATATTTTACTGAGAGGCACAAATATACAAGCCGCTTCAATTATTTAGTTCCTAATTCCAACATAGTTGCTTGTACCTTGTGCCTTTTTGCACAAAATAGAAGACACATGAGTGGAAGAACCTACTGGAATTAACTTTTGATTTTCTATAACTTATGTGGATCACTCAATGCAATTAGTAAAGTCATTGAGATTTTATTATTGTACTTGACTACAAATTAATCTTGCTTGGATTTGATTTGTGTATTTTTTACCTCTTGGATTTGTAAAGCAATTAGGAGCATAAGCCAATTCCATATTCTGTGAACTTAGTTTCATCTTTTCAAATATATTTTTTATCATCTATAGTTAATAAATTATACTTAGATGGATTAGGTAGTAGTCAATTAAATTCCTGCAACACCCATAAGCTTTAGAAATTGATTTAGGTATGGCTGGACTGCACTATTAACAAATGTCATATGCGCACAAGTATACTTAATCAAGATTTGGGTGCAAACTGATTTTAATAGTAATGAAATTCTAATGTCTTTTTATGCTGATAGTATTCAATTAATAAAAGGATTCTGCTATGTTTAAAGTAGCAATTCATTATAGTATCTCAATTTTAATTCTTTTGTTCTTACATTTGTGTATTGTGAGTTAAAGTTATTGGGAAAGGAATTGGATTCATTTATTAAAGATAGAAATTATCAAATGCATGTTTGTGTAACCAAATAGACTTGTGATTGGACACAAATAGAATTGTTGTAATTAGAGCTAAACATCAATTAATAAACAAAGAACTAGAACATGACCAGAGTGAATTTTGTGAAAACAACATGGAGATCCAGGTTATTAAGAAACAGTTGAATGCACGCATAACTCTGTTTAGAAAGAATTAATAACACAAATTTTAATCATGTGCTTAGTAATCCATTCTCTTTGTAATGATTAGAGAGGAATGATGCCTAAAGTTTGATAAGTTAGAAGGTCAAGATTGGAAAACTAAAGTGATTCAAGGATCTTGAGAATTTGTAAGCTTTTGGCAAAGGAAATCAACTATTGAGGTAGGAATCTAATCCCTCTCCTTTCATCACAGCATTTTGATTTATCTGAAATCTGTTATACCTTATAGTTCTCTTCCATTGATTATTGCTTCTTTACCGTTGAACTCATTATCATTTATTTATTGATCATTGTGATGGATATGACATGGTTGCATGATTGTTTTGTTAATACACTTGTGATGATAGTTTAGTCCTTTTGGTGATTACTTGATGTCGTGGCATTGATGGATCTTATGATACCACTGTGGACTCTATAGTGTCGAGTGTGGATCGACTATAGAGGTGCTAGCTAGAGGTTTCCTGACGGGAAGTCATTAGACTAACCGGGGCCCTGGGTGTTGGACGCAACTTCCCCGAGCTGTCTGAGGGCAGTTGTTCCATCGGTTGAGCAACGATGGAAACACTCTAACAAAGAGTGCGGACTCGATTGTGAGGTTATTATGTGGTTACGCTCTTGATTTTACACGACTATGATTTTACATTTAGAATAATGAAATTGTTTTTAATTATCTTTCCTTGTTACATGCACTTTGTGATTCCTACTTAGCTCTTCTTGCTAACTCCTTTGTTTTGCCTCTAGGTCCAGGTTCAGGTTCCGCCCAACCCCAAAACAAATAGCTAGATAGAGACTGTAGTCATGGGGGAATAAATAGCTAAAGTGGTCCTTCTTGAGTTGTGGCATTTGTATTTCTTTTTGCATTGTTAACCAACTTTGAATTTTGTTGAAAAGTTTGAATGATATTGTAATAAGAATGTCCTGGTTTGATTTCTTTTAGTATGGACTGTGAGATTTGAAGTTTATACAAATTTTGTTATCTAAATGCATCGTTGTGGTTTAGGGTGTGATATGTCTTTGAGTTGGCTTGTATTTGTTATAAACTCTTACGTCCCTAGTGAAGACTTTCGCCGGGGCGTAACAAAATTAGTCTGACGACCTTTTTTTTATATCTAGTCATTGAAATTAAAGCGGATGAAACCCTAGTCCCAATTTCTCTATCTGTTTGTCTTTTCGCTCTTCCCATTGTTTACTTGCATAAAATCCGGTTGCTTAGCTAGTAAGAATACAACTATTTGGTACTTAACAATAAGGTCTCTGTGGATTCAATAGTTTTTATACTAAAACTTCGAGTATCTGTGCACTTGCGGACACAACGAGTCTAGGACAACAAGTTTCTGGGTGTGCCAATAGAAAATAGAAATTCCAGAAATAAGTTGCACCTACCTGTTGGGATACAACAGTTACTAAAGCGAACCTTTCTACTTCTATGTCGTGGGTATTGGAAACGGGGCACAAGTTGCTGCTATTGTTGTATGAGTTTTGACTCTCTCCCGGCCTTCTGGACTTCAACTAGAACTAGATCATTGTTATTATGTACCTCCACTTACTAAAAACATTATATCCATTCCTTACTTGGCAAAGAAAGGATTTAAATTTGAAATAAAGGAGAACTCTTGTTCTTTCTCATTTGCAAACATGTTTTATGGAAAGGGTACTTTATGCAATGGATTATATGTCTTGGACATGGATAGTTCTATTTGTAACATAAATAGCAAAAAGGATCAAACTGAGTGGTTCAGTTGGTGCTTTCCTATGGCATCGTCGATTAGCCCATATAAACAAGAATCACATCCAACAGTTCCATGTAAATAGGTTGTTAGATTCAAGTTCCTTGGAGGAATTTGATACTTGTGAGCCTTGTTTATAAGAGAAGATGACAAAGGCGCCCTTCACCAAGATCGGTGAGAGGGCAGGAGGTTTATTAGATCTTATACACAGTGATATGTGTGAGTCAATCAATAAATAAGCCAGAGGAGGACACAGCTACTTCATTACATTTACTCATGACTTTAGTAGATATGGTTATGTCTACTTGATGAGACATAAATCTGAATCCTTTGAGAAATTCAAGGAGTTCAAAAATGAAGTAGAGAATCAGCTTGGTAGATCCATGATAAGTCTTCGCAAGTGCACGAATTTATCGAAGTAATAAAAGTTATCGATCCCACAGGGACTACGAAGCTAAATAATGACTTTTCGACTTGTCTGAATTTAGGCTAACAAAATCAATGGTTTTCTTTCCTAACTTATGCAGACACGCAAACTCGGAACAGCTTTTAATAGGTTCAGAATTCAACGAGTCGGGAGTTCATGGGTTTGCCATAATGACAATTATGAGCCTTTAAATAAATAACTAATTCACAGAAATTATCTAGCATGAAAGGAACTCTTCCTAAAGTGCATACTACCTCCTCCCGAAGCATAGTACGGTATTTAACTAGATTAACTAACTACTCCCGTGATAGTTAACCTAATTAAACCCATTAAGCTATATGAAGCATTTTTTAATCCTTCAAACAAATCCAAACTACTCCCATGATTGGATTTGTAGGTCTAGTTGAAATAGATCAGACATTGCGATTCACCTCCTGGTCCTTCTCGCAACGTCTAAGACGTAAAAATACTTGGCCAGGGTAGATTACGAAATAAGCAAAATCTCAACTAAATCATGCAGATAAATTCAAATGAAAATAGTAAGCATGAATTAACTTTGGGCTACGCCCAATCATCCCGACAAAGGGTTCTACTCGCTCATGTTAGAATAAAAATACATGGTGTTTTGATGAACAAGAAAACACAAGAAAGATTGCATGAAATATGTTAGAATAAAAATAAATGGTGTTTTGATGAACAAGAAAACACAAGAAAGATTGCATGAAATCACTGAATAAACTACGGAACCACCTTCTCCTTGATCCGAAGATGAAGATTGACTGATCTATCGTTGTTTTCAGGAAAAATCTCACTGGAAAAATGGTTGAAACCGAGTTGTCGCCCTTGTCGCCGCCGCCGTTTGCTTTCATCCGTAGGGCCTCCTCAAACCGATCAAAAATCTCATCTTTTATAGCTAGACCAGTTTAGAACCCAACAAGGAATGGTTATGCGAAGTTTGGTCCAAATCCGGTTCATAACGAGTGAGAATCGAGCGAAAAACTCGTCGGGCGGAAACTTTTACGACCCATGATGTGTTTACGGCTTCGGCCGTAATTCTTTCGGCGCACAATGCTTTGGTCACAGAAACTTTTACGGCCCGTGACGGAATTACAGCCTTGTCCATGAAAGTTTCGGTGAATTTTTTAACTTAGTCAATTTTTGTCCTCCGCTCGACGTCGCATTTACGGCAGAATCCACAATTACGGTCTCGTTCTTCACTGTTTTTTGCTCCAAATTTGACGTGTGGGCTCATGATCTCCTCGGGAATCATGCTTTGACCTTAAAACTCTCGAAATCCTTTATTTTTAGGCCATTTTACCTACATTTTCACAAAAACTAAGAAAAATGAAGATTCTATGCAAAGTAAGATAAAAACACTAAAAATAACACAAAATCATGCAAATATGTCCAAAATATGATCTAAAACATAGGCAAAAACTCTATATAAATGCAACACATCAAAATACCCTAGACTTAAATTTTTTCTTGTCCTCAAGCAATGCCAAAATATGTATGAAGAATGTAAAGATAAGGATTTTTCAATTGTTTTTGCCCCTAATAATATCCTCAGTTTACAAATTAAGCAACCAATATTTCAAGCTCAAGTAGTTAAAGAAAAGTCATAATAGAAATAAACTCTCAAGAAGTTACAATCCAAGAAAGATAAAAATCATAATTCATGTCATAGTATTCATTCAACACATACTAAGCATCAAATACTTTCATCTTAATAAATCTATCTTACTCAACAGATACAATTTCTACTTCAAGAATCTCAGTGATGTTAAAGATAAGAGATTTTTAAAGCATTTGGTCTTTGAACGATTATATGCCTTTTCCCATTAACATCATAACAATGTTCAAAGTATATTGCAAAGTAGTATAATGTAACTCATAGTTTCAATCTTAAAGTCAGCGGAGTTATCCACATGACCTACAGCTTTTTCTTTTTCTCCATTTATTTTTATTTGACTTCAACTCATGTCTTTGGTACCACTACAAATTCCCTTGCAGTGCCAAGTAGAGGAGTCTCTCCCTTTTTTTTTCTTTTTTTTTCATATTCTTTGGAGAAAGCCGGTCAGTGGCATGATACTCAAATTGTTAAGCGATACTTGATCATAACAGATTAAAGTATACCAACTCGTGGTATAATATAACTCATGACTTCATATTACTCAACTAGAGGAGTTGGAGCAAATCTCAATTAAAGATTTTATCACAAATTTTCTATTCATAAAAATCTCCTCAGCAAGCACAAATAGATAAATAAAACTTCAAGTATAAAGATACTATGCACATGTCCTTATGAACATATAACAATTCACATATGCATTTTATCAATACCAGAATTGAATTTACTCAACAATTTAAGTCCACATGAAATTTCAAAAATTCCCTAAGTCATCAAATCAATCACTCAAAATGTTTCCTAACTCCAAAATCAAGGGTAAAACAAATTTGATCATCCTTAACAATCATAAATATTAAAAATACAATTTTTTTGTAAAGCTTTCAAGGATAAACAAATCATGAAGGACACCCTAGACTTAAATTGTTGCCTAGGTGTAAAAATTCAATCAATGAAAAATTTCAAAAAAATATATATTTTTTTTTGCAAGAGTTCCCTTTGTATTTGTTAGCGAGACCCTGTACAGTTATATCAAAAATGAGAATTACAACTCAGAAAAATCCGAAAAAATTATCATCACGTAGATATTTAGATTTTACACGGCAATCAACTTCTAGATATCAAATACCGTCTAGTTTCACAAATCAAAATCATATTAACCATACTCACAAAGTGATTGCCGCAAGATTCACGGTCGGTACATGATTCACGGCTGCACCCGTGATTGCCTCGTGGAACACTATTTCTACAAGTAAAAATTTCTCAAAAATTTCTGCAAGTAAAACAACTTATTAAAAGATTTTTTGTGAATAAAAATTTAACAAATTATGCTGTTAAAATTTTATTTCAAATCAAAGAAAAGATAAAATAAAACAAAAGAAATAATAAAAGTCAGAAGTTTCGGTTGCCTCCCAAAAAGCGCTTGTTTATGGTCTTTAGCTTGACCATAGCTTCTTGTTCAAGTTTCTCCTGGGGAATTAGAGAGAATTAAGTACACGTCTTCTTCAGCCTTCTCTTCTTTGAAATATTGCTTTAACCGCTGCCCATTCACCTTGAAACCTTGTTATCCTTCTTTTGATATCTCCACGGTACCATATGGAAATACTTTCTCAACTACAAAGGGCCCTGTCCATCGGCTCCTCAGTTTTCCAGGGAATAACCTAAGACACAAATTGTACAGCAGAACTTTATCTCCTTCAAAGAATTCCTTCCTAGAGATCTGCTGATCATGCCACTTCTTTGCACGTTCTTTATATATACGAGAGCTTTCATAAGCAGAATTTCTGATTTCATCTAATTCATTTAATTGAAATTTCCTTCTTTCTCCAGCACTCATAAAATCATAGTTAAACTTCTTTACCGCCCAATAAGCCTTGTGCTCAAGCTCCACTGGTAAATGACAAGATTTTCCATAAACTAACTGAAACGGAGACATACCCAAAGGGGTTTTGAAAGCTGTCCTATAGGCCCAAAGAGCATCATCCAATTTCATCGCCCAATCCTTCCTTGCTCCTGATACGATTTTCTCAAGTATTCTCTTGATTTCTCGATTTGACACCTCAGCTTGTCCACTAGTCTGCGGGTGGTACGGTGTAGCAACTTCATGGCATACCCCATATTTCTTTAGCAATGCTTCAAATTTATTCTCAATGAAATGAGAACCTCCGTCACTGATCAGAACTCTGGGAATGCGAAATCTGAGAAAAATTATCTTTTTAAACATCCTGGCTACAGCACGTGAATCATTAGTGGCCTTAGCTGTTGCTTCGACCCATTTAGACACGTAATCAACGCAAAGAAGAATATATTTTTTTTCCACAGGAAGTAGGGAATGGCCCCATAAAATCGATTTCCCAGACATCAAAAATTTCAACTTCCAAAATGCCCTGCTGAGGAAACTCATCTCGTTTATTGATGTTACCGGTGCGCTGGCATTTATCACAAGATTGAATAAACTTCCTAGCATCTCAAAAAATCGTAGGCCAATAAAATCCTGACTGGAGAATTTTGAATGCCGTCTTTGATGCACTGGCGTGCCCTCCATAAGGGGAAGAATGACAATGACTTAGTACATCGTGAATTTCCCTTTCTGGTAAACATCTTCGAAACAAACTGTCTGCACATCGATGATATAAGATCGGATTATCCCAGTAGAAATGCTTAACTTCAGCCCTGAATCTCTTCTTCCCCTGAAATGTCAGGTCAGGTGGCATGATGCTAGACACCAAATAATTTACAATATCTGCATACCAAGGTGTCTCTTGTCTTATAATATCATATAGATATTTCTCTCGAAATGAATCATTATTCAGATGCATTGTGCCCTGTTACACCACATACCTCACAAGAAACCATGTTAATTGAACTAGGTGAAAGGGATAATGAATCAATCTTCTGAACTAGAGAATCTACCTTAGCTGCCAGTGATGTCAAGGAATCAACATGAAACTTACCAAATCCCGTGGAAGTAGTGCTCCGCTCACTTGACCATTAGTTATGGTTCATGGCCATATCGTCTAGAAGAGCAGTTGCTTCTTCAACATTCTTGCTCATGATCGTTCCTCTGGCCACAGCGTCCACCATCATTTTGGTGTTATAGTCCAAACCGTTGTAAAAGATTTGGACTAAAATCTATTCTTGATGTCCATGATGTGGGCACATGCGCTGGAGCTCCTTGAAACGCTCCCAAGCCTCATAAAGTGATTCTTCCTCTTGCTGTGTAAAGCACGTGATCTTGTTGCGTAGTTGAACAGTTTTGCTCGGTGGAAAATATTTGTTCAGGAATGCTCTGGACAACTGTTCCCAGGTGGTGAATGATCCAATGGAAAACTGGATGAGGATGTGTATATGACACAACCTGAAGGTTTCACTAATCCATCAGATCGTCATAAAATATGCAAGTTAAAGAAGTCCATTTATGGACTTAAGCAAGCATCAAGAAGCTGGAATATTCGTTTTGATGAATCAATCTGTGAATTTGGTTTCATCAAGAATGAAGATGACCCGTGTGTATATAAGAGGTTTAGTGGGAGCGTGATTACTTTCCTAGTCCTCTACGTCGATGATATCTTGATCATTGGAAACGACATTCCTGAACTACATGCCGTCAAGGCATGGTTAAGAAAATGTTTCCAGATGAAAGATTTAGGAGAAGCAGCCTATGTATTAGGTGTGAAGATCTATAGGGATAGATCTAAAAGGCTTCTCGGGCTGTGCCAGAGTACTTACATCGATAAAGTCCTGGAGAGATTTCATTTAGAAAATTCTAAAAGAGGATATCTTCCAGTCAGACATGGTCTGAATCTTTCAAAGAGTCAGTGTCCACAAACACAGACTGAGAAAGATGAAATGGACAATACGCCTTATGCTTCGGCTATTGGGTCCATTATGTATGTGATGTTGTGTACTCGCCCAGACGTCGCTTACGGGTTAAGCGTGACCAGTCGATTCCAAAGTAATCCAGGTAAGGCGCACTGGATTGCGGTCAAGAACATTTTGAAATATCTTCGGAGGACCAAAGATATGTTCTTGGTATATGGAGGTCAGGAAGAACTCAGTATTGAAGGATATACTGACGCTTCATTCCAATCTGACCAGGATGATTTCCGATCGCAATCAGGCTATGTTTTTAGCTTGAATGGAGGAGCAGTGGTGTGGAAAAGTTTCAAACAGTCTATTGTTGCTGATTCCACAACAGAAGCTGAGTATGTTGCAGCCTCGGAAGCATCCAAGGAGGCAGTGTGGATTCATAAGTTCATTCAGGAACTTGGTGTTGTTCCTTCGAGTGCAGATCCATTGGTTATCTTCTGTGATAACACTAGAGCAATAGCACAAGCAAAGGAACCACGGTCGCACCAGAAGTCCAAGCACATACAAAGAAGGTTTCATTTGATCCGAGAGATCATTGATCGTGGTGAGATCAAAATCTGCAAGGTTCATATAGATGACAATCTGGCTGACCCGCTTACTAAGCCTCTGGCGCAGCAGAAGCATGAGAAGCACTGTAATAATATGGGTTTGAGATTTCTCAACCATTAGATTAAGTGCAAGTGGGAGATTGTTGGGGTATGCCCTTAAGGCTAATGTTTGAGGCCTTGGGATTGTATCAGTATCATGTATAAACTTTATGTTTATAAAGGCAATGGTTGTTATTCAGGTTGTTACATCATCTGCTGCAATATGTATACTTCTGAATAATGTCTCAATGCTGTTCAGCTTAGCTGACATGCAGTATAGTCCTTAGTCGAGATATCTTGGTGAACATGAGACAGCCTTGATATGATTGAGACTAATATGTGTTCTAATCTTATAGGATGCTTCGAGCATGGAATAAGATGTAGACTCATAGGTACATTGGATGTACTGGACAGACCCTGCAAGGATATTCAATTGCTTGTCACAATGTGAATAATCCTTGTATGCAAACAAGTGGCATATTTCCTCTAACTTGAGATCACTTGTGTTTCTAAATGATGATTGGCATTATTTTGAGGTAGTTCAATATCATTTGAAATATATTGGTTATAGACTATCTTGGATAATGAGCATGAGTCATGTTAGGGCACCAGTGATAGACATAGGATTGCCGTCTCCTTGTTTGGAGTGTGATGTTCTATAGGGGCCCCCCTTGGATGAGATGATTGAGAAAGTGTATGGCCATACCCAGATGACTATGATCATCTGATCTAATCATTCTCATCATATTGGAATTACAGGCTTGACACGCTTGTCCAATAAGAACGTCCAGTGGCAAAGGAAACACATATGTCAAGTGACTTAGGTTCACACTTGTGCTGTGGTTTGGGTGTAGTCTTGGAAGACTCTTTCCTTTATATCGGGAGACAGTGATGTGTTGCTAGATACCTCTCACTGATCGTGATAACGTAAGTTATCATTACCGACATTTAAAGGAAACCCTTAGGGTCGCACAATTTGATGATATGGCTTACTTATGTCAGATCGTGTGGACTGAATTGTTTTGGTTCAGTTTAAAGGAGTTTAGACTCTGATTGGAAGTGAGATCTGGTCTGATCATGTTTGATTGATTAGGGCTTGAGATCGGTAAGCTTCGATTGAGAGATCTGATGCTAGATCGATGAGATCAAGAGCATCAAGTGATGTGTGGTTAGATCTTGAACCCTTTTTGGTTTAATGAGATCTAGACCATGTCTTGACTTGGTCTTGGTTTGATTTGGTTGTTGAACCAAAGTCAATAGAACCGGTTCACTTATGTGAACGCATGGTTCAAGTGATGGGGCGTTTTTGATTAGTTCACTAAGCGTGAACGTGTGGAGTGAAGACTTACCATATTTGGAAGCCTCAACGCCTAAACGCCTCAAGGCCAAGAAAACGCCTTAATGCTTCAATGCTTCGCTCTTGCCAAGATTGCGCTTGAGTGTGTCTTGTCTCGAAGAGGAAGAGAGGAGAAGGCATTCGGCAATCTAAGAACACATCCGATCTCCTTCACACGGTTAGGAGACTTGAAGCTCTTTGCTAGCACAAGGACGCCAAAGGGAGTAGTCATCATCACCTTTGTGTGTGTCTTCTTTGGAGGAGAGCCAATTCGCCCTCTTATTTCCAAGACTCCATTCGAATCAATGGCCTTGGTAAGATCCTATCTTGATCTATACAAAGAAATAATGTTGATCATATGTTCATATTACATGCGATCCTAGGAAACCCTAATTCCGCCCATGCAAATTTTTCAATTTACGCATGCTTAGGGTTTCTCCCTCCCCTTTAGGGGATCTTTCAAGTTTTGCTATGTCTATATGATTGCTTAATGTGTGATCCATGTTTACGATGAGTAGATCTAAATTTTATCATCATGCGAAACTACATGCTAGTTTGCGAAAATAGATGTATGTTTTACTTTTAGCGCATGTATGATGTTTATTGTTGGCGCTTGATGAATGTTATTTTTATCAAAAACTTATAACAACTTGCGCGCATCCATTTAGATCTAAGCGCCTGCTTTAAAACTTAGACGGGTTATTAGGGTTGAAGTCATCGTCCAGTCAAGACCCAACAGTCTGATCAGACCATCTGACAGCCTAGATGGGTCGACCAGATGGCACCTATGCGCAAGCATGAGGTGGCTATAGGTCGACTGCAGAAAGGCGTGTAGCGATGTCTGATTGAGACAACCGATGAACGCTCATGATTAAGGCCCGGGGTCACACCCGCTTGCCAGAACTCATGAGGGATGTTCAGCCCTTAACGCATGCATTGTTGACCATGAGGTCGACTCAAGTCGGTTATGACTTGGTGCATGCAAGGGCAGGGGGTCTGACTAGGTCTGATGAGTGGATCCCTATTAATGGACCGTTGTAAGGTAGTAGGGCACATAAGGAAATAAAATGAAGCCAATGGGTTTTTCGAAATTTTTATTTTCTTGATTGGATCACATGAAGTTTGTATAACATGAATGATTGTCTATTTAATCTTATGTGGGCTGCCCAATTTTAATGTGTGCTGTGCTGGGGCCTGCGTGCCTGGATGTATTATTGTAAATTATTATTGTGATCTGCGCATCACATTTTAATTAATTTATAAAGTGTAATTGACCTGCGAGTCAATCATGTCTAGATAGATTAAATTGTAATTTAATCAGACATGAGCACAGAGCACACATGGCAGAGGCGCATGCAGCAAGTGGCTTCACCAGTGGGAGGTCTAGGGTTCGACTCTAGGACAGGCACATTTTACCTGGTGGGCGCATCTGAGCTGTAGTGGGCGCTTGGGCCCGGGTTGGGCCAGATGAAATGCTAGAGACCCATGAAGAGCTCAAGTGAAGACTTAAGTTAATTAAGGTCTTACTTAGGCTTAATGGGCTTTTACCACATAAGATCATCATGCTTTTAATTTACTGTTTAAGTAATTTAGTAACTGCATGATTTATTCTTCTACTATCACCATAGGATTTGAATGATAGTAAGAAGATAAAAGGACCGTTAAAATCCAACGTTAAATATCAAGCACGATAGCCTTCTGACGTGAAACCTCACTGTTCTGACTATCGTTGGGGCCGTGTTGTACCCACTCAGTGGGCACACCCATCTATCTTCAGACGGTGTGTGATTACACCTGCGTGTTACAGAGAAGGGATTTATCGCTTCTCGTTGCTCAGCATAGCACGTGGTGGTTCAGGGAGTAGGTCGGGTCAGCTTGACCATGTAGGCTACATATTGAGCATATGGTAGCTATATGGAGGCAGCCATCTGTGGGATCAGAGACTGTGTTGTACCAACTCAGTTGGCACAGTCTGCTAGATTGCCCAGATGAAGGGGAATCGCACGGGTTGGCGATTGGCAGGGATTGCCTACCAGAGATTAGTGCTTGTACTCTCTGTGCATCTTATCTCGCCTGAGCGGGACGCGGAGACCAAGTATGAAATCTGGATCCCATCTCACTAAAAGAGTTTCACTCTTTCGGACTGTTTTACTGGATTTTTCAGTCAGATAAAATAGTGAGAAAAGAATCATTCTTAAGTCCTGAATTGATTCTAACATTGATACTGACCTTGCTGTTCTTGCAATGTTGTAGATTACTGCAGCAACGAACACCACAGCGTTCAATGTGCGATCCTTACTGGAAAGGGAGAAGTTTGCTGGGCCAAACTTCTCAGACTGGTACGGACACCTTAAGATTGTTCTTAAGGCTGAGAGGAAACTGTATGTCCTCGAGACGGCAATACCGCCTCAACCCGCTGTGAACACCGCAAGGGCGGTTCGGGAAGCTTATGAGAAGCATGTCAATGATAGCATTGATGTCGCTTGCCTTATGCTTGCGTCTATGACGCTAGAGCTTCAGCGTCAGCATGAAGATTTATCTGCTATTGAAATTATAGCAAATCTCAAGATGCTGTATGCTGCACAGGCAAGGACTGAACGCTATAACTTGACTAAACTTTTCTTTCAGAGCAAATTGACTGAAGGGAGTCCAGTCGGAGCTCACGTGCTCAAGATGATTGGGTACAAAGAAGCTCTAGAGGAACTGGGACACACCATCAATCAGGAGCTTGTTGTAGACATCATCCTGCAGTCTCTCCCGGCCTCTTTCGATCCATTCATCATTAATTTTAATATGAACAAGATCGACTGTACGCCGGCAGAGTTACTGAACATGCTCTTAACTATAGAGCAGACTCAGTCTCGTGAGAAGGGAAAGCCTTCATCCTCTGTCCTAATGGTTCCTTCAAGGAACAAGAAGAAGGGGAAGAAGGGCAAAGCCCCTATCAAGAGCTACAACAAGGCTCTATAGCAAAAGATTAAGCGGTCAAAGGAATATAGATGTTTCCATTGTGGCCAGCTGGGTCACTGGAAAAAGGACTGTAAAGCGCTCCAAGGAGATAAGAAGGGAAGCAACTCTCCGCTTCTGGCTCAGGTATTTTCGTGACTGAAGTCATGGTATCTTCTTCTTCTATTTCATGGGTGTTGGACACTGCATGTGGAGTTCACATTTGTTCAAATGTACAGGAACTCAAGAGAAGAAGACAGGTGGGACAGCATGAGGTGGACCAACGAGTAGGAAACGGGGCACGGGTTGCTGCTGTTGCTGTAGGAGTTTATCACATCTCTTTACCATCTGGTCTTGTATTAGAACTTGACAATTGTTATTTTGTACCGAGCATAACTAAGAATATTATCTCTATTCCTGCTCTTGTCAGGAAAGGGTTTTCCTTTGAATGCAAAACTTCAAAGTCTTATATTTCTTTTGATAATATTGTTTATGCTACTGGGTCAATTAACAATGGGTTATTCATGTTGGACATGGAATGTTCAATACAACAGATTGATATTAAGAAAGCCAAGTATGCTGATGACAGCACCTTGTTATGGCATAGTCGTTTAGGCCATATTAACAAGAAGCGCATTAAGCGGTTGCATGACCATGGACTGCTGGGATCATTCTCCTATGAGGAGCTTGATATATGCAAAGCTTGTTTAATGGGTAAAATGACGAAGTCTCCTTTTTCCAACAAAGGTCAAAGGGCTTCAGGTTTACTTGACCTCATTCACAGTGATGTGTGTGGGCCATTTAGTAAATATGCCAGAGGTGGCTATTCATACTTCATTACCTTTACTGATGATTTCAGTAGGTATAGTTATGTCTATCTAATGACACATAAGAGTGAATCTTTTGACAAGTTCAAAGAGTTCAAGAATGAAGTACAAAATCAGCTAGGCCAAAATATCAAGGCACTTCGTTCAGATCGAGGTGGAGAATACTTGAGTCATGAGTTTACTGACTATCTGAAGGAGTGTGGGATTATCTCACAGCTCACTCCGCCAGGAACACCGCAATGGAATGGTGTGTCTGAGAGGAGAAATAGAACCTTACTGGATATGGTTCGTTCTATGATGAGTTAGGCTACTCTACTTTACTCCTTTTGGGGATTTGCACTGGAAACAGCTGCAAAGGTACTAAACCGAGTGCCATCCAAGGCAGTTTCAAAGACTCCGTATGAGTTATGGTATGGGAAACAGCCGAGCTTGACATTTATTAAGATCTAGGGTTGCGAGGCTTATGTCAAAAAGCTCGCCTCTGGGAAACTGGAGAGCAGATCTGAGAAATGTATCTTTGTCGGTTACCCTAAAGAAACTAAGGGTTATTATTTCTACGATCCCAAAGAGAACAAAGTATTTGTTGCTCGGATGGCTATTTTTCTTGAGAAGGAATTTCTTCTGCAAGAGGCCAGTGGGAGAGAAATAAAGCTGGATGAGAATCCGGAAGAAGGACAAAGTAGTCAAGCACAGTTGGATGAGCCTGAGCTAGTAGATCAGGTTACTGAACAACCTGAGGCTCAGATATCACGGGAACCGCGAAGATCGGGAAGGATCCGTTGACAGCCTGAGCGCTATGACGGAGTCTACATCATTGATGATGAACCCCTCACTTATGCGGATGCGGTCAGTGGACCGGAATCAGCAAGATGGCTTGAAGCTATGCGAGCCGAGATGGACTCCATGTCAGATAACCAAGTTTGGGATTTGGTTGATCCGCCTCCGGGAGTAATCCCTATAGGCTGTAAGTGGATCTTCAAGAAGAAGATTGACATGGATGGTAACGTGGTTACCTATAAAGGCAGGCTAGTTGCGAAAGGTTTCAAACAATTCTACGGGATAGATTATGATGAAACTTTCTCTCCTGTAGCCATGTTCAAGTCTATTCGGATTATTCTTGCGATAGCGGCATATTATGATTATGAGATCTGGCAAATGGATGTGAAGACCGCTTTCCTTAATGGAAAACTAGAGGAGGATGTGTATATGACACAACCTGAAGGTTTCACTAATCCATCAGATCGTCATAAAATATGCAAATTAAAGAAGTCCATTTATGGACTTAAACAAGCATCAAGAAGCTGGAATATTCGTTTTGATGAATCAATCTGTGAATTTGGTTTCATCAAGAATGAAGATGACCCGTGTGTATATAAGAGGTTTAGTGGGAGCGTGATTACTTTCCTAGTCCTCTACGTCGATGATATCTTAATCATTGGAAACGATATTCCTGAACTACATGCACTCAAGGCATGGTTAAGAACATGTTTCCAAATGAAAGATTTAGGAGAAGCAGCCTATTGAAAGAACCCCATACAAGGGGGGCGAAAACCCTAACAAGAGGCGCAACACTGATCTAGCGGAATCTAGGGCTTTCAAATCGCTTAGCATGTATTATGATCAACTTATAAACTCTGCATGAATAAAAAATGATTCATACCATAGCCATTTCTAGATGGCGCCTTGGAAGCAAAAGTTGCAAGCGCCTCTTCTCCAAAGTCTCGCACACAAGATGAAGATGTGCTCCTTCCTTGATGCTCCTTGTGCTAGCAAGGATCGTCCAAGGTGTCTTGATCGTTTGAAGGGAAGAGAGAGTTCTTGCTTCCTTGATCCTCGAGTCTCTAAGGCGTGAACAAAAGTTCCACACACGAGGGCGACGAGAATAGGGGGGTTTTGACGACAAGAGATGCGCTCCACTCAAGACATGGAGGCGTGGTTACTAAAAATAGCCAACCTCTCTTTCATGCGATCATGTGTTCATGCGCTCATGAACCAATCGCATTTTTCTCTCTACTTTGAACCAAGCGCTCATATCTAGAGCCGGTTCAATTAGGTCTGGTTCATAGACCAATTAACCCAAGCAATTAGTCCAGATCACATTAAACCCTAAGGTACTTGATCTGACCGTTGATCTCTCGATGCTCCTGATCTCACCGATCCAGCATCCATTCTCTCGATCGAAGCTTACCGATCTCAAGCCCCAATCAATCAAACATGATCAGACCAGATCTCACTTACAATCAGAGATTAAATCCCTTTAAACTGAACCCAAACAATTCAGTCCACACGATCTGACTTAAGTAAGCCATATCATCAAATTGTGCGACCCTGAGGGTTTCCTTTAAATGTCGGTAACGATAACTCACGTTATCACGATCAGTGAGGGGTATCTAGCAACACATCACTGTCTCCCGATATAAAGGAAAGAGTCTTCCAAGACTACACCCATAAACAGCACAAGTGTGAATCAACTCACAAAGCATACATATTTCCTTTGCCACTGGATGTTCTTATTGGACAAGCGTGTCAAGCTTGTAACTCCAATATGATGAGCATGATTAGATCAGATGAACATAGTCACCTGGGTATGGCCATACACTTTCACAATCATCTCATCCAGGGGGCCCCTTAAGAACATCACACTCCTTAAACAAGGAGACGGCAATCCTATGTCTATCACTAGTGCCCTAACATGACTCAAGCTCACCATCCAAGATAGTTTATAATCATTATGTTTCAAATGATATTGTACTACCTCAAAACAATGACAATCATCATTTAGAAACATAAGTGATCTCAAGTCAGAGGAAATGTGCCACTTGTCATATTCAAGGATTACTCACATTGTGACAAACAATTGAATATCCTAGTAGGGTCTGTCCAGTACATCCAATGTACTCATGAGTCTACATCTTATTCCATGCTCGAAGCATCCCATAAGACTAGAACACATATTAGTCTTAACCATATCAAGGCTGTCTCATGTTCACCAAGATATATCGACTAAGGACTTTATTGCCTGTCAGCCTAGCTGAACAGCTTTGAGACATTATTCAGAAGAACATATATATTGCAGCAGACAATGTAGCTAACTGAATAATAACCATGCCTTTATAAACATAACAGTTTATTACATGATACCGATACAAACCCAAGGCCTCAAACATTAGCCTTAAGGGCATACCCCAACAATCTCCCACTTGCACTTAATCTAATGGTTGAGAAATCTCAAACCCATGTTATTACAGTGCTTCTCATGCTTCTGCTGCGCCAGAGGCTTGGTAAGCGGGTCTGCCAGATTGTCATCTGTATGAACCTTGCAGATTTTGATCTCGCCGCGATCTATGATCTCCCTGATCAAGTGAAACCGTCTCTGTATGTGCTTGGACTTCTGGTGCGACCGTGGTTCCTTTGCTTGTGCGATTGCCCCAGTGTTATCACAGAAGATAACCAAAGGATCTGCACTCGAAGGAACAACACCAAGTTCTCTCACGAACTTACGAATCCACACTGCCTCCTTGGATGCTTCCGAGGCTGCAACATACTCGGCTTCTGTTGTGGAATCAGCAACAGTTGACTGTTTGAAACTCTTCCACACCACTGCTCCTCCATTCAAGCTAAAAACATAGCCTGATTGCGATCGGAAATCATCCTGGTCAGACTGGAACGAAGCATCAGTATATCCTTCAATACTGAGTTCTTCCTGACCACCATATATCAAGAACATATCTTTGGTCCTCCGCAGATATTTTAAGATGTTCTTGACTGCAATCCAGTGTGCCTGACCTGGATTACTTTGGAACTGACTGGTCACGCTTAACCCGTAAGCGACGTCTGGGCGAGTACACAACATCGCATACATAATGGAACCAATAGCCGAAGCATAAGGCGTATTGTCCATTTCATCTTTCTCAGTCTGTGTTTGTGGACACTGACTCTTCGAAAGATTCAGACCATGTCTGACTGGAAGATATCCTTGTTTAGAATTCTCTAAATGAAATCTCTCCAGGACTTTATCGATGTAAGTACTCTGGCACAACCCGAGAAGCCTCTTAGATCTATCCCTGTAGATCTTCACACCTAATACATAGGCGGCTTCTCCTAAATCTTTCATCTGGAAACATTTCCTTAACCATGCCTTAACCGCATGCATTTCAGGAATATCATTTCCAATGATCAAGATATCATCGACGTAGAGGACTAGGAAAGTAATCACGCTCCCACTAAACCTCTTATATACACACGGGTCATCCTCGTTCTTGATGAAACCAAATTCAGTGACTGATTCATCAAAATGAATGTTCCAGCTTCTTGATGTCTGCTTAAGTCCATAAATAGACTTCTTTAACTTGCATATCTTATGACGATCTGATGGATCAGTGAAACCCTCAGGTTGTGTCATGTACACATCCTCATCCAGGTTTCCATTAAGGAAAGCTGTTTTCACATCCATTTGCCAAATCTCATAATCATAATATGCAGCTATCGCGAAAAGAATCCGAATAGACTTAAACATGGCTACAGGTGAGAAAGTTTCATCATAATCTATCCCGTAGATTTGTTTGAAACCTTTCGCAACTAGCCTGCCTTTATAGGTAACTACGTTACCATCCATGTCAATCTTCTTCTTGAAGATCCATTTACAGCCTATAGGGATAACCCCCGGAGGCGGATCAACCAAATCCCAAACTTGGTTATCTGACATGGAGTCCATCTCGGCGCGCATAGCTTCAAGCCATCTCGCTGACTCCGGTCCACTGACCGCATCCGCATAAGTGAGGGGTTCATCATTATCAATGATGTAGACTCCGTCATAGCGCTCAGGCTGTCGACGAATCCTTCCCGATCTTCGCGGTTCCCGTGATATCTGAGCCTCAGGTTGTTCAATAACCTGTTCCACCGGCTCAGGCTCATCCAACTCTGCTTGATCACTTTGTCCTTCCTCTGGATTCTCATCCAGCTTTATTTCTCTCCCACTGGCCTCTTGCAGAAGAAACTCCTTCTCAAGAAATATGGCCGTCCGAGCAACAAATACCTTGTTCTCTTTGGGATCGTAGAAATAATAACCCTTAGTTTCCTTAGGGTAACCGACAAAGATGCATTTGTCAGATCTGCTCTCTAGTTTCCCAGAGGCGAGCTTTTTGACATAAGCCTCGCAGCCCCAGATCCTGATAAATGTCAAGCTCGGCTGTTTCCCATACCATAATTCATATGGCGTCTTAGAAACGGCCTTGGATGGCACTCGGTTTAGTACTTTTGCAGCTGTTTCCAGTGCAAAACCCCAAAAGGAATATGGAAGAGTAGCCTGACTCATCATAGAACGAACCATATCAAGTAACGTTCTATTTCTCCTCTCGGACACACCATTCCATTGCGGTGTTCCTGGCGGAGTGAGCTGTGAGATAATCCCACACTCCTTTAAATAGTCAGTAAACGCATGACTTAGGTATTCTCCACCTCGATCTGAGCGAAGTGCCTTGATATTTCGGCCTAGCTGATTTTGTACTTCATTCTTGAACTCTTTGAACTTGTCAAAAGATTCACTTTTATGTCTCATTAAATAGACATACCCATATCTACTGAAATCATCAGTAAAGGTAATGAAGTACTGATAGCCACCTCTGGCATGTTTACTAAATGGCCCACACACATCACTGTGTATAAGGTCAAGTAAACCTGAAGCCCTTTGACCTTTGTGAGGAAAAGGTGACTTCGTCATTTTACCCATCAAACAAGCTTTGCATGTATCAATCTCCTTATAGGAGAATGATCCCAGCAGTCCATGATCATGCAACCGCTTAATGCGTTTCTCGTTAATATGGCCTAAACGACTATGCCATAGCAAGGTGCTGTCATCAGCATTCTTGGCTTTCTTAATATCAATTTTCTGTATAGAACATTCCATGTCCAACATGTATAACCCATTGTTAATTGAACCAGTTGCATAAACAATATTATCATAAGATAAGACACACTTTGAAATATTGCATTCAAAGGAAAATCCCTTCCTGACAAGAGCAGGAATGGAGATAATATTTTTAGTAATACTGGGAACAAAATAACAATTGTCTAGTTCCAATACAATTCCAGATGGTAAAGAAATGAAATAGTCTCCTACAGCAACAGCAGCAACCCGTGCCCCGTTTCCAACGTGTAGGTCCACCTCATGCTGTCCCACCTGTCTTCTTCTCTTGAGTTCCTGCACATTTGAACAAATGTGAACTCCACATGCAGTGTCCAACACCCATGATATAGAAGAAGAAAACATGACCTCAATCACATAAATACCTGAGCCAGAAGCGAAGCTTCCCCTCTTATCTCCTTGGAGAGCTTTACAGTCCTTTTTCCAGTGACCTAGCTGGCCACAATGGAAACACCTGTATTCCTTGGACCGCTTCACCTTCTGCTTCAGAGCCTTGCTGTAGCTCTTGACAGGGGCTTTGCCCTTCTTCCCCTTCTTCTCTTTCCTGGAAGGAACCATTAAGACAGAGGTCGAAGGCTTTCCCTTCAGAGTCTCCTCAGTAGTGAGGAGCATATTCAGCAGCTCTGCCGGAGTACAATCGATTTTGTTCATATTAAAATTAATAATGAACGCGTCGAATGAAGGCGGGAGAGACTGCAGAATAATATCCACAGCAAGCTCCTGGTTGATGGTATGCCCCAGTTTCTCTAGAGCTTCCTTGTGCCCAATCATCTTGAGCACGTGAGCTCCTACTGGGCTCCCTTCAGCCAGTTTGCTCTGAAAGAAGAGCTTCGTCAAATTATAGCGTTCAGTCCTCGCCTGTGCAGCATACAGCATCTTGAGGTTTGCTATCATGTCTATAGCAGACATATCCTCATGCTGACGCTGCAGCGGTGGCGTCATAGACGCTAACATCAGGCAAGCGACATCAATGCTATCATTGACGTGCTTTTCATAGGCTTCCCGAACCGCCCTTGCGGCGTTCGGAGCGGGCTGAGGCGGTATCGCCGTCTCGAGGACATACAGTTTCCTCTCTGCCTTAAGAATAATCTTAAGGTGTCCAAACCAGTCAGAGAAGTTCGGCCCAGCAAACTTCTCCCTTTCCAGTAGGGATCGCACATTGAAGTTCATGGTGTTCGTTGCTGCAGGTATCTACAACAATGCAAGAACAGCAAGGTCAGTATCAATGTTAAGAATCAATCAGGACTTAAGAAAGATTCTTTTTCTCACTATTTTATCTGACTGAAAAATCCATTAAACAGTCCGAAAGAGTAAACACTCTTTTAGTGAGATGGGATCCAGATTTCATACTTGGTCTCCGCGTCCCGCTCAGGCGAGATAAGATGCACAGAGAGTACAAGCACTAATCTCTGGTAGGCTGTCCAAGCCAATCGCCAACCCGTGCGATTCCCCTTCATCTGGGCAGTCCAGCAGACTGTGCCAACTGAGTTGGTACAACACAATCTCTGACCCCACAGATGGCTGCCCCCATGTGCTACCATATGCGCCACATATGTAGCCTACATGGTCAAGCTGACCCGACCTACTCCCTGGACCACCACGTGCTATGCTGAGCAACGAGAAGGGATAAATCCCTACTCTGTAACACGTAGGTGTAATCCCGCACCGTCTGAAGATAGATGGACGTGCCCACTGAGTGGGTACAACACGGCTCCAACGATAGTCAGAACAGTGAGGTTTCGCGTCAGAAGGCTTACGAGCTTGATATTTTAGCGTTGGATTTTAACGGTCTTTTATCTTCCTCACTATCATGCAATTCCTATGGTGATAGCAAAAGATAAACTAACCATGCAATTCTAATATTTAAACAATAAAAGAAAGCATGTATCTTATGTGGTAAAAGCCCATAGCCTTAGTAAGACCTTAATTAACTTAAGTCTTCACTTGCTTTTCTTCATGGGGCTTTTGCTGCTCATCTGGCCCAAACCAGAGCCCAAGCGCCATCTGCAGATCTGGTGCGCCCACCAGGAATATGCGCCAGGTCCTAGGGTCGAACCCTAGACCTCCCACCTGGTCAAGCCACTGCCAAGTGTGCTTTGTGCTCTTGTCTAATTAAATTACAAATTTAACTATCTAGACAAGATTGACACGCAGGTCAATTACAATTTATAAATTAAAGCAATGTGATACGCAGATCACAATAATTAATTTACATTTAATACAGGCACGCAGGCCCCAGCACAGCACAGATTTAACATGGGCAGCCCACATAAGAATAAATAGACAAACACATGGCATCAATTAACATGTGATCCAATCATTAAAATAAAATTTTCGAAAAACCCCATGGGCATCAATTTTATTTTGCTTATGTGCCCTACAACCTTACAACGGTCCATTACTAGGGATCCACTCATCCAACCTAGTCAGATCCACTGCCCTTGCATGCACCAAGTCCTAACTGACTTGAGTCGACCATAAGGTCAACCATGCATGCGCCAGGGCTGAACGACCACAATGAGGTCTGGCAAGCGGGTGTGACCCCGGGCCTAACTCATGTGAAGTGTCCCCTTCATGGGGGAGCGCAAGTAAACAAAATCCCTTTCAAGAGGGGGGCGAAAACCTTAAAGGGGTGGCGCATCACCATTGCAAGCGGAAGCAAAAGGTTTTCAAGAATCTTAGCATAAACATATGTTCAACTTGGTGAAGTTGAGACTCATACCATAGCCATCTCGGTTTAGATGGAGCTTTGGAAGCAAAGGCGCAAGTGCCCCTTCTCCGAAGATAATCACACACAAGAGAAGATGGCTTCTCCTTGGATCTCCTTGTGCTAGCAAGGATGCGCAAGGTGTCCTTGATCGACTGTTAGGATGATGGAGAAGTTTCCTTGGCCGAGCGCTTGTTCTTGTCGTCCACTTCCTTCCACATGAGATGGCAAGCAAGCTCTCTTTTCCCAAAAAACAAAACGCAAAGACAAGAGAGCAAATGCACTTCGGCGACATCAAGACAAATGACGTTACATGACTTCCCAAAATGGAAAGTCATGAAGCCACTCTCCAACGCCAAAACGCCCCTCTTGATGAACCATGCGTTCACCTAGTGAACCGGTTCATGCTTTGGTTCAATTCGATTTGGCCCAAAGACCAAACTCAAACCAAGCCAAGCCAAGGCATGGTCTAGACCCTCTATGAACCAAATGGCTCATGATCTAGCCGTTCATCTCCTGATGCTCCTGATCTCACCGATCTAGCATCATCTCTCTCGATCGAAGCTTACCGATCTAAAGCCCTAATCAATCAAACATGATCAGGCTAGATCTCACTTGCAATCAGAGATTAAACCCCTTTAAACTGAACCCATACAATTCAGTCCACACGATCTGACTCAAGAAAGCCATATCATCAAATTGTGCGACCCTAAGGGTTTCCTTTAAATGTCGGTAACGACAACTTACGTTATCACGATCAGTGAGGGGTATCTAGCAACACATCACTGTCTCCCGATATAAAGGAAATAGTCTTCCAAGACTACACCCAAACCATGACACAAGTGTGAATCAAAACTCACAAGGCACACATATGTCCTTTGCCACTGGATGTTCTTATTGGACAAGCATGTCAAGCTTGTAACTCCAATACGATGAGCATGATTAGATCAGATGCACATAGTCATCTGGGTATGGCCATACACTACCTCAATCATCTCATATAGGGGGGCCTTTAGAACATCACACTCCTTAAACAAGGAGACGGCAATCCTTTATCTATCACTAGTGCCCTAACCTGATTCAAGCTCACCATCCAAGATAGTCTATAATCATTATATTTCAAATGATATTGAACTACCTCAAAACAATGACAATCATCATTTAGAAACACAAGTGATCTCAAGTCAAAGGACATGTGCCACTTGCTGCTTACAGGGATCATTCACATTGTGACAAGCAATGCAATATCCCAGTAGGGTCTGTCCAGTACATCCAATGTACCCATGAGTCTACATCTTATTCCATGCTCGAAGCATCCTATAAGATTAGCACTCATATTAGTCTCCATCATATCAAGGCTGTCTCATGTTCACCAAGATATCTCGACTAAGGACTTATAGCCTGTCAGCCTAGCTGAACAGCTTTGAGACATTATTCAGAAGTACACTTATTACAGCAGACAAGGTAACAACCTGAATAACAACCATGCCTTATTATAAACTTAAGAGTTTATTACATGATACTTATACAATCCCAAGGCCTCAAACATTAGCCTTAAGGGCATACCCCAACAATCTCCCACTTGCACTTAATCTAATGGTTGAGAAATCTCAAACCCATATTATTACAGTGCTTCTCATGCTTCTGCTGCGCCAGAGGCTTGGTAAGCGGGTCTGCCAGATTGTCATCTGTATGAACCTTGCAAATCTTGATCTCGCCTCGATCAATGATCTCCCGGATCAAGTGAAACCGTCTCTGTATGTGCTTGGACTTCTGGTGCGACCGTGGTTCCTTTGCTTGTGCGATTGCTCCAGTGTTATCACAGAAGATAACCAAAGGATCAGCACTCGAAGGAACGACACCAAGTTCTCTCACGAACTTACGAATCCACACTGCCTCCTTGGATGCTTCCGAGGCTGCAACATACTCGGCTTCAGTTGTGGAATCAGCAACAGTAGACTGTTTGAAACTCTTCCACACCACTGCTCCACCATTCAAGCTAAAAACATAGCCTGATTGCGATCGGAAATCATCCTGGTCCGACTGGAACGAAGCGTCAGTATATCCCTCTATACTGAGTTCTTCCTGACCACCATATATCAAGAACATATCTTTGGTCCTCCGCAGATATTTTAAGATGTTCTTGACCGCAATCCAGTGCGCCAAACCTGGATTACTTTGGAATCGACTGGTCACGCTTAACCCGTAAGCGACGTCTGGGCGAGTACACAAC
This sequence comes from Costus lasius, assembly GCA_027563935.2. Classification (NCBI taxonomy): domain Eukaryota; kingdom Viridiplantae; phylum Streptophyta; class Magnoliopsida; order Zingiberales; family Costaceae; genus Costus; species Costus lasius. The sequence goes on along the minus strand of CM050453.2, from coordinate 45,096,998 downwards.
ATCGCATACATAATGGACCCAATAGCCGAAGCATAAGGCGTATTGTCCATTTCATCTTTCTCAGTCTGTGTTTGTGGACACTGACTCTTCGAAAGATTCAGACCATGTCTGACTGGAAGATATCCACGTTTAGAATTCTCTAAATGGAATCTCTCCAGGACCTTATCGATGTAAGTACTCTGGCACAGCCCGAGAAGCCTCTTAGATCTATCCCTGTAGATCTTCACACCTAGTACATGGGCTGCTTCTCCTAAATCTTTCATCTGGAAACATTTTCCTAACCATGCTTTAACAGCATGCAGTTCAGGAATATCATTTCCAATGATCAAGATATCATTGACGTAGAGGATTAGGAATGTAATCACGCTCCCACTAAACCTCTTATATACACACGGGTCATCCTCGTTCTTGATGAAACCAAACTCAGAGATTGATTCATCAAAACGAATGTTCCAGCTTCTTGATGCTTGTTTAAGTCCATAAATGGACTTCTTTAACTTGCATATTTTATGACGATCTGCTGGATTAGTGAAACCCTCAGGTTGTGTCATATACACATCCTCATCCAGATTTCCATTAAGGAAAGCTGTTTTCACATCCATCTGCCAGATCTCATAGTCGTAATATGCTGCTATCGCGAAAAGAATCCGAATAGACTTAAACATGGCTACAGGAGAGAAAGTTTCATCATAATCTATCCCGTAGATTTGTTTGAAACCTTTCGCAACTAGTCTGCCTTTATAGGTAACCACGTTACCATCCATGTCAATCTTCTTCTTGAAGATCCATTTACAACCTATAGGGATTACTCCCGGAGGCGGATCAACCAAATCCCAGACTTGGTTATCTGACATGGAGTCCATCTCGGCTCGCATAGCATCAAGCCATCTAGCTGACTCCGGTCCACTGACCGCATCCGCATAAGTTAGGGGTTCATCATTATCAATGATGTAGACTCCGTCATAGCGCTCAGGCTGTCGACGGATCCTACCCGATCTTCGCAGTTCCCGTGATATCTGAGCCTCAGGTTGTTCAATAACCTGATCTACCGGCTCAGGCTCATCCAACTCTGCTTGACTACTTTGTCCTTCCTCTGGAATCTCATCCAGCTTTATTTCTCTCCCACTGGCCTCTTGCAGAAGAAACTCCTTCTCAAGAAATATGGCCGTCCGAGCAACAAAAACCTTGTTCTCTTTGGGATCGTAGAAATAATAACCCTTAGTTTCCTTAGGGTAACCGACAAAGATACATTTCTCAGATCTGCTTTCCAGTTTCCCAGAGGCGAGCTTTTTGACATAAGCCTCGCAACCCCAGATCCTGATAAATGTCAAGCTAGGCTGTTTCCCATACCATAACTCATATGGCGTCTTTGAAACTGCCTTGGATGGCACTCGGTTTAGTACCTTTGCAGCTGTCTCCAGTGCAAAACCCCAAAAGGAATATGGAAGAGTAGCCTGACTCATCATAGAACGAACCATATCAAGTAACGTTCTATTTCTCCTCTCGGACACACCATTCCACTGCGGTGTTCCTGGCGGAGTGAGCTGTGAGATAATCCCACACTCCTTCAGATAGTCAGTAAACGCATGACTCAGGTATTCACCACCTCGATCAGAACGAAGTGCCTTGATATTTCGGCCTAGCTGATTTTGTACTTCATTTTTGAACTCTTTGAACTTGTCAAAAGATTCACTTTTATGTCTCATTAAATAGACATACCCATACCTACTGAAATCATCAGTAAAGGTAATGAAGTACTGATAGCCACCTCTGGCATGTTTACTAAATGGCCCACACACATCACTGTGTATAAGGTCCAGTAAACCTGAAGTCCTTTGCCCTTTTATCAATGTTTTGTATAGAATTTTCCATGTCCAACATGTATAACCCATTGTTAATTGAACCAGTCGCATACACAATATTATCAAAAGTTAAAACACACTTTGAAATCTTGCATTCAAAGGCAAATCCTTTCCTGACTAGAGCAGGAATGGAGATAATATTCTTGGTGATACTTGGTACAAAATAACAATTGTTCAATTCTAATACAATGCCAGATGGTAAAGTAATGAAATAGTCTCCTACAGCAACAGCAGCAACCCGTGCCCAGTTTCCAACTCGTAGGTCTACCTCATGCTGTCCCACCTGCCTTCTTCTCTTGAGTTCCTGCACATTTGAACAAATGTGAACTCCACATGCGGTGTCCAACACCCATGAAATGGTAGAAGAAGATAACATGACCTCAGTCACATATATACCTGAGCCAGAAGCGATGCTTCCCCTCTTATCTCCTTGGAGCGCTTTACAGTCCTTTTTCCAGTGACCCAGCTGGCCACAGTGGAAACACCTGTTGTCCTTCGACCGCTTCACCTTCTGTTTCAGGGCCTTGCTGTAATTCTTGACAGGGGTCTTGCCCTTCTTCCCCTTCTTCTTGTTCCTTGAAGGAACCATTAAGACAGAGGTTGAAGGCTTACCCTTCAGAGTTTCCTCAGTTGTCAAGAGCATATTCAGCAGCTCTGCCGGCGTACAATCGATTTTGTTCATATTAAAATTAATGATGAACGCATCGAAAGAAGGCGGAAGAGACTGTAGAATAATGTCCACAGCAAGCTCCTGGTTGATGGTATGCCCCAGTTTCTCCAGAGCCTCCTTGTGCCCAATCATCTTGAGCACATGAGCTCCCACTGGGCTCCCCTCAGCCAGTTTGCTCTGAAAGAAGAGCTTCGTCAGATTATAGCGCTCAGTCCTCGCCTGTGCAGCATACAGCATCTTGAGGTTCGCTATAATTTCTATAGCCGACATATCCTCATGCTGACGCTGCAGCGGTGGCGTCATAGACGCTAGCATCAGGCAAGCGACATCAATGCTATCATTGACGTGCTTTTCGTAGGCATCCCGAACCGCCCTTGCGGCGTTCGGAGCGGGCTGCGGCGGTATCGCCGTCTCGAGGACATACAGTTTCCTCTCTGCCTTAAGAACAATCTTAAGGTGTCCGAACCAGTCAGAGAAGTTCGGCCCAGCAAACTTCTCCCCTTCCAGTAGGGATCGCACATTGAAGCTCATGGTGTTCGTTGCTGCAGGAATCTACAACAGGCAAGAACAGCAAGGTCAGTATCAATGTTTCAGAATCAATCCAGGACTTAAGAAAGATTCTTTTCTCACTATTTTGTCTGACTGAAAAATCCAGTAAACAGTCCGAAAGAGTAACACTCTTTTAGTGAGATGGGATCTGTTGGGGTATGCCCTTAAGGCTAATGTTTGAGGCCTATGGGAATGTATCTGTATCATGTAATAAACTCTTATGTTTATAAAGGCATGGTTGTTATTCAGTTAGCTACATTGTCTGCTGCAATATATGTTCTTCTGAATAATGTCTCAAAGCTGTTCAGCTGGGCTGACATGCTATTAAGTCCTTAGTCGATGTATCTTGGTGAACATGAGACAGCCTTGATATTGTTAAGACTAATATGTGTTCTAATCTTATAGGATGCTTCGAGCATGGAATAAGATGTAGACTCATGGGTACATGGGATGTACTGGACAGACCCTACTAGGATGTTCAATTGTTTGTCACAATGTGAATATTCCTTGATTATGACAAGTGGCACATTTCCTCTGACTTGAGATCACTTGTGTTTTCTAAATGATGATTGTCATTGTTTTGAGATAGTTCAATATCGTTTGAAACATAATGATTATAGACTATCTTGGATGATGAGCTTGAGTCAGGTTAGGGCACTAGTGATAGACATAGGATTGCCGTCTCCTTGTTTAAGGAGTGTGATGTTCTAAAGGGGCCCCCTGGATGAGATGATTGAGAGAGTGTATGGCCATACCCAGGTGACTATGATCATCTGATCTAATCATGCTCATCATATTGGAATTACAAGCTTGACAGGCTTGTCCAATAAGAACATCCAGTGGCAAAGGAAAAATGCATGCCTTGTGATTTGATTCACACTTGTGCTGTTTTTGGGTGTAGTCTTGGAAGACTCTTTTCTTTATATCGGGAGACAGTGATGTGTTGCTAGATACCTCTCACTGATCGTGATAACGTAAGTTGTCGTTACCGACATTTAAAGGAAACCCTTTGGGTCGCACAATTTGATGATATGGCTTACTTAAGTCAGATCGTGTGGACTGAATTATTTGGGTTCAGTTTAAAGGGATTTAATCTCTGATTGTAAGTGAGATCTGGTCTGATCATGTTTGATTGATTAGGGCTTGAGATCGGTAAGCTTTGATCGAGAGAATGCATGCCAGATCGGTCAGATCAGGGGCATCGTTGAGATCGACGGTTAGATCGTGAACCTTAGGGTTTATTTAAGATCTAGACTAGATCATTGGCTTGATTGGTTCTTAAACCGAACCAAAGTGAACCGGCTCACTAAATGAGCGCTTGGTTCATAGGGAGAGGAGTAGGCGACAAGTTCACTTGGCGTGAACGTTGTGGTGAGGAGTGGTTACTATTTTTAGTAACCATGATCTCCACTTGAGGGGGCTCTCGTCCGAATAGAGTATGCTCTATTTTCGCCACTTCCCATATTCCTCTCGCCCATATTCCTCTCGACATTCTTGTGTGAGTGCGGCGACGCTTGACGGATTGAGGAGGATTCGGCCAAGAGAGATTGACATCTCATTTTCCCTTCACTCGTCAAAGGACCTCTTGGAACCTTGCTAGCACAAGGAGCACCAAGAGAGATAGCGACATCATCTTGTGTGTGACGACAAGGAGAAGATCTCGTTTGATCTTTACTTCCAAGGTGCCATCTAGAAATGGCAATGGTATGGATCGAATCATCTCTTATGCAATCGGTTTTTCCTTTAGGTTGATTATATAAGGTGCATGCGATTCTTAGAGACCCTATCCGCTGCTTGAAATTTGTTTTGCACCATGCTGGGTTTCGCCCCCCTCTTGAAAGGGGTTCCTACAACTGGTATCAGAGCAGGTTTTCTATGCATCTTTGTATGATTGCTTAAGCTTATGTGATCCATGTTTGCGTGTACATGCTTAGATCTAGTTAACATGCGATTTTTCTTTAAGTTTTTATACATGCGAAACTTGAAGTATGTTTTCATTGGCGCATGTTGTTCTTGGCGCATGCTTTGTGTTTTTCTTAAAACCCTAATTGACATGCGCGAGTCACTCTAGATCTAAGGCTCTACTATAAACCCTTAGACGGGTTATTAGGGTTGAAGTCACCCCCTGAGTTAGATCCAACAGTCTGATCAGACCATCTGACAGCCTGAATGGGTCGACCTGTTAGCACCTTGGCGCAAGCCTATGGTGGCTATAGGTCGACTGCAGACAGGTGTGTAGCGATGTCTGATTGAGACAACCTATGAACACACATGAGTTAGGCCCGGGGTCACACCCGCTTGCCAGACCTCATTGTGGTTGTTCAGCCCTGGCGCATGCATAGTTGACCTCATGGTCGACTCAAGTCAGTTAGGACTTGGTGCATGCAAGGGCAGTGGATCTGACTAGGTTGGATGAGTGGATCCCTAGTAATGTACCGTTGTAAGGTTGTAGGGCAAATAAGGAAAAATTAAAATTAATCCCAAGGGGTTTTCGAAAATTTTAATTTTTATAATGGATCACTTGATTGCTGAATGGATGCATGTGTCTGTCTATTTTGTCTTATGTGGGCTGCCCATGTTAAATCTGTGCTGTGCTGGGGCCTGCGTGCCTGTTTTAAAATTGTAAATTAATTATTGTGATCTGCGCATCACTGTGTTTTAATTTATAAATGTAAGTGACCTGCGTGTCACTCTTGTCTAGATAGTTAAATTTGTAATTTAATTAGACAAGAGCACAGAGCACACTTGGCAGAGGCGCATGCAGCAAGTGGCTGGACCAGGTGGGAGGTCTAGGGTTCGACCCTAGGACCAGGCGCATTTTCCCTGGTAGGCGCACCTGTGCTGTAATTGGCGCTTGGGCCCAGGTTTGGGCCAGATGTGCAGCAAAAGACCCATGAAGAGCAAATGAAGACTTAAGTTAGGTTAAGGTCTTCTAGGGCTATGGGCTTTTACCACATAAGATACATGCTTTCTTTTATTGCTTAATATTAGAATTGCATGATTAAATTATCTTCTGCTATCACCATAGGAATTGCATGATAGGCAAGAAGATAAAAGACCGTTAAAATCCAACGCTTAAATATCAAGCTCGTAAGCCTTCTGACGCGAAACCTCACTGTTCTGATTATCGTTGGAGCCGTGTTGTACCCACTCAGTGGGCACGTCCATCTATCTTCAGACGGTGCGGGATTACACCTGCGTGTTACAGAGTAGGGATTTATCCCTTCTCGTTGCTCAGCATAGCACGTGGTGGTCCAGGGAGTAGGTCGGGTCAGCTTGACCGTGTTGGCTACATATGTGGCGCATATGGTAGCACATGGAGGCAGCCATCTGTGGGGTCAGAGATTGTGTTGTACCAACTCAGTTGGCACAGTCTGCTGGACTGCCCAGATGAAGGGGAATCGCACGGGTTGGCGATCGGCAGGGACTGCCTACCAGAAACTAGTGCTTGTACTCTCTGTGCATCTTATCTCGCCTGAGCGGGACGCGGAGACCAAGTATGAAATCTGGATCCCATCTCACTAAAAGAGTTTTACTCTTTCGGGCTGTTTTGCTGGATTTTTCACGCCTGATAAAATAGTGAGAAAAAGAATCTTTCTTAAGTCCTGATTGATTCTTATACATTGATACTGACCTTGCTGTTCTTGCATTGTTGTAGATACCTGCAGCAACGAACACCATGAACTTCAATGTGCGATCCCTACTGGAAAGGGAGAAGTTTGCTGGGCCGAACTTCTCTGACTGGTTTGGACACCTTAAGATCGTTCTTAAGGCAGAGAGGAAACTGTATGTCCTCGAGACGGCGATACCGCCGCAGCCCGCTCCGAACGCCGCAAGGGCGGTTCGGGAAGCCTATGAAAAGCACGTCAATGATAGCATTGATGTCGCTTGCCTGATGCTAGCGTCTATGACGCCACCGCTGCAGCGTCAGCATGAGGATATGTCGGCTATAGAGATGATAGCGAACCTCAAGATGCTGTATGCTGCACAGGCGAGGACTGAACGCTATAATTTGACAAAGCTCTTCTTTCAGAGCAAACTGGCTGAAGGGAGCCCAGTGGGAGCTCACGTGCTCAAGATGATTGGGCACAAGGAGGCTCTAGAGAAACTGGGGCATACCATTAACCAGGAGCTTGCTGTGGACATTATTCTGCAGTCTCTCCCGCCTTCATTCGACGCGTTCATTATTAATTTTAATATGAACAAAATCGATTGTACTCCGGCAGAGCTGCTGAATATGCTCTTGACCACTGAGGAGACTCTGAAGGGTAAGCCTTCAACCTCTGTCTTGATGGTTCCTTCTAGGAACAAGAAGAAGGGGAAGAAGGGCAAGGCCCCGGTCAAGAATTACAGCAAGGCTCTGAAGCAGAAGGTGAAGCGGTCTAAGGAATACAGGTGTTTCCACTGTGGCCAGCTGGGTCACTGGAAAAAGGACTGTAAAGCGCTCCAAGGAGATAAGAGGGGAAGCTTTGCTTCTGGCTCAGGTATATTCGTGACTGAGGTCATGTTTTCTTCTTCTGTATCATGGGTGTTGGACACTGCATGTGGAGTTCACATTTGTTCAAATGTACAGGAACTCAAGAGAAGAAGGCAGGTGGGACAGCATGAGGTGGACCTACGAGTTGGAAACGGGGCACGGGTTGCTGCTGTTGCTGTAGGAGACTACTTTATTTCTTTACCATCTGGACTTGTATTGGAACTAAACAGTTGTTACTTTGTTCCCAGTATAACTAAAAATATTATCTCCATTCCTGCTCTTGTTAGGAAGGGATTTTCCTTTGAATGCAATATTTCAAAGTGTATTTTGTCTTTTGATAATATAGTTTATGCAACTGGTTCAATTAATAATGGGTTATACATGTTGGACATGAAATGTTCGATACAACAAATTGATATTAAGAAAGCCAAGTATGCTGATGACAGCACCTTGCTATGGCATAGTCGTTTAGGCCATATAAACGAGAAACGCATTAAGCGGTTGCATGAAAATGGACTGCTGGGATCATTCTCCTACAAGGAGATTGATACATGCAAAGCTTGTTTAATGGGTAAAATGACGAAGTCACCTTTTCCTCACAAAGGTCAAAGGGCTTCAGGTTTACTTGACCTTATACACAGTGATGTGTGTGGGCCTTTTAGTAAACATGCCAGAGGTGGATATCAGTACTTCATTACCTTTACTGATGATTTCAGTAGATACGGGTATGTCTATCTGATGAGACATAAGAGTGAATCTTTTGACAAGTTCAAAGAGTTCAAAAATGAAGTACAGAATCAGCTAGGCCGTAATATCAAGGCACTTCGCTCAGATCGAGGTGGTGAATACCTAAGTCATGCATTTACTGACTATCTAAAGGAGTGTGGGATTATCTCACAGCTCACTCCGCCTGGAACACCGCAATGGAATGGTGTGTCCGAGAGGAGAAATAGAACGCTACTTGATATGGTTCGTTCTATGATGAGTCAGGCTACTCTACCCTACTCCTTTTGGGGTTTTGCACTGGAAACAGCTGCAAAGGTACTAAACCGAGTGCCATCCAAGGCAGTTTCAAAGACGCCATATGAGTTATGGTATGGGAAACAGCCAAGCTTGACATTTATCAGGATCTGGGGTTGCGAAGCTTATGTAAAGAAGCTCGCCTCTGGGAAACTAGAGAGTAGATCTGACAAATGTATCTTTGTCGGTTACCCTAAGGAAACTAAGGGTTATTATTTCTTCGATCCCAAGGAGAACAAGGTTTTTGTTGCTCGGACGGCCATATTTCTTGAGAAGGAATTTCTTCTGCAAGAGGCCAGTGGGAGAGAAATAAAGCTGGATGAGAATCCAGACGAAGGACAAAGTAGTCAAGCAGAGTTGGATGAGCCTGAGCCGGTAGAACAGGTTATTGAACAACCTGAGGCTCAGATATCACGGGAACCGCGAAGATCGGGTAGGATCCGTCGACAGCCTGAGCGCTATGACGGAGTCTACATCATTGACAATGATGAACCCCTCACTTATGCGGATGCGGTCAGTGGACCGGAGTCAGCGAGATGGCTTGAAGCTATGCGCGCCGAGATGGACTCCATGTCAGATAACCAAGTTTGGGATTTGGTTGATCCGCCTCCGGGAATTATCCCTATAGGCTGTAAATGGATCTTCAAGAAGAAGATTGACATGGATGGTAACGTGGTTACCTATAAAAGCAGGCTAGTTGCGAAAGGTTTCAAACAAATCTACGGGATAGATTATGATGAAACTTTCTCACCTGTAGCTATGTTTAAGTCTATTCGGATTCTTTTCGCGATAGCTGCATATTATGATTATGAGATTTGGCAGATGGATGTGAAAACAGCTTTCCTTAATGGAAATCTGGATGAGGATGTGTATATGACACAACCAGAAGGTTTCACTAATCCAGCAGATCGTCATAAGATATGCAAGTTAAAGAAGTCTATTTATGGACTTAAACAAGCATCAAGAAGCTGGAACATTCGTTTTGATGAATCAGTCATTGAATTTGGTTTCATCAAGAACGAGGATGACCCGTGTGTATATAAGAGGTTTAGTGGGAGCGTGATTACTTTCCTAGTCCTCTACGTCGATGACATCTTGATCATTGGAAACGACATTCCTGAAATGCATGCTGTTAAGGCATGGCTAAGGAAATGTTTCCAGATGAAAGATTTAGGAGAAGCAGCCTATGTGTTAGGTGTGAAGATCTACAGGGATAGATCTAAGAGGCTTCTCGGGCTGTGCCAAAGTACTTACATCGATAAGGTCCTGGAGAGATTTCATTTAGAGAATTCTAAACGTGGATATCTTCCAGTCAGACATGGTCTGAATCTTTCGAAGAGTCAGTGTCCACAAACACAGACTGAGAAAGATGAAATGGACAATACGCCTTATGCTTCGGCTATTGGATCCATTATGTATGCGATGTTGTGTACTCGCCCAGACGTTGCTTACGGGTTAAGCGTAACCAGTCGTTACCAGAGTAATCCAGGTGTGGCGCACTGGATTGCAGTCAAGAACATTTTAAAATATCTGCGGAGGACCAAAGATATGTTCTTGATATATGGTGGTCAGGAAGAACTCAGTATTGAAGGATATACTGACGCTTCGTTCCAGTCTGACCAGGATGATTTCCGATCGCAATCAGGCTATGTTTTTAGCTTGAATGGAGGTGCAGTGGTGTGGAAGAGTTTCAAACAGTCAACTGTTGCTGATTCCACAACAGAAGCCGAGTATGTTGCAGCCTCGGAAGCATCCAAGGAGGCAGTGTGGATTCGTAAGTTCGTGAGAGAACTTGGTGTCATTCCTTCGAGTGCAGATCCTTTGGTTATCTTTTGTGATAACACTGGAGCAATCGCACAAGCAAAGGAACCACGGTCGCACCAGAAGTCCAAGCACATACAGAGACGGTTTCATTTGATCAGGGAGATCATAGATCGAGGCGAGATCAAAGTCTGCAAGGTTCATACAGATGACAATCTGGCAGACCCGCTTACCAAGCCTCTGGCGCAGCAGAAGCATGAGAAGCACTGTAATAATATGGGTTTGAGATTTCTCAACCATTAGATTAAGTGCAAGTGGGAGATTGTTGGGGTATGCCCTTAAGGCTAATGTTTGAGGCCTATGGGAATGTATCTGTATCATGTAATAAACTCTTATGTTTATAAAGGCATGGTTGTTATTCAGTTAGCTACATTGTCTGCTGCAATATATGTTCTTCTGAATAATGTCTCAAAGCTGTTCAGCTGGGCTGACATGCTATTAAGTCCTTAGTCGATGTATCTTGGTGAACATGAGACAGCCTTGATATTGTTAAGACTAATATGTGTTCTAATCTTATAGGATGCTTCGAGCATGGAATAAGATGTAGACTCATGGGTACATGGGATGTACTGGACAGACCCTACTAGGATGTTCAATTGTTTGTCACAATGTGAATATTCCTTGATTATGACAAGTGGCACATTTCCTCTGACTTGAGATCACTTGTGTTTTCTAAATGATGATTGTCATTGTTTTGAGATAGTTCAATATCGTTTGAAACATAATGATTATAGACTATCTTGGATGATGAGCTTGAGTCAGGTTAGGGCACTAGTGATAGACATAGGATTGCCGTCTCCTTGTTTAAGGAGTGTGATGTTCTAAAGGGGCCCTCTGGATGAGATGATTGAGAGAGTGTATGGCCATACCCAGGTGACTATGATCATCTGATCTAATCATGCTCATCATATTGGAATTACAAGCTTGACAGGCTTGTCCAATAAGAACATCCAGTGGCAAAGGAAAAATGCATGCCTTGTGATTTGATTCACACTTGTGCTGTTTTTGGGTGTAGTCTTGGAAGACTCTTTTCTTTATATCGGGAGACAGTGATGTGTTGCTAGATACCTCTCACTGATCGTGATAACGTAAGTTGTCGTTACCGACATTTAAAGGAAACCCTTTGGGTCGCACAATTTGATGATATGGCTTACTTAAGTCAGATCGTGTGGACTGAATTATTTGGGTTCAGTTTAAAGGGATTTAATCTCTGATTGTAAGTGAGATCTGGTCTGATCATGTTTGATTGATTAGGGCTTGAGATCGGTAAGCTTTGATCGAGAGAATGCATGCCAGATCGGTCAGATCAGGGGCATCGTTGAGATCGACGGTTAGATCGTGAACCTTAGGGTTTATTTAAGATCTAGACTAGATCATTGGCTTGATTGGTTCTTAAACCGAACCAAAGTGAACCGGCTCACTAAATGAGCGCTTGGTTCATAGGGAGAGGAGTAGGCGACAAGTTCACTTGGCGTGAACGTTGTGGTGAGGAGTGGTTACTATTTTTAGTAACCATGATCTCCACTTGAGGGGGCTCTCGTCCGAATAGAGTATGCTCTATTTTCGCCACTTCCCATATTCCTCTCGCCCATATTCCTCTCGACATTCTTGTGTGAGTGCGGCGACGCTTGACGGATTGAGGAGGATTCGGCCAAGAGAGATTGACATCTCATTTTCCCTTCACTCGTCAAAGGACCTCTTGGAACCTTGCTAGCACAAGGAGCACCAAGAGAGATAGCGACATCATCTTGTGTGTGACGACAAGGAGAAGATCTCGTTTGATCTTTACTTCCAAGGTGCCATCTAGAAATGGCAATGGTATGGATCGAATCATCTCTTATGCAATCGGTTTTTCCTTTAGGTTGATTATATAAGGTGCATGCGATTCTTAGAGACCCTATCCGCTGCTTGAAATTTGTTTTGCACCATGCTGGGTTTCGCCCCCCTCTTGAAAGGGGTTCCTACAGGATCCATATTTCATACTTGGTCTCCGCGTCCCGCTCAAGCGAGATAAGATGCACAGAGATGACAAGCACTAATTTCTGGTAGGCTGTCCCAGCCAATCGCCCAACCCGTGCGATTCCCCTTCATCTTGGCAATCCAGCAGACTGTGCCAACTGAGTTGGTACAACACAGTCTCTGATCCCAGAGATGGCTGCCTCCATGTGCTACCATATGCGCCACATATGTAGTCTACATGGTCAAGCTGACCTGACCTACTCCCTGGACCACCACGTGCTATGCTGAGCAACGAGAAGGGATAAATCCCTGCTCTGTAACACGCAGGTGTAATCCAGCACCGTCTGAAGATAGATGGACGTGCCCACTGAGTGGGTTCAACACGGCTCCAACGATAGTCAGAACGGTGAGGTTTCGCGTCAGAAGGCTTACGAGCTTGATATATTAGCGTTGGATTTTAACGGTCTTTTATCTTCTTACTATCAGGCATGTCCTATGGCTATAGCAGAAGATAAACTTAAACATGCAATTCTAATTATTAGCAATAAGTAGAAAGCATGATCTTATGTGGTAAAAGCCCATGAACCCTAGTAAGACCTTAATTTTACTTAAGTCTTCACTTGAGCTCCTTGGCCTCACATCTGGTCCAACCTAGGGCTCTAGCGCCAAGAGCACCTCAGGTGCGCCACCAGGTGAATGCTCCTCTTGGATGTGTGCCTTTGTGCTCTTGTCTAATCAAAATACATTTTTGATCTATCTAGACAAGGTTGACTCGCAGGTCAACAATACATTATAAATTAAGTACAATGTGATTCGCAGATCACAAATTAATTTACAATTTTAAATCCAGGCTCACAGGCCCCAGCACAGCACACAATAGGGCAACCCACATAAGAGTAAATAAACAAGCATATGGTTTCAATCATCATGTGATCCAATCAAGAAATTAAAATTTTGAAAACCCCATAGGCATCACTTTTAATTTCCTTATGTGCCCTACAACCTTACAATGGTCCATTGATAGGGATCCACTCATCCATCTAGATAGATCCTTTTTCCCTTGCATGCACCGAGTCCTAACTGACCCGAGTTGACCTGATGGTCAACCATGCATGCGCCAAGGGCTGAACCACCCTCATGAGTTTTGGCAAGCGGGTGTGACCCCGGGCCTAACTCAAGTGTGTTCAGAAGTTGTCTCAATCAGACCTCGCTACACGCCTTGGATGCAGTCGACCTATAGCCACCTCGTGCTTGCGCACAGGTGCTATCTGGTCAACCCATCTAGGCTGTCAGATGGTCTGATCAGACTAGTTTGATCCATTCTAGATGAAGCTTTCAACCCCATCAACCCATCTAAGGGTTTACAATAGGTACTTCTTAGATCTAGTTGGGCGCGCATGTCATTTAGGTTTTAGAAAAACAACAACAACATGGTATAACCGCAACCAACATATATGCGCCAATCAACATAACTCTCATACATGCGCAAATATAAACATACTATTATCTAGCATACTCGCATGAAGAGATAACATATGTCAAACAAGATCAACATACATGTAGATGCGCAAACATGGATCACATAGTATATCAAGCAATCATATGATTATGCTTCAACCGGCGCTCTGATACCAATTGAAGTGTCCCCTTCATGGGGGAGCGCAAGTAAACAAAATCCCTTTCAAGAGGGGGGCGAAAACCTTAAAGGGGTGGCGCATCACCATTGCAAGCGGAAGCAAAAGGTTTTCAAGAATCTTAGCATAAACATATGTTCAACTTGGTGAAGTTGAGACTCATACCATAGCCATCTCGGTTTAGATGGAGCTTTGGAAGCAAAGGCGCAAGTGCCCCTTCTCCGAAGATAATCACACACAAGAGAAGATGGCTTCTCCTTGGATCTCCTTGTGCTAGCAAGGATGCGCAAGGTGTCCTTGATCGACTGTTAGGATGATGGAGAAGTTTCCTTGGCCGAGCGCTTGTTCTTGTCGTCCACTTCCTTCCACACGAGATGGCAAGCAAGCTCTCTTTTCCCAAAAAACAAAACGCAAAGACAAGAGAGCAAATGCACTTCGGCGACATCAAGACAAATGACGTTACATGACTTCCCAAAATGGAAAGTCATGAAGCCACTCTCCAACGCCAAAACGCCCCTCTTGATGAACCATGCGTTCACCTAGTGAACCGGTTCATGCTTTGGTTCAATTCGATTTGGCCCAAAGACCAAACTCAAACCAAGCCAAGCCAAGGCATGGTCTAGACCCTCTATGAACCAAATGGCTCATGATCTAGCCGTTCATCTCCTGATGCTCCTGATCTCACCGATCTAGCATCATCTCTCTCGATCGAAGCTTACCGATCTAAAGCCCTAATCAATCAAACATGATCAGGCTAGATCTCACTTGCAATCAGAGATTAAACCCCTTTAAACTGAACCCATACAATTCAGTCCACACGATCTGACTCAAGAAAGCCATATCATCAAATTGTGCGACCCTAAGGGTTTCCTTTAAATGTCGGTAACGACAACTTACGTTATCACGATCAGTGAGGGGTATCTAGCAACACATCACTGTCTCCCGATATAAAGGAAATAGTCTTCCAAGACTACACCCAAACCATGACACAAGTGTGAATCAAAACTCACAAGGCACACATATGTCCTTTGCCACTGGATGTTCTTATTGGACAAGCATGTCAAGCTTGTAACTCCAATACGATGAGCATGATTAGATCAGATGCACATAGTCATCTGGGTATGGCCATACACTACCTCAATCATCTCATATAGGGGGGCCTTTAGAACATCACACTCCTTAAACAAGGAGACGGCAATCCTTTATCTATCACTAGTGCCCTAACCTGATTCAAGCTCACCATCCAAGATAGTCTATAATCATTATATTTCAAATGATATTGAACTACCTCAAAACAATGACAATCATCATTTAGAAACACAAGTGATCTCAAGTCAAAGGACATGTGCCACTTGCTGCTTACAGGGATCATTCACATTGTGACAAGCAATGCAATATCCCAGTAGGGTCTGTCCAGTACATCCAATGTACCCATGAGTCTACATCTTATTCCATGCTCGAAGCATCCTATAAGATTAGCACTCATATTAGTCTCCATCATATCAAGGCTGTCTCATGTTCACCAAGATATCTCGACTAAGGACTTATAGCCTGTCAGCCTAGCTGAACAGCTTTGAGACATTATTCAGAAGTACACTTATTACAGCAGACAAGGTAACAACCTGAATAACAACCATGCCTTATTATAAACTTAAGAGTTTATTACATGATACTTATACAATCCCAAGGCCTCAAACATTAGCCTTAAGGGCATACCCCAACATCATGTGCGTTCATCGGTTGTCTCAATCAGACATCGCTACACGCCTGTCTGCAGTCGACCTGTAGCCACCACGTGCTTGCGCACAGGTGCTACCTGGTCAACCCATCAAGGCTGTCAGATGGTCTGATCAGACTTTTGGATCCAACCTAGGGGGTGACTTCAACCCTAATAACCCGTCTAAGGGTTTACTGCAAGGCCTTAGATCTAATGAGGTCGCGCAAGTAATATAGATTTTGAAAACCTAAGATGCGCCAACACATCAAACATGCGCAAAAGATAGAAACATACATAATAGATGTATTTTCGCAAGATGATAAACACTATCATAAAACTTTCGCATGTCATGTAGATCTAAGCATATGCGCAAACATGGATCAAACATGGAGACCAAGCATTAAGCAATCATAATAACATGCGTTAACCTAGGCTCTGATACCAATTGAAAGAACCCCATACAAGGGGGGCGAAAACCCTAACAGGAGGCGCAACACTGATCTAGCGGAATCTAGGGCTTTCAAATCGCTTAGCATGTATTATGATCAACTTATAAACTCTGCATGAATAAAAATGATTCATACCATAGCCATTTCTAGATGGCGCCTTGGAAGCAAAAGTTGCAAGTGCCTCTTCTCCAAAGTCTCGCACACAAGATGAAGATGTGCTCCTTCCTTGATGCTCCTTGTGCTAGCAAGGATCGTCCAAGGTGTCTTGATCGTTTGAAGGGAAGAGAGAGTTCTTGCTTCCTTGATCCTCGAGTCTCTAAGGCGTGAACAAAAGTTCCACACACGAGGGCGACGAGAATAGGGGGGTTTTGACGACAAGAGATGCGCTCCACTCAAGACATGGAGGCGTGGTTACTAAAAATAGCCAACCTCTCTTTCATGCGATCATGTGTTCATGCGCTCATGAACCAATCGCATTTTTCTCTCTACTTTGAACCAAGCGCTCATATCTAGAGCCGGTTCAATTAGGTCTGGTTCATAGACCAATTAACCCAAGCAATTAGTCCAGATCACATTAAACCCTAAGGTACTTGATCTGACCGTTGATCTCTCGATGCTCCTGATCTCACCGATCCAGCATCCATTCTCTCGATCGAAGCTTACCGATCTCAAGCCCCAATCAATCAAACATGATCAGACCAGATCTCACTTACAATCAGAGATTAAATCCCTTTAAACTGAACCCAAACAATTCAGTCCACACGATCTGACTTAAGTAAGCCATATCATCAAATTGTGCGACCCTGAGGGTTTCCTTTAAATGTCGGTAACGATAACTCACGTTATCACGATCAGTGAGGGGTATCTAGCAACACATCACTGTCTCCCGATATAAAGGAAAGAGTCTTCCAAGACTACACCCATAAACAGCACAAGTGTGAATCAACTCACAAAGCATACATATTTCCTTTGCCACTGGATGTTCTTATTGGACAAGCATGTCAAGCTTGTAACTCCAATATGATGAGCATGATTAGATCAGATGAACATAGTCACCTGGGTATGGCCATACACTTTCACAATCATCTCATCCAGGGGGCCCCTTAAGAACATCACACTCCTTAAACAAGGAGACGGCAATCCTATGTCTATCACTAGTGCCCTAACATGACTCAAGCTCACCATCCAAGATAGTTTATAATCATTATGTTTCAAATGATATTGTACTACCTCAAAACAATGACAATCATCATTTAGAAACATAAGTGATCTCAAGTCAAAGGAAATGTGCCACTTGTCATATTCAAGGATTACTCACATTGTGACAAACAATTGAATATCCTAGTAGGGTCTGTCCAGTACATCCAATGTACTCATGAGTCTACATCTTATTCCATGCTCGAAGCATCCCATAAGACTAGAACACATATTAGTCTTAACCATATCAAGGCTGTCTCATGTTCACCAAGATATATCGACTAAGGACTTTATTGCCTGTCAGCCTAGCTGAACAGCTTTGAGACATTATTCAGAAGAACATATATATTGCAGCAGACAATGTAGCTAACTGAATAATAACCATGCCTTTATAAACATAACAGTTTATTACATGATACCGATACAAACCCAAGGCCTCAAACATTAGCCTTAAGGGCATACCCCAACACCTATGTATTAGGTGTGAAGATCTACAGAGATAGATCTAAGAGGCTTCTCGGGCTGTGCCAGAGTACTTACATCGATAAAGTCCTGGAGAGATTTCATTTAGAGAATTCTAAAAGAGGATATCTTCCAGTCAGACATGGTCTGAATCTTTCGAAGAGTCAGTGTCCACAAACACAGACTGAGAAAGATGAAATGGACAATACGCCTTATGCTTCGGCTATTGGATCCATTATGTATGGGATGAAAAACTCGATGCTTACGTGGAAAGCATGATGTAATAGAAAACTTGATGAAAGAAACCCCTTTTGTTTTCATTTTGTTTTTTTATTTATTTCATAAGTGTCTCTAAACTTTTGTTAGAGAATCTTTTCCAATAAAGGCTTTTGCCCCCTTTTTGTTTTTTTTTTTTTTTTGTTTCTTTCAAAATGATGGTCCTAAATTGAAGTGTGGAGGGCAAACGATAATTGTATAGTGAAGTGGCAAGGGTTATGCATTGAGTTTCCATACCAACAAGCAATTAAGTAAACCGCATAGATAGTGAAAGTCCCCTTAAAGGGGGCGAAACCCTAAAGTGGCGCATATAAAATTTTGGGCAGCGGAAATAAGGGTTTCTAGATGATCGGTTGCATGCATGTCATATGATCAACTGTTAAAACTTGTATACATTGATAAGAGTCATACCATCGCCACTGCTTGGATGGTGCCTTGGAAGAAGAGAGCGAAAGGGATCTCCTCCAGAAGATGCGCACACAAGAAGAAGATCGCCTACTCCTTGTTGATCCTTGTGCTAGCAAAGACCTTCAAGTCTCCTGATCGAATGGAAGGGAAGAAGAGATGTCTTGCTTGGCCGAGACCTCCTTGTCGTCAACTCCTTCAACACACGAGAATTGAGAGAGCATAGAGAGGAAGAGGCGACAATAGGCGTGAGAGGAGCGAACGTGAGGCGTGACCATGTTTTGGAAACATGGTTTCCCAAAATAGAAAAACCCCCTCAACGTGTGATGCGTTCACTCCTTGTGAACCATCGCATTTTTCTCTTCCCATTGAACCATGCGCTCATATGATGAGCCGGTTCATTTTGGTTTGGTTCAAAGACCAATTAACCCAAGCATTTGGTCTAGATCACAATTAAACCCTAAGGCTCCAGATCTAACCGTTCATCTCCTGATGCTCCTGATCTCACCGATCTAGCATCAATTCTCTCGATCGAAGCTTACCGATCTCAAGCCCTAATCAATCAAACATGATCAGACCAGATCTCACTTACAATCATAGATTAAATCCCTTTAAACTGAACCCAAACAATTCAGTCCACACGATCTGACTTAAGTAAGCCATATCATCAAATTGTGCAACCCTAAGGGTTTCCTTTAAACGTCGGTAACGATAACTTACGTTATCACGATCAGTGAGGGGTATCTAGCAACACATCACTGTCTCCCGATATAAAGGAAAGAGTCTTCCAAGACTACACCCAAACCACAGCACAAGTGTGAATCCATTTCACTAGAAATACATGTTTCCTTTGCCACTGGATGTTCTTATTGGACAAGCGTGTCAAGCCTGTAACTCCAATATGATGAGAATGATTAGATCAGATGAACATAGTCATCTGGGTATGGCCATACACTTTCTCAATCATCTCATCCAGGGGGCCCCTTTAGAACATCACACTCCAATGAAGGAGATGGCAATCCTATGTCTATCACTAGCGCCCTAACATGACTCATGCTCACCATCCAAGATAGTCTATAACCATTATGTTTCAAATGATATCGAACTATCTCAAAACAATGCCAATCATCATTTAGAAACACAAGTGATCTCAAGTCAGAGGAAGTATGCCACTTGTTCGCATACAAGGATTATTCACATTGTGACAAGCAATTGAACATCCTATGTAGGGTCTGTCCAGTACATCCAATGTACCCATGAGTCTACATCTTATTCCATGCTCAAAGCATCCTATAAGATTAGAACACATATTAGTCTCAATCATATCAAGGTTGTCTCATGTTCACCAAGATATTTCGACTAAGGACTACACTGCATGTCAGACTAGCTGAACATCATTGAGACATTATTCAGAAGTATACACATTGCAGCAGATAATGTAACAACCTGAATAACAACCATTGCCTTTATAAACATAGAGTTTATACATGATACTGATATAATCCCAAGGCCTCAAACATTAGCCTTAAGGGCATACCCCAACAGATAGATAAAGCAATCCACTTAACCAGAAGAACAAAAACATCACATAAGTTTTGAAAGCCTTAATAAAATTGAACATGTTCCCCATCAACTTTCATTCATACATGTTCTCCATTGAATAAACTAATTACAAGAATCTATCTATCTTAAGCACAGTTGGCATCCAAGGAGACAAGGTTAAACATAGAATAATTTCATTCATACCATGGCATCCTGAATATTCATCATGTGAAATTTTTTTTTAAAAAAAAATCAAGAACATTCCATCATCTCCCATCATCAGAGACAAGAAAATAGCATCACAAAATAGTATCATAACATTCCATCATTCCATCTTAACATAAGAGTACCATTACATCATCACAAAATCAAAAATGTTCATCACAGCATCCTATCAACATCCATAGATTCATCATCGGAGGCAACCAAATAGCATCTTAAAGTATCATCACAACATCATTTCAACAGCATCACAACATCAAAATACTCAGAATAGTGTCAACAGCATCACAACATCAAAGTTGTCAAAGTTTTCAAAATACCCTACATCACTCCCAGACTAAAATTTAGCATAGTCCTCTATGCTATAAAGAAGAATTGCACAAAATTTGGTAAAGATGGGTTATTATACTCACAAAAGCTAAGAGGTGCCATCACCATCATCATCGTCGTCTCCACCGTCATGGCAACGGCAGTAGTAGGAACTCCGGTGATCTCGCTGGAAGGCTGGAGAGACCGATCGGCGACGGAGAAGAATCAGAAGAGGGGCCACGGCGGTCGCTGGTGTGGTCTAGGGCACGGGGGAAGGCGTGAAAACCCTATGTGTGGTGTTTAAATGAAAGGGTGTTGACCAGCTTTGACCAGCAATAGTGATGAAGTTACGGCCGTATATCATAATACACCTATGCCCGTATTTCTCTCGGTGAAAACTTGGTTGAAGAAGAATGCCAAAGAAAGAAAATACAGCTGCAGTTGTGAAATCCTCGGGACTTTGAAGATACGGGCGTATACCATTATACGGCACCAGCTGTATTATTCTCGGCAAAAAGTAGGCTTAGAAAGAATACGCCCATGAAATAAAGCACAGGTGCGGTTGTGTAATTCTCGACTGAAAACAGTCACTCAAATTACGCCCGTATAGTGGAATACGGCCTAGGCCGTATTTTTCTCAATAAAAATCAAGTTGTCAAAGAACGGCAAGAAATCACGTCACGGGCGCGGCTGTGCTATTCTCGGCAGAAAACTCCCATATGCTGAAATTCCAACATACAGTCGTGTAGCATTACACGGCCAGCCCATATTTTCCTAAAAATCACAGAAATTGAGTTCTTTAGCTCCCAGCTTCCTGCATATCATTCCTACATTCACCATGAGATAAAGTTCATCAGAATGAAGCAAAGAAATGAACAAAAATGCTCACTAAGCATAGTAAACTATATTACAAAGAAACACAAGGAGATAGACAAAAGCTATAAATAACAAACTACACTAAGCATCAGATACTTGGGCTGCCTCCCAAGAAGCGCTACTTTTAGGTCGGTAGCTCGACCAATACCAAAGTGTTATGGCATTGCAGGAGGGTCAGTGGCGTAATAGATGGCATGTAAATGCCTGCCATTTCTCCGTTGTGTAAGTGTGCCCACCAAAGTATGTATCCAGTGTTGCAAGTGGGTCACTATCTGAATAAAAATCATATGCATATTAAAGGACAAATTAGTGCCCTTAATGTCATCAATGATATATCCAATAATTTTTCTAACATTATGTTGGGGTATGCCCTTAAGGCTAATGTTTGAGGCCTTGGGTTGTTATCAGTATCATGTATAAACTCTATGTTTATAAAGGCAATGGTTGTTATTCAGGTTGTTACATTATCTGCTGCAATATGTATACTTCTGAATAATGTCTCAATGCTGTTCAGCTTGGCTGACATGCAGTATTGTCCTTAGTCGAGATATCTTGGTGAACATGAGACAGCCTTGATATGATTGAGACTAATATGTGTTCTAATCTTATAGGATGCTTCGAGCATGGAATAAGATGTAGACTCATGGGTACATTGGATGTACTGGACAGACCCTACTTAGGATATTCAATTGCTTGTCACAATGTGAATAATCCTTATATGCAAACAAGTGGCATATTTCCTCTGACTTGAGATCACTTCTATTTCTAAATGATGATTGGCATTGTTTTGAGGTAGTTCAATATCATTTGAAACATAATGGTTATAGACTATCTTGGATAATGAGCATGAGTCATGTTAGGGCACTAGTGATAGATATAGGATTGCCGTCTCCTTGTTTGGAGTGTGATGTTCTGAAGGGGCCCCCTGGATGAGATGGTTGAGAAAGTGTATGGCCATACCCAGATGACTATGTTCATCTGATCTAATCATTCTCATCATATTGGAATTACAGGCTTGACACGCTTGTCCAATAAGAACATCCAGTGGCAAAGGAAACACATATGCCAAGTGACTTGGGTTCACACTTGTGCTGTGGTTTGGGTGTAGTCTTGGAAGACTCTTTCCTTTATATCGGGAGACAGTGATGTGTTGCTAGATACCCCTCACTGATCGTGATAACGTAAGTTATCGTTACCGACATTTAAAGGAAACCCTTAGGGTAGCACAATTTGATGATATGGCTTACTTATGTCAGATCGTGTGGACTGAATTGTTTTGGTTCAGTTTAAAGGAGTTTAAACTCTGATTGTAAGTGAGATCTGGTCTGATCATGTTTGATTGATTAGGGCTTGAGATCGGTAAGCTTCGATCGAGAGAATTGATGCTAGATCGGTGAGATCAAGAGCATCAAGAGATGTATGGTTAGATCTTGAGCCTTATGGTTTAATTTGATCTAGACCAATGCTTGGTTTAATTTGGTCTTTGAACCAAATGTAATTGAACCGGCTCATCAAGTGAGCGCATGGTTCAAAGGGGAGAACATTGCGATTTGTTCACTAAGCGTGAACACTTGAACGTGTGAGGGTTTACTATTTTTGGAAGTCATGCTTTCCAAAATAGGTAGCACGCCTCACGTTCGAGGGATCGCCCCTATTCTCGCCCCTCTTTCTCTCTTGCTCTCGGGTGGTGAGACTTCACGCAAAGGAGAAGAGAAAAAAACCAAGAGACATCTCTCATCTCCTTCACGAAGGAAAAACCTTGAAGCTTTGCTAGCACAAAGACGCCAAGGGAGTAGTCATCTTCACCTTGTGTGCGTCACCTTTGGAGGAGAGCCGCTCGCCCTCTTCTTCCAAGTCGCCATCCAAGCAATGGCAATGGTATGATCCTTGTGTTGATCCATACAATCTTTAAGTTGATCATATGACATGCAAACCGATTTTCGAAATCCTATGATTCCGCCCATGCAAATTTTAGAAGTGCATGCCTATTAGGGTTTCGCCCCCCCTTTCGGGGACTTTCACATTAAAATATGCATCAATAATTATATAGAAAGTAGAATCAGGGCATAGCAGGTCATACCTTGTATTGTTTTGAAGAGATTTAAATTCAAAAGTCAGATTTGCACTCATCTCAGGGTCTATGTCATCAAGTTTTGCAGGATTCACCTTCTCCGAATGAAATGTTCCAATCGTATCCATCAATTGTGCATATCTTATGGCTTCCTCATTGTCTTCGGTATGTGGACTCTCCAAGAGAGTGACCTCTAGCGGGTCAGTGCTGGAGCTAATGTGCGCAACTTCTTCTACCACATCATCTATGATGTCCACACTGCTACAAGATCCTGCAACAAAAGGCTTTTTCATACTCGAAGATAAATCAAACTCTATAGCGTCATTACCGATATTCAATGCTAGTTTTCCCTTTTTCACATCAATGACCGCTCCGGCTGTGGCAAGGAACGGTCGTCCCAGAATTATCGGTAACTTAACATCCTCTTCCATTTCAAGAACAACAAAGTCCACTGGAATGAAGAAGTCACCGACTTTGATCGGGACATCTTCTAGAATTCCCATAGATTTCCGCACCGAGCGGTCAGCTAGCTGCAAGAAAATCGGCATCGCTTTCACGTCACCAATGTCAAGTCGCTTGAAAAGGGAAGAAGGCATAAGACTGACGCTTGCTCCCAAGTTGCATAGTGCATGATCAAAAGAGATATTCCCTATTTGGCAAGGGATCGAGAAGCTGCCCGGATCTTTCATCTTTTGTGGAAGCTTGTTCTGGATTATGGCGTTGCACTCCTCAGTGAGTGCAACGGTCCCCAGTTCTTCCAGCTTCCGCCTATTCGAAAGGATGTCCTTTAGAAACTTAGCATATGTGGGCATCTGCAAAATTGCTTCAGTAAATGAAATATTAATATACAGTTTATTCAAAATATCCAAAAACTTTCCAAACTATTTATCTAACTTTGCCTTAGCCAATCTTTGGGGAAATGGGACAGGTGGCTTGTAGGCAAGGGGAGGAATATAAGTTGGTTCTTTCACTTCAGCTTCTTTTTCTTCTCCCTTTTTGATAGATTCAGATTGGGAGTGCAGCTCAACTTCGACTTCAGAATTAGGCACCCTAGGCTCCTCTAGTTGTTTACCACTTCGAGTGGTAATAGCATTGATGTGCTCCCTTGGGTTTGGTTCAGGTTGGGAGGGTAACTTTCCTGGAGCTCTAGCTATGGAAGTGGCTAAGTTTGCTAACTGGGTGTCTATTTGTTTGTTATGGCTTTCTATGGCTTCAAGTCTTGTAGTGACGTGTCTCATCATATCATTGACTGTTTCATTTGTCTTCATTTGAGAAGAAATGAAAGTCTCCATAATTACTTCTAGTTGAGATTTCTGTGGCTGTTGTGGTTGCTGCTGTGCATAAGGTCGAGGTTGGGGTTGAAATCTAGGGGGTTGTCTATACGTCTGTTGAGGAACTAGGTTTGAATTGTTTCTATATGAAAAATTTGGATGGTTCCTCCACCCCGGATTATAGGTACTTGAGTATGGGTCCAGTTGGGGTCTAGGATTAGGGTTAAGGTTCCCTATGACATTGATATTCTCTCAGTTGGGTTCAGAGGTTTGGGCAATCCCCAACTAGCATTCAGCAAAACTATGGCCTACAACCCCACAAATTTCACAAAGAGTAGAGTTAGTATCAACAGAGTGAACATGAACAGAATCAAGTTTACGTGCTAGATAATCAACTTTCGCTGCAAGTGAGCTCATTGAGTCTAGTTCATACTTACCGGGTGCTATGGCTTTAGAAGATGTAGTACCTCGTTCTCCTGCAGACCACTGATTGTGGTTTAGCGCCATGTCCTCTAAAAGGTTCATCGCCTCTTCTACATGCTTATTCATTATTGCGCCTCCGGCTGCTGCATCTACAGTAAGACGAGTGTTATAATTAAGACCATGGTAGAAGGTATGTACTATTACCCATGGTTCTAAGCCGTGATGTGGGCAGAGATGCTGAAGATCCTTGAATCTCTCTCACGCTTCATATAAAGATTCTCCGTCTCCTTGCGTGAAACTGGTGAACTGGTTTTGCAGTTGAACAGTTTTAGACGGTGGAAAGTATTTAGACAAAAAGGCCTGAGACAGCTGATCCCATGAGTTAATCAATCCTGGCTGCAAAGACTGTAGCTAGCCACGTGCTCTATCGCATAATGAAAACGGGAAAAGCCTTAATCGTATAGCATCTGATGAAACTCCGTTGATCTTCCACGTGTCGCAGAACTCTAGAAATAAGGATAGATGTTGATGAGGATCCTCCAAGTGTGTGCCTCCAAATTGATGTTGCTGGATCATGCCTAGTAAGGCCGGCTTGATCTCAAAGTTGTTAGCATTCACTGGAGGTCGTACAATTCCAGTTTGCAGTCCTTGCACATTCGGGGAAGCAAAATCCCTTAAGGTTCGGTTATCATCTGGAGCTTGTAAGTTCAAGGGTACCGGTTCTGGTTCTGGCTCCATTGGAAGAACTAAAGGAATCGCCTCTGTCCTACTGAATTGCTCTTTGTTTCTTTGCTCTATTAACCTCCTCCATCGGTGGAGCGTCCGTTCGATTTCGTCGATTTGGTCGTATAGGTCGTTGATTCCACCTGATCTAAGTCCTTGACGCATAAAAGAAAGGTAAGCAGCAAATGTTCCACAATAATTCAGAAGCAACAGATTGTTATCAGTAATGAAAATAAACAAAAAAAACAAAAAAAAACTTAGTCTATCAATCTTAAGAAGACAATCGATATTGACTATCGCCGTCCCCGTCAGCGGCGCAAAAACTTGATACTTGCTGCAAGCGTAACGGCTTTATCGCGGTACTATATAATATCGTTCCCACGAGGATGGTTGAGTCAAGTACCAATAATTCTTAATTTCAATAGCTAAACGACTTCGTAACTGAGGGTGTTATCGGTTTAATGTTCAAAATAAAGTAAACAACTAAAACAACTCCAATTGACAGCGAAAATAGAAGAAAGACAGTTGTTATGAGAAAAATCAGATTTAAGGGGTTCACCGCACCAACAATCAAGAACTAAATGAAAAGCGTTGCTAGAGATAATCTGAAACCACGGAAATTCTCGGGTTTACAAGTTACCCCCTTTCAGCAGTGTAACTTGGTACCAAACCCGACCGTCCTTCTACTTTCGTGATAGAACGAACCGGGTCGATCCAATGAGTGCAGGAAAATATAAATTCCACGGGCACGTTTTACCAACTTTCGTGGCAAAACCTACCAGCCCAATCTAAACATATTAGTCGTCACAATTTTCCCTTTCAGTACTTCTCGTGACGACTAGAGTAAAATTCGATTGATCAAGTTGAAGATTACGGAATAAACACAGTGAAGCTCGAGTAGAGTCGAGAAAATCCCATAGAAGCAACACAAATCAGTTCATAGATTGAAAAGTGGGCTACGCCCAAAAATCCAATTGATTGTTTACGCTACAACAACCATAGTTTCGGTTAAAATCTCTTTTAGATGAAGGAATACACAAGGCAGAAGAGTTACAAGATGAAATAGAAGAGAAAATGCTAACTTTCCCCTCTAGATCCAGTTCCAAAGGCTGTCTTCTTCCTTGTTCTCCTTCTCCTCGTTGTCCTCCTGGAGTCAATGCATTTTTCCCCCAAAATCTTTCCTTTTATATGTCTGATCGACTTCCTCTGGTTTCTGACATGTAGCCCTTCTAATTCCCGTCATTTCAACACCATGATCACCCAAATCTAACTTGAAACGAGGGAGAAATGCTAAGAGTCACGATCTGCGTATAATAATATGGGTGTGAAGCGTTTCTTGGGCTGGTCCGTGAAGTTCTCGGCCAAATTCTGCGTTGTGCCTGCAGTTCAATTCATGGGTGTATTCTGTTTCACAGGCTGGTCATATTCTTCTCGGTGAACATGATTCCAAAATTTCATTCCCGCGTTTCACGGTCGTGTCTTCGATTACGGCTCGAAAATGATATGAAATATTCGTCCTTAGAAATACGGCCGTGAACACTTTCAAGGGCAGGCCGTATTGTCGGTAACAATGTCTGTTTGAGCTGAGAATTGTTGGGAAGCTTTGTCTTTCCATCCTTAACCACTTTATAACTTTATTTCCAGTTTTAAGCTCTATAGATAAGTGATTTAACCTGAAACACATGAGAGACAAAGAAATGTGTAGATTCCGAAAATAACAAGGAAATAAGTGCTGAAAGAGATATAAAAATAACAAAATAGGCCTTAATTCATGAAATAAATATATCAGGAAATGCAATATACGACAAGGCATCAGGGAGCAAGTTTAACTTGGACGAGGTCCAAGTGCAACCACAAGACAAGGAGATGGAACATGAGCCGCCTGCACCAGTTGCTAGGTGGCCTGAGGCTCAGACACAGGTCCCACGTAGGTCTGGGAGGATTCATCGTGCACCTGAGAGGTATGGGTCGGTGCCGACCCAACATGACGAGCTCTTCATCATTGAGGATGAGCACAAGACTTATGATGAGGCGGTCAGTGGACCAGACTCCGAGAGATGGCTTGAGGCCATGCGATCCGAGATGGATTCCATGTCAGCTAACCAAGTCTGGGATCTGGTTGAACTGCCTGATGGGGTAAAACCCATAGGGTGCAAATGGGTCTTCAAAAGGAAGACTAACATGGATAGCAACATAGTTACCTATAAGGGTAGACTAGGGGCTAAAGGATTCAAACAAGTCCACGGAGTGGACTATGATGAAACCTTCTCACCAGTTGCCATGATCAAATCCATTCAGATTCTACTTGCTATAGCTGCATATCATTCCTTAATGGGAGGCTGACGGAGGATGTGTATATGACACAGCCTGATGGCTTCATCCATCCCGCAGAAGCCAATAAGGTCTGTAGGCTAAAGAAAACCATTTATGGATTAAAACAAGCATCTCAAAGTAGGAATCTTCAGTTTGATGAAGCTACGAGAGATTATGGATTTATCAAAAGAGAAGATGATGCCTATGTATACAGAAAATTCAATGGGAGCTTGGTGACTTTTCTGGTCCTGTATGTCGCTGACATACTACTCTCTTCAGTCTGTGAAGACATGGTTGGTGAAGTGTTTCGAGATGAAGGACTTAGGGGAGGCCGCCTATATCCTAGGCGTGAGGATCTATAGGGATATATCCAAGAGGCTCCTGGCCCTTAGTCAGAGTACATACATTGATAAGGTCCTGGAGAGGTTGAACTTGGAGCAATCCAAAAAAGGGGTACCTTTCAGTGAGACATGACCTTACTCTCTCAAAGAGCCAGTGTCCCACCACACAGGTTGAGAGGGATGACATGAGTCGAGTGCCTTATGCTTTGGCAGTAAGCTCGAACATGTATGCGATGTTCTGTACTAGACCAGATGTGGTTTATGCTGTGAGCATAACTAGCCGATACCAATCCAATCCGGGTCTGCAACACTGGGTGGCTGTAAAGAACATCCTTAAGTATCTGAGACAAACTAAGGGTCTACTCTTGGACTATTGGGGACGGGAAGAGCTAAGTGTATAGGCCTACACTGATGTGTCGTTCTAGTCTAACCCTGATGACTTCAGCTCGTGATGACTCTAAATTTCAAAGTGATTTTCATACTGATTTACTAACCTTTTGAGTCATAATTTTGCTCTTTTGCTTTATTTTTATGGCTTATTTGGCAAATACTTCAGAATCTACACCTTGGTTTTTGATCAATTTCAGGTAAAAATGCATCATTATCACGCGTTTTCAAGCAATTTCGATGCATGGGCGAGTTCTAATCATCAAGAGGAGTTTGCACATCAAACTTCAACTCAAACCAAGCTTTCTAGAAAAATTATGGTAGTGCCATAATTATTTTCACGGCCATAATCTGAGATTATGGCACTACCGTAATGCATTTCACGGCAGCAGTTCATAGCAATTTTTTTGGAAAATTATGGTACTACCGTAATACATTTTACGGTGCCGTGATTTCGGTTCAAATTTGACCAGAGACTTCAGAGGATTTCAGACAGATTACGGCACTACCGTAATAGTTTTCATGGTGCCGTAATTCCAGACAAACTTCATACAGAAACTTTCAGAGACAACCGAGAAAAATACGGCACTACCATAATTTTGGGCTAAACTTTTACGGTGCCGTAATTTAGAGCCTATTCTTTACAGAACATTCAGAAGCAATCATGGCAGTACCGTAATTAATTTCATGGTACCTTAATTCTGCATTCAGATTCCTGATATTGTTGGGGTATGCCCTTAAGGCTAATGTTTATAAAGGCAATGGTTGTTATTCAGTTTGTTACATTGTCTGCTGCAATAATTGTACTTCTGAATAATGTCTCAATGCTGTTCAGCTAGGCTGACATGCTTTATGTCCTTAGTCGAGATATCTTGGTGAACATGAGATAGCCCTGATATGATTGAGACTAATATGTGTTCTAATCTTATAGGATGCTTCGAGCATGGAATAAGATGTAGACTCATGGGTACATTGGATGTACTGGACAGACCCTACTAGGATATTCAATTGCTTGTCACAATGTGAATAATCCTTGATTGCAACAAGTGGCACATGTCCTTTGACTTGAGATCACTTGTATTTCTAAATGATGATTGTCATTGTTTTGAGGTAGTTCAATATCATTTGAAACATAATGGTTATCAACTATCTTGGATAATGATCATGAGTCAGGTTAGGGCACTAGTGATAGATAAAGGATTGCCGTCTCCTTAATTGGAGTGTGATGTTCTAATGGGGCCCCCCTGGATGAGATGATTGAGAAAGTGTATGGCCATACCCAGGTGACTATGTTCATCTGGTCTAATCATGCTCATCATATTGGAGCTACAGGCTTGACACGCTTGTCCAATAAGAACATCCAGTGGCAAAGGAAATATGTATGCCTAGTGAGTTGATTCACACTTGTGCTGTGGTTTGGGTGTAGTCTTGGAAGACTCTTTCCTCTATATCGGGAGACAGTGATGTGTTGCTAGATACCCCTCACTGATCGTGATAACGTAAGTTATCGTTACCGACATTTGAAGGAAACCCTCAGGGTCGCACAATTTGATGATATGGCTTACTTAAGTTAGATCGTGTGGACTGAATTGTTTTGGTTCAGTTTAAAGGGATTTAAACTCTGATTGTAAGTGAGATCTGGTCTGATCATGTTTGATTGATTAGGGCTTGAGATCGGTAAGCTTTGATCGAGAGAGTTGATGCTAGATCGATGAGATCAAGAGCATCAAGAGATGAACGGTCAGATCCTGAACCTTAGGGTTTAAGGTGATCTGGACAAAGGCTTGGTTTGATTAAATTATTGAGCCAAATTGGGTTGAACCGAATGGCTTGAACCGGTTCACATGGGTGAACGCATGGTTCAAAGTCTTCATGGCGCTTTGGGCGGTTTGCCTTGAGTGAGCGCACGGTTCATGAATGCATGAACGCATGAAGTGAAGGTTTACTATTTTTGGAAGAGGCGTTTTCCAAAATAGATACCACACCTCACGTTCGACGCACTCATGCTATTCTCGCCCCTTTTTGCCTCTTCCTCTCGACGGCTTCTCGTGTGGTGAAGAAGGTTGTCGCCAAGGAGAAGAAGAAGATCGCCAAGCAAGATCTCTCATTCCTTCCATTTGACAAGCACCCTTGGAGAACCTTGCTAGCACAAGGATCAACAAGGAGTAGGCTACATCACCTTGTGTACGCACCGTGTGGAGGAGAAGCACTCGATTCTCTTCTTCCTAGACGCCATTCGAACTAATGGCTATGTTATGATTCAATCTACAGATTTAAGTTGATCATATATGATGCATACGATTCTTGATGCCCTATTTTCCGCCCATGCACAAAGTTTTTCATATGCGCATGTTTAGGGTTTCGCCCCCCTCTTGAAAGGGGTCCTTCAAATTGGTATCAGAGCGGGCCAAGTTTATGCATGATCTTATATGATTGCTTTGTGTTTTTGTGATCCATGCTTTGTATTTATGCTTAGATCTAAAACTATCATCATGCTCATGCGAAATATACATGTTGTATGTTTATTCTTATGTTGCGCATGTATGAAGTTTGTGTGGCGCATGTTATAGTTTTGGCAAAACTTATTTTGCACGCCCTATTAGATCTAATGCGCCTGCTATAAACCCTTAGACGGGTTAGTAGGGTTGAAGTCATCCTCTAGGTATGATCCAAACAGTCTGATCAGATTATCTGACAGCCTAGATGGGTCGACCAGATGGCACCTGTGCGCAAGCACGAGGTGGCTATAGGTCGACAGCAGACAGGCGTGTGTAGCGATGTCTGGTTGAGACAACTAGTGAACGCACATGAGTTAGGCCCGGGGTCACACCCGCTTGCCAGAACTCATGAGGTCGTTCAGCCCTTGGCACATGCATGGTTGACCATTTGGTCAATTCAAGTCAGTTACGACTTGGTGCATGCAAGGGCAGTGGATCTGACTAGACATGATGAGTGGATCCCTATTGATGGACCGTTGTAAGGTTGTAGGCCTCATAAGAAAATTAAAATTGATGCCAATGGGTTTTCAAAAATTTTTATTCTTATAGGATCACATAATGATTGCATTCCATGATGAGTGTTTATTTCATCTTATGTGGGTTGCCCTTTTAATGTGTGCTGTGCTGGGGCCTGCGAGCCTGGATAAATTGTAAATTAATTTTATTGTGATCTGCGTATCACATTTATTTAATTTATAAAGTGTAATTGACCTACGAGTCAATCTTGTCTAGATAGATTATTTTGTAATTTAATCAGACAAGAGCACAGAGCACACTTGGCAGAGGCGCATGCAGCAAGTGGCTTGACCAGATGGGAGGTCTAGGGTTTGACCCTAGGACAGGCGCATATACCTGGTGGGCGCACCTGAGCTGCAGTGGGCGCTTGGGGCCTGGGTTGGGCCAGATGAGATGCAAAAGACCCATGGAGAGCTCAAGTGAAGACTTAAGTTAAATTAAGGTCTTACTTAGGGTTAATGGGCTTTTTCCACATAAGATCAGCATGCTTTCTATTTATTGTTTCAATAATTAGACTTGCATGATTTATTTATCTTCTGCTATCACCATAGGAATTGCATGATAGTTAAGAAGATAAAAGACCGTTAAAATCCAACGCGAAATATCAAGCTCGATAGCCTTCTGACGCGAAACCTCACTGTTCTGACTATCGTTGGAGCCGTGTTGTACCCACTCAGTGGGCACGTCCATCTATCTTCAGACGGTGTGTGATTACACCTGCGTGTTACAGGGAAGGGATTTATCGCTTCTCGTTGCTCAGCATAGCACGTGGTGGTCCAGGGAGTAGGTCAGGTCAGCTTGACCATGTAGACTACATATGTGGCGCATATGGTAGCACATGGAGGCAGCCATCTGTGGGATCAGAGACTGTGTTGTACCAACTCAGTTGGCACAGTCTGCTGGATTGCCCAGATGAAGGGGAATCGCACGGGTTGGCGATTGGCAGGGACTGCCTACCAGAAATTAGTGCTTGTACTCTCTGTGCATCTTATCTCGCCTGAGCGGGACGCGGAGACCAAGTATGAAATCTGGATCCCATCTCACTAAAAGAGTGTTACTCTTTCGGACTGTTTTGCTGGATTTTTCAGTCAGATAAAATAGTGAGAAAAGAATCAGTCTTAAGTCCTGAATTGATTCTTAACATTGATACTGACCTTGCTGTTCTTGCATTGTTGTAGATTCCTGCAGCAACGAACACCATGAGCTTCAATGTGCGATCCCTACTGGAAAGGGAGAAGTTTGCCGGGCCAAACTTCTCAGACTGGTACGGACACCTTAAGATTGTTCTTAAGGCTGAGAGGAAACTGTATGTCCTCGAGACGGCTACACCGCCTCAACCCGCTCCGAACGCCGCAAGGGCGGTTCGGGAAGCCTATGAAAAGCATGTCAATGATAGCATTGATGTTGCTTGCCTGATGCTAGCGTCTATGACGCCACAGCTGCAGCGTCAGCATGAGGATATGTCTGCTATAGAAATGATAGCAAACCTCAAGATGCTATATGCTGCACAGGCGAGGACTGAACGCTATAATTTGACCAAGCTTTTCTTTCAGAGCAAACTGGCTGAAGGGAGTCCAGTGGGAGCTCATGTGCTCAAGATGATTGGGCACAAAGAGGCTCTAGAGAAACTGGGGCATACCATCAATCAGGAGCTTGCTGTAGACATTATCCTGCAGTCTCTCCCGGCCTCTTTCGATCCGTTCATTATTAACTTTAATATGAACAAGATCGACTGTACCCCGGCAGAGTTGCTGAATATGCTCTTGACTACTGAGGAGACTCTCAAGGGAAAGCCTTCAACCTCTGTCTTGATGTTTCCTTTCAGGAACAAGAAGAAGGGGAAGAAGGGCAAAGCCCCAGTCAAGAACTACAACAAGGCTCTAAAACAAAAGGTTAAGCGGTCGAAGGAATACAGGTGTTTCCACTGTGGCCAGCTGGGTCACTGGAAAAAGGACTGTAAAGCGCTCCAGGGAGACAAGAGGGGAAGCATTGCTTCTGGCTCAGGTATTTTCGTGACTGAAGTCATGATATCTTCTTCTTCTATTTCATGGGTGTTGGACACTGCATGTGGAGTTCACATTTGTTCAAATGTACAGGAACTCAAGAGAAGAAGACAGGTGGGACAGCATGAGGTGGACCTACGAGTTGGAAACGGGGCACGGGTTGCTGCTGTTGCTGTAGGAGAATATTACATCTCATTACCATCTGGACTTGTATTAGAACTAAACAATTGTTACTTTGTTCCCAGCATTACTAAAAATATTATCTCTATTCCTGCTCTTGTCAGGAAAGGATTTTCCTTTGAATGTAACATTTCAAAGTGTGTTCTTTCTTTAGATAATATTTTTTATGCTACTGGATCAATTAACAATGGGTTATTCATGTTGGACATGGAATGTTCTATACATAATATTGATAATAAGAAAGACAAGTATGCTGATGATAGCACCTTGCTATGGCATAGTCGTTTAGGCCATATTAACAAGAAGCGCATTAAGCGGTTGCATGATTATGGACTGCTGGGATCATTCTCCTATGAGGAGATTGATACATGCAAAGCTTGTTTGATGGGCAAAATGACGAAGTCACCTTTTCCTAACAAAGGTCAAAGGGCTTCAGGTTTACTTGACCTTATACACAGTGATGTGTGTGGGCCATTTAGTAAACATGCCAGAGGTGGCTATCAATACTTCATTACCTTTACTGATGATTTCAGTAGGTATGGTTATGTCTATCTTATGAGACATAAAAGTGAATCTTTTGACAAGTTCAAAGAGTTCAAGAATGAAGTACAAAATCAGCTAGGCCGAAATATCAAGGCACTTCGTTCTGATCGAGGTGGAGAATACCTAAGTCGAGAGTTTACTGACTATCTCAAGGAGTGTGGGATTATCTCACAGCTCACTCCACCAGGAACACCGCAATGGAATGGTGTGTCCGAGAGGAGGAACAGAACCTTACTGGATATGGTTCGTTCTATGATGAGTCAGGCTACTCTACCGTACTCCTTTTGTGGATTTGCACTGGAAACAGCTGCAAAGGTACTAAACCGAGTGCCATCTGTTGGGGTATGCCCTTAAGGCTAATGTTTGAGGCCTTGGGATTGTATCAGTATCATGTATAAACTCTTATGTTTATAAAGGCAATGGTTGTTATTCAGGTTGATATATTATCTGCTGCAATACATATACTTCTGAATAATGTCTCAATCCTGTTCAGCTAGGCTGACATGCACTTTTGTCCTTAGTCGAGATATCTTGGTGAACATGAGACAGCCTTGATATGATTGAGACTAATATGTATTCTAATCTTATAGGATGCTTCGAGCATGGACTAAGATGTAGACTCATGGGTACATTGGATGTACTGGACAGACCCTACTAGGATATTCAATTGCTTGTCACAATGTGAATAATCCTTGATTGCAACAAGTGGCACATTTCCTCTGACTTGAGATCACTTGTGTTTCTAAATGATGATTGTCATTGTTTTGAGGTAGTTCAATATCATTTGAAACATAATGGTTATAGACTATCTTGGATGGTGAGCTTGAGTCATGTTAGGGCACTAGTGATAGATAAAGGATCGCCGTCTCCTTCATTGGAGTGTGATGTTCTAAAGGGCCCCCTTGGATGAGATGATTGAGAAAGTGTATGGCCATACCCAGGTGACTATGTTCATCTGATCTAATCATGCTCATAATATTGGAGTTACAAGCTTGACAGGCTTGTCCAATAAGAACATCCAGTGGCAAAGGAAACATGTATGCCTAGTGAGTTGATTCACACTTGTGCTGTGGTTTGGGTGTAGTCTTGGAAGACTCTTTCCTTTATATCGGGAGACAGTGATGTGTTGCTAGATACCCCTCGCTGATCGTGATGACGTAAGTTATCGTTACCGACATTTAAAGGAAACCCTTAGGGTCGCACAATTTGATGATATGGCTTACTTAAGTCAGATCGTGTGGACTGAATTGTTTAGGTTCAGTTTAAAGGGATTTAATCTCTGATTGTGAGTGAGATCTGGTCTGATCATGTTTAATTGATTAGGGCTTAAGATCGGTAAGCTTCGATTGAGAGAATAGATGCTAGATCGGTGAGATCAGGAGCATCGAGAGATCAACGGTCAGATCTTAAGCCTCAGGGGTTTATTGTAATCTGGACTAATGGCTTGGGTTGTTTGGTTTCTTGAACCAAACCGAATTGAACCAGCTCATTGGATGAGCGCATGGTTCAAATGAAGAGGCATTTTACGATTGGGGTAAGTTGTGGTCGCATGAACGTTGAGACTTTTCTATTTTTAGAAAGCATGTCTCTAAACGTGACCATGACTCTCACGTTCTCAATGCTCACGCTCTCTTGACGCCTCTTTGGGTTTTTTCGACACTGGCATCTCTTGCATGTGAAGGTGTGGACGAAAAGAGGAGCTCTCGCCAAGCATAGGATTTCTCATCTCTTCCCTTCCATTCGGTCAGGATACTTGGACGATCCTTGCTAGCACAAGGGGCGACAAGGAGGAGCCAAGACTCATCTTGTGTGCGTCATCTCTGGAGAAGATCCATTTCGATCTTTGCTTCCAAGACGCCATCTAGAAATGGCATCGGTATGATTTCTTCTCTTGTATGTAATCATTTTAACGTTGATCGTAAAGCATGCAATAGATCTAGAAACCCTCTTCCGCTGTTTAAATCCCTTACATGTGCCTATTAGGGTTTCATCCCCTTGTCTAGGGGACCTTCACCATCCAAGGCAGTTTCAAAGACCCCATATGAGTTATGGTATGGCAAACAGCCGAGCTTGACATTTATAAAGATCTAGGGTTGCGAGGCTTATGTCAAAAAGCTCGCCTCTGGGAAACTAGAGAGCAGATCTGAGAAATGCATCTTTGTCGGTTACCCTAAAGAAACTAAGGGTTATTATTTCTACGATCCCAAAGAGAACAAGGTTTTTGTTGCTCGGACGGCTATTTTTCTTGAGAAGGAGTTTCTTCTGCAAGAAGCCAGTGGGAGAGAAATAAAGCTGGATGAGAATCCAGAGGAAGGGCAAAGTAGTCAAGCACAATTGGATGAGCCTGAGCCAGTAGAACAGGTTATTGAACAACCTGAGGCTCAGATATCACGGGAACCGCGAAGATCGGGAAGGATCCGTCGACAGCCTGAGCGCTATGACGGAGTCTACATCATTGATCATGATGAACCCCTAACTTATGCGGATGCGGTCAGTGGACCGGACTCAGTGAGATGGCTTGAAGCTATGCGAGCCGAGATGGACTCCATGTCAGATAACCAGGTCTGGGATTTGGTTGATCTGCCTCCGGGAGTAATCCCTATAGGCTATAAATGGATCTTCAAGAAGAAGATTGACATGGATGGTAACGTGGTTACCTATAAAGGCAGGCTAGTTGCGAAAGGTTTCAAACAAATCTACGGGATAGATTATGATGAAACTTTCTCTCCTGTAGCTATGTTCAAGTCTATTCGGATTCTTTTCGCGATAGCAGCATATTACGATTATGAGATCTGGCAAATGGATGTGAAGACGGCTTTCCTTAACGGAAAACTGGATGAGGATGTGTATATAACACAACCTGAAGGCTTCACTAATCCATCGGATCGTCATAAAATATGCAAGTTAAAGAAGTCCATTTATGGACTTAAGCAAGCATCTAGAAGCTGGAATATTCGTTTTGATGAATCAATATGTGAATTTGGTTTCATCAAGAATGAAGACGACCCGTGTGTATATAAGAGGTTTAGTGGGACCGTGATTACTTTCCTAGTCCTCTACGTCGATGATATCTTAATCATTGGAAACGATATTCCTGAACTGCATGCTATTAAGGCATGGTTAAGGAAATATTTTCAGATGAAAGATCTAGGAGAAGCAGCCTATGTATTAGGTGTGAAGATCTACAGGGATAGATCTAAGAGGCTTCTCGGGCTGTGCCAGAGTACTTACATCGATAAAGTCCTCGAGAGATTTCATTTAGAAAATTCTAAAAGAGGATATCTTCCAGTCAGACATGGTCTGAATCTTTCGAAGAGTCAGTGTCCACAAACACAGACTGAGAAAGATGAAATGGACAATACGCCTTATGCTTTGGCTATTGGGTCCATTATGTATGCGATGTTGTGTACTCGCCCAGACGTCGCTTACGGGTTAAGCGTGACCAGTCGATTCCAAAGTAATCCAGGTCAGGCGCACTGGATTGCAGTCAAGAACATTTTAAAATATCTGCGGAGGACCAAAGATATGTTCTTGATATATGGAGGTCAGGAAGAACTCAGTATTGAAGGATATACTGATGCTTCATTCCAATCTGACCAGGATGATTTCCAATCGCAATCAGGCTATGTTTTTAGCTTGAATGGTGGAGCAGTGGTGTGGAAAAGTTTCAAACAGTCAATTGTTGCTGATTCCACAACAGAAGCCGAGTATGTGGCAGCCTCGGAAGCATCCAAGGAGGCAGTGTGGATTCGTAAGTTCGTTCAGGAACTTGGTGTTGTTCCTTCGAGTGCAGATCCATTGGTTATCTTTTGTGATAACACTGGAGCAATAGCACAAGCAAAGGAACCACGGTCGCACCAGAAGTCCAAGCACATACAGAGACGGATTCACTTGATCCGGGAGATCATTGATCGAGGCGAGATCAAAGTCTGCAAGGTTCATACAGATGACAATCTGGCAGACCCGCTTACCAAGCCTCTGGCGCAGCAGAAGCATGAGAAGCACTGTAATAATATGGGTTTGAGATTTCTCAACCATTAGATTAAGTGCAAGTGGGAGATTGTTGGGGTATGCCCTTAAGGCTAATGTTTGAGGTCTTGGGAATCTTTCAGTATCATGTATAAACTCTTATGTTTATAAAGGCAATGGTTGTTATTCAGTTTGTTACATTGTCTGCTGCAATAATTGTACTTCTGAATAATGTCTCAATGCTGTTCAGCTAGGCTGACATGCTTTATGTCCTTAGTCGAGATATCTTGGTGAACATGAGACAGCCCTGATATGATTGAGACTAATATGTATTCTAATCTTATAGGATGCTTCGAGCATGGAATAAGATGTAGACTCATGGGTACATTGGATGTACTGGACAAACCCTACTAGGATATTCAATTGCTTGTCACAATGTGAATAATCCTTGATTGCAACAAGTGGCACATGTCCTTTGACTTGAGATCACTTGTGTTTCTAAATGATGATTGTCATTGTTTTGAGGTAGTTCAATATCATTTGAAACATAATGGTTATCAACTATCTTGGATAATGATCATGAGTCAGGTTAGGGCACTAGTGATAGATAAAGGATTGCCGTCTCCTTAATTGGAGTGTGATGTTCTAATGGGGCCCCCCTGGATGAGATGATTGAGAAAGTGTATGGCCATACCCAGGTGACTATGTTCATACGGTCTAATCATGCTCATCATATTGGAGCTACAGGCTTGACACGCTTGTCCAATAAGAACATCCAGTGGCAAAGGAAATATGTATGCCTAGTGAGTTGATTCACACTTGTG
Source organism: Costus lasius (assembly GCA_027563935.2). Taxonomy (NCBI): domain Eukaryota; kingdom Viridiplantae; phylum Streptophyta; class Magnoliopsida; order Zingiberales; family Costaceae; genus Costus; species Costus lasius. The sequence goes on along the minus strand of CM050453.2, from coordinate 45,057,489 downwards.
CTGTGGTTTGGGTGTAGTCTTGGAAGACTCTTTCCTCTATATCGGGAGACAGTGATGTGTTGCTAGATACCCCTCACTGATCGTGATAACGTAAGTTATCGTTACCGACATTTGAAGGAAACCCTCAGGGTCGCACAATTTGATGATATGGCTTACTTAAGTTAGATCGTGTGGACTGAATTGTTTTGGTTCAGTTTAAAGGGATTTAAACTCTGATTGTAAGTGAGATCTGGTCTGATCATGTTTGATTGATTAGGGCTTGAGATCGGTAAGCTTTGATCGAGAGAGTTGATGCTAGATCGATGAGATCAAGAGCATCAAGAGATGAACGGTCAGATCCTGAACCTTAGGGTTTAAGGTGATCTGGACAAAGGCTTGGTTTGATTAAATTATTGAGCCAAATTGGGTTGAACCGAATGGCTTGAACCGGTTCACATGGGTGAACGCATGGTTCAAAGTCTTCATGGCGCTTTGGGCGGTTTGCCTTGAGTGAGCGCACGGTTCATGAATGCATGAACGCATGAAGTGAAGGTTTACTATTTTTGGAAGAGGCGTTTTCCAAAATAGATACCACACCTCACGTTCGACGCACTCATGCTATTCTCGCCCCTTTTTGCCTCTTCCTCTCGACGGCTTCTCGTGTGGTGAAGAAGGTTGTCGCCAAGGAGAAGAAGAAGATCGCCAAGCAAGATCTCTCATTCCTTCCATTCGACAAGCACCCTTGGAGAACCTTGCTAGCACAAGGATCAACAAGGAGTAGGCTACATCACCTTGTGTGCGCACCGTGTGGAGGAGAAGCACTCGATTCTCTTCTTCCTAGACGCCATTCGAACTAATGGCTATGGTATGATTCAATCTACCGATTTAAGTTGATCATATATGATGCATACGATTCTTGATGCCCTATTTTTCGGCCATGCACAAAGTTTTTCATATGCGCATGTTTAGGGTTTCGCCCCCCTCTTGAAAGGGGTCCTTCAGATTTTTCTGCCGAAAGATTAAAAAGATGATTTCTCAAGATTTAGGGCACCAATTGAAGATTTGTAAAAAGGGGAAGATTCAGCATTAGGAGGAAGAGATATTCGAAGCAAAAGGAATAATTTTTATCAACAATTCATGGAGAATTGGAGAGAATCGCCACCGCACTAGGGTTCATCGCCGTTCATCGTACAGACCATCTCCGTCCACGAAATTTGAAAGGAAGCTTCGCTTGGTGAGGAAAAAGATACCCCGGAAGTTTAAGATCGAAAGGAGCCAGATCGGGGGAGGAATCAATGAAACAGTGGGTGACGCCACTGTTCATCGCGTTTCCAACCTATTACAGTCCTGTAATTTTGATTACAGCACTGTGTTCTATAATTTCTTCCCTTTTCGATTCTGATCATTTGAACTATGATTTATTTTAATCTTTTCACCATGCTGGCTTAATTTTCTTATGGGACATGGGGGTGTAATTCCCTTAATTTCTTAATGACTATACATTGATTATTTTTGTCATGATAATTTTGTTATGATAATTCTGCCTATGTGATGACTTTCCTTCAATTCTCCTTAGTTTTATAAATATCAGCATGTTTTAAAGTTTTGCAAAATAGACTAAGAGGTTGATTGTGAAATTTGGAACCCTAAAAATCATTGAGTTTGGAACTTATCGTAAGAGATTAGGTTTGTTCTTTGAATTCTGATTTTTAGTGACTTTATTGCCATGTTGATTTTCTAATTCTTTGGATTGAGTTAATGTGTTAGACTTGATTTGAAATTGTAAGAGATTAAATTTCTGATCGTCGGAGAATCTTAAGTAGAACTTGTGATGAGTTTCAGGATGCATGAGAGTGATCCTTGAGTTTCCACATGAGATGTTTGACTTAGAATTTGGATGCACGAGAGTGATCCTTGAGTTTTTTATTCAATGATTTACTTATTTTCAGCATTGGATAGATCTTGCACGAGAGTGAGGGTTGGTCCTTTGTATGATTGTCTGTGCGAGAGCGAGATGATCCTTTTATGAAGTAAATTAAATCTTTATCATAATGAAATTTGACTGACAACAATTTATTTCCCTCTAGTCATTAAAATTAAGGTGAATGAACCCCTAGTCCCAGTTTTCTTCTCTGATATTTTTTCGTGCACTTTTCGATAGTTTACTTTGTGATATTCGGATTGCCTAGCTAGTGAGAAATCGATTATTCAGTATTTCGCAAACAAGGTCTCTGTAGTTCGATATCTTTTTATTACTTCGAGTATCCATGCTCTTGCGGACACAACAAGTTTTTGACGCCGTTGCCGGGGGCCTTGGTTTTGTTAATATTGATCCTAATTTTGTTTTATCTATTTTCTGTGCTCTGATTTTCTTTTATTTTCTAAAAAATCTAAACTTTTTTGACTTTCTACTTGTTTATGCGCAGGAATCTTAGATCAGAACCATTAGTTCCTTTTGATCCTAAAATTAATAAAACTCTTAGATTGCATAGGAAATTGAGGTTTGCTGAAGAGAGAGAAGAAGAATCAATCATGGCCGAAAGAAGGACACTCAGAGATTATGCAGCCTCAAATACACAGGGAATTTGATCCAGCATTACTAGGCCTGCAATTGATGCAAACAACTTTGAGATTAAACCAGCTTTCCTGTCAATGATCTAACAGAACTAGTTTGGAGGATCTCCTCTAGAAGATCCTTATCAACACTTATCTCTTTTTCTTGAATTTTGTGATACCATAAAAATTAATGGTGTATCTGATGGTGCTCTTAGACTGAGATTGTTTCCTTTTTCTCTCAGGGACCCAGCCAAAGCTTGGCTACATTCTCATCCAACTGGAACATTCACCACTTGGGAACAATTGTCAAAGGCTTTCTTAACGAAGTACTTTCCACCCAATTTGATGATCCAGTTGAGAAATCAAATCATGAGCTTTGCACAAAAAGATGGTGAATCACTTAGTGAAGCGTGGGAGCACTTCAATGAGTTACAACGGAAGTGCCCTCACCATGGATTAGAAGATTGGGTTCTGATTCAAACTTTCTATAATGGTTTACTTTACAACACTCGCTTAACTGTTGATGCTGCTACAGGAGGAGCACTGATGAAGAAGACTGTTGAAGATGCCTACAAGCTAAATGAAGAGATGGCCTTAAATCACAACCAGTGGACTACTGAGAGAGGAGTGCTATATCGACCTCCTCATAGTAAGAATGAAAGTGATGGTTGGCGATCTCTAGCATAAAGGTAGATTCTTTGTGTAACCATTTTGATTCTTTTCAGATGCAAACTGCTGCTGTTTCTTCTGTTATTTGTGATATTTGTGAAAATTATGGGCATTATTCTAAAGAGTGTAAAATTATTACTGATCAAGATTCTGAGCAAGTTAATGTTGTTGGGTGGTATAATCAAGGTAGAAACAATTATCCCTACTCTAATACCTACAACCCTGGATGGAGAAATCACCCAAATTTGTCATGGAAAAATAATAATAACACTGAGGTACAAGATGAAAATAGAGGGTATAATCAGAGACAACCAAATCAGAGTCAACCCCAAAAACCTAGTTTAGAGGACATGTTTGAGAGATTCATGGGTGCTCAGATGAGCAAAAATGATGAGATTTCAGAGAGTCTTAAGGAAATTAACTCTATGTTAGATGGTGTTGTTGCTCACAATAAGATTTTAGAGACTCAGATAGCACAACAGGCTAGCATAGTTTATAGACCCCAGGAAAATTACCTGCCAAACCTGAACCTAACCCTAGGGAACATTGTAATGCCATCATAACTAGGAATGGAAAATAATTAGAGGACCCCAGGGGATCACTAGAAGATGATGAGGAAGAGCCTAATGTTAGACCTAGCAGTGAACCAGTTTTGAAATCCCAACCTGCACATGTGCAGTCCCATCATAACTCTCCACCTTCTAAGGAGGATGAGCTTTCACAGAATGATGATTTGCCTTGTGAAGTTGATATTCCTAGATCTAGTTCACCACCACCATATAGGCCAACTATACCTTTTCCCTAGAGGATTGTGCAAGCTAAGCTGGATAGACAGTTTGGGAAATTTTTGGAAGTGTTGAAAAAGTTATATATTAATATTTCATTTACTAATGCCTTATCTCAAATGCCTACATATGCCAAATTTTTAAAAGAAATTTTATCCAACAAAAGAAAATTAGAGGACTATGGTACTGTGGCACTAACTGAGGAATGCAGTGCTCTTATTCAAAACAAGTTGCCACCGAAATTAAAAGATCCAGGTAGTTTCTTTATCCCTTGTTTAATTTGGAGTGTTGCTTTCGATCGAGCCTTATGTGATTTGGGAGCCAGTGTGAGTCTAATGCCCTTATCTGTGTGCAGGAAACTAGATATGGGAACTCCTTAGCTGACTTCAATATCTTTGCAGCTCGCCGATCACTCAGTGAAGTATCCTGTAGGTATTCTTGAGGATGTTCCTATCCAAGTTGGTAAGTATTTTGTACCTACTGATTTTGTGATTCTTGAGATGCAGGAAAGTTCCAAAAATCCTATTATTCTTGGTAGATCGTTTTTAGCCAAAGTTGGTGCAGTCATTGATGTTAGAAAAGGGAAACTCACTTTTGACATATGTGATAATACAATTGAGTTTGATTTAACTGATTCATTGAAAAAAGCATCACACTCAGGATCATTCTTTACCATTGATATAATTGATGATTTTGTTAGTGATTTGCATAATTTATTTGATGATCCTTCTAATTTTGAAACTGACATATCATCTGAGTATGTGAATGAAGAGCTTTAGGAGAAAGCAGCAAAGAAGAAGAAGAGATGAAGGAGAAAAGGAAGATCAAAGCTCCTTGAGAAAGGAAAAAGGTTCTTGAGTAAAATTGGACACGGTTTCATGAATGAGCCTTATGTTCCTATAAGCCATAAACAAAACATTGAGAGATCAACATGGAAACTGAAGAAATCAAGATCAAATCTGAGTGCAAAACGGTCAAGCTAATGACATTTAAATTAGCGCTTCTTGGGAGGCAACCCAAGCACTTTTACTTTAGCTTATTTTCTTTTACTTTGTTTTTGTTTTTATTTTTACTTAGAACTAATTTTTTCTTTTCTTTTTGTAGGTGAAAACAAGTTTTGTCGCAAATTATGGTAGTGTCATAATTCTTTTTACGGTACCGTAATTCTGTTAAAAAAAAAACAAAATAACGCTGATGGTTCAAACCTGAGGACATAGAGGATGATTGGGTCTGACACGGATTGATAAAACTCTATGAGTATCTTTTTCCTACTCATTTGCATTCCATCTTCTATATTTTTATGATAATCCATGTGTTCAAATAGAAGATAAACCCTTCAAACTTCTTGTGTCCTACTGCTTCTGATCCTTGAGTTTCTACTTGAGATGATTGACTTAGAATTTGGATGCACAAGAGTGATCCTTGAGTTCTTTGTTAATGGTTTACTTATCTTCAACATTGAATAAATCTTGCGCAAGAGTGAGGATTGGTTCTTTGTATGATTGTTTGCGCGAGAGTGAGATGATCGCTTTATGAAGTAAATTATATCTTTATCATAATAAGATTAGATTGACGAACACTTATTTATATCTGGTCATGGAAATTAAGGTGGATGAAACCCTAGTCCCAATTTCTCTCTCAGATATTTAGTTTACTTTTCGTTTGTGCTTTCATCATATTCGATTTGCTTAGCTAGTGAGAAAACAACTATTTGGTACTTAACACGTAGGTCTCTATGGTTCGATATCTTTTAATATTTCGAAGTATCCGTGCACTTGCGAACTACAACAAATCGCAGGCAAGCTATGTGTTCAAGATGGATGGAGGTGTTGTATGCTAGAAGAGCTTCAAGCAATCCACCATAGCTAATTCTACAACCGAGGCTGAGTATGTGGCCGCTTCTAAGGCAGCCAAAGAAGCGATTTGGATTAGGAAGTTCATTTCTGAACTTTAGGTGGTTCCAAGTGCAGTGGATCCCATTGAACTCTATTGTGACAACAATGGGGCAATTGCACAAGCTCTGGAACCACGGTCTCATCAAAGGTCCAAACACATATTCAAGAGGTTACACCTGATCAGAGAGATCATTGACCGAGGTGATGTCATGATTAGTAGAGTTGACACAGAAAACAATCTAACAGACCCACTGACCAAGGCTTTGGCGCAACAGAAGCATGATAATCGTACTAGAGATATGGGGTTGAGGTTGCTCAACTTCTAGGTCTTAGTGAAAGTGGGAGATTGTTGGTGTATATGCCCTAAGACCTAGTGTTGGTCCATATTTGTACTACTTGACATATATATATATATATATATATCATTCTGGCATTGTCATTATCAATGTTTGTCTACATCTGCGATTATGTACTTACATGATAATGTCTCTTGAGACAGATTGGATTTGTGCTCAAATGATTGTCCCCAGTCGATGTACCTGAGTGGATATGGGATAGCTCTGATACTTGTGAGACTGGTATATGAGCTGGTTAGGCATGAGGTGCTAACGCAGACATATGAGTATATCAGTGGTGGATATACTGGACCGACCCGCTGTGAGGCAATGACTTGGTGTCATGAGTTATCCTCATAAGTGACAGGAGATGCATTGATCCCTTGACTTGAGGTCGATGGGCTGGTTAGGCATGAGGTGCTAACGCAGACATATGGGTATATCAGTAGTGGATATACTGGACCAACCCGCTGTGAGGCAATGACTTGGTGTCATGAGTTATCCTTATAAGTGACAAGAGATGCATTGATCCCTCGACTTGAGGTCATCGACCATTCTATATGGTTAGGGACATGCTTTGATACAACCTAACACCTCGCCATAGTTGGGAGGTAATAACGGTTGTCATTGAGCATGTCACAACCCATATGAGAAGGTCAATGGACAGACAGAGGATTTGCCCCTTCCTGAGGGAACCTTGATATCCATGGAGCTCCTTAGTGGTTCTATGACTGAAAGTGTATGGTCATACCTAGGTGAGAACCTGATTTAGTCATAACCATGAGATTGGATGAAAACATGTGATGACACACTTGTCCAATCGGATATCAGTTCGGCAAAGGGACTATAATGCATCTGTACCTAGTTGCGATGATAGAGATGTCGATGTCGATATCCATTCCAATGACTTGGGTAGCAGCGATGCACTGCTAGGTGCCACTCATTGCTTGTAATGATCTTAGTTCAGCATTGCCAACATCAGAGGAACCTACAGGGTCACACGCCTTGATACTCGAGTTCTCATATTGATCAGGAAGCCTTATGATCGAGTTATTGGATAACTCGGATCTATTTGGGAGATTTCGTCAGTGCCAATGGGCCTCATGAGATGGAAGAGAGTTATTGGAGCCAAACTTTGTTTTTGGCATGTTGATCTGAAATTGCCCAAGATTGGTCACATTTGGATTAGGGTTGCATTGGATTGGATCCAATTGCTTAATCAACCCATGTAGTGAAGTTTGGGCTAGCTCATTACCCAATGAGGCCCAATAACAAGATATCATGAAGATACAAGAACCCAAAAGGGTATAATGTGGAGAAATAACAACCCCATTGGCGCCAAGGGTATAATGGGGTGATGCTTGGCGCCTTTGCTTCATTAGGAATTAAACAGCACCTCCCCCTTTGTTCCTTGATGGTAAGCTTGCCTCTTAGGCAAGTCTAGGGGCTGATATGGCTTGAAAGACTTCTTAGGAAGGTCCTTGGCGCATATGGGAAATTAGGAAGAGTTTATGGTAAAGTCTTGGAGACTTTCCAAACCCTAAATCCTAATTGCTCCCTCATTCAACCCTAGCCGCATCCATCATGATTATTGCACCTCCACACCTTGTTCTTGCCATTGCCTCTTGCATCTATATAATAGATGCATGCGTGAGCCATTATTTGGATTGGCGTGAGCAACTAGAAAGAGGGCAAGAGTAAAGGGATTGGCGCAACATCTCCTCCATCTCCATCTATAGCCGCAACCTCTTCTCTTCTTCTCCACTTGGCGCAATTTTTGGAGCGTTTGGTGTCTCCTTCTCCTTCCTCCTCCTATGGCGCATGAGAGGTAGAGAGGTTGGCGGCATCCACTCCCATAGAGCTGCAAGCACTATTGTCTATCTCCTCTTGGCATAAGAGGGGCTAGGGCTTGGCAGCATTCTCCTTCTACCTCTCTCCTTGGTGTATCTCATCTTGAGAGTGGCGCAAGAGGGCTAGAAGGATACTCTAAGGCTTGGATCTTCTTCCTGAGGCTAGCACCGGGTGTGGAAGAAGAGAGCTCGAGGCATCCGTGTGTGCGAGACTATAGAGGGCGAACACTTGGGCGCCTACCTCGACATCGGCCTTATCTTGCTCCTAAGGTTTTTACTATCTCATCATGTCAACCCCCTCGCAAAACGATCTTCACTGGGTTTTTGGGACCAACCTATTTCGGTGATATTCTTCCGCTATGCACAAATGTAATCTCTATGTAAAATTATAAAATATCCCTGGGGTTTCCCTACACTTTATGTAGATCATTCCCCTTTTTACAGATCTTGAAATAGTAGTCTAAAACTCGAGAAATCATCTTCGGAAGCTTTCGTGAACAGTAATAGTGGAAGAATCGGGCAATCGCAAAAATCTAGGTTGAAATTATGGCACCGTGAAGAACATTACGGAAGTGCCATAATTGTTTCAGAAGTTTTTGTAAGGAAACGGCTCGAAATTATGGTATTGTAAAATGTATTATGGCAGTGCTGTAATCACCTCAAAAGTCTCTGTATGAAAATAGCCCGACAATTTATGGCACCATAAAAAGTATTACGGCAGTGCTGTAATCTTTGCTTGGACAAAAAATCTTCAAAGAATAAGGCAGCATAATTTGGTTTGCAGATTACAGCCGTAATATTCCTTACGGCACTACCGTAATTTCTCTGTGAAGTCCAATTCGACTTGAAATTCGATGTGTAGTCACCTCTTGATGATTAAAATTTGTTCATGCATTGAAATTGCTTGAAAACCATGAAAATGGTGCCTTTTTACCTGAAATTGATCAAAAACCAAGAAAGGTGTAGATTTCGAAACATTTGATAAATAAGGGATAAAAATAAGCGAATGAGCATGATTATGACCCAAAAGTACAATGGAATTAGCAAGAACTATGCTATGAAATTTAGAGTCATTAGTGGCTATAAAGAACATCCTAAAGTATCTAAGAAGAACTAAGGATTTGTTCTTGGTCTATGGGGGACATGAAGAGCTCAGTATTTAGAGCTACACTGATGCGTCATTCCAGTCAGACCTTGATGACTTCAGATCGCAGGCAGACTATGTGTTCAAGTTGAATGGAGGCGCTGTCTGCTAGAAAAGCTTCAAGTAATCCACCATAGATGATTGTACATCCGAGGCTGAGTATATCACCGCTCCTGAGGCAACCAAATAAGCCGTTTGGATCAGGAAGTTCAATTCTAAACTTCAGGTGGTTCCAACTTCTATGGTTCTGATTGAGCTCTATTGTGACAACAAAGGAGCGAATGTACAAGCAAAGGAACCATAGCCTCATCAAAAGTCCAAACACATACTCAAGAGATTTCACCTGATCAGAGAGATCATTGACCGAGCTGATGTCAAGATTAGCAGATTTGACATAGACAACAATCTAGCTAACCCACTGACTAAAGCTTTAGCGCAGCAGAAGGATGATGCTCAAACGAGGGACATGCGGTTTGTTGGGAAACCCGGGGGATATTTTACAAAATTTTGGCATTACAAATTACAAAACGCAGCAGAATAATATCCCCGAAATAGGCCGCTCCCAAAAACCCAATGAAGATCGTCTTGCGAGGGAGTCGACACGATGAGAGAACAAAGTACCTAGAGCAAGTGGAGGTCGATATCAAGGTAGGTGCCCAAGTATTCACCCTCTGCAGTCTCACACACATGGATTCCTTGAGCTCTCTTCTTCCACGTCCGATGCTAGCCTCGAGAAGAAGATCCACGCCTTAGGAGAGTCCTCCAATCAACTTGCGCCACCACCAAGGAGGGATGCACCAAGGACAATGAGGAGGAGACGATGCCACAAGCCTTCTTCCTCCTTTGCGCCGAGGAAGGGAAGGAGGAAGGAGGAAGAAGCTTGTTGTGCCCTTAGATGGAAGAAGAAGAGCTACAAGACTCCAAGTCGTCGCCCCTCAAGTTCACCATGCCTCCAAGAAGATAATGTCTAAAGAAGGGGGCGGCTAGGTGGTTCTTTTATAGCACTAAGAGGCGGTTAGGGTAATTAGGAAGGTCTAGGCGATTTTGCTTTGAATGAGGAGTTTATTTAATCAAATAACTTGATTAAATCTTTTATCCATATGCGCCAATGCCTTGCCTAAGCAAGCATGCACTTAAAACCTTCTTAATGTGGTAAACTTCCTATCAAATCGCAAAGACCATGTCAAAGCATGATAGAAGTTTCCTAATGGGGTGTGGGCGCAAGTCCTAATCCAATCAGGACTCTTAATTAAGTAAATAATCAGCCCAGTTGCTCATATCATATCTTAATTAATAACCTAAGTGGTTAGATTGAATCTTAATTCAAATCAATCACTTGAAGATACCAAATATGCACTAGGTGCCAATCCTAGTCCAACTAGGATTCTTCCATGCGCCTATGCCATAAATTTCTCTCCATTATACCCTTTTCTCTTATTATTTCTTCATTACAACTTAATAGTAAGCCCCATTAAGTGATGGGCCTAGCCCAAAGTCCATTATGCATGTTAACCAAGGGTTAGGGCTAGGCGCAATTTGCCGCCATAATGAACCAAATTTGCCCACTTCACCCCATTATACCCCTTAGGTGCCAATAGGGTTGGTTCTCTCCCCATTATACCCCTTAGGCGCCAATGGGGTTGTTATTGGGCCTCATTGGTCGATGAGCAAGCCCATACTTCATTGAATGGGTTGATTAAGCCATTGGATCCAATCCAATGCAACCCAAATCCAAATGTGACCTAACCATGGTCAAATTTGGGTCAACCTACCATAAATGAAGTCTGGCTCCAATAACATTCTTCCATCTCATGAGGCCCATCAGTGCTGATGAATTCTCCCAAATAGATCCGAGTTATCTAATAACTCGATCATAAGGCTTCCCGATCAATACGAGAACTCAATCATTAAGGTGTGTGACCCTGTAGGTTCCTCTGACGCTAGCAGTGCTGACCAAAGGTAACCACAAGCAGTGAGTGGCACGTAGCAGTGCATCGCTACTACCCAGGTCATTGGAATGGATATCGACATCGACATCCCCATCATCGCAATTAGGTACAGATGCATTCCAGTCTCTTTGCCGAACTGATATCCGATTGGACAAGTGTGTCACCACTTGTTTTCATCCAATCTCATGGTTATGACTAAATCATGTCTCTCCTGGGTATGGCCATACACTTCCAGTCATAGAACCATAGAGGAGCTCCATGGATATCATGCTTCCCTTAGGACGGGGCAAATCATATGTCTGCCTATTGACCTTCTCATATGGGTTGTGACATGCTCAATGACAACCGTTATTACCTCCCAACTACGGCTAGGTGTTAGGTTGCATCAAAGCATATCCCTAACCATATAGAATGGCCAATGACCTCAAGTCAAGGGATCAATGCATCTCCTATTGCTTGTGAGAGTAACTTGTGACACCAAGTCATTGCCTCACAGCGGGTCAGTCCAGTATATCCACCATTGATATACCTATATGTCTGCGTTAGCACCTCGTGCCTAACCAGCCCATATGCCAGTCTCATAAGTACCAGAGTTGTCCCATATCCACTCAGGTACATCGACTAGGGACAATCATTCGAGCACAGATCCAATCTGTCTCCAGGGACATTATCATATAAGTACATGTTCGCAGATGTAAGCCACTATAGATAATGACAATGCAAGAATGATATATATAAAATATCAACGTCAAGTAGTACAATAATGGACCAAAACAAGGTCCTAGGGCATATACACCAATATATAGTCCCTTTGTCAAACTGATATACGATTAGACAAGTGTGTCATCACTTGTTTTCACCCAATCTCATGGTCATAACTAAATCAGGTTCTCACCAGGGTTTGGTCATACACTCTCAGTCATAGAACCATAGAGGAGCTCCATGGATATCATGCTTCCCTTAGGAAGGGGCAAATCCTCTATCTGTACATTGATCTTCTCATATGAGTCGTGACATACTCAATGACAACCGTTATAACCTCCCAACTATGGTGAGGTGTTATGTTTCATCAAAGCATGTCCCTAACCATATAGAAGAGTCAATGACCTCAAGTCTAAGGATGAATGAATCTCCTATCACTTGTGATGATAACTCATGACACCAAGTCATTGCCTCATAGTGGGTTGATCCAGCATATCTACCACTGATATACCCATATGTATGCACTAGCACCTCGTGCCTAACCAGCCCATATACTAGTCTCACAAGTACCATAGCTATCTCATATCCACTAAGATACATCGACATCGACTGGGGATAAGAGTTTGAGCACAGATCCAATCTGTCTCCAGGGACATTATCATGTAAGTACACAATCGCAGATGTAGACAAACAATGATAACGACAATGCCAGAATGATATATAAATATTATAGTCAAATAGTATAAAGATGGACTAATACTAGGTCTCAAGGCATATACACCAACACGGTTCAGATTTCTCAACAACTAGGTCAAAGTGCAAGTGGGAGATTGTTGGCATATATGCCTTTGGACATGTTGTTTGTGTATCTTTTGTACTACTTGACATTGATATTTGATATATATCATTTTGGCATTGTCATTATTATGCTTTGTTTACATCTGCGTTCTTTGTATACTTACATGATAATGTCCTTAGAGACAGGTTGTATATGTGCTCAAACTCTATCTCTAGTCAAGTACCAGAGTGGATAAAGGACAGCTCTAGTACATATGAGATTGGTATATGGGCATGTTAAGCACATGGTGCTAATGCAGACATATGGGTATATTAGTGGTAGATATACTTGATTGACCCCATTATGAGGCTCTAACTTGATATCATGAGTTAACCACACATGTGATAGGAGATGTATTGATCCCTTTACTTGAGGTCATTGACCATTCTATATGGTTACGGATATACTTTGATGTAACCTAACACCTCACCATAGTTGGAAGGTTATAACTGTTGTCATTGAGTATGTCACGACCCATATGAGCAGTTCACTGGACAGATATAGGATTTGCCCCTTCCTGAGGGAAGCTTGATTTCCACAGGCCCCCCTATGGATGCATCACTGAAAGTGTATGGTCATACCTAGGTGAAAGCCTAATTTAGCCCTGACCATCAGATTGGGTATAAACAAAGTGGTGACACACTTTGTCCAATTGGATATCAGTTTGGCAAAGAGACTGTAATACATTGGTACCTTATTGCGATGATGGGGATGTCGATGTTCATATCCATTCTGAAGACTTTGGTAGTAGCGATGCATAACTAGGTGCCACTCATGTTTGTGATGACCTTAGTTCATCACTGCTAACGTCAGAGGAACCTACATGGTCGCACACATTGATACTCAAGTTTTATATTGTTTGGGTAGCCTTTGGATCGAGTTATTTCATAACTCTGATCTATTTGGGAAATTTCATTAGCGCCAATGAGCCTGATGAGATGGAAGAAACTTACTAGAGCTAAACTTTATTTTTGGTAGGGTGATCCAAAATTGACTATGGTTAGCCACATTTGACTTTAGGCTACGTTGGATTGGATCCAATGGCATGATCAACATATATATTGAAATTTGAGCTAGCCCAATATCTAATGGGGCCTTATAATAAGTTGTCATGAAGAGATAACTAGGCTAAAGGGTATAATGGGGAAGAATAATTGGCATAAGCATATGAGGACTCGTAATTAGATTAGGAGTGGCACCTATAGCCTTGTTTGGTATATTTTAAGTAATTGATTCTTATTGGATTTAATTTAATCACATGAGACATTAATTACAAAGTCTTGGGTGCATGTGGGCTGATTATTGGCATAATTAGATTCCTAATTGGATTAGGATTTGTCCCCATGCCTCATTAGGCAATCTATCATGATGTTTTGACTAGGTCTTGGCGCATGCATGAAATATTTGCCTCATTAGGTATGGATTAGGCACATATGGCATAGGCTTGCTTAGGCAAGGCTTAGGTGCATATGGGATTAAGAATTTGATCAAAAAATTGATTGAATAATTCCTTTGAATTAGGCCCTAATCGCCCACACCTTCCTATTACCCCAAACTGCCTATACCTCCTATATAATGGACCCTAGCTGAACCCCTCTTGTACACATCTTCCTCTCGGCATGAGCAACAAGTGGGGTGAATACTAGGGATCTTTTAGAGCTTCTTCTTTCATCAAGGCCGAGAGTCATCCCTTTCTTCTTCCTTGGCGCAAGTAAGAAGACATTGGCGGCGTCCTCTCTTCCTCCTTCTTCTTCGAACCTCTTCTTCCTAGTGGGTGGCGTAAATGATCAAAAAGGACTCCCTTAATGTGGATCTTCTTCCCGAGGCTAGCACCGAGCATGTAAGAAGATAACTCAAACATCAGCTGTGTGCGACACTGCAGAGGGCACACACTTGAGCGCTTACATCATTTCTCCATCTATTGCTTTGGGGTACTATCTCTTACTCATCGTGTCGACTCTCTCACTTGACTTTATCTTTTGGGTTTTTGGGACTGGCCTATTTTGGGGATTGTTTTCGCTATATGTATATAATAAAAATTTAAAATCTTTGGGGTTTCCCAACAGGGTGACCATATTTGACCTCAGTGGACTAGGTCCATTTGTGTTTTAAGCTCCAAATTTATTCGGAGGCTTTTTGCGACTGATTTAAATGTAACATGAAGGGCCCACAACTTAAGTTTGGTTGCCAGAGCGTTATCTAGTAGACTTCTAATTAATGTGTAAGTGCTTCATAGGTATGACTCAAATCTTGACTAAATCAATCTTGCAACCTATAAGTTAATTCAAAATTTGCACCTGCATCAATTAGCCTTAGCTTACATTTGTTTGATGCATATGGAATCATGCCTACAATTCCACGTCAATTGCTTGGATACATAAACAATACAATCACATGCATTATCCACGCATCCCTACATCAAATGCACACAGTTGTGAAAAGCCTGCATCGGATGGCAAGTGCGACTCCTTCCATATGAATCAGTTCTTTGGAGGTCTTACCTAAATTTTATTTTAGCCCTAACTAGGTACAAATTTAATGATAGAACTAGTAATTATTTTCACAATAGAATGATTATTAGAAGAAAAAACATTAAAAATCAAATGTTGATGACAACGAGGTTCTTGATCGAAAAGATAATGAGTACTCTCAGAAATCTGTACACGGAATAAGGTTGATAGTGTTATAACCTTGATTTTATAAATTTAAAAATTTTAATTTTGGAAATTCAGAAATTTTATTTTAGAATTTTATGATTTTCTGGAATTTTTAAAAGGTTAAAAATATTAGTTTTAGCTAAAAACCTAATTCGCGTTTATGGGGGCTCGAACCCGCAATGCTCGCGAAATTTGGAGTCAGCCAAACC
Source organism: Costus lasius (assembly GCA_027563935.2). NCBI lineage: Eukaryota > Viridiplantae > Streptophyta > Magnoliopsida > Zingiberales > Costaceae > Costus > Costus lasius. The sequence continues at coordinate 45,041,921 of CM050453.2, read as the reverse complement.
ACCAGGCTAAGCTTCATTTCTATTTTAAATCCGAACACATGTTATTTGATTTAAGTTTAATTTTGATTTGGGGACTGAGTCAACTCGTCATCCTCTCCGAATTTTGTGGCGATCGAGTCGCCGCCACGTTCTCATCGTTCACGGACGCGTTTTGCCTAATATTAGAGGGCTTATGCTCGATTCGAGGAGCATCAGAACCCTAGCTTCCCTTCAAGCCTAGACGGGCCGCCTCGAAGGAGAAATCAGAGTAGGAAGCGTTCGCCGGAGCTTCGCGTCGTCTTCACCTTCTATGCAACCGGCGACGGCGATTTATCTGTTCTGGGATACGATACGTCGTCGTAGTAAGGTATTCCTTCTACCCTGAAGTTTTAGTAAAGTTCTATTGAGTATCTAAGTTATTTGTTGTATCGACGGTGGCGGCGCCACCGTCAATGCTTTCGTCTATTTCGAGAGCTTCGACCGGGCGTCGAAATCTCGCCGCAATTCGTCGAGGAGTTTCGTTTCGTTACTAGAAGTCTTCTGGAGAAATTTGGAGTCGATCCGTTGCTCGACGCGCTCTCGCAAACTCGCCGGCGCAAGCAACGGACGCGAGTCTGGCGGCCTTGCACGGCGGCGATCGGGCGGCGCAGGCGAGCGGTCGGCTTGTTTTGGGTTTAAGGTTGCGATCAGTTTATTTGGAAATAAACCGGCTGACTGTGTTGAAATTGATTTGAACCGGTTCAACAGTAGTGAACGGTTCAATTTCAATTTCGGGTCAGTTCTTGAATTTGGACCGGTTCAACCCCAATTCGGTCGAATCTAGGCCGGTTCAGGTAGCCGTTGGAAAGATAATGAAATTTCCTATCTAATGGTAATCAGTATAGCTTTAGATGACTTGTATAATTTGTGTAATTTAAGTTCTAAGTATCGGGTTGGTTTGGTTCAGGGTAAATTTGATTGGTTCACTGCAATTCTGTCTTGTTCAGTGGGTTTTAGGTCCGGTTCACCTGATCTAAAATTGGTTCTATAGGTTTAGGGTTATGTTCTACTTGTTGGTAGTCTTGGTTTTCAAGTTATAATAATTATTGATAGAGTTTATGTACAAATTCATGTTACAGAGTGATTTGTCTACTAGTCAGCTTGCATCATTTGATAAACAACTTGTTGACTTTTCAAAAGGATTCAGGATAACAACGTTTGAGGTAGGAATCTTACCCTACTCCTTTCTTACAGTGTCAAGAATTATAGGATTTTCTCCTTAATCCTTTGGTTTAATATATGATGCATATGTTAGAATTAATTGACACTGATATCTAATTACTTCGTTTGCTTACTTTGCTTCTGAAATTCAGTTGACTTCAATAATCTTATTCATTGGTCATATTCTGTTCCTGTATGCATGATTCATAAAACTGTATTGAGATATCTGATATATTAGCATATGAGTATGGTTGAACAATTTCGTATCTGTGATATTGACATGTGAGTTTGTGGAAACCGTGGAATATCTGTGATGTTAAAGTCGTAATATATATATTGACCTCTGGACTGGATGATTTATTCTCCAGTGGCCACCGTGTGTATGTTATGGTTCTGACGAGTATCAAACTATCTGTTTGCCGGTTCTGGCACCGCCAGTTGTCCTCGGGATAATACTACGGATGTCAGGGGTGGACGCAACCTACCGGGCTGTTTTAGGACAATCGTTTCATTGCATGAGCAATAGCGGAAACACTCTGAAAATGAGTGCAGCTCTTAAGTGAGATCTGTTGGCCAGCTTAATGATTTGCATGACATTCTTATATTATTTGTATATTGTTGTTTCTGTCATTGGATATCATGTTATTTGATTCCCTCAGTATATTTGTTGATTCCTACTTAGCAATTCTGCTAACTTCCTTTGTTTCTCTTCCAGGTACAGAGTTAGTTTTTGGGAGGGATAGAGTAGATAGCAGACCAGCCCAAGTTGAGATAATTTGTCTTTTGTATGTTTATTTCAAATGATTTATTTATAAATTAAATAGTATGTTTTAGAGCTTGGGTTATAAAATTGTAGATATTAAATTTGGATTATTCAATTAATAAGGAATATGTGATTATTGTAAGTTCTTTGGTTTCTATTAATATTGTCATCTCTCTGGGGAACTCTGAGCTAAGAATAGCCGATTTCCCGCCGAGGCATGATAGATAGAATGGAAGAATTAAAGTGGCCAGCGTCTTTAGTCAAAGGCATGGGTGCTTTAGGGCACTGAGTCTAGATGAATTTTAAGATTTTTTTTATCAGAAAATTGGAACTATGTGTGTGTCAGTCCTTATTCCAATTGGTAGAAGAATATTTGTATGAGATACAACACCCCGGAATGGCTCTATCTGAAGTTGCCTACTGATGGTGCATTAATATCGAGCATTTTACATAACTCTTTAACTTTTTAGGATATGCTATTGGTTATTTGGAATCAGAGGGTTATGGAGTTTTTCTGAAGCAGCTTTTGAGAGGAAAAGTACTCCCCCTTTGCTAGCTATTGAATGTTGACAAGGATATATAAGAAAAAAGGATTGGAAATTGAGTATACCAGTGTAGCAAAGACGGTAATTAAATGGCAACTTATTTTATCTCCGGGCTGGATCCAGTTGACGTTAATGTGGCCAATTCAGTTACTCAAGTGGCAGCCTCTTTTTCTAAGTTTGATTTTTAAAATTAAGGCTTATACAGATTAATTTACTTTCGATCTAAAGCACTCAAAATATTAGTGCACACAGAATTTGACTCGCATTTATTAGGTGGTGCAGATTGTTGAAGATGAACACAAACGACGCTGACAGCTGAACTAATTTGTTGGGTGTTCTCGCTTCTGGATTTCTGTGAATCTGTGAGCGTGGCTCAACTGATCTGATACTGTTTTGACTCTTGCTTTAATCAGCAATTCTCTATTTCCTAATTGCTTGCCATCACTTTCACACCTAAAATTTGTCCTGGATCACAACTCCACATCAGACCTTCAAATCACACAATGAGACATTGAGATATTTTATGCACACTTGTCCACTACAAACTAATTAATCTCCAAACCTTGGATCTTTAAATTTTGTCCATGAAAGGAAAGACCGAGACCGAGAGAGAGACGTGGATCGACAACGGCGGCACGCTCGCCTACAAGTTGGACAAATTGTACCAACGTATTGATGGAATTTTACACCTTCCTCAAGTCTGTCCATTGTCAAACAAACACAGCGAAGCCGAATGCAGATTAGCTCGGATTCATTTATCACAAAGGAGAGAAAGATACCTAATCAAAATGATACAGAATCGATTTGAGATCTGCAGGGCGAAAGGGGCCAAACAAGTCTAATTCAAGCTGCGACGGGTGGTGAAGTTTGGTTAATTTAGTCCTAAAAGTCAGAGCAGACAGTTTCATTGAGTTTATTACTACAACTCCAATTCTTTATGAAAAATACTAAACTGAAGTCCAAAGTCTTGTACCTTATCCATATAATCTTTGAGCATTAATTGATCCTACTGAACGCCAACTCAGGATTTAGACCAGTCCAAGCATATTAAACAATAAATTGTAATGGGCGTGGCCTCCGTGACTCCGAAAGTTTTTTTTTTTTTTTTTCATTTTGACTACCCAATAATTTTGCCAACCATGCTTTAACGCCGTTTCCTATATGAAGCTAAAATTTCATATACGTTCAAACAAAAGATTGAAACAAAAGCATGGGCAAGAATTATCAGTGTTTTTCTAGTATCGTCCTTTCCTCATGATGCGGCGAGAGAGAATCTAGTTTTTGGCGAATTTTTGAAAAAAAGTAATCTTTGGGGGTTGTATACGTAAGAAAAGATAGGGCATATATAGTCTGAGGTATGAGAGTGGCAGCAGCGTTCGAACGACATTCCATGTTCTTCTTGCTTCTTTTCTGTCGGACGACAATTATAGTGTCTTCCGATTGCTCATCGTAAGTTTTAGCTGTTAAGATTTACTCGAAATTTGAGATGTACTGTGGTCCAATTCTTGAAATCTTACGGTTTTTGCTCATATTGGTGTATTACTAAGTAAATGTTGCCAGGACAGCCTTCTGTTGAATGAAGCTGCCATTTTGTTCATCTTTCACGAAATGTTTGGATTGTTTTCTGTGCATACTAATTCTATTTCAGCTACTTAACTAGGCCTTTCTTCTTTTGAGTTCACTGAGCTCCTGGGTTATGACGTTTCTTGGTTTTTGCGACAACTTCTGCTCGGTTTTGATAGTTTTTGGTCTTTCAAATTTCTTCTGTGCAATGAAATTACTGTGAGGTATTACTTACGTTTGGTTTTCTACTAATGCCTATGGTCGCCCACTTTTTTATATATTTTTATTTGTCACTGCCCCGAATTCTACTGTACTATGTTTGTGGTTTCGGATGAGTAGAAATCCATCTAGGGTTGAAGGTAAAATACTCTTCTGTAGTTCCAGGTGTTCTTAGACTTGTTGAGATATCGATTTAGATGTCCACCAACATCATAGTTGTCCTCTTGCAGTTTCTTTTCTGAATTTCCTACGTTCTTGGCTCAATGGTTATCAACTGCATTCTATTTTGCACAATTCCTCAACGAGAAATTAGCCCTCTTTCATCTAAATCTCATGTATCGCCATGCTTGTAGATCTATGCCCTCATGGAGAACGACTATCCTTAATATGCTTTTAATATACGTTTTTGGTTTGTTTGTTTTTGTTGTGTGCTTATAAACTTATGCAGATCTTTCGGTTTCGAATGTTACTATATTATTCACTTGATAACCACGATATCTCATAACATGCTTCAGATATTGCTTGTTGAAGTGTCAATCTTTTATCCCGTGAGGATTTGCAAATACATTGAAACTCCCAGATTATGTGATTGATGCACTGACATATTTGCCATTTCAGGGGAAATGCATTTCTTGTATACAGGAAGAACTTGTAGATTGGCATACATTAGTTGCGAGTGCATCATCAAATAGTAGCAAAATCAATTAAATGAAATGAAAATGGCGTCCTCACAGGTAGATTTATTTGACTTATTACCATAAGTTCTCTCGATATATACACTATGAATGTCCAGGATTGCATACTTAAAATGCATTATGATTGGAAGCTATAGACATGTTCCCATCCGTGTGCATTGAGATCAAAACTAATACTCTGCAGTCTAAATTTATAACTCTTTTATCAAAACAAATACTTTGCAGTCTAAATTTGTAACTCTTTTAGTTGAAAAATCAGTTTTGGCATACAATTTGTAATTCTTAAAGCTCATATTTTTATTTTTATGTACGTGTAAGAATGTCTTATCACGAGTCTCCAATACTGAGTGTCCACAAATCTAGTTGTAATTAAAAGCACTCTCGTTCAATGGGTCAACTTGTATTATTTCATGAAAGAAAGTTATTAATTTAAACAAAGTTCAACCCAAGTCTTTAGCTGCTTTTGGCAGGAAAGATATAATTTCATAATTGATGAAGAACTTGTTCATTTTTGCAAATAAGCTCATTTTCCTGGAATCACTTTCTTGAGTGATGAACCACTCAATTGAAACGACAAAGCTTGATATAAATCAATGTGAATCTGAGATTGCAAATGTTGTCGTGGCATGAATGAGGAAGCACAAAAGGAAGGGTAACACGACTTTTCCAGTTATTTATGTTTTATTAAAAAAAATTCTAGTTGCTCAGCAAATCGGATGTAGTGTGTTGTGATTAAGCTTTTTGAAAGAACAGAATGTAAAGCAATTTGGAAGAAGTAAGACAACTCCTTTGTTATGGTTTGGTTGAATTTTACAAGCATAGGATAAAGTAATTAGAAGGCTTTACACCAAAAACTATCCCTTTTTATTTTATTCAAATGGGAAGTATCTATCTGCAGGATGCACAAAGAACAGAAGAAGTAGGACCTCTGTCCCAAGATTCACATGACATACAAAGTAATCATCAACATTCTCCAGTTACTAAGGCTTCAGGACACAGTCTTGGTTCTGCATCCATCGCAGTTGGTGAAAAACAGAAGGTTTCCCGTGCAGACATTGAACTTGTAAGACATCCTTTATTATCCTATTTTTTTTGTGAATGTGGTAAATTCAGGAAAATTTGAAACAATGAGGAGAAGTGTGTGAGATTATCTATTTATATTATAATGTTTTCACCTTATCTTTTATTTCTCCCTGTCATATGCAGGTCCAAAATTTGATAGAACGCTGCCTGCAACTGTATATGAACAAAGCAGATATAGTTAGAACTCTGTCTAACCGAGCAAGGATAGAACCTGATTTTACAGCACTTGGTGAGTCATGATTTTGGGGGAAGAAAACTATGTTTTTCATGCATGACATCATGCTAGAACTCTGTTCTTATTCCCCATCTAACTATATGGAAAACATACATCGAGAGTTGCTAGATATAGTCAATCAAAAAGGTATGGTTTTGGTTGAGTTCAAAGAAGCCAGCCTAGTTTTGTAACGAAGTTACAAGCATAGACCAACATAAATCTTTGACAATATTCCTAGCATAGAATATGATGTTTTCTTAGGTCTTATGTTTACTCTTTCTCACAATGCTAATTACGATTAACTCACTTTTCCACACTGTACAACTACCAGTCTACTTTAGATGTGTTCATGCCGGCAATTTTGGTCATTTTGTCATCTAATAAGATTGTTCCTATTTACACATACGATGACTTTATATTATGATGCTATATTTTATGATAAACCTGTACTTGCATCTCACTTGTATTCTCAAGAACAAGAAAGATAACTAACCAAAATGGATTTCTCTCTTCACAGAAACAATTCTTGGACCTGGTCTAACATACAGTGTTTCTGTATTGCAGTGTGGCAGAAGCTTGAAGAGGAAAACTCTGAATTTTTCAGAAGTTACTACATTAGACTAAAGCTTAAGAAACAGATAATTTTGTTTAATCAGTTGTTGGAACACCAATACCATATGATGAAATATCCTCTCCATTCCAAAGTGTCACTGGCTCCGGTGCAAAATGGGACCCCTCCAGTGCACGGTAATTCTTTCACTTTGGACCATGAAAAGATAGAACTTGGAATGGAACAAAATGTTTATGAAGTTAGGACTTTAATGATTTATTGTTCTGTCTTGCCTATTTTATTGGTAGTGGAGAAAAAAATTGAACCTACAACGCTATTGGAATTCTGTAAACAATTTCATGAATCTTAAGATACCAACAATTCTGGCTCTCTTCTTCTGGTGTAGTTTTGTTTTTTTTTTCTTTTCCTTTGAAAAAAGCGGAAAGTTTTGATTTCCGTGTGATCATGATTAGTAATATGGCCCACACTCTTATCATGCTTATTCAATGTAAAACCTTTTTCAGTGCAGTTAATAATCTGCCTATGGGATACCCGGTTCTTCAGCCTCAAATTCCAAGCACGGTTCAGCTGCATGTTGATCCAACGGGCCGTGGATTCTCCAGCTGCCATGTAGTCAACGGGGTTCCTGCTCCAGGCAGTTTTGATCCCATTCGCATGAATAGTGGAATCAGGTAAGATCGTTAACGAAATGATTCAGATTTTCTTTAGTCCTTAACATGACTCTTAATAGAATTAGTGAAACTGGAAGGCATGGAATACATATAAAAGTGGAACGAGTAATCTTTGTTCAATCGTTGAAGGAATATCCTGATTTGGAACTATTATCTTGGACAGTGGCACATTAGAAGGTACTCTTGCAGCTCCTCAATGCATGTCGGAGATGGCTGTGACTTCTTCTTCAGTAGCATCAAGCAATCATTTTCCATTCTCTCCATCTGAGATACCTACAGGAGTTGATGCATCAACACTTGACACAAATTTCACATCAGATGTTTTAAGTAACGGAGGTTTGCAGCTAGGAGCAGAAGGTGTTACGCCCTCAAGGGACTCAATTGGGTCTCTAGGGCAACTTTGGAGTCTCTCGGATTTAACAACTGATTTTGCACATTTAAGGGGTAAGCATTCTGTTCCCTTGTGTAAAATTTTTTAGCTAATGTTTTGATAATTTATTACTCAATGAAGTACACAAACCAATCCAGTATATGAGAAGTATACTATTAGTGTGACTATGCTTTTATCGCTGTACATGTGATATATCTATGACATTGAGATATATTATTATACTTCATCATGAATACAAATTATCTCTGCAATATCTCATACAAGATCATGGTCGTCAGGCAATTGAATCTGAAATAGATAAGAGACTTCATGCGATCTTTCTGAATTGAAAGCCTCGCCAAATTTTAATATTCTATTATCTACTTTGACTGCTTATAACTGACGGTTGCTCTGACTGATAAATGCAAGATCTTTCTACTCTGGAGGACTACACCGGTTCCCCCTTCCTGCCATCTGACTCCGAAATCCTGCTTGATTCCCCAGAACATGATGATATAGGTAAACACAGGCTCTTTTTTCCCCTTTTTTTTACTCATAACCACTCTTTTATAGCATCATAATAGTATAAATATAATGCAACATCTGAGGAAGTTCAATTAGATTTACCAGCCATGTTTGAATTTGTGAGGTGCGGTTCCATTATTATGACTTGGTCACTGACATGGTCTGCTTGGCGCTTGTGTTTCAGTTGAAGAGTTCTTTGCTGATCCTATGACCATTCCATGCTTGCAGTCAGATGAGGATAAATAAATCTTTGGAAGAGTCTGACTTCCTCAGCATAGAGTAGTTTTGTAGTTTTGTACAAGTACAATGCTAGGTATCAAATTATTGATACATATGCTATTGGATTTTAATTATATATTGGAAAACCACCTAAATATATTAGAACTTCTGGAGCTTTGTATTTAATGCCAGTTTGTTTCAGAATATCAAATTAGTATGTGTATATATGGAAAATTTAATTCACATCAATAAACATACTTTGTTCTAGTTTATGGTTGATTAATTTATTTTGCTTTTTTTTCAAACTAATGAAATATGTTTATATATTAATGTGAATTAGATTTGTCATCTGTGGATGAAATCCATTTTAATCAAGATATATCAAATTGCTTGATTTCCTCTATATTGTACCTTTTGCTACAACACCTAAATAAAAGAGAAGGTGTTATACCTTGGTTTTTATTTATTTATTATTATTTTATTAGATTTATTTAAATTTTAAATTTTAGAAAAAATCCAATAAATTATAACCTAAACCCTCTCTTTTCTCTATCCCTAATTTTTTTTCCCTTCCCCACGTGCACCGCAAGGCCTGTTCCCTATTTTTTTTTTATTTCCCTGTCTCCCTTCTTCACTTTCGAATGTTGCTGCCTGCCCCTTGCTCGCATCTTCTCCATCGGCAGCGAGCGTTCATGCCCAGCAGTGAATGCGTGAACTTCCGGCAGCGAGTTCGTGTCCAACGGCGGCTTCCTCGACGTCTTGTGGAGATCCGTCATTCGTTCGGCAAGTTTCCTATGTGAGCGACAGTGGGCGGTGTCTCTTCCCCTTCTAGCGAGTATTGTGCACATGAGGTGGGTCTAGCGGTAGTGGCGACTTGATCCCTCGGCGTTTGTCCTATTTCAGGCGAACGTCCAGCGCTTACTGGTAGTGCTCGCGCTAGCGGTTTCTTGCAGCAACACGTGCAGACGTCGCTTCATTCGCATGTGGCTGCGTTCATGTACAACGCCGCCTCCGCCTTTCTCTCGACGTCAGCAGCCTTTTTCCCCTTCGAGCACCGGCAGCTCCGTCTCATTCCTCTCCAGGCGCCGATGATCCTCCCCCGTCGAACGAACGGACGGACGGTCGAGCGTTGCGGCAGAGGTAAGATTTTTATTTTATTTTATTTTATTTATCTATTATTATTTTATTAGTTCTATAATATCTATCCTAAATAAAGATTTAGATGTAATTCCAAAAAAGTTTTTGATATAAATTTATGATTAGGGATTTTGGAAACTTTAGAACCTAATTGGAATCAATAGTGAAGTGATTTAGGTAAGAACCTTATTATTACTAAGGGTTAAAGACATAATTAGAAGTTTGATCTATAAGATATAGAAATTATTGATGTTTATAGGTTCATAGATAATAACTTATATGTTATTTAACTTTTTTAGTTAAGAAGAGGACATTACTAAAATTTCAAAGAGATTTAAGACATTAGCGCTTGAGGTAAGAATCTTTCTCTGCTCCTTTGTTATGATGTCAAGGACATGTAGGAATCGTTACTTATTCCTTTGATTTGATGTAGATGCATATGTTAGAATAGATTGACACCATTATCTATTTGATTCGTCTGCTTGTTTTGTTTCTAAAAATTGGTTTACCTCATTTATCTTCTTCATTTCGTCATATTCTGTTCCTATATGTATGATTAGTAAAGCTGCATTGAGATATATGATATATTGATATTTGAGTATAATGGAATAGTTGTGTATCTGTGTTGTTATGTCATGACATATTGACCTTTGGACTGGATGATTTATTTCTAGTGACCACCGTGTGTGTGAGATATAGTTACCGATTATATCGGGCTATATGATTGCCAGTTAGGGTACCGCCAGTTGTCTTCGGACAATACTCCAGATGCCAGGTATTGGACACAAAACTACCAAGCCGTTTAGGATAGTTGTTCCACCGTAGGGATTTTAAAATTTTATTAGATATACAACGGAAGCAATCCCCGAAACAGGTCAGTCCCAAAATCCCAAAAGATCGAGTCAAGCGAGGGAGTTGACACGATGAGTAAGAGATGATACCTTAAAGCAACTGATGGAGAAGAGATGTAGGCGCCCAAGTGTTCGCCCTTTGCAATCTCGCACACAACCGATGCTCAAATCTTCTTCTTCCATGCCCGGTGCTAACCTCGTGAAGAAGATCCATGCCAGGGGAGTCCCTCTTGATCACTTGCGCCAACCTCTAAGAAGTGGATATGCCAAGGGAGGAAGAGGAGAGACGTTTTGATCATCCATATCTCTATATGACTTATGATATGTCCAATGATAGCCGTTTTGATCACCCATTTACGGAGAGACGTAAGACTATATCAAAACATACCCGTCATCATATCTAGACATGAATACCTCAAGTCTAAGGATCAATACAAATCTCTTGCATGTGAGATTGACCTGTTGACTAAACAAGTCAATCCTCACGGTGGGTCACTCCAGTGCATCCAATGCACCTGTATGTCTATGTTACTGTGCCCCGCACCTAACCAGCCCATACACTAGTCTCACATGCACAAAAGCTATCCCATATCAGCTAAGGCACCTTGACTAGGGATTCCTTATGAGAATGGATCCAACCAAACTCCTGGGACATTATTTATGCAATTTAATGCATTAACGCAGGTAAAGCAATCTGCATAATAACGACCATGCCTTTATTAATAAGATCAATTCTATCAAAGCACATTCAAATAATGCCGGACCATGTCCATACATTGGTTTGCAGGGCATAAACACTAACATGTTCTCCTCTCCCGGGCGAAGCCCTCAATTTTCATGGCCGGATATGCGGTGTACGCTTCCCGACGGCGAAACCTAAGGCGGCGGCATGTAATTTGATTTCTCTCTCTAAAGTGGATGAAAATTAGGGCTTTTTCATTCTCTCTAAAGTGGACACAAAACTACCGAGCCGTTTAGGATAGTCGTTCCACCGTATGCGCTGATGGTGGATGTTAGGAAACTCCAGGGATTTTAAAATTTTATTACATATACAGCGGAAGCAATCCCCGAAACAGGTCAGTCCCAAAATCCCAAAAGATCGAGTCAAGCGAGGGAGTCGACACGATGAGTAAGAGATGATACCTTAAAGCAACTGATGGAGAAGAGATGTAGGCGCCCAAGTGTTCGCCCTTTGCAGTCTCGCACACAACCGATGCTCGAATCTTCTTCTTCCACGCCCGGTGCTAACCTCGTGAAGAAGATCCATGCCAGGGGAGTCCCTCTTGATCACTTGCGCCAACCTCTAAGAAGTGGATGTGCCAAGGGAGGAAGAGGAGAGACGTTTTGATCATCCATATCTCTATATGACTTATGATATGTCCAATGATAGCCGTTTTGATCACCCATTTACAGAGAGACGTAAGACTATATCAAAACATACCCGTCATCATATCTAGACATGAATACCTCAAGTCTAAGGATCAATACAAACCTCTTGCATGTGAGATTGACCTGTTGACTAGACAAGTCAATCCTCACGGTGGGTCACTCCAGTGCATCCAATGCACCTGTATGTCTGTGTTACTATGCCCCGCACCTAACCAGCCCATACACTAGTCTCACATGCACCAAAGCTATCCCATATCGGCTAAGGCACCTTGACTAGGGATTCCTTATGAGAATGGATCCAACCAAACTCCTGGGACATTATTTATGCAATTCAATGCATTAACGCAGGTAAAGTAATCTGCATAATAACAACCATGCCTTTATTAATAAGATCAATTCTATCAAAGCACATTCAAATAATGCCGAACCATGTCCATACATTGGTTTGCAGGGCATAAATACTAACATGTTCTCCTCTTCCAGGCGAAGCCCTCAAATTTCATGGCCGGATATGCGGTGTACGCTTCCCGACGGCGAAACCTAAGGCGGCGGCGTATAATTTGATTTTATTACGGCACTGCTGTATTTTCTTTAAGTTCTTCTATATATGATTGGATCAGAATTACGGTACAATGAAATTACTTACGGCAGTACCGTATTTTCTCCAAATCTCTCGAGTCAAAAAATGCACCAAAAAACAACACTGTGGAAATGATTACGCCCTGCCATAAAATCTGAAAATCTCTCGGGTAAAAAAATAGATTGAAATTATGGCCCATAAAATTCCTTACGGTAGTACCATAATTTTTGAAAAACTTTCTGGATGGAAACTCCCTAAATTACGGCAGTGCTCTGATATTACGGCCGCTGTGAAAATACGGTACCGTAATATAGATTATGGCCCTGTCGTAATTTGGTCTGAAGCTCCAATTTTTATGAAATTTGACATGTAATCTCCTCTTGATGGTGGAAATTCATTCATGCATATGGAATTGCTTGAAAACGCCTGAAAATCATCAAAAACCGAAAAGAGTGTAGATTCTGCAATATTTGATAAAAAAAGGTTTAAAAATAAGCAAAGAGTGTAAATATGACACAAGAATATCTATCAAATGGCATGAAATTTACTATAAATTTCGGTGTCATTAATAAACAATCCTTACTCAAGCACTTACAACCTAGGATGACGCAATCTCCACTCGAAGTGGTAAACAACTTGAAGATCCCAAAATGCCGAACGAAGACAAATGAGAAGATGCAATACTAGAGACAAGAGAGCTGAACCAGGAGACAACATTGTAGCATCCGAGCCGATTGAAGAAGAACAGCCCTATGTGGGGCCGCCTGCTTACATACCCCCAATCCCTTTTCCACAAAGATTAGTCAAGGCCAAACTAGACAAATAATTTGGTATGTTTCTTGAAGTTCTTAAGAAATTGTATATTAACATATCTTTTGTTGATGCCCTTTCGCAAATGCCGATCTATGCCAAATTTCTAAATCACATCTTTTACAATAAGAGAAAGCTAGAAGAACAAGGAACAGTTGCACTTACTGAGGAGTGCAGTTGTTGTGATCCGAAAGGACACACTTTTAAATACAAGCAGGTAGACTCGTTTCAGGTGTCGCGGCCAAAGGTATTGGCGTACAGGGCTATTGTCAAAAACTTGTTGTCCCTAACTTGCAGTGTCCGCAAGTGCACAGATACTCGAAGTAATAAAGAAAATATTGATCCCATAGAGACCTATGCAATAAAATACCGAATAATTGATTTCTTCCTATCTAGGCAATCGAATAAAAAAAAGCAAGCAGAGAGCAAAAACACACAGGAAAATAATATCAGAGAGAAATTGGGACTAGGGTTTCGTTCTCTTGGATTTTCATGACTAGATATATAAAGATGTTCATCGATCAAATTCTAATATGATAAAAACTTAATTTACTTCAAAAAGGATTATCTCACTTTCATGCAGATAACCATGCAGAGATAAATCCTCACTTTCGCGCAAGATTTATCCCAAGCTGAGGATAAGTAAATTATCAATCAAAGAACTCAAAGATTACTTTCGTGCATCCGAGTTCTAAGTTGATTGCCTCGAGTGGAATTTCGAGGATCACTTTCGTGCATCCGAGACTCAACACACGTTTTACCTATGGTTCTCCAATGTTCCGATCCTCACTTTCGTGCAAGATCTCCACGTTCAACACAATAACTCAATCCTAGGTTCATAATCATCATCAAAGTAATACAAACAACTAAAATAAAGAAATAAGAATTTAACCAAATTTCTTAGGGTTTGTTCCTATTAATCAATTTTAGGGTTCCAAGTTCTTAAGCAAATCACCTTTCGGTCTTTATTGCGAAAACTCTAAATCATGATGACAAAAAGTAAACTAAGGAGAATCTTAGAGCAATGATCGCATAGACAAAATTATCAAAGTAGAATAATCATGATGAAAGTGTAAAGTATCTAGTCATTAAGAAAATCGAAGGGAATTACTCCCCCATGTCCCAAAATAAGTTTAAGCTAGCATGGTGAAGGAATTACAAAATACCATAATTTCATAAGATCAAAAATCAACAAGAGAAGAGTTTTAGGAAAATACAGCACGGCTGGGAAATATTTCACAGCCGTAATTTGCAATAAAAGCGGTGAATAGTGGCGTCCCTCCTTCTTTCTTTGATTCTCTTCCAATCGATCTCCTTTCGTTCTGAAACTTCTAGCACGTTGTCTCCTACACTAGGTGAAGCTTCGGTATAAAAATCACGGCCGGACATGCCCTGGATTCGTCGTAGCGGCGGAACCCTAGGCGGCGGCGTGAATTGCGATTTCTCCCTCGACAGTGGATGAAATTTGGGGCTTTTGGTGTCTTCATCTTCCTCCCCTCCAAAGCTCCCCCTCCTCTTCTTACAGCATCCAATGTAAAGCTCTAGATCACCCGCAATCATCTCCGTAAAAATCGGGCGACGAAATTGACCTTGGAGTCGCAATTAAAACATGAAATACGATAGTGTAATAGTTTACGACCCTGCCGTGAAATCGCTCGAGTGTTCTGTTCTGAAAGTGCTGGGAAATACGGCACCGTAAAATACTTCATGGCACTACCGTAAAATTGGCTGATCCTCTGGTCGAAAACGTCCGGAAACTACGGCCCGTAATATGGTTTACAGTAGTGCCGTAAAATCGGTGAAACTTTCTAATCTGAAAGCGCCCCAAAATACGAGCAGTAAAATGGTTTACGGCAATGCCGTATTTTCAACAAAATTTTCTGTCTGGAATTCTCCAAATTACGGTAGTGGCTCGATATTACGGTATCGTATGAAAATACGGTACCGTAATATATATTACGGCACTACCGTATTTTGGGGAGTTACTCCGTTTTGCATGAAATTATCTTCTTCTTGATGATGAGAATTCTTCTATGTGTCTGATTTTGCTCGAAGACACTCCAAAATAATGCTTTTTTGCCTAAAAATCATGAAAAACCAAAATAGAAGTAGACTTTGCAATATTTGATGAATTCAGCATAAAAACAAGTAAAAGATCCTCAATTTAGCATGGAAAGATATCTAAAATGATACAAAATATACTATATATTTTGGTGTCATCAAAATACATAAGGCTCAAACTTTGCTTGTCCTCAAGCAAAAATCAAAATTTGAAATCAAAATTTGATTATAAGAATAACCTTTTCATGCTCAATAAATTTCTAAAATACAATCATCAATGAAAAATTCTATCAATTGTTTCTCAAAACTTTAAGTAAATATATCATCCTTAGAACTCAACCCTCTAGATCCACAATCCAATCAAATAAAACTTTGCAACTCGTATAATAATTAGAATTTTCAATCTCAAGACTTCACCCAATTTCAGTTCAAATCTATCATGCTTTTGTTTACAGGAATTAGGTTTCCAAGATCTTTTTCCACACAAAATTTTTTTTATATATATTTGATTATTCTTGCAAAGATGGTATGCATCCACTTAGACACACACTTTTTATTTTTGACTTCAACTCTTATCTTCGGTACCACTATCGATTTTGCATAGTGCCAAGTAAAGGAGTCTTATTCTTTTTATCTCTCATTATTTTTCATTCATAGACTTCAACCCATGTCTTAGGTACCACTATCAATTTTACATAGTGCCAAGTAGGGGAGTTTCTCACTATTTTTATGAATCTTGGATTCTTATTTCCCAATAAATAGCAAAATAGACTAAACATCTAGTAGGTTGATCAATTGATCTCAATTCTCAAATCATACTCATATACTCATTTTATTCAAAAGAATAGGTTCACCTTAGATCTTATTCCTCAAATAATACATCTACCCAAAATTTCATGCATCAACTAATGTCAAGTTTCAAAGATAGATATGCATTGAAGAAATAAATCTAACATGATAGGGTTTTTCTCTAATCACAAGCATGAATTCATTCATCATCACAGAAAAATCCATACACTTTTCATCACATGAATTCAAGTCATAAAAATTTTTAAACATCAAGAATGTCAAAATCAATGCAAAAGATGTGAAGCATAAAACTCTAAAGTGATAGGCCCGTATAATCACATAAGGCTCAAACAATGCAAAGGATGCAAAGTGATAGAATTTTTTTTTTTGCGTAATACGGTACTATAAAATACATTACTGCACTACCGTAAAATTAAGGAAACTCTTAGGTTGGCTTTAGTAACAAAATACGGTGCCGTAATGTACTTTCGGCAGTGTCATATTTTGTCCTAAATCTCATTTCACCTACAAAATTAAAAGAAAAATTAGTCCTAAACAGAAAGTAAAGTAAAGGAAAACAAATAGAAGTTAGAAAGCTTAAGTTGCCTCCCAAGAAGCGCTAATTTAAAGGTCATTAGCTTGACCGTTCTGTGCTCAGATTTGATCTTGGTTCATCCAGGTAAAAGCTCTCTTTTTCTTCAATTAGTTCTTCTTGATAGTAATGTTTTAATCTTTGGCCATTATCTTCACTCCATATATCCACAACTCCGTAGGGGTAGGTTTTCTTTACCTGAAAAGGTCCAGACCAACGGGACTTGAGTTTACCAGGAAAAAGTCTTAATCTAGAATTGAATAAAAGAACAAAGTCACCTGGTTGGAAATCTTTTCTAAAAATATGTCGATCATGCCATCTCTTAGTCTTCTCTTTGTAAATTCTTGCGTTTTCATAGGCCAAGAGTCTAATTTCATCCAACTCGTTCAATTGTAACCTCCGTTTTTCACTTGCATTCTTTAAGTCAAAGTTTAATGCCTTGATTGCCCAGAATGTTTTATGCTCGAGTTCTACAGGTAGATGGCAAGATTTACCATAGATTAATTAAAAAGGGGACATCCCAATTGGTGTTTTGAAAGCTGTCCGGTATGCCCATAGTGCATCATCAAGTTTGAATGCCCAATCCTTCCTTGTGCGCGAAACTGTCTTTTCCAAAATCCCTTTTATTTTTTCTATTTGATATTTCAACTTGCCCACTTGTTTGAGGATGATAAGGTGTAGCTACTCTATGATTTACTCCATACTTTCTGAGTAAAGCTGAGAACTTGTGCTCTACGAAGTGTGCGCCACCATCACTAATTACAACTCGTGGTGTCCCAAATCTTGGAAAGATAATTTTCTTGAACAGTTTGACAACAACTCTGGAATCATTGGTTGGTGATGCAATAGCTTCAACCCATTTTGAAACATAATCCACTGCTACAAGAATATATTGTTGGGGTATGCCCTTAAGGCTAATGTTTGAGGCCTTGGGATTATATCAGTATCATGTATAAACTCTTATGTTTATAAAGGCAATGGTTGTTATTCAGGTTGTTACATTATCTGCTGCAATAAGTGTACTTCTGAATAATGTCTCAATGCTGTTCAGCTAGGCTGACATGCAGTATTGTCCTTAGTCGAGATATCTTGGTGAACATGAGACAGCCTTGATATGATTGAGACTAATATGTGTTCTAATCTTATAGGATGCTTCGAGCATGGAATAAGATGTAGACTCATGGGTACATTGGATGTACTGGACAGACCCTACTAGGATATTCAATTGCTTGTCACAATGTGAATAATCCTTGTATGCAACAAGTGGCATATGTCCTCTGACTTGAGATCACTTGCGTTTCTAAATGATGATTGTCATTGTTTTGAGGTAGTTCAATATCATTTGAAACATAATGGTTATAGACTATCTTGGATAATGATCATGAGTCAGGTTAGGACACTAGTGATAGATAAAGGATTGCCGTCTCCTAGTTTGGAGTGTGATGTTCTAAAGGGGCCCCCCTGGATGAGATGATTGAGAAAGTGTATGGCCATACCCAGATGACTGTGTTCATCTGATCTAATCATTCTCATCATATTGGAGTTACAGGCTTGACACGCTTGTCCAATAAGAACATCCAGTGGCAAAGGAATCAAGTATGCCTAGTGAAGTGGATTCACACTTGTGCTGTGGTTTGGGTGTAGTCTTGGAAGACTCTTTCCTTTATATCGGGAGACAGTGATGTGTTGCTAGATACCCCTCACTGATCGTGATAACGTAAGTTATCGTTACCGACATTTAAAGGAAACCCTTAGGGTCGCACAATTTGATGATATGGCTTACTTAAGTCAGATCGTGTGGACTGAATTGTTTTGGTTCAGTTTAAAGGGATTTAATCTCTGATTGTAAGTGAGATCTGGTCTGATCATGTTTGATTGATTTGGGCTTGAGATCGGTAAGCTTCGATCGAGAGAATTGTTGCTAGATCGGTGAGATCAGGAGCATCAAGAGATGAACGGTTAGATCTTGAACCATTTGGTTCAATGTGATCTAGATCATGGCTTGGGCTGATTTGGTTTGGAATTTGAACCAAATGCAATTGGATTGAATTGGCTTGAACCGGTTCACATGAGTGAACGCTTGGTTTAAAGCATGTAGGCGTTTTGGCGGTTTCATTGAGTGGGCGCATGGCTTCATGTATTTCTATTTTTAGAAAGCATGTAACGCCACTTCTTGTTGAACGCCTCAACGCCTTAAGTCGAAGTTCTTCTCTCTCGTTGCTCTCTCTCTCGTGCGGCGAAAAAGACTTCACGCCTTGGAGAAATTTCGACAAGCAAAGTCTCATCTCAATTCCCTTCAAACGATCAAGGATACTTTGAAGAACTTTGCTAGCACAAAGGACTCAAAGGAGCGAGTCATCTCTCTTCTTGTGTGCGGCTACCTTTGGAGAAGACCCCTTTCGATCTTTGCTTCCAAGGCACCATCCAAGCGATGGCAATGGTATGATCTTTCTTCTAGATCTATCTACATTGCAAGGTATTGAAAGTTGATCATATGACATATAAATCGATCTAGGAAACCCTTGCTTCCGCTCGAAAATTTTTCTATGCGCCTACTATTAGGGTTTCGCCCCCTTGTTTTAGGGGATTTTCAATTGGTATCAGAGCATGCGGTTCTATATGTGTTAATATGATTGCTTCATGTTACTACTTGTGATCCATGTTTGCGTGGGTAGATCTAATCATCATGCGAATATAACATGTTAAACATTAGATGCTTGTTTTATTCATGGTGGCGCATGTATGATGTTGGCGCAATGTTGTATTTTTGTTTTATCAATCAAAACTTAACTTGCGCGGCTCACTTAGATCTAAGTGCCTGCTATAAGTCCTTAGACGGGTTAGTAGGGTTGAAGTCACAGTCGAGTCTAGATCCAACCAGTCTGATCAGACTATCTGACAGCCTAGATGGGTTGACCAGATAGCACCTGTGCGCAAGCATGAGGTGGCTATAGGTCGACTGCAGACAGGCGTGTAGCGATGTCTGGTTGAGACAACCTGTGAACACGCATGAGTTAGGCCCGGGGTCACACCCGCTTGCCAGAACTCATGAGGGTAGTTCAGCCCAACGCATGCATTGTTGACCATTAGGTCGACTCAAGTCGGTTAGGACTTGGTGTATGTAAGGGCAGTGGATCTGACTAGACATGATGAGTGGATCCCTATTAATGGACCGTTGTAAGGTTGCAGGGCACATAAGAAAAATAAAATTGATTCCAATGGGATTTTGAGAATTTTATTTTGTTTATGGATCACATGTTGATTGGATGCCATGATGCTTGTTTATTTAATCTTATGTGGGCAGCCTTATTTAATGTGTGCTGTGCTGGGGCCTGCGTGCCTGGTATTAAATTGTAAATTAATATTTATTGTGATCTGCGTATCACATTTTAATTAATTTATTGTGTAATTGACCTGCGTGTCAATCATGTCTAGATAGATTAAATTGAATTTTAATCAGACATGAGCACAGAGCACACATGGCAGAGGCGCATGCAGCAGTGGCTTGACCAGGTGGGAGGTCCAGGGTTCGACTCTGGGACAGGCACATTTCCCTGGTGGGCGCACCTGAGCTGCAATGGGCGCTTGGGCCCTAGGTTGGGCCAGAAGAGATGCAAAAGACCCATGAAGAGCTCAAGTGAAGACTTAAGTTAAATTAAGGTCTTACCTAGGGCTTATGGGCTTTTACCACATAAGATCAGCATGCTTTCTATTTATTGTTTATATAATTAGAATTGCATGATTTAATCTTCTGCTATCGCCATAGGTTATGCATGATAGTTAAGAAGATAAAAGACCGTTAAAATCCAACGCTAAAATATCAAGCACGTAAGCCTTCTGACGCGAAACCTCACTGTTCTCACTATCGTTGGGGCCGTGTTGTACCCACTCAGTGGGCACGCCCATCTATCTTCAGACGGTGTGTGATTACACCTGCGTGTTACAGGGAAGGGATTTATCGCTTCTCGTTGCTCAGCATAGCACGTGGTGGTCCAGGGAGTAGGTCAGGTCAGCTTGACCATGTAGGCTACATACTGAGCATATGTGAGCTATATGGAGGCAGCCATCTGTGGGATCAGAGACTGTGTTGTACCAACTCAGTTGGCACAGTCTGCTGGATTGCCCAGATGAAGGGGAATCGCACGGGTTGGCGATTGGCAGGCATTGCCTACCAGAAATTAGTGCTTGTACTCTCTGTGCATCTTATCTCGCCTGAGCGGGACGCGGAGACCAAGTATGAAATCTGGATCCCATCTCACTAAAAGAGTGTTGCTCTTTCGGACTGTTTAATGGATTTTTCAGTCAGATAAAATAGTGAGAAAAGAATCTTTCTTAAGTCCTGGATTGATTCTAAACATTGATACTGACCTTGCTGTTCTTGCATTGTTGTAGATTACTGCAGCAACGAACACCACGAATTTCAATGTGCGATCCCTACTGGAAAGGGAGAAGTTTGCTGGGCCAAACTTCTCGGACTGGTACGGACACCTTAAGATTGTTCTTAAGGCAGAGAGGAAGCTGTATGTCCTCGAGACGGCTATACCGCCTCAACCCGCTGCGAACGCCGCTAGGGCGGTTCGGGAAGCCTATGAAAAGCATGTCAATGATAGCATTGATATCGCTTGCCTGATGCTTGCGTCTATGACGCCAGAGCTGCAGCGTCAGCATGAGGATCTATCTGCTATACAGATTATAGCAAACCTCAAGATGTTGTATGCTGCACAGGCTAGGACTGAACGCTACAATTTGACTAAGCTTTTCTTTCAGAGCAAACTGGCTGAAGGGAGTCCAGTAGGAGCTCACGTACTCAAGATGATTGGGTACAAAGAGGCTCTAGAGAAACTGGGACACACCGTCAATCAGGAGCTTGCTGTAGACATCATTCTTCAGTCTCTCCCGGCCTCTTTCGATCCGTTCATTATTAATTTCAATATGAACAAGATCGACTGTACCCCGGCAGAGTTACTGAACATGCTCTTGACTACAGAGTTGACTCTAAAGGGAAAGCCTTCAACCTCTGTCTTGATGGTTCCTTCCAGGAACAAGAAGAAGGGGAAGAAGGGCAAAGCCCCTGTCAAGAGCTACAACAAGGCTCTGAAACAAAAGGTTAAGTGGTCGAAGGAATACAGATGTTTCCATTGTGGCCAGCTGGGTCACTGGAAAAAGGACTGTAAAGCGCTCCAAGGAGACAAGAAGGGAAGCATTGCTTCTGGCTCAGGTATATTTGTGACTGAGGTCATGATATCTTCTTCTTCTATTTCATGGGTGTTGGACACTGCATGTGGAGTTCACATTTGTTCAAATGTGCAGGAACTCAAGAGAAGAAGACAGGTGGGACAGCATGAGGTGGACCTACGAGTTGGAAACGGGGCACGGGTTGCTGCTGTTGCTGTAGGAGTTTATTACATCTCATTACCATCTGGACTTGTATTGGAACTAGACAATTGTTACTTTGTACCAAGCATTACCAAAAATATTATCTCTATTCCTGCTCTTGTCAGGAAAGGATTTTCCTTTGAATGCAATATTTCAAAGTGTGTTATTTCTTATGATAATATTGTTTATGCTACTGGATCAATTAACAATGGGTTATTCATGTTGGACATGGAATGTTCTGTACAAAATATTGATAATAAGAAAGCCAAGTATGCTGATGACAGCACCTTGCTATGGCATAGTCGTTTAGGCCATATTAACAAGAAACGCATTAAGCGGTTGCATGATCATGGACTGCTGGGATCATTCTCCTATGAGGAGATTGATACATGCAAAGCTTGTTTAATGGGTAAAATGACGAAGGCTCCTTTTCCTAACAAAGGTCAAAGGGCTTCGAGTTTACTTGACCTTATACACAGTGATGTGTGTGGGCCATTTAGTAAACATGCCAGAGGTGGCTATCTATACTTCATTACCTTTACTGATGATTTCAGTAGATACGGGTATGTCTATCTAATGAGACATAAAAGTGAATCTTTTGACAAGTTCAAAGAGTTCAAAAATGAAGTACAGAATCAGCTAGGTCGAAATATCAAGGCACTTCGCTCAGATCGAGGTGGAGAATACCTAAGTCGTGAGTTTACTAACTATCTGAAGGAGTGTGGGATTATCTCACAGCTCACTCCGCCAGGAACACCGCAATGGAATAGTGTGTCTGAGAGGAGGAACAGAACCTTATTGGATATGGTTCGTTCTATGATGAGTCAGGCTACTCTACCTTACTCCTTTTGGGGATTTGCACTGGAAACAGCTGCAAAGGTACTAAACCGAGTGCCATCCAAGGCAGTTTTAAAGACGCCATATGAGTTATGGTATGGGAAACAGCCGAGCTTGATGTTTATCAAGATCTGGGGTTGCGAGGCTTATGTCAAAAAGCTCGCCTCTGGGAAACTAGAGAGCAGATCTGAGAAATGTATCTTTGTCGGTTACCCTAAGGAAACTAAGGGTTATTATTTCTACGATCCCAAAGAGAACAAAGTATTTGTTGCTCGGACGGCCATTTTTCTTGAGAAGGAATTTCTTCTGCAAGAGGCCAGTGGGAGAGAAATAAAGCTGGATGAGAATCCAGAGGAAGGACAAAGTACTCAAGCACAGTTGGATGAGCATGAGCCAGTAGAACAGGTTATTGAACAACCGGAGGCTCAGATATCACGGGAACCGCGAAGATCGGGAAGGATCCGTCGACAGCCTGAGCGCTATGACAGAGTCTACATCATTGATCATGATGAACCCCTCACTTATGCGGATGCGGTCAGTGGACCGGAATCAGCGAGATGGCTTGAAGCTATGCGAGCCGAGATGGACTCCATGTCAGATAACCAAGTCTGGGATTTGGTTGATCCGCCTCCGGGAGTAATCCCTATAGGCTGTAAATGGATCTTCAAGAAGAAGATTGACATGGATGGTAACGTGGTTACCTATAAAGGCAGGCTAGTTGCGAAAGGTTTCAAACAAATCTACGGGATAGATTATGATGAAACTTTCTCTCCCGTAGCTATGTTCAAGTCTATTCGGATCATTCTCGCAATAGCAGCATATTACGATTATGAGATCTGGCAGATGGATGTGAAGACCGCTTTCCTTAATGGAAATCTGGATGAGGATGTGTATATGACACAACCTGAAGGTTTCACTAATCCATCAGATCGTCATAAAATATGCAAGTTAAAGAAGTCCATTTATGGACTTAAACAAGCATCTAGAAGCTGGAATATTCGTTTTGATGAATCAATCTGTGAATTTGGTTTCATCAAGAATGAAGATGACCCGTGTGTATATAAGAGGTTTAGTGGGAGCGTGATTACTTTCCTAGTCCTCTACGTCGATGATATCTTAATCATTGGAAACGATATTCCTGAACTACATGCGGTTAAAGCATGGTTAAGAAAATGTTTCCAGATGAAAGATCTAGGAGAAGCAGCCTATGTATTAGGTGTGAAGATCTACAGAGATAGATCTAAGAGGCTTCTCGGGCTGTGCCAGAGTACTTACATCGATAAAGTCCTGGAGAGATTTCATTTAGAGAATTCTAAAAGAGGATATCTTCCAGTCAGACATGGTCTGAATCTTTCAAAGGGTTAGTGTCCACAAACACAGACTGAGAAAGATGAAATGGACAATACGCCTTATGCTTCGGCTATTGGGTTCATTATGTATGCGATGTTGTGTACTCGCCCAGACGTCGCTTACGGGTTAAGCGTGACCAGTCGATTCCAAAGTAATCCAGGTCAGGCACACTGGGTTGCAGTCAAGAACATTTTAAAATATCTGCGGAGGACCAAAGATATGTTCTTGGTGTATGGTGGTCAGGAAGAACTCAGTATTGAAGGATATACTGACGCTTCGTTCCAATCTGACCAGGATGATTTCCGATCGCAATCAGGCTATGTTTTTAGCTTGAATGGAGGTGCGGTGGTGTGGAAAAGTTTCATACAGTCTATTGTTGCTGATTCTACAACAGAAGCCGAGTATGTTGCAGCCTCAGAAGCATCTAAGGAGGCAGTGTGGATTCGTAAGTTCGTTCAAGAACTTGGTGTTGTTCCTTCGAGTGCAGATCCTTTGGTTATCTTCTGTGATAACACTGGAGCAATCGCACAAGCAAAGGAACCACGGTCGCACCAGAAGTCCAGGCACATACAGAGACGGTTTCACTTGATCCGGGAGATCATTGATCGTGGCGAGATCAAAGTCTGCAAGGTTCATACAGATGACAATCTGGCTGACCCGCTTACAAAGCCTCTGGCGCAGCAGAAGCATGAGAAGCACTGTAATAATATGGGTTTGAGATTTCTCAACCATTAGATTAAGTGCAAGTGGGAGATTGTTGGGGTATGCCCTTAAGGCTAATGTTTGAGGCCTTGGGATTATATCAGTATCATGTATAAACTCTTATGTTTATAAAGGCAATGGTTGTTATTCAGGTTGTTACATTATCTGCTGCAATAAGTGTACTTCTGAATAATGTCTCAATGCTGTTCAGCTAGGCTGACATGCAGTATTGTCCTTAGTCGAGATATCTTGGTGAACATGAGACAGCCTTGATATGATTGAGACTAATATGTGTTCTAATCTTATAGGATGCTTCGAGCATGGAATAAGATGTAGACTCATGGGTACATTGGATGTACTGGACAGACCCTACTAGGATATTCAATTGCTTGTCACAATGTGAATAATCCTTGTATGCAACAAGTGGCATATGTCCTCTGACTTGAGATCACTTGTGTTTCTAAATGATGATTGTCATTGTTTTGAGGTAGTTCAATATCATTTGAAACATAATGGTTATAGACTATCTTGGATAATGATCATGAGTCAGTTAGGACACTAGTGATAGATAAAGGATTGCCGTCTCCTAGTTTGGAGTGTGATGTTCTAAAGGGGGCCCCCTGGATGAGATGATTGAGAAAGTGTATGGCCATACCCAGATGACTGTGTTCATCTGATCTAATCATTCTCATCATATTGGAGTTACAGGCTTGACACGCTTGTCCAATAAGAACATCCAGTGGCAAAGGAATCAAGTATGCCTAGTGAAGTGGATTCACACTTGTGCTGTGGTTTGGGTGTAGTCTTGGAAGACTCTTTCATTTATATCGGGAGACAGTGATGTGTTGCTAGATACCCCTCACTGATCGTGATAACGTAAGTTATCTTTACCGACATTTAAAGGAAACCCTTAGGGTCGCACAATTTGATGATATGGCTTACTTAAGTCAGATCGTGTGGACTGAATTGTTTTGGTTCAGTTTAAAGGGATTTAATCTCTGATTGTAAGTGAGATCTGGTCTGATCATGTTTGATTGATTTGGGCTTGAGATCGGTAAGCTTCGATCGAGAGAATTGTTGCTAGATCGGTGAGATCAGGAGCATCAAGAGATGAACGGTTAGATCTTGAACCATTTGGTTCAATGTGATCTAGATCATGGCTTGGGCTGATTTGGTTTGGAATTTGAACCAAATGCAATTGGATTGAATTGGCTTGAACCGGTTCACATGAGTGAATGCTTGGTTTAAAGCATGTAGGCGTTTTGGCGGTTTCATTGAGTGGGCGCATGGCTTCATGTATTTCTATTTTTAGAAAGCATGTAACGCCACTTCTTGTTGAACGCCTCAACGCCTTAAGCCGAAGTTCTTCTCTCTCGTCGCTCTCTCTCTCGTGCGGCGAAAAAGACTTCACGCCTTGGAGAAATTTCGACAAGCAAAGTCTCATCTCAATTCCCTTCAAACGATCAAGGATACTTTGAAGAACTTTGCTAGCACAAAGGACTCAAAGGAGCGAGTCATCTCTCTTCTTGTGTGCGGCTACCTTTGGAGAAGACCCCTTTCGATCTTTGCTTCCAAGGCACCATCCAAGCGATGGCAATGGTATGATCTTTCTTCTAGATCTATCTACATTGCAAGGTATTTAAAGTTGATCATATGACATATAAATCGATCTAGGAAACCCTTGCTTCCGCTCGAAAATTTTTCTATGCGCCTACTATTAGGGTTTCGCCCCCTTGTTTTAGGGGACTTTCATATATTTGTTACCTCCAGAAGATGGGAAGGGTCCCATGAAGTCAATTCCCCAAATATCAAAAATTTCAACCTCAAGAATATTAGACAATGGCATCTCATGTCTTCTCTTAATGTTGCATGTCCTTTGACATCTATCACAAGATAAAATAAAGTTTCTAGCATCTTTGAAAATTGTGGGCCAATAAAATCTTGATTGCAATACTTTAAAGGCAGTTTTCTCAGCGCTGGCATGCCCACCATAAGAAGATCCATGGCATTGAAATAATATATCTGTAACTTCCTCCTCAGGCACACATCTCCTAAAAATACCATCTGCACATCTCCTAAACACATAAGGTTCATCCCAAAAATAGTGTCTCACCTCAACTAAGAATCTCTTCCTTTTTTGGTAATCAAATCAGGGGGAAAAACATTGTCTACAAGGTAGTTCACAATGTCGACATACCAAGGGGCTCTGATTTGTTCGATGGTCATTAGTTGTTCTTTAGGAAAGGAGTCATTAATCACATCATTTTCATTAGTGTTCACCATAATCCTTGAAAGATGATCTGCAAAAAAATTCTCTGATCCTTTTTTGTCTTTAATTTCCAAATCAAATTCTTGTAAAAGCAGAATCCATCTGAGCAAACGCGGTTTAGTTTCTTTTTTCTGCATCAAGTATCTTACAGCTGCATGATCAATATACACTACCACCTTGGAATTAATCAGATATTATCTAAATTTATCAAAAGCAAATACCATAGCCAATAATTCCTTTTCAGTGGTAGTGTAACTCTTTTGTGTCTCATCTAAAGTTCTATTGGCATAATGAATGACATAAGGTTTCTTATCTTTTCTTTGCCCCAAGACTGCTCCTACTGCATAATCACTAGCATCACACATGAGTTCGAAGGCTAGATTCCAATCTGGGGGCTGAATGATGGGTGCTGAAACCAAAGCTTTCTTCAATTCTTGAAAAGCAGATAAACAATTCTCATCAAAAGAAAATTTAACATCTTTACAAAGTAAATGTGTAAGAGGTCTAGCAAGTTTAGAGAAATCCTTGATGAATCGCCGGTAGAATTCTGCATGTCCTAGGAAGCTTCGGACTTCCTTCACAGTAGTGGGCGGCTTCAATTTGTCTATTACCTCAACTTCAATTCCTCTTTCTGAGATTAAGTGTCCCAAAACTATCTCTTGCTTAACCATGAAATGACATTTTTCCCAATTAAGCACAAGGTTAGTTTCTTCACACCTCTGTAAAACCCGAGATAAGTTAGCCAAACAAATATTAAAAGAGGAATCATATACTGAGAAATCATCCATGAATAATCCCATAAAATCTTCAATAAAATCAGAAAAAATAGCCATCATGCATCTCTGAAATGTAGTAGGATCATTACATAAACCAAAAGGCATTCTCCTATATGCAAAAGTTCCATAGGGGCAAGTGAAAGTGGTTTTCTCTTGATCATCAGGATGTATAGGGATTTGAAAAAAACCAGAATATCCATCTAAAAAGCAAAAGTGAGAGTGGTTTGTCAGTCTTTCAACCATTTGATCAATAAAAGGTAGAGGAAAGTGATCTTTCCTAGTAGCAGCATTCAGTTTTCTATAATCTATACACATGCGCCAACTAGTAACAGTTCTAACAGGAATTAGTTCATTATCCTTATTTTTCATGACAGTTACCTCTCCTTTCTTAGGAACACAATGTACAAGACTTACCCATTTACTATCCGAGATAGGATAGATAATACCTGCATCCAGTAATTTCAGAACTTCCTTTTTTACCACTTCTTTCATGGAGGGGTTCAGTCTTCTTTGGAAATCTGCATGTGGCTTGTGCTCTTCTTCCATCAAGATCCTGTGCATACAAAAAGAAGGATTAATTCCTTTCAAGTCATCAATAGAATACCCAATTACCTTTCTGTGAATCCTTAATTCCTAGAGAAGTAACTCTGTTTACCTTTTTCCAAGCTGTGCATAAACTATAACGGGATAAGTAGAATTAAGATCAAGAAACTCGTAATGAAGGTTATCAAGTAAAGCCTTAAGCTTTATTTTTGGAGTTTTTTCTTTTTCATCACAAGTTTTGCAATCTAGAAATTCATCAATTTCAGGTTTGGTTTCTTCCTTAAGAATAGAATTAGAATCATAATCAGAAGGTTCAACAAATAAATCATTAAGATCATAAATTACGTCATCTCCGTCATGTATACTACAACAATATTCAGAATTGGAAGGATTTTTCATGGCTTCATGCAAGTCATACTCGATCTTTTCACCCCCAATGTTAAGTGAAAGCTTACCATTTTTTATATCTATGAGTGCACCTGCTGTGGCTAATAATGGTCTACCAAGTATGATGGGGATTCTTGCATCTTCCTCCATCTTAAAAACTACAAAATCTGCTGGGATGAAATACTTACCTACTTGAACTGGCACATCTTCAAGAATCCCCACAGGATATTTAACCGAACGATCGGCGACCTGTAAAGATATTGAAGTTGGTTTAAGCTCTCTTATGTCCAACCTCCTACAAACAGATAATGGAATTAGACTCACACTAGCTCCCAAATCACATAAGGCTCAGTCAAAAGTCATACTACCAATAAAACAAGGGATAGAGAAACTACCTGGATCCTTCAACTTAGGTGGCAACTTGTTTTGAATAATAGCACTACATTCCTCAGTTAAAGCCACAGTACCATAGTCTTCTATTTTCCTCTTATTAGACAGAATTTCTTTTAAAAATTTAGCATATGTAGGCATTTGCAATAAAGCTTCAGTAAATGGAATGTTAATATAAAGCTTTTTCAAAATATCTAAAAATTTCCCAAATTGTTTGTCTAGTTTTTCCTGTACTAACCTTTGAGGAAAAGGTATAGGTGGCTTATATGGTATGGAAGAACTAGATTTAGAAATATCTTTCTGACCAAGCATATCACCTCTCGGTTCATCACCCTTATGAGGTGATAAACTGTTTTGGGATTGCTCATGTTCATAAGATTCTTCTAACCCTACTTCTTGGTCATGTTCATTATCAAGCCTTTTTCTATTGTTCTCCCTTCTCTCTTTTGGCTCCTCCAATTTCTTACCACTTCTAGTGACAACAACACTGCATAGTTCATTAGGTATCTGATTTTCTATGAGGTTCTTGTGGGTAGTTAAAGATTCTACTTGAAAGGCAAGTTGACTAAACATTCCTTTGAGATTTTTAATTTCTTTGTTTTGATTAGCCATAAACTTGTCAAGCAAAGATTCTGTACTAAAAGAATGTACCTCTTCCATTGGAGTTTGCAATTCCTTACTCTCATTCTTAGCATCATGACGACCATGTAACATTCCTTCTTCAGGATCCCATTGGTTATGATTCAAGCATATTTCTTCAAATAGTGCAAAAGCATCTTCCACGGTCTTACTCATAATAGCTCCTCCTGCAGAAGTATCAACAATTAGACGGGTATCACAAAGTAAACCATAATAAAATGTATGAATTAAAGTTCAATTTTCAAGGCTATGGTGCGGGCACTTCCATAGTAAATCATTGAACCGCTCCCAAGCTTTGTTAAATGATTCTCCATTTTTCTGTGCAAAGCTCATGATTTGATTTCTCAATCGGATTGTTTTACTTGGTGGAAAGTACTTCGTCAGGAAAGCATTTGACAATTGTTCCCATATAGTAAATGCACCAGTAGGTATACAATGTAGCCAAGATCATGTTCGGTCCCTAAGAGAAAAAAGAAATAATTTTAGTTTTAACGCATCATCAGAAACTCCATAAATCCTAATGGTATCACAATATTCAAGAAAAAGATGTAGGTGTTAATAGGGATCTTCAATTGGATCTCCTCCAAATTGATTCTGCTGGATCATGGTCAAGAGGGCAGGATTAATCTTGAAATTATCGACTTCAATGTTGGGTTTGACAATGCTAGAGTGTATTTCTGGTAGCTTGGAGGCAACATAGTCCATAAGTAATCTCTGTCCTGCTATTGGATTTAAATTTCCTGTATAGTCTAAAGCAGACAGATTAAGTAGCTCAAGCAAACAGAGAAGAACAAAAAGATAAAACATAAATTAAGCCTAGTCTAGCAATACTCTCAATATTTTCAATATTGACAAAACTAAGGTCCCCGGCAACGGTGCCAAAAACTTATTGTGATTCGAAAGGACACACTTTTAAATACAAGCAGGTAGACTCGTTTCAGGGGTCGCGGCGAAAGGTATTGGCATACAGGGCTATTGTCACTCCCTGGCACGGCTCCAAAAACTTGTTGTCCCTAACTTGTAGTGTCCGCAAGTGCACGGATACTCGAAGTAATAAAGAAAATATCGATCCCACAGAGACCTATGCTATCAAATACCGAATAATTGATTTCTTCCTATCTAGGCAATCGAATAAAAAAAAGCAAGCAGAGAGCGAAAACACACGGGAAAATAATATCAGAGAGAAATTGGGACTAGGGTTTTGTTCTCTTGGATTTTCATGACTAGATATATAAAGATGTTCATCAATCAAATTCTAATATGATAAAGACTTAATTTACTTCAAAAAGGATTATCTCACTTTCGTGCAGATAACCATGCAGAGATAAATCCTCACTTTCACGCAAGATTTATCCCAAGCTGAGGATAAGTAAATCATCAATCAAAGAACTCAAAGATCACTTTCGTGCATCCGAGTTCTAAGTTGATTGCCTCGAGTGGAATTTCGAGGATCACTTTCGTGCATTCAAGACTCAACACACATTTTACCTATGGTTCTCCAACGTTCCGATCCTCACTTTCGTGCAAGATCTCCACGTTCGACACAATAACTCAATCCTAGGTTCATAATCATCATCAAAGCAATACAAACAACTAAAATAAAGAAATAAGAATTTAACCTAATTTCTTAGTCTTTATTCCTACTAATCAATTTTATGGTTCCAAGTTCTCAAGCAAATCACCTTTCGGTCCTTATTTTGAAAACTCTAAATCATGATGACAAAAAGTAAACTAAGGAGAATCTTAGAGCAATGATCGCATAGGCAAAATTATCAAAGTAGAATAATCATGATGAAAGTGTAAAGTATCTAGTCATTAAGAAAATCGAAGGGAATTACTCCCCCTTGTCCCAAAATAAGTTTAAGCTAGCATGGTGAAGGATTTACAAAATACCATAATTTCATATGATCAAAAATCAACAAGAGAAGAGTTTTAGGAAAATACAGCACGGCTGTGAAATATTTCACAGCCGTAATTTGCAATAAAAGTGGTGAATAGTGGCCTCCCTCCTTCTTTCTTTGATTTCTCTTCCAATCGATCTCCTTTCGTTCTGAAACTTCTGGCACGTTGTCTCCTACACCAGGTGAAGCTTCGGTATGAAAATCATGGCCGGAGATGCCCTGGATTCGTCGCAGCGGCGGAACCCTAGGCAGCGGCGTGAATTACGATTTCTCCCTCGACAATGGATGAAATTTGGGGCTTTTGGTGTGTTCGTCTTCCTCCCCTCCAAAGCTCCCCATCCTCTTCTTACGGCATCCAATGTAAAGCTCTGGATCACCCGCAATCATCTCCGCAAAAATCGGGTGTCGAAATTGACCTAGGAGTCGCGTTTCAAACATGAAATACGGCAGTGTAATAGTTTACGACGCTGCCGTAAAATCGCTCGAGTGTTCTGTTCTGAAAGTGCTGGGAAATACGGCACCGTAAAATACTTCATGGCACTACCGTAAAATTGGCAGATCCTCTGCTCGAAAACGTCTGGAAACTACGGCCCGTAATATGGTTTACGGTAGTGCCGTAAAATCGGTGAAACTTTCTGATCTGAAAGCGCCCCAAAATATGGCCAGTAAAATGGTTTACGGCAGTGCCGTATTTTCAACAAAATTTTCTGTTCGGAATTTCTCCAAATTACGGTAGTGGCTCGATATTACGGTATCGTACGAAAATACGGTACCGTAATATATATTACGGCACTACCGTATTTTGGGGAGTTACTCCGTTTTGCATGAAATTTATCATGTATCTTCTTCTTGATGATGAGAATTCTTCTATGGGTCTGATTTTGCTCGAAGACACTCCAAAATAATGTTTTTTTGCCTGAAAATCATGAAAAACTAAAATAGAAGTAGACTTTGCAATATTTGATGAATTCAGCATAAAAACAAGCAAAAGATCCTCAATTTAGCATGAAAAGATATCTAAAATGATACAAAATATACTATATATTTTGGTGTCATCAGCATTGCAATCATATAAGACATGCTGCACCAGAAACTCAAGGACCCTGGTAGTTTCTCCATACCGTGCTAGATTGGGGAGATGACATTTCAACGAACCCTATGTGATTTGGGAGCGAGCGTTAGCCTTATGCCCCTCTCTTTATGCAAAAAGCTGGACTTGGGTGTCACACCCCTAAAGGATGGTAATTTCATTACATAAAAATTTTGACAATATGTGTCTAGGATCAAAACATGATAACCTGATCAACATAACTTATAAAATTTACTTTCCATCATCTAAGAGATAACAACAATTCAAATAATCATTCAAAATTTCTTATTCTATTAATCAAAATCCTTTTACATCATAAAAACCATATATCTTATTTCAAAACCATAGTATTTATTCAATATAACTCACACTTATATTACAAACATCAAAATGAATATCATACATGAGTCATTGAACTTTACATGCTCAATATTTCACAATCATATTATCTCACACACAAGTCATGGATCTTCTCACACTTATCATACAAACATACTAACAACTTCATACATTACTCATTAATGTTTACATGCTCAAAATATAAAACCACAACTCATTATCTTTTTTAAATCGTCCACATTAACTTGTAGCCCAAAGCTAACCTGTAAAGAGGTTAGAATGCAAGGATTGAGCAAGAATGCTCAGCAAGCAATTAAGATGCCAAAAAGGAGAAGTATTCATAATAGATCTCCACATGGTTCCATAAGTAATATCAAATGGAAACATAATAGTGACATAATAAGCAATAGTGACATGGTAAGCAGCAATAGTGACATGATAAACATAATACCATGGTAAGCATATCACAAGATAGCAATCCAAAGAGGTATATACTTACATGGTAAGCAGAAAGATCACAAAGATAAATCAACCCAAAGATACATATCATACACAGCATAGTGGGAAATCACAAATAACATAAATGTTCCACGTCTGGAAGCATATTCCACCCTCGTCAAAGTGAAACTCAAACATATGCCAGCTGGAGCTGTCATGGCTCCCCATATCAAATATAGTGGGATTCAAGAGGTGGCCCCCATTATTGCTAATGTGGCACTTTGTTCCATGTAGCACTTTGTTCCACAACTATCAATCTCTTCCCATTTCTAGGCTCATAGTCTTTTCCCTTTCAGGCTCATAATCAGAGATAGTGGGATTCAAGAGGTGGCTCCCATAGATTCAAGAGGTGGCCCCCATTATTGCTAATGTGGCACTTTGTTCCACAACTATCAATCTCTTTCCATTTCTGGGCTCATAATGTTATTCCCACTAGCATTCATACATTAACAAATGGAAACATACCAAAATGGGTTTATTGATATATGTATCAAACCCTCAAAGATGTGAATCTTAAAGTTCATACATGAGATACATGTTGTTGATATACTCATTTCCAAATGGAAGAGACATAAGTATCAATAAGCTCCACATAGAAGACCATATATGGAAGATACACATACGAATGGTCATATAACCCAAAATCAAAGTGTTGGAGCTTGTTTACCATGAGCATTACATTCTTTATAAAATACCATTTGGTATGATATTTATGTCAAAACAAAGGTTTTCGAATCTAGTTTTCAGAAAAACAAATTTGACTTAAAATGGAGCTCAATACATGAAGTTACGAGCTTTGAAGTAGCAAGAGGTCAGAATCAGGACAATGATATTTCCAGATTTAAAGGGTTAAGTTCAAAAATCCAGTATAATTTCATTTCGGATCCAAATCATGCCAATAAAGGCTCCAGGTGTAGGTTAATTAGCCTACTTGATATACAAATGAAAATTTGGTAGCACTACTAACACAAAATCTGGACATATAGCTCACTCACTAGATAAAGGTCCAAAGAGCAAAAGCAGATTTTCTGGGTCAGATTGGGATGAGGATACAAGGTCGATAATCTCTTCTAAAATACTCAATAGCTGACCCAAAAGAAAGATAATTAAGTCTTCTTTATAATGAATCTTATTTTATACGATTTGGATCATAGAGTCAAAAGTTATGATCATTTGAATGCAGAAAGGTCAGATTTATTTTACATACGGATTCATAGTTGTTTAACATAGCATTGATCATTCTTCCAAGGGCCGAATTTACCAAAAATCATAGAAATCAGAGGCAACATGAATTCATGAAGGAAGAAAAGATGAGTTCTCATAAATTTGAAGCAATAGGCAAAATATTACCAAAGAAAGAAGAAGAAACTTGCCAAAGAAGTTTACTCTCCACTTCTTTTCTCCTCTTTTCTTTCCTTTCTCCTTCCCTTTCCTTAGGGTTCGTTTTTCTCAGCTTAGGCACGACCAAAAGGATGAAAATCCTTATTTAGTTTTCATATTTATCTATTTATGCATGAAGGGATGAGGTGGAGGCATATGGTAAACCCAAGTACCATAAGGTGGCAAGGTGCTAACCCTTTTGCCCTTTGTTTTTAGCTCAATTTTCCCTTATGTCCTTTTGTCTTTTTAATTCAATTTCTCCTAATATCACAAATATATTTCTTCACCTCTTACTCTCCCCTAACTTCACAAATCCTCTTTCATTTTCAACACTTAGTACCCAAGTGTTGTGATCCGCAAGTGCACGGATACTCAAAGTAATAAAGAAAGATATCGAACCATAGAGACCTACGTGTTAAGTACCAAATAATTGTATTCTTACTAGCTAAGTAAATCGAATATGATGCAAGTGAACGATATAAAGGGTGAAAAGATAAATCAGAGAGATAAACTGGAACCAGGGTTTTATCCACCTTGATTTCAATGACTAGATATGAATAAAAGGTCGTCAGTCAAATCTTGTTATGAGAAAGACTTAATTTACTTCATAAAGGGATCATCTCACTTTCGTGCAGACAATCATGTATAGATCAATCCTCACTTTCATGCAAGATCTATCCCAACGCTAAGAATAAGTAAATCATCAATCAAAGAACTCAAAGATCACTTTCGTGTATCCGAATTCTAAGTTGATTGTCTCAAGCGGAATCTCGAGGATCACTTTTGTGCATCCGAGACTCAACACAAGTCCTACCTATGGTTCTCCAACGTTCTGATCCTCACTTTCGTGCAAGATCTCTACGTTTGACACACTAACTTAATCCTAAGTTCATAATTATCAACATGGCAATTACGTCACTAAAATCAAATAATTAAGAACAAACCTAATTTCTTACGGTGAGTTCCTATTTATTAATTTTAGGATTCCAATTCTCAAGCAAGTCACCTTTCGGTCCTTATTGTGAGAACTCTAAACATGATGACAAGAAGTAAACTAAGGAGAATTTTAGAATAATAATCACATAGGTAAAATTATCTTGACGAAATAAAAAGTATCTAATCATTAAAAATCAAAGTGATTACACCCTATGTCCCAAAATATGTCTAAGCTTGCATGGAGAAGAAAACACAATAATCCATAATTTCAGAAGATCGAAAATAAACTAGAAAGGAGGTTTTAGAAAAATACACCACGGCTGTAATACAAATTACAGCCGTATTTTTCAAGGAAACTCGCTGTGAACAGTGCCCGAGAGCTTCTTTCATTGATTCCTCCTCCGATTGAACTTCTTTTCCTATGAAACTTCTGGGATGTTGTCTTCTCCTCCAGGCGAAGCTTCTGCATGAAAATCATGGCCTGAGGTGCCCTTTACACCTCCCGGTGCGAGGCCAAACCATAGATGCCTCTCTCTCGATTGCTCCCTCAATACTAGATAAAAATTGGTGCTTTTTGTTCGTGTGTCTTCTCCTCTTTTAGACGAGTCCGCAGCAACTTTTCGAATTCCAATTTGGAGCTATGGATCAAAAGTTATGGCCCGAACAAGTTTCAGCTGCGGAAAACTCGCGATTTTGACTGGAAATTACGGCAGTGTGCTAGTTTTACGGCGGTGCCGTATTTTCATTCTGTGCACCGAAAGTCAAAATTATGGCCCGTAAAATGTTTCTCGATGGTGCCGT
The DNA here is from genome assembly GCA_027563935.2 of Costus lasius. Classification (NCBI taxonomy): domain Eukaryota; kingdom Viridiplantae; phylum Streptophyta; class Magnoliopsida; order Zingiberales; family Costaceae; genus Costus; species Costus lasius. The sequence goes on along the minus strand of CM050453.2, from coordinate 45,004,881 downwards.
AAAATCGGACGAGTTCTCTGGTCTGGATCGCCTGGGAAATATGGTACCGTAGAATAGTTTACGGCAGTGCCGTAAAATTAGCAAAGGTTTCTGTTCTGAAAGCGCTGAAAAATACAGCAGTGTAATTCTTTACGACAGTGCCGTAAAATCACAAAAACTTTCTGTTCGGAATATCCTCCAAATTACGGTAGTGTTCTGATTTTACGGTAATGTCTGAAATTACGGTGCCGTAAAATGGATTACGGCACTACCGTATTTTCCTGAGTTGCTTCGTTTTGCGTAAAATTTCTTGGGTGATGTCCTCTTGATGATGGTAACTCTTTCATGTATTTGATTTTGCTTGAAAACGCCTCAAAATAGTGCCTTTTTACCTGAAAATCATGAAAAACCAAAATAGAAGTAGACTTTGCAATATTTGATAAATTCAGCATGAAAATAGGCAAAAGATCTTCCATTTAGCATGAAAAGGTATAGGAAATGATACAAAGTATACTATATATTTTGGTGTCATCAAATACATAAGGCTCAAACTTTGCTTGTCCTCAAGCAAAAATCAAAAATTGATTAAAAGATAAACCTTTTCATGCTCAATAAATTTCGAAAATACAAACTATCAATGAAAAATTCCACCAATTGATTTACAAAACTTCAAATAAACATATCATCCTTAGAACTCAACCCTCTAGATCCACAATTCAATCAAATAAAACTTTGCAACTTGTATAATAAATAGAATTTTCAATCTCATGATTTCACCCAGTTTTAGTTCAAATCTATCATGCTTTTGTTTATAGGAATTAGGTTTCCAAGATCTTTTTCCACACATGATTTTTTTTCTCTCTTTTTTTTGTATTTTGTTTGTTTTTGTGAAGACGGCATGTACCCACTTAGATACACACTTTTTATTTTTTACTTCAACTCTTGTCTTCGGTACCACTGTCAATTTTACAAAGTGCCAAGTAGAGGAGTCTTATTATTTTTCACTCTCATTATTTTTCATGCATAGACTTCAACCCATGTCTTAGGTACCACTGTCAATTTTACATAGTGCCAAGTAGGGGAGTCTCTCACTATTTTTATGGATCTTGGATTCTTCCTTCCCAACAAATAGCAAAATAGACTAAATATCTACTAAGTTGATCAATTGATCTCAATTCTCAAATCATACTCATATGCTCATTTTATTTAAAGGAGTAGTTTCACCTTTAGATTTTTATTCCTCAAATAATACATCTACCCAAAATTTCATGCATCAACCCATGTCAAATTCCAAAAAAATAGATATGCATTGAAGAAATAAATTTAACATGATAGGTTTCTTTCTAATCACTATCGTGAACACATTCATCATCAATCAATCAAGTCCTCAATAATATAAAACAAGAATATACTCATCATCACCACAAAACCTCATTGAAAAGAAAAATAAGCATGTGAAATAGAATAGCAGTGGCGGCGGTCACAGAGGTGTAGAAGCATCAACCTCAACAATCATGAGATGTAAAGTGATATATTCACATAAGGCTCAGACAATGCAAAGGATGTAAAGTGATAGAGCTAAGAGAAGAAAAGTGTAGACAATCATATCAAATCAAATAATCAAAGGGAAGTGCAAACAATACTCACAAAACTATATAGCAGGTTCTGACCGAAAATACATAAGGCTCAGATCAAAAACAGTGTCGGGGTAGATGCTGCAAGGTCCAAAGATGTGCCTTTTTTAAAATTTTACCTGCAAATTTAAGGTACATAAGGCTCAGTCTAAAAATAATAATGATAAAAATAATTTTCTCAAAGAAGAGTCAGAGATGTCACTAGAGGTCTGAAGAAGATGCAGGTGGAAAGAGTCGAGCAGGCAAGATGCAGAGGGTGAACAGAGGCTAGCTGAAAAGCTGCTGTCAATGATGATGATGCCGACAGTAGAGTGAGTAATCTCTAGTGGCCTGCTAGAGATCACAGTCCTGGAGGTGAGATCGTCGGCCAGTGGGTGTGAGAGATAGCTCTGCAAAAATAGAAAATTAGTCACTAATGAATATTCTACTACATAAATAAAATAAATGGAATAAGAGGCAGCAAAAGAAGTAAGAATCTGTAGATGGTATAATCCAGTGTCAACGGTTGGATACAGTGATGTCAGAGGCAGATGCAGTGGTGGCTAGAGGTGGAAGACAGTTGCTCTTGAAGATTTCTGAATCTGGATGCAAAATAAGCAATAACTGGTAGAAAGCAAACTGTGCAGTTTTTGATTTTTTTTATGAAAAGTAGCCATACCCTAGAATAAAATTTAATGATCCAAATAGAAAATGGACAGAACCAAGTTGTAGAATAATATATGTTCTTTCAGACGTATGAAAATTAAAGGATTAAAATCTGTCAGGAATTTAGGGTATCAATAGAAAGAAGGCTACTCAGATTACAAAACTGCAAAAACTGCACAAAAATTAATCAAATTCGAAAAGTTACCATGTGTCCTAGAATGATCAGAAAATATTTTCATGAAAATAACTATTCCACGAGATAGAATGACACACGTTCTTTCAATTCCAAGTGAAAAATCTGGTTTTCAAGTCACCGAAACATCTTAAAAAGTGGCAGCAAAAGTGCTAGTCAGAACAGTCAGAAAAAAACTGCTGCAGAAATTAATCATAATCAAAAAGTTGCTATGTATTTTAGAATGATCCATGAACTTTAAAATTCAGAAAAAATATCCAGATGATAGACAAAGATGAGTATTTCGATGTTGTGCCAAAGATCAAAATTTTTCTTAACCTGGTTTCTTAAAATCGTAGCGAGAAAACACCTACTCAATAAGCAGGAAGCAGCTCAAAAATACGGTACCGTCAACAATATTATGGTAGTGCCGTAAAATACCAAAAACTCTCGGGTGGAAATCAGATCAAAAATACGGCACTACCATAATCTGCTTTATGGTGCCGTATTTTGCACAAAATTTTATTTTCCCTGCAAAATAAAAAGAAAAATTAATTCTAAAAATAAACTAAAATAAAAGCAACTAAAAAAAGCAAAAGTGCTTGGGTTGCCTCCCAAGAAGCACTAATTTTAGGTCCATAGCTTGACCAAAAATTAAAAATCATGGTGAAGCAGGTGAATTAGTTCCAAAGTAGATAGCATGTATTTTCCTCCTTTTCCTTTGTCTAAAAAGATTACCCACTAATCCAAAACTCCAGAATTTCATGTAAATCACAATCAAAGTGGCTTTCTCAAATATGTAGAAATCAAAATCAATATATTCAATAATCTTCCTATGTTTGTCAGAGAGTAAAATCATTAGTCCTTTCTTCAAATTTCTGTCTTTAATTGTCATAGGACTTTCATCAAAAGATATAAGCATTGGGTCATCAAAATAATGTTTATGTCTTTCATTAGATTCCTCAATAAAGCACAGTTTTTCAAATACTTCAGAAATTCAACAGTAGATATGGGCAAAATATTAGAGTGAGATACATCAATATTCATAATGTTTAAATCTTTTTCAAGTTCCTCATGCTTATCATCAAATAATTTATCTATTTCAAAGTTATCATCAAATGCCAGATGAGATTTTTCAAAATCAGTCCCCTCATACCTTTCCACAAATAATTCATCATCAGAAGAATCAAAATCAGAATCATACAAAAAATCATAATGAGATTTGTCAATGTTCACAACATAATTAATAGAATCAGAGTCAACCACAAAAGACTTATCATCAATTTCAAAATTTTTACCCAAATCAGATTGAGGTACATGAATATCACAATTTTTAAACTCATCAGATTTAACCATAAATGATATATTATCAAAAGCATCAATTTCATCACAAGAGGGTTTTTCAATTTCAATTTCCTCAACTTTTTCCAATAATACATTATCAAAGAAATCAATTTCAGAATTATCAAAATCAGAGTGAGATGCATTAATGTTCACATAAGGCTCAATCTCAAAACAATCATAATCAGTGGGGGAATTTTCTAAATCAACTTTCTCAGTCTTCAAATCGAACTCAAATAAACAATCTTGTTATGCTATCTAGGTTTCTAGCATGTCATCCAACCTAGAATTGATTTGTTTGAAGGTCTCATTCAAATCTTCATTTTGTTTTACTTGGGTACTCAAGAACTTTTCAAACATTATCTCTAAGCTAGATTTTTCAGTATCTTCAAAGTATGGTTCAGAAACGTGATTTGAGCAATCATCATACAAAGAAGTTTGGCTTTCCCATCTAGAATACAATTGATAAGATTCTTCCCATGATAAATTAGGATTTAAAATGGACAATCAGAGGAACAATGATCAAAATATCCACAGATATCACATCTAACAGGGGAACAAGATTTCATAGTAGGGTGCATATTAAAAGTGTCTACTTTTTGAGCCAAATAATCAAACTTATCTGCAACAGTGCACCATGAATCATCTTCATACCTTCCTTGTGGCATGTGTACCTCATCTCTTTCAGTTGCCCATGAGTAGTGATTAAAAGACATCTCTTCAAAACAGAAAGATTATCCAACACCAATCAATCAGAGAATATTTTTTTTCAGAATATATAAAAAAATAGAAAATATAAAACACAAGCAAATTCACAAATTTTAGAAATCGCAGTTTTGTCACAACTATGAAAATCCAAAACCTGCAAAAAGAAAAAACAAGGTTAAATCTAAAACAAACAAAACTTAGTCTAGCAATACTAACAACTATTTTGATATTAACAAAACTAAACCCCGGCAACGGCGCCAAAAACTTGTTGTGATCTGCAAGTGCATGGATACTCGAAGTAATAAAGAAAGACATCGAACCATAAAGACCTACGTGTTAACTACCAAATAATTGTATTCTTACTAGCTAAGTAAAACGAATATGATGCAAGTGAACGATATAAAGGGTGAAAAGATAAATCAGAGAGATAAACTGGAACCAGGGTTTCATCCACCTTGATTTCAATGACTAGATATGAATAAAAGGTCGTCAGTCAAATCTTGTTATGATAAAGACTTAATTTACTTCTTAAGGGATCATCTCACATTCGTGCAGACAATCATGCAGGGATCAATCCTCGCTTTCGCGCAAGATTTATCCCAACTCTAAGAATAAGTAAATCATCAATCAAAGAACTCAAAGATCACTTTCGCGCATCCGAATTCTAAGTTGATTGTCTCAAGCGGAATCTCAAGGATCACTTTCGTGCATCTGAGACTCAACACAAGTCCTACCAATGGTTCTCCAACGTTCTGATCCTCACTTTCGTGCAAGATCTCCACGTTTGACACACTAACTTAATCCTAAGTTCATAATTATCAACATGGCAATTACGTCACTAAAATCAAATAATTAAGAACAAACCTAATTTCTTACGGTGAGTTCCTATTTATCAATTTTAGGATTCTAATTCTCAAACAAGTCACCTTTCGGTCCTTATTGTGAGAACTCTAAATATGATGACAAGAAGTAAACTAAGGAGAATTTTAGAATAATAATCACATAGGTAAAATTATCATGGAAAAATTATCTTTGACAAAATAAAAAGTATCTAATCATTAAAAATCAAAGGGATTACACCCCATGTCCCAAAATATGTCTAAGCTTGCATGGAGAAGAAAATACAATAATCCATAATTTCATAAGATCGAAAATCAACTAGAAAGGAGGTTTTAGAAAAATACACCACAGCTGTAATACAAATTACAGCCGTATTTTTCAAGGAAACTCGCTGTGAACAGTGCCCGAGAGCTTCTTTCGTTGATTCCTCCTCCGATTGAACTCCTTTTCTTCTAAAACTTCTGGGATGTTGTCTTCTCCTCCAGGTGAAGCTTCTACGTGAAAATCACGACCTGAGGTGCCCTCTACGCCTCTCGGCGTGAGGCCAAACCCTAGATGCCTCTTTCTCGATTGCTCCCTCAATACTGGATAAAAATTGGTGCTTTTTATTCGTGTGTCTTCTCCTCTTTTAGACGAGTCGGCAGCAACTTTTTGGATTCCAATTTGGAGCTCTGGATCAAAAGTTATGACCCGAACAAGTTTCAGCCACGAAAAACTCGCGATTTTGACTAGAAATTACGGCCGTGTAGTATTTTACAGCGGTGTCGTATTTTCATTCTGTGCACCGAAAGTCAAAATTATGGCCCATAAAATGTTTCTCAATGGTGCCATAAAATCGGACGAGTTCTCTAGTCTGGATCGCCTGGGAAATATGGTACCGTAGAATAGTTTACGGCAGTGCCGTAAAATCAGCAAATATTTCTGTTCTGAAAGTGCTAAAAAATACGGCAGTGCCATAAAATCGCAAAAACATTCTGTTCAGAAAATCCTCCAAATTACGGCAGTGTTCTGATTTTACGGTACTGTTTGAAATTACGGTACCGTAAAATGGATTACGGCACTGCCATATTTTGCTGAGTTGCTCCATTTTATGTGAAATTTCTTGGGTGATCTCCTCTTGATGATGGTAACTCTTCCATGTATTTGATTTTGCTTGAAAATGCCTCAAAATAGTGCCTTTTTACCTGAAAATCATGAAAAACCAAAATAGAAGTAGACTTTGCAATATTTGATAAATTCAGCAAGAAAATAAGCAAAAGATCTTCAATTTAGCATGTAAAGGTATAGAAAATGATACAAAATATACTATATATTTTGGTGTCATCACCAAGTTCTTCCATAAGGTGAAGCACTACAATAAAAAGATCATATTACATACCATTAACCACAAAAAAGTACAAATGGCCATTTTTTTTTTCTTTTTCCTTTAATTTTGAGGGTATTATATTTCCTCCTCTAAAGTTGTCATACCTTGAGTAACAAAAAGATGTGGGTTAACTTTTCTCATTTCTTCCTCTAACTCCCATGTTGGTTCTTCAAAAGCATGATATTGGCAAATAACTTTCACTAATGGTATTACTCGATTCCTTAAGATCTTCTCTTTTCGATCCACAATCTTTATAGGCCTTTCAAGGTAGGATAAGTCTTGATCAATCTGAATGGGCTCATAATCAAGTATGTGAGATGCATCATGATGGTACTTTCTCAACATGGAAACATGAAATACATTATGAACCTTGGCTAGGGATGGTGGTAAAGCAATCCTATAAGCAACAGAACTAATCTTTTCCAGAATTTCAAAAGGGCCAATGAATCTTGGACTTAATTTGCCTTTTTTTTCCAAATCGTATTACACCCCTAGAAGGAGAAATCTTTAAGAACACATGATCTCCAACTTAAAATTTAATGTCCTTTCTTCGCTAATCAGCATAACTCTTTTGGCGACTTTGTTCAACTTTTAATTTGTCTTTTATCATATGTATCTTATCTGTTGTTTCTTGCACTTTGTCAGGCTTTAAGATCTTTCTATCACCAACCTCTTCCCAGCATAAAGGTGTTCTACACTTCCTTCCATATAAAGCTTCATATGGTACCATTTTAATACTTGAGTGATAACTGTTATTATAGGTAGGGGTGAGCATAATTCGGTAAAAACTGAATTTACCGATTTACCGATCGGTAAATCGGTAAATCGGTTCAGTAAATGAGATTTTGATTTTCGGTTCGGTAAGAATATTTAGGTAATTCGGTTTTCAGTTTTCGGTTCGGTAATTAAGTTATTGGTTCGGTAATTTACCGATTTACCGATATATATATTATTATATAAAAAATAAAATTTTATTTATTAATTTTTAATTTCTTATCGGTAATTTACCGATTTACCAATCGGTTTTTACCGATTTACCAATCGATTTTTACCGATCAATAATATTTTAATTGAGTAATATTTTAATATTTTAATAAATTTTTTAATAAATTAATTATATAAATATTTTAATATTTTTTAATCTATAAATCGGTAATTTACCGATTTACCGATCGGTAATTCAGTAATTTACCGATCGGTAAATACCAAGTTCGGTATCGGTTTCGGTAATAGGTTTTTCGGTTTCGGTAAATCGGTTTTCGATAATTCGATTTTTGGTTTTTCGGTTTTTACCGAATGCTCAGCCCTAATTATAGGTGAATTCAATGAGAGCAAGATCATTATCTCATTCACCTTTCCACTCCATAACATAAGCCCTAAGCAAGTCTTCAAGTGTTTGTATGGTTCTTTCAGATTGCCCATCAGTTTGAGGATGATAAGCTGTACTAAACTTGAGCTTGGTGCCCAAAGCTTCATGTAATCTTTGCCAAAATCGAGAAAGAAATCTTGGGTCTCTATCAGATACTATCTCAATTGGAACACCATGAAGTCTAACTATTTCATCAATATAGAAACTTGTAAGTTTATCGAGGGAGTATGTCATTCTAATTGGTAAGAAATGTGCAACTTTTGTCAACCTATCCACAATCACCCAAATGACATCATGTTTCTGAAATGTTAATGGAAAACCAGAAACAAAATCCATAGCAATGCTTTCCCACTTCCATTCAAGCACCTTTAAAGGTTGTAGTAATCCTCCAGGCTTTTGGTGTTCAGGTTTGATCAATTGACATGTTAAACACTTAGAAACATATTGTGCAATATCTTTCTTCATACCATCCCACCAAAAACATTTCTTTAAATCATTATACATTTTGATGCTACCTGGGTGTATGGAGTATTTGGACTTGTGTCCCTCTTCCAAAATCTTTTCCTTACTTTTTGAACCACTTGGAATACAAATTCTATCCCTAAACATTAATATGCCATCATCCTTAATATGATAATCTTGTCCCCAACCTTTCCCAACTTTCTCTCTAAGGCTCTTCAATTGGACATCATGCAGTTGTTCTTCTTTTATCTACTGAAGCAAATCTGATTGAACTTTGAGAGATGCAATTAGTATTTTTGGCTTTTGAGTAACTATCTTGAGATCCAAACCATAAAATTCTTCAAATAATTGTCACTGCTTTACCATTAAGCTTGCCATCAAGTTTGAAGACTTTCTACTAAGTGCATCAGCTACCACATTTGCTTTACCAGACTGGTAATGAATAGTATAATCATAGTCTTTCAATAAATCTATCCATCTCCTTTGTCTCATATTCAATTCTTTTTGAGTGAAGATGTATTTCAAGCTTTTGTGATCAGTGTAGATTTCAAATGTCTGGCCATACAAATAATGTCTCCATATCTTCAAGGCAAAAATGATAGCAACTAACTCCAAGTCATGTATTGAATAGTTTTGCTCATACACTTTCAATTGCCTAGAAGCATAAGCAATGACATGGCCGTTCTGCATCAAGACACAACTAAGCCCTTTTCTTGATGCATCAGTGTACACTACAAATCCATCATTACCCTGAGGAATAGTGAGGATTGGTGCACTAGTTAGTCTTCTTTTTAACTCTTGGAAACTTTCTTCACATTCAGCATTCGAAACAAACTTTACATTCTTTCTAATCAATTTAGTGAGAGGGTTTGCAATTTGTGAAAAACCACCTACAAACCGTCTATAGTACCCTACTATACCTAGAAAACTTCTCATCTCTACTACATTGGTTGGCCTTTCCCACTTTACCACTGCTTCTACCTTTTTAGGATCAACTGATATCCCTTCTCCTGAAATGACATGACCTAGAAAATTAATTGATTTCAACCAAAATTCACATATACTCAGTTTGGCAAACAACTTCTTCTCCCTCAATATTTCTAACACAAATCTTAAATGCTCTTCATGCTCTTGATCACTTTTTGAGTATACCAAGATATCATCAATGAATACAATCACACATTTATCTAAAAGTGAGTGAAATATTTGATTCATTAGATCCATGAATATGGCAGGAGCATTAGTTAACCCAAAGGGCATAACTAGGAATTCATAATGGCCATATCTGGTTCTGAATGCTGTTTTTGAAATATCGTCATTCCTGATCTTTACTTGATAATAACCAGATCTCAAATCAATTTTTGAAAATACTTGTGCCCCTTGCAACTAGTCAAACAAATCATCAATTCTAGGTATCGGATACTTGTTCTTACTTGTTGCCTGATTCAATTGTCCGTAATCAATACAAAGCCTTAAAGTATCATCTTTCTTTTTAACAAACAAAACTGGTGCACCCCAAGGTGAGACACTGGGTCTAATTAACCCTTTATCCAACAACTCTTGTAATTGCTTTTTCAATTCTACTAATTCTGTTGGTGTCATCCTGTATGGAGTCTTAGATATGGGCATGGTACTAGGAATGAGATCAATACCAAACTCAACTTCTCTATCAAGAAGTAAACCAGGTAATTCATTGGTAAATACATCTGGAAATTCTCTAACAATGGGCATCAACTCTAAATCAAGTGTAGGTTCTTGGCATTCCTTCACATGAGCTAAATAACATTCACACCCATTTTTGATAAGTTTAGAGGCATGCATAAATGAAATGAGAGATAGATGAGAATCAAGTTCAACACCCTTGATTTGCAATTGGATCTCATTAGGAAGATTCAAAGTGACTATTTTCCCATAACAGTCTACAGTAGCATGATATGAAGAAATCCAATCCATATCAAGGATAATATCATAATCTTGAACATTTAAAAGGATCAGATTTGCTGGAAATTCATATTCTCCCATTGGGATTAAACAAGAAGGATAAACAAGATCTGTAGTCAAAGACTCACCAACTGGTGTTGAGACACTCAACAAGAAATCAAGTTGTTTAGGTTCTTTTCCCAAGTGAGATACAAAATGAGGGGAAACAAATGATAGATTTGAGCCAGGATCAAATAAAACCTTTGCAACTTTATTTGGAAAAGGAATAATACCTTCAACTACTGACTTTGAAGCCTTAACATTTGGTTTAGCAATGGCATACACTTTAGCATGGGTTACTGGCTTTGTGGATGGTAAATCTTTCATTCTATTCAGTGAACAGTCTCTTGCTAGATGTCCATGCTTACCACAAGCAAACATGCACCAAAAATTCTATAGCATTGTTTAGTCTCATGTTTCCCTCCACAATTAGCACAAGAAAGAAGCCTTTGTGGGGGTCCAGTCATGTTCCTTATAGCTGGTCTAAATTTCTTATGACTAGCACCAACTTCATTTACTCTCTTTCTCTTGTTATCCATTTCTCTTGCTTTTCCCTTCTTGTTTCTCATATCTTGCATCTCTTCAATATCTTGTTCAACAATTGATGCTCGATCCACTAAGTCACCATAATTTCTAAGTTTTAAAGCTGAAATCCTTGTTCTTATACTTGGTCTCAAACCTCTTAGTTTTCTTTATCTCAGTATCAACCATGTGTGGGGAAAACCTTGATAACTCTATGAACTTAGCATCATATTGTGCCACAGAACGATTTCCTTGGATTAGCTGTAAGAATTCCATTTCCTTTTGATCTCTAATGTTTTCTGGAAAGTACTTTTCATAGAATTTCTCACTAAAAGAATTCCAAGTGATAGGTTCCTCCCTTGATTCAGATACTCTTTTGACCATTCTCCACCAATGCTCTGTTTCTCTTTCAAACATAAATGTTGCTAGTAATACCTTTTGACTATCTGAGTAGCTAGTCACTGAAAATAATTTCTCCATTTGCATAATCCACTTTTCTACCACATTTGGATTTGGACCACCACAGTCAGTTTTGTTCTAGCCCTCTATTTTTCATGATGCTCGCTGCTTTGCTCTAACATGTGACAACTGCCAATGAACTAGAAATATCTCAAAAGGAGATGAACTTCCCCTGAGCGATATTTTGGAAGTGGAAAAATTTGACGTGTGGGGGATCAATTTCATGGGACCCTTCCCATCTTCATGTGGTAAACAGTACATTCTAGTTGTTGTGGACTATGTGTCCAAGTGGGTTGAGGCTCCCGTAGAAGCCACTAATGACTCCAGGGTCATTATGAAGCTTATGAAGAAAACGATCTTCCCCAGATTTGGTGTTCCACGAGTTTTGATAAGTGATGGAGGTTCTCACTTCATAGAGCAGCGATTTGGAGCCCTCTTAAAGAGGTTTGGAGTAAAGCATAAAATTGCCATGCCCTACCATCCTCAGACTAGCCGTCAGGTAGAGGTTTCAAACAGAGAGATCAAGCAAATACTAGTGAAGATCATATCCAAATCTAGGAAGGATTGGGCACTAAATCTACCTGATGCTCTATGGGCTTATAGGACCGCATACAGGACCCCCTTCGATATGTCTCCTTTCTAAATTATTTATGGGAAATCTTGTCACTTACTGGTTGAAATTGAGCACAGGGCATTTTCGGCCGTCAAGCAACTCAACTATGACTTCAAGAGTGCCGATGAGAAGAGGAAACTCCAACTGGATAAACTAGAAGAGATGTGCCTCTTTGCATATGAGAATGCCAATATTTACAAAGCACGGACCAAACATTGGCATGATAAGCACATCTTGAAGACGGAGTTCCATGAAGGTGACAAAGTATAGCTATTCTATTCGAGATTGAGGCTTTTTCTAGGAAAGCTACAGACACGATGTTCTGGTCCTTTTGTGGTGCAACATGTCTGACCTTATGGCGCCATCACTATTTGAATAGAATGCACTGGAAGCTTTACTATAAATGGGCATAGACTAAAGCACTACTTCGAGGATGAGGGGGTTGAGAAAGGGGCTATTCTTACCCTTTCAGACCCTGTGGATTTGATGACTTAAAAACTTCTTATGGTTCAGTTATTGACCCTAAACTAGCACTCTTGAGAAGCAACCCAAGTTTCTATTTTCTTGCTTGATGTTGAGTTGATTTTTAGTTATTTTAGATGAACTCTATGGTTACTTAGTTTAGTTTAGTTTTTATTGAGTTTTGATTTAGAATTTTTGCTGATAGTGGCTTCTTTTGTGACGTAGGAATTACTGGGAGAGCAGGCTATTGAAACTGGTATTTTTGTACGGTACAGTGAACTTCATGGGTAGGTGAACACATCAGCGTTCACACGTGAAGTCTACTATAGATGGCAAAAAACTAGCTTTTCACAGAGGAGATCAAGGCCAGACAATGAAGTTGGTGATTAGGCATGAAGTATACTATATTGGGATGTCCGACTTGCAGCACGGCGGGTGAATATTTTGGGGTTCACCTGTGAAGGCTACTGAATGTGAGCAAAGCAGATTTTATATAGAAACTTCACGGGTGGGTGAACACATCGGTGTTTGTTGTGTCCGCAAGTGCACGGATACTTTGAAGAAATAAAAAGATATTGAACCACAGAGACCTACGTGTTAGGTACCGAATAGTTATTTTCTCACTAGCTAAGCAAACCGAATATGATGTAAGCAAATGATCGGAAAGTATACGAAGAGTCAGAGAGAAAAGTTGGGACTAGGGTTTCATCCACCTTAATTTCTGTGACTAGAAGGAAATAAGTGCATCGTCAGTCCACTCTTATTATGATAAAGATATAATTTACTTTATAAAAAAATCATCTCGCTTTGGCGCAGACAATTTATAAAGAATCAATCCTCACTTTCACACAAGATTAATTCAATGCTAAAGATAAGTAAATCATTAAAAAAGAAATCAAATATCACTTTCATGCGTCTAATCTCTATGTCAATCATCTTAAGTGAAAACTAAATACTTTCATACTTTAACTCCACATGTTCTACTTAAGGTTCTCCAACAATCTGATACTTAATTTCTTACGATATCTTCATGTTTATTTCAATAATTCTTCCTAGATCAGATTATCAACAAGGCAATAAACTTCTAAAATCTAGAAATAAGGACAAACATAATTTCTTACGATTAGTTCCTAAATCTCAATTTTAGGGTTCCAAGTTCTCGCAAGTCACTTTTCAGTCCATATCGCAAAAAATCTAATACGTGCTGATAAAATGAAACTAGAAAGAATTAAAGGCAATCATCACATAAGTAGAATTATCATAACAAAAGTTCCCTGACGAGTCAAGGATCATCTAGTCATTATGAAACTAAGGGGATTACATCCGCTGTCCCAAAAGAAAGTTACGCTACCATGGAGTTAAAAATACAATAGAAATTCATTAAAAAAATTAGAATTCGACAGAGGGAGAATAGAAAAGTTACTGATTTCACGGGGGTGTAAAAATTTACACAGCCCCGTGATTTTTTTGCTCGGATAAACAATAAATGCTACAGTACCCGTGAACAATAAAATCGCAAACACTATTCCGCCCGAAACTTCTTTCTTTGATTTCTCCCTCGATTGTACTCCTTTCGATCTGAAATTTTCGGTGTATCATCTCCTCCTTGGGCGAAGCTCTCTTGTAAATTTCGCCACCTATGGTGGCCTCTACGCCTCTCGGCGAGAGGCCGAGCCCTAGCGATGCCTCTCTTGATTGCTCCCTTGATTGGTGATGAAATTCGATCCTCCTTGTCCTCAAATCCTCCCCTCCTCTTATAGAACGATCCCCTTTTTACAGATTTTGAAATCGTGCCCTGGATCTCTCTAATTTTACATTTCAAAAAATGGGCTCAAGAGGCGGCAGCGGAAGACTCAGGCAACAGTGTTTTTTTTAGAATTACGGCCCGTAATTTTCATTACGGCACTACTGTAATTTGTTCTTTGCAAAATTTCCATGAAATTACAGCCCGTGATAAATATTACGATTGTGCCGTAATTTCTTCTGTGGATTTCTAGGTCAAAATTATGGCCCATAAAAATTGTCATGGCAGTGGTGTAATCTGGGCAGAAAATTACACCCGTAAAATAAATTACGGCAGGGGTGTAATTTTTTGACTATCTCCAATTTGCATGAAATTGATGGGCAGCTTTGTCTCGACGTCTGGAATCCATTCGTGTGCTCAGATCTTTCAAAATCTATCAAAATATGGCACTTTTTACCTAAAAATGATGAAAAAATAATAAATGGTGTAGATTCCGCAATATTTGATAAATAAGACCTAAAAATAGGCAAAAGAGCATGAATATGACACAAAAGACCAATCAAATGACATAAAATAAATTATGAATTTTCGTGTCATCAATGTTCACCCATAGTATTGACTAGCCCAAATTCTTACAAAGAACTTCACGAGTGGGTGACCACATCGGGGTTCACCCATGCCTGCAAAGGGGCCGAAATCCTCCAGATTACTTCATGGCTAGGTGAATACACTCGTGTTCACCCATGCTTTTGAAAAAGCCAAAAACCCACATAGAGCTTCACGGCTGGGTAGACACCGCAGGGTTCATCTGTATTTCCAAAGCTAACCCAGTTGTATATATTAACACTTACAGCTAGGGTTTGCCCCAAACCTGTGTTGCTGAGTCACACGCTCTCGATCCCTTCCTTATTTTGTGATATCTTTACTTTTTGCTGCTTCCAGGTAGTTCTAGCTCCTGATCTCCCACTTCCCAAAGGTTAGAGCTCTCAATCATCGGATTTTGCAGCCGATTTGCATTCTTCTTCGAGTTTTCAGGTTCTTCTGCCTCTATTCATCCCGATCGCCGTTGATTCCCTGCTCTCCACCGATCTACTTCCAAACTTTCCTAGCTACCACCAGACTTTGCCACTAACCGAGATGGTACCTAAATGAAAGACCCTAGTCTCTCGGAGGTACGCCCCGCACTCTATGTCTGATTCCTCCACGGAGTGAGAGGAGTACATGCCTTCACCGCCGCCGCATAAACCTCAAACACAACCGTCAATGGTCCCTCCTGTGCCCTCATCTTCAAGGCATCCATCATCTTCCGCACGATAGTCGTAGCATCTAGCCCCGTCACCGAATGAGTTCGGCATTCAGTTTCGTAACGCCAAGTAGGAGGCACGTTATAACTTATTGGTGCAGCGGAAGGTTACCAAAACACGGTATTTGGACCCTGGTACACTAAACATACTGGGACTTCTAGATAACATGGAGTGGCTCTACTCCAACATTGGTTGGAACCAATTTTTTTAGATGGCCCACCCTACGTATATTGGGCTTACACTCGAATTTTTTAGTTCCATTAAAGTCCGAGCAAAGACAATCATCGACAACGATCCTAGATGCCTTACATTCAGGATGGGAAACATTGAGCATTCCATGACTTTGGCCCGACTACGCTGTGTTTATGGGTTCTCGGATGCTTGTACGCACAAGGTGCCCTGTGAATATTCCGAGAACATTTTTTGGGCAGACATCACTACTGAGTATAACTTTTCCGCTCGAGTTGCCCGGGCCTCCAGCATCAGCAATCCTACCTTACGCTATATTCATCAGGTCCAAGCGCACACCATTTTCTGACGTGGGGAGAGTGACGGTATGATCCATCAATCCGAGTTATTTTTCTTATGGGCCATGCTACATTCTTTTCAGGTTGATTATGGATACTACCTGGCGAAGCAGTTTAGTTGGGTTGCACATTCAAAGAAGGGGGCTATAGTTATGGGTGGTCTGCTCACCCCGTTGGCGGTCTCTTTGGGAGTCATCCCCTACGGTATATCAGAGGCTCGCAGCAACAATCAACTCGATATCGAATCGTGCGTTGCCATGAAGCTTCTAATCCGCCAAGATGACTCCTACTGCCTCACCTTTAAAGGGAGTTAGATCTCTCTCCCATTGCCTAACACTAAGCACACTACTATGCGCGAGAGGAGGAACTAGCGCATTCAGCCCGTCACCGACCTAGAGCCCGACCCTGTTGACCGTGCTCCCCATGCCCCTGATGCATTTCACTTTTGCAGGGCTTCTTCTACAGGGTCCATGATGGCCCTCCTTCAGAAGATGCACAAGGAGCAGCTTCGCAAGGGAGGGGAGCTATTTCGTCAAGGTGAGATTTAGGATCAGATGGACACTGCTTTACAGTATCTACATCAGGAGCAGTCCTAGTAGGGGACAGCAGCAGACCTTGGAGGCCGGCATGCAGTGACAAATCAAGATGATGAACTCTATTTAGGAGAAGCTATCCTCCTTATATGAGCGGCTTGCTTTCCTCTTTGCCGATAACATGGAGCGGGTGACTGATGATGACACCAAAATATATAGTATATTTTGTATCATTTTATATATCTTTTCATGCTCAATTGAAGATCTTTTGCTTATTCTTATGCCAAAATTACCAAATATTGCAAAATCTACTTCTATTTTAGTTTTTCATGATTTTCAGGTAAAAAGGCACTATTTTGAGGCGTTTTCAAGCAAAATCGAAGAAATAGAAGAGTTACCATTATCAACAGGAGATCACTGACAAATTTTACACAAAACAGAGCAACTCACCAAAATACGGTAGTACCGTAATATATATTACGGTACCATATTTCCATACGCTACTGTAATATCGAGCCACTATCGT
The DNA here is from genome assembly GCA_027563935.2 of Costus lasius. Lineage (NCBI taxonomy): Eukaryota > Viridiplantae > Streptophyta > Magnoliopsida > Zingiberales > Costaceae > Costus > Costus lasius. Next base: position 44,987,695 of record CM050453.2, on the reverse strand, counting down.
AATTTGGAGAAATTTCGAACATAAGATTTTGTGATTTTACGGCACTGCCGTAAAGAATTACACTGGCTGTATTTTCCGAACACTTCAGACTAGAGAACGCAAGTGATTTTACGGCACTGCCGTGAAATATTACACTGCCATAATTTGGAGCGCATTCAGAACACAATAAATTGCTAAAATTATGGCACAGCCGTAAAATATTTTATGGTACTATATTTTGGGTAATTTTTGACCAGAAAACAGCAAAGAAAATACGGCACTACCGTATTTTAAATTACGGTACCGTATTTATATGTGGACGCGTGAGCTTTTCGGACTGAAACTTGCGTGGACCATAACTTTTGATCCAGAGCTCCAAATTGAGATCTGAAAGATGCTATGGACTTGTCTTTACGAGAAGAAGACACAAGAAGTCAAACCCCTAATTTTTATACAGTATTGAGGGAGAAATCGACAAAGAGGTGCTTAGGGTTTGGCCTAACGCCGAGAGGCGTAGAGACCACCTCAGGTCGTGAAATTTATACTGAAGCTTCGCCTAGTGAGGGAGAAGATACTCCAGAAGTTTTAGATCAAAAGGAGTCCGATCGGGGGAGAAATCAACAAAACAGTGGGTTACGCCACTGTTCATCGCATTTCCAGCCTATTACGGTGCTGTAATTTCAATTACAGCACTGTACTTTGTAACTTTTCCTCTTCCCTTTCGTATTCTGATCATCTAAAATTATGGTGTATTGTAATTTTTTTACTATTCAAGCTTAAACTTTCTTTTGGGACAAAGGGAGTAATCCCCTTGATATTTCAATGACTAGATAATCTTTATTCTATCATGATATTTTTAGTATGGTAATTTTACTTAAGAGATTATTGTCTTTAATTGTTTCTAGTGTCATGTATTAACATGTTTTAGAGTTTTTGTGTATGGACTGAGAAGATGATACGCATAAACTTGGAACCCTAGAATTTATGGTAGGAGCTCATCGCAAGAGATTGGTTGTGTTCTTATTTTTAGATTTTAGATGCTTATTTCTTGTTGATGTTTTGACCTAGAAATTATTACTATTTTAGACATGAAAATATGCTAGAGATACATATTGAATTGTTCAAAAACCTTAAGTAAAACCTGTGAAACTAAGGTGCGAGAGTGCTTAGTTTTGCTTGAGATCTTGATACTGAGATGGAATGCACGAGAGTGATTCTTAATCTCTTTGATCAAAGTTTACTTATATTTAACATTGAATAGATCTTGCACGAGAGTGAGGATTGTTCTTTGTAAATTGACTGCGCGAGAGCGAGTTAATTTCTTTATTAAGTAAGCTATATCTTTACCATAACGAAAATAGATTGATGAACCTTTAATTATATCTAGTCATAAATATTAAAGTAGATGAAACCCTAGTCCCAATGCTTCTTCTCTGATATTTCACAGAATCTTCATATTGCTTACTTTTCATCATTCAATCGCTTAGTTAGTGAGAATACAACTATTTGGTACTAAACACGTAGGTCTCTATGGTTCGATATCTTAAATATTACTTCGAGTATCCGTGCACTTACGGAGGACAATAAGTTTTTGACGCCGTTGCCGGGGACCTTAGTTTTGTTAATATCAAAATAGTTGTTAGTATTGCTAGACTAAGTTTTATTTGTTTTAGATTTAACTTTGCTTTATGTTTTTGCAGGTTTTGGATTTTCACAAGTTGTGACAGAATTGTGATTTCTGAAATTTGTGAATTTGCTTGTCTTTTATCTTTTTCTATTTTTTTATATATTCTAAAAAAAATTTGATTGATTGGTGTTGGATAATCTTTCTGTTTCTATTCTAATTGTTTATACACAGGTGTTGTGTCCGCAAGTGCATGGATACTTCGAAGTAATAAAATAGATATCGAACCACAGAGACCTTGTTGCTAAGTACTGAATAATTGATTTCTTGCTAGCTAGGCAATCGGAAAATAGTGAATCAAACTATCGAAAAGAACATGGAGAAAATATCAGAGAAGGGATTGGGACTAAGGGTTCATATACATTAATTTCTCATGGCTAGATTAAGATAAGTGTCTGTCAATCCAATTTTATCATGATAAAGGTATAGTTTACTTCATAAATAAATTGTTTCGCTCTCGCGCAAACAGTCGTACAAAGAACCGATCTTCACTCTCGTGCAAGACCTGTTCAATGCTAAAAATAAGTAAACCATCAACTAAGAACTCAAGGATCACTCTCGTACATCCGAATTCTAAAGTTGACAACCTCAAGTGGAAACTCAAGATCACTCTCATGCATTAGAGTCTCAACACAAGTTTTACTCAAGGTTCTCTGACGACTCGATACTCAATCTCTTGCAGCATCAAATCAAGTCTAAAATATTAACTCAATCCAAAGAATCATAAAATCAATAAGGCATTAAATTTCTCAAAGAATTAGAATTCGAAGAACAACCTAATCTCTTACGATAATTCCAAACTCGATAATTCCTAGGGTTCCAAATTTCAAGCAATTAACTTCTCAGTCTATTTTGCAAAATTCTAAAACATGCTGATATTTATAAAACTAAGGAGAATTAAAGAGAAGTCAATCACAAAAGTAAAATTATCACAATAAAATATAGTTTGATAAAGTTAAGGCTTTCTAGTCATTAAGAAGCAAAGAGACTACACCCCCATGTCTCAAAGAAATATTAAGCTCCCATGAGGAAGAAATTACAATAAATCATGTTTCAATACGATAAGAAGTGAAAAAGAAGGAAGAAGAGTTACAAAACAAGGCTGTAATAAAATTATGTTAAGTCCCCTTCAAGGGGGAGCGCAAGGGGGTGAAACCCTAAAAGGGGGCGCACATAGAACTTTTGCAGCGGATGCAAGGGTTTCATAAGATCGCAAGTAAGAGCATATGATCAACTTAACCAAATAAGATCATACCATAGCCATTGTGTGGGTGTCGACTTGGAATCAAGAGAACAAAATAGATCTCCTCCAAACGGCGCGCACACAAGATGAAGTCGGCTACTCTTTGAGATCCTTGTGCTAGCAAGGTTCTTTCAAAGGTACTTGTGGTATGGAAGGGATGAGATGTCTCTTTCTTTGGCCGAGAGCTCCTTCTCAAAATCCACTCCTTCTCGTCAAACTCCTCTACACGAAAGTGCAAGGCATTGAAGCGAAGAGAGCAACGCATATGCGTTAGAGCGTTTTGAAAAAAGGCCTTCATGACTTACCATAAATGGAAGCCATGCGCCTTGATGATCTAATAACCGATCAAAACGCCTTGAGGCTTTGAACCATGCGTTCACACATGTGAACCGGTTCAAATTGGTCTGGTTCAAAGACCAAATTAGGCCAAGCTTTGGTCTAGATCTTCTATGAACCAAATGGCTCAAGATCTAACCGCACATCTCAAGATGCTCTTGATCTTACCGATCTAGCATCCAATCTCTCGATCGAAGCTTACCGATCTCAAGCCCTAACCAATCAAACATGATCAGACCAGATCTCACTTACAATCAGAGTTTAAATCCCTTCAAACTGAACCCAAACAATTCAGTCCACACGATCTGACTTAAGTAAGCCATATCATCAAATTGTGCGACCCTGAGGGTTTCCTTTAGATGTCGGTAACGATAACTTTCGTTATCACGATCTGTGAGGGGTATCTAGCAACACATCACTGTCTCCCGATATAAAGGAAATAGTCTTCCAAGACTACACCCAAACCACAGCACAAGTGTGAATCCACTTCACAAGGCATACATGATTCCTTTGCCACTGGATGTTCTTATTGGACAAGCATGTCAAGCCTGTAACTCCAATATGATGAGCATGATTAGACCAGATGAACATAGTCACCTGGGTATGGCCATACACTTTCTCAATCATATCATTTAGGGGGGCCCCTCTAGAACATCACACTCCTTAAACAAGGAGACGGCAATCCTATATCTATCACTAGTGTCCTAACCTGACTCATGATCATTATCCAAGATAGTCTATAACCATTATCTTTCAAATGATATTGAACTACCTCAAAACAATGACAATCATCATTTAGAAACACAAGTGATCTCAAGTCAGAGGACATGTGCCACTTGTTGCAAACAAGGATTATTCACATTGTGACAAGCAATTGAATATCCTAGTAGGGTCTGTCCAGTACATCCAATGTACCCATGAGTCTACATCTTATTCCATGCTCGAAGCATCCTATAAGATTAGAACACATATTAGTCTCAATCATATCAAGGCTGTCTCATGTTCACCAAGATATCTCGACTAAGGACATTACAGCCTGTTAGCCTAGCTGAACAGCATTGAGACATTATTCAGAAGCACACTCATTGCAGCAGACAATGTAACATACTGAATAACAACCATTGCCTTTATAAACATAAGAGTTTATATACATGATACTGATAGAGTCCCAAGGCCTCAAACATTAGCCTTAAGGACATACCCCAACAAATTAAAGCCCGTATTTGCCTTGAATAAGCGCTGTCACTGCTCTTTCGCTTATTTCTCCCTCGATCGGACTCCAAATGCTCTGAAACTTTAGATGTATATTCTCCTTCACCAGGCAAAGCTCTCTATCAAATTTCGTGGCCGGAGGTGATATGTAGGTTGAGAACCGATGAAACCTAGCACAGTCGCTCTTCTCTCAAATTCGCTGTGAATACGGGATAAAAATTGTTTCTTTTCCTTCGCATGTCTTCTCCTCTTAAATACGAGTCCGCTGCCTCTTTCGGATCTAAATTTGGACTCCTAAATCTCCGGAAATTGTGTTTCTAATTCTGCCACAAAAAACTCAGAGATCTGGGTTTGAAATTACGGTACCGTATGCTGAATACGGTAGTGCCGTATTTCGTTCTGTGAAATCTGGGCAGAAAACACGGCACCTGTATTTGCCCACGGCAGTGCCGTATTTGTGCCAAAACCTCTCTAGTCAAAATCGATGGAAAATACGGTACCGTGATAAAATCGGGGTGAAATACGGTAGTGCCGTATTTCTGCTGAAACTCTCTATTCTGGATCACCAAAAATTACGGTACCGTGTACTTCTACACGGCAGTGCCGTATTCTCGCTTAGGTCTTCTGGTTGAAATCAGCCCAAAATACGGTACCGTGAAAGTTCTGGGGCAAAATACGGTAGTGCCATATTTTTCATCTGGTTGAAAGCGGTAAAATACGGTACCGTGTAGATTTACACGGCAGTGCCGTATTTTTGCTAGGAGCATCCTTTTGACTTGAAATTTGATGGGTAGACTCCTCTTCATGGTTAGAATTCATTCATGCATTGAGATTGCTTGAAAACCGGTCATAATGATGTCTTTTTGCCTGAAATTGATTAAAAACCAAAGATGGTGAAGATTCCGAAGCTTTTGGCAAGAAAGGTATAAAAACAAAGCAAGAGAATAAGATTATGGCTCAAAAGACTACTGAATAAGTAGGAAAAACACTATGAAATTTGGAGTCATCAAACACATAAGGCTCAAACTTTGCTTGTCCTCAAGCAAAAACCAAAAATAGATCATAGGCATAGACTTTCTCATGAAGAATAAATTTCTAAAATACAATCACTAATGAAAAATCACACCAATTGCTTCATAAAATTTCAAATAAACATATCACCCTTTGAATTCAATTCTCAAGATCCACAACTTAATCAAATAAAATTTCGCAACTTGTACAATAAACAGAATATCAATCTCAAGACTTCATCTAGTTTCAATTCATAACTATCAACTTTTGTTTACAAGAATAGGATTTCTAAGATCTTTTTCCTCTCAAAATTTTTTTTTTTTTATCATCCACATTCTCTAATTCGATTACCACCTTTTTTCTGGTGACGAAGTTATAGTGCACGGGTCATATAACCAATGCAATAGAACTCATATCCTCTAATTGGAAAGAATTTACCAAGGATAGCGGAGTTAATGTGGATCAATCCCTCTCCATGGTATGCACCCACATAGACACATGTTTTTTTTTCCTTCTCTCTTTTTTCTCTTCCTCTTCTTTTTCATTGCTCTTTCTTGGAATTTTTTATTAGCACACTCAGAAGATACATCAGTTTCAAAATTAGAAGGTTCATCAAATAAACTATGCATGTCACAAATAACCTCATCATCAATTATTTCTATGCTACAACATGTCCCTGAATGTGATGCCCTTTTTAAAGAATCAGTTAAGTCAAATTCAATTAAATCACCACAAATATTAAAAGTCAACTTTCCCTTTTTTACATCCATGAGTGCTCCAGCTGTAGCCAAAAAAGGTCTACCAAGTATAATAGGGTTTTTTGAATTTTCCTCCATATCTAGAACTATAAAATCAGCAGGTATGAAAAACTTACCAATTTGAATAGGAACATTTTCTAAAATACCAACCGGATGATGAATCAGCAAGTTGCAAAGAAATTGAAGTTGGTTTGAGTTCTCCAATGTTCAGTTTCCTGCATACAGATAAAGGTATTAGACTAACACTAGCACCGAGATCACATAGGGCTCGGTCGAAAGTAACACTCCGAATAGAATAGGGGATAGAAAAGCTACCTGGATCTTTCAATTTGGGTGACAGCTTGTTTTGAATGATGGCACTACATTCTTCAGTTAAAGCAACAGTGCCATAATCTTCTATTTTTCTTTTGTTGGATAAAATTTCTTTTAAAAACTTTGCATATGTAGGCATTTGAGAAATAGCATCAGTGAAAGGAATATTAATATACAACTTTTTTAAAACCTCTAAAAATTTCCCAAACTGTCTATCTAACTTAGCTTGCACAATCCTTTGGGGAAAAGGAATAGGTGGCCTATATGGTGGCGGTAAACTAGTTTTAGGATCATCAACCTTAGAGGGCAAATCACCATCCTATGAAGGTTCATCCCCCTTAGAAGGTGGAGAGCTATGATGGGATGGGACTGCACCTTTGTAGGTTGTGATTCTAAAACAGTTTCACTACTAATTTCAAGTCCGGGCTCAACCTCATCATCATCAAATATTTCCCTAGGATCTTTCAATTGTTTTCCACTCCTAGTTGTGATAGCATTGCAATATTCCCTAGGGTTAGATTCAGGTTTTGCAGGTAATTTCCCTGGGGGTCTATATGAAGTACTAGCCTGTTGTGCTATCTGAGCTTCTAACATCTTATTATGAGCCATAACACCATCCAACCTAGATTTCATTTCTTTAAGGGTTTCTTCAATCTCATCATTCTTTCTTATCTGCTTACCCATGAATTTCTCAAACATCTCCTCTAAACTAGACTTTTGGGGTTGACTCTGGTTTTACTATCTCTGATTATACCCCCTATTCTCATTTTGCCCACTAGTTTGGTTATTACTTTTCCAAGATAGGTTAGGATGGTTTCTCCAACCAGGGTTGTAGGTATTGGAGTAAGGGTCATTAGATCTACCTTGATTATAATCCCCTACTTCATTCACTTGTTCCTCACCTTTATCAACTATAACCTTGCACTCCTCAGCATAGTGCCCACGGTTCCCAACTATAACCTTGCACTCCTTAGCATAGTGCCCACGGTGCCCACGGTTCCCACAAACATCACAAATGAAAAGTTCATGAGTACCCAAGCAAAACAAAGTGAAGAAATGCATGAGACCCTTAAACAAATGAATTCTAGGATAGATGATATATGTGCTCATACTGAAATGCTAGAAACCCAGATAGCACAACAAGATTGTTTATTTGAGTTTGATTTGGAAGCTGAAAAGATTGATTTAGAAAATTTCCCCTCTGATTTTGATTGTTTTGAGATTGAGCCTTATGTGAACATTAAAGCATCTCAATATGATTTTGGTAATTGTGAATTTGATTCTTCTGATAAATTATTTCAGGAAAAGATTGAGGAAATTGATTTTGAAAAACCCTCTTTTGATGATATTGATTCTTTTGATAATATGTCATTTATGGTTAATTCTGATGAAGGATATGAGGGGACTAATTTAGAAAAATCTTATTCTAGTTTTGTTGAAAAGTTTGAAATTGATGAATTACCTGATTGTGAGCATGAAGGACTTGAAGAAAATTTGGATATTGCAAATATTGATGAATCTCACCATGATGATGTTTTGCCCATTTCTATTATTGACTCATCTGCTTTATTTGAAAAATTATGCTTTGTTGAGAAATCTAATTTGAGACAGAAAGTTATTTTGATGATCCAATGCTTGTATCTTTTGATCAAAGTCCTATTACAATTGAAGATATAAACTTGAAGAAAGGACTTATGATTTTGCTTACTGACAAATTTAGGAAGATTATTGAATATCTTTTGAGTAGATTTGAAAACTTTGATTTTAATTTCTGCATATTTGAGAAAGCCATGTCAATCTTGATTTATATGAAATTTTGGATATTTAGATTAGTGGCTAAACTTTTTGGACAAAGGAAATGCAGAAAATTACATGCTATTTACTATGGTACCGATCCACCTGCTTCACCATGAGATTTGATTTTTGGTCAAGCTAATGACCTAAAAATTAGCGCTTCCTGGGAGGCAACCCAAGCACTCTTACTTAGCTTTGTTTCTTTTATTTTAGTTTATTTTTAGAAATAATTTTTCTTCTCTTTATGTAGGTGAAGACAAGTTTTGGCACATAATACGGCACCGTCGTAATTAGTTTTACGGTATCGTATTTTCGGTCCATTTTCGACAGAAAGTTTTGTGCTTTTTACGGTAGGGCCGTAATGTCTTTCACATGCCGTAATTTTGAGTTTTTTGACCTGAGAGTTCTTTGAAAAATACGGCACTGCCGTAAGGGATAACACGGTACCGTATTTTAAAGCTACATTTTGCTTATCTGACTGGGTGTTTTCTTGCTGCGATTTTAAGAAACTGGGCAGGGAAAAATTTTGATCTTTGGCATGACATTGAAGTACTCATCTTTGTCTATCATCTGGGTGTTTTTTCAGAATTTTAAAGTCTATGGATCATTCTAAAACACATAGCATCTTTTAGATTCTGATTAATTTCTGCTGCAGTTTTCTTTTGACTATTCTGATTAGCACCTTTGCTGCAAGTTTTTAAGATGCTTAAATAACTTGAAACCCAGATTTTTTGCATGGAATATGAAGAACATGTGTCATTCTATCTTGTGGATTAATTGTTTTCATGATTTTATTTTCTGATCATTCTAGGACACATAGCAATTTTTCGAATCTGATTAACTTTTGTGCAGTTTTTGTAGTTTTGTAATCTGATTAGCCTTCTTTCTGTTGATACCCTAAATTCCTGACATATTTCGATCCTTTAATTTTCATACATCTGAAAAGAACATATCTTATTCTACAACTTGGTTCTGTCCATTTTCTATTTTGATCATTAAATTTTATTCTAGGGTATGGCTACTTTTCATAAAAAATTCAAAAACTGCTTGGTTTACTTTCTACCTGTTATAGCTTCTTTTGCCTCCAGATCCAGAAATCTTCAAGAGCAACTGTCTTCCACCTCTAGCTACCACTGCATCTACTTCTGACATCATTGTTTCCAGCCATCGACACTGGATTATACCATATGCAGATTCTTACTTCTTTTGCTGCCTCTTATTATATTGATTTTATTTATTTTTGTAGCAGAATCTTCATTAGTGACTGATTTTCTATTTTTGCAGAGCCATCTCTTGCGCCCACCGGCTGACGATCTCACCTCCAGGACTGTATTCTCTAACAGGCCACTAGAGATTACTCACTCTATTGTCGGCACCATCACCATCATTGCTAGTAGCATTTCAGCTAGCCTCTGTTCACATCTGCTTCTTGTCTGCTCGACTCTTTCCACCAGCATCCTCTTCAAACCTCCGGCGACATCTCTGATTCTCCCTTGAGAAAATTATTTTTATCATTATTATTTTTAGACTGAGCCTTTTGTGTCTTAAATTGTACAGGTAAAATTTTCAAAAGGCACATCTTTGGACCTAGCAGCATCTGCCTCGACACTATTTTTGGTCTGAGCCTTATGTAATTTTGGTCAGAGCTTGCTATATAGTTTTGTGAGTATTGTTTGCACTCTCTTATTCATGATTATTTCATATGGTTGCATCTTTGATTTACTTTGAATGTATCACTCACTGAGATTTCTACTCGATGTGGTCTCTTGAATCTATCATTTTACACTTTTGACCATGATTGTTTGAGTTTGATACTTCTACACCTCTATGACCGCCGCCACTGATATTCTATTTCACATGCTTATTTCTCTTTTCGATGTGATATTTGATAATGATGATGAGTATATTTTTGTTTTATATTGTTGATGACTTGATTGATTGATGATGAATGGATTCAAATTCACGATTAGAGACAAACCCTATTATGTTAGATTTATTTCTTCAATGCATATCTATTTTTGAAATTTGACATTGGTTGATGCATGAAATTTTGGGTACATGTATTATTTGATGAATGAAATCTAAAGGTGAAGCTACTCCTTTAAATAAAATGAGCATATGAGTATGATTACTGAATTGATATCAATTGATCAACCTAGTAGATCTTTAGTCTATTTTGCTATTTGTTGGGAAATAAGAATCCAAGATCCATAAAAATAGTGAGAGACTCCCCTACTTGGCACTATGCAAAATTGATAGTGGTACCTAAGACATGGGTTGAAGTCTATGCATGAAAAATAATAAGAGATAAAAAGAATAAGACTCCTCTACTTGGCACTATGCAAAATTGATAGTGGTACTGAAGATAAGAGTTGAAGTCAAAAATAAAAAGTGTGTATCTAAGTGGGTATATGCCATCTTTACAAAAACAAACAAAATGCATAAAAAAGAAAAAAAAAATTATATGTGGAAAAAGATCTTGGAAACCTAATTCCTGTAAACAAAAGCATGATAGATTTGAACTGAAAACTGGGTGAAATCATGAGATTGAAACTTCTAATTATTATACGAGTTGCAAAGTTTTATTTGATTGAATTGTGGATCTAGAGGATTGAATTCTAAGAATGATATGTTTATTTGAAGTTTTGTGAAACAATTGATGGAATTTTTCATTGATGATTGTATTTTAGAAATTTATTGAGCATGAAAAGGTTATTCTTTTAATAAATTTTTTATTTTTGCTTGAGAATAAGCAAAGTTTGAGCCTTATGTTTTTTATGACACCAAAATATATAGTATATTTTGTATCATTTTATATATCTTTTCATGCTCAATTGAAGATCTTTTGCTTATTTTTATGCCAAAATTACCAAATATTACAAAATCTACTTCTATTTTGGTTTTTCATGATTTTCAGATAAAAAGGCACTATTTTGAGGTGTTTTCAAACAAAATCGAAGACATAGAAGAGTTACCATCATCAAGAGGAGATCACCTGACAAATTTCACACAAAACGGAGCAACTCACCAAAATACGGTAGTGTCGTAATATATATTATGTTACCGTATTTCCATACGCTACCGTAATATCGAGCCACTGCCGTAATTTGGAGAAATTCCGAACATAAGATTTTGTGATTTTACGGCACTGCCGTAAAAAATTACACGGGCCGTATTTTCCAGACACTTCAGACCAAAGAACGCAAATGATTTTACGGCACTACCGTGAAATATTACACTGCCGTATTTTAGAGCACATTCAGAACAGAATAAATTGCTAAAATTATGGCACGGCCATAAAATATTTAATGGTACCATATTTTGGGCAATTTTTTATGAGAAAACTGCAAAGAAAATACAGCACTACCGTATTTTAAATTACGGTACCGTATTTATACGTGGACGCGTGAGTTTTTCGAGCTGAAACTTGCGTGAACCATAACTTTTGATCCAGAGCTCCAAATTGAGATCCAAAAGAAGCTATGGATTCGTCTTTAAGAGAAGACAGCACACGAAGTGAAAGCCCTAATTTTTATCCAGTATTGAGGGAGAAATCGATAGAGAGGCGCTTAGGGTTCGGCCTCATGCCGAGAGGCGTAGAGACCACCTCAGGTGGTGAAATTTATACTGAAGCTTCACCTAGTGAAGCAGAAGATACTCCAGAAGTTTCAGATCGAAAGGAGTCCGATCGGGGGAGAAATCAACAAAACAATGGGTGACGCCACTGTTCATCGCATTTCCAGCCTATTACGGTGCTGTAATTTCGATTACAGCACTGTACTTTGTAACTTTTCCTCTTCCCTTTCGTATTCTGATCATCTAAAATTATGGATTATTGTAATTTGTTCACTATGCAAGCTTAAACTTTCTTTTGGGACAAAGGGAGTAATCCCTTTGATATTTCAATGACTAGATAATCTTTATTCAATCATGATATTTTTAGTATGGTAATTTTACTTAAGAGATTATTGTCTTTAATCGTTTCTAATGTCATGTATTAACATGTTTTAGAGTTTTTGTGTATGGACTAAGAAGATGATACGAATAAACTTGGAACCCTAGAATTTATGGTAGGAGCTCATCGCAAGAGATTGGTTGTGTTCTTATTTTTAGATTTTAGATGCTTATTTCTTGTTAATGTTTTGACCTAGAAATTATTACTATTTTAGACATGAAAATATGCTAGATATAGATATTGAATTGTTCGAAAACCTTAAGTAAAACCTGTGAAACTAAGGTGCGACAGTGCTTAGTTTTGCTTGAGATCTTGATACTGAGATGGAATGCACGAGAGTGATTCTTAATCTCTTTAATCAAAGTTTACTTATATTTAACATTGAATAGATCTTGCACGAGAGTGAGGATCATTCTTTGTAAATTGACTGCGCGAGAGCGAGTTAATTTCTTTATTAAGTAAGCTATATCTTTACCATAACGAAAATAGATTCATGAACCTTTAATTATATCTAATCATAAATATTAAAGTGGATGAAACCCTAGTCCCAATGCTTCCTCTCTGATATTTCACACAATCTTCATATTGCTTACTTTCATCATTCAATCGCTTAGCTAATGAGAATACAACTATTTGGTACTTAACACGTAGGTCTCTGTGGTTCCATATCTTAAATATTACTTCGAGTATCCGTGCACTTGCGGAGTACAACAATTGACTCTTCGGAGGAGGAACAACCCGATTACTCATACCGCGGCTAGGGAAAGAGCTCAAAAGCTCAAGGCTCTAGCTCGCAGAAGAAGAAGTGAGCCTCTCCACTGCTGGTCTCCCACCCTCTCCTCTCACGTACCCGATCTTCGCATAGAGGACTATGCGACTTTTACAGTGGGTGAGCTGTCTGCCTTCTGGTTCTTATCTGTGGTTGTTATGTTTTTCTCTTTGACTTGCTATTTCTCTTTTATGATGATGGTTAGTTTATTTGCTACTTTCCATTGATTGTGTGGATATTCATTTGGCATTGTTCTTATATGCCACTATCCGAGGGTCTGGTCCCATCTTCAGGCCCCGACTCTGATGTATGATACTTGGATATGTTTCTTTGAGTTGGTACCATGTGACATTCCCTATCGTGCTGTGTTATTATATGGCTGAGTAGATTTTGTCGTGGTTATAGATTGAATGATGGTATGGTTGTTATCATGCTTTAGATAATTGCACTATGATGATTTGGTTAAAGCTATAGTCATGTATTCATTATGCTTTCGTGGAATTATTTTGAACACCCTGTTATTCAAATTTGGATCCTATGATAGCTAGATTTAATCTTTGAGATTGAATTCATGCCCGGTATGGAATAATTATGACTTGTTGAATGCACCATCGAATTAGAAAATACTCTATGATCATGTCTATCTGTTCTATGATTTTTGCAATCTTTTGATTAGAATGCTTGAGACTGTTCATTAGTGGGTCACACATTTCTGCGAATGTTCAATGATGTCATGCTAGTAGTATACATATGATTTCATATTGAGGTACATATTCACTTATTCATTCCTTGAGTCCTTATTTCTTATTGGGGGATGACTACATATGAGATGAGGAGCTCTACCACTACTTTTCATGTTCATCTTCTATCATAAAACAAAACACTTAGATTCTTCTACTTGGCACTGCAAATTGGCAGTAGTACCTGATGTGTGCCGTACTAACGCACAACTAACCGCAAGCGTGACGGTTTCGTGATGTAGTACTTCAGATAAGGATCCCACAAGGACAGTGATCAAGTGCCAAAAGATTATGAACTAGTAGCTAGACAATCGGATCAAGTAGTTTGGAATTATGAAAAGTAAAGCAATTACAACTTAAAGTAAACCGAATCCAGCAAAAGCGAACTTCGAGGAGAAAACAAGGGTTAGAGATATCGGAATGTCGGATTTGTCTCGTTGATAGATCTCAAATTCAAACGAGTTAAAGTTATAGCAAAGCAATTTTAAAAGTGCTCAAAGAAATATCAAAAGGTACATACTACCCTCTTTCGACGGCGTAATCCGGTATCAATCTAGATCGGTGTCCTACTTTCATGGCTAACCGTACCTAGTTGATCAAATGGGTTCAGAGATACTATAAAATTCCTCATACAAATTCTGCCCAATTTCTTGACAGGTCAGAGTATGTTCGAACTAGCAGATTTAGTGTCGCGATTCACCTTTCGGTCCTTCTTGCGATGCCTGAGGAAAGAAATTATGTGATCAAGGTATTTCTAGCGATAAAACGGCATAGAACGAATAAACACAAGTAAAATTTGCATTTGCTTTGAAATAACAAGTTTTAGAATGAGATACAAACAACGAGACTACACCCTTAGTTCCGACAAAAGGATTGCACTATCTTAGCGTCGTTTAAGTACAAAACTCTAGAAGAAGAACAAAATATAAGAAAGACTTAAAGATAAAAGACTACAAACTCTTATAAAAGGGTTGAAATCTTCTTCCTCCAAGCCTTTTGGAATGGATGCACAAGAGAGCTTCTTCTCCCAAACTTTCTCCAAGAACTTCACACCAAGCAAAGACCCATCGTCCTTCCAAGCTAGATTTAGACCTTTAAATAGAATCCAAACCCATTTTTGAATGCATGTTTTGATGGAGAATTTAATTATCTACGTTTTGATACCAAGATCATTAAAATCGGAGCATTCATGAGGGAGTTATGGCCTATTCAATGAAGGCGGCTCCATAATTACGGGTATAATGGGCCATTATGTTTGTGACCGTAATATAATGGTTATGCATTAATTGCAACCTCATTAATTCTTGTAACCCCCATATCATTAATGCTCATTTAATCCTCTTTGTTTCAACTCCAAAAATGTCCAATCGGAGTTAAAACGAAGGAGTTATGAGCATTTAAAGCGGTGCGGCCCGTAATAAATTCTAGCGGCTGCAAGATTACGATCGACAAGGCAGATTATGGCCATGAGGCAGATTATGGCGATGCCCATGACGTTGATGTAGAAGTCCAATTTGTCTCAAAATTTGTGGGTGAGTAGTATTGCTTCGGCTTGATTTGTGGCCATAGTTGTAGCGTCAAAAGTTGCCGATCAGAAGATTGCGACTGTGCTAAATTATGGCCGTGCCTGTAATCTCTTTTGTGAAAGTCGTCTCCATCCGAAAGGTTGTCGTTGAGGAAGTTATGGGCATGTCTTTGAAATATGATCATGCTTTCATCAAAACGGGTCTATCGAGAAGCCAATCAGAGAATTACGGTCATGATGTAGATTATGGCCTCGGCCATAATTCTCGAAATTAATCCCGTTTGAAGCCAAACTTCTTGTCAAGATTCTTGATTCACTTGGATATATAGATATTCTTCCATATAGCTCTAAGAGTGTGTGAAATGTCCTGTATTCAACAAAGATGACAAGTAGTGAAGCCTCTGAAGAAAATCAATGAAATAAGCTGGAAAGAGATGCAAGGTCATGAAAATATGTCTCGATTCGCAAGCAAATATAGATCTAAAAGACAATATAAATACGAGACATCAAAATCTCCCAGACTTAGACCAATGCTTGTCCTCAAGCATACAAGAGTAGATAAAAGTGTTGATCAAAAAGATGAAATCATGTTAAGCTTGTAAAATATTTTGTCCCAGGAAGATATCATTATAAGCAAATCTCAGCAAGTCAGAGAATTCAAGGTAATCATCTATCATCAGGAATAAAGGTGTGAAGATCAAAATACAAAATTAGATAAGGCTTACCTCCATAAGCTGCAATAATCTTCTGCGTGGAGTACACACTCTATTCAGACCTGATTCAACCAAAGATATGTGTTGGAAAAACACCAATGCACTCTTATTTGTATTTTCATCACCTCAAATTTTTTTGTTTTAACTTCAACTCATGTCTTCGATACCACTGCCAACTTTACGTAGTGCCAAGTAGAGGAGTCTTATTATTTTTTTTTTCAGAGACTTCAACTCATGTCTTCAGTACCACTGCTAGTTTTACACAGTGCCAAGTAGAGGAGTCTGTTTATTTGCTCTTTTTTTTTAACTTTGAGGAGATTATAATCATTGACAAGTGCATTGATTATTTCCAACAAGTAGTAAGGAGAATCAAGCAAATAGAGTTATATACTTCTACAGAAAGATCATAAGCATGCATAGAAAGCAAAAACCTTGATAAAAAAATTGGATCTATCACTCCACAACCATTTTTTCTATTAAAAGATAATCAAATTAGTTACCTAACTTTGGACTAAGATTCAGAACATAATGATAATATCCTAGAGATTCAATAAATTATTAAGCTATCATGATTTCCAAAAATCAGAAATAATATCACCACTTATCCACCCATCATCAGATTAGAATAAACATCATATAGTGTAGTCCAATATCAGAACCAGGGGGTGTAACAAACATCAGAATAAGAAAAATTAAAAAGTGTCATAAAAATAAGTTTTGGAGAAGAACCCACAATCTCCCAGACTAAGATTATGCATAGTCTCTATGCATAGTATGTAAAGAGCACAAAAGTTGGAGAAATGGGTAGCAGCACTCACAAGATCAGTCAGAATCATTGTCGATGCTCATCTCAGCGCCTTCCTTGTGAGGATTGTTCAGCTAACTTGCAAGCATTCCTAAAATGGATAGCAATCATCAGATAATATAAGCATTTAACTAAAACTAAATTAAAGCATTAAAGAAAAGAGAAAACAAAACACTTGGGTTGCCTCCCAAGAAGAGCTTGTTTAGGGTCATTAGCTCGACCGCAGTGTTATTCAGAGTTCGCAATGCAGGTGTCAGCACCAAGGAATTCAGCCGAGTTCATCAATATCACATAAGCTTGGGCTTCTTCATTTTCTTCAGCATTTGGACTCTCTAAGAGATAGACCACTAGTGGGTCCGTGTTCATCCCACCAACATTGGGATTTTCATCTTTGACTGCATCATCAATAATATCTAGGCTATAACATGAATCTCCAATAGAAGGGTGTTTCATACTTCTTGCTAAATCAAATTCAATAGCCTCTTCACCGATATTTAAGGCTAATTTTCCATTTTTCATGTCAATGACCGCTCCGGCAGTTACAAGGAATGGTCTTCCCAGAATTATTGGCAACTTCGTGTCCTCCTCCATTTCAAGCACGACAAAGTCGACTGGAATGAAGAAATTACCGACCTTGATCGGTACATCTTCCAGAATTCCTACCAGCTTGCGCACTGAGCGATCAGTAAGTTGAAGAGAAATGGGTGTTGCCTTTATATCGCCAATGTCTAGATTCCTGCATATAGAGAAAGGCATTATACTGACATTGGCGCCTAAATCACATAATGCATGATCAAAAGTCAAATCCCCAATTTTGCATAGTATGGAAAAGGTGCCCAGATCTTTCAATTTCTCTGGAAGCTTATTTTGGATAATGGCGCTGCACTCTTCAGTTAGCGCCACTGTGATTGGTTCTTCTAGCTTCCGTCGGTTTGAAAGAATGTCCTTCAAAAATTTTGCATATGTGGTCATCTGCGTTAAAGTTTCAGTAAAGGGGATGTTAATATACAACTTTTTCAAAATATCCAAAAATTTTCCAAATTGTTTATCCAGCTTTGCCTTAGCCAGCCTTTGAGGGAATGGAATTGGTGGCTTGTATGGCGGTGGTGGAACATAAGCTGGTTCACTCTCATGATCATCTTTATCCTCACTTGGTCTCCCGGGTTTGGGTACGTGACTGGTAGATGTGTCAAGACTCAGGTTTGAATCAGGTATTCTCGGTTCCTCCAGTTTACCACTATGAGTAGTAATTGCATTGCAATTCTCTCGTGGGTTCTGTTCAGGTTGGGAAGGTAACCTACCTGCGGGTCTAGCCAGACTAGTGATTAAGTTTGCTAACTGTATATCCACCTGTTTGTTGTGGGCTTCAATGGAATCTAGTCTACGCAGCATATCATTAACGCTCTCGTTGGTCTTGGTTTGAGAGGAGATGAAATTTTCCATGATAACTTCAAGTGAGGACTTTTGGGGTTGTGGTGTATATGGTCGAGGTTGAAATCCAGGTGGTGGTCTGTAGTTTGATTGTGGAGCAGAGTTGGGGTTGTTCTTGTAAAAGAAGTTAGGATGGTTTCTCCAACCAGGATTGTATGTAGTCGAGTAGGGATCATTTTGAGGTCTATGATTTTGTTTCCCTACATCAACATATTCACTGTGTTGTTCAGAGGGTTGAGAAACACCTAACTGACAATTAGCATGGGTGTGCCCCATAATTCCACATATCTCACATACAGAAGGATTAGAACTTGAATCGACAGAATTGACATGCCACGAATCCAATTTACGAGATAATGAATCAACTTTTGCAGCTAAAGAACTTAAGGCATCCAGTTCATACTTACCTGGCACGATGGCCCTAGATGATGTACCTCGTTGTTCTCCAGCCCATTGGTTGTGATTTAATGTCATGTCCTCCAACAGATTCATTGCATCATCGATCTTTTTGTTCATGAGTGCTCCACCAACGGCTGCATCTACAGTAAGACGTGTATTATAATTAAGACCATGGTAAAATGTATGAACAATTACCCATTTTTTCAAGTCGTGGTGTGGGCATAGACGTTGAAGCTCCTTGAATCGCACCCAAGCTTCATACAGAGATTCCCCATCTTTTTGGGTGAAACCAATGATCTGGTTTCGCAGTTGGACAGTTTTGCTTGGGGGAAAGTACTTCGAAAGAAATGCTTGAGAAAGTTGCTCCCAAGTTGTAAGCGATTTAGGGTGGAGAGAATATAGCCAGTTTCGAGCTCTATCCCGCAGAGAGAATGGGAAGAGTCGTAGTCGTAGCACGTCGGTTGAAACTCCATTCATCTTTGTTGTGTCACAGAACTCCAGGAACATTGATAGGTGCATGTTCAGATCTTCAGAAGGTAGGCCTCTGAATTGGTTCTGCTGAACCATCGATAAGAGGGAGGGCTTTATCTCAAAGTTATTAGCTTCCACTAGAGGTCGAGAAATACTTGAGTGAAGACCCTGTGCATTTGGAGCAGCAAAATCCTTCTGAGTTCTATTATCGTTCACCATCGATAGATTGATAGGAATAGGTTCAGTAATCCTTGATGATTCTCTGGCACTCAATTCATTTAGTTGTCTTCTGCGATGGAACATCCTTTCAATTTCTTGATCAAGCTCGTATAGATCTTCCAATCCACCTGATGATCAGTATGAGAACTCGACTGTCAAGGTGTGCGACCCTGTAGGTTCTTCAGGCATTGGCAGTGATAACTAAATCATCACATGCAATGAGAGGCACCTAGTAGTACATCATTGCTTCCCAAGTCATCAGAATAAATGTCACTATTGACAACCTCTAAAACTGTGACAAAGTGAAAGTACAGAATTGTCCTTTTGCTAGACTGATGTCTAGATTGGGCAAGTGTGTCACACTTTTTGATCCCAATATTATGGCATGACTAAATCAGATTCTAACCTAGGTATAGCCATACACTTTCAGTCATCCATAGATGGGTGCCATGGACAATCAAGCTTCCCCACATGGAAGGGGCAAATCCTCTCTTAGCATATTGAATCTCTTATATAGCTCATGATGCACCCAATGACAACCGTTATGACTTCCCTTTTACGGTGAAGTGTTAGGTTGTATCAAAGTGCCTCATTCACCACCTAGAGATGCCAATGCCCTCAAGTCTAGGACAATCATAACTCTGTCACTGTGATATTCATCTTGTGACACCAAGATGAATCCTCACATTAGTAATATGCTTGCATTAGCAACCCTTGCTCAACCAGCGCATATACTAGTCTCAAGTGAATCATTGCTATCTCATATCCGCCATGATTCTTGACCAGGGACAAAACTAAGATAAGATAAACATCTATCTCTTAGGGACATCGTGTTAGGGAATACCGGGTGTAATTTAAAATTTTGCAGTCCCAGGATGCAGCGGAAGAATCATTACACGTTAGAAGGCTATCGACTTGATATTGTATTGAGAGTTTTTGCATGTTTGTTTTATTCTTTTCTAGCATGCAGTTTTCCTATGGTTATGGCAACAAAGGAAAAACATCACAGGCATGCTATGGACAAAATAATAAACCATCACAGGCATGCTATTTTGGTCGATATGGTCATAGCCCTTTTCATGCACATAACTTGTCACGAGCCATGTGACATGTTATCGTGCATCCAAGGGTTGCGAGTCCCTAAAGCAGATCAGCCCATGCCAGAAGCCGAAAGCATGTGTCCTTCCTTCAGCCGCAAGTCCATCACCATGCTTCCAAAGCTGGCGCCACTTCTGACTTTAATTGAAGAAGGCTCCTTGTTGTCAAGATGAAGCCCTAACCTATCATATAATTCTACATCTATTCTAAATAAGATGAAAATTTCTTTACAACAAGATAGGGAGAGAACCACACGCAGGTGGAAAGAGATTTTACAAGCATTCATCACAAGTGGAAACATGCTTCCACATCACAACATAGGAGGACACTCGCTATGACCATATCAACCCAATCAAGTGGCGCATGTAAAATTTGAAAATCCGGAAAAGTCAAATTTTAGCACCTTATGCACCAATATCATCCAAAGCGCTCTCTTAACCAAATTTATGCCAAAATTCAGATCAAGTTCCATTATGATTTCATAGACCCTATCGGCTGGCAGTTTTGTTAGATCAAGAGACCCGGCCAGTCCGAAGACACAATGCCCGTCCTACTTGACAAAACCTACGTGCGCCTTTGGTCTTAAATCAATCATGAACATAATCAAATTTCGGCCATAAAGTTGAGAAGAGAAGATTGGATGAAAAACGCTTTCTAAGTGAAACGCACATGCATAGAAGAAAAATTTTCCAAAAATTTTTCACACAAGCAAACGTACACCTTGTGTTTCTCGCAAGTAGCTTTGATACCACTGTTAGGGAATACCGGGTGTAATTTAAAATTTTGAAGCCCTAGGATGCAGCGGAAGAATCATTACACCCGAAACATATTCCGTTCCCAAGGATCCATGCGAGAGAGAAAACACAAGGATGTGTTAGAGATGTACCTCTTTTGCTTGTCTAGATGTCGAAGCCATGTTGAAGGCGCCCAAGTGTTCGCCCTCCACAAGTATCCACGCGTCGACTCCTTGATCGTTGCTCCCTTCCACGCTTGGTGCTAGCCTCGGGAAGAGAATCAAGCCTTAGGGTTCCTTCACTTCTCTTGCGCCACCTCCAAGGATCATGCGCCAAGTGCAAGGAAGATGCCGCCAACTCTTTATCCTCTTCACTCCATGAGAAGAGGGAGAAAAAGAGTTTCGGCCTTGAGGAAGATCAAGAGGAAGTTGCGCCACCAAGTCCTTCTCCAAGTCACACCAAGAGGAGAGGAAGGAGAAGACTTGCGGCCACCAGTAGGAAGAAGGGTTGCACCACTTTGATGTTGTCGCCCTTTGCCCTTGCTTTCGCCCCTCTATGTGTGTTCACGCCACTAAGCATTCTAAAACTAGAGGGGGCGACAAGGGGTCCTATAAATAGGACTAGAGGCGGTTTGGGCAAGGGCTAGGATCATGCCAAGTGTATGGCTAGGATGAGGTGTCTTGAGGCAAGGAAAGTCTCCAAGACTTTACCATAAACCTCATTCAACCTATCCATAAATGTCCAAGCACTATATCAGCCCAAGACATGCCTCAAATGCATTCTTACCATCAAAGGAGAAGTGGCTAGGCGCAACATGCATGAGGAATTCGGCTAGGGTGGTGTCTTGGGAGAAACTAGGGTTTGAGGTAAGATAAGTCTCCAAGACATTACCATATACCTCTTCCCTATATCCTTATGCGCCTAGGAACTTCCCATAAAAGTTCTCAAGCCATATCAGCCCCAAGACTTGCCTTAGAGGCAAGTATTCCATCCAAGGAAGAGGGGCTAGGCGCCCTTTACTTCCATAATGAAGCAAAGGCGCCTCCCTCACCCCATTATGCCCCTAGGCGCCAATGGGGTGAGATTTCTCCCCATTATACCCTTTTAAGCCAATTCCTCTTCATGACAACTAATTATTGGGCCTCATTGGATAATGAGCTAGCCCAAACTTCATGGCATGGGTTGATTAAGCCATTGGATCTAATCCAATGCAACCCCAATCCAAATGTGACCAATTAAGGTCAATTTCGGGTCAACCTGCCAAAAATGAAGTTTGGCTCCAATAACTTTCTTCCAACTCATCAGGCCCATTGGCGCTGATGAAATCTTCCAAATGGATCCAAGTTATCCAATAACTTGATCATAAGGCTTCTGATTAAAGCAACGTCAAGAGTCTATTGCGTGTGACCCCGTAGGATCCATATGACGATGGCAATGATGTAAACATCATAAGTACTGAGGGGTATCTAGCAACACATCACTACTACCCATGTCATAGGACTTAAGTCATTATGGCAACAACTCCTAACAAGCAACGAGGATTCCCATTGCATTATAGATCCCTTTGCCTAAACTGATATCCTGCCATTGGATCAGTCTCAAGTTTATTATCCAATGCACTGGTCATGACTCAACAAGTGTGGCCACACTTTCCTGTCATGCACCAATAAGGTGGGGCGCCCCGAGTGGATATCATGCTTCCAATAAGGAAAGGGCAAATCCTACTATTGGTCATCCATGTCTCTACATGACTTATGACATGCCCAATGACAGTCGTTTTGGTCCCCCAATTACGGAGAGACGTAAGACTGTATCAAAGCATATCCATCATCAAATCTAGACATGAATACCTCAAGTCTAAGGATCAATGCAAACCTCTTGCATGTGAGATTAACTTGTTGACTAGACAAGTCAATCCTCACGGTGGATCACTCTAGTGCATCCAATGCACCTGTATGTCTGCGTTACTGTGCCCCGCACCTAACCAGCCCATACACCAGTCTCACATGTACCAAAGCTGTCCCATATCTGCTAAGGTACCTTGTTTGGGGATAGCTTATGAGAATGGATCCAATCCAAACTCCTGGGACATTATATATGCAACTCAATACATCAACGCAGGTAGAGAAGTCTGCATAATAACGACCATGCCTATATAAAGAGTAATAGTTCTATCAAAGTACATTCAAACAATGCCTGACCATGTCCATACATTGGTCTTCAGGGCATATACACCAACACATCGTACATGCAACTGTATATGTGCGCAGATGTACATATTTGCATAACCACGACCATGCCAGGATATCTCATTAATCAACTAGATGTGATACACATATCTCATTGGACCATCCCAAAGGTCCTAGGGTATAAACACCAACACCCACCTACATCAATGCTAGATGCATCACAATCAACCTCAAAGACTTTGCCGAAGTCAGGCAGTGTTAAAAAAGTGGCAGTGGTCATCCTGTACTTAACCTCAATAAAGGCTCTACCAGCTGACTTGGTCCAACTAAAATCCCCTTGCTTCTTGTAGTTGGTGATAGGAGCTACAATGGTGCTAAAATTTTGTATGAACCTACGGTAGAAGGTAGCAAAGCCATAAAAACTCCTAACTTCAGTAGTGCTCTTTGGCTCAGGTCAATCTAGAATGGCTTAGACTTTGGACGAGTCAGCTTGAAGCCCTAAGTCAGAGATATTGAACCCTAGGAAAATAACTTTAGGAGACAGGAATGAACGCTTCTTCAGGTTGACATAAAACTTTTCATCCCTACGAAGGGTTAGGGTTTGCCTTAAGTGTCCTAGATGCTCCTCTTGAGATCTACTATAGACAAGTATGTCATCAAAGTACACAACTAAGAACTTACCAATGTAGGGTCTAAGCATTTGAGTCATGAGCCTCATAAAGGTGGAAGGGGCATTGGTTAGCCCGAAAGGCATGACTAACCATTCATATAGGTCATCTTTCATTTTGAAAGAGGTCTTCCACTCATTCCCTTCTCTTATCCTAACCTGGTGGTATCCACTCCTAAGGTCAAGCTTGGAAAACCATTTGGATACCACTAGCATATCTAACATGTCATCAAGCCTAGGTATGGGAAACCTATACTTAATGGTGATATTGTTAATAGCTCTACAATCTATACACATGCACCAGCTGCCATCCTTCTTCGGTGTGAGAAGGGCTAGGGACTGCACAGGGGCTTAGGCTTTCCCTGATGTATCCCTTGCTTAACAAGTCATCTACTTGTCTCTTAAGCTCTTCATGTTCAGTACGATTCATAATATAGTGAGGTAGGTTTGGGAGGGAGGATCCAGGTACTAAATCTATGGCATGTTGTATATCCCAAAGGGGTGACAGTCCTTCAGAGAGGTCCTCAGGGGTGAGTTCACTAAAGTCTTGGAGCAAAGTTTCTACTTCCGGGGATGGTTTCTCATCTACCTCAGGGTTGACTTCTTTGATGACTAGGGTGTAGAGGGGTTGGTCTTCTATGATCTCCTTAGTGAAGGCTTGAGGCCTTATCAGCTAAATAGTGGGTTGACTCGGCTTGGGTTCTTCTACACCTTACCCCCTTGAAGCTCTAATTTTTTTGGGGAGGGAAGGTTTCAACCTAATCTTTTGCCCATCATGACTAAAGACATAGGTGTTAGTCTAGCCATAGTAGACTGCATCCATATCATAGAGCTACAGTTGACCTAGCAGAATTTGGGCTACGTCCATGGTGATGATGTCACACCAAAATTTATCCTCATATTTGCCAAATTGGATAGGCACTAGGCATTTATGGGTCACAAGGACACTAGTTTGGTTAACCCAAGAAATTTTGTAGGGGCTAGGCCTAGGTTCTAACTTGAGGTTCAGTTTAGTGGAAGCTATGTAGGAGACTACATTATGACTGTTCCCTCCATCAATTACCACCTTGCACATGTGACCATGGCACTTAGTGTAAGTGTGGAAGATGCTGATCCATCACCAGTCTTCAGTGGGGACAGGCTTAATAAGGGTACACCTAACTACCACTAAGGTGTTGAAGATGTCATCACTGCTATCATAGTCATTGACCTCAATGTCTTGGTCAGGGTCTCCCTCAAGGGTGGGTTTAGGGTCTAGGTTCTCTTCATTCATGACCATGACTTTCTTAGGGCAATTCCTACGAGGTGCCCTGCTTGCCTACAGTTGTGCCAAATGGTGTTGGAGTGGTATATGGGATGAGCAGGTCTAGGCTTAGCTAGGGTTGAACTAGAGGGATGGTGCATAGTCCTATAGATAGGACGGGTGGCTAGAGATTCTCTCCTATTCTTAAGTTCTTGTTCTGCCTCTAGGGTATCTATTTGGAGGTAAGTTACACCTCTCTTAATGTCGGGCCTAAGGCCAATTTTGAACCTACTCAAGGTTAAACTTTGATCTTCATTGACCTCACACCTAATAAGGAGTTCCACTAACTTTATCATATAAGTCTTTACGGTAGAGGTTCCATGGACATGGCTACTCAGATCATTCTTAAGTTTATGTATAAAGTAGGGAGTGACATATTTCTCCTTTAAGCCTAAATTTCATCTCATCTCACGTCTCAATGGACCGCCTACCATCCCTTTCTAAAGTCCTTTAAACATTGGTCCAATAAAAGCCTAGGGGGTCTTCTAATTGGCATTTGGTGAGCCTAACTCTGATATCCTCATGCATATGAAGTATTGCTCTAGCTTGTTTGAGAAATCTAAAAATTCTTTGGCGTTTAGGGATCCACCAAATGTAGGGGGTTGATTTTTGTTGGCATGGTGCACTTCATTGTCCCTAGGCCTAGGGTTGAATGGTTGTTTACGTGCTTCATCCTCTGGTGCACCATCTAGCAAACTGAATCAATGATGGCGAATTCTTCATATTCGAAGGTGAAATCGTGAGCGCCAAGGAAGCGAAGATGCCCCCAAATACTCACTACGTGTATCTCACCGCCAACAATTTAGTGAAGATTGCTAAAGTGTTGCAAGGGAAGAAGAACTTACACGGCCTTGTCGTGGACGGGAGGTTCGAGGTCAACAGAGTTGAGTTCTCGAGTGCTCTAGAGGCAGCGCTGAGGGATTGAAGCTCTTACGGGTGGTGGTGCTTGGCAAACTTCCGGGAAAGTTGGCTAAAGGTATTGTCGGGCTGAGGCATCTGCGCTATTTGAAAGTCACCGCCGGCGACATCGAGAAGTGCTAGAGTCACTTTACGAGTGCTATCATGTGGAGAGTGTGAGCAGAGTGTCCAACTTTTGGTCGCTGCCCAGATACATCATGGAGTTGGCGGATAAACGTAGATGTCTCTAGAAAGCATGCAGGTTTCTGACACGGTGATTGCTTTTGGAGCCATGAATGCTCTACTTCCTCGCTAGATAATCAGTGCTCTTTCCAATACTAAATTTCGAGTTTATCATTTTTTTTGTCGTCTTTCTTTAAATAATGGTTGCGTTTTGATATTTGTATCATATTCTTGACAACTTATTGAAATATAATATTAAAAATTAGAGTGGCTGAAGAACACCTCTTTTGAATTATACAAAGTTAAGCTCAATAAAAATTTTCATGCCCTTTGTTATAACTTTTACTAAATATCTACCAAATTATATAATAAATAAATTCTAAGACTAGGTGAATTTCTCAAAAAGGGTATCCTAGTCTTTCCTTTAATTTTTTTTTGTTTTACAATTGAGGATATGACCACGTGGAAGGTTATTTTTTACCAATACACTTTTATTTTACAAAATTATATTTTAGAGTAAGCACTCATCTATTAGCCACGAGATAACACCTGTCATTTCTTTCTGTCACGAATTGATAAATTTTAAATATATTTACATATTTATATTTAATACCACAACACAAACACTTTTAACCCTTTTAATTACAGCATAATAATAAAAATAATAATTTACCTAAATAAACATTAACTTTCTCACCAGAAAAGCTAGACTCGAGACTATGGCCATATAGCTTGAAAGCTTCGCAGAAAGGTCAGTGAAAATATGATGATAAACATAGATGAATTACAAAAAAGAATGCATACTGGAATAGTTGAAAGCCTGCATATTTGGTGATGAAAACCCTACCAATCAACAAGACTTGGAAGAAATCACTTGGCAAATTGTTCACCAATTGGGGTGATCACCCCTTGCTGCAATAAAGATCGGAAACCTTGAGAGAGAACAATTCACTGTGGAGAACTAGAATAAAATCTCATAGAAAAAGTTTAAGAATTTTGCTTCTAGAATGGAGCTGTCTCACGCTGCACCACAAAGAGATTAGATACTCCGATTCTAGTTGGCTGTGGAATTCGCACATTCTGACGGGCAAGATGATGACAACTTAGTCAATGATCTTGTAGGGCGGTCATTTTTCAAGTTTGCATAGAGGAAGCATAGTGACAAGTATGTGCTCCATCCTCTATTGCCTGATCTAGTAGACCGCATCACTGACGACAAGCTCTTTAGGTTTGAAGGCGAAATCAAGAGAATCAATGAAACAAAACTGGATCCCAAGGCTCGGCACGTGTATGCCACCGCCGACAACTTGTCGAAGGTAGCTAAAACGTTGCGAGGGACGAAGAAACTTGGCAGCCTCGTCGTGGACGGGAGACTATACTCCAAAGAAATGAGGGCGGAGTTCTTTGGTGCTCTAAAGAAGGTGATGATTTGAAGCTCTTTCGGGTGTTGGTGCTCAGCGAACGTCCAAGAAATTCGCATCTGCCCTACTTACAGGTTCCATCTTATAGTGAGCCTAAGGAGCTCCCAAATTCGCATCGCATAATCATATGGAGAGGGTGAGAGAAGAGTCCAAGCATTGGTTAGTGCGCATAATTGGCCGATGAATTCACGTTGCACACTCATGGCCAACCCAATTGGGTCTGACTGATACGCATGGACTCAAGTCCGGCAGGTGTTGCTCAGCCCGGGTTCACTTGCACTTTCTGAGCTGGATTTGTTGGAGCATGCGGAATGAACCCATAATTAGACCTGACAAAACTTGACCTGACCCACTAACCCGACCCGACTCGACACAAAGTTAAGCGGGTTCGGGTCACCCATAATCGTGTTCGGGTCATAAACAGATCAACTTGTTTATGACCCGAAAATAATCGGGTCGTGTCGGGTTGTTAATGTGTTAACCCGCTTAACCCAATTACATTATATATTTATATATAAAAAATTTAAATATAGGCTCACCTAACTCTCATTCTTAGCCTAGAAGCCCAAATATCTTCTAATTATCTTTTAACCCAGATTTCGGCTTACACATAAGCCTAAAATTTTATTAATTTTAATAGAATTTTTATTAATTTATTATTTATGTTTAAAATATAAATGATAAACGAGTTATTTGGGTCGTGTCGGGTTGACCCGATTATATTCGAGTCGTGTTCGTGTTAAATAGTTTGACTCAATTAATTAAACAGGTCGTGTTCGAGTTGGCTTAATTAGGTCACGGGTCACAGCTGACATGACCCGTTTATGACCCGCTGACCTGAATTACCAGGTCTACCCATAATTGCTCCTTAGTCCCTTTTTTTTGGAATTAATAGCAATAAAAATGCTCTAAAATTCATAAAATAATGGATAACTCAGTTCAAAGTGAACTAGTAAAATTTATTGTTATCAAAGGAGAAGACTACTTTAGCTAATTATTGTAAATTTAAAACTATAATATAAAGAAAATATTGTTCAAACTTTATTTCAATAATTTCTACTCAGTCTTTATATTTAAGCGAGAATCTATATTATGTATTATTATAATTATATACCTAACATTAAATAAATAATATTTTTAAAAGGAATTATTATTTTTACATAGATAAATGTCCACAATCTCAAATGTAATTATTATAAAAAAAATAATTGTTTTTGATACTTCAAATATAACTATCTTTTTTTATACTTCAAATATAACTAAAAATCTTTAGTTATCTTTGATAATAATAAGGATAATGATGGTTTTATTCTAATATAAAATGAATAAATTAGATCATATTTGTTTACATATTTACTATACCCTTTATATGTGGATAATTTATGCATTAAGTTAGTGTAAAAATAGTTAAATGATTAAAATTTATTTATGTTAATTGTTTGTTTCTTAACTATATGATTACAATGTTTGTAAGAAAAGAATACACAAAACTAAAGTTAAATATTATAAATAAGCTGATTTTTTGCATTATATTTTATATTTTGTACAATTATATTATAAATACATAGAGTGCATTATTCTATTTCAAATTTAATTCTTTAATTACAAAACATTTAGTCTTAGTTAGTGGTTTTCAAAAGAAAAATAAACAATACAAAAATTTTGATTTAATTACACAAATAGATATTTAAATATAAAATTTAAAAATATACCTTTCATTGTATAATCTACTATTTTATATCTTCAAATTAGATTTTATATATATTAAAAATAATATTATGTAAATGTGGAATTATATTAAGTTGATAAAATAGCTAATATTGTTGATTATTATAAGAACCGTTTAAGATTTAGAACGAAGATAGAAAAGTCTAAATTCTAGTAGGGTGTCCAAATTTCGATTAAACTTGAAAAACTGAATTAAATTGAATTTAAAATTTTGATTTGGATTGATTTATAACTAAATTGACTTGATTTACAATTTTTTTAAAAAAATTAGTTTAGTTTTTGGCTTAACCTCAAAATTTTAGATTGAACCAAATAAACCGAATATTTAATAACTATATAATTTTTAATATTATAATATTATGTTAAATTAAACATAATTTAAAATTTAATAATTATAATTATAATTATAATAAAATAAAAATAAATTAATTTTAATTTAAATTGAATCAAACTAAAATTTTTGATTCGGTTTTTTAAAAAAAATCTGGTCAATTTTGATTTTAAATATTACTAATAAAACTTTTGGCATTTACATATAGAGAAAATTATTTCTATATGATTTCTTTTTACAATTTTAATGAATGAATTAAGAAAAATTATGAAACTTTAAAAGAAGCGATTTTTTTTAAAAAATCCATATAATATTATAGTAAGTATACTATTATCTCTACAATGCCACATAATCTATTGACTCATACTGATTTACATAACAATATAAATATGTCGGCTTAAATTTGACTATACAATTAATTGTGCATTAAATTTATGTGGTTATATATAAATTGCTGAAAAACATAGCTTAACGAAAGTTAGGATTAAAAATGAGAGCGGACGACGGTGGTCTTCAACTTCTTGCTTTTTCACGCCAATTTGATCCCATTTCATCATCATCTCTAGCCAATCGAGATAGCAATCGCAGGGTGGTTCGCAGCTCCCCTCATCGCTCGCCTCATGAACCTGCTCATCGATCACAACCTCCCCGGGGACAGGGTCAGGGTCAAGCTGGAGAAGCTGCGCCAAAACCTCGACAAGATCAGAACCATCACCAAGCTGGAGAGGCGGACGAAGACCGAATGCAGCCAGAGTCTCAGTAACAGGCTCTGGCGGTTCAAGGACGTCGTCTGCACCACCGACGACATCATCGATGACTTCAAATACCATTCATCTCTCTGCATTAGCGGCGGAGAAGTAGCCCTGCATCATCGTTGTCATCATTTGCGTCATCAATATCAATACCGTCCCCTTCCTCGTCATCCTCTTCAATAGCTAAGATGTCAAACTTTTATCAAGAATCCCACCAAATTCTTCTGCAGTACCCGCGGCGACAGCTCAATGGCGACGACTTTAGGCAGCTCGACGAGGTATTGAAGACATTCGACGGCCTCGTCCTCCAGATCACTGACATCCTTACCGTGATGAAGGAGCACGAATCGCAGCGGGGCCCATCCATGCAGCTCACCCCACCGGCTCGGCCAATCTCGGCTGCCGACTCGGTTACCGTCAGAGGCATAGCCGTCGAAACAGAAGCAATCATGCAGGCGCTGAGAGGCAGTGCCTGTGTTTCGGAGCCCTCTAACTTCTCTGTCATGTCCATCATCGGTCTAGGCGGTGCCGGCAAGACGCGTCTGGCCGAGCTCGCTTATAATGACGCAAGCAAAGAGAAAGAGAAGCACTTTCAAATTCAAGCATGGGTTCGTGTATCCGACAATTTTGACATGAAACGGCTCACGTTCAAAATTATAGAATCTCTAGGAGTCCCGAGGCCTAAAGATCTAGGCAACATTATTAGTATGGGAACAATCCGAAAGATTCTTACAGACGGCTTATAAGATTTAAGATTCTTGATCGTGTTTTACGAGGTTTGGGAGGAGTCGGCCACAGAGTGGAAGAACTTTTTGATCCCCTTTAATTGCGAAAAGCAAGGAAGCAGAATGATTGTGACGTCACAACTAGAGAACATCACGAGAAAAGGAAGCAGAATGATTGTGACGTCACAACTAGAGAACATCACGAGAAAGGTTGGCGCAAAGGTGACGATAAACTTACAAGGATTAGATGAGCGTGCATACTGGGAGTTGTTCAAAACCAGTGCATTTGGTGATGAGAAACCTGACAATCGATGAGAGCAAGAAATAATTGCTTGGGAATTAGCTCTCCAGTTGGGGGATTGCCTCTGGCCACAATCAAGATTGGAAAGCTTTTGAAGGAAGAATTCACTGCAGTCAATACTGGAAAGCTTTCGAAAGAAGATTTTGTTGCGCAACATTGGACCAAAATCTCACAACTGAAATTTGGGACTACTCCTGAAATCGCGCCGGTGCCCAATCGGAGCTATCAGCATCTGCCACTACACCTGAAGCAATGTTTTCTCTCCTGCGCTTTGTTCCCCAAAAATTACAGCTTTAAAAAAGATGATTTGATTCGGATTTGACTCGCCATGGGATTTGATTACTCTGGTGAAGATGTTGATGTTGGTGACTTAGTCGATAATCTTGCGAGGAGGTCAATTTTCAAGTATGAGGAGAGAAATCTCAATGGCAAGTACGTGCTTCATCCTCTACTACACCATCTAGCAGACCGCATCGGCGACGATGAGTTCTTCATATTCGAAGGCGAAATCAAGAGTGCTAAGGATGTGAAAATGTCGCCAAAGACTCGCCATGTGTACGTCGATGCCAACAATTTACCAAAGGTTGCTAAAGCATTGTGAGGGAAAAAGAATCTGCACGGCCCCATCGTGGACAGGAGGTTGTCCTCCGAGACTAGCAGAGCGGAGTTTTCGAGTGATCTAGAGGAGGTGCTTAGGGATCTGAAGCTCTTATAGGTGGTAGTGCTTGGTGACGCATCTGCGCTACTTGGAAGTCACTGCCAGCGACGTCGAGGGGCTGCCGAAGCCGCTTTCCGAGTGTTGTCATGTGGAGAGGGTGAGCGGGGAGTTGTATTGGTTGATGCAGAACGACATCAAGGAGTTGATCGATAAACATGGCTGCATAAACAAGGATGTAAAGACGCCCATGTCTTCGATGGGAAGCATGCGGGGGGGCTGAGGAGGCGAACGCTTGCGAAGCCATTGATGCTCGACTTCTTCGCTAGTTAGTTGGTTGAGAGCACAGTAGTTTACCATGGGATGAGAGAGTCAAACGTTGAGGTGAATAAAAAATGGCGGAGGAAATGTCTGCATGGACACAGGTACTTCTCCCTTTGAATAAAAATAAACACCCAAGTTGTTTCTTCTGTCTTCAATAAAATAAAAGTCGAGGTTTTTTTCTGCTATGTGAATAAGGTCTATATCTGGGTTTTTCTGTTATGCGAGTCCAAAGATTGCAAATGCCTTAGGATTGAAGTGCTTCTCTAGATTGTAAATGCAATCTATTGTGATTTGTTAATTTGTTTCTTTTAGCACCTATTACTCAAATAGTCAAGAGTCAGGAACTTGTATAGATTAAGTTGGTTTGGGAGAAAATTTTCCAATTGCTGGTTATTTGTGCCAATTTACATGAAAATGAGTTCTGATCACTTCGAAGTAGTACTATACTACATGGAAAAGAATATGTGTTTCAAGAACTTCACGTCCAACTACATAATTTTACACTCAGATCAGCTTATATTGAAAAAGCTTCAACGTTTGCATGCACTAATCGGCGATTTTCAAGAGATATAGTTATGTGGTCATTGTTAAAAGCCTAAAATGTAATTTATTTTTTCTTCACATAATGAGGAGCTGAACTATAAAAACTTGTCTTTGCAAATTTATTTAAGACTCCTGATTATTTATTCATTTATATCTTTATGCATTAATTTATATGCAGTTGATCATCTTTTGCATTACTAAATTGAAAATATACATCATTCCCAACAACTGAGTGATTTAATTGTTTGTTTTGAGTTAAACCTAACTGATATCTTCGAGTGAAGTTTATGTAGTTAATTTATTCCTATTTGGCACTGTTTTACTTTTCTTTTTCTTTGGCTAAATCCTAATAGGCATTTTGAAGAGATTCTCCCCTTGCCTTGGATATGTCAATAGCTATACTAGATCCGAGATGGAGAAATCCAAAAGATTCACAAAAAGTGGTTTTGCAATTCAAGCTGCATTTCTCAGAGTGGTCGGAGCTCTGACCCTAATCAGCTTCATTTGAGCAGCTTTTGGAGACTATTTATAATTTGTGGCGTTGCTATTATTGCTGCTCTTATATTATTTGTTACGGGTCCATTAGTGTTAGTAGGTTATTAATAAGTGGATCCGGGTTGGCTTGTCATACCCGGTCCGCTAAGTAGTAAGAATCTATAAATAAGGGCCTTAGAGTTGTCTTAGGGTTTATCTAGTGTCTTGTTATTTTCCACTCTAGCGTGCTTAGGACGATAGTTCCTATCAATTGGTCCGACCTGCCGAATCGATCGCCGGGGAACCGGTGGTCCGGCGACGGATAAAGGCGGAAGGAGTTTCCGTTGTCAGTATTAGATGTATACGGCGGATCTAGTATCGTTCATCAAGCCGTTACAGAAACCCTAGGGGAAGTCAACTAGAACCCTAGAGAGAAGTCTATTCCACGCGGCACTGTTCATCGATACCAGCGTCGGCGTTGTCTAGGGCTTGTGAGCATCGACCGGCGGCATTTCATCTCAGGCGGATCTAGTTTCTCCTCAAGCGGCTTTCTCTCCAGCGACGCGTGAGTAGTGAATCAGGCGGAATCGAAGACACAAATTGCGGCGGGTTTTGAGCGAAGTGGAGGAGGTTTCAGCGGCTGAGTCTTATCTTTAGATCTGTCGCCAACAACGAACTGCTGCACCGCACGTGAAATCGCGGCACGCGCTTCATCTTCGGCGGCGGCTGAGTTTTCGGCGGATTGTCGTCTTCCGCAAGCAACATCTTCCGTTGTCGTCGTCCGCAAGCAACATCTTCGGCGGCTGAGGCACTCATCTATCGTCTTCCCCGGGAGTTTTTCTCCAACGCAGACACGGCTGCAAGGGCACCGTTGCATCTAGAAACCCTAGCCGGCGGTGGTGAAGCAGGAGCCGGAACCCTAGCCGGCTGGATCTGCTGGCCGGTGACGCAAGCGCCGGCACGCGTGGAAGCGGGCGCAGGCGGAGGTGTCGTGCGGACACGGTACGGTGAGCACAGTACTGTAGTTTAGGTTTTTTTTCAAAAAAAAAAGAGAAAAGAGAGTTAAAAAAAATATAAAAATCGGGTACTGCAGCTTACTGTAGCAAACTACTGTAGCACCAAAAAATCAAAAAAAAAAAATTGAAGATGACTACACGTAGTGAGGCTAGATTGGAGGCTTTGGAGAAAACAGTAGGAGAAGTGCATAGTTCTCTTACGATTATACGAGAGGAACTTCAGTCTGCATGGGAGAAAAGGAGGATTGAAGTGTTGGCAGCCGAAGAAGAGCGGAGTCAATATCGAGAGGAAGTAGCGGCTCTTACTAAGCGACAGGATGAGATGGATCGTCACTAGGGGGTTATTGATGCGTTAACGAACGAGATGAAGAACTTGGCTACAACATTAACAGGCAGGCGAGATGAGCAAAGGGAGGGTTCAACGGGCCCTCATCATCGCCCAGGCAAGGAGCCATACCGCCCACCCCCTTCACGGGAGTATTGGCCCCCACCAGAGACAAACATGAGGCCGAACAGAATAGAAATCATTGATGAAGACAGACTAGGAGGTGGAGTGCATTGGGGAGGAGAAACAAATAGGGGGATGAATTCGGGGGAGAATATGAGGTAGATCCATAAGTGCATAGAGCTGCCAGGATTTGATGAGACTGATCCCATAGGATGGATTGCACGGGCTGAGCAGTACTTTGATATCTAGAGGACGACAGATGAATACAAGGTCCCGATGGCTTTGTGAGCATGGAGGGCTCAGCAGGACATTGGTTTCGGTGGTTGAGACGGAGGACTCCCAACCTAACATGGGAGCAGATGAAAGGAGAAATGCTGCAGCGCTATAGTGAGTTCCCAGCCACTTCAGCCTATGAGCGTTTGGCAGCCTTAGAACAGGGTCTCCTGACTGTGACCGAGCACATTGGAGCTTTTGAAGAGATTGTTTCACAGCTACCTGACCTGTCTGAGGAGCAGTACGTGGGTTTCTTCTTAAAGAGCCTAAATAGCACTATCAGAGAGAAGGTGCGAGCCTTCTTACCCACTACTGTTATGTGTGCCATGACTCTCGCTCGAGTCATTGAGAAAGAGCTGGTTGGGAGATCCACATTACCAGGGCGGACAGGGGCAGAAGGGGTGGCAAGCAAAAGCCAACCAGGCAGTGGCAACTATTCTTGGGGAGGAAGCTTTCCTCCTAATCCAACTATACCAGATTCACCATCCCAAGTGGTTTCGGCCTATAGTGTCCAGCAGCCGAGAAGGAGCATTAGTGTAAATTCTAGCATTACATTGTCTGCTGAGGGAAAAGGAAGTGTGTCATCTCAAAATGGTTCCAAGGAGGTGGGGGGTCAACGCACATCGTCAAACACCTATGATCGATCTAGAAGGAGTCGAGCTATGTCCCACCAGGAGTACATCAATAAGAGAGAGAAAGGATTATGCTTCCAGTGTGATCAACCATATCATCCAATGCACCGATGCGCAAACAAGCAATTCCGGGTGATGTTGCTAGCTGAAGATGAAGATCTGGAGGGAGAGGATCGCGTGCCATGGGACCCTGGAGACGACACAAGAGAAAGTTTTCAGCCTTGAGGACAAGGCTAGTTCAAGAGGGGGGCAATTGCTACGGACCCATTAGTGTTAGTAGGTTATTAATAAGTGGATCCGGGTGGCTTGTCATACCCGGTCCGCTAAGTAGTAAGAATCTATAAATAAGGGCCTTAGAGTTGTCTTAGGGTTTATCTAGTGTCTTGTTATTTTCCACTCTGGCGTGCTCAGCACGATAGTTCCTATCATTATTCCTTTTAATGACAATTTTTTAGTTGATTCACTTTAATAAGCACCGAGATCTTGCACGCTCCAAAGAGGGGTTGTTCTCAAGCCTTAATTCGCTTCTTTCATTTCATTGATCTGAAAGAAGAAGCCATTGAAACAAGTTTGAGCAAAAAAACCTTCCACCCTCTGAAAATAACTGACCTATTTTTAGAAATTTTTATTCGAGTGATTGACTCTTTGTTTTCATTGAGCTCATCACGGTTCTTTTGTTTAGTCTTAATACTGTCTTTTTTATCAGTTTAACTGTTACATATCAAATATAATTTTGAATTTATGTCTCTGATAGTCTAATATAAAAGTTTTTAGCACCTTCTTGATTCATTAGTTACATGTTCTTTGGTCTATTTTAGTGTTTACCCTTACAAATTACAATTTGTAAAGCAAATCTGACTGGCCTGTTTCTAAGTCTATTTTCATTAATGACAATATATACTGATATATTTCTTTTTTGGCAAGAAGCCAAGTGATATTAGTGATGAAGGCGTGATTTAAACCTTTGAGCTTTTATTTGAACAAGGCCCCTCAGAGAGCTGCTTACGGTACTTATATTCTGAGGTTCTCTTTCATGTCCTTGGACAAACTTTGCATTCTCTTTGTAGTGTTGTGGAAGATAAGCCATTATTTTCATGGGGTGGCTTCAGAAGTATTGGTTTCCTGTGCAGTATCGAATTGATTTCAAGCATGAGAAGAGCTTCACTTTCGTGTGTTTCTTTCAGGCGAACCAGTTCCTGTTCTCATTGTGAATTGAATTGAATTGATTCCGTAACGAGTGAAAGGGAAGCTTCTATGATTGAAGTTGTTCTTGTCACAAGGACCAATGCCTTATTCATTTTTTTTTATTTTAACATTTTATTATTATTTAAATAAATATTATAATATAATATAAATATTTAGATAAATTAATAATTAAATATTAAAATTTTTGTTTATCATAAAAGTTAGTGTTGATCCAAAAATTAAACTAATTATTTTTATAAATTTTTACAACTGAACTAAACCAAATCAGTTTGGATTCAAACTAAAACAAATTGAAAATTTTAGTAAGGTTTAGCTTGATTTTTTGGTCCAACCCAAAAAATTAGACACCAAAATTTTTTATTATTCACTCTTTCACCTTATATTGAATCGCCCAGGCAAATATGCTTTATCATAGTTTAACTTGGTTACTTTCTTTATCACCTCAAGTTAACTAGCTCTTCCTCGTGCCCGCTCGCTCTCGTAAGGATTTACAATGGACTCTGTTGAGCCACTAACGCACCTTTTTGACTCTACAAGGAGAGCATGTTGCTCAATGTCTCATTAGACATAGTCTCAGAATCAATACAGGTAGGACTACAAGAACATAGCATAAGTAAATTTAACATATATGGAATGTAGGGGATGTCTGTTGAGCAACTTGACACTAAGAAAAGTAACTATTTCTCAAGACTCTGCAACTAAAGATGAGACTAAGGATGAGGTTCAGGCCAAAATTGCTCAATTAAAAAGAGAACTTGCTAAAACAGATTTGGCTCATGATTCTGAGAAGATAGCTGAAAGAACTGCCAAGTTATTATTCTTCAAGATAAAATATAAGGGGTTCCGGAGCTAAGAACGTGATGCTCAAGAGATAATTTTGACAAGTTATGAGATAGCTTACTTAAAGTTAAGTTTGTATTTGTTCTGGGCCCCATGAGATCTATGTACCGAATTAGTAACATGCATATGCGTAGCAAAATGAAATGAAACCAAAATCTATTTTGACTACAGTCAAAGACTATGAACCGGATCAGTAAACATGCATACAAGTAAAAAAAAATGAAGTCAAAATCTATTTTGACTATAGATAGTCATGCGCCAACGGAAACAGAGAAAAAGAAAAAAAACCTGGAATGCGCATGGAAACAGGAGAAGGAAAGCCCGGTGTACGCCATCAGGGACGAAAAGAAAACAACAAAAACGTCAATGGAGAAAATCTCGCCAAACAATTGCAGCAAATAAAGCAGATGTTTCAAAAAAAGATCAAAAGAGTTATCACAGCAGCTGGAAATAAAAAAAAAGACAAACAAGCAACCAACAGAGGGGAAACCTGACACACACCATCAGGGACGCAGAAAAAATATCACCCAATCTCACCAAATGGTCATAGACAAGACAAGTCAAAAAAAAAAAACTCAAAGAAGAAGGTTTGGAAGAAGGCTTGGCGATGGACAAAGCTGCCAACAGGTAAGGGAATGGCCAGAGCTGACAAGAAAAAAGGGAAATGGGTTGCTGCAGTCGGCTAAAAAAATCAATCATCAAAGAAGAAGAGGGGAACAACGGTTCTCATCAGGTGGTGGGTTATATAAGGAGAGGCCAGCCAAGAAAAAAGGCGGAGAAGACAAGAGAGACGGACATCGCAAGAAGAAACAGAAGAAGGTAAACGAAGGAGGCTTCTTTTCGATCGGTTTTCTTAGGCTTCATGGACGCACTAAGCGTCCTGGCACCACGATGAAACACACACCACTCTCTTTCGATCGTTCGGTTTTCTTAGGCTTCATGGACGCATTAAGTGTCCTGGCACCACGATGAAACATACACCACTCTCTTTCGATCTTCGATCTTCTTCGGCTTGCACTACGCAACTTAGCACGGTGTAAATGATCTTCTATTCGGAGAATGCACAAAAAAAAGAAGAGGAGAGAATGATGCGAGGGGCCAAAGAATGAAGAGGAAGGGGGGTGCTATAAAAACAAAAAAGGGGAGAAAGAACATGCAGACTAAAATGCCGAGAGATGATGAAATCGTGTAAAAAAAAGAGGGGAAAGAAGGGGCTAAAAAAAAAGGGAGAGAGTTCTCGGTTAAAGGAAAATGCCTGGGAAGGGAAGTGAAGATAAGTTGGCAGGAGCTAAAAAAAAGGGAAAATGCCACGTAGAAAGAGAGAAAAGCTGCTCGTAGAAGTGGAGGCGCCTCATGGACTGCTCGAACCGAAAGGGGGAAAATTTCTTCTCAGCCTCACGGACTATTGTAAGAAATCCTAAGACGCGATTAAAATGAGAGGATCATATAAAGGAAAGAAAGCAAGACACCAAGAAGGGCAAAAACAAAAAATCACCAAAACCAGAAGAGTCCACAAGCCGGAGAAAAATAAACCAAGAAAAACCAAAAAAAGGGAACGAACAAGTACCTGTTCGAGTCCCTTTTCTCGTCTTCTCAAGTCCCTTCAGGATTGGATACCAAACTAAGTCCTGTGCGGAAAAGGAATCCCCTTATCTGAACTGAAGTCAAAATCTGCTACAAACGCTGTGGGGAAGACATACAGAAGCCCTGGCTGGTTCTTACAAAAGAAAATTGGATCAAGAAAGAAAATATGACAAGGACGATCTGAAAATAAAAAAAAAAGCCAATGGAGATATACCTGAGAGGCTCCCTGCGCTTTTGATTCTCCTCTTTTGATTTTCCCCTTGGGAAGTCGTTACAATGCAAACAACAAAAATCATCCGCCGAAAAGAAAACTATGAAGTTGACGGAGAACACAAGAAGAAATCAGACAATCATATTTACCGTAATTACTCTGATCATGACCAAGAACGATAAAGATTAAGAATGACAAAGAGCTGTTACAAAATATGATTAAAATATCAGATTCACTGCTCGCTAACTGGTGAGAAGGCAAAGCTCTGTTCATCTCCACGAAAAATCAAGGCTGGAGGATATTTAAATGGCGATGGTGAAAACTGAGTACATGAGATTAAAAGATAAAAGAAGAAGCGCAGGATTAAGAATTTACCAGACTCTATTTAAACTGGAATTTGCACGCTTGATTTTGATCCTCGGTGTCATATAGCGAAGTTTTGATCCACAAAGTGAACGAATTCTGGTCGGCACCAAGGTCCCATCATTGGATTTGAATCCGATCGAAGCGGATCCAACCTGATGTTATACTCGTCTTCGTGGCAAGAATCTTCAAATCTTCTCCGCTGGCAGCAAGTTTCAGCGCGGCAGCACCGTCAAAAACTCGTTTTCCCTATAGCAATGCCGCTAGGAACGCAGCTAGCATTGGCTCCTCACCACAGCGGCGCCATCATCGAGAGGTTGTGGACGCCCCTTCTGAGTACGCCCTTCTGTCTGGCCGGCAAGAACAACAGGACCATTGGTGCATGTCGCATAGCCATCGTCGCCAAAGGGAAATGCCCCAACCTCTGGTCGCTGCCCCGATAGCTCGAATCCAGTGGTGAAATCACAACTCCACACGAACTATGACCCCCTCCCCTGTCACCGTCTCTGCTAGCCCTAGCGCCATACTGAACGAACCCTTCTCCATTGGACGCCTCTGCTTCGACCTTCTTCAACCTAGACGTCGTTGCTGAAGTATGTCGCCCCTTGGAATTACGCCGCAAGGAGCCAATGTCGCTGCCGCTTCTAGCTGCAGACGGACTCCCAGCGCATGATTCCGCCGACCCTCTGCTCCCTTTTCTTCCGACATGAACGAACCCTCCTCTGGCGCTGAGATCGTCGGCATCTCCACCGAAAAGGCCAACTCCCCTGCCCTTTTGCCGGATTCCATGCAACGGCACCATTAATCTCCTCCATGAGTTTCTCGCCGGACGCAGAGTCGCACGGAAGAGTAACTTTACTCTTCCACAATGGAAATAAAAGAAAAGAAAAATAAAATAAAAGGATAAAAATAAATTATGGTGATAATAATAATACTAAGTGAAATAAAAGAAGAAGAAAGAAGCTAATAAAAAATACATGTAGTGTAAAAAATGATGACGGCGTCACCTTCCCTACCTCATAAATTTGATAGGTCACCTGTGACTACCTATCAAATTTAATAAAGGAAGCAAAAATCCATTTTGGTTCAACCGCTTGGCTAACGGCCCAAACCTAACTCGAGTCGTGCTTAAATAGCGACTCCAAAAAATCAAAATATCTGAAAGCCTTATACCGTCGCGATGAAATATTGTTTGGGAGGTGCGTACGTCGACATTTGACGTCGGGGCGTAACTCCTCAATATGGCGTCGCGTTCACTGAGGATAGGGTAATTCTCAAATCCAAGTTACTCAACACGCTGTGAGGCCGAGTAACTTCCTCCAAATTCAAATCATCCGCCACGCCATCGAGGCCGGATACAATTCCAAATTCAAATCATCTGCCACACCTTCGAGCCCAGATACAATTCCGAATCAAATCATCCACCACGCCGCAAGGCCGGATAAAATTTCAAGTTAAATTATCCATCACGCCGCAAGGTCGGATAAATCCCAAATCAAATTATCCACTACACCGCAAGGCTGGATAAATTTTCAAATCAGATTATCCATCATGCTGCAAGGCTGGGTAATTCCCAAATCCAAGTTACTCAACACGCCATGAGGCCGAGTAATTTCCTTCAAATTCAAACCATCCAATACGCCGCAAGGCTGGATAAATTCTAAGTCAAATTATCCAACACGCTGCAAGGCCGGATAAATTCCAAATCAAATTATCCAGCACGCCGCAAGGCCAGATAAATTCCAAGTCAAATTATCCAACACGCCGCAAGGCTGGGTAAATTCTCAAATTCAACCATCCAACATGCCGCCAAGGCCAGATGATCTCCCAAACCCAATATCCAACATGCCGCCAAGGCCGGATGATCTCCCAAACCCAATATTCAACATGCCTTAATGCATTACAATGGAATATTGTTTGGGAGGTGCGTACGTCGATGTTTACCATCGGGGCGCAGCTCCTCAATATAACGTTGTACTGCCTAGGCCGGGTATCACCCAATATGCCATCACAAGACCAAAGTTTGATGAACACAAACCGTCCATATTGATGAAAGCTCTTTTCTTATCATGCCAAATTATGTATTCACGTCAAATCAAGTTAATGAATGATATCGGTTGACTATGTCTCTCTTATTTTGTTGCGTATTATAGATCTCTTAATCAAAGGTTCCCTAATTTTATGGGTAATTAACAATGAGCGCTTGCGCTCATTGGAAGCCAGAACCCATTTAACAAAAAGCCTTATTGATTTAAAGTGAATTTGAAACGGTCATAATACATTTCTCAATGCAACAATTTTGACCCCACAAATTCTGGCATACCCGGTGGGACAGGCTTCTCCTTTCATCTTCGAGATCTATATTACGCGACACAAAATTTCACACCCTTGTTCTTACACTTCTCTTGTTCTACGCAGCAATGGCGAAGAAGCTGAACATCTTTGTTGAGGATGCATCAATCATCATGCATGGAATTCAATTTGGCTCTATTTCGAAAGAGGACGTCGAGTTCATCTATCTACCCTTTACAGACTCTGAGAACATCAAGGGTGAAAGAAATGTCGCTCCAGTCGTCAAGGTTAAGACGTCCCTGAAGGAAAAGAGGACTGCCACAAAAAAGGAAGAACTGCTAGTCGCTGCTGATGGGGGCACATTCGACAAAGAAGAGGAGGAATCATCCTTCACTGTTAACAGGGGCAAGATTCATCAAGCTGTATTCTCAAGCCCTGAAAAGACAAAAAAGCGGGAACGACAAGCCTTAAGGAAGAAGAATGCTAGGCCCTCCAGACAAGATCGCCTAATTCCTGTAAGGCGTAACCATTCTGCTGCTAAGGTATAAGCTGCCATAACAAACAAGTTTGCGCCGCTTCTGTCGGTTTTACAAAATTCTAATTTGGTAGAGGGACTACAACTGCGAAGCAACATAGAAAACAAGCCACACCCAAAGCCCAAAAAAATCACAATTCAAAAGACAACATCTCAAAGGGTTTATGAGGCATACAAAAGGGCTCAAAAGAATATAAAAAAGAAAAAGAAAGACGTCTCAAGACTAGCCATAAGGAAACGGAGGGTTATACAATTCACGCAGTGCGAATGGTGGAACACGCACGGGAGGCTGGCTCTAATTATGAGGAAGAAACCCTTCGTACCATGACAAGAAAAGCTAAGAGTAAAAAATTAGCCTCTGTTGTAATCCAAGAGCCCGTCCAACGATATGAACCAGGAGCGACCTCTTTGCATCAGGAAATCTTTGAAGAGGAGGAGGAAGACGAGGACGAACCTGTCATGACCCCAAACCATGACCATAGGGACGAAGCTATCACTGACCTTAAAAGACAGCTCAAGAAGAGAGACAACGACATGAGCATCCTCATGGCAAAATTCGAAGAAGTGACAAGTATTCTAGCAAAAACGCAACAGATGCTATTACGCCAAGAACAGCCGCCGCGAGAGCAGAATAACGCTC
Organism: Costus lasius; assembly: GCA_027563935.2. Lineage (NCBI taxonomy): Eukaryota > Viridiplantae > Streptophyta > Magnoliopsida > Zingiberales > Costaceae > Costus > Costus lasius. The sequence continues at coordinate 44,943,974 of CM050453.2, read as the reverse complement.
CGACAATGTCTTCCCTACCAGCTCCACCAGCTCAATCACCAGCTCAGTCGAATGACGAGGCTATCACCTTGACTAGGAGAGAAGTACAAGAACTGGTGATGGACCAGCAGAAACAAATGGAGGGAACCAAAATTGCTCCGTGAAGGAGGCGAGGGAGACCTTATCCAGCTGTATACGATGATATCCCTTATCCCAAAGGGTACATCGTACCGCATTTTAAGATGTTTAATGGAATAGGAAACCCTAACCAACACTTGGCCCATTTCGTCGCGACTTGTGGGAATACCGGCGGCAATGACGCCTTATTGCTCCGACAGTTTCCACAAAGTCTCTCAGGAATCGCCTTTGAATGGTATTACTCCCTAGAGAATGAAGTTATCAGAACTTGGGCTGACATGGAGGAAACCTTTAGGATGAAGTTTGCTTCGGTAAGCGATAAGATTACGATCGCGGATCTGGCAGATACAAAGAGGAAAAAGGATGAGGCCGTCCTTAATTACATTACTGAAAGTCCCCTAAACAAGGGGAGGGCGAAACCCTAATAGGCGCATATGAAGGTTTTGATGCAGCGGAAGGGGTTTCTAGGATCTATGCATGTAATATGATCAACATAAATCGATTTCAAAGATCAGAGAAGAAATCATACCGATGCCATTGTATGGATGGCGACTTGGAAGTAGAGAGTGAAGTCGCTCTCCTCCAGAGAAGACGCACACAAGATGTGATCGCCTACTCCCTTAGTGCTCCTTGTGCTAGCAAGGTTCTAAGGAGTCCTTGTCGAATGGAAGGGAAGAGAATCCTTTGCTTGGCGATTTCTTCCTTCTCCTTTTTCGTCAACCTCTTCACCACACACGAGAGAGAGCTTGTTGGCGATGAGAGAGAGGAGAGGCGAGAGAGTAGAGCGTCTTAGGCGTGAACGTGAGGCGTTCCCATGTTTAGAAGTCATGGCTTCTAAAATTAGTAAACCCCAAACGTTCATGCGACCATGGGTTCACCCCCATGCGCAAACTCATCTTCCCTTGAACCATGCGCTCACTCAATGAGCTGGTTCAATTTGGTTTGGTCCAAAGACCAATTAACCCAAGCGATATGGTCTAGACCACATTAAACCCTAAGGTTCTTGATCTAACCGTTGATCTCTTGATGCTACTGATCTCACTGATCTAGCATCCATTCTCTCGATCGAAGCTTACCGATCTCAAACCCTAATCAATCAAACATGATCAGACCAGATCTCACTTACAATCAGAGATTAAATCCCTTTAAACTGAATCCAGACAATTCAGTCCATACGATCTGACTTAAGTAAGCCATATCATCAAATTGTGCGACCCTGAGGGTTTCCTTTAAATGTCGGTAACGATAACTCACGTTATCACGATCAGTGAGGGGTATCTAGCAACACATCACTGTCTCCCGATATAAAGAAAAGAGTCTTCCAAGACTACACCCAAACCACAGCACAAGTGTGAATCCACTTCACGAGGCATGTAAGTTTCCTTTGCCACTGGATGTTCTTATTGGACAAGCGTGTCAAGCTTGTAGCTCCAATATGATGAGCATGATTAGATCAGATGATCATAGTCACCTGGGTATGGCCATACACTTTCTCAATCATCTCATCCAGGGGGGCCCCTTTAGAACATCACACTCCATTCTAGGAGACGGCAATCCTATATCTATTACTAGTGCCCTAACATGACTCAAGCTCACCATCCAAGATAGTCTATAACCATTATGTTTCAAATGATATTGAACTACCTCAAAACAATGACAATCATCATTTAGAAACACAAGTGATCTCAAGTCAGAGGAAATGTGCCACTTGTTGCAATCAAGGATTATTCACATTGTGACAAGCAATTGAATATCCTAGTAGGGTCTGTCCAGTACATCCAATGTACCCATGAGTCTACATCTTATTCCATGCTCGAAGCATCCTATAAGATTAGAACACATATTAGTCTCAATCATATCAAGGCTGTCTCATGTTCACCAAGATATCTCGACTAAGGACATTACAGCATGTCAGCCTAGCTGAACACCATTGAGACATTATTCAGAAGTATATGTATTGCAGCAGATAATATAACAAACTGAATAACAACCATTGCCTTTATAAACATAATAGTTTATACATGATACTGTTACAATCCCAAGGCCTCAAACATTAGCCTTAAGGGCATACCCCAACAATCTCCCACTTGCACTTAATCTAATGGTTGAGAAATCTCAAACCCATATTATTACAGTGCTGCTCATGCTTCTGCTGCGCCAGAGGCTTAGTAAGCGGGTCTGCCAGATTGTCATCTGTATGAACCTTGCAGACTTTGATCTCGCCACGATCTATGATCTCCCTGATCAAGTGAAACCGCCTCTGTATGTGCTTGGACTTCTGGTGCGACCGCGGTTCCTTTGCTTGTGCAATTGCTCCAGTGTTATCACAGAAGATAACCAAAGGATCTGCACTCGAAGGAACAACACCAAGTTCTTGAACGAACTTACGAATCCACACTGCCTCCTTGGATGCTTCCGAGGCTGCAACATACTCGGCTTCTGTGGTAGAATCAGCAACAATTGACTGTTTGAAACTTTTCCACACCACTGCTCCTCCATTCAAGCTAAAAACATAGCCTGATTGCGATCGGAAATCATCCTGGTCAGACTGGAACGAAGCGTCAGTATATCCTTCAATACTGAGTTCTTCCTGACCACCATACACCAAGAACATATCTTTGGTCCTCCGAAGATATTTTAAAATGTTCTTAACTGCAATCCAGTGCGCCATACCTGGATTACTTTGGAACCGACTGGTCACGCTTAACCCGTAAGCGACGTCTGGGCGAGTACACAACACCATAGATAAAATAAAAAAAAAATTTTCAAAACCCCATTGAAATCCATTTTATTTTTCTTATGTGCCCTACTACCTTACAACGGTCCATTAATAGGGATCCACTCATCATATCTAGTCAGATCCACTGCCCTTGCATGCACCAAGTCCTAAGTGACTTGAGTTGACCCAATGGTCAACCATGCATGCGGAAAGGGCTGAACCACCTTCATGAGTTTTGGCAAGCGGGTGTGACCCCGGGCCTAACTCATGCGTGTTCACTGGTTGTCTCAACCAGACCTCGCTACACACCTGTCTGCAGTCGACCTATAGCCACCTCGTGCTTGCGCACAGGTGCCATCTGGTCGACCCATCTAGGCTGTCAGATGGTCTGATCAGACTGGTTGGATCTTACCTAGACTGTGACTTCAACCCTATCAACCCGTCTAAGGGTTTATAGTAGGCGCTCTTAGATCTAATGAAGGTCGCGCAAGTCATGAAGTGTTTGAGAAAAACAACTATGCGCACACAAACATGCGCCAAGTAAACAAGAATCAAGTTTTCGCATATGCAACAACTTAACATGTAATTTTCGCATGTTATAGATCTAAGCATTCATTCACAAACAAGGATCACAAAGCCTTTAAGCAATCATAAAAACATGCAAAAACTGGCTCTGATACCAATTGAAAGTCCCCTAAACAAGGGGAGGGCGAAACCCTAATAGGCGCATATGAAGGTTTTGATGCAGCGGAAGGGGTTTCTAGGATCTATGCATGTAATATGATCAACATAAATCGATTTCAAAGATCAGAGAAGAAATCATACCGATGCCATTGTATGGATGGCGACTTGGAAGCAGAGAGTGAAGTCGCTCTCCTCCAGAGAAGACGAACACAAGATGTGATCGCCTACTCCCTTAGTGCTCCTTGTGCTAGCAAGGTTCTAAGGAGTCCTTGTCGAATGGAAGGGAAGAGAATCCTTTGCTTGGCGATTTCTTCCTTCTCCTTTTTCGTCAACCTCTTCACCACACACGAGAGAGAGCTTGTTGGCGACGAGAGAGAGGAGAGGCGAGAGAGTAGAGCGTCTTAGGCGTGAACGTGAGGCGTTCCCACGTTTAGAAGTCATGGCTTCTAAAATTAGTAAACCCCAAACGTTCATGTGACCATGGGTTCACCCCCATGCGCAAACTCATCTTCCCTTGAACCATGCGCTCACTCAATGAGCTGGTTCAATTTGGTTTGGTCCAAAGACCAATTAACCCAAGCGATATGGTCTAGACCACATTAAACCCTAAGGTTCTTGATCTAACCGTTGATCTCTTGATGCTACTGATCTCACTGATCTAGCATCCATTCTCTCGATCGAAGCTTACCGATCTCAAACCCTAATCAATCAAACATGATCAGACCAGATCTCACTTACAATCAGAGATTAAATCCCTTTAAACTGAATCCAGACAATTCAGTCCATACGATCTGACTTAAGTAAGCCATATCATCAAATTGTGCGACCCTGAGGGTTTCCTTTAAATGTCGGTAACGATAACTCACGTTATCACGATCAGTGAGGGGTATCTAGCAACACATCACTGTCTCCCGATATAAAGAAAAGAGTCTTCCAAGACTACACCCAAACCACAGCACAAGTGTGAATCCACTTCACGAGGCATGTAAGTTTCCTTTGCCACTGGATGTTCTTATTGGACAAGCGTGTCAAGCTTGTAGCTCCAATATGATGAGCATGATTAGATCAGATGATCATAGTCACCTGGGTATGGCCATACACTTTCTCAATCATCTCATCCAGGGGGGCCCCTTTAGAACATCACACTCCATTCTAGGAGACGGCAATCCTATATCTATTACTAGTGCCCTAACATGACTCAAGCTCACCATCCAAGATAGTCTATAACCATTATGTTTCAAATGATATTGAACTACCTCAAAACAATGACAATCATCATTTAGAAACACAAGTGATCTCAAGTCAGAGGAAATGTGCCACTTGTTGCAATCAAGGATTATTCACATTGTGACAAGCAATTGAATATCCTAGTAGGGTCTGTCCAGTACATCCAATGTACCCATGAGTCTACATCTTATTCCATGCTCGAAGCATCCTATAAGATTAGAACACATATTAGTCTCAATCATATCAAGGCTGTCTCATGTTCACCAAGATATCTCGACTAAGGACATTACAGCATGTCAGCCTAGCTGAACACCATTGAGACATTATTCAGAAGTATATGTATTGCAGCAGATAATATAACAAACTGAATAACAACCATTGCCTTTATAAACATAATAGTTTATACATGATACTGTTACAATCCCAAGGCCTCAAACATTAGCCTTAAGGGCATACCCCAACAATTACAAGATGGAGAAATTTGAGTATTAAATGCGAAAAGCCACTAGAGCAAACCGAAGCCGTAGAATTGTTGGTCCGCAATATCGACAGCTGGATGGCCCCCTTCCTTTGCGGCAATAACATTTCTACATTTCAAGAATTGATCACCCAAGTGGCAAAGCTGGAGCGAATAAAATCATCAGCCTTATGTAAATACGCAGAACCCGAGATTCAAAAGGGAAGAACCAAGAAGGAATGAGCCCAAGGTCGCCTATACAAACGCTGCCAGCAGAGGCAAAAGGGTGGAAGTTCATAATACAAACATACCTCGAATCGAGAAAGCGCCAACGCTTGGCGAAAATAGCCGAGGTAGGCCGTTGACCCTTGAAGAGAGAAAGAATGAAGTCTATTCTTTCAAAAGAGAAAAGACAATGAAGATTTTTAGGGACGCTCTGAAGAATGGCTTACAACTACCAGAGCCGAAACGCCCTGAAGAAAGCAATAAGACTAACGATCCCAACTTTTGCCCTTATCATCGCGTACTGGGGCACACAATAGAAGACTGCTATATTTTCAAAGATTGGGTGGAGAAACAATATAAGACAGGGAGGTTGATGTTATTCAAACAAGAATAGATCCGGCGCCTATAGAAGACTAGGAATAGAATACCGTGGTGTCAAAAAAGACGTTGCGACTCCTCCAAAAATTACAACAGATACCAGGCATAGTGTGGAAAGACTCCTTGTCCCCACGATACGTATCGCCAAGACCTCGTCCACCAACAAGGGAAAGTCAAAAGAAAAAGAAAAAGAATCCTCAATTGAAGAACAAAAATAAGAAAGTAGCATTTTCAACTAAGGCGCAAGAAAAGGTGTGGGAAGGACTACCTGAGCCTATAAAACTTCACCACTACATCACTGAAGAGGTGTGGGAAGGACTCCTGGAAGACGACTCAGAAGATGAGGAGTATGAGGTAGAATCCTGTAAGATGATGTCGGTGATCCTAGAGCCCCCGAAGGAAAATGAAACTGACAATGTCAAAGCCGTCACTACCGCGAGGATGGGCGTCTGTAACGCGATTAACCTAGGAAGTGACTCCGAAGATGAGGTTTTACCTGCCTACTTATATGAGGAAGCACCTGCCGCTGAAAGTAGTAAGCAAATAAACGAATCATGCCAAATGAATCTTAGAAGCGGCAAGGTCGTAATAGGACGTACGATAGACAAAGAAAAAGAAAAACTCAAAGGAAAGCAAATTGAAACACAGGAAGTGGGCGACGATGCGGTACTCCCACTAAAGCTATCCTCTTCTGAATATAATATACTGTCACATTTGAGGAAGGTCCCCGCCCTCCTCAGCATATATGATGCTTTGATGATGTCACAAGAACTGAGGGATGTTCTTATTTACGCCCTGCAAAACCCTCAAAAATTTCAAGCATTCTTCGTGGAGGCTGACATAAAGGAGACATTGAGTACGTATACTACATCGTCCATTACTTTCAACGACGATGACATGCTATTGGGAATGTCGCAGCATAATCGACCGCTTTATGTGACCGGGGACGTGGAAGGAATGAAGATAAGTAGAATCTTAGTTGATCCAGGGTCGTCGGTTAACCTCATAACCTTGCGGACCTTAAAAAGTCTTTCTTTAGGCGTCCATAATTTAACGGCCGAAAAAGTTGTCATCCAAGGGTTCAATAAAAACAGCCAGAAGGCTTTAGGCTCTATATATTTACCATTGCAGCTCGATGATTTTAAGACCGAAGTTAAATTTTATGTTATCGACACCGATACATCATACAAGGCGTTGCTCGGGAGACCTTGGCTGCATGAGAATCACATAGTCCCCTCTACCTTACACCAATGCTTGAAATACCTAAAGGAAGGTAGGGAAGAGCGTATCGATGGGGACATCCAGCCCTTCTCAGTGCATGAAGTTAAATATGAAGATGCACACTATTTCATTAGATCTACAACGCAGCCTGCGAAATCAACACTACAGATCATCTCTAAACTAAAGAAGACAACTTTGTCCGCATGTCCCCATTTCGGAAGTGACTCCGAGTCAGAAGCGAGTGACTGTTCAGCCTCTACGTGCGACGTGGTTGAAACTCATGAGAAGGAAGGATGGTCACAAAGACTGACGACACGACAAAATATGACGGAATACGAGGTAGGAATTTTAAGAGTTCCTCAAGGCTATCTTAAGGGTTTCACTCCCCTGAATGCATCGCAAGTCGTGGAGATGAAGACTTTTATTGTCCCTAGCAAGAGGAAATGCGCAAAAGGAAGGCTCTTTGTTCATAAACTCATACACTTCTATCAGTCAGACGAAATTCATCACGTCAGGACGAATAAAGAGAATGACCCAGAGTCAACGCAACTTATCGAAGTCCCCTCATTTGCTTATTACCCTCCGAGCTTAAAAAATCTCGTAAAAAAGTATGGTTGTTTGAAGCCTCATTTAAAGAGTGAATTACGCCAATTTGAAAAGTTGTGGAACCCAGGTTCACGAAATATCATGTTACCAAATGGGAAGATCTCCAACACCCGTGGTTTAGGGTATATAGAACCAAATGAAGAAGCTCTTATGTTTCATTCATGTACTTGCAATATGGTGACAATAGGCGAAGCATACGCAATAGAACAAGGAAATGGAGAATTCAAAAGGGCACCAAAGGAACTGGAAGATGGGGGGCAGACTACCTGCGATGAGTTGGTTGAGGTCAATCTTGGGTCGGAAGAGGATGTTAAGCCCACCTACATAAGTGCACAACTCTCTCAACATGAAAAGGACCAGCTGGAGGCACTCCTCCACGAGTTTAGTGGTTGCTTTGCGTGGACATATAAAGAGATGCCGGGCCTGAGCCCGGAGGTCGCCGTCCATAATTTATCGATCAGTCCTGATATCACTCCGGTGAAGCAAGCACCGAGAAGAATGAGGATAGAGCTTGAGGAGCAAATCACCCTCGAAATAAAGAAATTAATCGAGGCGGGTTTTATAAGAGAGGAGAAATACGCAGATTGGATAGCAAGTATCGTCCCTGTGAAGAAGAAAAATGGGCAAATCCGGATCTGCGTGGATTTCAGAGACTTGAATAACGCATGTCCCAAGGACGATTTTCCACTCCCTGTGACAGAAGTGATGATCGACTCGGTGTCAAAGTTTGAAGTGTTCTCATTTATGGATGGGTCATCTGGTTACAATCAAATTAAGATGGCGCCTGAAGACGAGAAGCACACTGCATTTCGTACGCCTATCGGCATTTTTTGCTATACCGTCATGCCATTTGGGTTAAAGAATGCTGGGGCAACGTATCAACGCGCAATGACTAAGATCTTTGATGATTTAATCCACAAACTCGTCGAGTGCTATGTCGATGATTTGGTGGTTAAGTCGCGATCTAAAGCGGACCACTGTCAGGACTTGAGGACCGTGTTCACTCGCATCCGCAAGTACAACCTCAAGATGAACCCATTCAAATGCGCGTTCGGAGTATCATCTGGAAAATTTGCTGGGTTTCGTGGTCAAACACAAAAAAATTGAAATTGATCCCGCGAAGATAAGTTCAATCAAAGACATGCCGCCCCCAAAGAATCTTAAGAAGCTTAGATCCTTTCAAGGACAACTAGCTTATATTAGGAGGTTCATTTCCAACTTATCCGGGCGAATCCATCCCTTTTCGAAACTAACAAAGAAGAGTGCTCCATTCATTTGGGACGGCACGTGTCAAAGCGCTTTCGAAAATATCAAAGAATATCTTTCATATCCTCCAGTCCTTGGGGCACCTATCACCGGAAAACCACTCATCTTATACACCACGGCATTGGAGGCATCCTTGGGGGCACTATTGGCCCAGAATAATGATGATGGGAAGGAGACCGCCTTGTATTATCTTAGCCGGATGTTCGTAGGGGCAGAGCATTCCTACTCTCCAATTGAAAAACAATGTTTGGCATTGATATTTGCCATTAAGAAATTAAGACACTATCTCCTTGAACATGAAGTTCGTCTCATATCAAGAGTCGACCCCTTAAGATACCTGATGACGAGGCCTACTTTGACAGGACGATTGGCTAAATGGGCCGTCCTACTCCAAGAATTCGACATCACATACGTGTCGCAAAAAGCAATAAAATGGCAAATTCTCGCCGATTTCTTAGCAGCTCATCCTGTCCCTGATGACTCTCCCCTGAATTATGACTTTCCAGACGAGGAAATATTAAATGCCGAAGTCGACGATGGATATTGGGAACTCTACTTTGATGGGGCGTCTTCAATTCAACCAGCTATTCCCCCAACTATCCCGAAAGTAAAGTCAGGGATCGGCCTGGTATTCATCACCCCGGAGAAGGGGATATTACATTACTCCTTAGCCCTCACTAGTCCCTGTACCAACAACGAAGCTGAGTACGAAGCTTTAATCGCCGGACTCGAGCTTGCATTGGAGATGAAAATTGAAAGAATGCATATATATGGCGACTCCCAGCTCATTGTCAAGCAGGTGACGGGTAAGTACCAAGTCAAGAAAATGGAATTGCACAAATATCATACGAAGGCTATGGAACTCATGAAAAAGGTGCCACATGTCACTCTGACTTGCGTCGCTAGGGCTGTTAATGGTAGAGCGGACGCACTAGCAAAGTTTGCCAAAGAGCTAGCTGGACCATCCGTTGACCAAATCAATATTATGATTAGGGACAGGAGGCTGATCGCACCAGTCGAAAATGACAACGTCGACAAGAAAGAAATAACAGATGCTATGACGATTTCCCTCACGCAAGAGCATGATTGGAGGGAGCCATTTGTGAACTATCTCAAAAGTGGTATTCTACCCGAAGATAAGACTCAAAGAGTACAATTGAAAAAGCAGGCCCTTCGGTATACATTCGTGAATGACACGTTGTATCGTCGATCGTATGAACAACTTTGGCTCAGGTGCATCGCGATAGATGAGATCCTCACGTGTTACATGAAGTCCATTCCGGCCTTTGTGGCGCCCACCAATCAGGACCCAAAATGTATCTTAAGATTAAGAGGCTGGGGTACTATTGGCCAAGCATGGTACGAGATTGCATAAAATGTGCAAAGACCTGCCACTTGTGCCAAGTGCATGGAGATTTAATTCATAAGCACCCTAACCCTCTTCATCCGACGGTTTCATCATGGCCGTTCGAAATGTGGGGGACGGATATAGTAGGGCCAATAGAACCTTCTTCTTCTCTAGGGCATCGATTCATACTCGCAGCAACGGACTATTTCTCCAAATGGGCGGAAGCTATCCCATTAAGAGAAGTCAAGGCCACCAACGTCGTCAACTTCTTTCGCGCGAATGTATTGAGTCGTTTTGGGACCCCTAGAAGGATCATATCCGACAACGGTTTGGCCTTCAAAAATGCCTTGATCTACAAATTTGCAGAGCGTCACAAGATTGATTGGCGGTACTCCTCGATATACAATCCAAGAGCAAATGGATTAGCTGAAGCATTCAATAAGACTCTATGCAAGCTGCTCAAGAAGAGCGTTTCGAAGAACAAAAAGGAGTGGCATCAGAAGCTAGTGGAAGCATTGTGGGCTTATCGAACCACGTATCGTACACCTACACAATCAACACCTTATTCCTTAGTCTTTGGTGTCGAAGCAGTGCTTCCACTCGAGGTGGAAATACCTTCGCTAAGAATGGCAATGCAATGTGACATGACGATGGATGAAAATATCCAATTACGTCTCGATGAATTAGACACACTTGATGAGCAAAGGCTGGTTGCGCAGCAAAACCTAGAGCTATACCAGGCGCAAATGGCAAGGGCGTATGACAAATTAGCCAGGGAACGCACTTTCAAGAAAGGAGATCTTGTTCTAGTAGTAAGGCGGCCCATCATATTCAACAAGATGACAAAAGGAAAGTTCAACCCTAATTGGGAGGGACCTTACGTGATTGAAAAAGTTTATGAGGGAGGAGCCTACCAACTGACAGATCAAGATGGGGCGCATCCGATGCCACCCATCAATGGCCGCTTCCTAAAGAAATACCATGTTTAAAGCGCAAACTTAGCTCGGACCAAGCAACAGTATGATCAAGAATATTGAGGCTGTTTTCGGTTGACCATGTGTTAGAACTATGTAAACTCCTTATACGAGCTCTCATCCCAGTCGGACGACAGAGGCGTAAGTTCGCCCCTAGTCACTTCTAAACGAAAAAGAAAATGTCTCTCCTAAAAAATAATAATAATAATAATAATAATATAATAAATATGTTACCTTCGTTCACAATGTGTTGATATTTCAGCTTAGCTCCTCATACTTGGTTACTTAGCTCATTGTTGATAATCTGTTGGGCTGGCATCATTATGCCAGTGTTGAGTGACTCGATTGTGCTGCCGGTACAGTCTACCAGGCGCGTGGCCAAGGATAATCCGCACTGTCCAGTGCACCAGACTATGAATCGGATTTAGTGGGTTGGCAATACGCAAAAGGGACACCATCCAGACGGTAAATAAAAACAAATTGCGCCTACTGAAGGGGTGGCAAACTTACTTGAAACAGTAGAAGATCGAAAGGTCAATATTTAAAAACATGATTGAAGACCTCATTGACAAGATTCTTCCTGTGGAAACTGCATATGCCTTGTAAGCCTAGCATAGTTCGGTTGTCTGCTATGGTGTAACCATCTCATGGGAAACGTCAGTAATTGGGGTGTGCACACTAAGTGTGGAAAGATAAAGATCATTGTTCTGTGAGTTTTGAAACATACATAATTCCAGATGCGATGGGTACATTCATCATAAAAAAAACCTGTAGAGATATCCCCTAATATTTCATATGCGATCCTGTTAAGTAGCAATATGGACAGTGGAAATAGGACATCATGCAAGTCATTGCAGTCTAAAAAGGGGAAAGTCATCCTCACATCAATTACCCTGCGTTCCCAATTAACTAAGAACAAAGGTGATGACTAAATTTAGTTACAATCCTGAACCGGCCAATGGTGAAGCGAAGGATACAAAACATTTCAAAGTCTCAAGGATCCAAGTGCAGGGTACAAAAAAAGAAATACATCAAAATTCCCCGATTATGTTCTGGAGGACATGCCTTCGTTCTTCAATAGCAGAAGTAAGTTTGTCACGTTCAATTTCCTTTAGCTCGCGTTGAGCTTCTAAAGAAGCTTGGTGGACTTCAGTTGCGTCAATTAGCTCCGAATTCTGTGTTTTGGCGGCTTCATTGTTCTCCAAATTGCTGTCGCAATTTTGCATGTCAGAAATCGCTGCACATCTTTCTGATAGAAGCCTCTCCCTTTCTTCGTCAATTTGTGCCACGCGTGCGTCAATCCCCCTCACTTTAGCTCTGGCTAAATCACGAGACATCATCGTAGCATTCTTCTTAATAATTAAGCTGTTTTGAAGGGACCACAAGTCCTCCAAAACGATTGCCTCTTTGTCAATCTGAGAATCAAGAGAATAAGTATCCAAACTGGTTAATAAGCCTTGCTCAACCTCAATTTGCTTTAAGACTTCTACTATCTCCCGACTCAGCCTTTCCCAAGTAGCCTCCAGAGCTCTAAAACTGGTCAAAGTTTGCGAAATGCTATCCGAGGAAGCCAGAAACTCTTCCACTGTGAGAAATGAGTCCTCATCATAAAATATGCCAAGGTAGTCAGAGATAAAGAAGTGGGCTGCTCTCTCCTGTGATCGCCGGATCGCATTCGGAATTCGAGAGGTAAATGACTGGGAAGGTGGCGGCTGGATAATCTCCCGAACCTCGCTCACAGCCCCTGAAACAACATGTATTAGGTTACTTAAGGAAGACAATGGTGCATGACCGGTACATGACAAACTGTGCAGGCGTAACGAGAATACCATTGTCGGAGAACCCGTCACGTTGGAATCCACCATCGTCAAATGAGTGACCGTCTCTAGCAATAGCCCCCTCGGTGGCCGCTGTAAGCCCGGGATAGATCGTTAACAAGGCAAAAAACATACAAATTACACTACAGGCCGAAGTAAGTTGGAATTACCAACGCCAAAAGGCTCGGTGTATTCTCTGGCAACCTCACAGCCAGCACTGGTTTTCTGGGTACCTGCTGCAAGTTCAAAGCAGACGTTAATACATGCTAAACTATATAGTTGACGTATACCGAATTGTGCGCAAGGGAGGCGGAAGAAGAAAGTTGCCTTCGTCCGGGGGTCACCGCATGGGAAGTCGCCATCCTCAGTCAAACAACCGTCCCCAGTGCTTGCCTTCCCCACACCTGCCATAAAGTCAGAATAGATTACTAACGACACAAGAGTACCGAAGGTCCCACTATATATACTAAAACAAGCCGTCCAGCATGTAGTACAGATCCGGTTATCATTGCTGAGAGGACTGATTTGCAATCAGGTATATCAGAGTGCATACCAGCAGAGAGAGCAAGGAGGACATACCTTCATTGTGCATATTCGCTACCCCTGCAACAGCTTGCTTAGCGCAAGGTACCAGACCTGCCAAAGACCCTCCTGCCGTCATAACAGATTGTGTATAGTCAAGAAGTGATGACGATCATACGCGACTAAAGAGACGATACTGATAATGAGAGTCGATTGAAAAGTAAAATGACAACGAGTCACAGTATGAAAAAGGGGAAAACCCTTCTTCCATTATCATAGTAGTATAATGCAGCTGAGAAATAAAGATGACGATGAAAATTACCGTCCTTCGCAGCCTCCTCATCCCATGCGGTGGTGTCCAGACCTTCCAACACAGACACTGAATATGTTAAAGATTGTTAAGTGGCAAGGTCAAGACAATCTAACCCTATAATGCAGCTGAGAAATAAAGATGACGATGAAAATTACCGTCCTTCGCAGCCTCCTCATCCCATGCGGTGGTGTCCAGACCTTCCAACACAGGCACTGAATATGTTAAAGATTGTTAAGTGACAAGGTCAAGACAATCTAACCCTCTCGAGCCCTCAAGCTCACGTATAAGAGACAGTCACTATCGTTAAAATATATGAAAGAGAGACTCGTGTCCCTGCCAGTTTCCTGAAACATTTTACCAGTATAAGAAGAAATGAGAGGTTACCATTATTCAAGGGAGATACCCCTTCTGCCTCGGCCTCCAACGTACTTAGCACATGCCTTAAATTAGGCCTGGCAAAAAATTATACGACCCGCCAACACGACACGACACGACACGAGTTTTCGCGGGTTTGGGTTTAACATAATCGTGTTTCGTGTTATTATCGTGTCGACCCGTTTATGACACGCTAAAATTCGTGTCGTGTCGTGTCGTGTCGCGGGTTGACCCGTCTAACCCATATATAATATATATTATATAAAATTAATAATTTATAGATAATTTTAATATAGTGAGTTAAACAGGTTATTCATGTCGTGTCGTGTCAATCGTGTCGTGTTGTGTCATCTAATAACTTTATATTATAAATTGTGTCAATCGTGCCGTGTCGTGTCGTGTTATGTGACACGACCTATTTATTAAACATGTTAATCGTGTCGTGTCGTGTCACCTGTGAAATAAGCGGGTCGTGTCTGTGTTTCGTATATTGACACGTATACATAAACGGGTCGTGTTCGTGTCAAGCACAATCGTGTCACGTGTCAAGTATGACACGACACGTTATGACATGCGAAACACGAATTGCCACCCCTACCTTAAATCTGCAAGCAAATCCAACAATAATGAACCATGTAATCATCATTCAAAAGGTTTATTATGTGTAACTTAAACCACAGTATCATGGCGACAAAAAGCAATAAATGGGGACTATAACTCGTGAATTTTATGCCTCACTTGTCTCTGAGTTGATCGGAGAGCCCCTCGAACCCGTGCAGGGATCAGCTTTCCTCGTAGGTTCCACCGACACATGAACAACTGCACCGAGATTAAATCTTGAGCTAAGCGCAAGAAATTTTGTGATCTATATGATCTGAATAATACGTACTTCCTTTCAAGGCTCCGATTACATCATCAGATGAATCGCTGGAATAATGCTTTAACAATCCAACAGTATCGATATCATCCATGTCTACAGTATCATCGGGAGGGTGGGCATTTACCTGCTCGGCAACCATGGTTGCAGCTCGAACCTCTAGGGAGCACAGAAATATGTCAGAGATAACCGCTGTGTCAACAAAATGAGTGCGTAAAAAAAAAGGGAGTATACAAAATGTACACCAAAATCATCACAAGCCGACAAAGACAAATATGTAGTGAAGAAGATAGCACCTGTGGTGGTCAGCTCATCCTTGTTCGCTCGCTGCAGAGTTGTACCATCGCCCAGTGACCCTTCAACACTAAGAACAGATTTTGATCCTCGTATATGACCTGTACCCTGCACCCCAAGCAAAGAGAAAAGGAAGAGAATGTCAAATCGTCGATATCGCGTATCATAAGGAAAAGAAGAAGATAGATGCTACCTCAGATAGGTTGGGTGATGCCGCCCCCAGGTCCAGGACCTTTAGCCGCTTGGAGGATGAGGACCGCGAGAGGTCAAATTCAAAGCCATATGATGGTCGATTAGTTGTTCTCTGTAAAAATTTCCGCGGATGGGATTTCTCGGTGAAACAATACGTATCCTTGACGTCATAACTGAAGAGCGCCTTCAAATGCATGGAGTGCCACCTCAAGTATTCATAATTGCACCTAGGGACCCGGCCACGAGCTGGGATAGCATATGACGAGTGGGTCCCACGCCGAAGCCACTATCACAAGGTCACCTGATAATCTTCCATAATCGAGGACGTTTTGAGGAATAGTCTGATCAAAACCAAATTGGCGAGCGCATCTGTGAGGGTTGTACACTTCCAAGGACGCAAGACTTCCACTCCTAAAGGGGAGCCAGCCCACGCGAATGCTCACAAGGAACTCAGTGGCAAGCCACCCGTCCTCTGTCAATACGTCAGTGGGGTTATCTTGAATGTCAACCTGCTCGTCTAGACATCCTGCTTTGTTGGGAAATACGACCCGACGATGCCCGAAGACCTTATCCTTACGAAAAAATAAACGCGCCTCAAGATCCTTGAAGTAAACTGGATGGGCCCCAGCAATGTACACCATGAAGGGTAACTTGCGCTTCATAGCCTCAGAAGCGACGGTGTTATATAGCCCTTGAAACTGCAAATTGAACCATCCAAACAAGTAGTGGAGTGGAATCAGCACGTCCTTTGAGCCCGGGAAGTCAGCGGTACATGCCTCTCTCAAAGACCGAAATAAATTCGACAACGCTGCCGGGGCTAAGGAGAGACGAACTCCCCGCGCCAGTCTATCGGCCATAATGAAAACCTCCGGTCTAATGCGATTTGGATACTTGTAGGGGATAGCAAAATAGCATAGCCAACAGGCCAAAAATGCTGTGAGAAACGTAACTCGATCCATTTCCTTTGCTGCGATAGGAGGCCGAGGGGGCGTATTATAGTCCTGCACTAGAGTGTTTTCGGAACCGACACCAAAGGGATCACGCGGCGAAGGGAAACCGGTCTCGTACGAGGTACCTAAGTCAACGAAGTGTAAGATCCACTGAGTAATAGAGACAGCCCCGGAATACCGATGAAGTAGCTCATAGAAGTGGTGGAACACGGCCTTGAGAGAGGGAGAACATCGAAACTCGCCGTGTGCAGTCTCACCAAAGAGCGTTTTTTCATCCGGCACATGCTCATCATATCGAGCACCTAATATAGGAAGCCCGCAGACGTATCGCATGTCGTAGAGACTCGGGACAATCTCCTCTTCAGAAAGATAACATGTATTTGTGGCTGGGATCCAGTGTTCTAAGATGCCCTTTAGTAAAGTGACATCATACTCGTAATTAAATAGTGACAATATGATGGCCTCATGGATCCCGGCTTTCTTAAGAATCTTCCTCTCACTATGCAGGATATATCGTGCCCACTCCGTGTAGCCAGGATGGTGCGTGACACTACCACAAATGTTAAACCGCGAGGCCCATCTCGGTACACGTTTAGAAGCCATCTCCAAGCCTAAAAAGAAATTTGATTCTTGGTTAGATGTTCTGGTGTTGGGCTCAAGACACAAGCATAGGTCGGGGCCTTGATCAAAGATACGGGATCTGTTCATCATTCCGACGACGCTACGCTCTAGAGGCATCCAATTTCCACTCTCAAAAGGGGGGTGAGGCTTGTGCTCCGTTGGCAATAGAGGCATGGACAAATGACGGGGTATCTTGTTATGGAACACGTCCCTACCCTCCAACATCACATCGCGCCACTCGTGCCATATCCCCCGAAAGTGGCCGAGGGAATCACACTTCTTAATGTACTCCATAATCGCCTCATCATTGGGCTCGTCCAACGGCATGGAGGCGCGGCGGGACCACAGGAAGCCCATGAACGATACAAAAAAGATAGAAACAGAAGAGCCGGAATACCGAGTCAACACCAGGAGCGACAATGAGAGTAGTAAGAAAACACATGAATATTTTGTCTTCCCAACGGTTTTGTATACGCTTCTTGCTTATACAAATCCGTTGGGGGGGCAATTTGTTGAGCCACTAACTCACCTTTTTGACTCTACAAGGAGAGCATGTTGCTCAATGTCTCATTAGACATAGTCTCAGAATCAATACAGGTAGGACTACAAGAACATAGCATAAGTAAATTTAACATATATGGAATGCAGGGGATGTCTATTGAGCAACTTGACACTAAGAAAAGTAACTATTTCTCAAGACTCTGCAACAATAATTTCTGACGCTGCAACTAAAGATGAGACTAAGGATGAGGTTCAGGCCAAAATTGCTCAATTAAAAAGAGAACTTGCTAAAACAGATTTGGCTCATGATTCTGAGAAGATAGCTGAAAGCACTGCCAAGTTATTATTCTTCAAGATAAAATATAAGGGGTTCCGGAGCTAAGAACGTGATGCTCAAGAGATAATTTTGACAAGCTATGAGATAGCTTACTTAAAGTTAAGTTTGTATTTGTTCTGGGCCCCATGAGATCTATGTACCGAATTAGTAACATGCATATGCGTAGTAAAATGAAATGAAACCAAAATCTATTTTGACTACAGTCAAAGACTATGAACCGGATCAGTAAACATGCATACAGGTAAAAAAAAATGAAGTCAAAATCTATTTTGACTATAGATAGTCATGCGCCAACGGGAAATAGAGAAAAAGAAAAAAAACCTGGAATGCGCATGGAAACAGGAGAAGGAAAGCCCGGTGTACGCCATCAGGGACGAAAAGAAAACAACAAAAACGTCAATGGAGAAAATCTCGCCAAACAATTGCAGCAAATAAAGCAGATGTTTCAAAAAAAGATCAAAAGAGTTATCACAGCAGCTGGAAATAAAAAAAAAGACAAACAAGCAACCAACAGAGGGGAAACCTGACACACACCATCAGGGACGCAGAAAAAATATCACCCAATCTCACCAAATGGTCATAGACAAGACAAGTCAAAAAAAAAAAACTCAAAGAAGAAGGTTTGGAAGAAGGCTTGGCGATGGACAAAGCTGCCAACAGGTAAGGGAATGGCCAGAGCTGACAAGAAAAAAGGGAAATGGGTTGCTGCAGTCGGCTAAAAAAATCAATCATCAAAGAAGAAGAGGGGAACAACGGTTCTCATCAGGTGGTGGGTTATATAAGGAGAGGCCAGCCAAGAAAAAAGGCGGAGAAGACAAGAGAGACGGACATCGCAAGAAGAAACAGAAGAAGGTAAACGAAGGAGGCTTCTTTTCGATCGGTTTTCTTAGGCTTCATGGACGCACTAAGCGTCCTGGCACCACGATGAAACACACACCACTCTCTTTCGATCGTTCGGTTTTCTTAGGCTTCATGGACGCATTAAGCGTCCTGGCACCACGATGAAACATACACCACTCTCTTTCGATCTTCGATCTTCTTTGGCTTGCACTACGCAACTTAGCACGGTGTAAATGATCTTCTATTCGGAGAATGCACAAAAAAAAGAAGAGGAGGGAATGATGCGAGGGGCCAAAGAATGAAGAGGAAAGGGGGTGCTATAAAAACAAAAAAGGGGAGAAAGAACATGCAGACTAAAATGCCGAGAGATGATGAAATCGTGTAAAAAAAGAGGGGAAAGAAGGGGCTAAAAAAAAGGGAGAGAGTTCTCGGTTAAAGGAAAATGCCTGGGAAGGGAAGTGAAGATAAGTTGGCAGGAGCTAAAAAAAGGGAAAATGCCACGTAGAAAGAGAGAAAAGCTGCTCGTAGAAGTGGAGGCGCCTCATGGACTGCTCGAACCGAAAGGGGGAAAATTTCTTCTCAGCCTCACGGACTGTTGTAAGAAATCCTAAGACGCGATTAAAATGAGAGGATCATATAAAGGAAAGAAAGCAAGACACCAAGAAGGGCAAAAACAAAAAAATCACCAAAACCAGAAGAGTCCACAAGCCGGAGAAAAATAAACCAAGAAAAACCAAAAAAAAGGGAACGAACACGTACCTGTTCGAGTCCCTTTTCTCGTCTTCTCAAGTCCCTTCAGGATTGGATACCAAACTAAGTCCTGTGCGGAAAAGGAATCCCCTTATCTGAACTGAAGTCAAAATCTGCTACAAACGCTGTGGGGAAGACATACAGAAGCCCTGGCTGGTTCTTACAAAAGAAAATTGGATCAAGAAAGAAAATATGACAAGGACGATCTGAAAATAAAAAAAAGCCAATGGAGATATACCTGAGAGGCTCCCTGCGCTTTTGATTCTCCTCTTTTGATTTTCCCCTTGGGAAGTCGTTACAATGCAAACAACAAAAATCATCCACCGAAAAGAAAACTATGAAGTTGACGGAGAACACAAGAAGAAATCAGACAATCATATTTACCGTAATTACTCTGATCACGACCAAGAACGATAAAGATTAAGAATGACAAAGAGCTGTTACAAAATATGATGAAAATATTAGATTCACTGCTCGCTACCTGGTGAGAAGGCAAAGCTCTATTCATCTCCACGAAAAATCGAGACTGGAGGATATTTAAATGGCGATGGTGAAAACTGAGTACATGAGATTAAAAGATAAAAGAAGAAGTGCAGGATTAAGAATTTACCAGACTCTATTTAAACTGGAATTTGCACGCTTGATTTTGATCCTCGGTGTCATATAGCGAAGTTTTGATCCACAAAGTGAACGAATTCTGGTTGGCACCAAGGTCCCATCATTGGATTTGAATCCGATCGAAGCGGATCCAACCTGATGTTATACTCGTCTTCGTGGCAAGAATCTTCAAATCTTCTCAGCTAGCAGCAAGTTTCAGCGCGGCAGCACCGTCAAAAACTCGTTTTCCCTATAGCAACGCCGCTAGGAACGCAGCTAGCATTGGCTCCTCACCACAGCGGCGCCATCATCGAGCGGTTGTGGACGCCCCTTCTGAGTACGCCCTTCTGTCTGGCCGGCAAGAACAACACGACCATTGGCGCATGTCGCATAGCCATCGTCACCAAAGGGAAATGCCCCAACCTCTGGTCGCTGCCCCGATAGCTCGAATCCAGTGGTGAAATCACAACTCCACACGAACTATGACCCCCTCCCCTGTCACCGTCTCTGCTAGCCCTAGCGCCATACTGAACGAACCCTTCTCCATTGGACGCCTCTGCTTCGACCTTCTTCAACCTGGACGTCGTTGCTGAAGTATGTCACCCCTTGGAATTACGCCGCAAGGAGCCAATGTCGCTGCCGCTTCTAGCTGCAAACGGACTCCCAGCGCATGATTCCGCCGACCCTCTGCTCCCTTTTCTTCCGACATGAACGAACCCTCCTCTGGCGCTGAGATCGTCGGCATCTCCACCGAAAAGGCCAACTCCCCTGCCCTTTTGCCGGATTCCATGCAACGGCACCATTAATCTCCTCCATGAGTTTCTCGCCGGACGCAGAGTCGCACGGAAGAGTAACTTTACTCTTCCATGATGGAAATAAAAGAAAAGAAAAATAAAATAAAAGGATAAAAATAAATTATGGTGATAATAATAATACTAAGTGAAATAAAAGAAGAAGAAAGAAGCTAATAAAAAATACATGTAGTGCAAAAAATGATGACGGCGTCACCTTCCCTACCTCCTAAATTTGATAGGTCACCTGTGACTACCTGTCAAATTTAATAAAGGAAGTAAAAATCCATTTTGGTTCAACCGCTTGGCTAACGGCCCAAACCTAACTCGAGTCGTGCTTAAATAGCGACTCCAAAAAATCAAAATATCTGAAAGCCTTATACCGTCGCGATGAAATATTGTTTGGGAGGTGCGTACGTCGACATTTGACGTCGGGGCGTAACTCATCAATATGGCGTCGCGTTCACTGAGGATAGGGTAATTCTCAAATCCAAGTTACTCAACACGCTGTGAGGCCGAGTAACTTCCTCCAAATTCAAATCATCTGCCACGCCATCGAGGCCGAATACAATTCCAAATTCAAATCATCCGCCACACCATTGAGGCCAGATACAATTCCGAATCAAATCATCCACCACGCCGCAAGGCCGGATAAAATTCCAAGTTAAATTATCCATCACGCCGCAAGGCCGGATAAATCTCAAATCAAATTATCCACTACGCCGCAAGGCCGGATAAATTTTCAAATCAGATTATCCATCATGCTGCAAGGCTGGGTAATTCCCAAATCCAAGTTACTCAACACGCCGTGAGGCCGAGTAATTTCCTTCAAATTCAAACCATCCAATACGCCGCAAGGCTGGATAAATTCTATGTCAAATTATCCAACACGCTGCAAGGCCGGATAAATTCCAAATCAAATTATCCAGCACGCCGCAAGGCCGGATAAATTCCAAGTCAAATTATCCAACACGCCGCAAGGCCGGGTAAATTCTCAAATTCAACCATCTAACATGCCGCTAAGGCCGGATGATCTCCCAAACCCAATATGCAACATGTCGCCAAGGCCGGATGATCTCCCAAACCCAATATCCAACATGCCTTAATGCATTACAATGGAATATTGTTTGAGAGGTGCGTACGTCGATGTTTACCATCGGGGCGCAGCTCCTCAATATAACGTTGTACTGCCTAGGCCGGGTATCACTCAATATGCCATCACAAGACCAAAGTTTGATGAACACAAACCGTCCATATTGATGAAAGCTCTTTTCTTATTATGCCAAATTATGTATTCACGTCAAATCAAATTAATGAATGATATCGGTTGACTATGTCTCTCTTATTTTGTTGCGTATTATAGATCTCTTAATCAAAAGTTCCCTAATTTTAGGGGTAATTAACAATGAGCGCTTGCGCTCATTGGAAGCCAGAACCCATTTAACAAAAAGCCTTATTGATTTAAGGTGAATTTGAAACAGTCATAATACATTTCTCAATGCAACAATTTTGACCCCATAGACTCCCCAAATTATTTATGATGCATGGGGCTATAAACATAAGAAAAATAAACAAGAGGCCTATTTAGTACATAAAACAGAGGGTTTTATAGAAAAAATTATGCCTACAAGGCTTTGAAAATATAATAAAATATTGAAAATATAATAAAAGATAACGAATAGATGTGAAATTTTCCATGAGCATATATATATATATATATATAGTTGATGGCAAGGTATCAGGGTTTCTTCAGAACATTAACATCATAAAGAAAATCATCTTCATATTTGACTAAGATTAACAAAATCACGGACATAAAATTAGTTTGTTTGCTACACGAGATGGCTAAGACTCTAAACATAAAAAAAAGCACAATGATTTTTAATAGGTTGTGAAAACGCTGGAACTGCAAATTCAACCTTGGCTGAAACAAGATTGTCGTCGACTTTGCTCCCCCATCACCCAGCTGAATTCTCATGTAGCAATACATATTCTCAGCTGCAAAAAAGAGTGTAGGTTAACATAGTTTATGTGCGATGAACAACAATTCAATGATATAGGCAATCAATGGCATGATATTTTGCGTCAAAAATAAAAAATAAGATTATGTTACCCCTCCCACACTCCATAAATGAATGGTACTTGCTTCAAAAACCAAAATAATGTAAGACCACTTCCTCCTCAGCCTCATCAAGGAATGATATTTGTGTCAAAAACCAATATAGGATCCTTTCATCCTCCCCAGCCTCATCAAGGGGTATTTGCGTCAAAAACCAATATAAGAACATTTCATCCTCCCCAATCCCATTTTAAGGCCCTCCTAATTTGAGTGGGATCACTTTTAGTCCATAATAAATAAAGTCCAACTCAGCCAGCAAAATAAGAGTCGCTACAGTGATCACTGTTCATCTCTCGCAAGTATTTAAAGTAACAAACATCAAGTTTGAAAAATCTCATCCGTCAAGTGATAATCAATTAAATGGATGAAATAAAATTATAAAATCAGGTTAATCTTCTGCATCATCAACATGGTCACAAGAGCCAAATCTAGAAAAGTATATAATTGCCAACTTTTGGACAGCAGGAAATTGGCACGATATGTATTTTAAATAGCTTATATATCAAAAAGAATAACGAGTATAATCTTTAAATTAGCACAATGTTGATTGTTTCAAATATTGTCTAGTTTTGCAATAATGCACCATGATAGTGGAATTCAAAAAAATATTAGAGGGAGAAGTCGAGTAGAAGGAAAGGGGAGAGATAAATTTACATCAATTTTCTATTCTAAAACACAATATTCATTATGAACTATTAAAATGCTGATAGCATAATAGATTATTTGTTGGTTTATATGCAATTAATACAGGACCAAGGTGTAAAAAATGACTAGGATATAGTTCAGGCCACCAATATCCATATGATTTAATTATCATAGTAATATCGATCAGTCTTAGCGTACACTGGTTTAAGGGCATGTAAGTATTCTGCTGGTTCTTCATAGTCTACGTATCCTAAAAAAGAAAATAGAAGAGAAAGAAGGGACAAACCAAAAAATATATATATATTATTTCTCAATTTTTACTTTTTAATTTCTCTCCTAAAAATTATTTGTTTGGCCTCTTCTCCTTCTCTTCCTCCCATTTTCATTCTTATTCTTAATTCCAAGTGATAAGAGGCCGGCAAAAGATTAAATGAAGGCTCTAAATGAGTCCCATAATCTATCAAAGATAAATGTACACAACCTGTCAAACAGAATTAAATCATGCAAAAACAAACTAATCATACCTACTGTTACCAAACTTAATAGTATCCTTTTCAAAAAGTTCATAATAACGTTGTGGCTCAATGCAGTTATCCTGCACAATTGAACATTATGTTAAGAAAAGGTAACTGAAATGTACATATCCACAAATTAGAAACAATAGCAATATGTAAACTAGGTACCAAGCAAATGAAATAAGTGAAAGGTAGTAATAAATCTTACATTAATAAAAGTTTCATTTGTACTTCCAAGGTCCATTAGATAAGGCCTGAAAGTACACAACCAAAAGCCAATGTATAATGTCATTATCCTCCATAGACGAATATGCATATGTGAAGATGCAGCGAGAAAAGTAGCTAGTTTATTACAGTACCTTACTTGCTTTGATATTAAGCCATCTTGTTGCTCCATTTCCACGAGTCTGAAAAAGAAAACTTCACAGATTCAGGAAAGACATCATGGTGTCAATTGTCAAAAAGAATCAAGAATATAACTAACCTGTACTGAATCACAGCATGTTGTTTGCTGCAAGATGGATGATCTGTTGGAATGTCTGCTACTTTCCTTTCTCTACCGAAAAGGTAGCAACTCTGTCGGTGCACATAAAGGGGCTCTGATGATAGGGCTAGCTTTAGCAATTAAGATGAATGTGATGGTAATAGGAAGTAAACAAATATTGACAAAATATAAATTTTCAAAACCCAATTTATCAATGAGGATAAAAAAGAAAATATTATATGTATTTTTCAGAAACATGAAAATATTTTTTGTAGAAACCTGCCTTTAAGCATGTTAGCCACAATAAAAGGAGAAAATAATGGACACAAACGAGATCGGCCATTTGGTGTTCATCAGAAACGCAATTAGGCGTTTAGGGGTTCAATAAGATTCAATCTCCGTAAATAAAACAATTTTGCAAGCATGAAAGTGCTAGAAAATGGAAATCATGATCAGAATGTTGAATCTCCTTAGAAGAACTTGTTCTCATTAATGCTCAGTCACATTCAAGCATGAGCTGCAGCTTTGGAATTACCAAATTGTCTGTGCAGTTACTCAATCACACAATATTTACACAACAGATCATGTTAAGTCACATAATTTAGGTATGCGGATCTCCCATTACCAATATGAGCATCTAATCACCACAACGTGGATATATGCTAATTTCGGCAGGCTGTGATCAGATAATTTACACCTTGCACTACCACATTGTACACTTTCTAACAGCCTAATTGTTTATAATGGAACTGGTACCTGATATTATAAACAGTCTTATCCTTAATATAAGGATTATCTCTGTACCTAACGAACATGTTAAGTTACTGCATTATCCAAATTTTCTGTAAGCAAATAATTTAGGGTTTTAAGAAACAATAGTAATAAGGCTCTATTAATTCAAGGAAGTTTGCACCACTCTGTTCCAGCAACAATCAAAGATGAACAACTAATTCTTACTGGAACATAAGAAAAGATAGTATAACTAAGCAAATAAATCAACATAGATGTGAAAGATAAAACAAGGAGAAACAAAGAAAGAAAATCTACATAGAAAATGCCTTGTTGTGTAAATTTTCAGTACCAAAATCAGCTCGTTAACTTAAACGGATAAGTTGAGCACTATGCACAAAATTCATTTGACTGAAAACTAACTGTACAGTTATGTACAATTATAGGCATTAACATCATGAGTCGAAAGACAGACACATTACCATTCAAAACTTCCCCGCCTTTGAAAACATACAATCGCCACCTTATATCTGGTTTCCGGGCACCAGGTGGTTCACTAAATAGTAAAGTTACACCTACAATCCAAGCAAAAGAATGCAATAGAAGATTCTTAGTCAAACTTTATTAAAAAAAATAAATGAGGATAAAAAGACAGAAAAGACATACAACAAATGAGGAAATGATTCTTTTCATGTTCCAAGTAGAAGAGTGAAAAGTCAGAACTAATATGGAAATCTAATTGTTGAATTTTAAATAAAGTTTATTTAAGTAAACCTATCTGACAACAATCATATACTACCTCGGACTCTATTAGTCTCCTCAGCAAGCTTTCCAGACAGCTCAAATGATGGTTTTTGCTACATAACAAAAGAATTGTAATAATAACAAATGTTAGTGACCTATTTGTAGCCAATGGAACAAGCTTACTCAAGCTAAATGCATCGGAAGTAGAAAATAAAATTATCAAACACTAAGTAAAATAAACAGGACATATTGCAGAAGCTCAAAACTTGCACTTAGAACTCACCATCTACACTGGTGCCACCTTGAAAGCACCCAACTGATGTGAAAAGATAACAAACGAAACAGTAGAATATGTTCAAGCAACATAATGAAAAGTGAGACGAGCAAAGAGCTCCTAATTAGCAGATATGAAAAATGCAAAGAGAAATTATAGGATAAAAACTTATTGATAGAAAAGAGCTAACATAAAATGCCGTCAAATGATAAAAGGTCAACAACAGCTCACAAAATCCAAGGAAGATCTACATCGATAAGAATAGGTTGAACTACAAATCTTACTTTATTCTGGCATGGATATGTCAAGAGAATCCTAAATCCTAATTGAGGTAGTGTCAACCAGTGACAGATTAATTGCAAAATATAAATCCTTACCTTTTCTTTTGCTTCCAGTGCCTGCTCAGCATCCTTCATCTTTGCAAGGGAATCATTTTCCCTGCCCCTACAAAAATGTTTCCCTGATCAAGCGCCAAGAACTGTGCATGTTCTGTTCACAAGTGCATGGACAAACCAATAACAAGCAAAAATAATCTAAGCTACCAAAAGAGACATCACAAGCGCAATAATCTAGAGGAAGGTTTTAGTAGGCTGAAATGATAAAACAAAAACACAGTTTACCATACAAATTACATCAATTAATACTTCTTCAGCAAAATAAAATCACAAGATAAGATTAACTAACAAAACTGGCTTCTCATACTTTGATTTGGTCGTATGTGTAGAACTGGCATTAATCAGTAAATACTTGAAAAATATGACCTACCATCATTGAGAATACAAGGTAGATTCAAGAGCAAACAAACATCCTTCGTAGCACTATGCTCTTGTAACTATACTTGGCATCTTAACTAGATGAATAAAGTGTCACAGATGCCTAATTTTATTTTACAGAATACTGGATAGATGAAGACAAAGGAATAGTAACATAAGGTATAAACAGGCTGACCAAAAATCAGAGCCAAAGATTAGATACTCACCAAGCATATTCAGGATCCTGGGGTTTCATTCTTTCCTGGAAGCGAAATGATTATGCTAAGAATCTAATGAGCAGAAATTGTAAGGAAATCAACAGCTGTTATTCATAACATAAATCAATAAAATAACTAAGCTATGAAGTGATTATAGATTCATCTACATAACATAAGAATTATGAAAACCAGCAGAGTGAAAATAGTTATCATATCAACATGAAAGCTTTGGTCAAAACACCAGGTCATCTTAACATGAGCAGTTGAATAGTGAAGCATAATGTTCAACACAGTGAAGATCCAAAAACTGGACACAGATAAACTAAAGATAATACTATTTTTTTTTTTATCAAGCACAAGAAGAGGTCACCACTTCTAGTTTTCTTTATGAAACAAGATATGATTAAGAAACTTAATATTGCTACTTGAACTAAGAGGCATTGGATTAGTCACAGCACCTAGCACAAAAATTAGACACGGCATATCACAGCAAAACCAGTATCTAAATTTAAACACCGACTTGGTAACCAGAAAGGTAGTGGCAGACACTTAATTAACCTACCAAGACTATTGACCATAATTTAATTCACCAAATCACTGAACTCTACTATTGCTCTAGCTACACATACATGATTGTCAAAAACTTGTTGGTAAACAATTCACTAGAAAGCATCCACATTGAGCGCATGAAGCAACCCAGTAACGTATAAACAAAGCAGAGTAGTAAATTGTAAAAAAAAAAAAAAAAAAAAAAGATATAGAGTAGTTATCACCAGGTACCTCATCTCGAACCCCAACCTGGAAGTCCTGGAGGGGGAGCGGGAGTTGTATCTGCTCCTTTGATTTTGCCCTTCTGGGGAATTGCGATCATTCCTTGATGATTTTGTGGAACCACCATTTTTCTTATCTCTCATTGATCTACTATCCCTAGAATCATCCCTAACCTCCCTATGCTCTTTGTCTCTTCCCTTGTCTTCCCGGCCCAACTTCCTTCCATGCTCCCTCTCCGGTGACCACTCAGCCTGAGCTCGCCTTAGGCGCTTCGTTCTTGGTGACGGCGAGCGGGAACGACTAGCCTTGACTGGTGCTCGCTCCCTTGCATACCTACCTCTATCCTTGTCTGGCATTTTCTTTTCCAAAACGGGAGCAACGAAAAAGAATAGGGCGGCGGCAGATTCAGCGACGCACGACGAGAGACAACGGTGGCAACTTCTCGCTAGGCGTATCGTCTAGGGTTGCTAGCGAGCGGGTTTGGTCATCGGGTATCGGGTACCCGCTCCGGTCCAACCCGTTTACATCGAGTTCGAGTACTCAATTATGTAAACGAGACAGGTATGAGTTTAGTTTATATAACCTGTGTCAAGTTCGGGTTGGATTTAGATTTGACCTTTCGAGTACCCGAAACCCGAACCCAATTATATATTAATTTTAATTTTAAATAATTTATAATATTATATCCTAATTAAATTGAATGATCAGTATTTTGCTACCTTAGACACTTAGATTTAATTCATATGCTAACTTAAACAAAATCGGAGATTTGAAAACCCTAAAATCTAAATCCCAGTCACCGCTGCCGCAGCCCGCAAGCCCTAGCCTTTCGCTCAGAACATCTTCTATTCTTCTGCCCTAGCCCTTCGCCGCCCCACCCTAGTCTCTCCCTCCTTCACAAACGACTCCAGCCGCTGCTCGTCACGACGCCACCCCTATTCTTCTGCCCCTAGCCCTTCGCCGCTGCTCGCCACGACACCACCCCCTTTCCAGCTCTCCTAGTCGTCCAGCTTCCGCGATTCTGCCTCTTGTTGTCTGGCTTCAGGTCTCTCCTACTCGCTGGTTAGCTCGTCGGCTCGTCACCCCTCTAGCTCTTAGCCTCTCCTAGTCGTCCGGCTAACGGCTTCCACCTCTTGCTATCTAACTTCAAGCCTTCAACCTCTTGCAATTTGGGCCATCCGGATTCTAGCATTCCAGCTTTCGCCTTATAAGTGTAAGCTGTGTCCATCTATTCATTATAGGGTTAGTTGCTATTGTATTAAAATTAGTGTGTTTATTATTTGATTAGTCTTTATTATTTGTTTAGATTAATTGAATAATCGATTAATGTTTTGGTAGTATTTGTCTATTTGGTTTTCTTTTGTCTTATTTACATAATCAGAAAATTCAGAACCTTAATTGTTTTTATTAATCTTAGATTTTTGTAGGATTTTTCTAATGGCTTCAAAAGATGTATCAAAACCCGTTGAGGAACATATAACTACTAATGATACTGTAGCTCCTACTCCTATTAGTGAAACACAAACAACGGATGATCCTAAATCAGTTGGACAAGTTTTAAGCAATTTGTTACTGGTAATTTGAGGTGAGTATTGTTCCTGGTAATTTGTTACTGGATTGTGCAGCTTTAAGCAATTTGTGTAAATTGTAAGTTCCTGGTAAGTCTTATTTAATGAAAGCTTTGTTTATTGTTTTTATAATCAGTTTTTAATTTTTATTTTTTCAAGGTATGGCTGGAAGTTTATAATAGATTCATTGCATAATTTGTCATTTCTTGAGAAGTTCCTGTATGGAATTAAGGTGACTTCAACCCTCCATGCACTTACTTTGACGTGAGTATTTTCTTAATGTGTAATAACATTTAACAATTTGTAGATTAGTATTTTCTTAATATGTGCATAGTTGTGAATACTCTATTGTTTTTTTGTAGGATTGATATTTTTTTAGCTTACTTTGAGGTGAGTATCTTCCTTTGTAGTTTTAAGTAAGCTTAACTTTAGCAAATTAATAATTTTCGAATCGAGTACCCATTATATAGGTCGGGTACCTGCAGGTTAAATACGAGTACCTATTTAAATTTATAAATTAATTCTTTTTTTTTAATGCAGAGGGGTACCGATGGGTACCCATTTAATTACCCGATTTGAGTTCGGATTGAGTACTAAGATACTCAACTCGAGTTTGGATCGGATTCAGGTACCGGGTAATATTATTCGGGTCAGGGTCGGATAGTTACATAAAAGTCGGATACCCTATATGTTGCCAGCTCTACCAACGGCATGGGAGGAGCAGAGTGTTGTATTTTTTTTTTTCTGGGTGGGCACTGGTCGAGCAAGCGGAGGCAATTAGGGTTTCTTCGGAATTTTATAAAGTAAACCTTATGGTTCCCGTAATTTACACTATATTTTTTAATTCAGCATATTTATAAAACATCATTCATTATTTTATATTTTTAAGATAGGCACAAGCAGAAACGAAAGAAAAGAAAAACAGATTGGACTCTTGGTCAGATCGAACTTGTACTAATGAATGATTTGAATCAAGGAAGACTTAAGTCATATGAAAGGGCCAAATATTCAACAGGCCAAAATCAACATTAATAAACATTTGATTTGTGCTTTCACTATAACTTTTATAGTGTGTTTTTTTGGACGAAAAATTAAAAAGAAATAATAAAAAACACAATAAATTTAGATGCAAAATACTACTAAATTTAATGTACTTTTCATTCTTTTCTTTCAATTTTCCGTCCAAAAAAATATAGCCCATGAATCAATCATTTATTTTTGGTTAAAGAGTGGAAAAAGCCACGTCTCCCACTTTTAATTAACTTTTGACAAAAAATCAGTTTAAAAAATATTTAGTATAAAATGTATAGAAAAAACAAAAGTTAAAAAGCTACAATTAATATTTTTTTAAAAAATAATTTATTTAATTTTAATTAAAATTTTAAATATTATTATTTAAATAATATAATTTTAAAATTTTTAAAAAATATTTTGGTATCAATTAAAAAGTTATTTACTTAATAATTTATAAAGGTAGAGCACAGTATAATATAATAAAGTTTAACATAATTATAAAATAGTTATTAGTAGAACCAAATAGACCCGAAATCATTACCATAAAATACTTTCCCGGAATTGGAAAGGCAATATAAAATTACTATTGAACTTTTTAGTTTTCTACTCCTTTATAGGCTGCGTTTGGCTGGGTGGCGCAGTGACCAATGTGGGTCGGCGCCACATCAACCATAGAACGTTTGGCATAAGGAAAGCTATGCATATAATCGCATTTATTATTACACCCAACCCAGTATATTTTCAAGTCAAACTAATATATTCACAAGTGTCAGAATATTTATCCAAGTCGGAGATGACAACACTTGGGTACATATCAAAGTCTAAGTATTTAAATGAGTATATGATTAAATAAAAAATTATTTTTTATTTTTATTTTAAAATATTTTATCAAAATATAATTTTATAAATTATTTTTATAATAAACATATTTATCAATAATTATTTTATATATTAAAAATAAAAATATATTTTTTATTTTTTTTATAAATTAAGTATTGGGACATATGCCAATCAACTCAACTTCAATCTATTTAGCTAATCAGGTATTCAAATAAGAGTCAAGTCAAGTTGAGTACTTGTCTAAGGTAGATTTGATTATCATCCATAATAATAATTGTACGATAAGATTAAATAATTATTTTTAAATTTTTAAATTAAATTGGATAAATGTTGTTTAGTCAAACATTTACCAAATCACGAGATAATTATACTAAACAAATATTCATAAATTTATATATCAAATCAAATTGGATAAAGATTCACAAGCCAGCATAGGTGGAATATTTAATCAATCACGGGATAGTTATATGCCCAAAGTTAAATGGTAAATAATTATTCCCAAACTATCAAATCCATAAAAATATTCAGCCATCTAAAAATAGATAAACTATTCACTGGATATTCATATTGCAATATAGTTAAAATATTTGTTTGGGTATTTCTAGATAGGTAACATATTTGTTTAGATATTTACTCTATAATAAATTTGCTTAGATATTTATCTTATCAAATTGACAAAACATTCTCTTGTATGTTTTTTTAAAATATTACCTTGAATATTTAACTCATCAAAATATTCATTTAGATATTCATCATGTTACTAAAATATTAGCGTGGATATTTATCCTATTAAATTGATAAAATATTTGCTTGTATTATTAGTGTAAAATATTCACTTGAATACTTATCTTATATAATATTTAATTGAATACTCATGTTGGTAAAATATTTGATTAGATACTTATCCTTTTAAAGTGACAAAATATTCACTTAAATTAGCTTGGTATTCACCTTTTTAAAAAGATAAAATATTGGCTTCGATGTTTATCTTATTAAATAGATAAAATATCCACTTTGATATATACCCCATCAACTCAATAACTGTTCACTCGTTTGGATATTCACCCTCTTAAATAATAAAATATTCACTTGCACATTCAAAGATGGATATTTATCTAAAAATATTTACTTACATATTTACCTATCGAAGTAACAAAATATATCCATAAATATTTGTCTCAAACATTAGCTTGGATATTTGCCTCATCAAAATATTAGTTTGGATACTCATCTTGTTAGATAGATAAAATATTTACTTGGACATTTATATTATGGAATTGATAAAACATCCGCTTAGATATTTATATAAAATATTCGCTTGAATATTTATTTTATTAGAAATATTTGCTTGAATAATTGTCTCCTTGCACCACATTATGTGTGCATCCATATCACCCCAAATTTTATAAATATTCATAAGTGATGTAGCGGTTCAATATTTATAAATATCATTATCATCTAATCACATATTCGACACAAGCTTTATTTATAAATCTATTAATCAAAGTGGCTCTAAGTTATATTTAGGAGTAATTAATGATGAGTATTTTGGAAAGTAAAAACTCACAAAAGAAAAACTCAATAATTATAGATAAATTTTAAAAGGTCACATCATTATATCTATTCATTTAATTAAAAAATTTTTGACTCTACAAATTAAATGGCAAAGAATCTTGTTTTTCTTCTTAACTTCATCCCATTTCGATGAAGATGTACAACATTTTGATATATAAGACTTGCAAAAGGTGCTTTTTGAAAGCGAAAATGATGAAATATTATAACTCTTGTAATTTCAAGTGATCATTCCATGTACCACTAAAATCTAATACACAGTAACGTAAAAAATTCCTCTAGTTTTTTTAATAGTTCTCTCATATTTGTCTGTTAGTTTGTGGATGAAAAGCAGGTCAAAAATTTAACGTCATGCCTCAAGTCTTTTGAAAAATGACTCTAAAATCTTGAGGTGAATTTAAGATCTTGATCAGATATGATAGATTTTATTATTATTTGTGCCATGAGTATAGAGTCTAAACATCTCATGAGTATACATGTTAATTAGATTTGTGCCACCTCCTTGCACAGTCGATAAAATGCATTTTCCTTCTTCTTGATAGCCTTGGGCTTCGATAGAGTAGCACGCAGGTATATGATGTTGATTGCGATCAATTGTGCCTCTACAGACGTGTTTCTTTTGGCGTCAACATAGTCGTCATCTATAGGAATTTCCGAGCCTCATTTTGGCATCGCAATCAAAACACTGTTTCCTATTCCTATTGCTCGTGGATGGATTTAATTATTATTATTTTTTTTAGAACGGAATGCTATTGGGAAGAGATGGGGCAAAAACCTTTGCTAGATTTAATGGAGAATAACAATCGATAATAAAAACTTAGAAACGATAGTGAAATAAAAACACCAGACAAGAACACTAGGAATTTTTACGTGAAAAATCTCTCCAGATAAGAACACCAGGGATTTTTACGTAGAAAATCTCCCCAACTTGAGGAGAAAAAAATACGGGACCAAAGTCCGATCAAACCTTCCACTAAATCAATTAATGGATATTACAACTCTTCCTAGAACATCTAGGAGCATAACAACATTATCAAGTATAAATTTGGATCTCAAACAAACATAAACATAAAGTTGGAAGCAATACAGGAGAGGAGGAAAGTTCAGATTTCACCAAGAATATCAATCTCGATTCTGGGCTGACTACAAGAAACTGAGACCTCAGTTCGACGATCCGACCATTCAGATTGTAGAGCTCTGAGTTAAGAACCTTCTCCTAAAATTTCAGCCCGATCTAACGGTGAACTTCTTACCGGCGGCCAATATACACAGGCTGCCCTAAGTTCACAGCTTGTCCCTAAACTTTCTCCTCTCTGCCTTTTTCCTCGCATTAAGTGGCTTTCTCTTTGCGGCGCTCTTCTGCTCTCTCTCTCTCTCTACAATGGAATATATACGCGTGCTAATTAAAAAACCCTAATTGCAACAATACATGTCCGATGTCACTTATCCATCCATGATAGTGTGCAGCAATCCACGATAGTCTGTATCCACTATAAGAGTATTGCAATCCACGTTATCTATAGCCACCATAAGTGTGCAGCAATCCACCATAGGTTATATCCACCATAGGTTGTATCCACCATATGTGTGCGGCAATCCACCATAGGTTGTATTCACCATTAGTGTGCAGCGATCCACCATAGGTTGTATCCACCATAAGTGTGCAGTAATCCACCATAGCTGCAAGTTGTATCCACGATAGCTGCAACATATCCACGATGATCTGCAGTGTGTCCATGATAGCTGTAACTGTGTCCATGATAATCTGCAGCATATCTATGATGTCTACAGTGTGGCCATGATAGCTACAACTGTGTCCATGATAATCTGCAGCATATCCACGATGTTTGCAATGTGTCCATGATAGCTGCAGCTGTATCCATGATAATCTGCAGCATATCCACCATAGCTGCAGCTTGTCAATGATAGCTTGTAGCATATCCACGATAATCTGCAGCATATCCACCATATGCTGCAATCTATCCACGATGTCTGTAACATATCCACCATATGCTGCAGTCTATCCACAATGTCGAGTGTCCACGATCTGGGCTGCATATCCACGATATGAGTCATCCTCCATATAGGAGGGAAACCCACTCAATAAATCTCCCCCTCACGACTATATGGAGGAGTTTAGCAATCCACGATCTGGACTACTTCATCCATGATATAAGCTAATCACAATCTAGGCTATCCTCCATATGGGCATATTCTGAGCCATCCTCCATGTAGGATGAACTGTGTCATCCTCTACATAGGCAACTGATAGGTGCGTACCGCAAGTGCACGATCTATCACGTAATAAAAAGTATTGATCCCACGAGGACTAGGAGTGAAGTACTAACTGATCAATTAACTAATAGCTAGGTGATCAAATAAGTGTAGGAGTGTCACTAAAATCTTAATGCAAATAAGTAAACTAAAGCAAGTGAAAAGCAAACAGAATAGAAAGCAAGCAATTAGGGTTTGAGATCTTTGAGAGAAGATCAGGGTTTTAGATTTCACCACACTGAAGTATGAAAGAAAGTTAATGATGATATTTTAAATAAGTTTTCATCTATGCTCTTAAGGTAATCCTTCCTAAAGTACAAACACGCTCCTGTTGGGGTATGCCCTTAAGGCTAATGTTTGAGGCCTATGGGAATGTAACAAGTATCATGTAATAAACTCTATGTGTTTATAAAGGCATGGTTGTTATTCAGTTAGCTACATTGTCTGCTGCAATATATGTTCTTCTGAATAATGTCTCAAAGCTGTTCAGCTGGGCTGACATGCTATTATGTCCTTAGTCGATATATCTTGGTAAACATGAGACAGCCTCGATATGGTTAAGACTAATATGTGTTCTAATCTTATAGGATGCTTCGAGCATGGAATAAGATGTAGACTCATGGGTACATGGGATGTACTGGACAGACCCTACTAGGATGTTCAATTGTTTGTCACAATGTGAATATTCCTTGATTAAGACAAGTGGCACATTTCCTTTGACTTGAGATCACTTGTGTTTTCTAAATGATGATTGTCATTGTTTTGAGGTAGTTCAATATCATTTGAAACATAATGATTATAGACTATCTTGGATGGTGAGCTTGAATCAGGTTAGAGCACTAGTGATAGACATAGGATTGCCGTCTCCTTGTTTAAGGAGTGTGATGTTCTAAAGGGGCCCCCTGGATGAGATGATTGAGAGAGTGTATGGCCATACCCAGGTGACAGTGCTCATCTGTTCTAATCATGCTCATCATATTGGAGTTACGAGCTTGACAGGCTTGTCCAATAAGAACATCCAGTGGCAAAGGAAATATGTATGCTTTGTGAATTGATTCACACTTGTGCTGTTTTTGGGTGAAGTCTTGGAAGACTCTTTCCTTGATATCGGGAGACAGTGATGTGTTGCTAGATACCCCTCACTGGTTGTGATAATGTAAATTATCGTTACCGATGTTTTAAGGAAACCCTCAGGGTCGCACAATTGATGATATGGCTTACTTAAGTCAGATCGTGTGGACTGAATTGTTTCGGGTTCAGTTTAAAGGGATTTAATCTCTGATTGTGAGTGAGATCTGGTCTGATCATGTTTGATTGATTAGGGCTTGAGATCGGTAAGCTTCGATCGAGAGAAGAGATGCTAGATCGGTCAGATCAGGAGCATCATAGAGATCAACGGCTAGATCTGGAACCTTAGGGTTTTAATATGATCTAGGCCATGTCGTTTGGTTTATTTGGTAATTGAACCAAAATTAAATTAAACCAAAATGGTTCAAGCATTGGCGACAAGTTCACTTGGCGTGAACATGTTGGGCGGTTTTGTGGTGCTATTTTTAGCAACCATGATCTCCACTTGGAGAGACTCACGTTCGAAAGAGAGTGCTCTCTCTATTCTCGCCACTTGAACGCATTCCTCTTGGGTTTTTCCGTGGGTGACGACGCCTTGGATTTGGAGGAGAAATCGGCAAAGAAAAGATCTCTTCATCCCTTTCTCATTTTCGATCAAAGACTTCTTTGGATCTTGCTAGCACAAGGATCGCAAAGAGGAGTAGGCGACATCAACTGTGTGCGTCACCTCTGGAGAAGATCTGCTTTGATCTTTGCTTCCTAGGCGCCATTCGAAATGGCTATGGTATGAGTTTTATCTCTTACATGCAATCGTTTCCATTTGGTTGATCATATCACATGAACCGATTCTTGAAACCCTAATCCGCTGCCCAAAAATTTTATGCGCCACTGCCTAGGGTTTTCGCTCCCCCTAGAAGGGGACCCCCCTTAGTTTAAGGGGTACTTTCAATTGGTATCAGAGCCTGATGTTTCATGCTTGTTTATGATTGCCATGATATGTCATATGATCCATGTATGCGCATTATAATAGATCTATAGGTTACATGCGATTATCTAAGTTGGCGAAAATTCATGATTTGTATAGATGTTATTTTCTCCATTGCGCATGTTGTTGTTGGCGCATGTTTTTGTAAGTTTTTCTAAAACCTTGATCACATGCGCGTTTCACCTTAGATCTAATGCTCCTACATTAAACCCTTAGATGGGTTATTAGGGTTGAAGTCACCCCCTAGGTTAGATCCAAACATGTCTGATCAGACTATCTGACAGCCTGAATGGGTCGACCAGTTAGCACCTTGGCGCATGCCTGTGGTGGCTATAGGTCGACTGCAGACAGGTGTGTAGCGATGTCTGATTGAGACAACTGATGAACGCACCTGAGTTAGGCCCGGGGTCACGCCCGCTTGCCAGACCTCAGTGTGGTCGTTCAGCCTTGGTGCATGCATGGTTGACCTTTTGGTCGACTCAAGTCAGTTAGGACTTGGTGCATGCTAGGGCAGTGGATCTGACTAGGTTGGATGAGTGGATCCCTAGTAATGGACCATTGTAAGGTTGTGGGGCAAATAAGGAAAAATTAAAAAAAAAAAAAAAATCGATCCCAAGGGGTTTTTTTTTAAAAATTTATTTTTCCTGACTGGATCACATGATGGTTGTTGCATCTGCTTGTTTATTTAGTCTTATGTGGGCTGCCCGTTTTTAATGTGTGCTGTGCTGGGGCCTGCGTGCCTGGATTATATGTTGTAAATTAATTTTCTTTATGTGATCTGCGTATCACAATTTTAATTAATTTATAATGTGAAAGTGACCTGCGTGTCACTCTTGTCTAGATAGTTAAATTTGTAATTTAATTAGACAAGAGCACAATGCACACTTGGCAGAAGCGCATGCAGCAGTGGCTGGACCAGGTGGGAGGTCTAGGGTTCGACCCTAGGACCAGGCGCAAATTCCTGGTGGGCGCACCAGAGCTGCAGTTGGCGCTTGGGCCCAGGTTTGGGCCAGATGAGCAGCTAAAGACCCATAAAGAGCAAGTGTAGACTTAAGTTAGGTTAAGGTCTCACTAGGGCTATGGGCTTTTACCACAAAAGACACATGCTTTCTTTTATTGCTATATATTAGAATTGCATGAGTAAATTTATCTTCTGCTATCACCATAGGAATTGCATGATAGGCAAGAAGATAAAAGACCGTTAAAATCCAACGATTAAATATCAAGCTCGTAAGCCTTCTGACGCGAAACCTCTGTTCTGATTATCGTTGGAGCCGTGTTGTACCCACTCAGTGGGCACGTCCATCTATCTTCAGACGGTGCGGGATTACACCTGTGTGTTACAGAGCAGGGATTTATCCCTTCTCGTTGCTCAGCATAGCACATGGTGGTCCAGGGAGTAGGTCGGGTGCAGCTTGACCGTGTAGGCTACATATGTGGCGCATATGGTAGCACATGGAGGCAGCCATCTGTGGGGTCAGAGATTGTGTTGTACCAACTCAGTTGGCACAGTCTGCTGGACTGCCCAGATGAAGGGGAATCGCACGGGTTGGCGATCGGCAGGGACTGCCTACCAGAAACTAGTGCTTGTACTCTCTGTGCATCTTATCTCGCCTGAGCGGGACGCGGAGACCAAGTATGAAATCTGGATCCCATCTCACTAAAAGAGTTCTACTCTTTCGGGCTGTTTTGCTGGATTTTTCACGCCTGATAAAATAGTGAGAAAAAGAATCTTTCTTAAGTCCTGATTGATTCTTATACATTGATACTGACCTTGCTGTTCTTGCATTGTTGTAGATACCTGCAGCAACGAACACCATGAACTTCAATGTGCGATCCCTACTGGAAAGAGAGAAGTTTGCTGGGCCGAACTTCTCTGACTGGTTTGGACACCTTAAGATCGTTCTTAAGGCAGAGAGGAAACTGTATGTCCTCGAGACGGCGATACCGCCGCAGCCCGCTCCGAACGCCGCAAGGGCGGTTCGGGAAGCCTATGAAAAGCACGTCAATGATAGCATTGATGTCGCTTGCCTGATGTTAGCGTCTATGACGCCACCGCTGCAGCGTCAGCATGAGGACATGTCGGCTAGAGACATGATTACAAACCTCAAGATGTTGTATGCTGCACAGGCGGAGGACTGAACGCTATAATTTGACGAAGCTCTTCTTTCAGAGCAAACTGGCTGAAGGGAGCCCATGTGGGAGCTCACGTGCTCAAGATGATTGGGCACAAGGAGGCTCTAGAGAAACTGGGGCATACCATCAACCAGGAGCTTGCTGTGGACATTATTCTGCAGTCTCTCCCGCCATCATTCGACGCGTTCATTATTAATTTTAATATGAACAAATCGATTGTACTCCGGCAGAGCTGCTGAATATGCTCTTGACCACTGAGGAAACTCTGAAGGGTAAGCCTTCAACCTCTGTCTTGATGGTTCCTTCCAGGAACAAGAAGAAGGGGAAGAAGGGCAAGGCCCCCGGTCAAGAATTACAGCAAGGCTCTGAAGCAGAAGGTGAAGCGGTCTAAGGAATACAGGTGTTTCCACTGTGGCCAGCTGGGTCACTGGAAAAAGGACTGTAAAGCGCTCCAAGGAGATAAGAGGGGAAGCTTTGCTTCTGGCTCAGGTATATTCGTGACTGAGGTCATGTATTCTTCTTCTGTATCATGGGTGTTGGACACTGCATGTGGAGTTCACATTTGTTCAAATGTGCAGGAACTCAAGAGAAGAAGGCAGGTGGGACAGCATGAGGTGGACCTACGCGTTGGAAACGGGGCACGGGTTGCTGCTGTTGCTGTAGGAGACTACTTCATTACTTTACCATCTGGAATTGTATTGGAACTAAACAGTTGTTATTTTGTTCCCAGTATAACTAAAAATATTATCTCCATCCTGCTCTTGTCAGGAAGGGGTTTTCCTTTGAATGCAATATTTCAAAGTGTGTTTTGTCATATGATAATATTGTTTATGCAACTGGTTCAATTAATAATGGGTTATTCATGTTGGACATGGAAAGTTCTATACAGAATGTTGATATTAAGAAAGCCAAGTATGCTGATGACAGCACCTTGCTATGGCATAGTCGTTTAGGCCATATTAACGAGAAACGCATTAAGCGGTTGCATGATCATGGACTGCTGGGATCATTCTCCTATAAGGAGATTGATACATGCAAAGCTTGTTTGATGGGTAAAATGACGAAGTCACCTTTTCCTAATAAAGGTCAAAGGGCTTCAGGTTTACTTGACCTCATACACAGTGATGTGTGTGGGCCATTTAGTAAACATGCCAGAGGTGGCTATCAGTACTTCATTACATTTACTGATGATTTCAGTAGATATGGGTATGTCTATCTGATGAGACATAAGAGTGAATCTTTTGACAAGCTCAAAGAGTTCAAGAATGAAGTACAAAATCAGCTAGGCCGTAATATCAAGGCACTTCGCTCAGATCGAGGTGGTGAATACCTAAGTCATGCATTTACTGACTATCTAAAGGAGTGTGGGATTATCTCACAGCTCACTCCACCAGGAACACCGCAATGGAATGGTGTGTCCGAGAGGAGAAATAGAACGTTACTTGATATGGTTCGTTCTATGATGAGTCAGGCTACTCTTCCATACTCCTTTTGGGGTTTTGCGCTGGAAACAGCTGCAAAGGTACTAAACCGAGTGCCATCCAAGGCAGTTTCAAAGGCGCCATATGAGTTATGGTATGGGAAACAGCCGAGCTTGACATTTATCAGGATCTGGGGTTGCGAGGCTTATGTTAAAAAGCTCGCCTCTGGGAAACTAGAGAGCAGATCTGACAAATGTATCTTTGTCGGTTACCCTAAGGAAACTAAGGGTTATTATTTCTTCGATCCCAATGAGAACAAGGTTTTTGTTGCTCGGACGGCCATATTTCTTGAGAAGGAGTTTCTTCTGCAAGAGGCCAGTGGGAGAGAAATAAAGCTGGATGAGAATCCAGAAGAAGGACAAAGTGATCAAGCACAGTTGGATGAGCCTGAGCCGGTAGAATAGGTTATTGAACAACCTGAGGCTCAGACATCACGGGAACCGCGAAGATCGGGTAGGATTCGTCGACAGCCTGAGCGCTATGACGGAGTCTACATCATTGACAATGATGAACCCCTTACTTATGCGGATGCGGTCAGTGGACCAGAGTCAGCGAGATGGCTTGAGGCTATGCGCGCCGAGATGGACTCCATGTCAGATAACCAAGTCTGGGATTTGGTTGATCCGCCTCCGGGAGTTATCCCTATAGGCTGTAAATGGATCTTCAAGAAGAAGATTGACATGGATGGTAACGTAGTTACCTATAAAGGCAGGCTAGTTGCGAAAGGTTTCAAACAAATCTACGGGGATAGATTATGATGAAACTTTCTCACCTGTAGCCATGTTTAAGTCTATTCGGATTCTTTTCGCGATAGCTGCATATTATGATTATGAGATTTGGCAGATGGATGTGAAAACAGCTTTCCTTAATGGAAATCTGGATGAGGATGTGTATATGACACAACCAGAAGGTTTCACTAATCCAGCAGATCGTCATAAAATATGCAAGTTAAAGAAGTCCATTTATGGACTTAAACAAGCATCAAGAAGCTGGAATATTCGTTTTGATGAATCAGTTACTGAATTTGGTTTCATCAAGAACGAGGATGACCCGTGTGTATATAAGAGGTTTAGTGGGAGCGTGATTACTTTCCTAGTCCTCTACGTCGATGATATCTTGATCATTGGAAACGACATTCCTGAAATGCATGCTGTTAAGGCATGGCTGAGGAAATGTTTCCAGATGAAAGATCTAGGAGAAGCAGCCTATGTGTTAGGTGTGAAGATCTACAGGGATAGATCTAAGAGGCTTCTCGGGCTGTGCCAGAGTACTTACATCGATAAGGTCCTGGAGAGATTTCACTTAGAGAATTCTAAGCGAGGATATCTTCCAGTCAGACATGGTCTGAATCTTTCTAAGAGTCAGTGTCCACAAACACAGACTGAGAAAGATGAAATGAACAATACGCCTTATGCTTCGGCTATTGGTTCTATAATGTATGCGATGTTGTGTACTCGCCCAGACGTTGCTTACGGGTTAAGCGTAACCAGTCGTTACCAGAGTAATCCAGGTATGGCGCACTGGATTGCAGTCAAGAACATTTTAAAATATCTGCGGAGGACCAAAGATATGTTCTTGATATATGGTGGTCAGGAAGAACTCAGTATTGAAGGATATACTGACGCTTCGTTCCAGTCTGACCAGGATGATTTCCGATCGCAATCAGGCTATGTTTTTAGCTTGAATGGAGGTGCAGTGGTGTGGAAAAGTTTCAAACAGTCAACTGTTGCTGATTCCACAACAGAAGCCGAGTATGTTGCAGCCTCGGAAGCATCCAAGGAGGCAGTGTGGATTCGTAAGTTCGTGAGAGAACTTGGTGTCGTTCCTTCGTGTGCAGATCCTTTGGTTATCTTCTGTGATAACACTGGAGCAATCGCACAGGCAAAGGAACCACGGTCGCACCAGAAGTCCAAGCACATACAGAGACGGTTTCATTTGATCAGGGAGATCATAGATCGTGGCGAGATCAAAGTATGCAAGGTTCATACAGATGACAATCTGGCAGACCCGCTTACCAAGCCTCTGGCGCAGCAGAAGCATGAGAAGCACTGTAATAATATGGGTTTGAGATTTCTCAACCATTAGATTAAGTGCAAGTGGGAGATTGTTGGGGTATGCCCTTAAGGCTAATGTTTGAGGCCTATGGGAATGTAACAAGTATCATGTAATAAACTCTATGTGTTTATAAAGGCATGGTTGTTATTCAGTTAGCTACATTGTCTGCTGCAATATATGTTCTTCTGAATAATGTCTCAAAGCTGTTCAGCTGGGCTGACATGCTATTATGTCCTTAGTCGATATATCTTGGTAAACATGAGACAGCCTCGATATGGTTAAGACTAATATGTGTTCTAATCTTATAGGATGCTTCGAGCATGGAATAAGATGTAGACTCATGGGTACATGGGATGTACTGGACAGACCCTACTAGGATGTTCAATTGTTTGTCACAATGTGAATATTCCTTGATTAAGACAAGTGGCACATTTCCTTTGACTTGAGATCACTTGTGTTTTCTAAATGATGATTGTCATTGTTTTGAGGTAGTTCAATATCATTTGAAACATAATGATTATAGACTATCTTGGATGGTGAGCTTGAATCAGGTTAGAGCACTAGTGATAGACATAGGATTGCCGTCTCCTTGTTTAAGGAGTGTGATGTTCTAAAGGGGCCCCCTGGATGAGATGATTGAGAGAGTGTATGGCCATACCCAGGTGACAGTGCTCATCTGTTCTAATCATGCTCATCATATTGGAGTTACGAGCTTGACAGGCTTGTCCAATAAGAACATCCAGTGGCAAAGGAAATATGTATGCTTTGTGAATTGATTCACACTTGTGCTGTTTTTGGGTGAAGTCTTGGAAGACTCTTTCCTTGATATCGGGAGACAGTGATGTGTTGCTAGATACCCCTCACTGGTTGTGATAATGTAAATTATCGTTACCGATGTTTTAAGGAAACCCTCAGGGTCGCACAATTGATGATATGGCTTACTTAAGTCAGATCGTGTGGACTGAATTGTTTCGGGTTCAGTTTAAAGGGATTTAATCTCTGATTGTGAGTGAGATCTGGTCTGATCATGTTTGATTGATTAGGGCTTGAGATCGGTAAGCTTCGATCGAGAGAAGAGATGCTAGATCGGTCAGATCAGGAGCATCATAGAGATCAACGGCTAGATCTGGAACCTTAGGGTTTTAATATGATCTAGGCCATGTCGTTTGGTTTATTTGGTAATTGAACCAAAATTAAATTAAACCAAAATGGTTCAAGCATTGGCGACAAGTTCACTTGGCGTGAACATGTTGGGCGGTTTTGTGGTGCTATTTTTAGCA
This sequence comes from Costus lasius, assembly GCA_027563935.2. Classification (NCBI taxonomy): domain Eukaryota; kingdom Viridiplantae; phylum Streptophyta; class Magnoliopsida; order Zingiberales; family Costaceae; genus Costus; species Costus lasius. The sequence continues at coordinate 44,899,451 of CM050453.2, read as the reverse complement.
ACCATGATCTCCACTTGGAGAGACTCACGTTCGAAAGAGAGTGCTCTCTCTATTCTCGCCACTTGAACGCATTCCTCTTGGGTTTTTCCGTGGGTGACGACGCCTTGGATTTGGAGGAGAAATCGGCAAAGAAAAGATCTCTTCATCCCTTTCTCATTTTCGATCAAAGACTTCTTTGGATCTTGCTAGCACAAGGATCGCAAAGAGGAGTAGGCGACATCAACTGTGTGCGTCACCTCTGGAGAAGATCTGCTTTGATCTTTGCTTCCTAGGCGCCATTCGAAATGGCTATGGTATGAGTTTTATCTCTTACATGCAATCGTTTCCATTTGGTTGATCATATCACATGAACCGATTCTTGAAACCCTAATCCGCTGCCCAAAAATTTTATGCGCCACTGCCTAGGGTTTTCGCTCCCCCTAGAAGGGGACCCCCCTTAGTTTAAGGGGTACTTTCAGCTCCCTCTTAGGACACGGTCTGGTATCCAACTTAACCCAAGTCTCCTACTCTTGTGGCTTACCGGGTTAAGCGGACCCAATGGGTTCTGTGAAGAATTAGGGTTCCTCGGGTGATTTTGACAACTCTCGTGGCCGAAATCACTAGTCCAGTCTAAGGGGATCCAATGATTGTGATTCACCTCTCAGTCTTTCCCACAACATCTAAAACATAAATATGCATGACCAGTATATAATTATGAATTAAAACTTCCTAGACATGAATAAAAACAAAAATAAGTTTAGACAAAGTGTAGATCAAACATTAAAAATCATTATTCTTACAGTGGGTTACGCCCAAACCCCGAAAATAAGCTTATGTTATAATATGCATCGTGAAATACATCAAAATCTCTCAAGCAAATCAAATCAAACCAGGGAAAAAGCTAGATCCTTGACGGGAGAGGGTGGAGCATGGTCCTCAGCATTGAAACGAGGAGGAAAACCAGCTAGAACAACCTTTCGTCACCAGAAAATTACTTGAAAACCTTAGGTCTTGCAGTTTCGCTTTGTACTCCTCAACCCCCCTGATGAAGGATGGAAAATCCTAACGCCCTAGATCACCTTAGGTATGAAGCTCTTCTAATATAACAGTAAACAATGTTCTAACATGGGGATGTTTAGCATGCGATTCTAGAGATTGAGAGGGAAAGAAGGCACCTGAGGCCCCCTTGAAGGAAGGGGGCCAAACCTCTTCTTGAGCTTCCTTTGTCAATGAGCTCGGTTGAGAATTCTTCCAGGTGGTGTATTGGGATGTACTCCACGCTCTTACAAATTCCCGCGGCAGCAGACCACTTGTGGGGGATGGTTGACCTCGGCAATGGAACAGTAACGTGGGCTTGTGGAAGGGTGAAGAGAAGATGGTTGCGGGTAGCAAGATGATGACAGGAATGATAGAAGAGAAGCTTGAAGTTGATGAGGTAGCCGGCTGTGATGATACTGAATAGAAGAGAAGGTGAAGCTGTTGACGTGAAGAGAAGAGATTGGTAGAAGAGAAGTAGAAGAGAACCCTTAACTTAGCAAGCAAGGGGGAAGAGAAGGATAAGAGAGGAGCAAGCTCAACCCTCGGTACACAAGAGGAGAAAGCTCCACTCTCGGCACAAACAAACCACGCAAACACAAGTTTTCCAAAACAAATCGACTTTCTTTTTTTTGTAGTGTGGACAATTACAAGGGCTTTAAACCCCTTTCTCCCTCAACGGTACAAATTCCTCAAGTTCATCTAATGATGGCTGATTAGTGGTTCGAATCTGGATGGCTGAGATGAAGATTCTTTCAAGCCTTCTTATTGGATGATATGGGTGGCTGCATGAGTAACGTTGGGGTTGCATGCGTGAAGTTGACGCTGGGTGCGTTTTGCTGATGACACATGGCCGAACTTGTTGTTGAAGAGATTAGTCTTGAGTTGGTAAGCTGCTTTGCTGAGAACTGATGCACTTCTAAATAGATGTTGGTGAAGGGATGTCTTGAGTAAAAGCTTCCGCCTAGTAGAAGTAGGATGCTGCATGTTGACTTGATGAGGTGGAGGCTATGTTGTCTTGACTTGCATGAATCTTGGTGGTGGATGACTTGCTGTTGACTTTGAGCTAGATGTTGGCTTGAAGATGTTGATGTTGACCTTTGACTTCTTCAATATTGAGGGCTGATTTGTAGTTGAGGGGGTTGGAGGTGCCTTGTAAGTGCATTACAGGTGCCAAATATCCTAGGCTAAACAACCTATTACATTCACTACAAAAGGAAAATAAAGACTTCAAAATAAACCCTAGGCTAGGTCCTAACTACAACAACAACAAGTGTGGAACTTAAAAATAATGTTGCAACATATAATCCCAAAATATCAAAATGCAACAAGTTTTCAAAATAACATCAAACATAATTAAATCCTTTGAGATCCTTGGAGATGTCCCTACATCAGCTATCTCCTCCTTTGAGAATTCTCCTCCGGAGAATTAAAAGTGAAACATGTGGAGGTTCCGGTGGTAAGCCAAGGGTGTGGAGATCGTCTCGGTTCCCAGTCCCTACATCAGTTTTCCGCGGGGGGGGGGGGGGGGGGGGGGGGGTTGTAGAATTCTCCTCCGGAGAATTTAAGTTGAAACTCCATCGTGGTTCCGATGGCCTTCCCAAGGTGTGCATATTATCTTCAGCATTTGTAGTTACCTTATGCCTACAAGTAAAGCACAAGTATTTGGCAGTATTGGTCCCCTTACATATATCGGCTATGTATGACTTGAAAACATGATAAACAAATGTAAAATTAGATAGATAGGCATTGACTGAATGATAGAAATTCAAGTTTATAATGGGGCCCATCTAACTACGATAAGGAAATTTTGCATTCTTATGTGTGTGGACCTTTTGTATTTTGAAAACATGGTAAGAAAATGTCAGCCCTGACATATATGCTGCAAATGAGAGAGTACCAAGAGATATTTTCATGCGAATCTTAGAGGGATACTTTATTGTGAATTTGAGATGGAATCCAGCCCCAATAATTTTTCTTAAACTCATCCAAAAATGGTTTATGCTTGTAGGGTAGCCTGACAAAAGTTTAATTCCAAACACAAAGTCCATGTTGTATGTAGGACCGGATGAAGTCAAGTTTATAAAAAAGGTTTTCATGGGGCTCATGGAAATAGTGGCTGAAACTTTTAGGCACCTAGGGTGGACGACATGGGACCTTTCTAAGAGGGGCTGCGGATTCAAAAGTTCATCTTGGTAAAGGGATTGTAGTGGGTAGTCTCCAGCCCTAGTAAGGAAGTCACCTAGGAATGGGCTGATGGCAAGAGGTGGCATGTGTAAAAAAGGATCAAGATATGGTGCTAGGACTAATATTGGATCAAACATTTCTTCATGAATATCTATGGTTGTATTTGGGTTCAGATTGTGAGGATCCTCATTAATAACCGCTAACGCCAGCAAGGTAGTCTCCTTAATCTCTTCAGGCTTAGAGCTAGGTTGGGATAGAGCTAAGGGTTGTCAATTGAGGTTCAGATTTTAATTCCAAGAGTGAAGGTTCTAAGGATATGTCACTAGAGGGTTCGGTGCTCATTTGAGTAAGAGGCGATTTAAGTTCAGCTTGATCTAACTCATCCTCTACTATTCTCTCAAGAGTTTTAATTTGGTCAGGTTCGGTAGTGGGCTGAAGATTTTCTAAAGGTGGGGAGAGTGGGCATTTGGGTCCAGGTCCTAAAAGAGATGACATTAAAGATGATCTTAGTGGATACCGATGACATGTTATAGGTCCTAGAGGAGTCATCCTATGGTTCAGCCCACTAGTCTTACTTGGTTGGGAAAATTTGGCATGGCCAATGACAAGGGTGTCCACTTCAGACTCATGGGTGGAGGGTTCTAAAAGTTGTGTCCCACTAATTTCCTCATAATCGGCCTCCACCTTATATTCAGGATTGGGTTGGGGAGGTTCAAACATTGGTGTTTGCCCATTTTCTAGTTCAGATTCTGGTCTAGGCTCAGATTTGTCTCCTAATATTGATGGTAGCCTAGTGGATCCTAGAGTGGGCTGTTGGTTTTCGATGATATGTTCATTAGGCTCAATTAAGGGTATGTTAACAGGGGATGGTTTAGGTAGACTAGGCTCTATGGTTTCCTTAGGTAAGGTGTCTACCTTGGGGGTTCTAGGCTTGGGCCTCCTAATGTGTAGCTGTGGCTTGAAGACCCGCAAGACATAGCTATCTTTTCCTCTATGGTAGTATCCATCCATGTTATCTACCCAAGGCTGACCTAGGTGGACATGATAATTACCCTTTAAAGGCAGGACATCACACCAAATCTCTTGTTCATAGGAGGCAAGCTTGATGGGAACAAGGCAGCTAAGGCGCACTAAGGTTCGGGTTCCATCTTCCCAAGTAATAGTATAAGGGTCTGGGTTAAGTTCGGTGGTCAACTAGAACTTATCAATTGCTAGGGGGGATATGAAGTTGAACCTTATGTGTTCATCAATGGCAATCTTACACACCCTATCATCAATTTTCGTGTAAGTGTGGAAGTAATCAAACCCAAGAGTGATTCTATAGGTGGGAAGCCCATCCATGTAGTGATTATTGCACTCATCTATCGTTTGATACATGGACTTAATTAGATCATCGAGTTCTTGATTGAAACTAGATGCCATGTTTGAAAATTTAAGAGTTGACAAAGCAGAGCAGCTATTCAGGCAGAAATTTTACTTAGCAAATTATCTAAAGGTATCAGCAAATACCACAAATCTCAACAATGTGAAAATGTAACATCCAAGTTCAGCAATATTTAGGTGTAAATGCAGCAATACCAGATGTTGCTGCGTTAACAGATTCAGCAACATGCATAAGTCACAAATTCATATTGTAAATGTATAATTCAGCAATAATGATGGTAAGTGCAGGAGTCTGACATTTGTATGTGGTATAGCCAATAGTAGCCAGCTTGTTTTTAATGTGAAAACAGCTAGGTGACAGGATTCATTTCACAGCATATAATATTCTCAGAGCAAGTACTAACAGGCGCAGTTAAATTACAAGAATGGTAAATCAACTTACAGCAACAGTGCTCGGGAACAAGCAATATCAGATATAATTGTTTGAACAGATTCAGCCGCATGTGAGTTCTATCTTACAGCAATTCAGCAGACAGCAAGACCAAATACAAATGTAATAATAGGTTCAGCAGCAGGGCAAGTATTAAGCATGCAAAATCAGGTTGGAGCTACAGTATATCAGAACTTGGCTATGGCAGAGGAATATAGATTGCAGCCTTAGCAATAACTGGGAATGAATGTTCAGTAATAATGTTAATTGACGGACATTCAGGTGTAAATGCAGCAAGGGATCCAACAGCAGCAACTCAAAATGATGTAAATATCCAGAGACGCAGGGACAATCGATATCAAGAATCCCAGCTGGTAAGCAACGGTAACTCCAGCTGAGTCTCGGAAACCAGATGGAATGTGCAGGAATTCAGCGAGCAACAAAATAGATTTCCAGAAAATTGCAAGAGTTTTAAGTAAAAGCTTCAGCAGGACTTTCAACAAACAGGTTTAGTGCAGGTTTGTAATCACTAGTCGAGAGCTCAGAACCGGAAACCAGAGGTAGCAAATTTGGAATCATAAACAGCAGAAATTTCAGGAATGTGAAAACGAGAACAACATAAACTTCCAGCTGATGTAAACAACAAAGATGCAGAAACAATCGATACCAGGAATCCCCGTTGGTAAGCAGTAGTAACGGGAAAATTCAGCAAACATTTGTAGTGTAGGAAAAAAAAATCAGATGCAGTTTCAGATGTTCAGTAGCAGAAATTCCAGAGAATAGTAGATTCAGAATCAGAACACCTTCAAAGATTTCCAGTATACAGAACTGAAAGGTAAAACCAGAGTTTCAAAATCCAGAACAAGATTTTCAGCAAGCGGGTGCTGTGCAGAAATTTCAGTGAGCATTAAACGCAAAATCAAAGGTTTAGAAAATCAGCAGCGTTCAGTCTAGAAAAATCAAACACAGTACAAAAATTTTCCAACACAAAGAAACTCAAACCCAGCAACAATCAGAGAGGTGAGGAGAAACAGTAGATTCAAAAATCAGTAGATGATAATATTTTCAGAAAACTCAACAGACGCGACGAGGATAGAAACAAAGTCAGAAATTTCAGAAGCACAAATTGAGCACCTAAGGTTTGCTCTGATACCACTGATGAACGATGGAAAATCCTAACGCCCTAGATCACCTTAGGTATGGGGCTCTTCTAATATAACAGTAAACAATGTTCTAACATGGGGATGTTTAGCATGCGATTCTAGAGATTGAGAAGGAAAGAAGGCACCTGAGGCCCCCTTGAAGGAAGGGGGCCAAACCTCTTCTTGAGCTTCCTTTGTCAATGAGCTCGGTTGAGAGTTCTTCCAGGTGGTGTATTGGGATGTACTCCACGCTCTTACAAATTCCCGCAGCAGCAGACCACTTGCGGGCATGGTTGACCTCGACAATGGAATAGTAATGTGGGCTTGTGGAAGGGTGAAGATGATGGGTGATGAGAAGATGGTTGCGGGTAGCAAGATGATGACGGGAATGACAGAAGAGAAGCTTGAAGTTGATGAGGTAGCCGGCTGTGATGATACTGAATAGAAGAGAAGGTGAAGCTGTTGACGTGAAGAGAAGAGATTGGTAGAAGAGAACCCTTAACTTAGCAAGCAAGGGGGAAGAGAAGGATAAGAGAGGAGTAAGCTCAACCCTCGGTACACAAAGAGGAGCAAGCTCCACTCTTGGCACAAACAAACCACACAAACACAAGTTTTCCAAAACAAATCGATTTTTTTTTTGCAGTGTGGACAATTACAAGGGCTTTAAACCCCTTTCTCCCTCAACGGTACAAATTCCTCAAGTTCATCTAATGGTGGCTGATTAGTGGTTCGAATTTGGATGGCTGAGATGAAGATTCTTTCAAGCCTTCTTATTGGATGATATGGGTGGTTGCATGAGTAACGTTGGGGCTGCATGCGTGAAGTTGACGCTGGGTGCGTTTTGCTGATGACACATGGCCGAACTTGTTGTTGAAGAGATCAGTCTTGAGTTGGCAAGCTGCTTTGCTGAGAACTGATGCGCTTCTAAATAGATGTTGGTGAAGGGATGTCTTGAGTAGAAGCTTCCGCCTAGTACAAGTAGGATGCTGCATGTTGACTTGATGAGGTGGAGGTTATGTTGTCTTGACTTGCATGAATCTTGGCGGTGGATGACTTGCTGTTGACTTTGAGCTAGATGTTGGCTTGAAGATGTTGATGTTGGCCTTTGACTTCTTCAATATTGAGGGCTGATTTGTAGTTGAGGGGGTTGGAGGTGCCTTGTAAGTGCCAAATATCCTAGGCTAAATAACCTATTACATTCACTACAAAAGGAAAATAAAGACTTCAAAATAAACCCTAGGCTAGGTCCTAACTACAACAACAACAAGTGTGGAACTTAAAAATAATGTTGCAACATATAATCCCAAAATATCAAAATGCAACAAGTTTTCAAAATAACATCAAACATAATTAAATCCTTTGAGATCCTTGGAGACGTCCCTACATCACCCCGGCCCAAATTGCCTGATTCCAGTCCCAAAACATCCGTCTCTAAGTTAGGAAGGTCTCCCCAAAATTTCAGCAAATCCCCCTTCCAAAATAGTAAGAAACGAATAAAAAACCAAACAGGTGTCGAATCTGGCGGGACGATACACAGCCGTGCATGGATGCACGACCATGCCCGTGAATGGCTCGTCGAAGGTAATTTTCTGGAAAACTTACTCTTCACAGCCATGTATGTGTTCATGAGTGTGCCCATGAACGTTTCGTCGAGTTATGGAAAAGTCGGCCGATCCCTTCACAGTTGTGCATGGGTGCATGGGCATACTCGTGAACGGCTCGACGCAGTCTAGGAATGCAGGCTCATACACGGCCATGCATGGGTACATGGCCATGCCCGTGAAGAGCGTAGAAAATTCCGTTTGAGCTGAAATTTGATTTGTACCTTCATCTCATCATGAGGAATCGTCCCATATCTTCAGATCTTCCAAATTCCACCAATTTTTGGGCAAAATCCCTACATTTCAATGAAACCAAGGATAAGTAAAGATTCTGAATAACGTAAAGCATTTAGGCAAATAAATGTGACAAAACATGCAATTTACTCCAAAATAATAGCAGAAATAAGTCACGATATATCATATATTTGCATGCTATCAAAATATCGGACTTAAAGTTTTGCTTGTCCTCAAGCAATTGAATTGTCTAGAACACAGTGATAAAATGAAATAAAGAATCTCGAACAACTTCAGTAAGTCTAACAAGGTTATAGTTCAATCACAGTAAGCCTCAAGTTATGGTGCAGTGTCAAAAACAAATTAAGTCAAATATTATTAATACTATTCATTCGAATATGCAAAGTTGACAATACCAACGACCTTTACCATACATCACACATAAATGAAATTTTTGATCAAGCGTTCACAAATGAGATAATTACAATGCCAAGCCATGGAAATGAGAACATCCTAGCTTCGGTACTACTGCCATTATTTTGAACTCTGGGGATAGTGCCAAGTACGATGAACAATGAACTTAGGTACCACCATTCCTTTTGCTATTGTAATGCTATGAATAGTGCCAAGTGGGAGTACAAGTACAATGTACAAGTACACTTCGTACCACTAGTATTATTTCTGATTCCCATGACAAGGAGTACAAATAAGTATGGAATTATGAAGCAAGATACAAAAAGGTGTGTCACATGTGATGTTTTTCAACGTGAAGATAAATAAAACAAGTGCACCTCTTATGAATGAATAATAATTAATTGAGTTAATTAATCTTTCAACTGCACTAAATAAAAAGCTATGTGTGCAAACTATAACCAATATAGATAACGAGGCATGCAAGATTCGCATCTCAATAAATCAAGTGCTCAAAGAACAAATCAATCCCCAAAGGCAAAGCAAATGTCATAGATACGGGGTGGGGCAGACACTTAAGATGTTGAAATTGCTAGAAAAGTAAAACATGCAAAACGGGAAATGACAATCTAACAAAAGAAAACTAACAGAATTAGAAAAGAAAACTAACAACTGAAATAAACTACTAGAAACATAGAAAGCTGACTAAGTGAAGGTGAAATCAAAGTGCTCATCCCTAGCGTCAACGCAGCCTCGCCTGAAGGTCATGAATAGAGTCTAGAAGAGAGGACTATACTCGCCCTGACGTTCTACCTCAGTCTCAAGGTTGCGAAGCCGATCAAGCCCTTCATCGACGGTAAGGTGAGTTTCTTGTTCGCATCCCGGACAAACCGGATCATAGCCTCCATCCGATCAAGCTAGGTGGTAGGTCGTTGAGAAGGTGGTGGCGGCTCAGTATCAAGAGGAACGTCATGATCCCCAACTGCTCCAACTCTCCAATTCTGCTACTCACGGACTGTGGTGCATGCAGGATTCGGTAGTGGTAGTTTGATATCGCTCCTAGGGAAGAGCAGACTGTAGGGTTCTCCTTCCTTGACTATCATCCGCATAGAAATGCAAGAATCAAGATCAATTTGGCAATTGCCCCGGGCTTGCTCCATTTAATAGGGATGAATCCCTACTGCAAAAGCAAGTGGGGTGAGGAGTCCCCCGAGAGCAATGGCACCCTTCAGTGCCCTAAAAACTTTTTGGAGTTGCCTGACAAAGTAGAAGGCTGTGTTGAGGCGGACTCCATGCAGCATGGCCCAGAGGTATAGTAGCTCAGATGCCTGAATAAGACCGTCAGACTCCCCTCGATCAAAGATAGTATGTGCCATGACTCGGTGCACATACTTGAACACTGGGTTGCTGAGAGAGGTGGCTCTCGTAGTCCTTGCATCAAAGGGTTGGGCGCCAGTAAGAAGTCCCAAAAAGTACTGGCATTAAATTCAGGCAAATGCTGGGAACATGCTTCACATTCTTGAGAGTCAGCTTGGTGTCATTAGCTGTTTCAAGGCAAACATCACCACTGCCTGCAACTTCAATAGTGCTATTGTCACCCATCTTCACTGTTCCACACTTAGCAGGTGTGTAGGTGACAAAACAGTCCCTATTAGATGTAGCATGGGTAGTGGCACCACTATCAACTACCCAGCTCATATCATTAGGGGTCACATTCACAACATCATTGTCATGGACAAGCAAGAAACAATTAGTAGTGATACCAACGCGGTCATCATCACTACTATCTTCATCCTCGGGCTTCTTAGTGCTCTTCCCAGCACCTTTTTTAATACCCTTTCCTTTCTTATTGTCCCATTTTCAATGCTCGGCAATATATCTTAATGTGCCCCTTTTTGCCTCAGTGATAGCATTCAATGTTGGCAAACTTATTTGAGCTACCTCTACTGCTTTCTCTCCCTTTATGATCTCTGCTCAGGCTTCTCCCAGGTCTTTAGACAGCCAACATATCTAAATGAGAAGAGAATTTCTGCACTCTCATTCTTTCTTCTTCATTCATGATGCCATTCTTGGCGAAGTCCATGGTCATAACACCTTCTGGGGCTGAGTTGAACAAAGTCATTCTGAAGGTTTCCCAAGAGTCTAGTAGAATACAAAGAAGTAGCAATCCTTGTATCTCATCGTCAAATTTAATGCCCATTTCTACCAGCTGATTTAGAATTCCTTGGAATGCATTTAAGTGGTCTTTGACTGAACCACTATCTCCAAGTCTCAAGGACATAATTAGCTTCATCAGGTATAGCTTGTTATTGCTGGTCTTTCGAGCATACAAGTTCTCGAGCTTTGCACAATGTTTTTGCATTTGTCTCTCTACACACATGGTTCAAAATATTATCATCCAGCCACTGCATTATGTAGCCACACACTTGCCGATGAGCAATAGCTCACTGCTCTTCGGTCTTACCCTCGGGCTTTTCACTAAAGAAAACTAGCTAGTAATAATCCTTCACACAGAGGAGATCTTCCATCTTTCCTCTCCATTTGTGGTAATTTGAACCATTCAAGAGAATCAGTCTGCTTGTATTCACCTCCATTGTGTAATGCAAGCTGATTCCCACTAGCAACAAAAACTTTCAGAGTTCTGTCCTCTGGGTGCACTGAGGGAAACTAGGGTTAATCTGGTTTGAGACTGAGCGATTAACACACAGACTAAGAGACTATGCCCCGGCGCTAATCACCGACATACACACCCTCCAAGCAACGTGAGTTAACGTCTATATCTCGAATACAATAGATTACCATGAACCTGCCTCTGATACCACTTGTTGGGAAGAGATGGTGTAAAAAACCCTTGTTGCTAGATTTAATGCAGAATAACAACTGACAATAAAAACTCAGAAATGGCAGCGGAATAAAAACACTAGACGACCAGACAAAGAACACCAGGGATTTTTACATGGAAAACCTCCCCAACTTGAGGAGGAAAAACCACGTGACCAAAGTCCGCTCAAACCTTCCACTAAATCAATTAATGAGTATTACAACTCTTCCTAGAACATCTAGGAGCATAACAACATCATCAAGTATAAACTTGGATCTCAGACAAACATCAACATAAAGTTGGAAGCAATACAGGAGAGGAGGAAAGTTCAGATTTCACCAAGAATATCAATCTCGGTTCTTGGCTGACTGCGAGAAACTGAGACCTCAGTTCGACGATCCGACCATTCAGATTGTAAAGCACTGAGTCATAAACATTCTCCTAAACGTTCAGCCCAATCCAACGGTGAACTTCTTACCGGCAGCCAATATACACAGGCTTCCCTAAGTTCACAGCTTGTCCCTAAACTTTCTCCTCTCTGCCTTTTTCCTCACGTCAAGTGGCTTTCTCTTTGTGGCACTCTTTTACTCTCTCTCTACAGTGGAATATATATGCATGCTAATTAGAAAACCCTAATTACAATAGTATGTGTCCAGGTGTCACTTATCCATCCACGATAGTGTGCAGCAATCCACAATAGTCTGTATCCACTATAAGTGTGCTGCAATCCATGTTAGCTGTAGCCACTATAAGTGTGTAGCAATCCACCATAGTTTGTTGATGACACCAAAATTTATAGTAAATTTCATGCCATTTTATAAATATTCTTGTGTCATATTTACACTATTTGCTTATTTTTATGCCTTCTTTTATCAAATACTACGGAATCTATACTCTTTTTGGTTTTTGATGATTTTCAGGTAAAAAGGCACGATTTTCAATCATTTTCAAGTAATTCCAGATGCATGAATGAATTCCCACCATCAAGAGAAGATTACATGTCAAATTTCATAAAGATTAGAGCTTTATACCAAAATACGACAGGGCCGTAATCTACATTACAGTACCGTATTTTCACCAGCTACTATAATATTAGAGCGCTGCCATAATTTGGGGATTTTTCATCCAAAAAGTTTTTCAGAAATTACGACACTACCGTAAGGCATTTCACGGCACGTAATTTGGAGTGATTCACGACCAAAAATTTTAGTTGAAATTACGGCATTGCCGTAACCTATTTTACGATGCTGTAATTGCCAGATAGTTTCAATCAGAGAACTCGACTGAAATTATGGTAGTGCCCTAACCAGAAACACCGCCGTAATTCTATCGTTAACGCCCGACTTCCACAATCAATTTTGAAGCCCGATTTTTGTGCAATTGATTATGGACGATCCAAGCCACAAATTAAAGATCCGTAAGAAGCAAAAAGGGAGTTTACACAGAGGAGAAAGGAGCGATACCAAAAGCCCTAATTTTCATCTACTGTCGAGAGAGAAATCGAGTTACATGCCGCCGCCTTAGGTTTCGCCGCCAAGAAACGTACAACGCATCTCCGGCCGTGAAATTTGAGGGGAAGCTTTGCTTGGAAGAGGAGAGGATACCCTAGAAGTTTTAGAGCAAAAGGAGATCGATCGGAGGAGAAATCAACAAAAGAAGAGGCGCCTGCACTATTCACGACCAAAATTACGGTTGTAATTTTCATTACAGCCGTGCTGTAAAGTGGATTTTCCCTTCTTTTCAATTTCTAATCATTCTAAACTATGGATTATTGTAATTCTTCTTCCATGTTAGCTTAAACTCTTTATGGGACATGGGGTGTACTAACCTTGATTTCTTATGACTAGATAACTTTTATTTCGTTAGTATAATTTTGTTATGATGATTCTACTTATGTGATGATTGCCTATAACTCTCCATAGTTTTCTAATTATCATGCATGTTTTTAGAGTTTTTGCAATATGGACTGAAAGGTGATTTGCTTGAGAACATGGAACCCTAAAATTGAATATTAGGAACTCACCGTAAGAAATTAGGTTAGTTCTTATTTCTTGATTTTAGAAGAATAATTGCCATGTTTGATTATTTGAATCTAGGATCGAGTTCTTATTTCTTGTGCGAAAGTGAGGATCGGAACATTGGAGAACCTTAAATAGAACCTATGTTGAGATTCGGATACACGAAAGTGATCATTGAGTTTTCACTTGAGATGATCAACTTAGAATTCGGATACACGAAAGTGATCATTGAGTTCTTTGATTGATGATTTACTTATTTTTCGCATGGGATATATCTTACGCGAAAGCGAGGATCGGTCCCTTGTATGATTGTCTACACGAAAGTGAGATAATCCCTTTATGAAGTAAATTATATCTTTATTATGATAAAATTAGACTAACAACCTTTTATTCATATCTAGATATGAAAATAAAGGTGGATGAAACCCTAGTCCCAATTTCTCTCTGATTATGTCTACGCTCTTCTTATCGTTTACTTGCATTATAATCGATTGCTTAGCTAGTGAGAAAACAACTATTCGGTACTTAACAATAAAGTCTCTGTGGTTCGATATCTTTTTATTACTTTGAGTATCCGTGCACTTGCAGACACAATAAGTTTTTGGTGCCGTTGCCGGGGACCTTAGTTTTGTTAATATCAAAATAGTTGTTAGTATTGCTAGACTAAGTTTTATTTGTTTTAGATTTAACTTTGTTTTCTGTTTTTGCATGTTTTGGATTTTCACAAGTTGTGACAGAACTGTGATTTCTGAAATTTTTGAATTTGCTTGTGTTTTGTGTTTTTATATATTTTGACAAAAATAAAAAAAAATTTTAATTGATTGGTGTTGGATAATTTTTCTGTTCTTGATAGATTTGAATATATGTTTTTTAATCACAACTTGTGGGCAACTGAAAGAGGTGAGGTATACATGCCACAAGGTAAGTATGAAGATGATTCATTGTGCACTCTTGCAGATAAATTAAAATTTAACTCTTATATGCACCCTGTTAGGACATGTTATTCTTCTGTTAGATGTGATATTTGTGGATGTTTTGATCATTATACTTCTGATTGCGAAATTTTAATTCCTCCAAATCATGTTTTTGAACCATACTTTGAGGATACCGAAAAATCTTGGTTAGCATCCATGCTTGAAAAATTTATGACAAGTCAAAATCAAATCATGACAAATCGAAGTAAGGAAATTGAAGATCTTAAAGGGATAATTAGTCAACTTGCTTCTCAAGTAGAATCTTTAACAGCTCATAAGAAAATTTTAGAAACCCAGATAGCACAACAAGCTTGTTTGTTTGATTTTGATTTGGAAACTGAGAAAATTGATTTAGAAAAATCCCCATCTGATTATGATTGTTTTGAAATTGAGCCTTATGTGAACATTAATGAATCTCACTCTGATTTTGATGATTGCAAAATTGATTCATTTGATAAATTATTTGTGGAAAAGTTTGAGGAAATTGATTCTGAAAAATCTCCTTTTGATTCTAATGAAAGATATGAAATTGATTCTTTTGATGATATATTATTTATGGTTGAATCTAATTCTTGTAATTCTGAGATTGATTCTTTTGATTCTTCTGATGATGAATTATTTGTGGAAAAGCATGAGGAAATTGATTTCGAAAAGTCTCACTCTGAATTTGATTGTAATTTTAAAATTGATAAATTATTTGATGATGGTCATGAGGAATTGGAAAAAGATTTGAAAATTATGAATATTGATGAATCTCACTCTAATGTTTTGCCCACATCTTCTGATTTATTTGAAAAATTATGCTTTATTGAAGAACCTAATGTGAGACACAAAAATTATTTTAATAATCTAATACTTGAAACTTTTGATGGAAGTCCTACTCTTATTGCAATTGAAGATATAATTTTGAAGAAATGACTAATGATTTTGCTTACTGATAAATATAGGAAGATCATTGAATATCCTTTGAGTGGATTTGAAAATTTTGATTTTGATTTTTGCATATTTGAGAAAGCCATGACGATCTTGATTTATATGAAATTTTGGATGTTTGGATTAGTGGTTAAACTTTCAGGACAACGGAAATGCAGAAAATTGTATGCCATTTACTATGGTAATGATCCACCTGCTTCGCCATGAAATTTGATTTTTGGTCAAGCTATGGACTTAAAAATTAGCGCTTCTTGGGAGGCAACCCAAGCACTCTTACCTTAGTTTACTTTCTTTTATTTTAGTTTATTTTTAGAATTAATTTTTCTTCTCTTTTTGCAGGGAAAATTAAAATTTGCGCAAAATACGGTATTGCCGTAATCCTTTTCACGGTGCCGTAATTTTCGCTGAATTCTTACCACAACATTTTCTGAAGTTTTGTGAAAAATACGGCAGTACCGTATTTTTTTTCACGGTGCCGTAATTTCGGTTGATTTTTGACCCAATAGTTTTTCATCTTTTACGGCACTACCGTAATCATTTTCACGGTACCGTATTTTTGGTTCATTTTTGACCTGAAGGTTTTGTGACTTTTACAGTAGGGTCATAATTATTTTTATGTACCATATTTTTGACTGATTTCTGACATGAAAGTTTTGTGCAAATTACGGCACTGCCGTAAGGAATATTACGCCCGTAATGTTAAAACTGCATTCTGCTTATCTGATTAGGTGTTTTCTCGCAGTGATTTTAAGAAATTGGGTTGGGAAAATTTTTGATCTTTGGCACAATCATGAACTACTCATCTTTGTCTATTTTTTGGATATCTTTGTTGAATTTTAAAGTTCATGGATCATCCTATAACACATAGCATCTTTTGGTACTTGATTAATTTCTGCAACAGTTTTGTTTGATTGATCTGATTAGCTCTTTTGCTGTAGATTTTTAAGATGCTTTGATGAGTTGAAACCCCGATCTTTCACTTGAAATTGGAAGTACATGTTTCATTCTATCTCTTGGATTTGTTGTTTTCATGAAAATATTTTCTGATCATTCTAGGAAGCATGACAACTTTTGGTAACTGATTAATTTCTGTGCAGTTTTTCATTTAGAAATCTGAGTAGCACTCTTTCTGTTAATACCCTAAATTCATGACAGATTTTGATCCTTTAATTTTCATACACTCGGAAAGAATAAGTTTTATTCTACTACATAGTTTTGTCTGTTTTCTATTTGCATCATTAAATCTTATTCTTGGGTATAGCTACTTTTTGTAACTGAATCAGTAGATTGCTCTGCGGACACCTGCGACATCTTCTCCAGATTTGCAACACCTCTAGCCAGCCCAACCACCACCACTCCAGCTGCCTCTGACACCACTGTTTCCATCCGTCGACACTAGATTCTACCACCAACAGCCTCTTACTTCTTCTGCTACCTTTGTTTCCATTGATTTTATTTATTTTTGCAGTAGGATCTTCATTAGTGACTGATTTTTTTGCAGTGCTATCTCTCGCACTAGCCGACGACTTCGCCACCACGACTGTAGGCTCTAGCAGGCCACTAGAGACTACTAATCATCACTCTATTGTCGGCACTGTCACCATCATCGCTAACAGCTTTTCAACTAGCATCTGTTCCACCTCTGCTTCTCGCCTGCATCAGCACCCTTATGGACCATCCATGATATCTCTAATTACCCTATTTGAAAATTATTATTCTTATTTTTTGTTATAGTAAAAGACTATTTTTTATCTGAGTCTTATGTATTTAAAAATTATGCAGGAAAAATTTTCAGAAGGCACATCTTTGGACCCAGCCGCATCTGGCCTGACACTACACCCCAGACGATGATTGAGCTTGCCATATAGTTTTGTGAGTATTGTTTGCATTTTCTAGTGATCTTATTCGATATGATTGCATGGTGTTGCTACTTGATTTGTTTTGCTATTTGCTATTATTGTATCACTTACTGAGATTTCTATTCAATGTGGTTTCTTGAATCTATCATTTTACACTTTTGATCATGATTATATGAGTTTGATGCTTCACACCTTTTGCATTGGTATTGACATTTTCGATGTTTTTTTTAAAAAAAATTTATGACTTGAATCCATGTGATGAGAGGTGTGTGGATTTTTCTATGATGATGAATATTTATGCATATGCCTGTGATGGAGATATACCTATTATGTTAAATTTATTTCTTCAATATATATCTAATTGTTGAAATCTTTCATTGATTGATGCATGAGGTTTTGGGTAGATATATTGTTTGATGAATGCAATCTAAGAGTGAAACATCTTTCTTGAATAAAATGAGCATATAAGTGTAATGTTTGAATTGATGTCAATTTATTAACCTAGTTGATGTTTAGTTTATAATACTATTTGTTGGGAAAAAAGAATACAAGATCCACAAAAAAAGTGAAAGACTCCCCTACTTGGCACTGTGTAAAATTGACAGTGGTACCAAAGATATGGGTTGGAGAATAAAAAATGAGAGAAAAAGAAAATGACTCCTCTACTTGGCACTGTGTAAAATTGACAGTGGTACCGAAGATAAGAGTTGAATTCCAAATAAGAAGTGTATATCTATGTGAGTACATGCCATCAAAAATAATAAAAAAGAAAAAAGAGAGAGAAAAAGAAAGATTTTGAGTGGAAAAAGATTTTAGATATCCTATTCCTGTAAACAAAGGTATAATAAATTTAAACTGAAACTTGGGTGAATTCATGAGACTGAGATTCTACTTTTTATACAAGTTGCAAAGTTTTATTTGATTAAGTTGTGGATCTTGAGGATTGAGTTCAAAAGATGATATGCCAATTTAAAATTTTATAAAGCAATTGGTGAAATTTTTTATTGGTGAATATATTTTAGAAATTTATTCTTCATGAGAAAGTCTATTCCTATGATCAATTTTTGATTTTTACTTGAGGACAAACAAAGTTTGAGCCTTATGTGTTTGATGACACTGAAATTTATAGTAAATTTCATGCCATTTCATAGATGCTTTTGTGTTATATTTACACTCTTTGCTTATTTTTATGCCTTTTTTTATCAAATACTGTGGAATCTACACTCTTTTTGGTTTTTGATGATTTTCAGGTAAAAAGGCATGATTTTCAAGTGTTTTCAAGCAATTCCAGATGTATGAATGAATTCCCACCATCAAGAGAAGATTACATATCAAATTTCTTAAAGATTGGAGCTTCAGACCAAAAAACGGCAAGGCCGTAATCTATATTACAGTACCATATTTTCACCAGCTACCGTAATATCAGAGCGCTGCCGTAATTTGGGGAGTTTTCATCCAGAAATTTTTTCAGAAATTACGGCACTACCGTAAGACATTTCATGGGCTGTAATTTGGAGTGATTTCCGACTAGAAATTTTAGCTGAAATTACAGCACCGCCGTAATATATTTTACGGTGCTGTAATTGCTAGATAGTTTCGATCAGAGAACTTGACTGAAATTACGGCAATGCTGTAACCAGAAACACGGCCGTAATTCTATCATTAACACCCAACTTCCACGGTCAATTTTGAAGCCCGATTTTTGCACGATCGATTGCGGACGATCCAGGCCACAAATTGAAGATTCGTAAGAAGCAAAAAGGGAGTTTACACGGAGGAGAAAGGAGAGACACCAAAAGCCCTAATTTTCATCTACCATCGAGAGAGAAATCGAGTTACACGCTGCCGCCTTAGGTTTCACTGCCAGGAAGCGTACAACACATCTCCGGCCATGAAATTTGATGGGAAGCTTCGCCTGGAAGAGAAGAGGATACCCCAGAAGTTTCAGAGCGAAAGGAGATCGATCGGAGGAGAAATCAACGAAAGAAGAGGCGCCTGCACTGTTCACGACCAAAATTACGGTTGTAATTTTCATTACAGCCGTGCTGTAAAGTTAATTTTCTCTTCTTTTCAATTTCTGATTGTTCTAAACTATGGATTATTGTAATTCTTCTTCCATGTTAGCTTAAACTCTTTATGTGACATGGGGTGTATTACCCTTGATTTCTTAGGACTAGATAACTTTTATTTCGTCAGCATAATTTTGTTATGATGATTCTACTTATGTGATGATTGCCTATAACTCTCCATAGTTTTCTTATTATCATGCATGTTTTTAGAGTTTTCGCAATATGAACTGAAAGGTGATTTGCTTGAGAACTTGGAACCCTAAAATTGAATATTAGGAACTCACCGTATATGTTGTTCTATCCACGATGTTGGGTGTCCACGATCTAGGCTGCATATTCACGATATGAGTCATCCTCCATTTAGGAGAGAAACTCACCCAACAAATTCTTGGTTAATCAATCACATAGCTTCATCAATTATCCACAACTTATAATTCCCAATTTCTTCAGGCTCTGTGGCAGATTGTTCTGCCCAGCGACACCATACTGAAACAACCAACCAACTTTAGACTCTCTAGATAGAACAAGCTCCCCAAGTCATCAGGCGGCTTCTATAGTGGGACGCAGAACTGGAAGCTCAGCTCTCTGAGGGAGATGAGGCTTTACTTTTGAACCACTCTTCTTGCGCAACAGTGAATGATTCTAACCACTTCAAGCGATGAAGAGACAAACTTTTAAGGCAGGTGAGATTGCCTACAGCAAAGAACTCATGGAACATTT
This sequence comes from Costus lasius, assembly GCA_027563935.2. Taxonomy (NCBI): domain Eukaryota; kingdom Viridiplantae; phylum Streptophyta; class Magnoliopsida; order Zingiberales; family Costaceae; genus Costus; species Costus lasius. The sequence continues at coordinate 44,879,655 of CM050453.2, read as the reverse complement.
GCCCATCATCCACATCAAATTTTAACTCTTCAGGGAACGAAGAATAGTGTATGGGCCTCTTGAGTTTAGGGCAATCGGTTATCTCCAAATGTCTAAGGCAAAGGCATCAAAACATGACCTTGCTCTTCGAAAGCAGACCACTCTGTCAACCCAGTCATGTGTGAGAGTTGAAGAGATTCCAACGCTAGGAATGCAATGCTTTGCTGACTGTATATCTCAACACCAATCTTCTCAAGTAAAACAAGCCAATCAAGATGCAGAACTGCTAGACAGGACAGTTCTTCAAGTCTGGCACTACAAGTCTGGGCCAATCAAGATGCCGAGAGCGTTCGAAACTTGTTGCTTCCGCTGTTCACGCGCTGGACGCCGCCCGCGTCCGGGGCTTTCGCCGGAGATTGGTGCCGAAGGGGACGGCTGAAGGACGTGCGGCAGGCTTGGACTGTTCGAGTCCTCGCCTCAGCCTTCGTCGGAAATAGTCGCCGGGAAAGTTGCCGGAGAAGAAGCTCGAAGGTGGAGAAGGAGTCGTTCATCGGAAAATAAAGGAGAAAATCGGTACCGAGGAAGACAATAGAGGTAGGGAAAATTTCTCTGATTTACTGTTACCTAAAACCCTATACAGATCTACACACTCAGATCTACCTCACTCCCTCGTTGGCGACGCTCGTCGTCGCCGCTGGTTCATCTCCTCGACCAAGTTTGTCCTTGGCCGCTGTCCGGAGAGATAGGTGCTCGTCTCTACGAGCGCCGAGGAGGAGGGGAGCGGCGTCGCACACTGCTTGTTGCCCGCAGGTCTACCTGAGGGGAGAGCTCTCCCCGCTTGGTGGACTTCTTCGCCAAAGGGAGCTTGCTTTCCTTCGTCCATCCGCCGGTGGTTTTAAGGAGGAAGGATGCCTCCTTCTTTGGAAGGCCAGCTAGCGCGCATTACCTCCTTCCAATCGGGCAGCTCGTGATCTCCTCCGCGATTTTCATTCACGATCCGGCGTCGCTAGCGCTTCCTTCCTCTTTAGCGTCCGCGATCTCATCCTCCTACCTCTGTCCCAGCTGACGACAGACTTCGACCCGGATTTTGCCAGCGTCAGCCTCGCCGGAGTTCCAGCCGCAGTCCTCTGCTTCATCAACGCCAAAGGCTTTGCCTGCGTGGAGGAACGCGAGCAAGTTGGGCGGGTTGGTCTGGCATCGGGACAGATTTACTTCAGCGCCACGGGCTTGGGCCGCCGCTCAAGCCTTTTTTCCTTTCGGCCCAGCCCAAGAGGATGGGGCATCACATTTCTCCCCCGCTGGAATTGGACGTTGCCCTCGACGTCCTCCAAGGGATCTACCATTGCCGCCATTGTCACGATGTATGCCACCTCGTCTATCAAAGTGGTTATGGAGCTGACTCGCCCCAGTGCAGAGTCTGCTGTTCTCTACGCCCCTCGTGGTCCAAAGTTCGAGGCCGATAAGCTACCTCGCTCGATGCTGGGAATCCAACAGGCCGCGTTCTCATGGAACACTTGGACTCCACCCAATTGTGGCATCAAGCCTGCCTTCTCCTGTAGAAGTAACTCGCAGTCGAGGATGATGTTGAAGTCGTCCATCCTTGCCACACGCACGTGGTGTTGTCCGCTCCAACGACCTAGCTCCACCAGCACGTCATAGGAGATCCCGACCATCCGCTGCTCCGCGGTGTTAACGGTATTCACCCGCTCCTCCATCGATGAAGTGCGCAGATCCAGGCGCCGCCATCCGCTCTGATACGAAGAGGTGAGTTGCGTCGGTGTCGACCATCGCCTCCACCTCAACTCCTAGTATTCGCAATGAAACAAAGATCAGTCTCGCTCCACTCGAGGATGCTGCTGTGATCGCGCCAATTGTCATGGATCCGAGTATCAACGGATCGTTGTCTTCGGCAAGCTCCCGTGCCGCAATTGCTGTGACTCGTTCCCTGTTTGGGCAGTCTCTCATCGAGTGAGGCCCTTTGCAAAGAAAACAGTCAAGGATCCGTCGTTCGGGAGGCTCCTGTCGTGGTTGGGGTTACGCGGGTTGTCCTCTTCCTTGCTGGGGAGAGAGTCTCTGCTTCAGCGGGGAACCGCGCTTTGGTGGGGATTTCGATTCTCTATGTGCAGGCTTCTGCGTGTCCACCAAACTCTTAGCCACTGCTACAGCCTCTTGCCATCCTTGGGGAGCGTGCCGTCGAACCTCTGCCTTGGCCCACGGCTTAAGATGTCGAAGGAAAGTGTGGCGTCAGTCCGTCTCCGACATGTCGGGGATCTGCAGCATAAGCGTTGAGTAAGCCTGGACATAATCCTAAATCGATCCAGTAGGTTGGAGCCTATCGACCTCGTCGCGCGCCTAATCCACCGAGTTCCCGGGGAGGAACTGCCATCGCGGTTCATCCCGAAACACCTCCCAAGTCCAACGCACAGCTTCTGGCGATGAATCAACTTTGGTGCGCTACTAAAGCTTTGCGTCGTTGGTGAGAAATGCGGTGCACACCTGCACCCGATCGGCATCTGGGACATGATTGGCGACGAAGTACTGTTCTATGTCCCAAACGAAGTTGCACCCGATCGGAATAAAAGCTCCCTCAGCTTCATTAAGACATAGCTTCCAATTGGCCTTTTCTCTAACTGTAGTCTTCTCAATGTAGGGTAAGGGTAGAGGAGAGATGTTTGGTCTAAGGACCAAACAGAAAGTGTCTCCCTCTCTAACTATCATCTTCATCGCTATGCAAGACTCAATATCGAGCCTTGCATTCCCTCTTGCCGTGTCAGCTCCATAGGGCTCTATCCCAAAGTATCTAGAAATAGGAGTAACCAATCCTCCTATCACCACTAATCCTCTGCTAGCTCTGGCCACTTTATCCATGTGCTTGATCATAAAATAGGCGACATCTACTGCGAATCCATTGAGCATCCCCCAAAGAAAATACAGCTCATGTTGACGGACCATGCCGTCACTGTCTCCTCTCCCAAATACTATGTGTGCTAGAACCCTATGTGAATATCTGATATAGGGATTCACTATTTTTGAGGCTCTGGCAGACACAACATAGAAATGGCTCTCATGAGTGATTTGGTTCCAGAACACGTTCTCCATAAATTCAAGGGGTATGTCAGTGTAACCCCTAGTGCTCAATCCAAAGATGTCCCTAATTTCTTGCAAAGTAAGCTTTCTCTCTTCATTGGCTATTCTGAATGTGATTTCCCCTTCTGCAGGGCCATGAGAGTACTCTTTTAACTCAATTATCAGACTGCTCAAAACTCCAAGACAAGAGGTAAGTATGTGTGAAGAGTCATCTGGAAGAACTCCTTAGCTTTAATTCTGTCAAACATCCATAGCAAATCCTCATAAAGCCCTAAGGCTTCCAAGGTTCTTCTATCAGCATATTTTGAGTTGATGATCTTCCTCTCCAGAATTTTATTGTACCTAGCCTCTTGCATTTCATTTCTGAAAAGAATTCCATGTGGGTTCGGTGGTTGTGAGGATTCAGCAGGGCCTTTCCCCTTTCTTCTTGGTGGAATTGCTTTTGTCCTTGGTGCCATGGATTCAAGCTGCAAACTTATCATTCAAAGCATACAAATAATGATATAGCAGTTTAAATCAGGTCAGTGCATTCAATCAGCTTATTCCACTAGCATATAGAACAGAGTGAAAAAAAAAACAGGGTAGAATCATGCATGTAATCTTAATCTCAATACAATATGATAAGCATGGACTATTCTTTCAACATCATCAGTAACGTTAATCAAGTATTTTAGAAGCAAAAATCTGTTTTAAATCTCATGCTAGAACTCAAAATGTCAATGAACAGTAATTCCGAATCGTGCACGTTGCGTTTCAGCTCAAATCGGTTAAAGAAATTGGTTCAAATTCTTTTCAAATAGCATAGGATCAACTCATTCCCTAACGAGTAAATAGAAACATAAATTGCTCAAAATAGTTGCGAATCGATCGAGAACGAGTGAAAGGGGCGAAACTTTGTGAAAACTCATCAAAGCAGTAAAATCAGAGAATCAGTTACCTAATCGACGATGAAGATTGAACGGAAAGGGTCGCCGGCGTCCTTAGGTGTCCGGAGAAGGTCAGAGATCTGAAAACGGCGCAAGAACGAGCGAGATCGAGGGTAAAAATCCTAAAAACGGCCCGGTAGAAACCCTAAATATGGTACAGGATTCGTGTACAGAAAGAAAAATATGGCAGTGTAATACCTTACGACGCTGCCGTAAAATCGTTAAAGCACTCTGTTCGAAAATGACGGGGAAATACGGTACCGTAATTTTTATTACGGTACTGCCGTAAAATTTTGAGAACACTCTGTTTGAAAACAAAGCAAAATACGGTACCGTAAAGAAGTTTACGGTACCGCCGTAAAATCTCGGCAAAGTTCTGTTCGAAATGACATCAAAAATACGGTACCATAAAATTCTTTACGGTACCGTCATAAAATTCAAGTAGTAAAGACTTTTTTTTTTTTAGAAAAACGAAAAATAAAATTTCAGAAAATACGGCACGTAAAATAGTTCACGGTAGTGCCGTAAAAACGAAAGAACACACGGGTTGATTTTGGATCAGAAATACGGTACTGTGCAATCCTTTACGGCCGTACCATAATTTCGTTGCAGCTTTCTGTTCATAAGCAGACTGAAATACGGTACCGTAAAATCCTTTACGGTACTGCCATATTTTGCTCCAAATCACGAAAAACCTACAAAAATAAAATAAAAATTAGTCCTAAGCAAAAATCAAGGTAAATAAAACTAAAATAAGGGTTAGAAAGCTTGGGTTGCCTCCCAAGAAGCGCTAATTTAAAGGTCATTAGCTTGACCCTTTAACACTCGGGTTTGATCGTGAACTCCTGAATTTTCCTCTGGATTTTCCAACATAAGGCTCAATCTTGAAATTGTATCCGAATTTGCTCAGAATCTCTTCTATTTTGCCAATCAGTCTAGAGCTTTCTCTTCTTCTCTTTCTCCTTATCTTTTTCTTCTGCAATTTCTCATCAATACCCTCAGAAATATTGTCAGATTCATTATTTGGGGTTTCATCAAATAGACTTGAAACATCATAAATTTCATCATTAAATATCTCAACACTACAACAAGATCCTGAGTATGAAAGTTTGTTTAATGAGTCATTAAGATTAAATTCAATCTTGTTATCACATATGTCAAAGGTAATCTTTCCTTCTTTCACATCAATATTAGCCTTAGCAGTGGCCAAAAGTGGTCTTCCAAGAATTATGGGATTTCTAGAATTTACCTCCATGTCTAACACTACAAAGTCTGCAGGAATGAAGAACTTACTAATTTGTACAGGAACATTCTCTAATATACCTACAGAATACTTCACTGATGAATCCGCGAGCTGTAAGGATATGGATGTATGCTTTAGCTCTCCAAGATTTAGTTTCCTGTATGTAGAAAGAGGCATTAGACTCACACTTGCACTGAGGTCACATAAGGCTCGGTCAAAAGCCATAGTGCCTATTGAACAAAGTATAGAAAAACTACCTGGATCTTTCAGTTTAGGTGACAGTTTGTTCTGTATGATAGCACTACAATCTTCAGTTAAAGTAGCAGTGCATGTGCCATAATCATCTAATTTTCTTTTACTAGACAAAATCTCTTTTAAAAACTTGGCATAAGATGACATCTCAGTAATAGCTTCAGTAAAAGGAATGTTAACATAAAGCTTTTTCAGGATTTCAAGAAATTTACCAAACTTTTTGTCTAGTTTATGTTGAACTAACCTTTGAGGAAAAGGTATAGGTGTCTGGTAAGGAGAAGGCAAATTAGGTTTAGGATTGTCTTTTTCACATGATTCTTCCCCTTTTGGTTCATGACCCTTTTGAGGTGATAAACAAGTTTGGGGTTTCTTATGTGAAGAAGATTCCCCTAACTCTAATTCCCTTTCGTTATCATCAAGCCTTTCTTCAGTGTTTTCAAACCTCCCTCTAGGTTCTCCTAGTTGTTTCCCACTTCTAGTCATAATGGCATTACAGTGCTCCCTAGGGTTTACCTCAGGTTTTGTAGGCAATTTCCCTGGGGGTCTGTAAGGTACACTAGCATGTTGTGCAATTTGGTTTTCAAGAATTTTGTTGTGGGCTTCTACTCTATCCAGTCTAGAGTTAATTTGATGAAAACTTTGCTTAAACTCTTCAATTTGTCTATTTTGATTTGACAGGATTTGTTTTTGATCAGACATAAACTCTTCAATTTTTCTATCTTGTTTTAGCTCAAACTGATTTTGACTGGTCATTATTTTTTCAAACATGGATTTTATCTCAGAGAATTGATCATTGTTTTGATTCAGATTTTGGTTGGGATTTTGCCTTTGGAATCCTTTGTTTTCAGTGTTCCCCCCTACATTGTTATTGTTTTTCCATGAAAGGTTGGGGTGATTTCTCCATCCAGGGTTATATGTACTAGAATAGGGATCATTAGATCTACTTTGATTATAATTCCCTATGACATTCACATGCTCATTACCCTGATCAACAATTCTACAATATTCAGCAGTATGATAATCATTGCCACAATTTTCACAAGTAATAGCAGAAACAGAAGCAGTTTGCATGGAATTTAACTTACTGCACAAAAAGTTTACCTTCTCTTCTAAGGATCGCAATCCTTCACTTTCACCCTTACCTTGAGAAGGCTTGTAAAGTACTCCTCTCTCGGTAGTCCATTGATTGTGGTTCAATGTCATCTCCTCTAGCAGTCTGAAGGCATCATCTGGTGTTTTGCTCATAAGAGCTCCTCCTGCAGCAGCATCCACAATCATTTTAGTCTGATCAGATAATGTAATATAAAAAGTTTGCAGTAAAGTTTAAAGTTCTAATCCATGGTGAGGACACTTCCACTGCAGTTCATTAAATCTCTCCCAGGCTTCACTGAGCGACTCCCCACTTCTTTGTTGAAAGCTTGTAATTTGGTTTCTCATCTGCAGTGTCTTGCTTGGGGGAAAGTATTTGTTTAAGAAGGAATTGGATAGTTGATTCCAAGTGGTGAAGGTACCGACTAGGTGTGACTTAAGCGATGTCTTTGCCCGGTCCCTAAGAGAGAAAGGAAAAAGTCTTAATCTCATTGCATCGCTAGAAACACCATTATATTTAATAGTATCACATAATTCAAGAAATAAGGCCAAGTGTTGGTTGGGATCCTCCAGTGGAGATCCTCCAAACTGATCTTGTTGAAACATTGCAATGAAACCAGGCTTAAACTCAAAATTGTTGGCTTCTATTGCTGGCCTAACAATACTAGAACGAATTTCATAATGATTAGGGGCTGCATAGTCCCTAAGTGTTCTCTAATTATTCTGATTGTCTCCCATCTCTAATATTTCTTCTTCAAACTCTAGTTGGGATGTCTCTTGCAATTCTTCTTCTAATCTCAACTATTTGCGCACTCTCAATGTTTTGTTGATTTCAGGATCCAATGGAACAAGTGGTCCTGACCTAAGGCTCCTGTGCATGCAAAGTAGATCGATTAAGTGATTTCAAGAAAAACAGAAAATAACATAAATAAATAAAAATAGTAAATAAAAACCTAGTCTAGCAATAATCTCAATATCTTCAATATCGACAAAACTAAGGTCCCGGCAACGGCGCCAAAAACTTGTTAGCCCGAAAGGGATCACTACAAGGCACTAATCCTTGGACTAATCCTTGGTAACAGCACCAAAAACTTGATGTTAAACCGCAAGTGCACGGGTATACGAAGTAATAAAGAAAGTATCGAATCCATAGGGACCTACGTTGTCAAATACTAAATAATTGATTTTTCACTATCTAGGCAATCGAATTAAAGTCAAGCAAATATCGCAAATAAACGAGAGAAAACTATCAGAGAGAAAGCTGGGAGTAGGGTTTCGTTCACTTAACTTTTATGACTAGATATGAATAAGGATTTTGTCGGTTTAATTTTATCATGATGAAGATACGATTTACCTAATAAAAGGATTGTTTCACTCTCGTGCAAACAATCACGTAGGGATTTATCTTCGCATTCGCGCAAGATTTGTCCCAACGTTGAAGATAAGCAAATTATCAATTTATGAACTCAAGGATCACTTTCGTGCATCCGAATTCTAGATTGATAATCTCTAGCGGAAACTCAAGGATCACTTTTGTGCATCCGAGCCTCGACACTAGCTTTACTCATAGATATCCAATGTTCCGATCTTCACTTTCGTGCAAGATCTCCACGTTTGACAAATAGACTCGATCTATAGATTCATGTTACAATTATGGCAATAATTCTACTAGAACAGATCAAGTTGGATCAAACCAACATGCAATTCTAGGGTTCAAAATTCTCAAGCAATTACCTTTCAGTCTCAAGCAAAAATTCTAAGAACATAATTAATAACATGAACTTAAAGAGAGTTTAAGCAAAATTATCACATGAGCAAAATCATCATGTTAAGATTAAAAACAACGAAATATATAAAAATCAGTTATCTAGTCATTAGAAATTAAGTGAATTACTCCCCCATGTCCCAAGAGTAGTTTAAGCTATCATGGTAGAGGAGTTACAGAATTCCATGGTTTCAGAAGATCGAAAATCAAAAGAAAAGAGAGGTTTAGAAAATACAGCACGGCTGTGAAGTATTTCACAGCCGTAATTTCCAAATTTAGGCGATGAACAGTGTCGGCGCCCCTTCTTTCCTTGATTTCTCCTTCGATTGATCTCCTCTCTGTCTGAAACTTCTGGCACGTTGTCTCCTCCTTCAGATGAAGCTTCAGTATGAATATCACAGCCGGAGATTGAAAGGGGTTGAAACCCTAAAACATGCGCATATAAACATTTGCATGGGCGGAATCTAGGGTTTCCTAGGATCGCATGCATGAATATATGATCAACTTGAAGATTGTATAGATCAAATTAAGATCATACCATAGCCATGATTGAATGGCGACTTGGAAGCAGAGAACGAAGTAGTTCTCCTCCAAAGCGTGCGCACACAAGATGATTGATCGCCTACTCCTTGTCGATCCTTGTGCTAGCAAGGCTCCAAGGTGTCCTTTTGTGTGGAGGAGAAGAGATGAATTCCTTTTTCCTTTTTCTGGCCGAAAACTCTTCTTAGCGTGAAGACCACCCAAGACGAGAGCAAGAAGAAGACCAGTCCGTGAGAGAGTGAGAAGCCCCTTCATGTTCGAAAACATTTTGACGTTTTCAACAAGGGAAACGTCTTTCTATTTTTAGAAAGCACTAACTCCATTTCAACTCCCACGTTACCATCTCTTAATCGAACCATTCGAACCACACGTTCACCAAAGTGAACCGGTTCCAATCGGTTTGGTTTAATTGAATTTGGTTTAAGGACCAAATCAAACCAAGCCTTGGTCTGGATCTTATAAAACCAAAAAGGTTTAAGATCTAACCACACATCTCTTGATGCTCTTGATCTCATCGATCTAGCATCAAATCTCTCGATCGAAGCTTACCGATCTCAAGCCCTAATCAATCAAACATGATCAGACCAGATCTCACTCACAATCAGAGCTTAAACTCCTTTAAACTGAACCAAAACAATTCAGTCCACACGATCTGACTTAAGTAAGCCATATCATCAAATTGTGCGACCCTAAGGGTTTCCTTTAAATGTCGGTAACGATAACTTACGTTATCACGAACAGAGAGGGGTATCTAGCAACACATCACTGTCTCCCGATATAAAGGAAAGAGTCTTCCAAGACTACACCCAAACCATAGCACAAGTGTGAACTCAATTCACTAGGCATACATGTTTCCTTTGCCACTGGATGTTCTCGTTGGACAAGCGTGTCAAGCCTGTAACTCCAACATGATGAGAATGATTAGATCAGATGAACATAGTCATCTGGGTATGGCCATACACTTTCTCAATCATCTCATCCAGGGGGCCCCTATAGAACATCACACTCCAATCAAGGAGAAGGCAATCCTATATCTATCACTAGCGCCCTAACATGACTCATGTTCATTATCCAAGATAGTCTATAACCATTATGTTTCAAATGATATTGAACTACCTCAAAACAATGCCAATCATCATTTAGAAACACAAGTGATCTCAAGTCAGAGGAAATATGCCACTTGTTTGCATATTAGGATGATTCACATTGTGACAAGCAATTGAACATCCTAAGTAGGGTCTGTCCAGTACATCCAATGTACCCATGAGTCTACATCTTATTCCATGCTCGAAGCATCCTATAAGATTAGAACACATATTAGTCTCAATCATATCAAGGCTGTCTCATGTTCACCAAGATATCTCGACTAAGGACAATACTGCATGTCAGCCAAGCTGAACAGCATTGAGACATTATTCAGAAGTATACATATGGCAGCAGATAATGCAACAACCTGAATAACAACCATTGCCTTTATAAACATTAAGTTTATACATGATACTGATATAATCCTAAGGCCTCAAACATTAGCCTTAAGGGCATACCCCAACAGAGATCGTCTGGATCGAGCACGGTGGCGAAACCCTAGGCAGCGGCGTGGATGACGATTTCTCTCTCGACAGATAATGAAAATTGGGGCTTTCGGTGTGTCTCTAATCCTCTCACGAAAAGCTCCCTTTTTGCTTTTTACGGCTTTGAATATAAAGCCCTGGATCACCCGCAAGAATCTCCACAAAGATCGGGCATGAAGATTGACCTGGGAATCGCGTTCAAACACCGAAATACGGCAGTGTAATATCTTACGACACTGCCGTAAAATCCATCGATCGTTCTGTTCTGAAATTGCTGGAAAATACGGCACCGTCATTTTGTTTACGGCAGTGCCGTAAAATCGGCTGGACTCTCTGGTCGGATTCGTCGGGGAAATACGGCCCGTGTAATTCTTTACAGCAGTGCCGTAATTTCAGGGCAACTTTCTGTTTTGAAGATGCTTCAAAATACGGCCCGTAAACTGGGTTACGGCAGTGCCATAATTTCGGCAAAAGTCTCTGTTTAGAAAGTGCCCCAAACTACGGCCCTGTGTAAATCCTTACGGCGGTGCCGTATTTTCGCGAAAACCTTTTGTTTGGAAAATCACCAAAATACGGCCGTGATCTCGATAATACGGTAGCCGTGAAAAATACGGAATTGTAAAATCCCTTACGGCACTGCCGTATTTTGGGTTCCTTGCCTCGATTTGCGTGAAATTTCTTGGGTGACTTCTTGATGATGAGAACTCTTCCATATATTTGATTTTGCTTGAAAACGCCTAAAATAGTGTCTTTTTGCCTGAAAAACATGAAAAACCAAAATAGAAGTAGACTTTGCAATATTTGATGGATTCAGCATAAAAACAAGTAAAAAGATCCTTGATTTAGCATGAAAAAGTATCTAAAATAATGCAAAATATACTACATATTACGGTGTCATCATTGGATCAACACCTTGTTCCCCATTTCTGGTCAAGCCGAGCACCTCCTCAACTCGATTCAAGCGATCTCCTTGTGTCACCATGTCCTTAAGATTAACTTTGCTCTGATACCACTGTCATGCCCAGCCCAAAACATCCATCCACGTCAGCAATTTACACCTGCGAATGTGTGCCGAAACCCTCCAATCAAATCTCTGAAGCCAATTTTGACTCCGTTGACTGGCCTCGTGTCGAACGTCGAGAGCGTTCAAAACTTGTTGCTTCCGCTGTTCACGTGCTGGACGCTGCCTGCATCCGGGGCTTTCACCGGAGATTGGCTCCGGAGGGGACGGCTGAAGGGCGTGCGGAAGGCTTGGACTGTTCGAGTCCTCGCCTCAACCTTCGTCGGAAAAAGTCACCGGGAAAGTTGCTGGAGAAGAAGCTCGAAGGTGGAGGAGGAGTCGTTCACCAGAAAACAAAGGAGAAGATCGGTACCGGGGAAGACAACAGAGGTAGGGAAAATTTCTCTAATTTACGATTAAATCAGTTACCTAAAACACTATACAGATCTACACACTTAGATTTGCCTCACTCCCTCGTCGGCAATGCTCGTCGTCGCCACTGGTTCGTCTCCTCGACCAAGTTCGTCCTTGGCCGCCGTCCAGAGAGATAGGTGCTCGTCTCTGCGAGCGCCGAGGAGGAGGGGAGCGGTGTCGCACACTGCTTGTTGCCCGCAGATCTGCCTGAGGGGAGAGCTCTCGCCGCTTGGTGGACTTCTTCGCCAAAGGGAGCTTGCTTTCCTTCGTCCATCCGCCGGTGGTTTTAAGGAGGAAGGATGCCTCCTTCTTTGGAAGGCCAGCCAGTGCGCGTTACCTCCTTCCAATTGGGCAGCCCGCGATTTTCGTTCGTGATCTGGCATCGCCAGAGCTTCCTTCCTCTTCAGCGTCCGCGATCTCATCCTCCTACCTCTGTCCCAGCTGACGACAGAGTTCGACCCGGATTTTGCCAGCGTCAGCCTCGCCCGAGATCTAGCCGCAGTCCTCTGCTTCATCAACGCCAAAGGCTTCGCCTGCGTGGAGGAACGTGAGCAAGTTGGGCGTGATGGTCTGGCATCGGGCCAGATTTGCTTCAGCGCCACGGGCTTGGGTCGCCCAAGCCTTTTTTCCTTTCGGCCCAGCCCGAGAGGAGGGGGCATCACATACGGCATCACAACTTGGACTTCCAATCACAAATTAGGAAACAAAAAGTACAAGTCTAACTTTTTAGATACATTTCTCAGGCCAATATTGACCATGTAACTAAGTTACTGGATAAATTCCAATGTGCTCTAATTTTGGAAGATCTCTTAGATCAACATCAGACGATAATTTACATGCAAAAATGTGTCTGTTTTAGTAGTTTTAGTTATATAGAAATTGTGAACAATTTTCCTTATCTTCGGTGTTGACAAAATCCATTCATTATGTTGCCTTGTGCAGGTCTAAGTGTTAACCAATAAAAAATAGTGGCTATGCACTTGAACGGTGATGCAACTCAAGCTCAGACTGCTATCGTCCTTGATATAGGCGAGAAGTTTCCGTCTTATTATAACATGCTTGTACTCGTATACTCGCACATATTCATTCATTTTATACTTCACGGTAATCAGTATCTTCCTCTTAAGAATAAACCATCTTAAGAATAAACCATCTTTCCTCTCCAAATCATCCTACTGTTTCAAAGAAGATGATGGAGCTAATGAAACAAAAAAAGATAAGTTATCCATTAATTATAAGAAAATTAAAATTAAATAAAAATGGGGAAAAAAAGCTGTAGTTGCCTAAGGAAATAATAAAAGAATCCTAAAAATTTAATGAGTAAAAAACATCAACAGTATATACCTATGAGAAAGATTGAAGCATTAATTGAGAGAAGTTGGATTTGCATGAGCCATAACGTCCAATTCCAGCCCTCGCTGTGTATAATTCACATATTACATATAACTCATCATTTAGAAACGCACATAGCTTCAACCACAAAGTAAAATGATGACAAACGGATAAACAGAAAGATACTAACACTAGCATTAGCTACTCGAACAAATGATGACAAACGGATAAACAGAAAGATGCTAACACTTGCATTAGCTCCTAGAACGGTGAGGAATATATTCCAACTTGCAGTACCCAGTATCAATTTCGATGCGAGGAATGTGAGAGATCTTGCTCCACTCACGCCCGTCTTGCCTCCAATCACATAGCTTCCCCAGTTCTCCACATCTTATAATTTCCATTTTCTTTAGGTTCTTTGGCAGATTGTTCTTGTCACGCCCCGGCGGAAGCCGGCTATTTCTAGCACAGGGTTCCCCAGGGAGTAACAATATTGATAGGAACCAGAGAACTACAACAATCACATAACCTTTATTTAATAAACAATCCAAATTTAATATCAACACAATATCTGAATACAACTATCCAAATTATCAACTGAATAAAAATACAAAGACAACTATCTTAACTCGGCTGGTATCTGCTATCTACTCTATCCCTCCCAGAAGCTAACTCTGTACCTGGAAGAGAAACAAAGGGAGTTAGCAGAAATGCTAAGTAGGAATCAACAAACATGGTGAGGGAATCAAATAACAGGATAACACAATAACTGAAACAATGATATACAAATAATATAGGAATGTCGTGCAAATCATCAAGCTGGCCAACAGATCTCAATCAAGAGCCGCAATCATTTTCAGAGTGTTTCCACTGTTGCTCATGCAATGGAACGACTGTCCTGAACAGCCCGGTGAATGTTGCGTCCAACATCTGACATCCGTAGTATTGTCCCGAGGACAACTGGCGGTGCCCTAACCGGTAACTCAGATAGTCTGATATAATCAAAACTATAACTCAGATAGTCTGATATAATCAGAACTATAACTCAGATAAACAGGCCACTGGAGAATAAATCATCCAGGTCAGAGGTCAATATAAATCACGACTTTGTCATCACAGATTTACAACGGTTCCATACATTTCAATATCTCAGATACACAATTGTTTAACTAGGCTCATAAGCCAATAAATCAGATATCTCAAACAGATTTGTTAACCAATCATACAGAAACAGAATATGACCAAATAATCAAGATAATTGAGTTCAACAGGAATTTCAGAAACAAACCAAGCAGACGAAGCAATCAGATATCAGTGTCAATTAATTCTATCATATGCATCATATATCAAAACAAAGGTTTAGGCAGCAAATCCTATAATTCTTGACACTGTAAGAAAGGAGTAGGGTAAGATTCCTACCTCAAACGATGTTATCTCTGAGTCCTTTTGAAAAGTCACTAATTGCTTATCACACGATGCAGGCTGATTATTGGATTAACCACTCTGTAACACGAATTTGTACATGAACTCTATCATTAAACATTCTAATTTGAAAACCAAAACTACCAACATGTATAACATAACCCTAAACCTAGAGAACCAGTCTCAGATCATATGAACCGAACCTAAAACCCACTGAACCGGACAGAATTGCACTGAACCGATCAAATTCACCCTGAACCAAGTTAAACCGAGACTTCTAACTTCAATTACACAAAATATAAAACTCGTCTAAAGCTATACAGATTACCATTAGATAGGAAATTTAATTATCTTTCCAACGACTACCTGAACCGGCCCGGATTCGACCGAATAGGGGTCGAACCGGTCGAAATTTAATAACTGACCCAAACTGGAATTGAACCGCTCGGTCCGGTTCAATTCGATTTCAAACTCAGCGACCGGTTTATTTATAAATAAACCGCCGCCCAAACCAAAATTTGGACCGAACCGACGCTCGCCCGCGCCGCCCAAACGCCGCCGCGCAAGTCCGCCGGACTTGCGTCCGCTGCTTGCGCCGGCGAGCTCCCGAGGGCGCGTCGAAGATCGGATCGCCCCCAAACTTCGCCAGTAAACTACGAACGATGAGGCGAGGCTCTACGACGAGCTTCGGCGAGCTTTTGACCCACGGTCGAAGCACCCGAAACGACAGCAAGTATCAACGGTGGCGCCGCCGCCGTCGATACACAAAACATACTCAAACCCAAACGGAACTTCACGAAAACTACACAGAAGCTTACATACCTTGCTACGACGATGTATCGTAGCCCAGAACACAGAGATCGTCGTCGATGAAGGCGCTGGATGGCTGGAACACAAGGCGGCGCCGCTCGAACTCCGGCGACGAGTTTGAGCGCGATTTCTCCTTCCTGGCGGCGCGTCGAGGGTTGAAGATGTTCCAGGGTTCGAATCGAACCCACGAGAGCAGAAGCCCCAATATATCGAGGCAAAACGCGTTCCCTACGGCGAGAACGCGGCGGCGACGAAATCGCCGAGAAAATCGGGGAAGACGACGAGTTCGCTCGTCGCCCAGAATTAATTCAAAACTCGGATAAATATAATCCGCAGCGTTTTAATACTAAAACGCGAATTAACCCGATGGTTAGGCGGCGACTTTTGTTCGCGCGCGACGCGGGTTCGATTCCCCGCGAGCGCAAAAAATCAAAAGTTTTATAAAAACTTAATTTTTAAACCTTTTAAAAATTCCAAAAAATCCTAGAAAATCATAAAAATTCCAAAATAAATTTCTGAATTTCTAAAATTAAATTTCTAAAATTAAGGTTATAACAGTTCTGCCCCAGCGACACTATCTTGGGACAATCAGTCAACATTAACCCCTCTAGATGGCACAAGCTCTCTAAGACATCAGGCAGGCTCCGCAGATCGCTGCAGTATTTGAAACTCAGCTCTCTGAGGGATGTGAGGCTCTGGAACCACTCTTGTTGTGCATCAGTGAAGGAGTCTAACCCCGTCAAGCATCTAAGAAACAAACTTTTTAGGCAAGTGAGAGTGCCTACAGGAAAGAGCTCATGGAACATTTGCATGCCATCCACAGTCTTAGAGAAGCCAAATGTAAGCTCCTCAAGGGAAGAGGTAAAATGTGTGGGCCTCCTGAGTTTGTGGCAATCGATTATTGTCAGCCTTTGAAGGTGAGGCATCAAATCTCGACCTTGTTCTTCTACTGGAATATCAATCTCCTCCAATGAATCAAGTCTTTCAAGATCCAAACTTTGGAAAGAGGGCAATTCTTTGGGAGGAATAAGTTTTAGATTAGAGCAATCTTTAATAGTTAGAATAGGCTGTGCATGAAACCCTCCAAGAGGAGGAAGGGCTTCCAATTTGTTGCATCTAGTAATTTCCAACCAAGAAAGGTGAGACATCATATCACAAACATCCTCTTTAAAACATGACCATTTTTTTAGTTCTTTCAAATCAATCAAATTGAGAGGTTTCAATAATGGGAATGTAATTCTTTTACGACCATATATATCAATACCAATCTCTTCCAATAAATCAAGTCCTTCAAGATACAGATCTTTTAGTGAGGGCAGTTCTCCAAGAGTAGGAATAACTTTCAAGTTGGGGCAATTTATAATAAGTAGATGAGTAAGATGAGGCATTAGAGACTAACCATCATTCGGAGCTAACCATTCATTTAGCCCTTTGATAGAGGACAACTTTAAATAGTCTAGTTTTGGCAATGCCCTCCCTACCACTTGTTTTTTGTCTCTATCTTCATTAGTGAATCAAGTTGCTCGAGAATCAAGTCTTCTAGAGATTGCAACCCTCCAAGTGGAGGAAGAGCTTCCAATTTGTTGCATCTTCTAATTTTCAACTTAGAAAGGTGAGGTATCATATCACCAACATCCTCTTTAATACTTGGCCATTCCCTCAGTTCTTCTAAATCTTCCAATGTGAGAAGTTGGAATGATTGGAATACCCCACCTCTACCAATCTTTTCTAGTGACGTCAAGTTGTCCAGGGATAGATATTTGAGAAAAGGAAATTCCCCTAGTGGAGGAAGAGCTTTCAAGCAACCACATGCAAATAGCAATATGCCCTCTATATTGGACAAATATGACTTGTTAAGCCAGCTTGGATGCTTAAGACCCATGTATCTTGATATACCTATGCCCTTGACATTGGAGAGCGGTTGGAGTCCTTCAAGAACCTCTTCTTGTACTCTAACCTCATCATTGGAGCAATTCTTTAACTTGTTCCACCGTAAACTTAGCGCATCCAAGTACACTTTATTGTGCAATTTAGCCATCTTGGCTTCTTCTTTGTCGGCCACATTTTCTAGGTTATCAATCCGAAGACAACCTCGAATCTTATTAAGGTTCCTCAACTCACATATTGATGGGGACATAGAAGACAGACCCAGAAGATCCAAAAGGGCCCATCGAAAGCCGGCCCGCTATCGCACTAGTGATTGACATTATTTTTATTTTCTTTTATTAGATATTTATATTAGGACATTATTTTATATTTTTATTTTGAATTTTAGCAATTCCTAGTAGGATTTGGATTAGCCAAATTTAGCTATGATAAGTTTCTATTTAAACCTTGTAATCCCCAAAGGGAAGACAACTTTTGCTGAATAAAATTTTCCAATGGCATTGATTTTCTCGCACCTCGATGTTAGCCGTGAGGGCTATGTTCTTTAATTTTCCTAATTTTCCATCGTCCTGCTACTTTCCCCATCTCCTTAGACGAACACAGCCCCCACCGTCTTCTTCCTTGCCTAGATTATCTGAACGTAACCACCGGAAAGCATCGCTGCCCTCCCTCCTTATCACCATCAACGCACGGCCGCCTCCATCATCCCTCCGACAACCCAACCCTCCTCGCTGCCGCCTAAACCTAACGTCTCTCCCCCACTTCGCTAATCTGCCGTTCCACATCCACTCACCGCCTCCATCTTAAACACAATCATCCCTTCCCTGCCCAGATCACCCCTTCACCTGTTGACGAAGCCAGTCGCCGCCTGTGTCCAATCGACCACCTTCATCACCGTCGGTATGCCTTCCCTGCATCACCACCAACCTTCAAACAACAACCCTAAAATCCATCCCTTCCTTCATGAGTCCGCCGCCCCCACAACCGTGCGCCTCTTCCATCTCCGTCCACCAAACGAAGCTCGCCTTTCCTCTGCAACTCACCTGTCATCGCTGAAACTCAGCCAGTTCTCGCCGACGGATTCGTCGTCTACCCCAATCGAATTATAGCCGCATCCCTCCACCACCCACACTAATCCTCAGCTACTCCCCTCTTCCCCAACCGAAGCTCGGCGCAAAACCCAGTCAAGCGCATCCCTTCCTCGCCAAGATAAATAGTTGTCGCTCTCTTCCATGAACACCAGCTATCCCTTTCCCTATTTTGTTCACACTGCCCAACCCTAACGCCCGCCACCATCATCTCTTCCTCACCCAGATCTTCCACGCCGGCCAACCCTAATGCCCAATCGCCATTATCTCCTGGTCGGAGTCCTCGCCAATCCTCTCTCGCCATCGACCTTGCCGCCCTTAACAGCCGCTCGCCAAGCCCTAATCCACCCTCTCTCTGCTGTGATTTCCTCCAAACTCCTCCTCGGCTGCAACGATTCTTCCCCTGCAACCGTTCACCAATCGGACGTCATTGAACATTCAATCCCAATCGGCGATGAGTTCCTCTTAAGCTGTAGTTGGCCAGCGTCACAGAGTCCTTGCAAAATTCTGGCGCCGCGTTTCCCTTCCGCCTCGCCTCTGAATAGCTAGTGCTCGCCGCTGCCCTCAATAAACACCAGCAACACCTGCTCCCTGTTTCTCTGACGCCGACGCTTGAAATTTCAAACATCACCAATGCCCACCTCCAGATCCAAAGCCGATGACTCCCACACCGGAATCTTCAGGCGACATCAGAGCCGGGACAACGCCTATGGCTCCAGTAATCACAAATGTCGCCGATACCCCTCTGGCCAGAAGTATTGACAGCGCTAACCCTCTGCTTCAACGCTGAGGCTTGTTTTGCTACACGCGACACGGCTGGAAGAAACAGCGAGAAGCTGATTCGTTCCAGTTCGATTTGGGCCTAAATCTGAGATCAACCCATTAGAAAAAGGTACAAATCCCTAATTTTTAGTATCCTGATATAGGCTATTTTACTTATCATTATTAATCGTACTTGCTCTATATTTCAATGCTTGCATACTTGATAGAACACCCACTTAAAATTGAGAGCATGTCTATTTAATTGATTAAAGAGCATATCAATTTAATCGTTTGCATTGTAATTTACTGTTATTGCCTTCTGAGATTTTGCCTTTGAAATCAGTAACGAAATTCACTTTATACCCTAGTGCAGGAATATATGACCTCCCATATTTTCTCCCTACATCAAATTGGTATCAGAGGAAACCTTCATCCCCATCCATTACTATCTAAACCCTAATTCTCAATCCCTACTATTGGGAAACCCCGGGGATATTTTACAAATTTTTCAGAAACAAATACAATGCACAGCGGAATAACATCCTCGAAACAGGCCGGTCCCAAAAACCCAATGAAGATCGCATGCGAGAGAGTCGACACGATGAGATAGAAGATACCTTGAGCAAGGCGAGGCTGATGTCGTAGTAGGCGCCCAAGCGTGCGCCCTCTGCAGTCTCACACACATAGATCACCTCGAGCCCTCTTCTTCCACGCCCGGTGCTAGCCTCGGGAAGAAGATCCAAGCCTTGTGCTCCTTCTACGCCACTTGCGCCACCTTCAAAGCAAGGAGCGCCAAGAGGAAGGAGGAAGAAGGAGATGAAGACAAATCGCCAAGACACCAATGCTCCTTGCGCCAAGAGGAAAGGAGGAAGAGGTGCTCTCGGCCTTTGATGGAAGAAGATGCGCCACTAGCCCTTAAGTTGTCGCCCCTCACTTGTGGTTCACGCCTCCAAGAGTTGTCTCACACTTAAGAGGGGCGGCTAGGGTCTCTTTTATAGAGACCATGGGCAGTTTAGGGATGGCTACAATTAAGCCAAGTGGGCTGCTAGGAGAAAAAGTAGGAAATTGAATTATTTTAATAATTAATCAAGTCCTAATCCAATTAGGACTCTAATTAATTATTTAAATAATCAAGTTCTAATCCAATTAGGACTCTAATTAATTATTTAAATAATCAGCCCTATTAAATAGGACTCCAATTAATTAATTAATTAATTAATTAATTAGCCCACAAATGATTAAATCAACATAGATTAACCATATGTGTCATAGGCGCCAACCCTAGTCTAACTAGGGTTAAACATGTGCCTACACATTCTTCTCCTTAAGCCCATTTAACTTATTAATAAGCCCAATTATAGAATGGGCCTAGCCCAAGGTCCATTATGCATGTCAATCAACCCATTGGATCTAATCCAATTTAACCCAAGGTCAAACTAGGTTAACCATGGTTAGTTTGGTCAATATGCCAAAAATGGAAGTTGGCCCTAATAAGTTTCTTCCATCTCATCAGGCCCATCGGCGCTGATGAAATCTCCCAAATAGATCCGAGTCATCCAATAACTCGATCATAAGGCTTCCCGATCAATACGAGAACTCGAGTATCAAGGTGTGCGACCCTGTAGGTTCCTTTGATGTTGGTAGTGCTGACCTAAGGTCACAACAAGCAGTGAGTGACACCTAGCAGTGCATCGCTGCTACCTAAGTCATCGAAATGAATATCGACATCGACATCCCCATCATCGCAATCAGGTACAGATGCATTACAGTCTCTTTGTCGAACTGATATCCGATTGGACAAGTGTGTCACCACTTGTTTTTATCCAATCTCATGGTTATGACTAAATCAGATCTCACCTGGGTATGACCATACACTTTCAGTCATAGAACCATAGAGGAGCTCCATGGATATCATGCTTCCCTTAGGAAGGGGCAAATCCTATGTCTGTCTATTGACCTTCTCCTATGGGTTGTGACATGCTCAATGACAACCTTTATTACCCCCCAACTACGGCGAGGTGTTAGGTTGTATCAAAGCATATCCCTAACCATATAGAATGACCAATGACCTCAAGTCAAGGGATCAATGCATCTCCTATCACTTGTGAGGATAACTCGTGACACCAAGTCATTGCCTCACAGTGGGTCGGTCTAGTATATCCACCACTGATATACCCATATATCTGCGTTAGCACCTCGTGCCTAACCAACCCATATACCAGTCTCACAAGTACCAGAGTTGTCCCATATCCACTCTGGTACGTCGACTGGGGACGATCATTTGAGCACAGATCCAATCTGTCTCCAGGGACATTATCATGTAAGTACATAATCGCAGATGTAGACAAACATTGATAATGACAATGCCAGAATGATATATATAAACATCAAATTCAAGTAGTAAAATAATGGACCAAAACTAGGTCCTAGGGCATATACACCAACACCTACTACATACCAAACTGAGATCCCTCTAAAAGAAAAAAAAAGAGGAAGAAAAAAAAGAGGAAGAAAAAAAAAGAGGAAGAAAAAAAAAGAAAGAAAAAAGAAAGAAAAAAAATTTATTATTAAAGGGATCTACATCATGACCACCAGATCAGGACATGAATATCAACCTCAAGCTTTACTACCAGCTATGTCTAGTTCTAATAATGATCAAAACCAATTGTCCAAAACACTTGAACGATTGAATGCCCAGATGGATGCATTGGACTCTCGGTTGGTACAACATGAAGAACTAGTAGTGCGTCTTAATAGTCGTCTAGACCTTTTAGAAACGACTCAACCTGCATCTCGTCCTAGGTCACCACTAGATGAACAACCAATAGAACATCACACATGTAGACCCATTACAAATCCTGACCCTCGTAGACACCACGCTAGGACACACACTCCTGATCGACATGATTGGGAGACGGGTTTATCTCCACATAGGGAGCCTGTAGTACCTCGATTTAATCGACAGGATCGAGAGGATGATGACATCATTCGATCTGTTCGATTACAGATACCGACCTTTGACGGTAGTTTGGACCCATGTGTTTTCTTAGATTGGGTAGTCGCTATGGAACAATACTTTGACTAGTGTTTCTTACCAGAACATCGTAAGGTTCGGTTAGCAAGTATGACTTTACAAGGACCAGCAAAACTTTATTGGACAAACATAGAGAGACAATTAGCACGCCAACATCAGCCACCTATAGACATATGGGATGAGATGAAACTTAAACTGCGTGAAAAATATATTCCTACCCATTTTAGGAAACGTCTTCTTGAACAGTACCATAGAGTGCGTCAGGGTACTAGTATAGTCGCTGAGTACATGACCCGCTTTGATGAGCTCATGATTCGTTGCGATGTGCATGAAGACCCAGAACTAACCCTGACACGATTTGAACAAGGCCTATGCCCTGAGATTCATCGTGAAATGGTGCTTCATACCATTGACACAATTGAAGTGGCCTTTCAACGTGCATATGAGATAGAGCACTACCAAAAATTTGAATTCCGCCGCTCTATGCCCTCAACCCAACAGAGACGTAATCCTATGATAAGGAATAGACCCCCTAGAGCCATTGAATCACAAAAATCAAATGAACCACAAGCTACAGAGAAAGGAAAGGCCCCACTTAAACGAGATGTCAACACTATAGTTTGCTACAGATGTCATGAAAAGGGTCATTACACATCTGAGTGCCCAAAACGATCACTATATATCAGTGATGAAACACAATCACATGGAGAAGAGGATGAAGATACAGAAATTGTTAATCATGAGTTTGATGAATATCCTGACACAGAAGATGAAAGCACATTAGAGGAAACACAACATACTAATGCTGTTGTTAGGTGTATTTTAGTCCAACCCAAACCTGCAGAGGATTGGCATAGGACTAGCATTTTCTACACCTATACTAAATGCAACGGTCACCCCTGTAAAGTAGTGATCGATGGAGGAAGCAGCCTTAATGTTGTGTCTCGATCAGCTGTCACCAAATTTGGACTCAGTCTTGAACCACACCCCCTTCCATATTCAGTCACATGGGTAGACAAGTCAAACATACAAGTTACCCACAGATGCAAGGTGCCTTTACACTTTGTTACTTACTCTGATCAGGTGTGGTGTGATGTTCTTAGCATGGATGTTGCCCATATTCTTTTAGGATGACCTTGGCTGTATGACCTTAATGTTACCCACTTTGGTCATGACAATACCTATATTTTTGAGTACAAGGGACAAAGAATCTAGTTAACCCCATCTCCCGCAAAAGAATTGAGAGATTCGACATCCAAAGGCGTGATAAAAAAAGATTCATCAAATGAAAAGTCCCTGAACATTATTCGACCTACACCCTTTATTTCTGATGTCCTTGAGTCGAAAGTAGTGTTCACTTTGCTGATAAAAGAAGCCACTCTTCCTACTAGTCAGCAAATAGATCTTGACATTCTGGAGTTACTAGATCAGTTTATTGATATCTTACCTGACGAATTACCTAATGAATTACCACCATCTAGGGATATTCAACATGCCATTGAATTAGTGCCAGGTTCATCCTTACCTAATCTCCCACATTATCGGATGACACCAACTGAGCATGCCGAATTACAACTGAGCATGTATTGATTGTCGAGCTATAAATAAAATCACTGTGAAGTATAGATTTCCGATCCCTAGATTAGATGACATGTTAGACTACCTCGCAGGATCGAGTTGGTTCTCCAAAATTGATTTGCGTAGTGGATACCATCAAAATTATATGTGAATCTAAAACAATGCTCCTTTTTAACAGACCATGTTGTCTTCTTAGGATTTATTATTTCAAAAGAAGGATTATCCGCTGATCCTGAAAAAGTGAAGGCAATCACAGATTGGCCTGAACCAACTACTTTACATGCTGTGCGAAGCTTTCATGGGCTCGCAACTTTTTATCGTCGGTTCATCAGAAATTTTAGTACCATCACGGCCTCTATTACTGATTGTATTCGAAAAGGGGATTTTCAATGGACATATGTTGCTAGTTGTACTTTTCAAAATATTAAGGATCTAATGACATCTACCCCGGTACTACGCCTACCTGATTTTGATAAAGTTTTTGAGGTTACATGTGATGCTTCAGGTGTAGGTATTGGTGGCACGTTAAGTCAAGAAGGACACCCCATTGCATTCTTTAGTGAGAAGTTAAATGACGCTAAATTGAGATACTCAACATACGATAAAGAGTTTTATGCAGTTGTACAATCATTATGACATTGGCGTCATTACCTATTACATTTAGGAGTTTGTCCTTCTAGTGACAATCATTCTTTGGCTTATCTTAACACTCAAAAGCGTTTAAACCCACGCAATGCAAAATTGTTTGAGTATTTGCAACAATTTTCTTTTGTCATTAGACACAAATCTGACAAAGAAAACAAAGTCGTGGATGCTCTGAGTAGAGTCCATCTCCTCCTCAACACAATGCAAGTTGAGATTGTAGGTTTTTATGAAATAAAGAAAGCCTATTTTGACTGCCCAGACTTTTCTGAAACCTTCACCAAGTTATCAAATGACCAAGCTGTTGATTCTAATTTTGCCTTGTGAGATGGATATCTATATCATGGAAATAGAATTTGTATTCCTTGTACATCAATGCGTGATTTCCTTATTTGGGAATTATATTCAGGAGGAGTCACTGGACATTATGGTAGAGACCGGCCCACCAGTGTTGTTACCGATTGATTTTACTGGCCTAAGTTAGCTACTGATGTTGCAAGAATAGTGAGACATTGTGGAACCTACCAGCACATGAAAACTAGAAAGAAAAACACAGGATTATACACACCATTTCCCGTACTCGATACACCTTGGCAAGACGTCAGTATGGATTTTGTTTTAGGGTTTCCACGTACACGAGCATGACATGATTCCATCTTTGTGGTTGTAGATCGATTTTCAAAAATGGCCCACTTTATACCATGTAGGAAAACTACCGATGCCTCTCACATAGCTGCTATATATTTTAAAGAAATTGTTAGATTGCATGGTGTACCCCACACGATCACTTCTGATAGGGACGTACGTTTTGTAAGTTACTTTTGGAAAACCTTATGGACATTATTAGGCACAAAACTTAAATTTTCTTCTGCTTATCACCATCAAACAGATGGTCTGACTGAAGTCATTAATAGAAGTCTGGGTGATTTGTTAAGATGCCTTATTAGAGATCATGTAACTAACTGGGAAGATATATTACCTACAGCTAAGTTTGCATTCAATAGTGTAGTGAACAGGACAATTGGTCTCAGCCCATTTCAAGTGGTCCTTGGTATGCAACCTAACAAACCAATTGATCTCCTACCTCTACCTGCTTCTACCCGACGTTCACAATCCGTTGATTCTTTTGTTAAACATATTTATGAACTTCATACTGAAATTAGGCACAAAATCTCAGAAAGCAATAATAAGTATAAGAGCAATGCAGACAAACATCGTAGGCTACAAAATTTCAGAGAGGGAGATAGAGACTTCCACCTGGTTCTATCAAGAAATTGCATGCAAAAAGTATAGGTCCATTTACGATTAAACATCAAATAAGTGATAATGCCTATGTTGTGGATGTACCTAAAAATTTAGGAATTAGTCCTATTTTTAATATGGAAGATATATCATTGTATTATACACCGGAGGAACCAGAATCTGATGAATTAACACCACAGCAACTTCCGGATGAGGTAGAAGATGAACAAATTGAAGCCATAATAGAAGATCAGATTATTCTTCATCCTGATCAAGCAGAACATCAATACCTGGTAAAATGGAAAAATCATCCTGATACAGATAATACATGGATTCTTGAAGACGAACTTCGACAGATCGCACCAGAACAGTTGGATGCCTATAATTTTAACAATTCACTAGAGGTGAATTTTTTGCCCCCCGGGAGAATTGATGGGGACGTAGAAGACAGGCCCAGAAGATCCAAAAGGGCCCATCGAAAGACGGCCCGCTATCACACAAGTGATTGACATTATTTTTATTTTCTTTTTATTAGATATTTGTATTAGGACATTATTTTATATTTTTATTTTAAATTTTAGCAATTCCTAGTAGGATTTGGATTAGCCAAATTTAGCTATGATAAGTTTCTATTTAAACCTTGTAATCCCTAAAGGGAAGACAACTTTTACTGAATAAAATTTTCCAATTGCATTGCTTTTCTTGCACCTCGGTGCTAGCCGTGAGGGCTACGTTCTTTAATTTTCCTAATTTTCCATTGTCCTGCTACTTTCCCCATCTCCTCAGACAAACACAGCCGCCACCGTCTTCTTCCTCGCCTAGATTATCCGAACGTAACCATCGCAAAGCATCGCTGCCCTCCCTCCTTATCACCATCAACGCACGACCGCCTCCATCATCCCTCCGACAACCCAACCCTCCTCGCCGCCGCCTAAACCTAACGTCTCTCCCCCGCTTCTCTAATCCACCGTTCCCACATCCTGATGTAGGGGTAAGTCACAAACATGCAAACAACGATTTTCAAAAATATTTTTTGGTATTATCATAAACTAGAGGAAAAAAACTGATTTAAACTAACGAAGTTGGAAAATAATGTTTTTGGTATTTTTAAATAGGGAAAATCGATTACTAACTACTTGCAGGAAAGAAATGACAATAATTTTAAAGGAGACTCACCTTGCGGCCCTTGAGAATAGAAGGACCGTCCTTCCCGTTCTTCACCGGTCCTACTTTGATGGAAGGTGCAGGTTACACACAGGGCATTCAGCAACCCCACACAGGCGTGGGTGAGTTATAAGCAGATTAAATTTAACAATGCTTTAAAATCAAGAGGGAGGCTACTCCTCCAAGTTCTCTTGCTAACAAACAAAGGACTATCTAAAGAAGGGGATCAAGAGAGGGAGATGCGCCAAGCTTCCTTGCGCCAAGCCCTACAAATCCAAGGGATGTGTAGTAAGATGATCTTAAGATGTATAGAAAGAAGACACAAGAAGATGGAGTACTTAACTCAGGGAATCGCCTTGAAGGAGACCAAGGGATGCATCCATGTTCTTTGCGCCAACTTAAGCCTTTGTTCTCTTTGATGCTATGGACTTGAAGAAGGAGACTCTCGGCCTTGTGTTGATGAATGGAGGGCGAGGAGAAGGAGAAGGGGAGGCTCGGCTCTTGAAGGAAGAAGGGGAAGATGGGGAGACTTGGGCGACACAAGCACCCAAAGGAGAAGAGGTGGGAGACACAAGCACCCAAGGCGACACAAGCACCCTTTCTTTGGCTAGGAAACTAGTCAACAATATATTTCAACAATGCTATGCACATGATGCGATGGGGATACATTTATAGGCAGCTTAGGGATGAGGATAAGGTGAGGGCAAGGTGGTCATTGGCCCCTTGCGCCCCTTACATACTTGGAGAAAATTCAAAAATGGAGAAAGGCATTAAGTGGGCTGATTCTTGTTGCCTTCTTTGGATGGCTGAATTGGCAAGTCTTTGAATTCGAAATTGGCTATCTTCCTTGAAGGTGTTGGCGCATATGAGATGGAGTTTGAATTTTGAAATCCTTCCTTGTTGTCTTGGGCGGCAATGAGAAGAAGGAAATAAGCCTTCCCCTAATTGTGGATCTTGATGGCGCAATTCCTCTAATTGTGGATCTAGATGGGCGCCTCCTTGATTGGTGGATCTAGATGGGTGCCTCCTCGAATTGTGGATCTAGATAAACCTTCTTGGTGGCGCAATTGATTCCATGAGGTGGCCTCTCTTCAATTGGAAGGGAATGATTGAAGTGGAGCTTGATGTTGAGTTGAGTTGGAAGTCTCTCTTTGAACTACTTTGAAGTGAACCTTCCAAAATGGGAGCTAACTTCTTGGAGTGTGGTGAGCTAGCTTGTTTGTATCCCTTGAGCTGAATATTAATGTATCCAAACTACATGCACTAACCTACCATGATATTACAATGCACAACCTACCAACAACATTTATAAAAATAAACTACATGATAGACTTTGGGGTGGAACTAACCTATCATGCCATGCAATGCAAATAAGGAAAGTACTAAAAGAAAAGTGGACTCTAAGTGAAGCCATACCTGATGGGCTTCCTCCGAGCCCTAGTGGATCTTCTAAGAGCTGTGTTAGGCCCTCCATCATTTTTCCCCGGGTTGGAAAAATTCTCCTCTGGAGAATTATCCTTGAATCCTTGGAGCAAATCTGGAGCAGCCAGGGCTAGCTCTGCCTCGGGGAGCCAGGCCTCCTCACCATTAGAAAACTTAACGCGGTAAAACAGTTGTACCTCATCAGGGGTGAGTCGAGTCTGGTCCTCAAGGATATCCACTATCTCTGGATCGAAGGGGGCCTCTGGTTCTTTGAGTGAGAGAGGCTCCTTGTGTTGGTGTATATGCCCTAGGACCTAGTTTTGGTCCACTTATGTACTACTTGACTTTGATATTTATATATATCATTCTGGCATTGTCATTATCAATGTTTGTTTACATCTGCGCACATGTACTGACATGATAATGTCCCTGGAGATAGATTGGATCTGTGCTCAAACTATTGTCCCCAGTCGATGTACCTTAGTGGATATGGGACAGCTATGGTACTTGTGAGACTGGTATGTGAGCTGGTTAGGTACGTGGTGCTAACGCAGACACATGGGTATATCATTGGAGGATATACTGGAAAGACCCGCTGTGAGGCTATGACTTGGTGTCATAAGTTATCCTCACAAGTGACAGAGATGCATTGATCCCTTGACTTGAGGTCATTGATCATTCTATATGGTTAGGGACTTGCTTTGATACCACTGTTGGGAAACCCCCGGGGACATTTTACAATTTTTCAGAGACACATACATACATTGCACAGCGGAAGAATGTCCCCGAAACAGGTCCGTCCCAAAAACCCAGTGAAGATCGCATGCAAGGGGGTCGACACGATGAGTTAGAAAATACCTCAGAGCAAGATGAGGTCGATGTCGTGATAGGCGCCCAAGCGTGCGCCCTCTGCAGTCTCACACACACGGATGCCTCGAGTCCTCTTCTTCCACGCCTGGTGCTAGCCTCGGGAAGAAGATCCAAGCCTTAGGGAGATGCTCCAACCACCTTGCGCCACCAAGAGAGAAAGATGCGCCAAGTGGTAAGGAAGGAGAAGCTTGCGGCCACTTGATGGAAGATGAAGAGGTTGCGCCAATGCTCCTTGCTCTCGCTCCCTTTTTAAGTTCATGCCTCCAAGGATGAAAACATCTAAGAGGGGGCGGCTAGGGTCACATATATAGGGCAAGAGGCGATTAGGGCAAGGGCTAGGATCATGACAAGTGTAGGGCTAGGATGAGGAGGTTTAATGCAAGGAAAGTCTCCAAGACTTTACCATAAACTTCATTCAACCTTTCCATAATTGCCCAAGTACCATATCAGCCCAAGACATGCCTTAAAGGCATTCATACCATCAAGGGAGAAGGGCTAGGCGCAAATTGCTTCCTTAATGAAGCAATTTTGCCACCCTAACCCCATTATGCCCCTTAGGCACCAATGGGGTTGGGTTTCTCCCCATTATACCCTTTTAGCCTCTCTTCTCTTCATGAGTACTTGTTATTGGGCTTCATTGGATAATGAGCTAGCCCAAACTTCATCCTAGGGGTTGATTAAGCATTTGGATCCAATCCAATGCAACCCTAATCCAAGTGTGACCAACCATGGTCAAATACGGGTCAACCTGCAAAAAATGAAGTTTGGCTCCAATAACATTCTTCCATCTCATCAGGCCCATTGGTGCTGATGAAATCTCCCAATTAGATCCGAGTTATCCAATAACTTGATCGTAAGGCTTCTCGATCAATACGAGAACTCAAGTATCAAGGTGTGCGACCCTGTAGGTTCTTCTGACGCTGGCAGTGCTGACCAAAGGTCACCACAAGCAGTGAGTGGCACCTAGTAGTGCATCGCTGCTACCCAGGTCATTGGAATGGATATCGACATCGACATCCCCATCATCGCAACTAGGTACAGATGCATTACAGTCTCTTTGCCGGACTAATATCCGATTGGACAAGTGTGTCACCACTTGTTTTCACCCAATCACATGGCTATGACTAAAACAGGTTCTTACCTGGGTATGGCCATACACTCTCAGTCATAGAACCATAGAGGAGCTCCATGGATATCATACTTCCCTAAGGAAGGGGCAAAATCCTATGTCTGTCCATTGACCTTCTCATATGGGTCGTGACATGCTCAATGACAACCGTTATGACCTCCCAACTACGGCGAGGTGTTAGGTTGTATCAAAGGAAGTCCCTAACCATATAGAATGATCAATGACCTCAAGTCAAGGGATCAATGCATCTCCTGTCACTTGTGAGGATAACTTATGACACCAAGTCATAGCCTCACAGCGGGTCTTTCCAGTATATCCTCCAATGATATACCCATGTGTCTGCGTTAGCACCACGTACCTAACCAGCTCACATACCAGTCTCACAAGTACCATAGCTGTCCCATATCCACTAAGGTACATCGACTGGGGACAATAGTTTGAGCACAGATCCAATCTATCTCCAGGGACATTATCATGTCATTACATGTGCGCAGATGTAAACAAACATTGATAATGACAATGCCAGAATGATATATATAAATATCAAAGTAAAGTAGTACATAAGTGGACCAAAACTAGGTCCTAGGGCATATACACCAACAATCTCCCACTTGCACTAAGACCTAGAGGTTGAGAAATCTTAACCCCATATCTCTAGCGTGACCATCATGCTTCTGCTGCGCCAAAGCCTTGGTCAATGGGTCTGCCAGATTGTTCTCTGTGTCAACTCTGCTAATCTTGACATCACCTCTTTCAATGATCTCTCTGATCAGGTGAAATCTTCTGAGTATGTGTTTGGATCTTTGATGAGACCGTGGTTCCTTGGCTTGTGCAATTGCTCCATTGTTGTCACAATAGAGTTCAATGGGATCCACTGCACTAGGAACCACCTGAAGATCAGATATGAACTTCCTTATCCAAACGGCTTCCTTGGCTGCCTCAGAAGTGGCCACATACTCTGCCTCGGTTGTAGAATCTGCTATGGTGGATTGCTTGAAGCTCTTCCAGCATACAGCGCCTCCATTTATCTTGAACACATAGCCGGCCTGCGATCTAAAGTCGTCAGGGTCAGACTGGAATGATGCATCAGTATAGCCCTGCATACTGAGCTCTTCCTGTCCCCCATAGACCAAGAACAAATCCTTAGTTCTCCTCAGATACTTTAGGATGTTCTTTATAGCCACCCAGTGCTGCAGACCTGGATTGGATTGGTATCGGCTGGTTATGCTTACAGCATATGCCACGTCTGGTCTAGTACACAACATTGCATACATGATCGATCCTACTGCTGAAGCATAAGGAATTCGACTCATGTCATCCCGCTCAGCCTGTGTTATAGGACACTGGCTCTTTGAGAAAGTAAGGCCATGTCTTACTGGAAGGTATCCTTTCTTGGATTGCTCCAAGTTAAACCTCTCCAAACCTCTCCAAACCTCAGCCTGTTGGGAAACCCCGGGGACATTTTACAATTTTTCAGAGACACATACAGACATTTCACAGCGGAAGAATGTCCCCGAAATAGGCCGGTCCCAAAAACCAGTGAAGATCGCACGCAAGGGGGTCGACACGATGAGTTAGAAAATACCTCAGAGCAAGATGAGGTCGATGTCGATGAAGGCGCCCAAGTGTTCGCCCTCTGCAGTCTCGCACACAAGGATTCCTCGAGTCCTCTTCTTCCACGCCCGGTGCTAGCCTCGGGAAGAAGATCCAAGCCTTCGTGCACTTTCTTCAACCCTTGCGCCACTTCTAAAGTAGAAGCGCCAATGAAGAAGAAAGATGGAGATGTTGCCGCCATGTCTTCAATTCCTCATCTTTACTTGCGCCAACTCCTAGAGAAGGTGCGCCAAGATAAGAGGCAAGAGGGTGAAGACACCAAGTCCTATCCATCCTTGCTCCAAGAGAAGAAGGATAGATGAGACTTGTGACTAGGATGAAGATGGAAGAGAAGACTTTCGCCAAAGCCTCCCTCTTTACCCTTCTAATTCTTGCTCACGCCAAAAATCAATCCCTTGCTCACGCATATATCCATGTATATATAGAGAGGCAAGAGGGGGGCAGAAATTATAGGGTGTGGGCGCAATTCTCAAAGGAGGAGGCGGCTAGGGTAAAGGGGAGAGAGTAATTAGGGTTTGAGGTAAGGAAAGTCTCCAAGACTTTACCATAAACCTCTCCTAATTATCCATATGCGCATGAGACCTTCCAAAGAAGTCTATCAAGCCATATCAGCCCCAAGACTTGCCATAGAAGCAAGCATACCATCCAAGGTAGAGGGGCAAGGCGCCTAAAGCTTCCTAATGAAGCAAATTGCGCCACTTCTCCCCATTATGCCCATAGGCGCCTAGGGGAGAAGTTTTGTCCCCATTATACCCTTTTAACCTTTTCTCAGTTCATGAGAACTTGTTATCGGGCCTCATTGGATAACGAGCTAGCCCAAACTTCATTACATGGGTTGATTAAGCACTTGGATCCAATCCAATGCAACCCTAATTCAAATGTGGCCAACCATGGTCAAATACGGGTCAACCTGCCAAAAATGAAGTTTGGCTCCAATAACATTCTTCCATCTCATTAGGCCCATTGGCGCTGATGAAATCTCCCAAATAGATCCGAGTTATCCAATAACTCGATCATAAGGCTTCCCGATCAATACGAGAACTCGAGTATCAAGGTGTGCGACCCTGTAGGTCCCTCTGACGTTGGCAGTGCTGACCAAATGTCACCACAAGCAGTGAGTGGCACCTAGCAGTGCATCACTACTACCCAAGTCATCGGAATGGATATCGACATCGACATCCCCATCATCGCAACTAGGTACAGATGCATTACAGTCTCTTTGCCGTACTGATATCCGATTGGACAAGTGTGTCACCACTTGTTTTCATCCAATCACATGGCTATGACTAAATCAGGTTCGCACCTGGGTATGGCCATACACTTTCAGTCATAGAACCATAGAGGAGCTCCATGGATATCAAGCTTCCTTCATGAAGGGGCAAATCCTTTGTCTGTCCATTGACCTTCTCATATGGGTCGTGACATGCTCAATGACAACCGTTATTACCCCCCAACTACGGCGAGGTGTTAGGTTGTATCAAAGCATATCCCTAACCATATAGAATGGCCAATGACCTCAAGTCAAGGGATCAATGCATCTCCTGTCACTTGTGAGGATAACTCATGACACCAAGTCATAGCCTCACAGCGGGTCTATCCAGTATATCTTCCAATGATATACCCATGTGTCTGCGTTAGCACCACGTGCCTAACCAGCCCACATATCAGTCTCACAAGTACCATAGCTGTCCCATATCCACTAAGGTACATCGACTGGGGACTATAGTTCGAGCACAGATCCAATCTGTCTCCAGGGACATTATCATGTAAGTACACAATCACAGGTGTAGACAAACAATGATAACGACAATGCTAGAAAGATATATATTAATATCAGAGTCAAGTAGTACAAAGATGGACCAAAAGTAGGTCCTAGGGCATATACACCAACAATCTCCCACTTGCACTAAGACCTAGAGGTTGAGCAACCTCAACCCCATATCTCTAGTACGACCATCATGCTTCTGCTGCGCCAAAGCCTTGGTCAGTGGGTCTGCTAGATTGCTCTCTGTGTCAATTCTGCTAATCTTGACATCACCTCGATCAATGATCTCTTTGATCAGGCGAAATCTCTTGAGTATGCGTTTGGACCTTTGATGAGACCGTGGTTCCTTATTATGTGCAGTTCCCATTGTTGTCATAGTAGAGCTCAATGGGGTCCACTGCACTTGGAACCACCTAAAGTTTAGAAAAGAACTTCCTGATCCAAACGGCTTCATTGGCTGCCTCAGAAGCAACCACATACTCAGCTTCGGTTGTAGAATTAGCTATGGTGGATTGCTTGAAGCTCTTCCAGCATACAGCACCTCCAACCATCTTAAACTAATAGCTGGTCTGCGATTTGAAGTCGTCAGAATCAGACTGGAACGACTCATCTGTGAAGCCCTGCACACTGAGTTCTTCCTGTCCCCCGTAGACTTTATAGAATAAATCCTTAGTCCCTTTCAGGATACTCAAGGATATTCTTTACAGCCACCCAGTGCTGTAAACTAGGATTGGATTGGTATCGGCTGGTTATGCTCACAGCATAAGCCACAACTGGTCTAGTACACAACATTGCATACATGATCGATCCCACCACCAAAGCATAGGACACTCGACTCATGTCATCTCTCTCAGGCTCTGTGTTGGTACACTGGTTCTTTGAGAGAGTAAGGCCATGTCTCACTGGAAGGTATCCCTTCTTGGATTGCTCCAAGTTGAACATCTCCAGGACCTTATCAATGTGGGTACTCTGACTAAGGGCCAAGAGCCTCTTGGATCTATCCCGGTAGATCCTCACGCCTAGAATATAGGCGGCCTCCCCTAAGTCCTTCATCTCGAAACACTCCCCTAACCATGTCTTCACAGCTTGAAGACTAGGGATGTCGTTTCGGATGAGCAGTATGTCATCGACATACATGACCAGAAAAGTCACCAAGCTCCCACTGAATTTTCTGTATACACAGGCGTCATCTTCGCTTTTGATAAAGCTATAATCTCTCACAGCTTCATCAAACTGAAGATTCTAACTTCGAGATGCTTGCTTTAATCCGTAAATGGATTTCTTTAGCCTGCAGACTTTACTAGTATCTGCAGGATGGGTGAAGTCATTAGGTTGTGTCATATACACATCCTTAGTTAGCTTCCTGTTAAGGAACGCTGTCTTCACATCCATCTACCATATCTCATGACATGCAGCTATAGCAAGCAGAATCCGAATGGATTTGATCATGGCAACTGGCGAGAAGGTTTCATCATAGTCCACCCCGTGGACTTGTTTAAATCCTTTAGCCACTAGTCTACCCTTATAGGTAACTATTTTGCCATCCATGTCTGTCTTCCTCTTGAAGACCCATTTACACCCTATGGGTTTTACCCCATCAGGCAGCTCAACCAAATCCCAGACTTGGTTAGCCGACATGGAATCCATCTCGGATCGCATGGCCTCAAGCCATCTCTCGGAGTCCGGTCCACTGACCGCCTCATCATAAGTCCTGGGTTCATCCTCCATGATGAAGATCCCGTCGTGTTGGGTCGGCAGCGACCCATACCTCTCAGGTGTACGACGAAACCTCCCAGACCTACATGGGGCCTGTGTCTGAGCCTCAGGCTGCCTAGCAACCGGTGCAGGTGGCTCAGGTTCCCATCTCTATGTCTTGTGGTTGCACTTGGACCTTGTCCAAGTCAAACTTCCTCCCACTTACTTCTTTCATGAGAAATTCTTTCTCTAGAAAGACCGCACCCCGAGCAACAAAAACTTTATTCTCGGTGGGAATATAGAAGTAGTAACCCTTAGTCTCCTTAGGGTACCCCACAAACATACACTTATCAGATCTAGGTTCTAGCTTGCTAGAATCCTGACGTTTGACATAAGCCTCACATCCCTAGATCCTGATAAAAGTGAGATTAGGGCGTCTCCCATTCCATACCTCGTATGGAATCTTTGAGACACTCTTAGATGGAACATTATTCAGTATTAGAGAAGCTTTTTCAAGTGCATGTCCCCAGAATGAGGGAGGTAGAGTTGCATGACTCATCATAGACCGAACTATGTCCAACAAGGTTCGATTTCTCCTTTCAGATACACCATTCTACCGAGGTGCTCTAGGAGGAGTGAGTTGGGATAGGATCCCACACTTACTCAGATAGTCAAAGAATACACTGCTCAGGTGCTCTCCATCACGATCTGATCGAAGATTCTTAAAGGATCTACCAAGCTGGTTCTCTACTTCATGTCTCATCATGTAGACATAACCATATCTACTAAAGTCATCAGTAAATGTGATGAAGTAGTTATACCCTCCTTTGGCTTGTTTATTGAATAGCCCACACACATCACTATGTATGAGATCCAACAAACCTCCTGCCCTCTCACCAATCTTGGTGAAGGGCGTCTTTGTCATTTTCCCTAATAAACAAGTCTCACATGTATCAAGTTCCTCCAAGGAACTCGAATCTAGCAACCCATTTGCATGGAGTTGTCGAATGCGATTCTTGTTTATATGGGCTAATCGACAATGCCGTAGGAAAGCACCAACTGAACCACTCAGTTTGGTCCTTTTAATATTTATGTTACAAATAGAGCTAACCATGTCCAAGACATGCGGACTATTGCACAAAGTACCCTTCCCATAAAACATGTTTGCAAAAGAAAAAGAACATAAGTTCTCTTTTATTTCAAACCTAAATCCTTTCTTTGCCAAGCAAGGAGTGGATACAATGTTTTGGTAAGGGAAGGTACATAATAGCAATTGTCTAGCTTTAACTGAAGTCCAGAAGGCAGGGAGAAAAACTCCTACAGCAACAGCAGCAACTTGTGCCCTGTTACCTATCCGTAGGTTAATCTCTCTAGGCCTTACCGATCTATCCTTTCTGAGCCTTTGCATATTTGTACTCCACATGCGGTATCCAATACCCATGTCATAGGAGTAGAAAGGTTGACTTCGGTAACATAAATACCTGAGCATGAAGACAAGGCCTTGCCTTTCTTCTCCTCATTCTGAAGTTGCAACATGTCCTTCAACATGTGAGGTGGCCCTCCACATGAATAGCACCTATTATTCCTAATCATATCCATCTTTAATTTCAGTTCCTTGGTCAAGCCTTTCGGCTCAACACACTGAATATCAACTTTAGCAGGATTGAGCTCAACCAATTCATCGAAGAGCTGCCTTAGATTAAAATAATTTCAGAGGCACTCTTCGATTCATATCACCCTTTAAATTCAAGTGACATGTTGGTTAGCAACCTCCAAAGTATCAACCTGATGCTTATCATAAGCATCCCTCTCAGCCGCTGAGGCCGAGCATGGAAGTGGCTCAGGAATAAGACGCTCAAGAACATAAAGCTTCCTCTCGAGCTTGAGCACTATTCTCAAGTTCATATACCAATCAAGTAAGTTGGATCCAACCAACTTATCTAGGGTAGATCGCAGTGACCAACTGCTATTGTTCATAGCCATTGTTCTACAACAACCAAGAAACAGCAGATTAGTACTACTTCGAGTCATTTAAACTGGACTTGCCTTTTAAATGACCATGGCTCCCACTATTTTTAATCGAATTGACAACCCACAAAGTCAATCGAGAAATCCAAGATTTCCTAGTGAGATGAGATCCTCATTCCACACAGGGCTTCGCGTCCCACGAGGGTGGGATGAGATGCACAAAGTGACCCATGTTTCCTAAGGTGGGCGCGCCGGCCGATTGCTCCAAGCAACTCCCCTTATTGAGACAGTCCAGGCATTTCATGTCCAGCGAGGGCTGGATACAACATGAAACCCTTACCTCTCAACGATGCCTCTAGACTTTCACCATGTGCCCAGCACATGTGAACTTCTAGTCAAGTCCATCCCTAACCGTTATGCCCAGGGCCAACGAGTTTCCTTGCGAAGGCACGCCCAGGTTAAAACTGGACTGGGGAAACCATTGCCACCACGCACTTTCTAAAGATAAGTGGGTGTGTCCCACGAGGGTGGGAAACAGTTCACAACTCCACTGATCGATAGCTTAGTGAGGGCTACGCGTTAGAAGGCTACTAGACTTGATATTTTAATTGAGGGTTTTTGTTTAAGGTCTCATCATCTCAGTTTTATCTTATGTCTATCATTACAGGCATGCAATCCTATGGTGATAACATAACGATAAAACATCACAGGCATGCTTTAGCTTTTGTAAAGAAAGCAATAAAAGGATGATGTGATCATAGCCCATTCAAGACATTGAACCAATCCATGCCAAAAAGGGGTTCAACTCTTGACCTAGGATTCAAGCCCCAAAATTAGACCTAGCCTAGCCGACCTCTAGCTATATCTTCAAGGTTGGCTCCAAGGTCATTCTCCCATGGTTTAGCTCTCAAACCCTAGGGGTACACCCACAAGGTTCGGCCAATGCCATGGTCTTCCTCCAAAGAAGGTGCACCATCTAGCAAGCCACAAGAGGGATAGCACACAAGCACAAGGCTCGGCCAAACCCTAACTTGCGCCCCCATGCAAGGATGTGCCACCTTTGAAGCTTGTTGCGCCATCAGGCAAGGATGCGCAACCAAGCAAGCATGCACCTTGCTCCAAGTAGATGCGCCACCCTAATCTTCTTCTTAGTTAAAAGCAAAAAGAAAAGCGGCATGCAGGCCTCACAAGGATACATCACAGGCATGCTAGGGGGCTTGACATACGACCACAACATCATGCACAATCAAGGTATTTACTCATGCAATTCTACATGCTCATGAAAAACATAAAATCTGAAATTTTACTTTTTCATTAAAACCAGTCTCTTTTTCTCATCTTCTTCTCACAAATCTTTTGGTTAATTGCGATTTATTTTTCAAGATGATTTCAGAGATCCTTTCGGCTGGCAATTTTGTCAGATCAAGAGACTTGGCCAGTCCGAAGACACAATGCCCGTCCTACTTGACAAAACTACGTGCGCCTTTGATCTTTAAATCAGACAAGAAAAATAGTCCAAAAATCCAAAGGAGATTGAGAGGATGATAGAAACAAGAAACCCTATTTTTTCCTACTTAGAAAAATCGTTTGCCATGCATTATGCTATTTTTTGAAAATAGAGATATGGCATGTGAGCATGAAAGAAAAGCATAAAACATCGTTCGAGTCTTGCAAGTCGCTCTGATACCACTGTTGGGAAACCCCGGGGACATTTTACAATTTTTCAGAGCCATGGGCATACATTTTACGCAGCGGAAGAATGTCCCCGAAACAGGCTAGTCCCAAAAACCCAGTGAAGATCTCTTGCGAGGGGGTCGACACGATGTGATAGTAAGTACCTTTAAGCAATTGGAAGCCTATGTCGATGAAGGCGCCCAAGTGTTCGCCCTCTGCAGTCTCGCACACACGGATTCCTCAAGTTTTCTTCTTCCTCGCCCGGTGCTAGCCTCGGGAAGAAGATCCATGCCTTAGGAGAGCCCTCCATGCAATTTGCGCCATCACCAAGATGTGATGCGCCAAGGAGATGGAAGGAGAAGGGAACGCCGCAAGCCTTCTTGTTCCTTTGCGCCAAGGAAAGGAAGAGGAGAAGCATGCTTGCGCCCTTGATGGAAGAAGAAGAGCTCTAAGCTCTCCAAGCCGTCGCCCTCCAATGCTTCACGCCTCCAAGGAATTAGCATCATGAAGAGAGGGGGCGGTAAGGGCTTATTTATAGGAGCAAGAGGCGGTTAGGGGAGAATGGCAAGTGTTGACAATTAGGGCATGATTCTAGGAGATTATCCAATCAAGTATATTGATTAAATCTCCACTCCCATATGCGCCTAAGACTTGCCAAAGCAAGCATCAGCCATATGCTCCCATATCATGCCATATGAGGCATTAATCCCATCCATGCGCCTAGACCTAGTCAAGGCAATATGATGGATTACCTAATGTGGCTTGGGCGCAAGTCCTAATCCAATTAGGACTCTAATTATGTTAATAATCAGCCCACAATTGTCAAACACAATCCAATCAATTATCTTGTGTGATTTAATCAAATCCAATTTGATTTAATCACCTAGGAGATACCAAACAAGGCATAGGCGCCAATTCTAGTCCATTATACCCTTTGCCAAGCAGAGTACCTACATTGATAAGGTCCTGGAGAGGTTTAACTTGGAGCAATCCAAGAAAGGATACCTTCCAGCAAGACATGGCCTTACTCTCTCAAAGAGCCAGTGTCCTACAACACAGGCTGAGCGGGATGACATGAGTCGAATTCCTTATGCTTCAGCAGTAGGATCGATCATGTATGCAATGTTGTGTACTAGACCAGACGTGGCATATGCTGTAAGCATAACCAGCCGATACCAATCCAATCCAGGTCTGCAGCACTGGGTGGCTGTAAAGAACATCCTAAAGTATCTGAGGAGAACTAAGGATTTGTTCTTGGTCTATGGGGGACAGGAAGAGCTCAGTATGCAGGGCTATACTGATGCATCATTCCAGTCTGACCCTGACGACTTTAGATCGCAGGCCGGCTATGTGTTCAAGATAAATGGAGGGGCTGTATGCTGAAAGAGCTTCAAGCAATCCACCATAGCAGATTCTACAACCGAGGCAGAGTATGTGGCCGCTTCTGAGGCAGCCAAGGAAGCCGTTTGGATAAGGAAGTTCATATCTGATCTTTAGGTGGTTCCTAGTGCAGTGGATCCCATTGAACTCTATTGTGACAACAATGGAGCAATTGCACAAGCCAAGGAACCACGGTCTCATCAAAGATCCAAACACATACTCAGAAGATTTCACCTGATCAGAGAGATCATTGAAAGAGGTGATGTCAAGATTAGCAGAGTTGACACAGAAAACAATCTGGCAAACCCATTGACGAAGGCTTTGGCGCAGCAGAAGCATGATGGTCACGCTAGAGATATGGGGTTAAGATTTCTCAACCTCTAGGTCTTAGTGCAAGTGGGAGATTGTTGGTGTATATGCCCTAGGACCTAGTTTTGGTCCACTTATGTACTACTTGACATTGATATTTATATATATCATTCTGGCATTGTCATTATCAATGTTTGTTTACATCTGCGCACATGTACTGACATGATAATGTCCCTGGAGATAGATTGGATCTGTGCTCAAACTATTGTCCCCAGTCGATGTACCTTAGTGGATATGGGACAGCTATGGTACTTGTGAGACTGGTATGTGAGCTGGTTAGGTACGTGGTGCTAACGCAGACACATGGGTATATCATTGGAGGATATACTGGAAAGACCCGCTGTGAGGCTATGACTTGGTGTCATAAGTTATCCTCACAAGTGATAGGAGATGCATTGATCCCTTGACTTGAGGTCATTGATCATTCTATATGGTTAGGGACTTGCTTTGATACAACCTAACACCTCGCCGTAGTTGGGAGGTCATAACGGTTGTCATTGAGCATGTCACGACCCATATGAGAAGGTCAATGGACAGACATAGGATTTTGCCCCTTCCTTAGGGAAGTATGATATCCATGGAGCTCCTCTATGGTTCTATGACTGAGAGTGTATGGCCATACCCAGGTAAGAACCTGTTTTAGTCATAGCCATGTGATTGGGTGAAAACAAGTGGTGACACACTTGTCCAATCGGATATCAGTCCGGCAAAGAGACTGTAATGCATCTGTACTTAGTTGCGATGATGGGGATGTCGATGTCGACATCCATTCCAATGACCTGGGTAGCAGCGATGCACTGCTAGGTGCCACTCACTGCTTGTGGTGACCTTTGGTCAGCACTGCCAGCGTCAGAAGAACCTACAGGGTCGCACACCTTGATACTTGAGTTCTCGTATTGATCGAGAAGCCTTACGATCAAGTTATTGGATAACTCGGATCTAATTGGGAGATTTCATCAGCACCAATGGGCCTGATGAGATGGAAGAATGTTATTGGAGCCAAACTTCATTTTTTGGCAGGTTGACCCGTATTTGACCATGGTTGGTCACACTTGGATTAGGGTTGCATTGGATTGGATCCAAATGCTTAATCAACCCATAGGATGAAGTTTGGGCTAGCTCATTATCCAATGAAGCCCAATAACAAGTACTCATGAAGAGAAGAGAGGCTAAAAGGGTATAATGGGGAGAAACCCAACCCCATTGGCGCCTAAGGGGCATAACGGGGTTAGGGTGGCAAAATTGCTTCATTAAGGAAGCAATTTGCGCCTAGCCCTTCTCCCTTGATGGTATGAATGCCTATAAGGCATGTCTTGGGCTGATATGGTACTTGGGCAATTATGGAAAGGTTGAATGAAGTTTATGGTAAAGTCTTGGAGACTTTCCTTGCATTAAACCTCCTCATCCTAGCCCTACACTTGTCATGATCCTAGCCCTTGCCCTAATCGCCTCTTGCCCTATATATGTGACCCTAGCCGCCCCCTCTTATATGATTCATCCTTGGAGGCGTGAACTTAAAAAGGGAGCGAGAGCAAGGAGCATTGGCGCAACCTCTTCCTCTTCCATCAAGTGGCCGCAAGCTTCTCCTTCCTTACCACTTGGCGCATCTTTCTCTCTTGGTGGCGCAAGGTGGTTGGAGCATCTCCCTAAGGCTTGGATCTTCTTCCCGAGGCTAGCACCGGGCGTGGAAGAAGAGGACTCGAGGCATCCGTGTGTGTGAGACTGCAGAGGGCGCACAGTTGGGCGCCTATCACGACATCGACCTCATCTTGCTCTGAGGTATTTTCTAACTCATCGTGTCGACCCCCTTGCATGCGATCTTCACTGGTTTTTTGGGACGGACCTGTTTCGGGGACATTCTTCCGCTGTGCAATGTATGTATGTGTCTTTGAAAAAATGTAAAATGTCCCCGGGGTTTCCCAACAGTGGTATCAGAGGGACTTGCAAGCCTCGAACGATGTTTTATGCTTTTCTTTCATGCTCACATGCCATATCTCTATTTTCGAAAATAGCATGATGCATGGCAAACGATTTTTTCTAAGTAGGAAAAAATTAGGGTTTCTTGTTTCTATCATCCTCTCAATCTCTTTTGGATTTTTGGACTATTTTTCTTGTCTGATTTAAAGATCAAAGGCGCACGTAGTTTTGTCAAGTAGGACGGGCATTGTGTCTTCGGACTGGCCAAGTCTCTTGATCTGACAAAATTGCCAGCCGAAAGGATCTCTGAAATCACCTTGAAAAATAAATCGCAATTAACCAAAAGATTTGTGAGAAGAAGAGGAGAAAAAGAGACTAGTTTTAATGAAAAAGTAAAATTTCAGATTTTATGTTTTTCATGAGCATGTAGAATTGCATGAGTAAATACCTTGATTGTGCATAATGTTGTGATCATTAGTCAAGCCCCCCTTTGCATGCCTGTGATGTTTCCTCGTGAGGCCTGCGTGCCGCTTTTCTTTTTGCTTTTAAGAAGACTAGGGTAGCGCATGTACCTGGAGCTTGGCGCATGCATGGAGTTGGCGCACCTTGGATGGTGGCGCAACAAGCATCAAGGAAAAGGCGCAACCTTGCTTGATGGCACAAGTTAGGCAT
Organism: Costus lasius; assembly: GCA_027563935.2. NCBI lineage: Eukaryota > Viridiplantae > Streptophyta > Magnoliopsida > Zingiberales > Costaceae > Costus > Costus lasius. The sequence goes on along the minus strand of CM050453.2, from coordinate 44,836,353 downwards.
GGCCGAACCCTTGGGTTTGAGAGCTAGCTAACTTGGCATCTTTCATTGTGGCGCATTCTCCTTGGAGGAAGACCATGGCATTGGCCGAACCTTTGAGGTCTACCCTTAAGGTTTGAGAGCTAAGCCATGAAGGAAGGACCTTGGAGCCAACCATGAAGACCAAGATAGAGGGCGGCTAGGATAGGTCTTTCTTAGGGGCTTGAGTCCTATGTCAAGAGTTGAAACTCCTTTGGCATGGGTTGATTCAATGTCTTGAAAGGGCTTTGATCACATCATCTTTTACTGCTTTCCTTATCTGCTAAAAGCATGCCTGTGATGTTTTATCATTATGTTATCACTATAGGATTGCATGCCTGTATTGTTAGACATAAGATAAAACTGATGAGACCTTAAAAACCCTCATAAAATATCAAGTCTAGAAGCCTTCTAATGCGTAGCCCTCACTAAGCTATCGATCAGTGGAGTTGTGAACTTGTTCCCACCCTCGTGGGACACACCCACTTATCTTTAGAAAGTGTGTGGTGTCAATGGTTTCCCCAGTCCAGTTTCAACCTGGCCGTGCCTTCGCAAGGAAACTCATTGGCCCTGGGCATAAACGGTTAGGAATGGACTTAACTAGAAATTCACATGTACTGGGCACATAGTGAAAGTCTAGAGGCATCGTTGAGAGGTTAGGGTTTCATGTTATATCTAGCCCTCGCTGGACATGAAATGCCCAAGACTGTCTCAACAAGGGGAGTTGCTTGGAGCAACCGGCCGGCGCGCCCACCTTAGGAAACATGAGTTACTTTGTGCATCTCATCCCACCCTCGTGGGACGTGAAGCCTCATGTGAAATAAGGATCCCATCTCACTAGGAAGTCTTAAACTTCCCGATTGACTTTGTGGGTTGTTAATTCGAATTTAAAATAGTGGGAGCAGTAATCATTTAAAACAAGTCCAGTTTAAATGATTCAAAGTAGTACTAATCTGCTGTTTCTTGGTTATTGTAGAACAATGAACAATGGCAGATGGTCACTGCGATCTACCCTGGAAAGGGATAAGTTGGTTGGATCCAACTTAAAGGATTGGTATATGAACTTGAGAATTGTGCTCAAGCTCGAGAGGAAGCTATATGTCCTTGAGAAGCCAATTCCTGAGCCACTTCCATGCTTGGCCTCAGCAGCTGAGAAGGATGCTTATGATAAGCATCAAGCTGATACTTTGGAGATTGCACAATTGATGCTAACCAACATGTCGCCCGAGCTAAGAGGGAAATATGAATCTAAGAGTGCCTCTGAAATTATTTCTAGTCTAAGGCAGCTCTTTGATGCATTGGTTGAACTCAACCCTCCTAAAGTAGACATTCAATGTGTTAAGCCCAAAGGCTTAACTAAAACATTGAAAATAAAGATGGAAAGAGTCAGGAATAATAAGTGCTACTCATGTGGAGGACCACCTCACATAATAAAGGACATAGTACGACTTCAGAATGAGAAGAAGAGAGGCAAGGCTTCGTCTTCATGCTCAGGTATCTATGTTACAGAAGTCAATCTTTCTACTTCTATGTCATGGGTATTGGATACCGCATGTGGAGCTCATATTTGTACAAATATGCAGGGGCTCAAGAAAAGTAGATCGGTGCGACCTGGAGAAATTGACCTACGCGTTGGAAATGGGGCACAGGTTGCTGCCGTTGCTGTAGGCGTCTTGACTCTCTCCTTACCGTCTGGACTTCTATTAGAACTAGATAATTGCTTTTGTGTACCTTCACTTACTAAGAACATTGTATCCCTTCTTGGTATCAGAGGTTGAATGAAGTTTATGGTACTTGGGCAATTATGGTACTTGGGCAATTATGGAAAGGTTGAATGAAGTTTATGGTAAAGTCTTGGAGACTTTCCTTGCATTAAACCTCCTCATCCTAGCCCTACACTTGTCATGATCCTAGCCCTTGCCCTAATCGCCTCTTGCCCTATATATGTGACCCTAGCCGCCCCCTCTTATATGATTCATCCTTGGAGGCGTGAACTTAAAAAGGGAGCGAGAGCAAGGAGTATTGGCGCAACCTCTTCCTCTTCCATCAAGTGGCCGCAAGCTTCTCCTTCCTTACCACTTGGCGCATCTTTCTCTCTTGGTGGCGCAAGGTGGTTGGAGCATCTCCCTAAGGCTTGGATCTTCTTCCCGAGGCTAGCACCGGGCGTGGAAGAAGAGGACTCGAGGCATCCGTGTGTGTGAGACTGCAGAGGGCGCACAGTTGGGCGCCTATCACGACATCGACCTCATCTTGCTCTGAGGTATTTTCTAACTCATCGTGTCGACCCCCTTGCATGCGATCTTCACTGGTTTTTTGGGACGGACCTGTTTCGGGGACATTCTTCCGCTGTGCAATGTATGTATGTGTCTCTGAAAAAATGTAAAATGTCCCCGGGGTTTCCCAACAGTGGTATCAGAGGGACTTGCAAGCCTCGAACGATGTTTTATGCTTTTCTTTCATGCTCACATGCCATATCTCTATTTTCGAAAATAGCATGATGCATGGCAAACGATTTTTTCTAAGTAGAAAAAAATTAGGGTTTCTTGTTTCTATCATCCTCTCAATCTCTTTTGGATTTTTGGACTATTTTTCTTGTCTGATTTAAAGATCAAAGGCGCACGTAGTTTTGTCAAGTAGGACGGGCATTGTGTCTTCGGACTGGCCAAGTCTCTTGATCTGACAAAATTGCCAGCCGAAAGGATCTCTAAAATCATCTTGAAAAATAAATCGCAATTAACCAAAAGATTTGTGAGAAGAAGATGAGAAAAAGAGACTGGTTTTAATGAAAAAGTAAAATTTTAGATTTTATGTTTTTCATGAGCATGTAGAATTGCATGAGTAAATACCTTGATTGTGCATGATGTTGTGGTCGTATGTCAAGCCCCCTAGCATGCCTGTGATGTATCCTTGTGAGGCCTGCGTGCTGCTTTTCTTTTTGCTTTTAACTAAGAAGAAGATTAGGGTGGCGCATCTACTTGGAGCAAGGTGCATGCTTGCTTGGTTGCGCATCCTTGCCTGATGGCGCAACAAGCTTCAAAGGTGGCACATCCTTGCATGGGGGCGCAAGTTAGGGTTTGGCCGAGCCTTGTGCTTGTGTGCTATCCCTCTTGTGGCTTGCTAGATGGTGCACCTTCTTTGGAGGAAGACCATGGCATTGGCCGAACCTTGTGGGTGTACCCCTAGGGTTTGAGAGCTAAACCATGGGAGAATGACCTTGGAGCCAACCTTGAAGATATAGCTAGAGGTCGGCTAGGCTAGGTCTAATTTTGGGGCTTGAATCCTAGGTCAAGAGTTGAACCCCTTTTTGGCATGGATTGGTTCAATGTCTTGAATGGGCTATGATCACATCATCCTTTTATTGCTTTCTTTACAAAAGCTAAAGCATGCCTGTGATGTTTTATCGTTATGTTATCACCATAGGATTGCATGCCTGTAATGATAGACATAAGATAAAACTGAGATGATGAGACCTTAAACAAAAACCCTCAATTAAAATATCAAGTCTAGTAGCCTTCTAACGCGTAGCCCTCACTAAGCTATCGATCAGTGGAGTTGTGAACTGTTTCCCACCCTCGTGGGACACACCCACTTATCTTTAGAAAGTGCGTGGTGGCAATGGTTTCCCCAGTCCAGTTTTAACCTGGGCGTGCCTTCGCAAGGAAACTCGTTGGCCCTGGGCATAACGGTTAGGGATGGACTTGACTAGAAGTTCACATGTGCTGGGCACATGGTGAAAGTCTAGAGGCATCGTTGAGAGGTAAGGGTTTCATGTTGTATCCAGCCCTCGCTGGACATGAAATGCCTGGACTGTCTCAATAAGGGGAGTTGCTTGGAGCAATCGGCCGGCGCGCCCACCTTAGGAAACATGGGTCACTTTGTGCATCTCATCCCACCCTCGTGGGACGCGAAGCCCTGTGTGGAATGAGGATCTCATCTCACTAGGAAATCTTGGATTTCTCGATTGACTTTGTGGGTTGTCAATTCGATTAAAAATAGTGGGAGCCATGGTCATTTAAAAGGCAAGTCCAGTTTAAATGACTCGAAGTAGTACTAATCTGCTGTTTCTTGGTTGTTGTAGAACAATGGCTATGAACAATAGCAGTTGGTCACTGCGATCTACCCTGGATAAGTTGGTTGGATCCAACTTACTGGATTGGTATATGAACTTGAGAATAGTGCTCAAGCTCGAGAGGAAGCTTTATGTTCTTGAGCGTCTTATTCCTGAGCCACTTCCATGCTCGGCCTCAGCGGCTGAGAGGGATGCTTATGATAAGCATCAGGTTGATACTTTGGAGTTTGCTAACCAACATGTCACTTGAATTTAAAGGGTGATATGAATCGAAGAGTGCCTCTGAAAATATTTTAATCTAAGGCAGCTCTTCGATGAATTGGTTGAGCTCAATCCTGCTAAAGTTGATATTCAGTGTGTTGAGCCGAAAGGCTTGACCAAGGAACTGAAATTAAAGATGGATATGATCAGGAATAATAGGTGCTATTCATGTGGAGGGCCACCTCACATGTTGAAGGAAATGTTGCAACTTCAGAATGAGGAGAAGAAAGGCAAGGCCTTGTCTTCATGCTCAGGTATTTATGTTACCGAAGTCAACCTTTCTACTCCTATGACATGGGTATTGGATACCGCATATGGAGTACAAATATGCAAAGGCTCAGAAAGGATAGATCGGTAAGGCCTAGAGAGATTGACCTACGGATAGGTAACAGGGCACAAGTTGCTGCTGTTGCTGTAGGAGTTTTTCTCCCTGCCTTCTGGACTTCAGTTAAAGCTAGACAATTGCTATTATGTACCTTCCCTTACCAAAACATTGAATCCACTCCTTGCTTGGCAAAGAAAGGATTTAGGTTTGAAATAAAAGAGAACTTATGTTCTTTTTCTTTTGCAAACATGTTTTATGGGAAGGGTACTTTGTGCAATAGTCCGCATGTCTTGGACATGGTTAGCTCTATTTGTAACATAAATATTAAAAGGACCAAACTGAGTGGTTCAGTTGGTGCTTTCCTACGGCATTGTCGATTAGCCCATATAAACAAGAATCGCATTCGACAACTCCATGCAAATGGGTTGCTAGATTCGAGTTCCTTGGAGGAACTTGATACATGTGAGACTTGTTTATTAGGGAAAATGACAGAGACGCCCTTCACCAAGATTGGTGAGAGGGCAGGAGGTTTGTTGGATCTCATACATAGTGATGTGTGTGGGCTATTCAATAAACAAGCCAAAGGAGGGTATAACTACTTCATCACATTTACTGATGACTTTAGTAGATATGGTTATGTCTACATGATGAGACATGAAGTAGTGAACCAGCTTGGTAGATCCTTTAAGAATCTTCGATCAGATCGTGATGGAGAGCACCTGAGCAGTGTATTCTTTGACTATCTGAGTAAGTGTGGGATCCTATCCCAACTCACTCCTCCTAGAGCACCTCGGTAGAATGGTGTATCTGAAAGGAGAAATCGAACCTTGTTGGACATAGTTCGGTCTATGATGAGTCATGCAACTCTACCTCCCTCATTCTGGGGACATGCACTTGAAAAAGCTTCTCTAATACTGAATAATGTTCCATCTAAGAGTGTCTCAAAGATTCCATACGAGGTATGGAATGGGAGACGCCCTAATCTCACTTTTATCAGGATCTAGGGATGTGAGGCTTATGTCAAACGTCAGGATTCTAGCAAGCTAGAACCTAGATCTGATAAGTGTATGTTTGTGGGGTACCCTAAGGAGACTAAGGGTTACTACTTCTATATTCCCACCGAGAACAAAGTTTTTGTTGCTCGGGGTGCGGTCTTTCTAGAGAAAGAATTTCTCATGAAAGAAGTTAGTGGGAGGAAGTTTGACTTGGACAAGGTCCAAGTGCAACCACAAGACATAGAGATGGGAACCTGAGCCACCTGCACCGGTTGCTAGGCAGCCTGAGGCTCAGACACAGGCCCCATGTAGGTCTGGGAGGTTTCGTCGTACACCTGAGAGGTATGGGTCGCTGCCGACCCAACACGACGGGATCTTCATCATGGAGGATGAACCCAGGACTTATGATGAGGCGGTCAGTGGACCGGACTCCGAGAGATGGCTTGAGGCCATGCGATCCGAGATGGATTCCATGTCGGCTAACCAAGTCTGGGATTTGGTTGAGCTGCCTGATGGGGTAAAACCCATAGGGTGTAAATGGGTCTTCAAGAGGAAGATAGACATGGATGACAAAATAGTTACCTATAAGGGTAGACTAGTGGCTAAAGGATTTAAACAAGTCCACGGGGTGGACTATGATGAAACGTTCTCGCCAGTTGCCATGATCAAATCCATTCGGATTCTGCTTGCTATAGCTGCATGTCATGAGATATGGCAGATGGATGTGAAGATAGCGTTCCTTAACAGGAAGCTAACTAAGGATGTGTATATGACACAACCTAATGACTTCATCCATCCTGCAGATACTAGTAAAGTCTGCAGGCTAAAGAAATCCATTTACGGATTAAAGCAAGCATCTCGAAGTTAGAATCTTCAGTTTGATGAAGCTGTGAGAGATTATAGCTTTATCAAAAGCGAAGATGACGCCTGTGTATACAGAAAATTCAGTGGGAGCTTGGTGACTTTTCTGGTCATGTATGTCGATGACATACTGCTCATCCGAAACGACATCCCTAGTCTTCAAGCTGTGAAGACATGGTTAGGGGAGTGTTTCGAGATGAAGGACTTAGGGGAGGCTGCCTATATTCTAGGCGTGAGGATCTACCGGGATAGATCCAAGAGGCTCTTGGCCCTTAGTCAGAGTACCCACATTGATAAGGTCCTGGAGAGGTTCAACTTGGAGCAATCCAAGAAGGGATACCTTCCAGTGAGACATGGCCTTACTCTCTCAAAGAACCAGTGTACCAACACAGAGCCTGAGAGAGATGACATGAATCGAGTGCCCTATGCTTCGGCGGTGGGATCGATCATGTATGCAATGTTGTGTACTAGACCAGTTGTGGCTTATGCTGTGAGCATAACCAGCCGATACCAATCCAATCCTAGTTTACAGCACTGGGTGGCTGTAAAGAATATCCTTGAGTATCCTGAAAGGGACTAAGGATTTATTCTATAAAGTCTACGGGGGACAGGAAGAACTCAGTGTGCAGGGCTTCACTGATGAGTCGTTCCAGTCTGATCCTGACGACTTCAGATCGCAGACCAGCTATTAGTTTAAGATGGTTGGAGGTGCTGTATGCTGGAAGAGCTTCAAGCAATCCACCATAGCTAATTCTACAACCGAAGCTGAGTATGTGGTTGCTTCTGAGGCAGCAAATGAAGCCGTTTGGATCAGGAAGTTCTTTTCTGAACTTCAGGTGGTTCCAAGTGCAATGGATCCCATTGAGCTCTACTATGACAACAATGAGAATTGCACATAATAATAAGGAACCACGGTCTCATCAAAGGTCCAAACGCATACTCAAGAGATTTCGCCTGATCAAAGAGATCATTGATCGAGGTGATGTCAAGATTAGCAGAGTTGACACAGAGAGCAATCTAGCAGACCCACTAACCAAGGCTTTGGCGCAGCAGAAGCATGATGGTCGTACTAGAGATATGGGGTTGAGGTTACTCAACCTCTAGGTCTTAGTGCAAGTGGGAGATTGTTGGTGTATATGCCCTAGGACCTAGTTTTGGTCCATCTTTGTACTACTTGACTCTGATATTAATATATATCTTTCTGGCATTGTCGTTATCATTGTTTGTCTACACCTGCGATTGTGTACTTACATGATAATGTCCCTGGAGACAGATTGGATCTGTGCTCGAACTATAGTCCCCAGTCGATGTACCTGAGTGGATATGGGACAACTCTGGTACTTGTGAGACTGGTATGTGGGCTGGTTAGGCACGTGGTGCTAACGCAGATACATGGGTATATCATTGGAGGATATACTGGATAGACCCGCTGTGAGGCTATGACTTGGTGTCATAAGTTATCCTCACAAGTGACAGGAGATGCATTGATCCCTTGACTTGAGGTCATTGACCATTCTATATGGTTAGGGACTTGCTTTGATACAACCTAACACCTTGCCGTAGTTGGTGAAAGTGCCCCTTAGATTAGGGGGGTCCCCTTCTAGGGGGAGCATAACCCTAAAGCATATGGCGCATAAAATTTTCTTCTTGCGGAACTAGGGTTATAGGATCGATATGCATGCTAAAAGATCAACTTGATAATAAGAAAACAATCATACCATCGCCATGGGAAGATGTTTCCTTGGAAGCAAAGATCAAAGTAGATCTTCTCCTTGTCGTCACACACAAGATGATGTCGCTATCTCTCTTGGTGCTCCTTGTGCTAGCAAGGTTCCAAGAGGTCCTTGTCGAGTGAAGGGAAAATGAGATCTCTTTCTTCTTGGCCGAATCCTCCTCAACCTTCAAAGTGTCGCCACACTCACGAGAGAGACGAGAGGAATATGGGCGAGAGAAATCTGAGTGAGCGAAAATAGAGTATTTTCTATTTTGATGAGCGCACTCTCCAAATGGAGATCATGGTTACTAAAAACAGTAACCACTCCTCACCACAACGTTCACGCCAAGTGAACTTGTCGCCTACTCCTCTCCCTATGAACCAAGCGCTCATTTAGTGAGCCGGTTCACTTTGGTTCGGTTTAAGAACCAATCAAGCCAATGATCTAGTCTAGATCTTAAATAAACCCTAAGGTTCACGATCTAACCGTCGATCTCAACGATGCCCCTGATCTGACCGATCTGGCATGCATTCTCTCGATCGAAGCTTACCGATCTCAAGCCCTAATCAATCAAACATGATCAGACCAGATCTCACTCACAATCAGAGATTAAATCCCTTTAAACTGAACCCAAACAATTCAGTCCACACGATCTGACTTAAGTAAGCCATATCATCAAATTGTGCGACCCCAAGGGTTTCCTTTAAATGTCGGTAACGATAACTCGCGTTATCACGATCAGTGAGGGGTATCTAGCAACACATCACTATCTCCCGATATAAAGAAATGAGTCTTCCAAGACTACACCCAAACCACAGCACAAGTGTGAATCAAATCACAAGGCATGCATATTTCCTTTGCCACTGGATGTTCTTATTGGACAAGCCTGTCAAGCTTGTAATTCCAATATGATGAGCATGATTAGAACAGACGAACACTGTCACCTGGGTATGGCCATACACTCTCTCAATCATCTCATCCAGGGGGCCCCATTAGAACATCACACTCCTTAAACAAGGAGACGGCAATCCTTTGTCTATCACTAATGCTCTAACCTGACTCAAGCTCACCATCCAAGATAGTCTATAATCATTATGTTTCAAACGATATTGAACTATCTCAAAACAATGACAATCATCATTTAGAAAACACAAGTGATCTCAAGTCAGAGGAAATGTGCCACTTGTCATAATCAAGGAATATTCACATTGTGACAAACAATTGAACATCCTAGTAGGGTCTGTCCAGTACATCCCATGTACCCATGAGTCTACATCTTATTCCATGCTCGAAGCATCCTATAAGATTAGAACACATATTAGTCTTAACCATATCAAGGCTGTCTCATGTTCACCAAGATACATCGACTAAGGACATAATAGCTTGTCAGCCCAGCTGAACAGCTTTGAGACATTATTCAGAAGAACATATATTGCAGCAGACAATGTAGCTAACTGAATAACAACCATGCCTTTATAAACTTAAGAGTTTATTACATGATACAGATACATTCCCACAGGCCTCAAACATTAGCCTTAAGGGCATACCCCAACAATCTCCCACTTGCACTTAATCTAATGGTTGAGAAATCTCAAACCCATATTATTACAGTGCTTCTCATGCTTCTGCTGCGCCAGAGGCTTGGTAAGCGGGTCTGCCAGATTGTCATCTGTATGAACCTTGCAGACTTTGATCTCGCCACGATCTATGATCTCCCTGATCAAATGAAACCGTCTCTGTATGTGCTTGGACTTCTGGTGCGACCGTGGTTCCTTAGCTTGTGCAATTGCTCCAGTGTTATCACAGAAGATAACCAAAGGATCTGCACTCGAAGGAACAACACCAAGTTCTCTCACGAACTTACGAATCCAGACTGCCTCCTTAGATGCTTCCGAGGCTGCAACATACTCGGCTTCTGTTGTGGAATCAGCAACAGTTGACTGTTTGAAACTCTTCCACACCACTGCACCTCCATTCAAGCTAAAAACATAGCCTGATTGCGATCGGAAATCATCCTGGTCCGACTGGAACGAAGCGTCAGTATATCCTTCAATACTGAGTTCTTCCTGACCACCATATATCAAGAACATATCTTTGGTCCTCCGCAGATATTTTAAGATGTTCTTGACTGCAATCCAGTGCGCCACACCTGGATTACTTTGGAAACGACTGGTTACGCTTAACCCGTAAGCGACGTCTGGGCGAGTACACAACATCGCATACATAATGGAACCAATAGCCGAAGCATAAGGCGTATTGTCCATTTCATCTTTCTCAGTCTGTGTTTGTGGACACTGACTCTTCGAAAGATTCAGACCATGTCTGACTGGAAGATATCCTCGTTTAGAATTCTCTAAATGAAATCTCTCCAGGACCTTATCGATGTAAGTACTCTGGCACAGCCCGAGAAGCCTCTTAGATCTATCCCTGTAGATCTTCACACCTAACACATAGGCTGCTTCTCCTAAATCTTTCATCTGGAAACATTTCCTCAGCCATGCTTTAACAGCATGCATTTCAGGAATGTCATTTCCAATGATCAAGATATCATCGACGTAGAGGACTAGGAAAGTAATCACGCTCCCACTAAACCTCTTATATACACACGGGTCATCTTCGTTCTTGATGAAACCAAATTCAGTGACTGATTCATCAAAACGAATATTCCAGCTTCTTGATGCTTGTTTAAGTCCATAAATAGACTTCTTTAACTTGCATATCTTATGACGATCTGCTGGATTAGTGAAACCTTCTGGTTGTGTCATATACACATCCTCATCCAGATTTCCATTAAGGAAAGCTGTTTTCACATCCATCTGCCAAATCTCATAATCATAATATGCAGCTATCGCGAAAAGAATCCGAATAGACTTAAACATGGCTACAGGTGAGAAAGTTTCATCATAATCTATCCCGTAGATTTGTTTGAAACCTTTCGCAACTAGCCTGCCTTTATAGGTAACCACGTTACCATCCATGTCAATCTTCTTCTTGAAGATCCATTTACAGCCTATAGGGATAACTCCCGAAGGCGGATCAACCAAATCCCAGACTTGGTTATCTGACATGGAGTCCATCTCGGCGCGCATAGCTTCAAGCCATCTCGCTGACTCCGGTCCACTGACCGCATCCGCATAAGTGAGGGGTTCATCATTGTCAATGATGTAGACTCCGTCATAGCGCTCAGGCTGTCGACGGATCCTACCCGATCTTCGCGGTTCCCGTGATATCTGAGCCTCAGGTTGTTCAATAACCTGTTCTACCGGCTCAGGCTCATCCAACTCTGCTTGAGCACTTTGTCCTTCCTCTGGATTCTCATCCAGTTTTATTTCTCTCCCACTGGCCTCTTGCAGAAGAAACTCCTTCTCAAGAAATATGGCCGTCCGAGCAACAAAAACCTTGTTCTCCTTGGGATCGAAGAAATAATAACCCTTAGTTTCCTTAGGGTAACCGACAAAGATACATTTGTCAGATCTGCTCTCTAGTTTCCCAGAGGCGAGCTTTTTGACATAAGCCTCGCAACCCCAGATCCTGATAAATGTCAAGCTTGGCTGTTTCCCATACCATAACTCATATGGCGTCTTTGAAACTGCCTTGGATGGCACTCGGTTTAGTACCTTTGCAGCTGTTTCCAGTGCAAAACCCCAAAAGGAGTAAGGAAGAGTAGCCTGACTCATCATAGAACGAACCATATCAAGTAGCGTTCTATTTCTCCTCTCGGACACACCATTCCATTGCGGTGTTCCTGGCGGAGTGAGCTGTGAGATGATCCCACACTCCTTCAGATAGTCAGTAAACGTATGACTTAGGTATTCACCACCTCGATCTGAGCGAAGTGCCTTGATATTTCGGCCTAGCTGATTCTGTACTTCATTCTTGAACTCTTTGAACTTGTCAAAAGATTCACTCTTATGTCTCATCAGATAGACATACCCGTATCTACTGAAATCATCAGTAAAGGTAATGAAGTACTGATAGCCACCTCTGGCATGTTTACTAAATGGCCCACACACATCACTGTGTATAAGGTCAAGTAAACCTGAAGCCCTTTGACCTTTGTGAGGAAAAGGTGACTTCGTCATTTTACCCATCAAACAAGCTTTGCATGTATCAATCTCCTTATAGGAGAATGATCCCAGCAGTCCATGATCATGCAACCGCTTAATGCGTTTCTCGTTAATATGGCCTAAACGACTATGCCATAGCAAGGTGCTGTCATCAGCATACTTGGCTTTCTTAATATCAATTTGCTGTATCGAACATTCCATGTCCAACATGTATAACCCATTGTTAATTGAACCAGTTGCATAAACAATATTATCAAAAGACAAAATACACTTTGAAATATTGCATTCAAAGGAAAACCCCTTCCTGACAAGAGCAGGAATGGAGATAATATTTTTAGTTATACTGGGAACAAAGTAACAACTGTTTAGTTCCAATACAAGTCCAGATGGTAAAGAAATAAAGTAGTCTCCTACAGCAACAGCAGCAACCCGTGCCCCGTTTCCAACTCGTAGGTCCACCTCATGCTGTCCCACCTGCCTTCTTCTCTTGAGTTCCTGTACATTTGAACAAATGTGAACTCCACATGCAGTGTCCAACACCCATGATACAGAAGAAGAAAACATGACCTCAGTCACGAATATACCTGAGCCAGAAGCAAAGCTTCCCCTCTTATCTCCTTGGAGCGCTTTACAGTCCTTTTTCCAGTGACCCAGCTGGCCACAGTGGAAACACCTGTATTTCTTAGACCGCTTGACCTTCTGCTTCAGAGCCTTGCTGTAACTCTTGACAGGGGCCTTGCCCTTCTTCCCCTTCTTCTTGTTCCTAGAAGGAACCATCAAGACAGAGGTTGAAGGCTTACCCTTCAGAGTCTCCTCAGTGGTCAAGAGCATATTCAGCAGCTCTGCCGGAGTACAATCGATTTTGTTCATATTAAAATTAATAATGAACGCGTCGAATGAAGGCGGGAGAGACTGCAGAATAATGTCTACAGCAAGCTCCTGGTTAATGGTATGCCCCAGTTTCTCTAGAGCCTCCTTGTGCCCAATCATCTTGAGCACGTGAGCTCCCACTGGGCTCCCTTCAGCCAGTTTGCTCTGAAAGAAGAGCTTAGTCAAATTATAGCGTTCAGTCCTCGCCTGTGCAGCATACAGCATCTTGAGGTTTGCTATAATCTGTATAGCTGACATATCCTCATGCTGACGCTGCAGCGGTGGCGTCATAGACGCTAGCATCAGGCAAGCGACATCAATGCTATCATTGACGTGCTTTTCATAGGCTTCCCGAACCGCCCTTGCGGCGTTCGGAGCGGGCTGCGGCGGTATCGCCGTCTCGAGGACATACAGTTTCCTCTCTGCCTTAAGAACGATCTTAAGGTGTCCAAACCAGTCAGAGAAGTTCGGCCCAGCAAACTTCTCCCTTTCCAGTAGGGATCGCACATTGAAGTTCATGGTGTTCGTTGCTGCAGGTATCTACAACAATGCAAGAACAGCAAGGTCAGTATCAATGTATAAGAATCAATCAGGACTTAAGAAAGATTCTTTTTCTCACTATTTTATCAGGCGTGAAAAATCCAGCAAAACAGCCCGAAAGAGTAGAACTCTTTTAGTGAGATGGGATCCAGATTTCATACTTGGTCTCCGCGTCCCGCTCAGGCGAGATAAGATGCACAGAGAGTACAAGCACTAGTTTCTGGTAGGCATTCCCTGCCGATCGCCAACCCGTGCGATTCCCCTTCATCTGGGCAATCCAGCAGACTGTGCCAACTGAGTTGGTACAACACAGTCTCTGATCCCACAGATGGCTGCCTCCATGTGCTACCATATGCTCCACATATGTAGCCAACACGGTCAAGCTGACCCGACCTACTCCCTGGACCACCATGTACTATGCTGAGCAACGAGAAGGGATAAATCCCTACTCTGTAACACACAGGTGTAATCCCACACCCTCTGAAGATAGATGGACGTGCCCACTGAGTGGGTACAACACGGCTCCAACGATAATCAGAACAGTGAGGTTTCGCGTCAGAAGGCTTACGAGCTTGATATTAAGCGTTGGATTTTCACGGTCTTTTATCTTCTTGCCTATCATGCAATTCCTATGGTGATAGCAGAAGATAATTTAATCATGCAATTCTAATATTATACAATAAAAGAAAGCATGTATCTTATGTGGTAAAAGCCCATAGCCCTAGAAGACCTTAACCTAACTTAAGTCTTCATTTGCTCTTCATGGGTCTTTTGCTGCTCATCTGGCCCAAACCAGGGCCCAAGCGCCATCTGCAGCACAGGTGCGCCCACCAGGAAAATGCGCCAGGTCCTAGGGTCGAACCCTAGACCTCCCACCTGGTCAAGCCACTGCTGCATGCGCCTCTGCCAAGTGTGCTCTGTGCTCTTGTCAAATTAAATTACAAATTTAACTATCTAGACAAGAGTGACACGTAGGTCACTTACAATTATAAATTAAAACACAGTGATGCGCAGATCACAATAATTAATTTACAACAATTAATACAGGCACGCAGGCCCCAGCACAGCACACAATTAATATGGGCAGCCCACATAAGACTAAATAGACAAACATATGCATCAATCAACAACGATGTGATCCATCATAAAAAAAATAAAATTTTCGAAAACCCCATGGGATCAATTTTAATTTTTCCTTATTTGCCCTACAACCTTACAACGGTCCATCACTAGGGATCCACTCATCCAACCTAGTCAGATCCACTGCCTTTACATGCATCAAGTCCTAACTGACTTGAGTCGACCATAAGGTCAACCATGCATGCGTCAGGGCTGAACGACCACACTGAGGTCTGGCAAGCGGGCGTGACCCCGGGCCTAACTCAGGTGCGTTCATTAATCGTCTCAATCAGACATCGCTACATACCTGTCTGCAGTCGACCTATAGCCACCATAGGCTTGCGCCAAGGTGCTATCTGGTCGACCCATTCAGGCTGTCAGATGATCTGATCAGACATTCTGGATCTAACATAGGGGTTGACTTCAACCCTAATAACCCGTCTAAGGGTTTATAGTAAAGCCTTAGATCTATGATGAGTCGCGCAAGTATTCAAGTTTTGTAAAACAAAAACAAGATGCGCCAACTTACAACATACATGCGCCAATAGATGGAAACATATATCATACATGAAGTTTCGCAAGATGATAAAACCAATCATACAACTTTCGCATGTTATAAAGATCTAAGCATATGGAATCACAAGGCCAAAGCAATCATAATGAACATGCATTCAACCATGCTCTGATACCAATTGAAAGTGCCCCTTAGATTAGGGGGGTCCCCTTCTAGGGGGAGCATAACCCTAAAGCATATGGCGCATAAAATTTTCTTCTTGCGGAACTAGGGTTATAGGATCGATATGCATGCTAAAAGATCAACTTGATAATAAGAAAACAATCATACCATCGCCATGGGAAGATGTTTCCTTGGAAGCAAAGATCAAAGTAGATCTTCTCCTTGTCGTCACACACAAGATGATGTCGCTATCTCTCTTGGTGCTCCTTGTGCTAGCAAGGTTCCAAGAGGTCCTTGTCGAGTGAAGGGAAAATGAGATCTCTTTCTTCTTGGCCGAATCCTCCTCAACCTTCAAAGTGTCGCCACACTCACGAGAGAGACGAGAGGAATATGGGCGAGAGAAATCTGAGTGAGCGAAAATAGAGTATTTTCTATTTTGATGAGCGCACTCTCCAAATGGAGATCATGGTTACTAAAAATAGTAACCACTCCTCACCACAACGTTCACGCCAAGTGAACTTGTCGCCTACTCCTCTCCCTATGAACCAAGCGCTCATTTAGTGAGCCGGTTCACTTTGGTTCGGTTTAAGAACCAATCAAGCCAATGATCTAGTCTAGATCTTAAATAAACCCTAAGGTTCACGATCTAACCGTCGATCTCAACGATGCCCCTGATCTGACCGATCTGGCATGCATTCTCTCGATCGAAGCTTACCGATCTCAAGCCCTAATCAATCAAACATGATCAGACCAGATCTCACTCACAATCAGAGATTAAATCCCTTTAAACTGAACCCAAACAATTCAGTCCACACGATCTGACTTAAGTAAGCCATATCATCAAATTGTGTGACCCCAAGGGTTTCCTTTAAATGTCGGTAACGATAACTCGCGTTATCACGATCAGTGAGGGGTATCTAGCAACACATCACTATCTCCCGATATAAAGAAATGAGTCTTCCAAGACTACACCCAAACCACAGCACAAGTGTGAATCAAATCACAAGGCATGCATATTTCCTTTGCCACTGGATGTTCTTATTGGACAAGCCTGTCAAGCTTGTAATTCCAATATGATGAGCATGATTAGAACAGACGAACACTGTCACCTGGGTATGGCCATACACTCTCTCAATCATCTCATCCAGGGGGCCCCATTAGAACATCACACTCCTTAAACAAGGAGACGGCAATCCTTTGTCTATCACTAATGCTCTAACCTGACTCAAGCTCACCATCCAAGATAGTCTATAATCATTATGTTTCAAACGATATTGAACTATCTCAAAACAATGACAATCATCATTTAGAAAACACAAGTGATCTCAAGTCAGAGGAAATGTGCCACTTGTCATAATCAAGGAATATTCACATTGTGACAAACAATTGAACATCCTAGTAGGGTCTGTCCAGTACATCCCATGTACCCATGAGTCTACATCTTATTCCATGCTCGAAGCATCCTATAAGATTAGAACACATATTAGTCTTAACCATATCAAGGCTGTCTCATGTTCACCAAGATACATCGACTAAGGACATAATAGCTTGTCAGCCCAGCTGAACAGCTTTGAGACATTATTCAGAAGAACATATATTGCAGCAGACAATGTAGCTAACTGAATAACAACCATGCCTTTATAAACTTAAGAGTTTATTACATGATACAGATACATTCCCACAGGCCTCAAACATTAGCCTTAAGGGCATACCCCAACAGTTGGGAGGTCATAACGGTTGTCATTGAGCATGTCACGACCCATATGAGAAGGTCAATGGACAGACATAGGATTTGCCCCTTCCTTTGGGAAGTATGATATCCATGGAGCTCCCTTATGGTTCTATGACTGAGAGTGTATGGCCATACCCAGGTAAGAACCTGTTCTAGTCATAGCCATGTGATTGGATGAAAACAAGTGGTGACACACTTGTCCAATCGGATATCAGTTCGGCAAAGAGACTGTAATGCATCTGTACCTAGTTACGATGATGGGGATGTCAATGTCGATATCCATTCCAATAACCTGGGTAGCAGCAATGCACTGCTAGGTGCCACTCACTGCTTGTGATGACCTTTGGTCACCACTGCCAGCGTTAGAGGAACCTACAGGGTCGCACACCTTGATACTCGAGTTTTCATATTGATCGGGTAGCCTTTAGATCGAGTTATTGGATAACTCTAATCTATTTGGGAGATTTCATCAGCGCCAATGGGCCTGATGAGATGGAAGAAACTTATTGGGGCCAACTTCCGTTTTTGGCATATTGATCAAATTAACCATGGTTAGCCTCATTTAGCCATGGGTTAAATTGGATTGGATCCAATAGCTTGGTTAACATGCATAATGGACTTTGGGCTTGGCCCATTGCTTAGTTGGGCTTGCTAATAAGTTGTATTGAAGGGCTATGAGGCTTGAAGGGTATAATGGGGATGAATTAATGGGATAGGCGCATATGGGATTCTAGTTGGACTAGAATTGGCGCCTATGCCTTGTTTGGTATCTCCTAGGTGATTAAATCAAATTGGATTTGATTAAATCACACAAGATAATTGATTGGATTGTGTTTGACAATTGTAGGCTGATTATTAACATAATTAGAGTCCTAATTGGATTAGGACTTGCGCCCAAGCCACATTAGGTAATCCATCATATTGCCTTGACTAGGTCTAGGCGCATGGATGGGATTAATGCCTCATATGGCATGATATGGGCGCATATGGCTGATGCTTGCTTTGGCAAGTCTTAGGCGCATATGGGAGTGGAGATTTAATCAATATACTTGATTGGATAATCTCCTAGAATCATGCCCTAATTGTCAACACTTGCCATTCTCCCCTAACCGCCTCTTGCTCCTATAAATAAGCCCTTACCGCCCCCTCTCTTCATGATGCTAATTCCTTGGAGGCGTGAAGCATTGGAGGGCGACGGCTTGGAGAGCTTAGAGCTCTTCTTCTTCCATCAAGGGCGCAAGCATGCTTCTCCTCTTCCTTTCCTTGGCGCAAAGGAACAAGAAGGCTTGCGGCGTTCCCTTCTCCTTCCATCTCCTTGGCGCATCACATCTTGGTGATGGCGCAAATTGCATGGAGGGCTCTCCTAAGGCATGGATCTTCTTCCCGAGGCTAGCACCGGGCGAGGAAGAAGAAAACTTGAGGAATCCGTGTGTGCGAGACTGCAGAGGGCGAACACTTGGGCGCCTTCATCGACATCGGCTTCCAATTGCTTAAAGGTACTTACTATCACATCGTGTCGACCCCCTCGCAAGAGATCTTCACTGGGTTTTTGGGACTAGCCTGTTTCGGGGACATTCTTCCGCTGCGTAAAATGTATGCCCATGGCTCTGAAAAATTGTAAAATGTCCCCGGGGTTTCCCAATAGTGATACCACTGTTGGGAAACCCCGGGGACATTTTACAATTTTTCAGAGACACATACATACATTGCACAGCGGAAGAATGTCCCCGAAACAGGTCCGTCCCAAAAACCCAGTGAAGATCGCATGCAAGGGGGTCGACACGATGAGTTAGAAAATACCTCAGAGCAAGATGAGGTCGATGTCGTGATAGGCGCCCAAGCGTGCGCCCTCTGCAGTCTCACACACACGGATGCCTCGAGTCCTCTTCTTCCACGCCCGGTGCTAGCCTCGGGAAGAAGATCCAAGCCTTAGGGAGATGCTCCAACCACCTTGCGCCACCAAGAGAGAAAGATGCGCCAAGTGGTAAGGAAGGAGAAGCTTGCGGCCACTTGATGGAAGAGGAAGAGGTTGCGCCAATGCTCCTTGCTCTCGCTCCCTTCTTATGTTCACGCCTCCAAGGATGAATCATCTAAGAGGGGGCGGCTAGGGTCACATATATAGGGCAAGAGGCGATTAGGGCAAGGGCTAGGATCATGACAAGTGTAGGGCTAGGATGAGGAGGTTTAATGCAAGGAAAGTCTCCAAGACTTTACCATAAACTTCATTCAACCTTTCCATAATTGCCCAAGTACCATATCAGCCCAAGACATGCCTTAAAGGCATTCATACCATCAAGGGAGAAGGGCTAGGCGCAAATTGCTTCCTTAATGAAGCAATTTTGCCACCCTAACCCCATTACGCCCCTTAGGCGCCAATGGGGTTGGGTTTCTCCCCATTATACCCTTTTAGCCTCTCTTCTCTTCATGAGAACTTGTTATTGGGCTTCATTGGATAATGAGCTAGCCCAAACTTCATCCTATGGGTTGATTAAGCATTTGGATCCAATCCAATGCAACCCTAATCCAAGTGTGACCAACCATGGTCAAATACGGGTCAACCTGCCAAAAATGAAGTTTGGCTCCAATAACATTCTTCCATCTCATCAGGCCCATTGGTGCTGATGAAATCTCCCAATTAGATCTGAGTTATCCAATAACTTGATCATAAGGCTTCTCGATCAATACGAGAACTCAAGTATCAAGGTGTGCGACCCTGTAGGTTCTTCTGATGCTGGCAGTGCTGACCAAAGGTCACCACAAGCAGTGAGTGGCACCTAGCAGTGCATCGCTGCTACCCAGGTCATTGGAATGGATATCGACATCGACATCCCCATCATCGCAACTAGGTACAGATGCATTACAGTCTCTTTGCCGGACTGATATCCGATTGGACAAGTGTGTCACCACTTGTTTTCACCCAATCACATGGCTATGACTAAAACAGGTTCTTACCTGGGTATGGCCATACACTCTCAGTCATAGAACCATAGAGGAGCTCCATGGATATCATACTTCCCTAAGGAAGGGGCAAAATCCTATGTCTGTCCATTAACCTTCTCATATGGGTCGTGACATGCTCAATGACAACCGTTATGACCTCCCAACTACGGCGAGATGATAGGTTGTGTCAAAGCAAGTCCCTAACCATATAGAATGATCAATGACCTCAAGTCAAGGGATCAATGCATCTCCTGTCACTTGTGAGGATAACTTATGACACCAAGTCATAGCCTCACAGCGGGTCTTTCCAGTATATCCTCCAATGATATACCCATGTGTCTGCGTTAGTACCACGTACCTAACCAGCTCACATACCAGTCTCACAAGTACCATAGCTGTCCCATATCCACTAAGGTACATCGACTGGGGACAATAGTTTGAGCATAGATCCAATCTATCTCCAGGGACATTATCATGTCAGTACATGTGCGCAGATGTAAACAAACATTGATAATGACAATGCCAGAATGATATATATAAATATCAAAGTCAAGTAGTACATAAGTGGACCAAAACTAGGTCCTAGGGCATATACACCAACAATCTCCCACTTGCACTAAGACCTAGAGGTTGAGAAATCTTAACCCCATATCTCTAGCGTGACCATCATGCTTCTGCTGCGCCAAAGCCTTGGTCAATGGGTCTGCCAGATTGTTCTCTGTGTCAACTCTGCTAATCTTGACATCACCTCTTTCAATGATCTCTTTGATCAGGTGAAATCTTCTGAGTATGTGTTTGGATCTTTGATGAGACCGTGGTTCCTTGGCTTGTGCAATTGCTCCATTGTTGTCACAATAGAGTTCAATGGGATCCACTGCACTAGGAACCACCTGAAGATCAGATATGAACTTCCTTATCCAAACGGCTTCCTTGGCTGCCTCAGAAGCGGCCACATACTCTGCTTCGGTTGTAGAATCTGCTATGGTGGATTACTTGAAGCTCTTCCAGCATACAGCGCCTCCGTTTATCTTGAACACATAGCCGACCTACGATCTAAAGTCGTCAGGGTCAGACTGGAATGATGCATTAGTATAGCCCTGCATACTGAGCTCTTCCTGTCCCCCATAGACCAAGAACAAATCCTTAGTTCTCCTTAGATACTTTAGGATGTTCTTTACAGCCACCCAGTGTTGCAGACCTGGATTGGATTGGTATCGGCTGGTTATGCTTACAGCATATGCCACGTCTGGTCTAGTACACAACATTGCATACATGATTGATCATACTGCTGAAGCATAAGGAATTCGACTCATGTCATCCCGCTCAGCCTGTGTTATAGGACACTGGCTCTTTGATAAAGTAAGGCCATGTCTTACTGGAAGGTATCCTTTCTTGGATTGCTCCAAGTTAAACCTCTCCAGGACCTTATCAATGTAGGTACTCTGACTAAGGGCCAGGAGCCTCTTGGATCTTTCTCGGTAGATCCTCACGCCTAGAATATAGGCGGCCTCCCCTAAGTCTTTCATCTCAAAACACTTCCCGAACCATGTCTTCACAGCTTGAAGACTAGGGATGTCGTTTCCGATGAGCAGTATGTCATCGACATACAAGACCAGAAAAATCACCAAGCTCCCACTGAATTTTCTATATACACAGGCGTCATCTTCGCTTTTGATAAAGCCATAATCTCTCACAGCTTCATCAAATCGAAGATTCCAACTTCGAGATGCTTGCTTTAATCCATAAATGGATCTCTTTAGCCTGCAGACCTTACTAGCCTCTGCAGGATGGATGAAGCCATCAGGTTGTGTCATGTACACATCCTCAGTCAGCTTCCCGTTAAGGAACGCTGTCTTCACATCCATCTGCCATATCTCATAGTTATGATATGCAGCTATAGCAAGCAGAATCCGAATGGACTTGATCATGGCAACTGGCGAGAAGGTTTCATCATAGTCCACCCCGTGGACTTGTTTAAAACCTTTAGCCACTAGTCTACCCTTATAGGTAACTATATTGCCATCCATGTCTGTCTTCTTCTTGAAGACCCATTTACACCCTATGGGTTTTACCCCATCAGGCAGCTCAACCAAATCCCAGACTTGGTTAGCCGACATGGAATCCATCTCGGATCGCATGGCGTCAAGCCATCTCTCGGAGTCCGGTCCACTGACCGCCTCATCATAGGTTCTGGGTTCATCCTCAATGATGAAAATTCCATCGTGTTGAGTCGGCAGCGACCCGTACCTCTCAGGTGCACGACGAATCCTCCCAGACCTACGTGGGACCTGTGTCTGAGCCTTAGGTTGTATAACAACCGGTGCAGATGGCTCAGATTCCATCTCTTTGTCTTGTGGTTGCACTTGGACCTCATCCAAGTCAAACTCCCTCCCACTTACTTCTTTCATAAGAAATTCTTTCTCTAGAAAGACAGCACCCCGAGCAACAAAAACTTTGTTCTCGGTTGGGACATAGAAGTAGTATCCTTTAGTTTCCTTAGGATACCCCATAAATACACACTTATCAGATCTAGGTTCTAGCTTGCTAGAATCCTGACGTTTGACATAAGCCTCACATCCCTAGATCCTGATAAACGTGAGATTAGGGCATCTCCCACTCCATACCTCGTACGGTATTTTGGAGACACTCTTAGATGGAACATTATTCAATATCAGAGAAGCTGTCTCAAGTGCATGCCCCCAGAATGAGGGAGGTAGAGTTGCATGACTCATCATAGATCGAACCATATCCAATAAAGTTCGATTTCTCCTTTCAGACACACCATTCCATTGAGGTGTTCCAGGAGGAGTGAGTTGGGATATGATCCCAGACTCTCTCAGATAGTCAAAGAACTCTCCACTCAGGTATTCTCCACCTCGATCTGATCGAAGAGCTTTAATGGATCTTCCAAGCTGGTTCTCTACTTCATTCTTGAACTCTTTGAATTTCTCAAAGGACTCAGATTTATGTCTCATTAGGTAGACATATCCATACCTACTGAAGTCATCAGTGAAGGTAATGAAGTAGTTGTACCCTCCTCTGGCTTGTTTATTGAAAGGCCCACACACATCAGTATGTATGAGATCCAATAAACCTCCTGCCCTCTCACCAATCTTGGTGAAGGGTGCCTTTGTCATTTTCCCTAATAAACAAGGTTCACAGGTATCAAATTCCTCCAAGGAACTTGAATCTAACAATCCATTTGCATGGAGTTGTTGGATGCGATTTTTGTTTATATGGGCTAATCGACAGTGCCATAGGAAAGCACCAACTGAACCACTCAGTTTGGTCCTTTTATTACTTATGTTACAGATAGAACTTTCCATATCCAAGATATACAGACCATTGCACAAAGTACCCTTCCCATAGAACATATTTGCAAATGAAAAAGAACAAGAGTTCTTATTTATTTCAAACTTAAATCCCTTCTTTGCTAAGCAAGGAATGGATACAATGTTCTTAGTAAGTGAAGGTACACAAAAGCAATTATCTAGTTCTAATAGAAGTCCAGAAGGCAAGGAGAGAGTCAAGACGCCTACAGCAACAGCAGCAACCTGTGCCCCATTTCCAACGCGTAGGTCAATCTCTCCAGGTTGCACCGATCTACTTTTCTTGAGCCCCTGCATATTTGTACAAATATGAGCTCCACATGCGGTATCCAATACCCATGACATAGAAGTAGAAAGATTGACTTCTGTAACATAGATACCTGAGCATGAAGACGAAGCCTTGCCTCTCTTCTTCTCATTCTGAAGTCGTACTATGTCCTTTATCATGTGAAGTGGTCCTCCACATGAGTAGCACTTATTATTCCTGACTCTTTCCATCTTTATTTTCAATGTTTTAGTTAAGCCTTTGGGCTTAACACATTGAATGTCTACTTTAGGAGGGTTGAGCTCAACCAATGCATCAAAGAGCTGCCTTATACTAGAAATAATTTCAGAGGCACTCTTAGATTCATATTGCCCTCTTAGCTCGGGCGACATGTTGGTTAGCATCAATTGTGCAATCTCCAAAGTATCAGCTTGATGCATTGGCAGTGCTGACCAAAGGTCACCACAAGTAGTGAGTGGCACCTAGCAGTGCATCGCTGCTACCCAGGTCATTGGAATGGATATCGACATCGACATCCCCATCATCGCAACTAGGTACAGATGCATTACAGTCTCTTTGCCGGACTGATATCCTATTGGACAAGTGTGTCACCACTTGTTTTTACCCAATCACATGGCTATGACTAAAACAGGTTCTTACCTGGGTATGGCCATACACTCTCAGTCATAGAACCATAGAGGAGCTCCATGGATATCATACTTCCCTAAGGAAGGGGCAAAATCCTATGTCTGTCCATTGACCTTCTCATATGGGTCGTGACATGCTCAATGACAACCGTTATGACCTCCCAACTACGGCGAGATGTTAGGTTGTATCAAAGCAAGTCCCTAACCATATAGAATGATCAATGACCTCAAGTCAAGGGATCAATGCATCTCCTGTCACTTGTGAGGATAACTTATGACACCAAGTCATAGCCTCACAGCGGGTCTTTCCAGTATATCCTCCAATGATATACCCATGTGTCTGCGTTAGTACCACGTACCTAACTAGCTCACATACCAGTCTCACAAGTACCATAGCTGTCCCATATCCACTAAGGTACATCGACTGGGGACAATAGTTTGAGCATAGATCCAATCTATCTCCAGGGACATTATCATGTCAGTACATGTGCGCAGATGTAAACAAACATTGATAATGACAATGCCAGAATGATATATATAAATATCAAAGTCAAGTAGTACATAAGTGGACCAAAACTAGGTCCTAGGGCATATACACCAACAATCTCCCACTTGCACTAAGACCTAGAGGTTGAGAAATCTTAACCCCATATCTCTAGCGTGACCATCATGCTTCTGCTGCGCCAAAGCCTTGGTCAATGGGTCTGCCAGATTGTTCTCTGTGTCAACTCTGCTAATCTTGACATCACCTCTTTCAATGATCTCTCTGATCAGGTGAAATCTTCTGAGTATGTGTTTGGATCTTTGATGAGACCGTGGTTCCTTGGCTTGTGCAATTGCTCCATTGTTGTCACAATAGAGTTCAATGGGATCCACTGCACTAGGAACCACCTGAAGATCAGATATGAACTTCCTTATCCAAACGGCTTCCTTGGCTGCCTCAGAAGCGGCCACATACTCTGCTTCGGTTGTAGAATCTGCTATGGTGGATTGCTTGAAGCTCTTCCAGCATACAGCGCCTCCGTTTATCTTGAACACATAGCCGGCCTGCGATCTAAAGTCGTCAGGGTCAGACTGGAATGATGCATCAGTATAGCCCTGCATACTGAGCTCTTCCTGTCCCCCATAGACCAAGAACAAATCCTTAGTTCTCCTTAGATACTTTAGGATGTTCTTTACAGCCACCCAGTGCTGCAGACCTGGATTGGATTGGTATCGGCTGGTTATGCTTACAGCATATGCCACGTCTGGTCTAGTACACAACATTGCATACATGATCGATCCTACTGCTGAAGCATAAGGAATTCGACTCATGTCATCCCGCTCAGCCTGTGTTGTAGGACACTGGCTCTTTGAGAGAGTAAGGCCATGTCTTACTGGAAGGTATCCTTTCTTGGATTGCTCCAAGTTAAACCTCTCCAGGACCTTATCAATGTAGGTACTCTGACTAAGGGCCAGGAGCCTCTTGGATCTTTCTCGGTAGATCCTCACGCCTAGAATATAGGCGGCCTCCCCTAAGTCTTTCATCTCAAAACACTTCCCCAACCATGTCTTCACAGCTTGAAGACTAGGGATGTCGTTTCCGATGAGCAGTATGTCATCGACATACAAGACCAGAAAAATCACCAAGCTCCCACTGAATTTTCTATATACACAGGCGTCATCTTCGCTTTTGATAAAGCCATAATCTCTCACAGCTTCATCAAATCGAAGATTCCAACTTCGAGATGCTTGCTTTAATCCATAAATGGATCTCTTTAGCCTGCAGACCTTACTAGCCTCTGCAGGATGGATGAAGCCATCAGGTTGTGTCATGTACACATCCTCAGTCAGCTTCCCGTTAAGGAACGCTGTCTTCACATCCATCTGCCATATCTCATAGTTATGATATGCAGCTATAGCAAGCAGAATCCGAATGGACTTGATCATGGCAACTGGCGAGAAGGTTTCATCATAGTCCACCCCGTGGACTTGTTTAAAACCTTTAGCCACTAGTCTACCCTTATAGGTAACTATATTGCCATCCATGTCTGTCTTCTTCTTGAAGACCCATTTACACCCTATGGGTTTTACCCCATCAGGCAGCTCAACCAAATCCCAGACTTGGTTAGCCGACATGGAATCCATCTCGGATCGCATGGCGTCAAGCCATCTCTCGGAGTCCGGTCCACTGACCGCCTCATCATAGGTTCTGGGTTCATCCTCAATGATGAAAATTCCATCGTGTTGAGTCGGCAGCGACCCGTACCTCTCAGGTGCACGACGAATCCTCCCAGACCTACGTGGGACCTGTGTCTGAGCCTCAGGTTGTATAACAACCGGTGCAGATGGCTCAGATTCCATCTCTTTGTCTTGTGGTTGCACTTGGACCTCATCCAAGTCAAACTCCCTCCCACTTACTTCTTTCATAAGAAATTCTTTCTCTAGAAAGACAGCACCCCGAGCAACAAAAACTTTGTTCTCGGTTGGGACATAGAAGTAGTATCCTTTAGTTTCCTTAGGATACCCCACAAATACACACTTATCAGATCTAGGTTCTAGCTTGCTAGAATCCTGACGTTTGACATAAGCCTCACATCCCCAGATCCTGATAAACGTGAGATTAGGGCGTCTCCCACTCCATACCTCGTACGGTATTTTGGAGACACTCTTAGATGGAACATTATTCAATATCAGAGAAGCTGTCTCAAGTGCATGCCCCCAGAATGAGGGAGGTAGAGTTGCATGACTCATCATAGATCGAACCATATCCAATAAAGTTCGATTTCTCCTTTCAGACACACCATTCCATTGAGGTGTTCCAGGAGGAGTGAGTTGGGATATGATCCCAGACTCTCTCAGATAGTCAAAGAACTCTCCACTCAGGTATTCTCCACCTCGATCTGATCGAAGAGCTTTAATGGATCTTCCAAGCTGGTTCTCTACTTCATTCTTGAACTCTTTGAATTTCTCAAAGGACTCAGATTTATGTCTCATTAGGTAGACATATCCATACCTACTGAAGTCATCAGTGAAGGTAATGAAGTAGTTGTACCCTCCTCTGGCTTGTTTATTGAAAGGCCCACACACATCAGTATGTATGAGATCCAATAAACCTCCTGCCCTCTCACCAATCTTGGTGAAGGGTGCCTTTGTCATTTTCCCTAATAAACAAGGTTCACAGGTATCAAATTCCTCTAAGGAACTTGAATCTAACAATCCATTTGCATGGAGTTGTTGGATGCGATTTTTGTTTATATGGGCTAATCGACAGTGCCATAGGAAAGCACCAACTGAACCACTCAGTTTGGTCCTTTTATTACTTATGTTACAGATAGAACTTTCCATATCCAAGATATACAGACCATTGCACAAAGTACCCTTCCCATAGAACATATTTGCAAATGAAAAAGAATAAGAGTTCTTATTTATTTCAAACTTAAATCCCTTCTTTGCTAAGCAAGGAATGGATACAATGTTCTTAGTAAGTGAAGGTACACAAAAGCAATTATCTAGTTCTAATAGAAGTCCAGAAGGCAAGGAGAGAGTCAAGACGCCTACAGCAACAGCAGCAACCTGTGCCCCATTTCCAACGCGTAGGTCAATCTCTCCAGGTCGCACCGATCTACTTTTCTTGAGCCCCTGCATATTTGTACAAATATGAGCTCCACATGCGGTATCCAATACCCATGACATAGAAGTAGAAAGATTGACTTCTGTAACATAGATACCTGAGCATGAAGACGAAGCCTTGCCTCTCTTCTTCTCATTCTGAAGTCGTACTATGTCCTTTATCATGTGAAGTGGTCCTCTACATGAGTAGCACTTATTATTCCTGACTCTTTCCATCTTTATTTTCAATGTTTTAGTTAAGCCTTTGGGCTTAACACATTGAATGTCTACTTTAGGAGGGTTGAGCTCAACCAATGCATCAAAGAGCTGCCTTATACTAGAAATAATTTCAGAGGCACTCTTAGATTCATATTGCCCTCTTAGCTCGGGCGACATGTTGGTTAGCATCAATTGTGCAATCTCCAAAGTATCAGCTTGATGCTTATCATAAGCATCCTTCTCAGCTGCTGAGGCCAAGCATGGAAGTGGCTCAGGAATTGGCTTCTCAAGGACATATAGCTTCCTCTCGAGCTTGAGCAAAATTCTCAAGTTCATATACCAATCCTTTAAGTTGGATCCAACCAACTTATCCCTTTCCAGGGTAGATCGCAGTGACCATCTGCCATTGTTCATTGTTCTACAATAACCAAGAAACAGCAGATTAGTACTACTTCGAATCATTTAAACTGGACTTGTTTTAAATGATTACTGCTCCCACTATTTTAAATTCGAATTGACAACCCACAAAGTCAATCGGGAAGTTTATGACTTCCTAGTGAGATGGGATCCTTATTTCACATGAGGCTTTGCATCCCACGAGGGTGGGATGAGATGCACAAAGTAACTCATGTTTCCTAAGGTGGGCGCGCCGGCCGGTTGCTCCAAGCAACTCCCCTTGTTGAGACAGTCTTGGGCATTTCATGTCCAGCGAGGGCTGGATATAACATGAAACCCTAACCTCTCAACGATGCCTCTAGACTTTCACTATGTGCCCAGTACATGTGAATTTCTAGTCAAGTCCATTCCTAACCGTTTATGCCCAGGGCCAATGAGTTTCCTTGCGAAGGCACGCCCAGGTTAAAACTGGACTGGGGAAATCATTGTCACCACACACTTTCTAAAGATAAGTGGGTGTGTCCCACGAGGGTGGGAACCAGTTCACAACTCCACTGATCGATAGCTTAGTGAGGGCTACGCGTTAGAAGGCTTCTAGACTTGATATTTTATGAGGGTTTTTAAGGTCTCATCAGTTTTATCTTATGTCTAACAATACAGGCATGCAATCCTATAGTGATAACATAATGATAAAACATCACAGGCATGCTTTTAGCAGATAAGGAAAGCAGTAAACGATGATGTGATCAAAGCCCTTTCAAGATATTGAACCAACCCATGCCAAAGGAGGTTCAACTCTTGACATAGGACTCAAGCCCCTAAGAAAGACCTATCCTAGCCGCCCTCTATCTTGGTCTTCATGGTTGGCTCCAAGGTCCTTCCTTCATGGCTTAGCTCTCAAACCTTAAGGGTGGACCTCAAAGGTTCGGCCAATGCCATGATCTTCCTCCAAGGAGAATGCGCCACAATGAAAGATGCCAAGTTAGCTAGCTCTCAAACCCAAGGGTTTGGCCATGCCTAACTTGTGCCATCAAGCAAGGTTGCGCCTTTTCCTTGATGCTTGTTGCGCCACCATCCAAGGTGCGCCAACTCCATGCATGCGTCAAGCTCCAAGTACATGCGCTACCCTAGTCTTCTTAAAAGCAAAAAGAAAAGCGGCACGCAGGCCTCACGAGGATACATCACAGGCATGCAAAGGGGGGCTTGACTAATGATCACAACATTATGCACAATCAAGGTATTTACTCATGCAATTCTACATGCTCATGAAAAACATAAAATCTGAAATTTTACTTTTTCATTAAAACTAGTCTCTTTTTCTCCTCTTCTTCTCACAAATCTTTTGGTTAATTGCGATTTATTTTTCAAGGTGATTTCAGAGATCCTTTCGGCTGGCAATTTTGTCAGATCAAGAGACTTGGCCAGTCCGAAGACACAATGCCCGTCCTACTTGACAAAACTACGTGCGCCTTTGATCTTTAAATCAGGCAAGAAAAATAGTCCAAAAATCCAAAAGAGATTGAGAGGATGATAGAAACAAGAAACCCTAATTTTTTCCTACTTAGAAAAATTGTTTGCCATGCATCATGCTATTTTCGAAAATAGAGATATGGCATGTGAGCATGAAAGAAAAGCATAAAACTTTGTTCGAGTCTTGCAAGTCGCTCTGATACCACTGTTGGGAAACCCCGGGGACATTTTACAATTTTTCAGAGACACATACATACATTGCACAGCGGAAGAATGTCCCCGAAACAGGTCCGTCCCAAAAACCTAGTGAAGATCGCATGCAAGGGGGTCGACACGATGAGTTAGAAAATACCTCAGAGCAAGATGAGGTCGATGTCGTGATAGGCGCCCAAGCGTGCGCCCTCTGCAGTCTCACACACACGGATGCCTCGAGTCCTCTTCTTCCACGCCCGGTGCTAGCCTCGGGAAGAAGATCCAAGCCTTAGGAAGATGCTCCAACCACCTTGCGCCACCAAGAGAGAAAGATGCGCCAAGTGGTAAGGAAGGAGAAGCTTGCGGCCACTTGATGGAAGAGGAAGAGGTTGCGCCAATGCTCCTTGCTCTCGCTCCCCTTTTTAAGTTCACGCCTTCAAGGATGAATCATCTAAGAGGGGGCGGCTAGGGTCACATATATAGGGCAAGAGGCGATTAGGGCAAGGGCTAGGATCATGACAAGTGTAGGGCTAGGATGAGGAGGTTTAATGCAAGGAAAGTCTCCAAGACTTTACCATAAACTTCATTCAACCTTTCCATAATTGCCCAAGTACCATATCAGCCCAAGACATGCCTTAAAGGCATTCATACCATCAAGGGAGAAGGGCTAGGCGCAAATTGCTTCCTTAATGAAGCAATTTTGCCACCCTAACCCCATTATGCCCCTTAGGCGCCAATGGGGTTGGGTTTCTCCCCATTATACCCTTTTAGCCTCTCTTCTCTTCATGAGAACTTGTTATTGGGCTTCATTGGATAATGAGCTAGCCCAAACTTCATCCTATGGGTTGATTAAGCATTTGGATCCAATCCAATGCAACCCTAATCCAAGTGTGACCAACCATGGTCAAATACGGGTCAACCTGCCAAAAATGAAGTTTGGCTCCAATAACATTCTTCCATCTCATCAGGCCCATTGGTGCTGATGAAATCTCCCAATTAGATCCGAGTTATCCAATAACTTGATCATAAGGCTTCTCGATCAATACGAGAACTCAAGTATCAAGGTGTGCGACCCTGTAGGTTCTTCTGACGCTGGTAGTGCTGACCAAAGGTCACCACAAGCAGTGAGTGGCACCTAGCAGTGCATCGCTGCTACCCAGGTCATTGGAATGGATATCGACATCGACATCCCCATCATCGCAACTAGGTACAGATGCATTACAGTCTCTTTGCCGGACTGATATCCGATTGGACAAGTGTGTCACCACTTGTTTTTACCCAATCACATGGCTATGACTAAAACAGGTTCTTACCTGGGTATGGCCATACACTCTCAGTCATAGAACCATAGAGGAGCTCCATGGATATCATACTTCCCTAAGGAAGGGGCAAAATCCTATGTCTGTCCATTGACCTTCTCATATGGGTCGTGACATGCTCAATGACAACCGTTATGACCTCCCAACTACGGCGAGATGTTAGGTTGTATTAAAGCAAGTCCCTAACCATATAGAATGATCAATGACCTCAAGTCAAGGGATCAATGCATCTCCTGTCACTTGTGAGGATAACTTATGACACCAAGTCATAGCCTCACAGCGGGTCTTTCCAGTATATCCTCCAATGATATACCCATGTGTCTACGTTAGTACCACGTACCTAACCAGCTCACATACCAGTCTCACAAGTACCATAGCTGTCCCATATCCACTAAGGTACATCGACTGGGGACAATAGTTTGAGCATAGATCCAATCTATCTCCAGGGACATTATCATGTCAGTACATGTGCGCAGATGTAAACAAACATTGATAATGACAATGCCAGAATGATATATATAAATATCAAAGTCAAGTAGTACATAAGTGGACCAAAACTAGGTCCTAGGGCATATACACCAACAATCTCCCACTTGCACTAAGACCTAGAGGTTGAGAAATCTTAACCCCATATCTCTAGCGTGACCATCATGCTTCTGCTGCGCCAAAGCCTTGGTCAATGGGTCTGCCAGATTGTTCTCTGTGTCAACTCTGCTAATCTTGACATCACCTCTTTCAATGATCTCTCTGATCAGGTGAAATCTTCTGAGTATGTGTTTGGATCTTTGATGAGACCGTGGTTCCTTGGCTTGTGCAATTGCTCCATTGTTGTCACAATAGAGTTCAATGGGATCCACTGCACTAGGAACCACCTGAAGATCAGATATGAACTTCCTTATCCAAACGGCTTCCTTGGCTGCCTCAGAAGCGGCCACATACTCTGCTTCGGTTGTAGAATCTGCTATGGTGGATTGCTTGAAGCTCTTCCAGCATACAGCGCCTCCGTTTATCTTGAACACATAGCCGGCCTGCGATCTAAAGTCGTCAGGGTCAGACTGGAATGATGCATCAGTATAGCCCTGCATACTGAGCTCTTCCTGTCCCCCATAGACCAAGAACAAATCCTTAGTTCTCCTTAGATACTTTAGGATGTTCTTTACAGCCACCCAGTGCTGCAGACCTGGATTGGATTGGTATCGGCTGGTTATGCTTACAGCATATGCCACGTCTGGTCTAGTACACAACATTGCATACATGATCGATCCTACTGCTGAAGCATAAGGAATTCGACTCATGTCATCCCGCTCAGCCTGTGTTGTAGGACACTGGCTCTTTGAGAGAGTAAGGCCATGTCTTACTGGAAGGTATCCTTTCTTGGATTGCTCCAAGTTAAACCTCTCCAGGACCTTATCAATGTAGGTACTCTGACTAAGGGCCAGGAGCCTCTTGGATCTTTCTCGGTAGATCCTCACGCCTAGAATATAGGCGGCCTCCCCTAAGTCTTTCATCTCAAAACACTTCCCCAACCATGTCTTCACAGCTTGAAGACTAGGGATGTCATTTCCGATGAGCAGTATGTCATCGACATACAAGACCAGAAGGCAATATGATGGATTACCTAATGTGGCTTGGGCGCAAGTCCTAATCCAATTAGGACTCTAATTATGTTAATAATCAGCCCACAATTGTCAAACACAATCCAATCAATTATCTTGTGTGATTTAATCAAATCCAATTTGATTTAATCACCTAGGAGATACCAAACAAGGCATAGGCGCCAATTCTAGTCCAACTAGAATCCCATATGCGCGTATCCCATTAATTCATCCCCATTATACCCTTCAAGCCTCATAGCCCTTCAATACAACTTATTAGCAAGCCCAACTAAGCAATGGGCCAAGCCCAAAGTCCATTATGCATGTTAACCAAGCTATTGGATCCAATCCAATTTAACCCATGGCTAAATGAGGCTAACCATGGTTAATTTGATCAATATGCCAAAAACGGAAGTTGGCCCCAATAAGTTTCTTCCATCTCATCAGGCCCATTGGCGCTGATGAAATGTCCCAAATAGATCAGAGTTATCCAATAACTCGATCTAAAGGCTACCCGATCAATATGAAAACTCGAGTATCAAGGTGTGCGACCCTGTAGGTTCCTCTAACGCTGGCAGTGGTGACCAAAGGTCATCACAAGCAGTGAGTGGCACCTAGCAGTGCATCGCTGCTACCCAGGTTATTGGAATGGATATCGACATCGACATCCCCATCATCGTAACTAGGTACAGATGCATTACAGTCTCTTTGCCGAACTGATATCCGATTGGACAAGTGTGTCACCACTTGTTTTCATCCAATCACATGGCTATGACTAGAACAGGTTCTTACCTGGGTATGGCCATACACTCTCAGTCATAGAACCATAAGGGAGCTCCATGGATATCATACTTCCCAAAGGAAGGGGCAAATCCTATGTCTGTCCATTGACCTTCTCATATGGGTCGTGACATGCTCAATGACAACCGTTATGACCTCCCAACTATGGCAAGGTGTTAGGTTGTATCAAAGCAAGTCCCTAACCATATAGAATGGTCAATGACCTCAAGTCAAGGGATCAATGCATCTCCTGTCACTTGTGAGGATAACTTATGACACCAAGTCATAGCCTCACAGCGGGTCTATCCAGTATATCCTCCAATGATATACCCATGTGTCTGCGTTAGCACCACGTGCCTAACCAGCCCACATACCAGTCTCACAAGTACCAGAGTTGTCCCATATCCACTCAGGTACATCGACTGGGGACTATAGTTCGAGCACAGATCCAATCTGTCTCCAGGGACATTATCATGTAAGTACACAATCGCAGGTGTAGACAAACAATGATAATGACAATGCCAGAAAGATATATATTAATATCAGAGTCAAGTAGTACAAAGATGGACCAAAACTAGGTCCTAGGGCATATACACCAACAATCTCCCACTTGCACTAAGACCTAGAGGTTGAGTAACCTCAACCCCATATCTCTAGTACGACCATCATGCTTCTGCTGCGCCAAAGCCTTGGTCAGTGGGTCTGCTAGATTGCTCTCTGTGTCAACTCTGCTAATCTTGACATCACCTCGATCAATGATCTCTTTGATCAGGCGAAATCTCTTGAGTATGCGTTTGGACCTTTGATGAGACCGTGGTTCCTTATTATTATGTGCAATTCTCATTGTTGTCATAGTAGAGCTCAATGGGATCCATTGCACTTGGAACCACCTGAAGTTCAGAAAAGAACTTCCTGATCCAAACGGCTTCATTTGCTGCCTCAGAAGCAACCACATACTCAGCTTCGGTTGTAGAATTAGCTATGGTGGATTGCTTGAAGCTCTTCCAGCATACAGCACCTCCAACCATCTTAAACTAATAGCTGGTCTGCGATCTGAAGTCGTCAGGATCAGACTGGAACGACTCATCAATGAAGCCCTGCACACTGAGTTCTTCCTGT
The DNA here is from genome assembly GCA_027563935.2 of Costus lasius. Classification (NCBI taxonomy): domain Eukaryota; kingdom Viridiplantae; phylum Streptophyta; class Magnoliopsida; order Zingiberales; family Costaceae; genus Costus; species Costus lasius. Next base: position 44,801,246 of record CM050453.2, on the reverse strand, counting down.
CCCCCGTAGACTTTATAGAATAAATCCTTAGTCCCTTTCAGGATACTCAAGGATATTCTTTACAGCCACCCAGTGCTGTAAACTAGGATTGGATTGGTATCGGCTGGTTATGCTCACAGCATAAGCCACAACTGGTCTAGTACACAACATTGCATACATGATCGATCCCACCGCCGAAGCATAGGGCACTCGACTCATGTCATCTCTCTCAGGCTCTGTGTTGGTACACTAGTTCTTTGAGAGAGTAAGGCCATGTCTCACTGGAAGGTATCCCTTCTTGGATTGCTCCAAGTTGAACCTCTCCAGGACCTTGTCAATGTGGGTACTCTGACTAAGGGCCAAGAGCCTCTTGGATCTATCCCGGTAGATCCTCACGCCTAGAATATAGGCGGCCTCCCCTAAGTCCTTCATCTCGAAACACTCCCCTAACCATGTCTTCACAGCTTGAAGACTAGGGATGTCATTTCGGATGAGCAGTATGTCATCGACATACATGAGCAGAAAAGTCACCAAGCTCCCACTGAATTTTCTGTATACACAGGCGTCATCTTCGCTTTTGATAAAGCTATAATCTCTCACAGCTTCATCAAACTGAAGATTCTAACTTCGAGATGCTTGCTTTAATCCGTAAATAGATTTCTTTAGCCTGCAGACTTTACTAGTATCTGCAGGATGGATGAAGTCATTAGGTTGTGTCATATACACATCCTTAGTTAGCTTCCTGTTAAGGAACGCTGTCTTCACATCCATCTGCCATATCTCATGACATGCAGCTATAGCAAGCAGAATCCGAATGGATTTGATCATGGCAACTGGCGAGAAGGTTTCATCATAGTCCACCCCGTGGACTTGTTTAAATCCTTTAGCCACTAGTCTACCCTTATAGGTAACTATTTTGCCATCCATGTCTATCTTCCTCTTGAAGACCCATTTACACCCTATGGGTTTTACCCCATCAGGCAGCTCAACCAAATCCCAGACTTGGTTAGCCGACATGGAATCCATCTCGGATCGCATGGCCTCAAGCCATCTCTTGGAGTCCGGTCCACTGACCACCTCATCATAAGTCCTGGGTTCATCCTCCATGATGAAGATCCCGTCGTGTTGGGTCGGCAGCGACCCATACCTCTCAGGTGTACGACGAAACCTCCCAGACCTACATGGGGCCTGTGTCTGAGCCTCAGGCTGCCTAGCAACCGGTGCAGGTGGCTCAGGTTCCCATCTCTATGTCTTGTGGTTGCACTTGGACCTTGTCCAAGTCAAACTTCCTCCCACTAACTTCTTTCATGAGAAATTCTTTCTCTAGAAAGACCGCACCCCGAGCAACAAAAACTTTGTTCTCGGTGGGAATATAGAAGTAGTAACCCTTAGTCTCCTTAGGGTACCCCACAAACATACACTTATCAGATCTAGGTTCTAGCTTGCTAGAATCCTGACGTTTGACATAAGCCTCACATCCCTAGATCCTGATAAAAGTGAGATTAGGGCGTCTCCCATTCCATACCTCGTATGAAATCTTTGAGACACTCTTAGATGGAACATTATTCAGTATTAGAGAAGCTTTTTCAAGTGCATGTCCCCAGAATGAGGGAGGTAGAGTTGCATGACTCATCATAGACCGAACTATGTCCAACAAGGTTTGATTTCTCCTTTCAGATACACCATTCTACCGAGGTGCTCTAGGAGGAGTGAGTTGGGATAGGATCCCACACTTACTCAGATAGTCAAAGAATACACTGCTCAGGTGCTCTCCATCACGATCTGATCGAAGATTCTTAAAGGATCTACCAAGCTGGTTCACTACTTCATGTCTCATCATGTAGACATAACCATATCTACTGAAGTCATCAGTAAATGTGATGAAGTAGTTATACCCTCCTTTGGCTTGTTTATTGAATAGCCCACACACATCACTATGTATGAGATCCAACAAACCTCCTGCCCTCTCACCAATCTTGGTGAAGGGCGTCTTTGTCATTTTCCCTAATAAACAAGTCTCACATGTATCAAGTTCCTCCAAGGAACTCGAATCTAGCAACCCATTTGCATGGAGTTGTCGAATGCGATTCTTGTTTATATGGGCTAATCGACAATGCCGTAGGAAAGCACCAACTGAACCACTCAGTTTGGTCCTTTTAATATTTATGTTACAAATAGAGCTAACCATGTCCAAGACATGCGGACTATTGCACAAAGTACCCTTCCCATAAAACATGTTTGCAAAAGAAAAAGAACATAAGTTCTCTTTTATTTCAAACCTAAATCCTTTCTTTGCCAAGCAAGGAGTGGATTCAATGTTTTGGTAAGGGAAGGTACATAATAGCAATTGTCTAGCTTTAACTGAAGTCCAGAAGGCAGGGAGAAAAACTCCTACAGCAACAGCAGCAACTTGTGCCCTGTTACCTATCCGTAGGTCAATCTCTCAAGGCCTTACCGATCTATCCTTTCTGAGCCTTTGCATATTTGTACTCCATATGCGGTATCCAATACCCATGTCATAGGAGTAGAAAGGTTGACTTCGGTAACATAAATACCTGAGCATGAAGACAAGGCCTTGCCTTTCTTCTCCTCATTCTGAAGTTGCAACATGTCCTTCAACATGTGAGGTGGCCCTCCACATGAATAGCACCTATTATTCCTGATCATATCCATCTTTAATTTTAGTTCCTTGGTCAAGCCTTTCAGCTCAACACACTGAATATCAACTTTAGCAGGATTGAGCTCAACCAATTCATCGAAGAGCTGCCTTAGATTAAAATATTTTCAGAGGCACTCTTCGATTCATATCACCCTTTAAATTCAAGTGACATGTTGGTTAGCAACCTCCAAAGTATCAACCTGATGCTTATCATAAGCATCCCTCTCAGCCGCTGAGGCCGAGCATGGAAGTGGCTCAGGAATAAGACGCTCAAGAACATAAAGCTTCCTCTCGAGCTTGAGCACTATTCTCAAGTTCATATACCAATCCAGTAAGTTGGATCCAACCAACTTATCCAGGGTAGATCGCAGTGACCAACTGCTATTGTTCATAGCCATTGTTCTACAACAACCAAGAAACAGCAGATTAGTACTACTTCGAGTCATTTAAACTGGACTTGCCTTTTAAATGACCATGGCTCCCACTATTTTTAATCGAATTGACAACCCACAAAGTCAATCGAGAAATCCAAGATTTCCTAGTGAGATGAGATCCTCATTCCACACAGGGCTTCGCGTCCCACGAGGGTGGGATGAGATGCACAAAGTGACCCATGTTTCCTAAGGTGGGCGCGCCGGCCGATTGCTCCAAGCAACTCCCCTTATTGAGACAGTCCAGGCATTTCATGTCCAGCGAGGGTACAACATGAAACCCTTACCTCTCAACGATGCCTCTAGACTTTCACCATGTGCCCAGCACATGTGAACTTCTAGTCAAGTTCATCCCTAACCGTTATGCCCAGGGCCAACGAGTTTCCTTGCGAAGGCACGCCCAGGTTAAAACTGGACTGGGGAAACCATTGCCACCACGCACTTTCTAAAGATAAGTGGGTGTGTCCCACGAGGGTGGGAAACAGTTCACAACTCCACTGATCGATAGCTTAGTGAGGGCTACGCGTTAGAAGGCTACTAGACTTGATATTTTAATTGAGGGACTTGCAAGACTCGAACGAAGTTTTATGCTTTTCTTTCATGCTCACATGCCATATCTCTATTTTCGAAAATAGCATGATGCATGGCAAACGATTTTTTCTAAGTAGGAAAAAATTAGGGTTTCTTGTTTCTATCATCCTCTCAATCTCTTTTGGATTTTTGGACTATTTTTCTTATCTGATTTAAAGATCAAAGGCGCACGTAGTTTTGTCAAGTAGGACGGGCATTGTGTCTTCGGACTGGCCAAGTCTCTTGATCTGACAAAATTGCCAGCCGAAAGGATCTCTGAAATCACCTTGAAAAATAAATCGCAATTAACCAAAAGATTTGTGAGAAGAAGAGGAGAAAAAGAGACTAGTTTTAATGAAAAAGTAAAATTTCAGATTTTATGTTTTTCATGAGCATGTAGAATTGCATGAGTAAATACCTTGATTGTGCATAATGATGTGATCATTAGTCAAGCCCCCCCTTTGCATGCCTGTGATGTATCCTCGTGAGGCCTGCGTGCCGCTTTTCTTTTTGCTTTTAAGAAGACTAGGGTTGCGCATGTACTTGGAGCTTGGCGCATGCATGGAGTTGGCGCACCTTGGATGGTGGCGCAACAAGCATCAAGGAAAAGGCGCAACCTTGCTTGATGGCACAGGTTAGGCATGGCCGAACCCTTGGGTTTGAGAGCTAGCTAACTTGGCATCTTTCATTGTGGCGCATTCTCCTTGGAGGAAGACCATGGCATTGGCCGAACCTTTGAGGTCTACCCTTAAGGTTTGAGAGCTAAGCCATGAAGGAAGGACCTTGGAGCCAACCATGAAGACAAAGATAGAGGGCGGCTAGGATAGGTCTTTCTTAGGGGCTTGAGTCCTATGTCAAGAGTTGAACCTCCTTTGGAATGGGTTGATTCAATGTCTTGAAAGGGCTTTGATCACATCATCTTTTACTGCTTTCCTTATCTGCTAAAAGCATGCCTGTGATGTTTTATCATTATGTTATCACTATAGGATTGCATGCCTGTATTGTTAGACATAAGATAAAACTGATGAGACCTTAAAAACCCTCATAAAATATCAAGTCTAGAAGCCTTCTAACGCGTAGCCCTCACTAAGCTATCGATCAGTGGAGTTGTGAACTGGTTCCCACCCTCGTGGGACACACCCACTTATCTTTAGAAAGTGTGTGGTGACAATGGTTTCCCCAGTCCAGTTTCAACCTGGGCGTGCCTTCGCAAGGAAACTCATTGGCCCTGGGCATAAACGGTTAGGAATGGACTTGACTAGAAATTCACATGTACTGGGCACATAGTGAAAGTCTAGAGGCATCGTTGAGAGGTTAGGGTTTCATGTTATATCCAGCCCTCGCTGGACATGAAATGCCCAAGACTGTCTCAACAAGGGGAGTTGCTTGGAGCAACCGGCCGGCGCGCCCACCTTAGGAAACATGAGTTACTTTGTGCATCTCATCCCACCCTCGTGGGACGCGAAGCCTCATGTGAAATAAGGATCCCATCTCACTAGGAAGTCTTAAACTTCCCGATTGACTTTGTGGGTTGTCAATTCGAATTTAAAATAGTGGGAGCAGTAATCATTTAAAACAAGTCCAGTTTAAATGATTCAAAGTAGTACTAATCTGCTGTTTCTTGGTTATTGTAGAACAATGAACAATGGCAGATGGTCACTGCGATCTACCCTGGAAAGGGATAAGTTGGTTGGGTCCAACTTAAAGGATTGGTATATGAACTTGAGAATTGTGCTCAAGCTCGAGAGGAAGCTATATGTCCTTGAGAAGCCAATTCCTGAGCCACTTCCATGCTTGGCCTCAGCAGCTGAGAAGGATGCTTATGATAAGCATCAAGCTGATACTTTGGAGATTGCACAATTGATGCTAACCAATATATCGCCCGAGCTAAGAGGGCAATATGAATCTAAGAGTGCCTCTGAAATTATTTCTAGTCTAAGGCAGCTCTTTGATGCATTGGTTGAGCTCAACCCTCCTAAAGTAGACATTCAATGTGTTAAGCCCAAAGGCTTAACTAAAACATTGAAAATAAAGATGGAAAGAGTCAGGAATAATAAGTGCTACTCATGTGGAGGACCACCTCACATAATAAAGGACATAGTACGAGTTCAGAATGAGAAGAAGAGAGGCAAGGCTTCGTCTTCATGCTCAGGTATCTATGTTACAGAAGTCAATCTTTCTACTTCTATGTCATGGGTATTGGATACCGCATGTGGAGCTCATATTTGTACAAATATGCAGGGGCTCAAGAAAAGTAGATCGGTGCGACCTGGAGAAATTAACCTACGCGTTGGAAATGGGGCACAGGTTGCTGCCGTTGCTGTAGGCGTCTTGACTCTCTCCTTACCGTCTGGACTTCTATTAGAACTAGATAATTGCTTTTGTGTACCTTCACTTACTAAGAACATTGTATCCATTCCTTGCTTAGCAAAGAAGGGATTTAAGTTTGAAATAAATAAGAACTCATGTTCTTTTTCATTTGCAAATATGTTCTATGGGAAGGGTACTTTGTGCAATGGTCTGTATATCTTGGATATGGAAAGTTCTATCTGTAACATAAGTAATAAAAGGACCAAACTGAGTGGTTCAGTTGGTGCTTTCCTATGGCACTGTCGATTATCCCATATAAACAAAAATCGCATCCAACAACTCCATACAAATGGATTGTTAGATTCAAGTTCCTTGGAGGAATTTGATACCTGTGAACCTTGTTTATTAGGGAAAATGACAAAGGCACCCTTCACCAAGATTGGTGAGAGGGCAGGAGGTTTATTGGATCTCATACATACTGATGTGTGTGGGCCTTTCAATAAACAAGCCAGAGGAGGGTACAACTACTTCATTACCTTCACTGATGACTTCAGTAGGTATGGATATGTCTACCTAATGAGACATAAATCTGAGTCCTTTGAGAAATTCAAGGAGTTCAAGAATGAAGTAGAGAACCAGCTTGGAAGATCCGTTAAAGCTCTTCGATCAGATCGAGGTGGAGAATACCTGAGTGGAGAGTTCTTTGACTATCTGAGAGAGTCTGGGATCATATCCCAACTCACTCCTCCTGGAACACCTCAATGGAATGGTATGTCTGAAAGGAGAAATCGAACTTTATTGGATATGGTTCGATCTATGATGAGTCATGCAACTCTACCTCCCTCATTCTGGGGGCATGCACTTGAGACAGCTTCTCTGATATTGAATAATGTTCCATCTAAGAGTGTCTCCAAAATACCGTACGAGGTATGGAGTGGGAGACGCCCTAATCTCACGTTTATCAGGATCTGGGGATGTGAGGCTTATGTCAAACGTCAGGATTCTAGAGAAAGAATTTCTTATGAAAGAAGTAAGTGGGAGGGAGTTTGACTTGGATGAGGTCCAAGTGCAACCACAAGACAAAGAGATGGAATCTGAGCCATCTGCACCGGTTGTTATACAACCTGAGGCTCAGACACAGGTCCCACGTAGGTCTGGGAGGATTCGTCGTGCACCTGAGAGGTACGGGTCGCTGCCGACTCAACACGATGGAATTTTCATCATTGAGGATGAACCCAGAACCTATGATGAGGCGGTCAGTGGACCGGACTCCGAGAGATGGCTTGACGCCATGCGATCCGAGATGGATTCCATGTCGGCTAACCAAGTCTGGGATTTGGTTGAGCTGCCTGATGGGGTAAAACCCATAGGGTGTAAATGGGTCTTCAAGAAGAAGACAGACATGGATGGCAATATAGTTACCTATAAGGGTAGACTAGTGGCTAAAGGTTTTAAACAAGTCCACGGGGTGGACTATGATGAAACCTTCTCGCCAGTTGCCATGATCAAGTCCATTCGGATTCTGCTTGCTATAGCTGCATATCATAACTATGAGATATGGCAGATGGATGTGAAGACAGCGTTCCTTAACGGGAAGCTGACTGAGGATGTGTACATGACACAACCTGATGGCTTCATCCATCCTGCAGAGGCTAGTAAGGTCTGCAGGCTAAAGAGATCCATTTATGGATTAAAGCAAGCATCTCGAAGTTGGAATCTTCGATTTGATGAAGCTGTGAGAGATTATGGCTTTATCAAAAGCGAAGATGACGCCTGTGTATATAGAAAATTCAGTGGGAGCTTGGTGATTTTTCTGGTCTTGTATGTCGATGACATACTGCTCATCGGAAACGACATCCCTAGTCTTCAAGCTGTGAAGACATGGTTGGGGAAGTATTTTGAGATGAAAGACTTAGGGGAGGCCTCCTATATTCTAGGCGTGAGGATCTACCGAGAAAGATCCAAGAGGCTCCTGGCCCTTAGTCAGAGTACCTACATTGATAAGGTCCTGGAGAGGTTTAACTTGGAGCAATCCAAGAAAGGATACCTTTGTTGGGGTATGCCCTTAAGGCTAATGTTTGAGGCCTATGGGAATGTAACAAGTATCATGTAATAAACTCTATGTGTTTATAAAGGCATGGTTGTTATTCAGTTAGCTACATTGTCTGCTGCAATATATGTTCTTCTGAATAATGTCTCAAAGCTGTTCAGCTGGGCTGACATGCTATTATGTCCTTAGTCGATATATCTTGGTAAACATGAGACAGCCTCGATATGGTTAAGACTAATATGTGTTCTAATCTTATAGGATGCTTCGAGCATGGAATAAGATGTAGACTCATGGGTACATGGGATGTACTGGACAGACCCTACTAGGATGTTCAATTGTTTGTCACAATGTGAATATTCCTTGATTAAGACAAGTGGCACATTTCCTCTGACTTGAGATCACTTGTGTTTTCTAAATGATGATTGTCATTGTTTTGAGGTAGTTCAATATCATTTGAAAAATAATGATTATAGACTATCTTGGATGGTGAGCTTGAATCAGGTTAGAGCACTAGTGATAGACATAGGATTGCCGTCTCCTTGTTTAAGGAGTGTGATGTTCTAAAGGGGCCCCCTGGATGAGATGATTGAGAGAGTGTATGGCCATACCCAGGTGACAGTGCTCATCTGTTCTAATCATGCTCATCATATTGGAGTTACGAGCTTGACAGGCTTGTCCAATAAGAACATCCAGTGGCAAAGGAAACATGTATGCTTTGTGAATTGATTCACACTTGTGCTGTTTTTGGGTGAAGTCTTGGAAGACTCTTTCCTTGATATCGGGAGACAGTGATGTGTTGCTAGATACCCCTCACTGGTTGTGATAATGTAAATTATCGTTACCGATGTTTTAAGGAAACCCTCAGGGTCGCACAATTGATGATATGGCTTACTTAAGTCAGATCGTGTGGACTGAATTGTTTCGGGTTCAGTTTAAAGGGATTTAATCTCTGATTGTGAGTGAGATCTGGTCTGATCATGTTTGATTGATTAGGGCTTGAGATCGGTAAGCTTCGATCGAGAGAAGAGATGCTAGATCGGTCAGATCAGGAGCATCATAGAGATCAACGGCTAGATCTGGAACCTTAGGGTTTTAATATGATCTAGGCCATGTCGTTTGGTTTATTTGGTAATTGAACCAAAATTAAATTAAACCAAAATGGTTCAAGCATTGGCGACAAGTTCACTTGGCGTGAACATGTTGGGCGGTTTGTGGTGCTATTTTTAGCAACCATGATCTCCACTTGGAGAGACTCACGTTCGAAAGAGAGTGCTCTCTCTATTCTCGCCACTTGAACGCATTCCTCTTGGGTTTTTTCCGTGGGTGACGACGCCTTGGATTTGGAGGAGAAATCGGCAAAGAAAAGATCTCTTCATCCCTTTCTCATTTTCGATCAAAGACTTCTTTGGATCTTGCTAGCACAAGGATCGCAAAGAGGAGTAGGCGACATCAACTGTGTGCGTCACCTCTGGAGAAGATCTGCTTTGATCTTTGCTTCCTAGGCGCCATTCGAAATGGCTATGGTATGAGTTTTATCTCTTACATGCAATCGTTTCCATTTGGTTGATCATATCACATGAACCGATTCTTGAAACCCTAATCCGCTGCCCAAAAATTTTATGCGCCACTGCCTAGGGTTTTCGCTCCCCCTAGAAGGGGACCCCCCTTTAGTTTAAGGGGTACTTTCAATTGGTATCAGAGCCTGATGTTTCATGCTTGTTTATGATTGCCATGATATGTCATATGATCCATGTATGCGCATTATAATAGATCTATAGGTTACATGCGATTATCTAAGTTGGCGAAAATTCATGATTTGGATAGATGTTATTTTCTCCATTGCGCATGTTGTTGTTGGCGCATGTTTTTGTAAGTTTTTCTAAAACCTTGATCACATGCGCGTTTCACCTTAGATCTAATGCTCCTACATTAAACCCTTAGATGGGTTATTAGGGTTGAAGTCACCCCCTAGGTTAGATCCAAACATGTCTGATCAGACTATCTGACAGCCTGAATGGGTCGACCAGTTAGCACCTTGGCGCATGCCTGTGGTGGCTATAGGTCGACTGCAGACAGGTGTGTAGCGATGTCTGATTGAGACAACTGATGAACGCACCTGAGTTAGGCCCGGGGTCACGCCCGCTTGCCAGACCTCAGTGTGGTCGTTCAGCCTTGGTGCATGCATGGTTGACCTTTTGGTCGACTCAAGTCAGTTAGGACTTGGTGCATGCTAGGGCAGTGGATCTGACTAGGTTGGATGAGTGGATCCCTAGTAATGGACCATTGTAAGGTTGTGGGGCAAATAAGGAAAAATTAAAAAAAAAAAAAAATCGATCCCAAGGGTTTTTTTAAAAATTTATTTTTCCTGACTGGATCACATGATGGTTGTTGCATCTGCTTGTTTATTTAGTCTTATGTGGGCTGCCCGTTTTTAATGTGTGCTGTGCTGGGGCCTGCGTGCCTGGATTATATGTTGTAAATTAATTTTCTTTATGTGATCTGCGTATCACAATTTTAATTAATTTATAATGTGAAAGTGACCTGCGTGTCACTCTTGTCTAGATAGTTAAATTTGTAATTTAATTAGACAAGAGCACAATGCACACTTGGCAGAAGCGCATGCAGCAGTGGCTGGACCAGGTGGGAGGTCTAGGGTTCGACCCTAGGACCAGGCGCAAATTCCTGGTGGGCGCACCAGAGCTGCAGTTGGCGCTTGGGCCCAGGTTTGGGCCAGATGAGCAGCTAAAGACCCATAAAGAGCAAGTGTAGACTTAAGTTAGGTTAAGGTCTCACTAGGGCTATGGGCTTTTACCACAAAAGACACATGCTTTCTTTTATTGCTATATATTAGAATTGCATGAGTAAATTTATCTTCTGCTATCACCATAGGAATTGCATGATAGGCAAGAAGATAAAAGACCGTTAAAATCCAACGATTAAATATCAAGCTCGTAAGCCTTCTGACGCGAAACCTCACTGTTCTGATTATCGTTGGAGCCGTGTTGTACCCACTCAGTGGGCACGTCCATCTATCTTCAGACGGTGCGGGATTACACCTGTGTGTTACAGAGCAGGGATTTATCCCTTCTCGTTGCTCAGCATAGCACATGGTGGTCCAGGGAGTAAGTCGGGTCAGCTTGACCGTGTAGGCTACATATGTGGCGCATATGGTAGCACATGGAGGCAGCCATCTGTGGGGTCAGAGATTGTGTTGTACCAACTCAGTTGGCACAGTCTGCTGGACTGCCCAGATGAAGGGGAATCGCACGGGTTGGCGATCGGCAGGGACTGCCTACCAGAAACTAGTGCTTGTACTCTCTGTGCATCTTATCTCGCCTGAGCGGGACGCGGAGACAAAGTATGAAATCTGGATCCCATCTCACTAAAAGAGTTCTACTCTTTCGGGCTGTTTTGCTGGATTTTTCACACCTGATAAAATAGTGAGAAAAAGAATCTTTCTTAAGTCCTGATTGATTCTTATACATTGATACTGACCTTGCTGTTCTTGCATTGTTGTAGATACCTGCAGCAACGAACACCATGAACTTCAATGTGCGATCCCTACTGGAAAGAGAGAAGTTTGCTGGGCCGAACTTCTCTGACTGGTTTGGACACCTTAAGATCGTTCTTAAGGCAGAGAGGAAACTGTATGTCCTCGAGACGGCGATACCGCCGCAGCCCGCTCCGAACGCCGCAAGGGCGGTTCGGGAAGCCTATGAAAAGCACGTCAATGATAGCATTGATGTCGCTTGCCTGATGTTAGCGTCTATGACGCCACCGCTGCAGCGTCAGCATGAGGACATGTCGGCTAGAGACATGATTACAAACCTCAAGATGTTGTATGCTGCACAGGCGAGGACTGAACGCTATAATTTGACGAAGCTCTTCTTTCAGAGCAAACTGGCTGAAGGGAGCCCAGTGGGAGCTCACGTGCTCAAGATGATTGGGCACAAGGAGGCTCTAGAGAAACTGGGGCATACCATCAACCAGGAGCTTGCTGTGGACATTATTCTGCAGTCTCTCCCGCCATCATTCGACGCGTTCATTATTAATTTTAATATGAACAAAATCGATTGTACTCCGGCAGAGCTGCTGAATATGCTCTTGACCACTGAGGAAACTCTGAAGGGTAAGCCTTCAACCTCTGTCTTGGTGGTTCCTTCCAGGAACAAGAAGAAGGGGAAGAAGGGCAAGGCCCCGGTCAAGAATTACAGCAAGGCTCTGAAGCAGAAGGTGAAGCGGTCTAAGGAATACAGGTGTTTCCACTGTGGCCAGCTGGGTCACTGGAAAAAGGACTGTAAAGCGCTCCAAGGAGATAAGAGGGGAAGCTTTGCTTCTGGCTCAGGTATATTCGTGACTGAGGTCATGTATTCTTCTTCTGTATCATGGGTGTTGGACACTGCATGTGGAGTTCACATTTGTTCAAATGTGCAGGAACTCAAGAGAAGAAGGCAGGTGGGACAGCATGAGGTGGACCTACGCGTTGGAAACGGGGCACGGGTTGCTGCTGTTGCTGTAGGAGACTACTTCATTACTTTACCATCTGGAATTGTATTGGAACTAAACAGTTGTTATTTTGTTCCCAGTATAACTAAAAATATTATCTCCATTCCTGCTCTTGTCAGGAAGGGGTTTTCCTTTGAATGCAATATTTCAAAGTGTGTTTTGTCATATGATAATATTGTTTATGCAACTGGTTCAATTAATAATGGGTTATTCATGTTGGACATGGAAAGTTCTATACAGAATGTTGATATTAAGAAAGCCAAGTATGCTGATGACAGCACCTTGCTATGGCATAGTCGTTTAGGCCATATTAACGAGAAACGCATTAAGCGGTTGCATGATCATGGACTGCTGGGATCATTCTCCTATAAGGAGATTGATACATGCAAAGCTTGTTTGATGGGTAAAATGACGAAGTCACCTTTTCTTAATAAAGGTCAAAGGGCTTCAGGTTTACTTGACCTCATACACAGTGATGTGTGTGGGCCATTTAGTAAACATGCCAGAGGTGGCTATCAGTACTTCATTACATTTACTGATGATTTCAGTAGATATGGGTATGTCTATCTGATGAGACATAAGAGTGAATCTTTTGACAAGTTCAAAGAGTTCAAGAATGAAGTACAAAATCAGCTAGGCCGTAATATCAAGGCACTTCGCTCAGATCGAGGTGGTGAATACCTAAGTCATGCATTTACTGACTATCTAAAGGAGTGTGGGATTATCTCACAGCTCACTCCACCAGGAACACCGCAATGGAATGGTGTGTCCGAGAGGAGAAATAGAACGTTACTTGATATGGTTCGTTCTATGATGAGTCAGGCTACTCTTCCATACTCCTTTTGGGGTTTTGCGCTGGAAACAGCTGCAAAGGTACTAAACCGAGTGCCATCCAAGGCAGTTTCAAAGACGCCATATGAGTTATGGTATGGGAAACAGCCGAGCTTGACATTTATCAGGATCTGGGGTTGCGAGGCTTATGTTAAAAAGCTCGCCTCTGGGAAACTAGAGAGCAGATCTGACAAATGTATCTTTGTCGGTTACCCTAAGGAAACTAAGGGTTATTATTTCTTCGATCCCAATGAGAACAAGGTTTTTGTTGCTCGGACGGCCATATTTCTTGAGAAGGAGTTTCTTCTGCAAGAGGCCAGTGGGAGAGAAATAAAGCTGGATGAGAATCCAGAAGAAGGACAAAGTGATCAAGCACAGTTGGATGAGTCTGAGCCGGTAGAACAGGTTATTGAACAACCTGAGGCTCAGACATCACGGGAACCGCGAAGATCGGGTAGGATTCGTCGACAGCCTGAGCGCTATGACGGAGTCTACATCATTGACAATGATGAACCCCTTACTTATGCGGATGCGGTCAGTGGACCAGAGTCAGCGAGATGGCTTGAGGCTATGCGCGCCGAGATGGACTCCATGTCAGATAACCAAGTCTGGGATTTGGTTGATCCGCCTCCGGGAGTTATCCCTATAGGCTGTAAATGGATCTTCAAGAAGAAGATTGACATGGATGGTAACGTAGTTACCTATAAAGGCAGGCTAGTTGCGAAAGGTTTCAAACAAATCTACGGGATAGATTATGATGAAACTTTCTCACCTGTAGCCATGTTTAAGTCTATTCGGATTCTTTTCGCGATAGCTGCATATTATGATTATGAGATTTGGCAGATGGATGTGAAAACAGCTTTCCTTAATGGAAATCTGGATGAGGATGTGTATATGACACAACCAGAAGGTTTCACTAATCCAGCAGATCGTCATAAAATATGCAAGTTAAAGAAGTCTATTTATGGACTTAAACAAGCATCAAGAAGCTGGAATATTCGTTTTGATGAATCAGTTACTGAATTTGGTTTCATCAAGAACGAGGATGACCCGTGTGTATATAAGAGGTTTAGTGGGAGCGTGATTACTTTCCTAGTCCTCTACGTCGATGATATCTTGATCATTGGAAACGACATTCCTGAAATGCATGCTGTTAAGGCATGGCTGAGGAAATGTTTCCAGATGAAAGATCTAGGAGAAGCAGCCTATGTGTTAGGTGTGAAGATCTACAGGGATAGATCTAAGAGGCTTCTCGGGCTGTGCCAGGGTACTTACATCGATAAGGTCCTGGAGAGATTTCACTTAGAGAATTCTAAGCGAGGATATCTTCCAGTCAGACATGGTCTGAATCTTTCTAAGAGTCAGTGTCCACAAACACAGACTGAGAAAGATGAAATGAACAATACGCCTTATGCTTCGGCTATTGGTTCTATAATGTATGCGATGTTGTGTACTCGCCCAGACGTTGCTTACGGGTTAAGCGTAACCAGTCGTTACCAGAGTAATCCAGGTATGGCGCACTGGATTGCAGTCAAGAACATTTTAAAATATCTGCGGAGGACCAAAGATATGTTCTTGATATATGGTGGTCAGGAAGAACTCAGTATTGAAGGATATACTGACGCTTCGTTCCAGTCTGACCAGGATGATTTCCGATCGCAATCAGGCTATGTTTTTAGCTTGAATGGAGGTGCAGTGGTGTGGAAAAGTTTCAAACAGTCAACTGTTGCTGATTCCACAACAGAAGCCGAGTATGTTGCAGCCTCGGAAGCATCCAAGGAGGCAGTGTGGATTCGTAAGTTCGTGAGAGAACTTGGTGTCGTTCCTTCGTGTGCAGATCCTTTGGTTATCTTCTGTGATAACACTGGAGCAATCGCACAGGCAAAGGAACCACGGTCGCACCAGAAGTCCAAGCACATACAGAGACGGTTTCATTTGATCAGGGAGATCATAGATCGTGGCGAGATCAAAGTATGCAAGGTTCATACAGATGACAATCTGGCAGACCCGCTTACCAAGCCTCTGGCGCAGCAGAAGCATGAGAAGCACTGTAATAATATGGGTTTGAGATTTCTCAACCATTAGATTAAGTGCAAGTGGGAGATTGTTGGGGTATGCCCTTAAGGCTAATGTTTGAGGCCTATGGGAATGTAACAAGTATCATGTAATAAACTCTATGTGTTTATAAAGGCATGGTTGTTATTCAGTTAGCTACATTGTCTGCTGCAATATATGTTCTTCTGAATAATGTCTCAAAGCTGTTCAGCTGGGCTGACATGCTATTATGTCCTTAGTCGATATATCTTGGTAAACATGAGACAGCCTCGATATGGTTAAGACTAATATGTGTTCTAATCTTATAGGATGCTTCGAGCATGGAATAAGATGTAGACTCATGGGTACATGGGATGTACTGGACAGACCCTACTAGGATGTTCAATTGTTTGTCACAATGTGAATATTCCTTGATTAAGACAAGTGGCACATTTCCTCTGACTTGAGATCACTTGTGTTTTCTAAATGATGATTGTCATTGTTTTGAGGTAGTTCAATATCATTTGAAAAATAATGATTATAGACTATCTTGGATGGTGAGCTTGAATCAGGTTAGAGCACTAGTGATAGACATAGGATTGCCGTCTCCTTGTTTAAGGAGTGTGATGTTCTAAAGGGGCCCCCTGGATGAGATGATTGAGAGAGTGTATGGCCATACCCAGGTGACAGTGCTCATCTGTTCTAATCATGCTCATCATATTGGAGTTACGAGCTTGACAGGCTTGTCCAATAAGAACATCCAGTGGCAAAGGAAACATGTATGCTTTGTGAATTGATTCACACTTGTGCTGTTTTTGGGTGAAGTCTTGGAAGACTCTTTCCTTGATATCGGGAGACAGTGATGTGTTGCTAGATACCCCTCACTGGTTGTGATAATGTAAATTATCGTTACCGATGTTTTAAGGAAACCCTCAGGGTCGCACAATTGATGATATGGCTTACTTAAGTCAGATCGTGTGGACTGAATTGTTTCGGGTTCAGTTTAAAGGGATTTAATCTCTGATTGTGAGTGAGATCTGGTCTGATCATGTTTGATTGATTGGGGCTTGAGATCGGTAAGCTTCGATCGAGAGAAGAGATGCTAGATCGGTCAGATCAGGAGCATCATAGAGATCAACGGCTAGATCTGGAACCTTAGGGTTTTAATATGATCTAGGCCATGTCGTTTGGTTTATTTGGTAATTGAACCAAAATTAAATTAAACCAAAATGGTTCAAGCATTGGCGACAAGTTCACTTGGCGTGAACATGTTGGGCGGTTTGTGGTGCTATTTTTAGCAACCATGATCTCCACTTGGAGTGACTCACGTTCGAAAGAGAGTGCTCTCTCTATTCTCGCCACTTGAACGCATTCCTCTTGGGTTTTTTCCGTGGGTGACGACGCCTTGGATTTGGAGGAGAAATCGGCAAAGAAAAGATCTCTTCATCCCTTTCTCATTTTCGATCAAAGACTTCTTTGGATCTTGCTAGCACAAGGATCGCAAAGAGGAGTAGGCGACATCAACTGTGTGCGTCACCTCTGGAGAAGATCTGCTTTGATCTTTGCTTCCTAGGCGCCATTCGAAATGGCTATGGTATGAGTTTTATCTCTTACATGCAATCGTTTCCATTTGGTTGATCATATCACATGAACCGATTCTTGAAACCCTAATCCGCTGCCCAAAAATTTTATGCGCCACTGCCTAGGGTTTTCGCTCCCCCTAGAAGGGGACCCCCCTTTAGTTTAAGGGGTACTTTCAACCTTCCAGTAAGACATGGTCTTACTTTCTCAAAGAGCCAGTGTCCTATAACACAGGCTGAGCGGGATGACATGAGTCGAATTCCTTATGCTTCAGCAGTAGGATCGATCATGTATGCAATGTTGTGTACTAGACCAGACGTGGCATATGCTGTAAGCATAACTAGCCGATACCAATCCAATCCAGGTCTGCAGCACTGGGTGGCTGTAAAGAACATCCTAAAGTATCTGAGGAGAACTAAGGATTTGTTCTTGGTCTATGGGGGACAGGAAGAGCTCAGTGTGCAAGGCTATACTGATGCATCATTCCAGTCTGACCCTGACGACTTTAGATCGCAGGCCGGCTATGTGTTCAAGATAAATGGAGGCGCTGTATGCTGGAAGAGCTTCAAGCAATCCACCATAGCAGATTCTACAACCGAAGCAGAGTATGTGGCCGCTTCTGAGGCAGCCAAGGAAGCCGTTTGGATAAGGAAGTTCATATCTGATCTTCAGGTGGTTCCTAGTGCAGTGGATCCCATTGAACTCTATTGTGACAACAATGGAGCAATTGCACAAGCCAAGGAACCACGGTCTCATCAAAGATCCAAACACATACTCAGAAGATTTCACCTGATCAGAGAGATCATTGAAAGAGGTGATGTCAAGATTAGCAGAGTTGACACAGAGAACAATCTGGCAGACCCATTGACCAAGGCTTTGGCACAGCAGAAGCATGATGGTCACGCTAGAGATATGGGGTTAAGATTTCTCAACCTCTAGGTCTTAGTGCAAGTGGGAGATTGTTGGTGTATATGCCCTAGGACCTAGTTTTGGTCCACTTATGTACTACTTGACTTTGATATTTATATATATCATTCTGGCATTGTCATTATCAATGTTGGTTTACATCTGCGCACATGTACTGACATGATAATGTCCCTGGAGATAGATTGGATCTGTGCTCAAACTATTGTCCCCAGTCGATGTACCTTAGTGGATATGGGACAGCTATGGTACTTGTGAGACTGGTATGTGAGCTGGTTAGGTACGTGGTGCTAACGCAGACACATGGGTATATCATTGGAGGATATACTGGAAAGACCTGCTGTGAGGCTATGACTTGGTGTCATAAGTTATCCTCACAAGTGATAGGAGATGCATTGATCCCTTGACTTGAGGTCATTGATCATTCTATATGGTTAGGGACTTGCTTTGATACAACCTAACACCTCGCCGTAGTTGGGAGGTCATAACGGTTGTCATTGAGCATGTCACGACCCATATGAGAAGGTCAATGGACAGACATAGGATTTTGCCCCTTCCTTAGGGAAGTATGATATCCATGGAGCTCCTCTATGGTTCTATGACTGAGAGTGTATGGCCATACCCAGGTAAGAACCTGTTTTAGTCATAGCCATGTGATTGGGTGAAAACAAGTGGTGACACACTTGTCCAATCGGATATCAGTCCGGCAAAGAGACTGTAATGCATCTGTACCTAGTTGCGATGATGGGGATGTCGATGTCGATATCCATTCCAATGACCTGGGTAGCAGCGATGCACTGCTAGGTGCCACTCACTGCTTGTGGTGACCTTTGGTCAGCACTGCCAGCGTCAGAAGAACCTACAGGGTCGCACACCTTGATACTTGAGTTCTCGTATTGATCGAGAAGCCTTATGATCAAGTTATTGGATAACTCGGATCTAATTGGGAGATTTCATCAGCACCAATGGGCCTGATGAGATGGAAGAATGTTATTGGAGCCAAACTTCATTTTTGGCAGGTTGACCCGTATTTGACCATGGTTGGTCACACTTGGATTAGGGTTGCATTGGATTGGATCCAAATGCTTAATCAACCCATAGGATGAAGTTTGGGCTAGCTCATTATCCAATGAAGCCCAATAACAAGTACTCATGAAGAGAAGAGAGGCTAAAAGGGTATAATGGGGAGAAACCCAACCCCATTGGCGCCTAAGGGGCATAATGGGGTTAGGGTGGCAAAATTGCTTCATTAAGGAAGCAATTTGCGCCTAGCCCTTCTCCCTTGATGGTATGAATGCCTTTAAGGCATGTCTTGGGCTGATATGGTACTTGGGCAATTATGGAAAGGTTGAATGAAGTTTATGGTAAAGTCTTGGAGACTTTCCTTGCATTAAACCTCCTCATCCTAGCCCTACACTTGTCATGATCCTAGCCCTTGCCCTAATCGCCTCTTGCCCTATATATGTGACCCTAGCCGCCCCCTCTTAGATGTTTTCATCCTTGGAGGCATGAACTTAAAAAGGGAGCGAGAGCAAGGAGCATTGGCGCAACCTCTTCCTCTTCCATCAAGTGGCCGCAAGCTTCTCCTTCCTTACCACTTGGCGCATCTTTCTCTCTTGGTGGCGCAAGGTGGTTGGAGCATCTCCCTAAGGCTTGGATCTTCTTCCCGAGGCTAGCACCGGGCGTGGAAGAAGAGGACTCGAGGCATCCGTGTGTGTGAGACTGCAGAGGGCGCACGCTTGGGCGCCTATCACGACATCGACCTCATCTTGCTCTGAGGTATTTTCTAACTCATCGTGTCGACCCCCTTGCATGCGATCTTCACTGGGTTTTTGGGACGGACCTATTTCGGGGACATTCTTCCGCTGTGCAATGTATGTATGTGTCTCTGAAAAATTGTAAAATGTCCCCGGGGTTTCCCAACACCTTGTAAGCTGTGAGATCCTCCACGTTAACTGTGGTGGGGATCCCCAAGTCTGGAGGCAGATCAAGCACGTATGCATTGTTGTTGATCTTGCCCACTATGGTGAAGGGTCCCAAACCCTTTGCATCCAGCTTGCGTCCGTGTCCTTGGATACGCTCCTCGCGGACTCGCAGAATCACCTGATCACCTATATTGAATAACCTTTCTCAGCGTTTCTTGTTAGCAGCTTCGCAATATGAAACAATAGAGTCTAGAATTTTGCTAAGAATCTCATGATGTAATTGTGAAATATTGAAAGCATAATCACGAGCTGATAAAGAAGGTTTTAAATTTTTGGGTAAGGCAATCAGATCAATGGGTTTCTTAGGCTGATACCCTAAGTTAGCCTGAAAAGGGGAGAGACCTGTAGTCCTATTTACAACGCTATTGTAGGAGAACTCAGCGGTGGGCAAAAGTTTGTCCCAAGTGCCGGGGTGTTCACCTACAAGGCTCCTAAGGATGTTCCCCAGTGATCGGTTGACCACCTCAGTCTGACCATCCGTTTGGGGATGATAGGCTATAGAGAACTTTAGTTTGGTGCCTAGTAAGGTCCACAAGGTCTTCCAAAAATAACTAACAAACCGGGTGTCCCTATCAGAAACTATGGTAAGGGGGGTACCATGTAGCCTAACAACCTCCTTAAAGAATAATTTGGCTATGTGAGAGGCATCAGAGGTTTTATAGCAGGGAATGAAATGGGCCATCTTAGTGAATCTATCTACTACTACAAAGATGGAGTCATGTTTGCTAGATGTTCTGGGCAGCCCTAGGATGAAATCCATGCTTAAGTCTTGCCATGGAGCTTGAGGAATGGGTAGCGGGGTGTAAAGGCCAGCACTATGCTTATGGGTCTTGGTTATCTGGCATGTCCTACAGTGGCTAACCACCTTAGCAACATCCCTGTTGAGGTTCGGCCAATAAAACCTCTCCTCAACCAAGGTTTGGGTTTTATCCCGACCATGGTGACCTGCAGACCCTCCTCCGTGTAGTTCCCAAATGAGGAATTCTCGGATTGAGGTCTTAGGGACACAAAGTATAGGTCCAAGAAATAAGAACCCATCCCTAAGGGTGTACAAAGGATGACTTAGGGTGTCAACGCTAAGTGCAGCATGTATAGAAGCAAAATTAGGACAATCAATATATGCAGTTTTCATATTTTCAAAGCTAGTAACTTGAACATGTAATTTTTGCATGAGTAAAGTAACCCTACTTAAAGCATCAGCTACTTTGTTTTCCTTTCCTGATTTGTGTTTTAAGACAAAGGTGTATTGCTGGATATACTCTACCCACTTGGCATGCCTAAAGTTCAGTTTCTTTTGAGCACTAAGGTAGGACAAAGCTTGATGGTCACTATTAAGGATAAACTCATTATGGATCAAATAATGCCTCCAATATCTAAGAGATTGAACTACAGCATAAAACTCCTTATCATAAGTTGAATACTTCTGTTTTGCCTCATTGAGTTTTTCACTGAAAAAGGCAATAGGGTGACCTTCTTGACTGAGGGTCCCTCCTATGCCAATCCCAGAGGCATTACAGTCAACCTCAAAGACTTTGCTGAAGTCAGGGAGTCTGAGGACTGGAGCTGTGGTCATTCTCACTTTGAGTTCACTAAAAGCTCGGCTAGCAGGTTTAGTCCAAGTAAAATCTCCTAGTTTCAAACAACTAGTGATAGGGGCAACAATAGTACTGAAGTTTCTAATAAACCTTCGGTAGAAGGTAGCTAAGCCATGGAAGCTCCTAACTTCAGTGAGAGTTTTGGGTTCTGGCCAATCTAGGATAACTTGGACCTTAGAGGGGTCAGCTTGAAGGCCATGCTCAGACACTATGAACCCTAGAAAGACAACACTGCTAGAGAGGAAAGAACATTTCTTCAAGTTAATATAAAGCTTCTCTTTCCTAAGTAGATCAAGGGTTCTTCTGAGATGATCTAGGTGAGCTTCCTTAGTTTTGCTAAAAATTAAGATGTCATCAAAATAAACAACTAGGAAGCGACCTATATAAGGTTTCAGGACCTATGTCATCAGCCTCATAAAAGTGGAAGGGGCGTTAGTTAAGCCAACGGGCATCACTAACCACTCATATAAACCATCTTTCGTTTTGAAAGCGGTTTTCCATTCATCTCCTTCCCTAACTCTAACTTGATGGTATCCACTCCTAAGATCAAGTTTGGTGAACCATCTAGACCCAACTAGCATGTCTAACATATCATCCAACCTAGGAATAGGGAACCTATATTTCACAGTTATCTTGTTTATGGCACGGCAGTCTATGCACATGCGCCAGCTGCCATCCTTCTTGGGGATCAAGAGGGCTGGAACGGCACATGGGCTAAGGCTTTCCCTAATGTAACCCTTGGCTAAGAGGTCATCTACTTGTCTTTTAAGTTCGGTGTGCTCAGTAGGGTTCATCGTATAATGAGGAAGGTTGGGTAAAGTGGACCCAGGGACAAGGTCTATAACATGTTGGATATCCCTAAGTGGGGGTAGGTGTTACGACCCGCTTAGTAAGCAAACTATTTATTAACTTGGTGAGCCGATTTGTAACGTGGCCCAATCTATTAAAATGCTTAAGCCCAAGTTAACAATAGCAAGCCCACTAAGCCTTATAAACCACATAATAGTTTCTCCCACTTGCAATATGGGACTATACTCGGGGTATTACAATCTCCCCCACTTAAGACTTGACGTCCTCGTCAAGCCCAAACCTTAACACATGCCCAAGAATCATCCCTTAGTCGGCAGCATGTGAGGTCAGCCCAAAGGTGGCTCCACCATCCTCGGTAGCCCTTTCCTATTGGCCTCTCACCATGCTTAGGACTAAGTTTTGCTCTGATACCATTTGTTACGACCCGCTTAGTAAGCAAACTATTTATTAACTTGGTGAGCCGATTTGCAACGTGGCTCAATCTATTAAAATGCTTAAGCCCAAGTTAACAATAGCAAGCCCACTAAGCCTTATATACCATATAATCTCTTCTCCCACTTCCAATATGGGACTAAACTCGGGGTATTACAGTAGGCCATTGGGCAAGTCTTCTGGGATAAGCTCACTATAGTCTTCCAGGATGCTTTCTACCTCAGGAGGGGTTTTGGTGTTAGTCTCAGGTGTGGCCTCTTTAATGATAAGGGTATAGAGAGGTTGGTCTTCTAAGCATTCCTTAGCAAAGGTTTGGGGTTGGATAAGTTGGATGGTTGGCTTTGGTTGTTTGGGTTCTTCTATCTTACCTTTGCTAGTGGAGGCTCTAAGTTCCTTAGGTAAGGAGGGCTTAAGCCTGATTTTCTGCCCATTGTGATTGAAGACATAAGTGTTGGTCCTACCATAGTGGACAACATCCATGTCAAAAATCCAAGGGCGTCCTAGGAGAATTTGGGCAACATCCATTGTGATGATGTCACACCATATTGCTCCTTGGTAGGCACCAAATTGGAGTGGGACAAGGCACCTATGAGAGACAGGAACGCTAGTCTGGTTGACCCAGGAAATACTATAAGGCTTAGGGTGAGGTTCTGCCTTAAGATTGAGTTTAGTGACTGCTACTTGAGAGACGGCATTCAAACTGCTTCCTCCATCAATTACTACTTTGCACATGTGACCATGGCATTTTGAGTAAGTGTGGAAGATGCTGGTTCTACGCCAGTCTTCAGTAGGGGTGGGGTTGATCAGGGTGCACCTGACTACTCCCAGAGTGTTGAGGAAAAAATCCTCTTCACTAACACAATCATTTACCTCAACATTACAGCAGTTAGGATCTTGATCTAAGGTCTCTTCAGATTCAGCTTCTGGTTCTACATGTTCCTCAGTCATAACCATTATCTTTTTAGGACAGTTCCTTATAAGGTGGCCTGGTTGTTTACAGTTGTGGCAGACAACCGAAGTTTGGATTGGTTTGGGTTTAGGGGTTGAGGAGTTGGGGTGTGAACTACTAGGAGAGGGCCTATAGGTTGACTTTGAGGTTATAGCTTCCTTCCTAATCTTAAGTTGATGTTGAACCTCAAGGGCTCTTTGGTAAGCTTCTTCTATAGTGTCTATTTGGTAAAAGGCAAGTCCTCTCTTAATTTCTGGTTTTAGACCGTTCTTGAACCTACTCAGGGTAAACATTGGGTATTCATCCATTTCACTTCTCAGTAAAAGCTCATCAAACTCTACCATGTACTCTTCTACGGTTGAGTTTCCTTGGGTAAGGCCACTAGTTTGGTCGAGAAGCTTGTGGTGAAAATTTAGAGGAACATACTTTTCTCTCAGTCTAGTGTTCATCTCTTCCCATCTTGTAATGGGGGGTTGTCTAGACCTCTGCAGGCTTCTTTCTACATTGCTCCAATAGAGTCTAGCAGAACCTTCAAGAAGGCATTTGGTAAACCTAACCTTAGAGTGCTCGGGCATCATATTCCATTCGAAGTATTGCTCGAGTTTGGTTGCCCAGTCTAAGTAATTTCTAGGATCAAGGGATCCATTAAAAGTGGGCGGGTTAAGTTTTACAGCATGTGTGTAGTCATCCCTAGGTCGAGGGTTGTGATTGTTTTGGACAGGGTGTCCTTCCCAATCAAAGTTTTGAGGATTGTTCCTAGGATTGTTCCTTGGGGTTTGTTGCCTTTGCATAGGTTCTAAAGGATCTCTAGAGTGGTGTTCATTAGGAGGGCGGCTAGGAGATCTACTCCTATGAGACTCTTCTATTTCTTGCACCTTATCGTGGAGTTGATTTATGTTGGTGTCTACATTGTCCAACCTTTGAGTTAAAGATGCAATCATCTCAGCTAAAGTTTCCAAGGTCATGGGTTGAGTGCTTTGAGCCTTAGATCGGGTTTGCATGGTTGATTTTTGAAAAAAGGATTTATAGAAAAATATATAGGGCCACTAGATAGAATATAATAGCCAAATATGAAAATCCTCTTGTCTCAAACTGTAACGGCCCTCGATACTTAACCCCGAATCGCACGCGGAAATCATACGAGGAACGTCACGAGAGAAGAAACTGAAGCCAAGATCATACTACGAACAAAGCTAGGGAATAAAAGATCTGAAATCTTATACAAAAATCCGGCAGCATGTATACGTACATACAAGGTTCGGGGAAAGTTCCCATACATGTACATGCTGTACTGATTCATAACATCAAGTAATTTCAACTTATAAATACTGAACATAAGCGAATCAGATCACAACTCCGTACTATACATATACGGAGACAAAATCGCATACCACAGAATAGACTAAACATAAAAATCTTATCAAAACGCTGAAAATGCCACAAACGAAATCTTGTAACAAAATGGGCCTAAGCCCTCACATGTAACCAAAATACATCGTTCATCATCCAACACAAACTACAACTGATACAGGCACGCAGGCCCCAGATAACAAAATCCAGACACAAGTATTCAAATACCAAAAATTGTTTACAAGATCCCTATCACAAAACCCAAGCTTCATCAAGCCACTCGGTATAATCTCAAAGGTGCATAACGCCGTATCAATCACCGTCCCTCACCTGTAGATTTTAGAGGGGGTGAGCTAACAGCTCCGCAAGTGAGAACCTTATGGAACCCCTCCATTAATACATTCAAAAATAGCATACAAGGTTTTTCAAAACATTTACCAAACGCGATTATCAAGTATCAAATCAAATACAGATAAGAATACAAACTTACAAGATAATCCACATGGCGAAATCTAATCATAATACATCAAAACCAAAATAGAAACTTACATATCATATGGCAAAACAGAACACATACGTAGATGCATATCCAAAACCAGAACGGAACGAAATGACCACAAAGGTCCGACCCTTCCCTCGTCAGGGCTCAGAGAATGCATGCATGCCAAACAGTAGGGGAGAAATCAGGAGGTGGCCCCCGTCTAGCTAAGACGTGGCACGCTGATCTCCATCTACCCACTCAGACAATGTGGTAAATCAAGAGGTGGCCCCCGCCAAGTCACGGCGTGGCACTTTGTTTCCCCACATTGGTCACACAGCAGTCAGAGAGTTCAAGTGGTGGCCCTCGCTTACCTGTAGCGTGGCACTTTGTCTCTCTTATGCTAAACTAATCACATCTGTGAAGGAAGATCAAGTGGTGGCCCCCGCCTGACCAAGGCGTGGCACTTTGCCCCACTTCACAATATCTCCAGGGTCACACATAATGGATATGACTTACACCACACACATATAGCCGAAGACTAATACCCGGATATCTAACTTATCGAACTCACCACCCGCAATTAATTACGCAGCATAAGTGTTTTAGACAGGGTAGTCCTTAAGTTTCATGCAATCAGGTTAGGAAGATACCATGCTAAGTTCTCAACAAATGTTCCCATGCAGGTATAATGTGT
Source organism: Costus lasius (assembly GCA_027563935.2). Classification (NCBI taxonomy): domain Eukaryota; kingdom Viridiplantae; phylum Streptophyta; class Magnoliopsida; order Zingiberales; family Costaceae; genus Costus; species Costus lasius. The sequence goes on along the minus strand of CM050453.2, from coordinate 44,775,075 downwards.
TAATCCTAGATTTCATGCAATTAGATTGTAACATCTCCATTCTAGGTTATCAAACAGAATTTCCACTCAAGAAGATTAATTACAAGCATTACACACATTACCATCACTTAATTCCAAGAGAACAATTACACATATAACTATGCATAGGAAATTCCTAAAATTAGGCAAAAATCATATTTAGGTACCATAAAAACTCAATTACATGCATAACAGCTTTGCCCCAAAAGTTAACTGAACATTGACCAAAATACCCCTAGGGTAAATTTCGGCCAGCATGAATTAGGGCTCCAAAAATAGTATAAAATTCATGATAATTTCCCTTATACTTCTAATTTCATGAATCCTAAGTTTTCCCCAAAAGTTAGCATGAAATTTCATCAATTTAGGGCATGGGCGCATGTCATACTCTAGGGTTTTTCATGAATACATTATACAATCAAATTGAAGATCCAAATCATGATAATTCAACCTCCTAAGGCATCTAATCAAGTAAAGAACGAAAAGCCCTATGATTAGAGCCCCTAAATCTGATTTTCGAAACTTCACATGGTGTTCACGGTTTCATGGTAAGGGAACATTTAACCTACTCGTTTTTCCCATCATCAAGCAAGGAAACATGTCAAGGAAAGCTCATAAACTCGGAATAGAAGTATCATAAGGTTTCCACTCGCCTTGGGAATGATTTGCAAGCAAACCGTGAGCAAGAAGGGTTGTTTGAAGCTTCCACACGCCGCCGCCGTCCACCACACCGGAAAGCCAAGCACCGCCGCCGGAAAACTCGCCGGAAGAGGGCGGGACGAAGAGGAAGGCGCGGCTGCAAATCGTCCACGAGAGGGAGGAAGAAACGCAAGGGCGGCTAGGGTTAGGCTAAAAATCGAAAACAACTTAAGTGATGCCAAATCACTTAAGTGAAATCTGCATTTAATCTGCATACTCACATAATACGTAGGCGCCCACATACATAACACAAAGACTGGGCTGGAACTCTGGTAGCCAAGACAACATGCACAGGAGAGGTCTCAGGTTCAAGACTCCTCCACAGCAACTTATTTTTGCCCTGCAGGAGAATAATTTTCCCCTTAGCCAAAAATCTCACCAACAAGGTTAATAAATGCCTGACTATAGATAATCAAAATGAGTCACATACCAAGGTCTAATACATCAAAATTCTCGGGTCTTACATCCTCTCCTCCTTAAAAGGCTTTAGTCCTCTAAAGCAAATCGGGAGCAGGTTCAAACAAATGTGGGTAATCCTTTCTCATATCGGTTTCCAACTCCCAAGTAGCTTCTTCCACGGACTTATTTCCCCAAATAACTTTCACTAGAGGTATCACCTTGTTTCGAAGGACTCTCTCTTTTCTATCCACAATCTTAAGTGGCCTTTCAACATAAGTCAGATTTTCCTCAATTTGCAAAGGTGTTGAATCCAAGATATGTGACGGGTCATGACAATACTTCCTAAGCACGGATACGTGAAACACACTGTGCAGATGCTCCAAGGATGGCGGTAAGGCTAATCGGTAAGCAACAGGTCCAACCCTCTCGATGATATCAAACGGACCCACATATCTAGGGCTTAATTTCCCTTTCTTTCCGAATCGCATCACACCTTTTGTAGGAGAAACCTTAACAAATACATGTTCTCCCACCATGAATTCCAGAGGTCTCCTTCTCACATCAGCGTAGCTTTTCTGCCTATCCTGTGCAGCCTTTAGCTTTTCTTGAATAATCTTTACCTTATCTGTGGCTTCCTGCACAGCATCAGACTGGAGCAAGGTCCTATCACCTACCTCCTCCCAACTCAAGGGAGTTCTGCATCTTCTTCCGTACAATGCCTCGTACGGGGCCATCTGGATACTAGAGTGGTAACTATTGTTGTAGGTAAACTCAATCAGGGCTAAGTCTCTATCCCACTCACCATGCCAATCAATGATGTAAGATCTCAGCAAGTCCTCCAATGTCTGTATGGTCCTCTCAGTCTGCCCATCGGACTGCGGGTGATATGCAGTGCTAAAACTGAGCTTGGTGCCCAAATCTTCCTGAAGCTTCTTCCAAAACCGAGATAAGAACCTGGAATCGCGGTCAGATACAATATCCACCGGAACACCATGCAATCTCACAATCTCGTCAATGTATAACCTGGCAAGCCTCTCCAAAGGATAAGTCATCTTGATAGGCAAAAAGTGGGCGGACTTAGTAAGTCTGTCCACGATAACCCAAATAGCATCGTGCCCTTTTCTGGTCCGGGGTAATCCACAGACAAAGTCCATGCTGATATTTTCCCATTTCCACAGAGGAATCTGAAGTGGTTGGAGGGATCCACCCGGTCTCTGATGCTCGGCTTTAACCGTCTGGCATGTCAAACATCTAGCCACATACTGCGCCACATCATTCTTCATCCCTTGCCACCAGAAACTTTTCTTCAGGTCCTGATACATTCTGGTACTACCAGGGTGAATAGAATACTTAGAACTGTGGCCTTCAGCTAAAATCTCCTGTCTCAACTTAGGGTCCTCAGGGACACAGACCCTTCCATGGAACCTAAGCAAACCATCTGTGGATAGGTTGAAATCCTCAATCAATCCCATCTCCAGTTTTTCTTTCCATTTCAAAATTTCAGGATCAACCAACTGTGCTTTGCTCAACTTTTGTAAAATATCAAACTCAACTCTAAGTGCAGCAACAAAACACTTATTACCACGAGGTGTCACATCCAATCGAAGTCTACTGAACTCATCAAGTAAGCGCCACTCCTGCACAAGAAGTGCAGCCATAGAGGTCACAGGCCACCTGCTCAATGCGTCCGCAACCACATTTGCCTTACCCTCCTGATAGTGAATAGTAAAATCATAATCTTTGATCAGTTCCATCCACCGCCGCTGCCGCATGTTGAGTTCTTTCTGGGTAAATATGTATTTGAGGCTCTGATGGTCGGTGTACAAATCAAAAGTCTGACCCAGCAGATAATGACGCCAAATCTTCAATGCAAACACCACTGCAGCCAACTCCAAGTCATGGGTAGGGTAGTTGGACTCGTATTCCTTTAACTGCCTGGAAGCATAGGCAACCACCTTACCATGCTGCATGAGTACACAGCCCAAACCTTTGCCAGAGGCGTCCGTGTACACAGTGAAACCTTCGCCGCCACTAGGTATAGTGAGAATCGGTGCACTAGTCAAACGCTTCTTCAGCTCGAGGAAACTTTCCTCGCACTTGACATCCCAGATAAAATCAGCATTCTTCCTGGTCAACTTTGTTAAAAGGCCCGCCAGCTTGGAAAACCCTTCAACAAATCTGCGGTAGTAACCTGCTAAGCCCAAGAAACTTCGAATCTCAAATGTATTTGTTGGTCTTCCCCAGCTAATAATAGCCTCTACCTTAGCTGGATCCACAGACACACCCTGTCCAGATATCACATGTCCCAAAAAGTTAATCTTCTCCAACCAGAACTCGCATTTACTGGCCTTGGCATACAACCTTTTACTTCTCAGAATTTCCATCACCTTGCGTAAGTCCTGTGCGTGATCTTGAGCACTCCGCGAGTAAACCAAAATGTCATCGATAAACACAACCACGCATTTATCCAGGAGATGGTGAAACACCCTATTCATAAGATCCATAAAGACAGCAGGGGCATTCGTTAGTCCAAAAGGCATAACTAAAAATTCATAATGCCCATACCTTGTCCTGAATGCTGTCTTAACTACATCCTCCTCTCTGACCTTCAGCTGATAATACCCAGACCTTAAGTCAATCTTGGAGAAGACAGTAGCGCCCTGTAACTGATCGAAGAGATCATCAATACGGGGCAGAGGGTACTTGTTCTTAATTGTTACCTGGTTCAGCTGACGGTAATCGATGCACATTCTCAGTGATCCGTCCTTCTTCTTTACAAACAACACAGGCGCTCCCCAAGGAGACGCGCTAGGCCTGATGTACCCTTTTTCTAGCAATTCTTCCAGCTGTTTCTTCAACTCAGCCAATTCAGAGGTGGCCATGCGGTAAGGGGCTTTAGAGATTGGGGCAGTGCCAGGTATCAAGTCAATACTGAATTCCACTTCCCAGTCAGGTGGTAAACCAGATAACTCATCAGAAAATACATCTGGGAATTCATTCACCACATGTATATAAGTCAAATCAGATACAGGTTCATCCTGAACCTTCACATGTGCCAAGTAGCCTTTACAGCCGCCAGCCAATAACTTTTGAGCATGCAGGAAAGAGATCACATGTAACCCCTGATCTGCAATCAAACCTTTGATATGCAATTGGTGACCATCACTCAAATTCAGAGTCACCAACTTTTCAAAACAATCCAGGGTGGCATGGTAAGAGGACAACCAGTCCATCCCTAATATCACATCATAGTCAAGCATGTCAAGCAATATCAAATCAACAAACAAGTCATATTCCTCTATCCTAAGCATGCAATCAGGATAAAGCACATCTGTTACCAGGGAATCACCCATAGGGGTGCAGACAGATATAGCACAATCAAGAGTCTCAGGTGCCACAGGCATATAACGAACAAAATGGACTGATACGAAAGAGAGATTGGCACCAGGATCAAATAAAACACGTGCTAACTGATCGAAAACAAAAAGAGTACCTTCCACAACTGACTTAGAAGCCCTGGCGTCCTTCTCAGCAATAGCATATACTCGAGTCTGCACTGTGGGATTATCGGTACCCTGAGATGAAGACTTCAGCTGTGGGCAGTCTTTGATACGGTGTCCGGCCTTACCACACCTGAAACAAGCCCCTGACTTCTTATAGCAGTCCTTGATCTCGTGACCACTGCTTCCACAATGATAGCACTTTCTGCCTTCCACGGTATCACCTCGGGCAGATTTAAAATTCTTCTGGTAGGGAGGATGCCTACCTTTCTTATCCTTGTGCTTATATTGTTTCTTTTCATGACTCTGGGGAACTGGAGCAACAGTCTCCACAACAGGGGTTGGGGCAATCACCACTGCCTGGTCAGAAATTGATCTCTCCACTGTGAGAGCCCTCTCTAAAACCTCAGCATAGGTCTCTAGATGTAATGCCACAATCCGATCTCTGATATCTTTTCTCAAACCCCTCTGAAACTTCCTGGCCCTTAGTTCCTCAGTGCTGACCAAATGGGGAGCATACTTGGACAACTGGGTGAACATGATATCATATTGAGCCACAGAAAGGTCACCCTGCACCAGGTGGATAAACTCCACCTCCTTCTCTTCATTCATGCTGGGTGGAAAGTACTTGTCATTAAATTTCCTCATGAAGTAAACCCAGTCTACAGTATCCCCTTTTTCAGTTGCTAGCCTCTCAACTCCTTTCCACCATATCTCGGCATTCCCCTTCAGCATATATACTGACAGGCACAGTTTATCCCCTTCACTACTTCGCATCACCGCAAAAATCTTATCTAGGTCAGCAAGCCAGTCCTCAGCTGCTCTAGGCCCTGGGCTCCCATAAAAAGCTGGAGGGTTCATACGCTGAAATTCCTTCACCAGTTGAGCATACCTCTTATGCTCATTCTCCTGAGAACTCCCCACATTCTCCTTCTCAGCCGGCTGTGACTGGGAATGAGACTGTGACTGCATCTGCTGCTGCATCTGCTGGTGAAATTCTTGTTGCTGATCACGGTTCTGCTGCAGGAGCTGCTGCTGAAACTCCTGATGCTGCTCGCGCTGTTCCCTCATCATCTGTTGCTGTTCTTGCATAGCCTGAGCCTGCTGCTGAATGAGGGCACCCTGTTGTTGAATCATATTACTCATAGACTCTAAAGCCCTCATAAAGCCAGCCATCTGATCATCAGCATTACCCTTGGGTCGCACCATTCTTACCTAGCAAAAACACCTTGCAAGTCAAGACAAACAATAATTTCCTTATCTTACTAGCAACCAATTCCTTACTTGGTTTATTTCTATGCAATACACAAACAATGTTTTACTACCCAGATCTAATATTCGCTAGAAACTCGCTCTGATACCATATGTAACGGCCCTCGATACTTAACCCCGAATCGCACGCGGAAATCATACGAGGAACGTCACGAGAGAAGAAACTGAAGCCAAGATCATACTACGAACAAAGCTAGGGAATAAAAGATCTGAAATCTTATACAAAAATCCGGCAGCATGTATACGTACATACAAGGTTCGGGGAAAGTTCCCATACATGTACATGCTGTACTGATTCATAACATCAAGTAATTTCAACTTATAAATACTGAACATAAGCGAATCAGATCACAACTCCGTACTATACATATACGGAGACAAAATCGCATACCACAGAATAGACTAAACATAAAAATCTTATCAAAACGCTGAAAATGCCACAAACGAAATCTTGTAACAAAATGGGCCTAAGCCCTCACATGTAACCAAAATACATCGTTCATCATCCAACACAAACTACAACTGATACAGGCACGCAGGCCCCAGATAACAAAATCCAGACACAAGTATTCAAATACCAAAAATTGTTTACAAGATCCCTATCACAAAACCCAAGCTTCATCAAGCCACTCGGTATAATCTCAAAGGTGCATAACGCCGTATCAATCACCGTCCCTCACCTGTAGATTTTAGAGGGGGTGAGCTAACAGCTCCGCAAGTGAGAACCTTATGGAACCCCTCCATTAATACATTCAAAAATAGCATACAAGGTTTTTCAAAACATTTACCAAACGCGATTATCAAGTATCAAATCAAATACAGATAAGAATACAAACTTACAAGATAATCCACATGGCGAAATCTAATCATAATACATCAAAACCAAAATAGAAACTTACATATCATATGGCAAAACAGAACACATACGTAGATGCATATCCAAAACCAGAACGGAACGAAATGACCACAAAGGTCCGACCCTTCCCTCGTCAGGGCTCAGAGAATGCATGCATGCCAAACAGTAGGGGAGAAATCAGGAGGTGGCCCCCGTCTAGCTAAGACGTGGCACGCTGATCTCCATCTACCCACTCAGACAATGTGGTAAATCAAGAGGTGGCCCCCGCCAAGTCACGGCGTGGCACTTTGTTTCCCCACATTGGTCACACAGCAGTCAGAGAGTTCAAGTGGTGGCCCTCGCTTACCTGTAGCATGGCACTTTGTCTCTCTTATGCTAAACTAATCACATCTGTGAAGGAAGATCAAGTGGTGGCCCCCGCCTGACCAAGGCGTGGCACTTTGCCCCACTTCACAATATCTCCAGGGTCACACATAATGGATATGACTTACACCACACACATATAGCCGAAGACTAATACCCGGATATCTAACTTATCGAACTCACCACCCGCAATTAATTACGCAGCATAAGTGTTTTAGACAGGGTAGTCCTTAAGTTTCATGCAATCAGGTTAGGAAGATACCATGCTAAGTTCTCAACAAATGTTCCCATGCAGGTATAATGTGTTAATCCTAGATTTCATGCAATTAGATTGTAACATCTCCATTCTAGGTTATCAAACAGAATTTCCACTCAAGAAGATTAATTACAAGCATTACACACATTACCATCACTTAATTCCAAGAGAACAATTACACATATAACTATGCATAGGAAATTCCTAAAATTAGGCAAAAATCATATTTAGGTACCATAAAAACTCAATTACATGCATAACAGCTTTGCCCCAAAAGTTAACTGAACATTGACCAAAATACCCCTAGGGTAAATTTCGGCCAGCATGAATTAGGGCTCCAAAAATAGTATAAAATTCATGATAATTTCCCTTATACTTCTAATTTCATGAATCCTAAGTTTTCCCCAAAAGTTAGCATGAAATTTCATCAATTTAGGGCATGGGCGCATGTCATACTCTAGGGTTTTTCATGAATACATTATACAATCAAATTGAAGATCCAAATCATGATAATTCAACCTCCTAAGGCATCTAATCAAGTAAAGAACGAAAAGCCCTATGATTAGAGCCCCTAAATCTGATTTTCGAAACTTCACATGGTGTTCACGGTTTCATGGTAAGGGAACATTTAACCTACTCGTTTTTCCCATCATCAAGCAAGGAAACATGTCAAGGAAAGCTCATAAACTCGGAATAGAAGTATCATAAGGTTTCCACTCGCCTTGGGAATGATTTGCAAGCAAACCGTGAGCAAGAAGGGTTGTTTGAAGCTTCCACACGCCGCCGCCGTCCACCACACCGGAAAGCCAAGCACCGCCGCCGGAAAACTCGCCGGAAGAGGGCGGGACGAAGAGGAAGGCGCGGCTGCAAATCGTCCACGAGAGGGAGGAAGAAACGCAAGGGCGGCTAGGGTTAGGCTAAAAATCGAAAACAACTTAAGTGATGCCAAATCACTTAAGTGAAATCTGCATTTAATCTGCATACTCACATAATACGTAGGCGCCCACATACATAACACAAAGACTGGGCTGGAACTCTGGTAGCCAAGACAACATGCACAGGAGAGGTCTCAGGTTCAAGACTCCTCCACAGCAACTTATTTTTGCCCTGCAGGAGAATAATTTTCCCCTTAGCTAAAAATCTCACCAACAAGGTTAATAAATGCCTGACTATAGATAATCAAAATGAGTCACATACCAAGGTCTAATACATCAAAATTCTCGGGTCTTACACAAACAACCTAGTTCCAAAATCGCCTAGAAGTTAGAAAATTAAGTTTGAAGGCTTAAAAGTCTAATCTAGGAGCCTAAGCTCTGATACCAAGATGATGTAGGGGTAAGTCACAAACATGCAAACAACGATTTTCGAAAATATTTTTTGGTATTATCATAAACTAGAGGAAAAAAACCGATTTAAACTAACGAAGTTGGAAAATAATGTTTTTGGTATTTTTAAATAGGGAAAATCGATTACTAACTACTTGCAGGAAAGAAATGACAATAATTTTAAAGGAGACTCACCTTGCGGCCCTTGAGAATAGAAGGACCGTCCTTCCCGTTCTTCACCGGTCCTACTTTGATGGAAGGTGCAGGTTACACACAGGGCATTCAGCAACCCCACACAGGCGTGGGTGAGTTATAAGCAGATTAAATTTAACAATGCTTTAAAATCAAGAGGGAGGCTACTCCTCCAAGTCTCTTGCTAACAAACAAAGGACTATCTAAAGAAGGGGATCAAGAGAGGGAGATGCACCAAGCTTCCTTGCGCCAAGCCCTACAAATCCAAGGGATGTGTAGTAAGATGATCTTAAGATGTATAGAAAGAAGACACAAGAAGATGGAGTACTTAACTCAGGGAATCGCCTTGAAGGAGACCAAGGGATGCATCCATGTTCTTTGCGCCAACTTAAGCCTTTGTTCTCTTTGATGCTATGGACTTGAAGAAGGAGACTCTCGGCCTTGTGTTGATGAATGGAGGGCGAGGAGAAGGAGAAGGGGAGGCTCAGCTCTTGAAGGAAGAAGGGGAAGATGGGGAGACTTGGGCGACACAAGCACCCAAAGGAGAAGAGGTGGGCGACACAAGCACCCAAGGCGACACATGAAGGTCCCCTACACAAGGGGGGCGAAAACCCTAATAGGTGGCGCAATAACATTCTAGCGGAATCTAGGGCTTTCAAAATCGCATAGCATGTATTATGATCAACTTTAAAGCATGAAATGAACTCATACCGAAGCCATATAATGGAAGGCGCCTTGGAAGCAAGAGAACAAGAGAGCTCTCCTCCAAATCATCACACACAAGATGATGTTGCTTCCTCCCTTGGTGCTCCTTGTGCTAGCAAGGTTCCAAGAGGTCCTTGTCGAGTGAAAGGGAAAGATGAGATGTCCTTCTCTTGGCCGAATCCTCCTCTACCTTCAAGGTGTCGCCACACACGAAAGCGTCAAGAGGAATATGGGCGAGAGGCGAGAATAGAGAGCACTCTATTCGGTCGTGAACAACATCTCCAAGTGGAGATCGTGGTTACTAAAAATAGCCACCACACTTCGCTCCAACGTTCACGCCAAGTGAACATGTCGCCAACTCCTCTCCCCTTGAACCATGCGCTCATTAAACGAGCCGGTTCAAATTGGTTTGGTCCAGAGACCAATTAAGCCAAGCAATCAAGTCCAGATCTCAAATAAACCCTAAGGCTCCAGATCTGACCGTTCATCTCTTGATGCTCCTGATCTCATCGATCTAGCATCCAATCTCTCAATCGAAGCTTACCGATCTCAAGCCCTAATCAATCAAACATGATCAGACCAGATCTCACTCACAATCAGAGATTAAATCCCTTTAAACTGAACCCGAACAATTCAGTCCACTCGATCTGACTTAAGTAAGCCATATCATCAAATTGTGCGACCCTGAGGGTTTCCTTTAAATGTCGGTAACGATAACTCACGTTATCACGATCAGTGAGGGGTATCTAGCAACACATCACTGTCTCCCGATATAAAGGAAAGAGTCTTCCAAGACTACACCCAAAACACAGCACAAGTGTGAATCCACATCACTAGGCATACATGTTTCCTTTGCCACTGGATGTTCTTATTGGACAAGCGTGTCAAGCTTGTAGCTCCAATATGATGAGCATGATTAGATCAGATGAACATAGTCACCTGGGTATGGCCATACACTTTTCTCAATCATCTCATCCAGGGGGCCCCTTTAGAACATCACACTCCTTAAACAAGGAGACGGCAATCCTATGTCTATCACTAGTGCCCTAACATGACTCAAGCTCATTATCCAAGATAGTCTATAACCATTGTGTTTCAAATGATATTGAACTACCTCAAAACAATGACAATCATCATTTAGAAAACACAAGTGATCTCAAGTCAGAGGAAATGTGCCACTTGTCATATTCAAAGATTATTCACATTGCGACAAACAATTGAACATCCTTGTAGGGTCTGTCCAGTACATCCAATGTACCCATGAGTCTACATCTTATTCCATGCTCGAAGCATCCTATAAGACTAGAACACATATTAGTCTTAACCATATCAAGGCTGTCTCATGTTCACCAAGATACATCGACTAAGGACATTATAGCCTGTCAGCCTAGCTGAACAGCTTTGAGACATTATTCAGAAGAACATATATTGCAGCAGACAATGTAGCTAACTGAATAATAACCATGCCTTTATAAACATAACAGTTTATTACATGATACTGATACATTCCCAAGGCCTCAAACATTAGGCTTAAGGGCATACCCCAACAATCTCCCACTTGCACTTAATCTAATGGTTGAGAAATCTCAAACCCATATTATTACAGTGCTTCTCATGCTTCTGCTGCGCCAGAGGCTTGGTAAGCGGGTCTGCCAGATTGTCATCTGTATGAACCTTGCATATTTTGATCTCGCCACGATCTATGATCTCCCTGATCAAATGAAACCGTCTTTGTATGTGCTTGGACTTCTGGTGCGACCGTGGTTCCTTTGCTTGTGCGATTGCTCCAGTGTTATCACAGAAGATAACCAAAGGATCTGCACTCGAAGGAACAACACCAAGTTCTCTCACGAACTTACGAATCCACACTGCCTCCTTGGATGCTTCCGAGGCTGCAACATACTCGGCTTCTGTTGTGGAATCAGCAACAGTTGACTGTTTGAAACTCTTCCACACCACTGCTCCTCCATTCAAGCTAAAAACATAGCCTGATTGCGATCGGAAATCATCCTGGTCAGACTGGAACGAAGCGTCAGTATATCCTTCAATACTGAGTTCTTCCTGACCACCATATATCAAGAACATATCTTTGGTCCTCCGCAGATATTTTAAAATGTTCTTGACTGCAATCCAGTGTGCCTGACCTGGATTACTTTGGAAACGACTGGTCACGCTTAACCCGTAAGCAACGTCTGGGCGAGTACACAACATCGCATACATAATGGATCCAATAGCCGAAGCATAAGGCGTATTGTCCATTTCATCTTTCTCAGTCTGTGTTTGTGGACACTGACTCTTCGAAAGACTCAGACCATGTCTGACTGGAAGATATCCTCGTTTAGAATTCTCTAAATGAAATCTTTCCAGGACTTTATCGATGTAAGTACTCTGGCACAGCCCGAGAAGCCTCTTAGATCTATCTCTGTAGATCTTCACACCTAATACATAGGCTGCTTCTCCTAAATCTTTCATCTGGAAACATTTCCTTAACCATGCCTTCACAGCATGCATTTCAGGAATGTCATTTCCAATGATCAAGATATCATCGACGTAGAGGACTAGGAAAGTAATTACGCTCCCACTAAACCTCTTATATACACACGGGTCATCCTCGTTCTTGATGAAACCAAATTCCGTGACTGATTCATCAAAACGAACATTCCAGCTTCTTGATGCTTGCTTAAGTCCATAAATGGACTTCTTTAACTTGCATATCTTATGACGATCTGATGGATTAGTGAAACCCTCAGGTTGTGTCATATACACATCCTCATCCAGATTTCCATTAAGGAAAGCTGTTTTCACATCCATCTGCCAGATCTCATAATCATAATATGCAGCTATCGCGAAAAGAATCCGAATAGACTTAAACATAGCTACAGGTGAGAAAGTTTCATCATAATCTATCCCGTAGATTTGTTTGAAACCTTTCGCAACTAGCCTGCCTTTATAGGTAACCACGTTACCATCCATGTCAATCTTCTTCTTGAAGATCCACTTACAGCCTATAGGGATAACTCCCGGAGGCGGATCAACCAAATCCCAAACTTGGTTATCTGACATGGAGTCCATCTCGGCTCGCATAGCTTCAAGCCATCTAGCTGACTCCGGTCCACTGACCGCATCCGCATAAGTGAGGGGTTCATCATGATCAATGATGTAGACTCCGTCATAGCGCTCAGACTGTCGACGAATCCTTCCCGATCTTCGCGGTTCCCGTGATATCTGAGCCTCAGGTTGTTCAATAACCTGATCTACTGGCTCAGGCTCATCCAATTCTGCTTGATCACTTTGTCCTTCCTCTGGATTCTCATCCAGCTTTATTTCTCTCCCACTGGCCTCTTGCAGAAGAAACTCCTTCTCAAGAAATATGGCCGTCCGAGCAACAAAAACCTTGTTCTCTTTGGGATCGTAGAAATAATAACCCTTAGTTTCCTTAGGGTAACCGACAAAGATGCATTTGTCAGATCTGCTCTCTAGTTTCCCAGAGGCGAGATTTTTGACATAAGCCTCGCAGCCCCCAGATCCTGATAAATGTCAAGCTTGGCTGTTTCCCATACCATAACTCATATGGAGTTTTTGAAACGGCCTTGGATGGCACTCGGTTTAGTACCTTTGCAGCTGTTTCCAGTGCAAAACCCCAAAAGGAGTATGGAAGAGTAGCCTGACTCATCATAGAACGAACCATATCAAGTAACGTTCTATTTCTCCTCTCGGACACACCATTCCATTGCGGTGTTCCTGGCGGAGTGAGCTGTGAGATAATCCCACACTCCTTCAGATAGTCAGTAAACGTATGACTTAGGTATTCTCCACCTCGATCTGAGCGAAGTGCCTTGATATTTTGGCCTAGCTGATTTTGTACTTCATTCTTGAACTCTTTGAACTTGTCAAAAGATTCACTTTTATGTCTCATTAAAAAGACATACCCATATCTACTGAAATCATCAGTAAAGGTAATGAAGTACTGATAGCCACCTCTAGCATGTTTACTAAATGGCCCACACACATCAGTGTGTATAAGGTCAAGTAAACCTGAAGCCCTTTGTCCTTTGTTAGGAAAAGGTGACTTCGTCATTTTGCCCATTAAACAAGCTTTGCATGTATCAATCTCCTTGTAGGAGAATGATCCCAGCAGTCCATGATTATGCAACCGCTTAATGCGTTTCTCATTAATATGGCCTAAACGACTATGCCATAGCAAGGTGCTGTCATCAGCATTCTTGGCTTTCTTAATATCAATTTTCTGTATAGAACATTCCATGTCCAACATGTATAACCCATTGCTAATTGAACCAGTTGCATAAACAATATTATCATAAGATAAAACACACTTTGAAATATTGCATTCAAAGGAAAAACCCTTCCTGACAAGAGCAGGAATGGAGATAATATTTTTAGTAATACTGGGAACAAAATAACAACTGTTTAGTTCCAATACAAGTCCAGATGGTAAAGAAATGAAATAGTCTCCTACAGCAACAGCAGCAACCCGTGCCCCGTTTCCAACTCGTAGGTCCACTTCATGCTGTCCCACCTGCCTTCTTCTCTTGAGTTCCTGCACATTTGAACAAATGTGAACTCCACATGCAGTGTCCAACACCCATGATATAGAAAAAGAAAACATGACCTCAGTCACGAATATACCTGAGCCAGAAGCGATGCTTCCCTTCTTATCTCCTTGGAGCGCTTTACAGTCCTTTTTCCAGTGACCCAGCTGGCCACAGTGGAAACACCTGTATTCCTTGGACCGCTTCACCTTCTGCTTCAGAGCCTTGCTGTAGCTCTTGACAGGGGTCTTGCCCTTCTTCCCCTTCTTCTTGTTCCTGGAAGGAACCATTAAGACAGAGGTCGAAGGCTTTCCCTTCAGAGTCTCCTCAGTAGTGAGGAGCATATTCAGCAGCTCTGCCGGAGTACAATCGATTTTGTTCATATTAAAGTTAATAATGAACGCGTCGAATGAAGGCGGGAGAGACTGCAGAATAATATCCACAGCAAGCTCCTGGTTGATGGTATGCCCCAGTTTCTCTAGAGCCTCCTTGTGCCCAATCATCTTGAGCACGTGAGCTCCCACTGGGCTCCCTTCAGCCAGTTTGCTCTGAAAGAAAAGCTTTGTCAGATTATAGCGCTCTGTCCTCGCCTGTGCAGCATACAGCATCTTGAGGTTCGCTATCATGTCTATAGCAGACATATCCTCATGCTGACGCTGCAGCGGTGGCGTCATAGACGCTAGCATCAGGCAAGCGACATCAATGCTATCATTGACGTGCTTTTCATAGGCTTCCCGAACCGCCCTTGCGGCGTTCGGAGCGGGCTGAGGCGGTATCGCCGTCTCAAGGACATACAGTTTCCTCTCTGCCTTAAGAACGATCTTAAGGTGTCCGAACCAGTCAGAGAAGTTCGGCCCAGCAAACTTCTCCCTTTCCAGTAGGGATCGCACATTGAAGTTCATGGTGTTCGTTGCTGCAGGTATCTACAACAATGCAAGAACAGCAAGGTCAGTATCAATGTTAAGAATCAATCAGGACTTAAGAAAGATTCTTTTTCTCACTATTTTATCTGACTGAAAAATCCATTAAACAGTCCGAAAGAGTAGACACTCTTTTAGTGAGATGGGATCCGGATTTCATACTTGGTCTCCGCGTCCCGCTCAGGCGAGATAAGATGCACAGAGAGTACAAGCACTAATCTCCGGTAGGCAGTCCCTGCCGATCGCCAACCCGTGCGATTCCCCTTCATCTGGGCAATCCAGCAGACTGTGCCAACTGAGTTGGTACAACACAGTCTCTGATCCCACAGATGGCTGCCTCCATGTGCTACCATATGCGCCACATATGTAGCCTACATGGTCAAGCTGACCCGACCTACTCCCTGGACCACCATGTGCTATGCTGAGCAACGAGAAGGGATAAATCCCTACTCTGTAACACACAGGTGTAATCCCACACCGTCTGAAGATAGATGGACGTGCCCACTGAGTGGGTACAACACGGCTCCAACGATAATCAGAACAGTGAGGTTTCGCGTCAGAAGGCTTACGAGCTTGATATTTTAGCGTTGGATTTTAACGGTCTTTTTATCTTCTTCACTATCATACAATTCCTATGGTGATAGCAGAAGATAAACTAATCATGCAATTCTAATATTTTAAACAATAATAAAAGAAAGCATGAATCTTATGTGGTAAAAGCCCATAGCCCTAGTAAGACCTTAATTTAACTTAAGTCTTGACTTGCTTTTCTTCATAGGGCTTTTGCTGCTCATCTGGCCCAAACCTGGGCCCAAGCGCCACCTGCAGCTCTGGTGCGCCCACCAGGAATTTGCGCCAGGTCCTAGGGTCGAACCCTAGACCTCCCACCTGGTCCAGCCACTGCTGCAAGCGCCTCTGCCAAGTGTGCTCTGTGCTCTTGTCTAATTAAATTACAAATTTAACTATCTAGACAAGATTGACACGCAGGTCAATTACACATTATAAATTAATTAAACTGTGATTCGCAAATCACAAAAATAAAAATTAATTTACAATTAATTCCCAGGCACGCAGGCCCCAGCACAGCACACATTAAAAACGGGCACCCCACATAAGAGTAAATAGACAAACATATGGCATCAATCAACATGTGATCCACTCAAGAAAATTTAAATTTCGAAAACCCATAGGCATCAATTTTAATTTCCTTATTTGCCCTACAACCTTACAACGGTCCATTACTAGGGATCCACTCATCCATCCTAGTCAGATCCACTGCCCTTGCATGCACCAAGTCCTAACTGACTTGAGTCGACCATAAGGTCAACAATGCATGCGCCAGGGCTGAACAACCACAATGAGGTCTGGCAAGCGGGTGTGACCCCGGGCCTAACTCATGTGTGTTCACTAGTTGTCTCAATCAGACATCGCTACAAGCCTGTCTGCAGTCGACCTGTAGCCACCACGTGCTTGCGCACAGGTGCTACCTGGTCAACCCGTCAAGGCTGTCAGATGGTCTGATCAGACTTTTGGATCTAACCTAGGGGGTGACTTCAACCCTAATAACCCGTCTAAGGGTTTAATGCAAGGCCTTAGATCTAGTGGTATACGCGCAAGTGTTTAAGTTTTAAGAAAAACTACAACATAATATATGCGCCAACTTAACATGCGCCAAGGAGAAAATCATATCTATTACTAGCATGCATTTTCGCCAACATGAAGCATGTAACTATAGATCTATGAATTTGCGCTAAACATGGATCACAATCATTTTCAAGCAATCATAAAACATGCATGAAAACTTGCTCTGATACCAATTGAAGGTCCCCTACACAAGGGGGGCGAAAACCCTAATAGGTGGCGCAATAACATTCTAGCGGAATCTAGGGCTTTCAAAATCGCATAGCATGTATTATGATCAACTTTAAAGCATGAAATGAACTCATACCGAAGCCATATAATGGAAGGCGCCTTGGAAGCAAGAGAACAAGAGAGCTCTCCTCCAAATCGTCACACACAAGATGATGTTGCTTCCTCCCTTGGTGCTCCTTGTGCTAGCAAGGTTCCAAGAGGTCCTTGTCGAATGAAAGGGAAAGATGAGATGTCCTTCTCTTGGCCGAATCCTCCTCTACCTTCAAGGTGTCGCCACACACGAAAGCGTCAAGAGGAATATGGGCGAGAGGCGAGAATAGAGAGCACTCTATTCGGTCGTGAACAACATCTCCAAGTGGAGATCGTGGTTACTAAAAATAGCCACCACACTTCGCTCCAACGTTCACGCCAAGTGAACATGTCGCCAACTCCTCTCCCCTTGAACCATGCGCTCATTAAACGAGCCGGTTCAAATTGGTTTGGTCCAGAGACCAATTAAGCCAAGCAATCAAGTCCAGATCTCAAATAAACCCTAAGGCTCCAGATCTGACCGTTCATCTCTTGATGCTCCTGATCTCATCGATCTAGCATCCAATCTCTCAATCGAAGCTTACCGATCTCAAGCCCTAATCAATCAAACATGATCAGACCAGATCTCACTCACAATCAGAGATTAAATCCCTTTAAACTGAACCCGAACAATTCAGTCCACTCGATCTGACTTAAGTAAGCCATATCATCAAATTGTGCGACCCTGAGGGTTTCCTTTAAATGTCGGTAACGATAACTCACGTTATCACGATCAGTGAGGGGTATCTAGCAACACATCACTGTCTCCCGATATAAAGGAAAGAGTCTTCCAAGACTACACCCAAAACACAGCACAAGTGTGAATCCACATCACTAGGCATACATGTTTCCTTTGCCACTGGATGTTCTTATTGGACAAGCGTGTCAAGCTTGTAGCTCCAATATGATGAGCATGATTAGATCAGATGAACACAGTCACCTGGGTATGGCCATACACTTTTCTCAATCATCTCATCCAGGGGGCCCCTTTAGAACATCACACTCCTTAAACAAGGAGACGGCAATCCTATGTCTATCACTAGTGCCCTAACATGACTCAAGCTCATTATCCAAGATAGTCTATAACCATTGTGTTTCAAATGATATTGAACTACCTCAAAACAATGACAATCATCATTTAGAAAACACAAGTGATCTCAAGTCAGAGGAAATGTGCCACTTGTCATATTCAAAGATTATTCACATTGCGACAAACAATTGAACATCCTTGTAGGGTCTGTCCAGTACATCCAATGTACCCATGAGTCTACATCTTATTCCATGCTCGAAGCATCCTATAAGACTAGAACACATATTAGTCTTAACCATATCAAGGCTGTCTCATGTTCACCAAGATACATCGACTAAGGACATTATAGCCTGTCAGCCTAGCTGAACAGCTTTGAGACATTATTCAGAAGAACATATATTGCAGCAGACAATGTAGCTAACTGAATAATAACCATGCCTTTATAAACATAACAGTTTATTACATGATACTGATACATTCCCAAGGCCTCAAACATTAGGCTTAAGGGCATACCCCAACAACACAAGCACCCTTTCTTTGGCTAGGAAACTAGTCAACAATATATTTCAACAATGCTATGCACATGATGCGATGGGGATACATTTATAGGCAGCTTAGGGATGTGGATAAGGTGAGGGCAAGGTGGTCATTGGCCCCTTGCGCCCCTTACATACTTGGAGACAATTCGAAAATGGAGAAAGGCATTAAGTGGACTGATTCTTGTTGTCTTCTTTGGATGGCTGAATTGGCAAGTCTTTGAATTCGAAATTGGCTATCTTCCTTGAAGGTGTTGGCGCATATGAGATGGAGTTTGAATTTTGAAATCCTTCCTTGTTGTCTTGGGCGGCAATGAGAAGAAGGAAACAAGCCTTCCCCTAATTGTGGATCTTGATGGCGCAATTCCTCTAATTGTGGATCTAGATGGGCGCCTCCTTGATTGATGGATCTAGATGGGCGCCTCCTCAAATTGTGGATCTAGATAAACCTTCTTGGTGGCGCAATTGATTCCATGAGGTGGCCTCTCTTCAATTGGAAGGGAATGATTGAAGTGGAGCTTGATGTTGAGTTGAGTTGGAAGTCTCTCTTTGAACTACTTTGAAGTGAACCTTCCAAAATGGGAGCTAACTTCTTGGAGTGTGGTGAGCTAGCTGGTTTGTATCCCTTGAGCTGAATATTAATGTATCCAAACTACATGCACTAACCTACCATGATATTACAATGCACAACCTACCAACAACATTTATAAAAATAAACTACATGATAGACTTTGGGGTGGAACTAACCTATCATGCCATGCAATGCAAATAAGGAAAGTACTAAAAGGAAAGTGGACTCTAAGTGAAGCCATACCTGATGGGCTTCCTCCGAGCCCTAGTGGATCTTCTAAGAGCTGTGTTAGGCCCTCCATCACATCCAGTCGCCGCCTCCATCTTCAACACAATCATCCCTTCCTTGCCCAGATCACCCCTTCACCTATTGACGAAGCCAGTCGCCGCCTGTGTCCAATCGACCACCTTCATCACCGTCGATACGCCTTCCCTGCATCACCACCAACCTTCAAACAACAACCCTAAAATCCCTCCCTTCCTTCGTGAGTCCGCCGCCCCCACAACCGCGCGCCTCTTCCATCTCCGTCGACCAAACGACGCTCGCCTTTCCTCTGCAACTCACATGTCATCGCTGAAACTTAGCCAGTTCTCGCCGACGGATTCATCATCTACCCCAATCGAATTACAGCCGCATCCCTCCGCCACCCACACCAATCCTCAGCAACTCCCCTCTTCCCCAACCGAAGCCTGGCGCAAAACCCAATCAAGCGCATCCCTTCCTCGCCCAGATAAACAGCCGTCGCTCTCTTCCACGGACACCAGCTATCCCTTTCCCTATTTTGTTCACATCACCCAACCCTAACGCCCGCCACCATCATCTCTTCCTCGCCCAGATCTTCCACGCCGGCCAACCCTAATGCCCAGTCACCATTATCCCCTGGTCGGAGTCCTCGCCAATCCTCTCTTGCCATCGACCCTGCCACCCTTAACAGTTGCTCGCCAAGCCCTAATCCACCCTCTCTCTACTGTGATTTCCTCCAAACTCCTCCTCGGCTGCAATGATTCTTCCCCTACAACCGTTCACCAATCGGACGTCATTGAACATTCAATCCCAATCGGCGACGAGTTCCTCTTAAGCTGTATTTGGCCAGCGTCACAGAGTCCTTGCAAAATTCTGGCGTCGCGTTTCCCTTCCGCCTCGCCCCTGAATAGCTAGTGCTCGCCGCTGCCCTCAATAAACACCAGCAACACCTGCTCCCTGTTTCTCTGACGCCGACGCCTGAAATTTCAGACATCGCCAATGCCCACCTCCAGCTCCAAAGCCGACGACTCCCACACCGAAATCTTCAGACGACATCAGAGTCGGGACAAATGCCTACGGCTCCAGTAATCACAAACGTGGCCGATACCCCTCTGGCCAGAAGTATTGACAGCGCCAACCCTCTGCTTCAATGCCGAGGCTTGTTCTGCTACACGCGACGCGGCTGGAAGAAACAGTGAGAAGCTGATTCGTTCCAGTTTGATTTGGGCCTAAATCTGAGATCAACCCATTAGAAAAAGGTATAAATCCCTAATTTTTAGTGTCCTGATATAGGCTATTTTACTTATCATTATTAATCGTACTTGCTCTATATTTCAATGCTTGCATACTTGATAGAACACCCACTTAAAATTAAGAGCATGTCTATTTAGTTGATTAAAGAGCATATCAATTTAATTATTTGCATTGTAATTTACTGTTATTGTCTTATGAGATTTTGCCTTTGAAATCAGTAACGAAATTCACTTTATACCCTAGTGTAGGAATATATCACCTTCCATATTTTATCCCTACATCAAATTGTAAGGACTTTTAGAAGCATTTTCAATGATCTTCATCATGACAGTTCCCATGTCAGATTTGCCCGGCGTGCAAATCCAGCTTGGAGATTAAAATGATTTTTGACATCCTCACGGTTGTAGAGCCACTGGGCGATGGTAGTCTTTCCTACTCCAATGCCAACAATGGACACCACAGAAAACTTGTCGCCGTTGGATCCGTTTTTATCGGATGATACCAATATCTCGTCTCGCAGCTTATCCTTCTCCTTGCTTCTACCGAACACATTCGCTTCGGCAAGAACTGGAGATGTCTGTCGCCGATCGAATGATTCGTCTTCTTTCTTGTTGTCGGTATTCATTTCAATAACAGGGAGGTCCCAATCAGACCATCTTCTGATAGACGATCGATCTTTTTGACAATATAGGACAAATCATAAAGGCTGTTAAGGGGGAAAGGCACGCTGGGCACCGATCTTTGCTTTCTACACAAATTTGCGCGACAAGTTGACAAGAGAAGTAGAACGCCCCTCGCTCTTGCTGCCGCTAGACTTGACGCTGCGGCAGAGGGATTTGTAATTGAACAAGTCGAGAATATCCTCAGCATCGTAAACGCCATCTTTTAGGTCATTCAGCCAGGATACCATGGCAGGGTCTTCCGTGATCCCTCTCCTCTCCACGGCTCCGATCACCCCCTCGATCTTTCTCAAGTTCCCATCAATTCTATGCAGCTTGCTCTTTACGTCAGTAGCGACCTGGTACCGATCGGTGATGAAGGAAGCAATCGAGTCACACAGCATGGAAACAACTTTAGAGCCGAACCATCCGCCGACGGTGGGGAGCTCGAGAAGACGCGGATCACCACTACGCATGCGCTTTCTTAAGCAGGGGTCACTGAAGAGGCCAAGAAGAAGATAGACTATCTGACATACGTTCTGTTGACTTAACATATCAATGAAAGCATTGCGTAAATGAAGATTTTGTGTATCCCGCGTTCTGTTGAATTAGTTTGAATTAGTAATATATGTGATGTGAACAATTTTTATATTTTGAGTTAGGCGTCAAGGCTTAACATTCTTGGTTCTTCAATAATTCATCTTTTATCTTCTTTGCCTGCGTCATTCTTACATGCTTTTCTTGTGTTGCTGACGTTTTTATTTCAATTATTACACTTTGGACGTTCTTAGTGTTCTATATACATATGTGAATGGATGTAAAGGGGCGGTAACCTTACACGCACCAGATGGATGTACTGATGAATTATATACATCTCAGCTAGGTCTAATTGTTCGTGGCTTGATGCTAATGAATTACAAAGGGTATCGTAAGTTAAGGTTAGTAAACGAGCCGAGTCATGTCTGAGTCATCTAAACGTGGGTTAAATTTAGAAATTCTTATTTTATTACTGAATAATTAGATTTAGCTTAATGCTTGTTAATTTATTAGATTCATGCTTGATCATTAAACAGTTTAGTTTAATACTAGTTATTAATGAATGAAGGGATCATTGATGTAAATCATTTTAAGTGATTAAAGTATCAAAATAAATAAACATTCATTAAATATTAATTAAAAGTAGTTAATTTTGTTTATAAACAATACACTACGTAAAACATACCAATCATTATTAGAAAATAATAAATAATAAACAATGGGAGGATTTGCAACGAGCCGTATTACTGAATATTAGAATTGCTTTTTTAGCAGGACACGGAAAAAGTGGTAGATGCTGCACCATAAAATTTCTCAACTTCTTTAGCAGTGAATGTTGCCATCTATAACTTTAAATTTCACGAGCATTATGTTACAACTCAAAAAAAAGAAAAAAAAAACATATACCCTAATCTTGCATTCACCAATCTTAAAGCAACAAAAAGTGAGTGCATGAATGTTGATGCGATGCGCCTCCGCCAGCCGAATACTGGAGAGTTGAAGCTGTAAAAGCTATTACCTCAAGAGTGGGAAAACTTATGAAATTGGATAATAGAGGTATGCTCCTAGATAGGGGAAAAAAATATAAGAGTATGTGTGGAGATTAACCTACATGAGCAAATCAAGGAAGGACTTTGGCTTGACAATCACGAGGAAGTTATCTTTCAAGCTATCATGTATGAGAACCTTCCGAAACCCTGCAGTGGCTGTGACAATCTAGGACATGGAAGAGTGGATTGCTTGGGAGAAAAAATGTGGAGAGTGGATATATGTCCAACGAAGGCAGAGGAAAAATGATAAGACAAAAGTTGGTGATGGGGATTCGAACCAAATCCGACGATCCAAGCGAACTCGAAGAAGATCAGCATGACTTCTGAATTAATCTAGCCGTTGATACTAATGACAACGTTGATCTTGCATGTTTTATGATGACGGCCACTATTAATGACACAAGTTACGAGGACATCTGTCATTATTACACTGATGACACAAGTTACGATGACGCTTGCTATTATGACATTGATGTCACACATTACGATGACATCTACCATTATTACACGGATGACACAAGTTACGATGACACTTGCTATTATGACATTGATGTCAAGCATTACGATGACAGCTACCACGTCTTTTCATGGTTTTTTAATATTTTGTTCATTGGTTGGTCTGATCATAGACACGTGTCATGATGAACTCTTGAATGAAATCAAAGAAAATTGTGTTGTTTTGAGTCGTTCTCCTCTCCATACATCACTCTTATATTCATTCTCCTCTCCGAACATCATTCCTCTGCCCCGCCTTCGCCGTTCTCGCCTTCCTCTTCACGACTCTGCCACTCTAGCTTCCTCTTTCCCTGTCCTCATCCTCTTCATCCCGACTCCATTCATCTCCAGCCGCTCCAAATCAAGGCTCGCCCACCTCTGACCTCAGCTCCGCCGCCTTCATCGCCACCAACATTAGCATTCGCCTATCGCCCACTTCCCATCGCCCATCAGATCAACTTCTTCGCCATCCTCGCCCATTCTTCCGCCATGCCTCTGTCACCTCCTATCGCTAGGTGTTGTGTCCGCAAGTGCACAGATACTCGAAGTAATAAAGAAAGATATCGAATCAGAGAATCTGGGACTAGGGTTTCATTCATTTTAAATTTTATGACTATATATGAAAAGATGTTTATCAGTTTAATTTTACCATGATAAAGATATAATTTACTTTCATAAAAGGATCATCTCACTTTCGTGCAGACAATCATGCAGGGACTAATCTTCGCTTTCGTGCCAGATCTATCCTAAGCTGAAAATAAGTAAATTATCAATCAAAGAACTCAAGGATCACTTTCATGCATCCGAATTCTAAGTTGATCAACTCAAGTGGAATCTCAAGGATCACTTTCGTGCATCCGAGTCTCAACACAAGTTCTACTTATGGTTCTTCAACGTTCCTATCCTCACTTTCGCACAAGATCTCCACGTTTGATACATTAACTCAATCCTAGATTCATATTATTCTCATGGCAATTATTTTTCTAAAATCAAGAAACAAGAACTAACCTAATTTCTTACAGTAAGTTCCTAACATTCAATTATAGGGTTCCAAGTTTTCAAGCAAGTTACCTTTCGGTCCTTATTGCGAAAACTCTAAAACATGATTAATAACATGAATCTATGGAGAATTAAAGAGCAATTATCACATAAGTAGAATTATCATGCTAAAATTATATGTGACGAAGTGATGAAAAATTTATCTAGTCATTAAGAAATCAAAGGGAATTACTCCCCCATGTCCCATAAAAGGTTTAAGCTAGCATGGATGAAAGATTACAATCTTTCATAGCATCAAAGTGTAAGAAATCAAAGATAGAGGGGAAAAACGAATAACCACACTACTATAATGGAAATTACAGCCGTAATTTCCACGTGTGAATAGTGCCGGTGGCGTGCTTTTGTTGATTTCTCCTCCGATCGAGATCCTTTCACTCCGAAACTTTTGGAGTATCGTCTCCTCTTCCAGGCGAAGCTTCCCCTCAAATTTCACGGCCGGAGATGTGCTGTACGATTCCCGGTGGCAAAACCTAAGGCGGCAGCGTGAAACTCGATTTCTCCCTCGACAGTGGATGAAAATTAGGCTTTCTTGATTCTCTGTATTCTCCTCGCGAAAAGCTCCCCTTTTGCTTCTTACAGGTTTGAATTTTATGGCCTGGATCGTCCGCAATCGATCGCGCAAAAATCGGACTTCAAGGTTGACCGGGAAAATTGCATCCAGGGTTAGAATTACGGCCGTGTTTGCGGTTACGACACTGCCATAATTTCAATTGAGTTATTTGATCGAAACTATCTGGTAATTATGGCACCGTAATATCAGTTAGGGTAGTGCCATAATTTTAGCCAAAATTTTTGGTCGGAAAGCGCTCCAAATTACGGCCCGTGAAAATCTTTATGGCAGTGCCGTAATTTCTGAAAATCTTTTTGGATGAAAAATTCCCAAATTACGGTAGTGCTCTAATATTACGGTAGCCGGTGAAAATAGGGTATTGTAGTATAGATTACAGCCCTACCGTAATTTGCTCTGAAGCTCCAATCTTCATGAAATTTGACATGTAATTTCCTCTTGATGGTGGGAATTCATTTATGCATCTGAAATTGCTCGAAAACGCCTAAAAATCATGCCTTTTTACCTGAAAATCATCAAAAACCAAAAAGAGTGTAGATTCCGCAGTATTTGATAAAAAAGGCATAAAAATAAGCAAAAGTTCATGAATTTGACACAAAAAGATATATGAAATGACACAAAATTTACTATAAATTTCGGTGTCATCAAACACATAAGGGTCAAACTTTACTTGTCCTCAAGCAAAATTCAAAAATTGATCATAGGCATAGATTTTCTCATGAAGAATAAATTTCTAATATACAATCACTAATGAAAAATCCCAACAATTGATTCATAAAATTTTAAATAGACATATCATCCTTTGAATTCAATTCTCAAGATCCACAACTTAATCGAATAAGACTTCGCAACTCGTATAAAAAGTAGAATTTCAATCTCATGAATTCATCCAATTTTCAGTTCAAATCTATCATACTTTTGTTTATAAGAATAGGATATCCAAAATCTTTTTCCACTCAAAATTTTCTTTTCTTTTCCATATTCTCTTTTTTTTTCTTTTTGGATGACATGTATCCATATAGATACACACTTTTTATTTTTTTTTGCATCGTTCACATTCTCTAATTTGATTACCACCTTTTTTTTTGGTGATGAAGTTAGAGTACACTGACCACATAATCAATGTAATAGAACTCATGTTTTTTTAGTAGAAAGAATTTTACCAAAGACAGCGGAGTTAATGTGAATCGATTTCTCTCTATTATTTTTTTTTTCTTTTTCAGACTTCAACCCATGTCCTTTGGTACCACTGTCAATTTTGCACAGTGCCAAGTAGGGGAGTCACTCACTATTTTTGGATCTCGGATTCTTTCTTCCCAACAAATAGCAAATAGACTAAACATCAATTAGATTAATCAATTGACATCAATTCAAAAATTGTACCATATGCTGATTTTATTCGAAAAGTAGCTTCACTTTTAAATTAAATTCTTCAAATAATATATCTATCTAAAATCTCACTCATCAACCAATGAAAAATTTCAAAAGCAAATATGTATAAGAGAAATAAATAGATCTAGTCCTAATCATAGGCATGAGTTCATTCACCATCAATAAAATCATACAAGGCATCAACAATAAATTCTTCAAAAATATAGACTAGGCCACAAATCAACATATCAAGAAAAATGGTATATACTCATCAATTATGAATGTAACACAATGTTATATCATCAAGCATTCAATTATGCACTTCCACAAGGTGCTCAAAGTATCAAAAATATCATAATACAACCCAATCGAATAATTCATCAATATCATCATCATACAACCATATCGAATAGGAATATAAGCATGTAAAGCAGAGTAGCAATGGCGGACACAACAAGTATGGAGGAATCATCCTTCCCTATAAAACATGAAATATCAATAAGATAAGGAAAATGAAATGCAAAAAGTAAAGGAAAAAAGATACTCACAAAACTCTACTAATCATCATCAGATCGGATCTCCTCGGTGTCCTCCTCTGTTGCATCCATAGGATCAAAGGGCTGCTCTCTCTGGTGCCTACTATGGTCTCCACCTCTCCTCGAGTCCTAGAATCCAAAATGATCATATAAGAAATTCCCCATCTCTTCCATATAGTTGCTGAGATGTTCCACATCGTAATGAAGGTGATGCATCGAGTCCTTCATCTGCCCTACGGTGTCCATCATCCTCTCCATACCATGTCCCTGATGATATATCTCAGCGGAGAGTGCTTGTAATCTTGGGTTGAAGGCACTAGACCATCCTCCAGTAGGTCTGTGGGAAGAATCAGCAGCTGGGTGAGTAGAATCAGCAGGCCGATGAGATGGTGACTCCATACCAAAAGGATCGTCTCTTCCACCTCAAGTGGGTGGTGGTGGAACTGCACTCAACGGTGGTGTAAAAGCGGCCTCGGCGGTGCTCGGTGAAAGCTTTCAAATCGCTCTTTCTTTCATAGTGGTCTTCTCTACATGGGGTAATGGTAGAGTAGGGGCATTTCGTCCAAGGACCAAACAAAAGACATCCCCTTCTCTAACTATCATTTTCATTGCCATGCAAGACTCAAGATCAAGCCTTGCATTCCCTCTTACCACTTCTATCCCATAGGGTTCAACATTCAGATGTAGGGCTGGCTGTAGGGGTAATCAGCCCCCCTATTACAATGGCACATTTCTTTGCCCTAGCCACTTTATCCATGTGCTTCATCAGAAAGAAAGCAACATCTCTAAAAACAATGTCATAGGGATTTGGTGGTGTGGAAGATGTAGCTGGTCCTTTTCCTCTTTTCTTTGAAACTACTTACTTTATTTTGGGTGCCATGAGTAAACTTATAGCTGCAACTTGAAATTGACAATGCAATATAGCAAAGTATAGCACTCTAATCATATTTCCAACATGAAAAACAATACTCATCAAGCATTATAAAAGCAAAAATCAATTAATATGCATGCTTGAACCTAAAGATTCAGGTAAAGATGAAAGGGGCGAAATGTGAACAGTGAAAATTCAGCACATCTAGCTTGTTTGAACTCAGAATCACTCCCAAATCAAGTCAAAAATCTCTTGAACTAAACAAGGAAGGTACACCTATCTAAGAAGTAAATGGAAGGAAGAATCTCAGACATTGACCAAGAATCGAAGAGAAACGAAGAAAGGGGCGAAACTCGCGTGAAAACTCGCTAAAACAGAGAAATCGGGCGAGCGAGTACTAGATCGGTGGTGAAAACCCGAAAGGAAGGGTCGCCGGTGTGCTCTGAAGGTTGGAGATGGTCGGAGCTTGAAGGTCGGTGCGAGAACGAGTGAGAATGAGCGAGAAAACTCAAAAACACGGCCCAGAAAATCCTAAAAAATGGCACAGGAATCGCGTCTAAAAATAGATTTACGGCCGTAATATTCATTACGGCAGTGCCATAATATATTGAAATTGAAAAACACAGGCTGTAAAACTAATACAGTGGTGCCGTAAAAATCTGAAAACTCTCGAGTCTGAAAACATCCCTAATTACAGTACCGTGAAAGAGCTTACGGTAGTACCGTAATTTCCAAGAAACTCTCGGGTCAAAAATAGATGAACATTACGGTACCATAAAAATGGCTACGGCATTGCCGTAATTTGCTTGATACTCTCGGCTGAGAAAACGACCAAAATTACGGTGCCGTGAAATTGAAAACGGTAGTACCATAAAAATTTCAAAATTTTTTTGAATAAATAATTAAAAAAATTAGCTCAAAAATACAGCCCCGTAAAATTCTTTACAGTAGCGCCGTAAAAGCAAAAACACTCTCGGGTCAATTTTGGACACAAAATACGTTACTGTAAAAATACTTACGACAGTGCCGTAATCTTGTCACAACCTTCTGGTCGGAAACAGACTGGAATTACGGCACCATAATTTGCATTACGGTAGTGCCGTAATTTGCGCCAAAACTTGCTTACCTACAAAAATAAAATAAAAATTAGTTCCAAGAATAAACTAAAAATAAAAAGAATAAACTAAAGTTAGAAAGCTTGGTTGCCTCCCAAGAAGCGCTAATTTAAAGGTCTTTAGCTTGACCCTTCTACACTCAGATTTGATCTTGAATTCTTCAATTTTCACTCTGATTTTTCTTTGATTTGAGCATCACTTTCAATCACATAAGGCTCAGTCCTGAAATAGTGTCCAAATTTACTCAAGATCTTCTTTCATTTGTCAATCAACTTAGAGCCTCTTCTTCTTCTTCTCTTTTTCTTCTTCTTCTTAGAATTTTGATGTCCTTTTTTTCTGTAATCCTCTATCAATATCCTCAGAAAAATTGTCAGTTTCACTATTAGAGAATTCATCAAATAAATTATGAACATCATAAACAACATCATCTACTAATATCGATACTACAACACAATCCAGAATATGAAAGTTTATTCAAAGAATCAGCAAGATCAAACTCAATTATTTTTTCACAAATATCAAAAGTGATTTTTCCTTTCTTGACATCAATATGTGCTCCAGCAGTAGCCAAAAAGGGTCTACCAAGAATTATGGGATTTTTATGATTTTCTTCTATGTCAAGGACTACAAAATCAGCAGGTATGAAAAATTCACCTACCTTGATTGGAACATTCTCTAAAATACCTATAGGATACTTCACCGAGCTATCAGCGAGCTGTAAAGATATGGATGTTGGTTTAAGCTCTCCAATGTCCAGCTTCCTACAAATAGATAGAGGCATTAGACTTACACTGGCTCCTAAATCACATAAGGCTCGGTCAAAAGACATGCTTCCAATAGAATAAGCTATAGATGTTGGGGTATGCCCTTAAGGCTAATGTTTGAGGCCTTGGGATTGTATCAGTATCATGTAATAAACTCTTGTGTTTATAAAGGCATGGTTATTATTCAAGTTGTTACCTTGTCTGCTGTAATAAGTGTACTACTGAATAATGTCTCAAAGCTGTTCAGCTAGGCTGACATGCTAAATGTCCTTAGTCGATATATCTTGGTGAACATGAGACAGCCTTGATATGATTGAGACTAATATGTATTCTAATCTTATAGGATGCTTCGAGCATGGAATAAGATGTAGACTCATGGGTACATTGGATGTACTGGACAGACCCTACTAGGATATTCAATTGCTTGTCGCAATGTGAATGATCCTTGATTGCAACAAGTGGCACATGTCCTCTGACTTGAGATCACTTGTGTTTCTAAATGATGATTGTCATTGTTTTGAGGTAGTTCAATATCATTTGAAACATAATGGTTATAGACTATCTTGGATAATGATCATGAGTCAGGTTAGGGCACCAGTGATAGATAGAGGATTGCCGTCTCCTTGTTGAAGGAGTGTGGTGTTCTATAGGGGCCCCCTAGATGAGATGATTGAGAAAGTGTATGGCCATACCCAGGTGACTATGTGCATCTGATCTAATCATGCTCATCATATTGGAGTCACAAGCTTGACCTGCTTGTCCAATGAGAACATCCAGTGGCAAAGGATACATGTATGCCTAGTGAAGTGGATTCACACTTGTGCTATGGTTTGGGTGTAGTCTTGGAAGACTCTTTCCTTTATATCGGGAGACAGTGATGTGTTGCTAGATACCCCTCACTGATCGTGATAATGTAAGTTATTGTTACTGACATTTAAAGGAAACCCTTAGGGTCGCACAATTTGATGATATGGCTTACTTGAGTCAGATCGTGTGGACTGAATTGTTTGGGTTCAGTTTAAAGGGATTTAATCTCTGATTGTAAGTGAGATCTGGTCTGATCATGTTTGATTGATTAAGGCTTGAGATCGGTAAGCTTCGATCGAGAGAGATGATGCTAGATCGGTGAGATCAAGAGCATCATGAGATGAACGGTTAGATTGGAAACCTTAGGGTTTAGTTGATCTAGACCGATTGGCTTGGGCTGGCTTGGTTTGGCCTTTGGACCGAACACATTTACTTTGAACCGGTTCAAGAGCTTGAACGTATGGTTCATTGTTTTGACGTTTTGATCGATTTAGTGATCATGAACGCATGGCTTAATGGATTTTCCAATTTTGGAAAGTCATTTAGCGCATGTTCCCTTGAACGCCAAATGACTTGAACGCTCCATTCAACTCTCGTCTCCTTGCTCTTGCTTGACGAGACTTTGGCGTGGAGAAGGCGAGGTCTTGGTGGAGGTTCGGCAAGCCTAGACATCATCTCTCATTTCCTTACCATACGAGAGGGACCCTTGAAGGACCTTGCTAGCACAAGGATCTCCAAGGAGCAAGCACATCATCTTGTGTGCGTCAACTAGGGAGAAGATCCCTTTCGATCTTTCTCTTCCAAGTCGCCATCTTCCTCATGGCTTTGGTATGGATCTAAACTTCATCAAGTTGATCATATTATCTTGCTAAGATCCATGAAAAACCCTTGCTTCCGCTTACAATTTTTATGCGCCACCCTTAAGGGTTTTTCACCCCCCCCCTCTTGAAAGGGGTTTCATCTGCTTGCGCTCCCCCTTGAAGGGGACTCTTCAATTGGTATCAGAGCATGCGGTTCAAGCATGTAATATGATTGCTTGGTATATTTTGTGATCCTTGGTTGCGCATTTACATGTATGCTTAGATCTTGTTGACATGCGAAACTTACATGTTATTTCTTCATGCGAAAGTAAGATGTTTACCTTATGTTGGCGCATGTTGTTTGTTCATCTTGTCGCATGTCTTGTGTTGGCGCTTAGTTCATGTTATTTTATCAAAAAACCTAACATGCGCGCCTATGACTAGATCTAAGTGGCGCCTACTATAAACCCTTAGATGGGTTGATGGGGTTGAAGTCACCTCTAGGTTAGATCCAATAGTCTGATCAGACCATCTGACAGCCGAGATGGATCGACCAGATGGCACCTGTGCGCAAGCACGAGGTGGCTATAGGTCGATTGCATCTTAGGCGTGTAGCGAGGTCTGGTTGAGACAACCATTGAACACACATGAGTTAGGCCCGGGGTCACACCCGCTTGCCAGACCTCATGAGGGTTGTTCAGCCCTTGGCGCATGCATGGTTGACCATTAGGTCAACTCGAGTCAGTTAGGACTTGGTGCATGCAAGGGTATGGATCTAACTAGATTGTTGAGTGGATCCCTATCAATGGACCGTTGTAAGGTTGTAGGGCACATAAGGAAATTAAAATTTGATGCCAATGGGGTTTTCAAAATTTTATTTTCTTTGTAAGGGATCACATGATGATTGATTGATGCCATATGCTTGTTTATTTTATCTTATGTGGGATGCCCATTTTAATGTGTGCTGTGCTGGGGCCTGCGAGCCTGGTAAATTGTAAATTATTATTTTTGTGATCTGCGTATCACTTTAATTAATTTATTGTATAATTGACCTGCGAGTCAAACTTGTCTAGATAGATCAAAATGTATTTTGATTAGACAAGAGCACAAAGGCACACATCCCAGAGGGGCATTCAGCTGGTGGCGCACCTGAGGTGCTCTTGGCGCAAGGGCCCTGGGTTGGACCAGATGAGATGCTAAAGACCCAAGAAGAGCAAGTGAAGACTTTAGTATCTTAAGGTCTTACTTAGGCTATGGGCTTTTACCACATAAGATCCATGCTTTCTGTTATTGTTTATATAAGTAGAACAGCATGATTTATTTATCTTCTGCTATAGCCATAGGATTTGCCTGATAGTAAGAAGATAAAAGACCGTTAAAATCCAAACGCTAAAATATCAAGCACGTAATGCCTTCTGACGCGAAACCTCACTGTTCTGACTATCGTTGGAGCCGTGTTGTACCCACTCAGTGGGCACGTCCATCTATCTTCAGACGGTGCGGGATTACACCTGCGTGTTACAGAGTAGGGATTTATCCCTTCTCGTTGCTCAGCATAGCACGTGGTGGTCCAGGGAGTAGGTCGGGTCAGCTTGACCATGTAGGCTACATATGTGGCGCATATGGTAGCACATGGAGGCAGCCATCTGTGGGGTCAGAGATTGTGTTGTACCAACTCAGTTGGCACAGTCTGCTGGATTGCCCAGATGAAGGGGAATCGCACGGGTTGGCGATTGGCAGGGACTGCCTACCAGAAATTAGTGCTTGTCATCTCTGTGCATCTTATCTCGCCTGAGCGGGACGCGGAGACCAAGTATGAAATCTGGATCCCATCTCACTAAAAGAGTGTTACTCTTTCGGGCTGTTTTGCTGGATTTTTCAGCCAGATAAAATAGTGAGAAAAGAATCTTTCTTAAGTCCTGGATTGATTCTAAACATTGATACTGACCTTGCTGTTCTTGCATTGTTGTAGATTCCTGCAGCAACGAACACCATGAGCTTCAATGTGCGATCCCTACTGGAAAGGGAGAAGTTTGCTGGGCCAAACTTCTCAGACTGGTTCGGACACCTTAAGATTGTTCTTAAGGCAGAGAGGAAACTGTATGTCCTCGAGACGGCTGTGCCGCCTCAACCCGCTGCGAACGCCGCAAGGGCGGTTCGTGATGCTTATGAAAAGCACGTCAATGATAGCATTGATGTCGCTTGCCTGATGCTAGCGTCTATGACGCCACCGCTGCAGCGTCAGCATGAGGATATGTCGGCTATAGAAATTATAGCGAACCTCAAGATGCTGTATGCTGCACAGGCGAGGACAGAACGCTATAATCTGACAAAGCTTTTCTTTCAGAGCAAACTGGCTGAAGGGAGCCCAGTGGGAGCTCACGTGCTCAAGATGATTGGGCACAAGGAGGCTCTGGAGAAACTGGGGCATACCATCAACCAGGAGCTTGCTGTAGACATTATTCTGCAGTCTCTCCCGCCCTCTTTCGATGCGTTCATTATTAATTTTAATATGAACAAGATCGATTGTACTCCGGCAGAGCTGCTGAATATGCTCTTGACAACTGAGGAGACTCTAAAGGGAAAGCCTTCAACCTCTGTCTTAATGGTTCCTTCTAGGAACAAGAAGAAGGGGAAGAAGGGCAAAGCCCCTGTCAAGAACTACAGTAAGGCTCTGAAACAAAAGGTTAAGCGGTCGAAGGACAACAGGTGTTTCCACTGTGGCCAGCTGGGTCACTGGAAAAAGGACTGTAAAGCGCTCCAAGGAGATAAGAGGGGAAGCATCGCTTCTGGCTCAGGTATATATGTGACTGAGGTCATGTTATCTTCTTCTTCTTTTTCATGGGTGTTGGACACTGCATGTGGAGTTCACATTTGTTCAAATGTACAGGAACTCAAGAGAAGAAGACAGGTGGGACAGCATGAGGTGGACCTACGCGTTGGAAACGGGGCACGGGTTGCTGCTGTTGCTGTAGGAGACTATTTCATCTCATTACCATCTAGCATTGCATTAGAACTAAACAGTTGTTACTTTGTTCCCAGTATTACTAAAAATATTGTCTCTATTCCTGCTCTTGTCAGGAAAGGATTTGCCTTTGAATGCAATATTTCAAAGTGTGTTTTATCTTTAGATAATATTGTTTATGCAACTGGTTCAATTAACAATGGGTTATACATGTTGGACATGGAAAGTTCTATACAAAGTGTTGATATTAAGAAAGCCAAGTATGCTGAAGACAGCACCTTGTTATGGCATAGTCGTTTAGGCCATATCAACAAGAAGCGCATTAAGCGGTTGCATGATCATGGACTGCTGGGATCATTCTCCTATGAGGAGATTGATACATGCAAAGCTTGTTTGATGGGTAAAATGACGAAGTCACCTTTTCCTAACAAAGGTCAAAGGGCTTCAGGTTTACTTAACTTTATACACAGTGATGTGTGTGGGCCGTTTAGTAAACATGCCAGAGGTGGCTATCAGTACTTCATTACATTTACTGATGATTTCAGTAGATATGGTTATGTCTATCTAATGAGACATAAGAGTGAATCCTTTGACAAGTTCAAAGAGTTCAAGAATGAAGTATAGAATCAGCTAGGCCGAAATATCAAGGCACTTCGTTCTGATCGAGGTGGAGAATACCTGAGTCATGCGTTTACTGACTATCTGAAGGAGTGTGGGATTATCTCACAGCTCACTCCGCCAGGAACACCGCAATGGAATGGTGTGTCCGAGAGGAGAAATAGAACGTTACTTGATATGGTTCGTTCTATGATGAGTCAGGCTACTCTTCCATATTCCTTTTGGGGATTTGCACTGGAAACAGCTGCAAAGGTACTAAACCGAGTGCCATCCAAGGCCGTTTCAAAGACGCCATATGAATTATGGTATGGGAAACAGCCGAGCTTGACATTTATCAGGATCTGGGGTTGCGAGGCTTATGTCAAAAAGCTCGCCTCTGGGAAACTGGAGAGCAGATCTGAGAAATGCATCTTTGTCGGTTACCCTAAGGAAACTAAGGGTTATTATTTCTACGATCCCAAAGAGAACAAAGTATTTGTTGCTCGGACGGCCATATTTCTTGAGAAGGAGTTTCTTCTGCAAGAAGCCAGTGGGAGAGAAATAAAGCTGGATGAGAATCCAGAGGAAGGACAAAGTAGTCAAGCACAGTTGGATGAGCCTGAGCCGGTGGATCAGGTTATTGAACAACCTGAGGCTCAGATATCGCGGGAACCGCGAAGATCGGGAAGGATCCGTCGTTAGCCTGAGCGCTATGACGGAGTCTACATCATTGATAATGATGAACCCCTTACTTATGCGGATGCGGTCAGTGGACCGGAGTCAGCTAGATGGCTTGAAGCTATGCGAGCCGAGATGGACTCCATGTCAGATAACCAAGTCTGGGATTTGGTTGATCCGCCTCCAGGAGTAATCCCTATAGGCTGTAAATGGATCTTCAAGAAGAAGATTGACATGGATGGTAACGTGGTTACCTATAAAGGCAGGCTAGTTGCGAAAGGTTTCAAACAAATCTACGGGATAGATTATGATGAAACTTTCTCTCCTGTAGCCATGTTCAAGTCTATTCGGATTCTTTTCGCGATAGCAGCATATTACGATTATGAGATCTGGCAGATGGATGTGAAAACAGCTTTCCTTAATGGAAATCTGGATGAGGATGTGTATATGACACAACCTGAAGGTTTCACTAATCCATCAGATCGTCATAAAATATGCAAACTAAAGAAGTCCATTTATGGACTTAAACAAGCATCTAGAAGCTGGAATATTCGTTTTGATGAATCAATCTCTGAGTTTGGTTTCATCAAGAACGAAGATGACCCGTGTGTATATAAGAGGTTTAGTGGGAGCGTGATTACATTCCTAGTCCTCTATGTCGATGACATCTTGATCATTGGAAATGATATTCCAGAAATGCATGCGGTTAAGGCATGGCTAAGGAAATGTTTCCAGATGAAATATTTAGGAGAAGCAGCCTATATATTAGGTGTGAAGATCTACAGGGATAGATCTAAGAGGCTTCTCGGGCTGTGCCAGAGTACTTACATCGATAAAGTCCTGGATAGATTCCATTTAGAGAATTCTAAAAGAGGATATCTTCCAGTCAGACATGGTCTGAATCTTTCGAAGAGTCAGTGTCCACAAACACAGACTGAGAAAGATGAAATGGACAATACGCCTTATGCTTCGGCT
Source organism: Costus lasius (assembly GCA_027563935.2). NCBI lineage: Eukaryota > Viridiplantae > Streptophyta > Magnoliopsida > Zingiberales > Costaceae > Costus > Costus lasius. The sequence goes on along the minus strand of CM050453.2, from coordinate 44,738,599 downwards.
ATTGGATCCATTATGTATGCGATGTTGTGTACTCGCCCAGACGTCGCTTACGGGTTAAGCGTGACCAGTCGGTTCCAAAGTAATCCAGGTATGGCGCACTGGATTGCAGTCAAGAACATTATAAAATATCTGCGGAGGACCAAAGATATGTTCTTGATATATGGTGGTCAGGAAGAACTCAGTATAGAAGGATATACTGACGCTTCGTTCCAGTCGGACCAGGATGATTTCCGATCGCAATCAGGCTATGTTTTTAGCTTGAATGGTGGAGCGGTGGTGTGGAAAAGTTTCAAACAGTCAACTGTTGCTGATTCCACAACAGAAGCCGAGTATGTTGCAGCCTCGGAAGCATCCAAGGAGGCAGTGTGGATTCGTAAGTTCGTGAGAGAACTTGGTGTTGTTCCTTCGAGTGTCGATCCTTTGGTTATCTTCTGTGATAACACTGGAGCCATCGCACAAGCAAAGGAACCACGGTCGCACCAGAAGTCCAAGCACATACAGAGACGGTTTCACTTGATCCGGGAGATCATAGATCGTGGCGAGATCAAAATATGCAAGGTTCATACAGACGACAATCTGGCTGACCCGCTTACCAAGCCTCTGGCGCAGCAGAAGCATGAGAAGCACTGTAATAACATGGGTTTGAGATTTCTCAACCATTAGATTAAGTGCAAGTGGGAGATTGTTGGGGTATGCCCTTAAGGCTAATGTTTGAGGCCTTGGGATTGTATCAGTATCATGTAATAAACTCTTGTGTTTATAAAGGCATGGTTATTATTCAGGTTGTTACCTTGTCTGCTGTAATAAGTGTACTACTGAATAATGTCTCAAAGCTGTTCAGCTAGGCTGACATGCTAAATGTCCTTAGTCGATATATCTTGGTGAACATGAGACAGCCTTGATATGATTGAGACTAATATGTATTCTAATCTTATAGGATGCTTCGAGCATGGAATAAGATGTAGACTCATGGGTACCTTGGATGTACTGGACAGACCCTACTAGGATATTCAATTGCTTGTCACAATGTGAATGATCCTTGATTGCAACAAGTGGCACATGTCCTCTGACTTGAGATCACTTGTGTTTCTAAATGATGATTGTCATTGTTTTGAGGTAGTTCAATATCATTTGAAACATAATGGTTATAGACTATCTTGGATAATGATCATGAGTCAGGTTAGGGCACTAGTGATAGATAGAGGATTGCCGTCTCCTTGTTGAAGGAGTGTGGTGTTCTATAGGGGCCCCCTAGATGAGATGATTGAGAAAGTGTATGGCCATACCCAGGTGACTATGTGCATCTGATCTAATCATGCTCATCATATTGGAGTCACAAGCTTGACCTGCTTGTCCAATGAGAACATCCAGTGGCAAAGGATACATGTATGCCTAGTGAAGTGGATTCACACTTGTGCTATGGTTTGGGTGTAGTCTTGGAAGACTCTTTCCTTTATATCGGGAGACAGTGATGTGTTGCTAGATACCCCTCACTGATCGTGATAATGTAAGTTATTGTTACCGACATTTAAAGGAAACCCTTAGGGTCGCACAATTTGATGATATGGCTTACTTGAGTCAGATCGTGTGGACTGAATTGTTTGGGTTCAGTTTAAAGGGATTTAATCTCTGATTGTAAGTGAGATCTGGTCTGATCATGTTTGATTGATTAGGGCTTGAGATCGGTAAGCTTCGATCGAGAGTGATGATGCTAGATCGGTGAGATCAAGAGCATCATGAGATGAACGGTTAGATTGGAAACCTTAGGGTTTAGTTGATCTAGACCGATTGGCTTGGGCTGGCTTGGTTTGGCCTTTGGACCGAACACATTTACTTTGAACCGGTTCAAGAGCTTGAACGTATGGTTCATTGTTTTGGCGTTTTGATCGATTTAGTGATCATGAACGCATGGCTTAATGGATTTTCCAATTTTGGAAAGTCATTTAGCGCATGTTCCCTTGAACGCCAAATGACTTGAACGCTCCATTCAACTCTCGTCTCCTTGCTCTTGCTTGACGAGACTTTGGCGTGGAGAAGGCGAGGTCTTGGTGGAGGTTCGGCAATCCTAGACATCATCTCTCATTTCCTTACCATACGAGAGGGACCCTTGAAGGACCTTGCTAGCACAAGGATCTCCAAGGAGCAAGCACATCATCTTGTGTGCGTCAACTAGGGAGAAGATCCCTTTCGATCTTTCTCTTCCAAGTCGCCATCTTCCTCATGGCTTTGGTATGGATCTAAACTTCATCAAGTTGATCATATTATCTTGCTAAGATCCATGAAAAACCCTTGCTTCCGCTTACAATTTTTATGCGCCACCCTTAAGGGTTTTTCGCCCCCCCCCCCTATTGAAAGGGGTTTCATCTGCTTGCGCTCCCCCTTGAAGGGGACTCTTCAATAGAGAAACTACCTGGCTCCTAAATCACATAAGGCTCGGTCTAAGAGTTATATTTATCTCAGGATCAAAAGGTACAAGAGGTCCTAATCTAAGATTCCTGTGCATGCAAAGTAGATAGATCAAATGATTTCAAGAGAAAAGAAAATAAACAAAAAAATAGAAAATAAATAGAAAACAAAACCTAGTCTAGCAATACTCTCAATATCTTCAATATTGACAAAAACCAAGGTCCCCGGCAATGGCACCAAAAACTTATTGTGTCCACAAGTGCACGGATACTCGAAGTAATAAAGAAAGATATCGAACCACAGAGACCTCATTTGTCAAGTACCAAATAATCGATTTCTTACTATCTAGGCAATCGAAACTATGCAAGTGAACTAATGAAGGCTAACGAAAATATCAGAGAGAGAATCTAGGACTAGGGTTTCATTCAATTTAATTTTTATGACTATATATGAAAAGATGTTTGTCAGTTTAATTTTATCATGATAAAGATATAATTTACTTTCATAAAAGGATCATCTCACTTTCGTGCAGACAATCATGCAGGGACCTATCTTCGCTTTCGCGCCAGATCTATCCCAAGCTGAAAATAAGTAAATTATCAATCAAAGAACTCAACGATCACTTTCATGCATCCGAATTCTAAGTTCATTATCTCAAGTGGAATCTCAAGGATCACTTTCGTGCATCCGAGTCTCAACACAAGTTCTACTTATGGTTCTCCAATGTTATGATCCTCACTTTCGCATAAGATCTCCACGTTTGATAAATTAACTCAATCCTAGATTCATATTATTCTCATGGAAATTATTCTTCTAAAATCAAGAAACAAGAACTAACATAATTTCTTACAGTAAGTTCCTAACATTAAATTCTAGGGTTCCAAGTTCTCAAGCAAGTCACCTTTTGGTCCTTATTGCGAAAACTCTAAAACATGATTAATAACATGAATCTATGGAGAATTAAAGAGCAATTATCACATAAGTTGAATTATAATGCTAAAATTATACGTGACGAAGTGATGAAAAATTTATCTAGTCATTAAGAAATCAAAGGGAATTACTCCCCATGTCCCATAAAAGGTTTATGCTAGCATGGATGAAAGATTACAATATTCCATAGCATCAAAGTGTAAGAAATCAAAGAAAGAGGGGAAAAACAAATAACCACACGACTGTAATGGAAATTACAGCTGTAATTTTTGCGTGTGAACAGTGCCGCGTGCTTTTGTTGATTTCTCCTCTGATCTAGATCCTTTCACTCTGAAACTTCTGGGGTATCGTCTCCTCTTCTAGGTGAAGCTTCCCCTGAAATTTCACGGCCGGAGATGTGCTGTATGCTTCACGGCGGCGAAACCTAAGGCGGTGGCATGAAACTCGATTTCTCCCTCGACAATAGATGAAAATTAGGGTTTCTTGATTCTCTGTATTCTCCTCGCGAAAAGCTCCCCTTTTGCTTCTTATAGCTTTGAATTTTATGGTCTAGATCGTCCGCAATCGATCGCGCAAAAATTGAACTTCAAGGTTGACCGGGAAAATCGCGTCCAGGGTTAGAATTACGGCCGTGTTTTCGGTTATGGCACTGCTGTAATTTCAGTCGAGTTATCTAATCGAAACTATTTGGTAATTACGGCACCATAATATTGGTTACGGTAGTGCCATAATTTCAGCCAAAATTTATGGTCGGAAAGCGCTCCAAATTACGGCCCGTGAAAATCTTTACGACAGTGCCGTAATTTCCAAAAATCTTTCTGGATGAAAAATTCCCAAATTACGGCAGTGCTCTGATATTACGGTAGCCGGTGAAAATATAGTACCGTAATATAGATTATGGCCCTGCCCTAATTTGCTCTAAAGCTCCAATCTTCATGAAATTTGACATGTAATCTCCTCTTGATGGTGAGAATTTATTCATGCATCTGGAATTGCTCAAAAACGCCTAAAAATCATGCCATGTTTACTCGAAAATCATCAAAAACCAAAAAGAGTGTAGATTCCGCAGTATTTGATAAAAAAGGCATAAAAATAAGCAAATGTTCATGAATTTGACACAAAAAGATATATGAAATGGCACAAAATTTACTATAAATTTTGGTGTCATCATTAGGGTTCCCGTGCACGAGTCATCTTCCAGCAAATCGCCGTGCCCCAGCTCTAGCTTCAGCCAACCTGCTCCACTACCTTCCGCCGATCTGCCCTACCGCCTCTTCACCGACCTGGCGTGATACCAGCGTAAGAAAAAGCGGACCTAATAGTGGCCCCTCCTCCATCAAATGGTATCAAAGCAAGTTAGTGGTCAACTCTTGTCTGCCCACATCGATCCCTAGCTTTATATCGCTGCACATCATGCGTGAGTTTCATCAATGGGAATTAATACCTAAAAGAGAACTTATAATTGATAGGGGTTATAAGATAATTACCCATAGGCCTAGGTGCTTCACAACATACACATTGTGCAATGACTACCATAGTAAAACCGTTATTGATCATCAAGTCAAGTTCAATGTCATATCTATTAGATCCCTTGAACAATTTGGCCTTACCTTAGAGAAACATGTTAACCCTTACATGATAACTTGGGATGATTTTATTATATCTGTAGTTGATTTTCAATGCTTAGTTCCCATCATGTTAGGTAATATCAAAACTGAAATTTGGTGTGGTGTGATGAGTTTAGAAGGTTTTGATATCATATTAGGGAAATAATTTATGCATGATTTTCAAGGGTATTATTTTAGCAAACCTTGGTGTTATAGTTTTATTCATAAAGGTTTGGAACATATAGTTTACCCTAAAGATGAAAAGTCGACACATATAAAGGAAATGCGTAAAGAAATTAAGCAAACCTTAGAAGACCTTAGGGAGTATTTATTGCAAAAAGAATATGAAAGTTCAACCCCTTGATAGCTACAGGAACAAACCTTGGAGCTTACTTTAGAACCTAACCCATGTCTTGATGCGACCATTGAACTCGAAAACGTAAGTCATGAAGAGCCAAACCTTCATGTAGAACCATCACAATTACCTTCAATTTTAGGGCCTATACCCACAGGATTACTTTCAATTTTAGGGCCCATACCCATAGGTTCTCAAATTGAGCTTAGCACTATTACAAGAGAACCTGATGACCTACATAAAGATCTAAATGAATCCAAACCCATGGATCTTCTTGAACCAAATTTTGAACCTAAGTTAGAGCCTTTTGAGCTTGACCTGGATCCTAAGTGTCAACCCTTAAGAACACCCCAAGATTTAGAAAACTCCTCCCAGGACCCTATGATCCTTGAGTCTTGTCTCTTATATCCTTCTACCCACATCTTTAAGACACCCTTAGAGCCCATTCAAGTTGCACATCTTGATTTGGTGATGCCTAATTCTCTCGAGTCGATTGAGTTTGTAATCACCCCTGCCATGGGCGATGACATGCCATACTTTGATTTTATAGGTATTAAGTTCACTCTATCATATCTCACATTGGATACATATGATTTGTTATTCCTTCCTCTCTCTTACTTGAATGCTTTAAAAGAAAACATGAGCTTGCTAATCTACCTTGGTCATTGATTGAGAGCAGTCCATTAGGGGTGAAAAAGATCAACGCAAGCAAACCCATGTATGATCAAATTTTCATCCTATCTATCTTCAAAGATGAATACATTGATAAGCCTCCACCTGAGCGTGATAAAACTATTAGTTTTCATTGTCACATCCTGCATATTCCGTCATAATCACATCTCCACGCCTGAACTCAACTCAAAGTAGAACCCAACTCAAGTTCAAGAAAATATAGCACAAGTCAACCACAAATGCCTGAGCATCATTCACCGGAGGTGAATTCTCCCGAACCTGAGGGAATTGATGGGGATTCAAACCCAATTCGATGGTCCAAGCGAACTCGAAGAAGATCAGCATGACTTCTGAATTGATCCAGCCGTTGGTACTAATGACAACGTTGATCTTGCACATTTTACGATGGTGACCGCTATTAATGACACAAGTTACGAGGATGCCTGCCATTATTACACTGATGACACAAGTTATGATGACGCTTGCTATTATGACCTTGATGTCATGCATTACGATGACACCTGCCATTATTACACTGATGACACAAGTTACGATGATGCTTTCTATTATGACATTGATGTCACGCATTATGACGACAGCTGCCACGTCTTTTCATTGTTTTTTAATATTTTGTTCATTGGTTGGTCTGATCATAGACACGTGTCATGATCTGACCCGTCCAAACTACTTTAAATAGACACATGATGTAATATAATAGGGGCGTTGAACTCTTGAATGAAATCGAAGAAAATTGTGTTGTTTTGAGCTGTTCTCCTCTCCATACATTTATTCTCCTCTCCGAACATCATTCCTCTGCCTCGCCTTCGCCATTTTCGCCTTCCTCTTCACAACTTTGCCACTCCAGCTTCCTCTTTCCCTATCCTCATCCTCTTCATCCCGACTCCGTTCATCTCCAGCAACTACAAATCAAGGCTCGCCCATCTATGACCTCAGCTCCGCCGCCTTCATTGCCACCGAAGTTAGCATCCGCTTGTCGGTTGCTTCCCATCGCCCATCAGATTGACTTCCTCTCCATCCTCGCCCGTTCTTCCACCATGCCTCCATCACCTCCTATCGCTAGGGTTCCCGTGCATGAGTTGTCTTCCCCAAATCGCCAACGCTAGCGTCCGCCCTATCCACCATCTTCCAGCAAATCGCCGTGCCCTAGCTCTAGCTTCAGCCAACCTGCTCCACTGTCTTCCGCCGATCTGCCCTACCGCCTCTTCACTGACCTGGCGTGATACCAGTGTAAGAAAAAGCTAACCTAATAGTGGCCCCTCCTCCATCAGTTGGACCCCCTAAGGATGGAATGGATTCGGGTAGGAAATTTGCTAATGGATCCAACAATGATCCAAACCTTTGGTTGGATAATGATGCACCCCAACACCAATACCCGTATGGGAACAACAACCCACAAATTCAAAGAAATGGCCTAACTTGGGTACCGAGTAGAGTTTTTTTAGCTGGGTACCCTAATCGCCGTTCGATTTATATCCTCATGGACATAGATCTTGATGCAAACTTTCCCGTTAGTGCACCCCGTTACTGGCGCTAGTGTAACCTAGGTTAAGAATATTTATTGTTGCGTTTTCATTTCCCCCGAAAAACCTTTCTAAACCCCTAATTAACCTAACCTGACACCTCCGCCATCCGCTGTTATATATCGGCGCTAGCTCTTCTTCGACGATTTCGAATCTCCTGCCTCCTGCGATAAGTCGTTTGTTGTTGTCCGACTAACTCCCATCATCTGGTAAAGCAGGTGAGCTGCTGATATAGCTACTATAGGTGGGATGATCCTTAAAACTGTACTCTAAGGTATTACACAATGCACGCAAAAATAGAAGAGGGTCTTTAGATGAGGGAAGTGAAAATCACTTCGGACATGCAGTAGAAACACAATGAAATCAGCACTGAGTTCGATCGGGGCAACTCAAATGTGAAAGAACACAACGGCATGCAACTACAGAATTTAACGCACTAACCTTGTAGCACTTTAGCACGCTTGCTTAGCAGATTTTAAGCTCAGTTCGTCATGATGGAGAACAACAGTTTCGTAGGGCACAGCTCGCATGCCTATGCGCCTGAAATACACCAAAGAACAACACGTAACATCCACGTCTCTGGCGTACGGATACCCATGGAGAAAGAGAGATCGCAATGGGGAAACGAGAACGTAATGAAGTGAAAAGACAGGCGGACCTGACCCACCAGCAGTGGTGGGATTTACATCTTTGAACACAGGAAACCGAAACAACTTTGGAATCGAGGCGCCGACCTCGACCCATACACGACTCCGAAGGCGAGGCTCCGACTTTGACTTCTACACGCACTGGAAGCTCTCAGCTCACTAGGAGTACTCTACCACCAAGAGAATTGAGGATTGAAACAACCCAGCCTCCTCTTTTATAGAACAAGAGGGGAGGGAACAAGACAAAAGTAGTACGAGACGAAAATCCTAACAACTACCTACTCTTGCAGCCCATAAAGTAGTCAAGCTGCAGCTAGATGACAAAAGAAAACAAACTTCCACCTACTATTCCTTGAAGCTGGCGCATGTTTCTCTGCTCTTCGTACGGAGGCGGCCGAGGCAGTTAGATGCGTTCGGAGCACACTGCGACGAAGCAACAGAATTTGGACATCATGGGCTGGGTTACTACCGAAGTGGCGTGCTCTTGGGCCGTGTTGCTCAGGTGATTGTGAGGCCCATCTGGGGTTGGGCCTTCAGGGGGATAGCTTGTCATGCCCTTGGGCTGAATAACTTCGATATGAATTGACAACAGACTGATAACTCACACGAAATGATCTAGGGGATGCAAAGTGCATTGGGATTGCTGGATCTCCACTTTGTCGGGCTCTCGTGGGTCCTCCAAGGATGGATGAATGTGGTACAGAGGGTTGTGTACGTCAAAACGGGGTCGACAAGCTAGATCTGTAGCTTCAGGGGGAATCACGGTCTGGCCGCGGCATTTTCCACTGCCGTGACTTTGCCCGGATTGGAAATTGCCAGTTTTCCCAAATGTATCAAAATCCACAGAAACTTCCGTAGTCTGGCCGCGGCATTTTCCACGGTCGTGACTTTGCTCGCACTGGAAATCACCGATTTCTTCAAGTGTGCCAAAATCCACAGAAAGTTCCTCGGTTTGGCCGTGACTTTGTTCGCGTCGAAGATCACTGTGTTTTCAGCTGTGCCAAAATCCACGGCCCGTGACACCACCCCTCGGTCTTGAACGCAGTTTTCCATTCATCACCTTCACGGATGCAGACTTGGTGGTATCCGCTGCGAAGGTCCAGCTTAGAGAACTAGGATGCCCCAGAAACTAAGTCCAGCATATCATCAAGTCTAGGTATAGGGAACCTATAATTGATGGTGATCCTATTGATGGCGCGGCTATCAATGCACATGCACCACGACCCATCCTTCTTGGGCGTGAGCAATGTAAGGACAGCGCAGAGACTTAGACTCTCACGGATATATCCCTTAGTGAGGAGGTCATCCACTTGACACTGCAGTTCAGCATACTCGGTGGGGTTCAAACGATGGTGGGGGCAGATTCAGGTGGGGTGCTCTTGGAACAAGGCCAATAGCATGCTGGATCTCCCATTCTGGTGGGAGATCGTGGGGTAGGTCCTCCGGGCTAATGTCAACAAACTCAGTCAAAAGGGCTGAGACTTCCAGGGGTGGTGTTGTGTCTACTGCAGGGGAGGACTCTAGGGACTCGTGCAACATGAGGGCATAGACAACCTTGGATTCCGTGGCCTCGCGCATAAGCGTGGACATGCGCATAAGGGACACAATAGTGATTGCTGGTGGGGCAGCGGTGGGGGGAACAATCACGACCTTGGATGTGGACGCGCGTAGTTCCTTGGGTGGGGTCGGGATCAAACGGATCTTTTGGTCACCGTGGTCAAACACATATGTGTTTGACCAGCCGTAGTGAACCACATCTCTATCATAGAGCCAGGGGCGTCCTAAAAGGACGTGGGCAACATCCATCGCCGCCACATCACACCACACATTCTCACGATAGTCCCCAAATGCGATGGGAACTTGGCAACGACGGGTAATAGAGAGGCTCAATGCGTCAACCCACGCGATCGAGTAGGGCTCTAGTGGAAGTCCGAAGCGAGTGATCACGGTCCGGGAGACCACGTTCAAACTACTTCCCCCATCAATGACAATCTTACATGAGTGCCCGTTGCACTTGATGTAAGTTGTGAATATGCTCGTGTGCCTCCAATTCGTGCAGGTCAAATTTTTAAAAGGCTCATCTTTGGATCTAGCAGCATCTGCGACAATACTATTTTTGGACTGAGCCTTATGTATTTTTGGTCTAAGCTTGCTATATAAGTTTTGTGAGTATCATTTGCACTCTCTTTTTTTCATGATTACTTCATATGGTTGCATCTTTGATTTTATCATGGTTGTATAACTTTACAGTTTTCTCTAGAAAAGTTATTTATGGATATATGGATTCATTGTTTTATTCTGATGTGACTATGAAAGTCTTCATTCTATTTTTTTTTAAAAAAATTGGTTTTATCGTGGATATCCACCATATGCTGGATATGTAGATAGACTCAAAAGTTATTTATGGATGTGACACCCAACATCATGGATAGACTGCAGCATATGTTGGATATGTTGTAGACATCGTAGATAGACTGCAGCATATGGTGGATATGCTGTAGATTATCGTGGATATATTGCAAGCTATCATGGACAGGCTGCAGCTATGGTGGATATGCTGCAGATTATTATGGATACAGCTGCAACTATCATGGACACACTACAGACATCGTGGATATACTGCAGATTATCATGGACACAGTTGCAGCTATCTTGGACACACTGCAAACATCGTGGATATACTGCAGATTATCATGGACACAGTTGCAGCTATCATGGACACACTGTAGACATCGTGGATATGCTGCAAATTATCATGGACACAGCTGCAGCTATCATGGACACACTGCAGATCATCGTGGATATGCTGCAGCTATCGTGGATACGCTGCAGCTATGGTGGATACAACCTATAGTGGATTGCTGCACACTTATGGTGGATACAACCTATGGTGGATTATTGCACACTAATGGTGAATACAACCTATGGTGGATTGCTGCACACATATGGTGGATACAACTATTGTGTTCGCAAGTGCACGGATGCTCGAAGTAATAAAAAGATATCGAACCACAGAGACCTTATTGTTAAGAACCGAATAGTTGTTTTCTCACTAGCTAAATAATCAATTATAATGCAAGTAAACGATAAGAAGAGCGTAGAGATAATTAGAGAGAAAATGGGACTAGGGTTTCATCCACCTTTATTTCCATGTCTATATATGAATAAAAGGTCGTCAGTCTAATTTTATTATGATAAAGATATAATTTACTTCATAAAGGGATTATCTCACTTTCGTGAAGACAATCATACAAGGGACCGATCCTCGCTTTCACGCAAGATCTATCCCATGCTGAAAATAAGTAAATCATCAATCAAAGAACTCAAGGATCACTTTCGTGCATCCGAATTCTAAGTTGATCATCTCAAGTGGAAACTCAAGGATCACTTTCGTGCATCTGAATCTCAACCAGGTTCTACTTAAGGTTCTCCAACGTTCTGATCCTCACTTTTGCACAAGAAATTCACGTTTAACAAAATAACTCAATCCTAGATTCAAATTTTTAAAAGGCTCATCTTTGGATCTAGTAGCATCTGCCACAATACTATTTTTGGACTGAGCCTTATGTATTTTTGGTCTAAGCTTGCTATATAAGTTTTGTGAGTATCATTTGCACTCTCTTTTTTTCATGATTACTTCATATGGTTGCATCTTTGATTTTATCATGGTTGTATAACTTTACAGTTTTCTCTAGAAAAGTTATTTATGGATATATGGATTCATTGTTTTATTCTGATGTGACTATGAAAGTCTTCATTCTATTTTTTTTTAAAAAAATTAGTTTTATGGACATGATAAGATTGATAATTTGATGATAAGTTTTTCCTAGATGTGTAGATTTTTATATGATGATGAATATTTATGCATGTCAACACCTGTGAATGGAGATATACCTATTATGTTGAATTTATTTCTTCAATATATATCTACTTATTGAAATCCTTCATTGATTGATGCATAAGGTTTTGGGTAGTATGTTATTTGATGAATGCAATCTAAGAGTGAAACATCTTTCTTGAATAAAATTGGCATATGAGTGTAATTTTTGAATTGATGTCAATTGATGTACCTAGTTGATGTTTAGTTTATCTTACTATTTGTTGGGAAGAAAGAATCCAAGATCCACAAAAGTGAGAAACTCCGCTACTTGGTATTGTGTAAAATTGATAGTGGTACCGAAGATATGGATTGAAGTCTGAAAAGAAAAAAATTGAGAAAAAGAGAGAAAAAGAAAAATGACTCCTCTACTTGGCACTTTGTAAAATTGACAGTGGTACCGAAGATAAGGGTTGAAGTCCAGAGAAAAAGTGTGTATCTTTGTGGGTGCATACCATCAAAAATAAAATAAAAGAAAATTTAGAAAAGAAAGATTTTGAGAGGAAAAAGATTTTGGATATCCTATTCCTGTAAACAAAGGTATGATAGATTTAAACTGAAACAAAGGTGAAATCATGAGACTGAATTCTTTTATTATGCGAGTTGCGAAATTTTATTTGATCAAAGTTGTGAATCTTAAAGATTAAATTTAGAGGACAATGTATTTATCTGAAATTTTGTGCAAAAAGTTCGTGGAATATTTCATGAGTGATTATATTTTAGAAATTTATTTTTCATAAAAGAGCATATTTTCCATACTTAGTATTGTTCTTTATTTATTTGCTTGAGGAAAAGCAAAGTTTGAGCCTTATGTGTTTGATGACACCAAAATTCATAGTATATTTTGTGTCATTTCATTGGTATTTTTGTGTCATATTTATGCTCCTTTGCTTATTTTTATGCCTTTTTTTAATCAAATATTGCAGAATCTACTTCCATTTTAGTTTTTGATGATTTTCAAGTAAAAAGGCATGATTTTAAGGTGTTTTCAAGCAAAATCAGATACGTAGAAGAATTTCCATCATCAAGAAGAGATTACAGGACAAATTTTATGCAAATCGAAGCCAAAACCCAAATTACGGCATTGCCATAATTATTATTACAGTATCGTATTTTTGAGTACTATCATAATTTTGGAGCACTACCATATTTTGGGTGATTTAAGTACAGAAGGATTTCCAGAAATTACGGCACCACTGTAACTAAAATCACGATGCCGTATTTTGAAGTGACTTCCGACCCGAGAGATTTCTAGAAATTACGGCACTGCCATAAAACATTACATGGTACCGTAATTCTTGTCGAATCCTGTATAGAAGAACTTAAAGAAATTACGGCAGTGCCGTAACGAACTTCACAGCCGTAATTACGACCCAAATTCGCAATTTCCACGGTCAAATTGAAGCCCGATTTTTGCACGATCGATTGCGAATGATCTAGGCCTTTAAATTCAAAGCTGTAAGAAGGAAAAGGAGAGCCTCCGAGGAGGAGAACATGCCAAGGGCGAAAGCCCTAATTTTCATCCAATGTCGAGGGAGAAATTGAGTTTTTCACCGCCACCCTAGGGTTCACCGCCGGGAAGTGTACAACGCATCTCCGGCCATGAAATTTGAGGGGAAGATTTGCTTGGAGGAGGAGACAATACCCCAGAAGTTTCAGAGAGAAAGGAGACCGATCGGAGGAGAAATCAACGAAAGAGTGGGCGCCGGCACTGTTCACCATGGGTTCTTCAAGGAAATTACGGCTGTAATTTCTATTACAGCTATGCTGTAAAGTTGTTTTCCCCTTCCTTTGGATTTCTAACCCTTTGAAACTATGGTTTATTGTATTTCCTTTTCCATACTAGCTTAAACCTTTTATGGGACATGGGGCGTAATCCCCTTGATTTTATATGATTAGATAACTTCTATTTCGTCAAGTATAATTTTAGCATGATGATTGCCTATAATTCTCCATAGTTTTCTTATTATCATGCATGATTTTAGAGTTTTCACAATATGGACTGAAAGGTGATTTGCTTGAGAACTTGGAACCCTAGAATTGAATATTAGGAACTCACCGTAGTAAATTAGGTTAGTTCTTATTTCTTGATTTTAGAAGAATAATTGCCATGTTTGATAATTTGAATCTGGGATTGAGTTATTTTGTTAAACGTAAAAATCTTGTGCGAAAGTGAGGATTAGAGCGTTGGAGAACCATAAGTAGAACCTGTGTTGAGACTCTGATGCACGAAAGTGATCCTTGAGATTCCACTTGAGATATTCAACTTAGGATTCGGATGCACGAAAGTGATCCCTGAGTTCTTTGATTGATGATTTACTTATTTTTAGCTTAGGATAGATCTTGTGCGTAAGTGAGGATCGGTCCCTGCATGATTATCTGCATGAAAGTGAGACAACCCTTTATGAAGTAAATTATATCTTTATCATGGTAAAATTAGACTGACGAACATCTTTTCATATCTAGTCATAGAAATTAAGGTGGATGAAACCCTAGTCCCAATTTCTCTCTGATGTCGTGTTCTTTCTATTGTTTACTTCCAATATAATCGATTGCTTAGCTAGTAATAATACAATTATTTGGTACTTAACAATAAGGTCTCTGTGGTTCGATATCTTATTTTTATGCCTTTTTTTATTAAATACTGTGGAATACAACAAGTCTTTGGCGCCGTTGTCGGGGACCTTAGTTTTGTAAATATCAAAATAGTTGTTAGTATTGCTAGACTAAGTTTATTTGTTTTAGATTTAACTTTGTTTTCTATTTTTGCAGGTTTTGGATTTTTCACAAGTTGTGACAGAATTGTGATTTCTGAAATTTGTGAATTTGCTTGTTTTTTATATTTTCTATTTTTTCTATATTCAAAAAAAAAAAAATTTAATTGATTGGTGTTGGATAATCTTTCTATTCTTGATAGATTTGAAGATGTCTTTTAATCACTACTCTTGGGCAACTGAAAGAGGTGAGGTATATATGCCACAAGATAAGTATGAAGATAATTCATTGTGCACTCTTGCAGATAAATTGAAATTACACTCTTATATGCATCATGTTAGGACATCTTATTCTTCTATTAGATGTGATATTTGTGGATGTTTTAATCATTATACTTATTATTGTCAATTTTTAACTCCTCCAAATCATATTTCTGAGCCATACTTTGAGGATACTAAAGAAATCTAGGTTAAAACCCATGCTTGAAAAATTCATGACAAATTAAATTCAAATCATGACAAATCGAAGTAAGGAAATTGAAGATCTTAAAGGGATAATTAGTTAGCTTGCCTCTCAAGTAGGATCTTTAACAGCTCATAAGAAAATTTTAGAAGCCCAGATAGCACAATAAGCTTGTTTATTTGAGTTTGATTTAGAAATTGAGAAAATTGATTTAGAAAATTCCCCTTCTGATTATGATTGTTTTGAGATTGAGCCTTATGCGAACATTAATGAATCTCACTCTGATTTTGATGATTGTAAAATTGATTCTTCTGATAATTTATTTGTGGAAAAGTTTGAGGAAATTGATTTTGAAAAATCCCCTCTTGATTCTAGTGATAGTTATGAAATTGATTCTTTTGATGATATATTTGTTGGGGTATGCCCTTAAGGCTAATGTTTGAGGCCTTGGGATTCTATCCGTATCATGTATATATAAACTCTTATGTTTATAAAGGCAATGGTTGTTATTCAGTATGTTACATTGTCTGCTGCAATAAGTGTGCTTCTGAATAATGTCTCAATGCTGTTCAGCTAGGCTGACATGCTGTAATTTCCTTAGTCGAGATATCTTGGTGAACATGAGACAGCCTTGATATGATTGAGACTAATATGTGTTCTAATCTTATAGGATGCTTCGAGCATGGAATAAGATGTAGACTCATGGGTACATTGGATGTACTGGACAGACCCTACTAGGATATTCAATTGCTTGTCACAATGTGAATAATCCTTGTTTGCAACAAGTGGCACATGTCCTCTGACTTGAGATCACTTGTGTTTCTAAATGATGATTGTCATTGTTTTGAGGTAGTTCAATATCATTTGAAACATAATGATTATAGACTATCTTGGATGATGATCATGAGTCAAGTTAGGACACTAGTGATAGATACATGATTGCCGTCTCCTTGTTTAAGGAGTGTGATGTTCTAAAGGGGCCCCCCCCTGAATGAGATGATTGAGAAAGTGTATGGCCATACCCAGGTGACTATGTTCATCTGATCTAATCATGCTCATCATATTGGAGCCACAGGCTTGACACGCTTGTCCAATAAGAACATCCAGTGGCAAAGGAAACATGCATGCCTCGTGAAGTTGATTCACTCTTGTGCTGTGGTTTGGGTGGAGTCTTGGAAGACTCTTTCCTTTACATCAGGAGATAGTGATGTGTTGCTATATACCCCTCACTGATCGTGATAATGTAAGTTATCATTACCGACATTTAAAGGAAACCCTCAGGGTCGCACAATTTGATGATATGGCTTACTTAAGTCAGATCGTGTGGACTGAATTGTTTGGGTTCAGTTTAAAGGGATATAGACTCTGATTGTAAGTGAGATCTGGTCTGATCATGTTTGATTGATTAGGGCTTGAGATCGGTAAGCTTCGATCGAGAGAGATGATGCTAGATCGGTAAGATCAGGAGCATCAAAGAGATGAACGGTTAGATCTGGAACCTTAGGGTTTACTATGGTCTAGACCAAATGCCTTGGGCTATTTTGATTTGGTTTATGAACCAAATTCGATTGGGACATTTTGGCTTGAACCGGTTCACAAAGGTGAACGCTTGGTTCAATGCTAGTATGCGTTTTTGGGTTGGCATGAGCGCATGGCTTAATGATGTTCCATTTTTGGAATGTCTTCAATGCCGATTCCTCTCAACGCCAAAACGCAAATACGTTCCCCTCTTCTCGTGTGGAAAACTTGCACTCTCGTGTAGAGGAGGTTGACGAGGAAGAGAGGCTTTGGACAAGGAGCTCTCGGCCAAGAAGGCGACATCTCATCCCTTCCATACGACAAGTACCTTTGAAGAACCTTGCTAGCACAAGGATCTCAAAGAGTGGCCGACTTCATCTTGTGTGCGCGCCGTTTGGAGGAGATCTATTTTGTTCTCTTGCTTCCAAGTCGTCACCCACACAATGGCTATGGTATGATCTTATTTGGTTAAGTTGATCATATGCTCTTACTTGCGATCCTATGAAACCCTTGCATCCGCTGCAAAATTTTCAATGTGCCCCCATTTAGGGTTTCACCCCCTTGCGCTCCCCCTTGAAGGGGACCTTTTCAATTGGTATCAGAGGATGTTTTCGGTATGAAGCTTATGATTGCTTGATGCTTTGTGATCCATGTTTTAGTTGTATAGATCTAGGCTTATGATCATGCGAAAGGGTTACATGCATGTTTATCTGCGCATGTCACATCCCGTTATCTTAACCCCAAACAAGCAACACAATTCATGAAAGAAACAGGATGTTATCATACAAGATCGATACATATGCTAGGTAAAACCCCGTTCAGGAAACCCGATCTGAAAATTTCGGAAATCCATACATATAAATCTCCACAAAAACACAATTTCATAAAGGTACCTGCCACCACGCATTCCTTGCACTAGACATATGCAAGGCAACAGTTAAATCAAATCCGTATCAAAACCATAAAATCCATAAAGGTACCTGCCACCAGGCAATACTTGCACTAGACATATGCAAGTTACAGGTATATCAAAACCGATTACAAAGAATACACCACGAATCGAAATTCAAAACAAAATCACAAAATCGATTTTATAAACTCATACCAAACACCGAAACCAGGCCAAAGCCCGCGGTGACACAAAAATCAAAATCATTTAACTGCCACAATCCGGCAACACAAATTCATATAGTTTAGCCATAGTCGGCAGCACATGTTCACATAATTCAGATATTAAGGCCACAACCGGCATCATAAGTTCATTAAGCATAAATTACGATATCCATATAATGCTAACTGCGCCCCTGCTCTACACCTGAAAATAGTGAGGGGTGAGCTACACAGCCCAGTGAGTGGATAGTCTAAATCGACCATCCATAACATACACTCAAAAATATAGACAGATTATTTTTAAAAATCTTTAACAGGAACATTATGTCAACATATAACAACATAAAGAAAACAGAAGTCATAATAACAGTCAGATGTACACACCAACATATAACAAACTCAGGTTCTAGAGTTATACTCTAAACCAACTCAGATGTACACACCAACATATAACAAACTCAGGTTCTAGAGTTATACTCTAAACCAACTAAACACACCAACACTTAATTAACCTAGTTGTCCAGCATATTCAGTAGTGACCATTATGGTCTAACCCGGCTTTGGCCTAAGCACTGGGAGACTGCAAAATTTCATGCAACATATTAACATGGACAGTGAGTAGAATCAAGAGGTGGCCCCCGCCAGGTCACGACGTGGCACTTTGCTCTAAAACACCCCATAAACACATCGATGGATTGTGTGTAGATTCAAGAGGTGGCCCCCGCCGGTCACGACGTGGCACTTTGCTCTACGACACCCCATATCACAAAAAGAGAGTGATGACATCAAGAGGTGGCCCCTGTCCGACCAAGACATGGCACTTTGCGTCAAAACCCGTTCTCCCAAAAGGTTCCTACTGGACAACAGACACATCTTATATCATATATCACAAAGGTGGACTCCTAAGTGTCAACTAGACTCTAGGATAGTCATCACAATAATCACATCGGGCAGGCTGAACAACAACCCCCATCACAATAATCATAACAGGCAGGCTGAACATCAACCCCCTTCACATATCACAATACAGGGCTGAAAATTCAAACCCTTAACATATCGCATATTGACCATCCCCTTGAGTACACAGCTACACTTAGCCTTAGTCCTAACCAACACATGATCACAACAGATAATATTCGAAAATCCCATATCAACATAATTTTCGAAATTCACATAACCACATAATATTCACATATTCAAAGATCACTTAACATTCCAAAAATCACAAATCACATAATATTTAAAAATCACATAACATAGTGTAATCCTTAAGTTTCAGGCTGGTCAGTTCAGTGTAGCCTTGCTAAGTTATCACCCAATTTCTCAAACAAAGTTACATAGCCATAAATATATAACCATAAAACAAGCATCCATAAAATCAACATAAAATGTAAAACATGTATTCTTATAAACTACTTTACAAATTACCACATGTAAACATGTTAACTACAAATATCATGAATTCGGTTTTCATAAACAATTATCAAAATTTCGGTTTTCATGCATATTATCAATATTTCGGTTTTTAGGTTTTCATGGTAAATACCCTAAATTCGATTTTCATGAAGAACAAGGGATACCTTAAATTCGGTTTTCAAGATAAATATATCTTTGCAACTTTCGGTTTATAACAAGATGAAGTCTTGAGTTTTCGGTTTTAGCATGGTAAAAATTCCAACAAGCAAATGTATCATCTAACACATCATCTAACACTAACAAATAGATAGAAATCAAATAGACACCCCACTCACCTTGAACCATGAATACTAAGGTGAAAACTCTCCAAAAAAACGTCTAGAGCCTTGCCACCACCAATGGAAAAGAACGCCACCCAAATCAAAGATGCCGGCCAAGGAAAAGGAAGAGGAAGAAAGGAAAATTCCTCCAAGCCCTCAAGAATCGCCTAAGTTCTTCAAAAATCGCCCCAAGCCTTCAAGCCGTCGCCCAAGATTTCTTTCAAGCCAAAAATCTCGCCCAAAAACTCTACCCTAACCGAAATACCAATTTGAATTTTCGGTTTTAAATTCTTAACCCATTAACCCATTAATTCAAATCGGGTTTAATCCATTTAACCAATAATTTGAATTTTAAACCCAATTAGCGCAAACCCAATAACCCATAATACTAACTAATTAATTTAACCATTAACTAACCATTCACTTAATGGAAATCCAATAAGGATTTAATTGACATCCAATAAGGATTAACGTCCAATAACTCCAATTAATTAACAATTAACTAACTTAAATTAACAAGCAATAAACTCTAATTAATTAACTGAAAATTAGCATCCAATGAGCTAGTTAATTAATTAACATTAATATCCAAAAATCTCTAATTTAATTAACTATAATTCATCAACCAAAATCTCTAATTAATTTATCATAAATTAACAATCAATACACAGGAATAATAACACAGTCAATAATTTTATTTAAATCAAAAATAAAGCTTACCAGGACTTAAGATCCTTGGATCTTACAGCGCAAATATGAAGTATGTCACTCTTGGCGCATGTATTGGCGCATGTTAATGTTTTGTCACAAACCTACATCACTTGCGCGCTCACCTAGATCTATGCCCTTGCTATAAACCCTTAGACGGGTTAGTAGGGTTGAAATCATCTTCTAAGATGGATCCAAATAGTTTGATCAGACCATCTGACAGCCTAGATGGGTTGACCAGATAGCACCTGTGCGCAAGCACGAGGTGGCTGTAGGTCGACTGCATCAAGGGCGTGTAGCGAGGTCTGGTTGAGACAACCATTGAACGCGCATGAGTTAGGCCCGGGGTCACACCCGCTTGCTAGAACTCATGAAGGCAGTTCAGCCCTTGGCGCATGCATGGTTGACCATTAGGTCAACTCAAGTCAGTTAGGACTTGGTGCATGCAAGGGCAGTGGATCTGACTAGATATGATGAGTGGATCCCTATTGATGTACCGTTGTAAGGAAGTAGGGGAAATAAGACAAATAAAATTGATTCCGATGGGATTTTGAAAAATTTTATTTTGTTGATGGATCACATGTTGATTTGATGCCATGTGCTTGTTTATTTCATCTTATGTGGGTTGCCCTTTTATTGTGTGCTGTGCTGGGGCCTGCGTGCCTGGAATAAAATTGTAAATTAATATTATTGTGATCTGTGCATCACTTTTAAATTAATTTATAAAATGTAATTGACCTGTG
The DNA here is from genome assembly GCA_027563935.2 of Costus lasius. NCBI lineage: Eukaryota > Viridiplantae > Streptophyta > Magnoliopsida > Zingiberales > Costaceae > Costus > Costus lasius. The sequence continues at coordinate 44,717,572 of CM050453.2, read as the reverse complement.
AGTCAATCTTGTCTAGATAGATTAAAATGTACTTTTAATCAGACAAGAGCTCAAAGCACACATGGATGAGGCGCTTGCAGCTTGAGGCTTGACCAGGTGGGAAGTCTAGGGTTTGACCCTAGGACAGGCGCATATACCTGGTGGGGGCACCTGAGCTGCAAAGGGCGCTTGGGCCCTGGTCTGGGCCAGATGAGAGGCAAAAGACCCAAGAAGCAAATGAAGACTTAAGATAACTTAAGGTCTTACCTAGGCTTTATGGGCGTTTACCACATAAGATCATCATGCTTTCTTTTATTGTTTGAATAATTAGAATTGCATGATTTATTTATCTTCTGCTATCACCATAGGGTTTGCATGATAGTTAAGAAGATTAAAAGACCGTTAAAATCCAACGCTAAAATATCAAGCTCGATAGCCTTCTGACGCGAAACCTCACTGTTCTGACTATCGTTGGAGCCGTGTTGTACCCACTCAGTGGGCACGTCCATCTATCTTCAGACGGTGTGTGATTTCACCTGCGTGTTACAGAGAAGGGATTTATCGCTTCTCGTTGCTCAGCATAGCACGTGGTGGTCCAGGGAGTAGGTCGGGTCAGCTTGACCATGTAGGCTACATATGGGGCATATGGTAGCTATATGGAGGCAGCCATCTATGGGATCAGAGACTGTGTTGTACCAACTCAGTTGGCACAGTCTACTGGATTGCCTAGATGAAGGGGAATCGCACGGGTTGGCGATTGGCAAGGGACTGCCTACCAGAAATTAGTGCTTGTACTCTCTGTGCATCTTATCTCGCCTGAGCGGGACGCGGAGACCAAGTATGAAATCTGGATCCCATCTCACTAAAAGAGTGTTACTCTTTCGGGCTGTTTTGCTGGATTTTTCAGCCAGATAAAATAGTGAGAAAAGAATCTTTCTTAAGTCCTGGATTGATTCTAAACATTGATACTGACCTTGCTGTTCTTGCATTGTTGTAGATTCCTGCAGCAACGAACACCATGAGCTTCAATGTGCGATCCCTACTGGAAAGGGAGAAGTTTGCTGGGCCAAACTTCTCCGACTGGTACGGACACCTTAAGATTGTTCTTAAGGCAGAGAGGAAACTGTATGTCCTCGAGACGGCTATACCGCCTCAACCCGCTGCGAACGCCGCAAGGGCGGTTCGCGATGCCTATGAAAAGCATGTCAATGATAGCATTGATGTCGCTTGCCTGATGCTAGCGTCTATGACGCCACCGCTGCAGCGTCAGCATGAGGATGAAAGAACCCCTTAAATAAGGGGGGTCCCCTTCATGGGGGAGCATAACCCTTAGAGCATATGGCGCATAAAAATTATTCTCTTGCGGAATTAGGGTTATAAGATCGATACGCATGCAAAAGATCAACTTGATAACAATAAGAAAACATTCATACCATCGCCATGGAAAGATGTTTCCTTGGAAGCAAAGATCAAAGTAGATCTTCTCCTTGTCGTCACACACAAGATGATGTTGCTATCTCTCTTGGTGCTCCTTGTGCTAGCAAGGTTCCAAGAGGTCCTTGTCGAGTGAAGGGAAAAGAGATGTCTTTCTCCTTGGCCGAATCCTCCTCAACCTTCAAGCGTCGCCGCACACCAAGTCGAGAAGAAAAATTGCGAGAGGAATAAGTGAATTGGCGAAAATAGAGAATACTCTATTTCGGATGAGCGCCCACTCGACATGGAGATCATGGTTACTAAAAATAGTAACCTCTCCTCATCCCAACGTTCACGCTATGTGAACTCGTCGCCCACTCCTCTCCCTATGAACCAAGCGCTCTTTTAGTGAGCTGGTTCAATTGGTTCGGTTTAAGAACCAACCAAGCCAAGCGACAAGGCCTAGATCAAATAAACCCTAAGGCTTTAGATCTAACCGTCGATCTCTTTAATGCCCCTGATCTGACCGATCTGGCATCCATTCTCTCAATCGAAGCTTACCGATCTCAAGCCCTAATCAATCAAACATGATCAGACCAGATCTCACTTTTATCAGAGATTAAATCCCTTAAAACTGAACCCAAACAATTCAGTCCACACGATCTGACTTAAGTAAGCCATATCATCAAATTGTGCGACCCTAAGGGTTTCCTTTAAATGTCGGTAACGATAATTCACATTATCACGATCAGTGAGGGGTATCTAGCAACACATCACTGTCTCCCGATATAAAGGAAAGAGTCTTCCAAGACTACACCCAAACCATAGCACAAGTGTGAATCATTTCACAAAGCATACATATTTCCTTTGCCACTGGATGTTCTTATTGGACAAGTCTGTCAAACTTGTAACTCCAATATGATGAGCATGATTAGATCAGATGAACACTGTCACCTGGGTATGGCCATACACTCTCTCAATCATCTCATCCAGGGGGCCCCTTTAGAACATCACACTCCTTAAACAAGGAGACGGCAATCCTATGTCTATCACTAGTGCCCTAACCTGACTCAAGCTCACCATCCAAGATAGTCTATAATCATTATGTTTCAAATGATATTGAACTAACTCAAAATAATGACAATCATCATTTAGAAAACACAAGTGATCTCAAGTCAGAGGAAATGTGCCACTTGTCTTATACAAGGAATATTCACGTTGTGACAAACAACTGAACATCCTAGTAGGGTCTGTCCAGTACATCCCATGTACCCATGAGTCTACATCTTATTCCATGCTCGAAGCATCCTATAAGATCAGAACACATATTAGTCTTAACCATATCAAGGCTGTCTCATGTTCACCAAGATACATCGACTAAGGACATAACAGCATGTCAGCCCAGCTGAACAGCTTTGAGACATTATTCAGAAGAACATATATTGCAGCAGACAATGTAACTAACTGAATAACAACCATGCCTTTATAAACATAATAGTTTATTACATGATACTTGTTACATTCCCACAGGCCTCAAACATTAGCCTTAAGGGCATACCCCAACAATCTCCCACTTGCACTTAATCTAATGGTTGAAAAACTTCAAACCCATATTATTACAGTGCTTCTCATGCTTCTGCTGCGCCAGAGGCTTGGTAAGCGGGTCTGCCAGATTGTCGTCTGTATGAACCTTGCATACTTTGATCTCGCCACGATCAATGATCTCCCTGATCAAATGAAACCGTCTCTGTATGTGCTTGGACTTCTGGTGCGACCGTGGTTCCTTTGCTTGTGCGATTGCTCCAGTGTTATCACAAAAGATAACCAAAGGATCTGCACACGAAGGAACAACACCAAGTTCTCTCACGAACTTACGAATCCACACTGCCTCCTTGGATGCTTCCGAGGCTGCGACATACTCGGCTTCTGTTGTGGAATCAGCAACAGTTGACTGTTTGAAACTTTTCCACACCACTGCACCTCCATTCAAGCTAAAAACATAGCCTGATTGCGATCGGAAATCATCCTGGTCAGACTGGAACGAAGCGTCAGTATATCCTTCAATACTGAGTTCTTCCTGACCACCATATATCAAGAACATATCTTTGGTCCTCCGCAGATATTTTAGGATGTTCTTGACTGCAATCCAGTGCGCCAAACCTGGATTACTCTGGTAACGACTGGTCACGCTTAACCCGTAAGCGACGTCTGGGCGAGTACACAACATCGCATACATTATAGAACCAATAGCCGAAGCATAAGGCGTATTGTTCATTTCATCTTTCTCAGTCTGTGTTTGTGGACACTGACTCTTCGAAAGATTCAGACCATGTCTGACTGGAAGATATCCTTTCTTAGAATTCTCTAAGCGAAATCTCTCCAGGACCTTATCGATGTAAGTACTCTGGCACAGCCCGAGAAGCCTCTTAGATCTATCCCTGTAGATCTTCACACCTAACACATAGGCTGCTTCTCCTAGATCTTTCATCTGGAAACATTTCCTCAGCCATGCCTTTACAGCATGCATTTCAGGAATATCGTTTCCAATGATCAAGATGTCATCAACGTAGAGGACTAGGAAAATAATCACGCTCCCACTAAACCTCTTATATACACACGGGTCATCCTCGTTCTTGATGAAACCAAATTCAGTGACTGATTCATCAAAACGAATGTTCCAGCTTCTCGATGCTTGTTTAAGTCCATAAATAGACTTCTTTAACTTGCATATTTTATGACGATCTGCTGGATTAGTGAAACCTTCTGGTTGTGTCATATACACATCCTCATCCAGATTTCCATTAAGGAAAGCTGTTTTCACATCCATCTGCCAAATCTCATAATCATAATATGCAGCTATCGCGAAAAGAATCCGAATAGACTTAAACATGGCTACAGGTGAGAAAGTTTCATCATAATCTATCCCGTAGATTTGTTTGAAACCTTTCGCAACTAGCCTGCCTTTATAGGTAACCACGTTACCATCCATGTCAATCTTCTTCTTGAAGATCCATTTACAGCCTATAGGGATAACTCCCGGAGGCGGATCAACCAAATCCCAAACTTGGTTATCTGACATGGAGTCCATCTCGGCGCGCATAGCTTCAAGCCATCTCGCTGACTCCGGTCCACTGACCGCATCCGCATAAGTAAGGGGTTCATCATTATCAATGATGTAGACTCCGTCATAGCGCTCAGGCTGTCGACGGATCCTACCCGATCTTCGCGGTTCCCGTGATATCTGAGCCTCAGGTTGTTCAATAACCTGTTCTACCGGCTCAGGCTCATCCAACTGTGCTTGGTCACTTTGTCCTTCTTCTGGATTCTCATCCAGCTTTATTTCTCTCCCACTTGCCTCTTGCAGAAGAAATTCCTTCTCAAGAAATATGGCCGTCCGAGCAACAAAAACCTTGTTCTCTTTGGGGTCGTAGAAATAATAACCCTTAGTTTCCTTAGGGTAACCGACAAAGATACATTTGTCAGATCTGCTCTCTAGTTTCCCAGAGGCGAGCTTTTTGACATAAGCCTCGCAGCCCCAGATCCTGATAAATGTCAAGCTTGGCTGTTTCCCATACCATAACTCATATGGCGTCTTTGAAACTGCCTTGGATGGCACTCGGTTTAGTACCTTTGCAGCTGTTTCCAGTGCAAAACCCCAAAAGGAGTATGGAAGAGTAGCCTGACTCATCATAGAACGAACCATATCTAGTAATGTTCTATTTCTCCTTTCGGACACACCATACCATTGCGGTGTTCCAGGCGGAGTGAGCTGTGAGATAATCCCACACTCTTTTAGATAGTCAGTAAATGCATGACTTAGGTATTCACCATCTCGATCTGAGCGAAGTGCCTTGATATTACGGCCTAGCTGATTTTGTACTTCATTCTTAAACTCTTTGAACTTGTCAAAAGATTCACTTTTATGTCTCATCAGATAGACATACCCATATCTACTGAAATCATCAGTAAAGGTAATGAAGTACTGATAGCCACCTCTGGCATGTTTACTAAAAGGCCCACACACATCGCTGTGTATAAGGTCAAGTAAACCTGAAGCCCTTTGACCTTTGTGAGGAAAAGGAGACTTCGTCATTTTACCCATCAAACAAGCTTTGCATGTATCAATCTCCTTATAGGAGAATGATCCCAGCAGTCCATGATCATGCAACCGCTTAATGCATTTCTCGTTTATATGGCCTAAACGACTATGCCATAGCAAGGTGCTGTCATCAGCATACTTGGCTTTCTTAATATCAACATTATGTATGGAACTTTCCATGTCCAACATGAATAACCCATTATTAATTGAACCAGTTGCATAAACAATATTATCAAATGATAAAACACACTTTGAAATATTGCATTCAAAGGAAAATCCCTTCCTGACAAGAGCAGGAATGGAGATAATATTTTTAGTTATACTGGGAACAAAGTAACAACTGTTCAGTTCCAATACAAGTCCAGATGGTAAAGAAATAAAGTAGTCTCCTACAGCAACAGCAGCAACCCGTGCCCCGTTTCCAACGCGTAGGTCCACCTCATGCTGTCCCACCTGCCTTCTTCTCTTGAGTTCCTGTACATTTGAACAAATGTGAACTCCACATGCAGTGTCCAACACCCATGATACAGAAGAAGAAAACATGACCTCAGTCACGAATATACCTGAGCCAGAAGCAAAGCTTCCCCTCTTATCTCCTTGGAGCGCTTTACAGTCCTTTTTCCAGTGACCCAGCTGGCCACAGTGGAAACACCTGTATTCCTTGGACCGCTTCACCTTTTGCTTCAGAACCTTGCTGTAGTTCTTGACCGGGGCCTTGCCCTTCTTCCCCTTCTTCTTGTTCCTTGAAGGAACCATCAAGACAGAGGTTGAAGGCTTACCCTTCAGAGTCTCCTCAGTGGTCAAGAGCATATTCAGCAGCTCTGCCGGAGTACAATCGATTTTGTTCATATTAAAATTAATAATGAACGCGTCGAATGAAGGCGGGAGAGACTGTAGAATAATGTCCACAGCAAGCTCCTGGTTGATGGTATGCCCCAGTTTCTCTAGAGCCTCCTTGTGCCCAATCATCTTGAGCACGTGAGCTCCCACTGGGCTCCCTTCAGCCAGTTTGCTCTGAAAGAAGAGCTTTGTCAAATTATAGCGCTCAGTCCTCGCCTGTGCAGCATACAGCATCTTGAGGTTCGCTATCATGTCTATAGCAGACATATCCTCATGCTGACGCTGCAGCGGTGGCGTCATAGACGCTAGCATCAGGCAAGCGACATCAATGCTATCATTGACGTGCTTTTCATAGGCTTCCCGAACCGCCCTTGCGGCGTTCGGAGCGGGCTGCGGCGGAATCGCCGTCTCGAGGACATACAGTTTCCTCTCTGCCTTAAGAACGATCTTAAGGTGTCCAAACCAGTCAGAGAAGTTCGGCCCAGCAAACTTCTCCCTTTCCAGTAGGGATCGCACATTGAAGTTCATGGTGTTCGTTGCTGCAGGTATCTACAACAATGCAAGAACAGCAAGGTCAGTATCAATGTATAAGAATCAATCAGGACTTAAGAAAGATTCTTTTTCTCACTATTTTATCAGGCGTGAAAAATCCAGCAAAACAGCCCGAAAGAGTAGAACTCTTTTAGTGAGATGGGATCCAGATTTCATACTTGGTCTCCGCGTCCCGCTCAGGCGAGATAAGATGCACAGAGAGTACAAGCACTAGTTTCTGGTAGGCAGTCCCTGCCGATCGCCAACCCGTGCGATTCCCCTTCATCTGGGCAGTCCAGCAGACTGTGCCAACTGAGTTGGTACAACACAATCTCTGACCCCAACAGACGGCTGCCTCCATGTGCTACCATATGCGCCACATATGTAGACTACACGGTCAAGCTGACCCGACCTACTCCCTGGACCACCATGTGCTATGCTGAGCAACGAGAAGGGATAAATCCCTGCTCTGTAACACACAGGTGTAATCCCGCACCGTCTGAAGATAGATGGACGTGCCCACTGAGTGGGTACAACACGGCTCCAACGATAATCAGAACAGTGAGGTTTCGCGTCAGAAGGCTTACGAGCTTGATATTTTTAGCGTTGGATTTTAACGGTCTTTTATCTTTATTACTATCATTCAATCCCTATGGTGATAGCAAAAGATAAATCTATCATGCATTTCTAATATTTATGCAATAAAAGAAAGCATGTGTCATATGTGGTAAAAGCCCATAGCCCTAGTGAGACCTTAACCTAACTTAAGACTGCACTTGCTTTTCATGGGTCTTTTGCTGCTCATTTGGCCCAAACCTGGACCCAAGCGCCATCTGCAGCTCTGGTGCGCCCACCAGGAAATGCGCCAGGTCCTAGGGTCGAACCCTAGACCTCCCACCTGGTCCAGCCATTGCTGCATGCGCCTGTGCCAAGTGTGCTCAGTGCTCTTGTCTAATTAAATTACAAATTTAACTATCTAGACAAGAGTGACACGCAGGTCACTTACATTTATAAATTAAAACCCAGTGATTCGCAGATCACAATAATTAATTTACAATTTTAATACAGGCACGCAGGCCCCAGCACAGCACACAATTAATATGGGCAGCCCACATATGACTAAATAGACAAACATATGTATCAAATCAGCAAACATGTGATCCATGATAAAAATTAAAATTTTCGAAAACCCCATGGGATTAATTTTAATTTTTCCTTATTTGCCCTACAACCTTACAACGGTCCATTACTAGGGATCCACTCATCCAACCTAGTCAGATCCACTGCCCTTGCATGCACCAAGTCCTAACTGACTCGAGTCGACCAAAAGGTCAACTATGCATGCGCTAGGGCTGAACGACCACACTGAGGTCTGGCAAACGGGAGTGACCCCGGGCCTAACTCAGGTGCGTTCATTAATCGTCACAATCAGACATCGCTACACACCTGTCTGCAGTCGACCTATAGCCACCATAGGCTTGCGCCAAGGTGCTATCTGGTCGACCCTTTCAGGCTGTCAGATGATCTGATCAGACATGATTGGATCTAACCTAGGGGGTGACATCAACCCCAGTAACCCGTCTAAGGGTTTACAGTAAGGTCTTTAGATCTAGCATTAGTCGCGCAAGTGTATAAGTTTTGAAAAGAAAACTACAACTTAGAAGCGCCAACTAACATGCGCAAGATAAACATATAGACAAGATTTTCATCATGTAACTTTCGCATGTTGAAGATCTAAGCATACATTCGCATATATGGATCACGCAAATCATTAAGCAATCAAGATAACATGCATTCAACTTGGCTCTGATACCAGTTGAAAGAACCCCTTAAATAAGGGGGGTCCCCTTCATGGGGGAGCATAACCCTTAGAGCATATGGCGCATAAAAATTATTCTCTTGCGGAATTAGGGTTATAAGATCGATACGCATGCAAAAGATCAACTTGATAACAATAAGAAAACATTCATACCATCGCCATGGAAAGATGTTTCCTTGGAAGCAAAGATCAAAGTAGATCTTCTCCTTGTCGTCACACACAAGATGATGTTGCTATCTCTCTTGGTGCTCCTTGTGCTAGCAAGGTTCCAAGAGGTCCTTGTCGAGTGAAGGGAAAAGAGATGTCTTTCTCCTTGGCCGAATCCTCCTCAACCTTCAAGCGTCGCCGCACACCAAGTCGAGAAGAAAAATTGCGAGAGGAATAAGTGAATTGGCGAAAATAGAGAATACTCTATTTCGGATGAGCGCCCACTCGACATGGAGATCATGGTTACTAAAAATAGTAACCTCTCCTCATCCCAACGTTCACGCTATGTGAACTCGTCGCCCACTCCTCTCCCTATGAACCAAGCGCTCTTTTAGTGAGCTGGTTCAATTGGTTCGGTTTAAGAACCAACCAAGCCAAGCGACAAGGCCTAGATCAAATAAACCCTAAGGCTTTAGATCTAACCGTCGATCTCTTTAATGCCCCTGATCTGACCGATCTGGCATCCATTCTCTCAATCGAAGCTTACCGATCTCAAGCCCTAATCAATCAAACATGATCAGACCAGATCTCACTTTTATCAGAGATTAAATCCCTTAAAACTGAACCCAAACAATTCAGTCCACACGATCTGACTTAAGTAAGCCATATCATCAAATTGTGCGACCCTAAGGGTTTCCTTTAAATGTCGGTAACGATAATTCACATTATCACGATCAGTGAGGGGTATCTAGCAACACATCACTGTCTCCCGATATAAAGGAAAGAGTCTTCCAAGACTACACCCAAACCATAGCACAAGTGTGAATCATTTCACAAAGCATACATATTTCCTTTGCCACTGGATGTTCTTATTGGACAAGTCTGTCAAACTTGTAACTCCAATATGATGAGCATGATTAGATCAGATGAACACTGTCACCTGGGTATGGCCATACACTCTCTCAATCATCTCATCCAGGGGGCCCCTTTAGAACATCACACTCCTTAAACAAGGAGACGGCAATCCTATGTCTATCACTAGTGCCCTAACCTGACTCAAGCTCACCATCCAAGATAGTCTATAATCATTATGTTTCAAATGATATTGAACTAACTCAAAATAATGACAATCATCATTTAGAAAACACAAGTGATCTCAAGTCAGAGGAAATGTGCCACTTGTCTTATACAAGGAATATTCACGTTGTGACAAACAACTGAACATCCTAGTAGGGTCTGTCCAGTACATCCCATGTACCCATGAGTCTACATCTTATTCCATGCTCGAAGCATCCTATAAGATCAGAACACATATTAGTCTTAACCATATCAAGGCTGTCTCATGTTCACCAAGATACATCGACTAAGGACATAACAGCATGTCAGCCCAGCTGAACAGCTTTGAGACATTATTCAGAAGAACATATATTGCAGCAGACAATGTAACTAACTGAATAACAACCATGCCTTTATAAACATAATAGTTTATTACATGATACTTGTTACATTCCCACAGGCCTCAAACATTAGCCTTAAGGGCATACCCCAACAGAGGATATGTCTGCTATAGAAATTATAGCAAACCTCAAGATGCTGTATGCTGCACAGGCGAGGACTGAACGCTATAATCTGACCAAGCTTTTCTTTCAGAGCAAACTGGCTGAAGGGAGTCCAGTGGGAGCTCATGTGCTCAAGATGATTGGGCACAAGGAGGCTCTAGAGAAACTGGGGCATACCATCAACCAGGAGCTTGCTGTAGACATTATTCTGCAGTCTCTCCCGGCCTCTTTCGATGCGTTCATTATTAATTTTAATATGAACAAGATCGACTGTACTCCGGCAGAGTTGCTGAATATGCTCTTGACTACGGAGGAGACTCTGAAAGGAAAGCCTTCAACCTCTGTCTTGATGTTCCCCTCCAGGAACAAGAAGAAGGGGAAGAAGGGCAAAGCCCCTGTCAAGAACTACAGTAAGGCTCTGAAACAGAAGGTGAAGCGGTCAAAGGACAACAGATGTTTCCACTGTGGCCAGCTGGGCCACTGGAAAAAGGACTGTAAAGCGCTCCAAGGAGACAAGAAGGGAAGCATAGCTTCTGGCTCAGGTATATTTGTGACTGAGGTCATGATATCTTCTTCTTCTATTTCATGGGTGTTGGACACTGCATGTGGAGTTCACATTTGTTCAAATGTACAGGAACTCAAGAGAAGAAGACAGGTGGGACAGCATGATGTGGACCTACGAGTTGGAAACGGGGCACGGGTTGCTACTGTTGCTGTAGGGGATTATTACATCTCATTACCATCTGGCATTGTATTAGAATTAAACAATTGTTACTTTGTACCCAGTATTACCAAAAATATTATCTCTATTCCTGCTCTTGTCAGGAAAGGGTTTTCCTTTGAATGCAAGATTTCAAAGTGTTATCTTACTCTTGATAATATTGTTTATGCTACTGGTTCAATTAACAATGGGTTATTCATGTTGGACATGGAATATTCTATACAAAACATTGATAATAAGAAAGCCAAGTATGCTGATGACAGCACCTTGCTATGGCATAGTCGTTTAGGCCATATTAACAAGAAACGCATTAAGCGGTTGCATGATCATGGACTGCTGGGATCATTCTCCTATGAGGAGATTGATACATGCAAAGCTTGTTTAATGGGTAAAATGACGAAGGCTCCTTTTCCTCACAAAGGTCAAAGGGCTTCAGGTTTACTTGACCTTATACACAGTGATGTTTGTGGGCCATTTAGTAAACATGCCAGAGGTGGCTATTCGTACTTCATTACCTTTACTGATGATCTCAGTAGGTATGGATATGTCTATCTAATGAGACATAAGAGTGAATCTTTTGACAAGTTCAAAGAGTTCAAAAATGAAGTACAGAATCAGCTAGGCCGAAATATCAAGGCACTTCGTTCTGATCGAGGTGGTGAATACCTAAGTCGAGAGTTTATTGACTATCTGAAGGAGTGTGGGATTATCTCACAGCTCACTCCGCCAGGAACACCGCAATGGAATGGTGTGTCCGAGAGGAGGAACAGAACCTTACTAGATATGGTTCGTTCTATGATGAGTCAGGCTACTCTACCTTACTCCTTTTGGGGATTTGCACTGGAAACAGCTGCAAAGGTACTAAACCGAGTGCCATCCAAGGCAGTTTCTAAGACTCCATATGAGTTATGGTATGGGAAACAGCCTAGCTTGACATTTGTTAAGATCTGGGGTTGCGAGGCTTATGTCAAAAAGCTCGCCTCTGGGAAACTAGAGAGCAGATCTGAGAAATGTATCTTTGTCGGTTACCCTAAGGAAACTAAGGGTTATTATTTCTACGATCCCAAAGAGAACAAAGTATTTGTTGCTCGGACGGCAATTTTTCTTGAGAAGGAGTTTCTTCTGCAAGAAGCCAGTGGGAGAGAAATAAAGCTGGATGAGAATCCAGAGGAAGGACAAAGTAGTCAAGCACAGTTGGATGAGCCTGAGCCGGTAGAACAGGTTATTGAACAACCTGAGGCTCAGATATCACGGGAACCGCGAAGATCGGGAAGGATCCGTCGACAGCCTGAGCGCTATGACGGAGTCTACATCATTGATAATGATGAACCCCTCACTTATGCGGATGCAGTCAGTGGACCAGAGTCAGCGAGATGGCTTGAAGCTATGCGAGCCGAGATGGACTCCATGTCAGATAACCAAGTCTAGGATTTGGTTGATCCGCCTCCGGGAGTAATCCCTATAGGCTGTAAATGGATCTTCAAGAAGAAGATTGACATGGATGGTAACGTGGTTACCTATAAAGGCAGGCTAGTTGCGAAAGGTTTCAAACAAATCTACGGGATAGATTATGATGAAACTTTCTCTCCTGTAGCCATGTTCAAGTCTATTCGGATTCTTTTCGCGATAGCAGCATATTATGATTATGAGATCTGGCAAATGGATGTGAAGACAGCTTTCCTTAATGGAAATCTGGATGAGGATGTGTATATGAGACAACCAGAAGGTTTCACTAATCCATCAGATCGTCATAAAATATGCAAGTTAAAGAAGTCCATTTATGGACTTAAGCAAGCATCTAGAAGCTGGAATATTCGTTTTGATGAATCAATCTCTGAGTTTGGTTTCATCAAGAATGAAGATGACCCGTGTGTATATAAGAGGTTTAGTGGGAGCATGATTACTTTCCTAGTCCTCTACGTCGATGATATCTTAATCATTGGAAACGATATTCCTGAACTGCATGTTGTTAAAGTATGGTTAGGAAAATGTTTTCAGATGAAAGATCTAGGAGAAGCAGCCTATGTATTAGGTGTGAAGATCTACAGGGATAGATCTAAGAGGCTTCTCGGGCTGTGCCAGAGTACTTACATCGATAAAGTCCTGGAGAGATTCCATTTAGAGAATTCTAAAAGAGGATATCTTCCAGTCAGACATGGTCTGAATCTTTCAAAGAGTCAGTGTCCACAAACACAGTCTGAGAAAGATGAAATGGACAATACGCCTTATGCTTCGGCTATTGGGTCCATAATGTATGCGATGTTGTGTACTCGCCCAGACGTCGCTTACGGGTTAAGCGTGACCAGTCGGTTCCAAAGTAATCCAGGTCAGGCACACTGGATTGCGGTCAAGAACATTTTAAAATATCTGCGGAGGACCAAAGATATGTTCTTGACATATGGTGGTCAGGAAGAACTCAGTATAGAAGGATATACTGACGCTTCATTCCAGTCGGACCAGGATGATTTCCGATGCAATCAGGCTATGTCTTTAGCTTGAATGGAGGAGCAGTGGTGTGGAAAAGTTTCAAACAGTCTACTGTTGCTGATTCCACAACAGAAGCCGAGTATGTTGCAGCCTCGGAAGCATCCAAGGAGGCAGTGTGGATTCGTAAGTTCGTTCAAGAACTTGGTGTTGTTCCTTCGAGTGCAGATCCTTTGGTTATCTTTTGTGATAACACTGGAGCAATAGCACAAGCAAAGGAACCACGGTCGCACCAGAAGTCCAAGCACATACAGAGGAGGTTTCACTTGATCCGGGAGATCATTGATCGTGGCGAGATCAAAATTTGCAAGGTTCATACAGATGACAATCTGGCTGACCCGCTTACCAAGCCTCTGGCGCAGCAGAAGCATGAGAAGCACTGTAATAATATGGGTTTGAGATTTCTCAACCATTAAGATTAAGTGCAAGTGGGAGATTGTTGGGGTATGCCCTTAAGGCTAATGTTTGAGGCCTTGGGATTCTATCCGTATCATGTATATATAAACTCTTATGTTTATAAAGGCAATGGTTGTTATTCAGTATGTTACATTGTCTGCTGCAATAAGTGTGCTTCTGAATAATGTCTCAATGCTGTTCAGCTAGGCTGACATGCTGTAATGTCCTTAGTCGAGATATCTTGGTGAACATGAGACAGCCTTGATATGATTGAGACTAATATGTGTTCTAATCTTATAGGATGCTTCGAGCATGGAATAAGATGTAGACTCATGGGTACATTGGATGTACTGGACAGACCCTACTAGGATATTCAATTGCTTGTCACAATGTGAATAATCCTTGTTTGCAACAAGTGGCACATGTCCTCTGACTTGAGATCACTTGTGTTTCTAAATGATGATTGTCATTGTTTTGAGGTAGTTCAATATCATTTGAAACATAATGATTATAGACTATCTTGGATGATGATCATGAGTCAGGTTAGGACACTAGTGATAGATACAGGATTGCCGTCTCCTTGTTTAAGGAGTGTGATGTTCTAAAGGGGCCCCCCCTGAATGAGATGATTGAGAAAGTGTATGGCCATACCCAGGTGACTATGTTCATCTGATCTAATCATGCTCATCATATTGGAGCCACAGGCTTGACACGCTTGTCCAATAAGAACATCCAGTGGCAAAGGAAACATGCATGCCTCGTGAAGTTGATTCACTCTTGTGCTGTGGTTTGGGTGGAGTCTTGGAAGACTCTTTCCTTTACATCAGGAGACAGTGATGTGTTGCTAGATACCCCTCACTGATCGTGATAATGTAAGTTATCGTTACCGACATTTAAAGGAAACCCTCAGGGTCGCACAATTTGATGATATGGCTTACTTAAGTCAGATCGTGTGGACTGAATTGTTTGGGTTCAGTTTAAAGGGATATAGACTCTGATTGTAAGTGAGATCTGGTCTGATCATGTTTGATTGATTAGGGCTTGAGATCGGTAAGCTTCGATCGAGAGAGATGATGCTAGATCGGTAAGATCAGGAGCATCAAAGAGATGAACGGTTAGATCTGGAACCTTAGGGTTTACTATGGTCTAGACCAAATGGCTTGGGCTATTTTGATTTGGTTTATGAACCAAATTCGATTGGGACGTTTTGGCTTGAACCGGTTCACAAAGGTGAACGCTTGGTTCAATGCTAGTATGCGTTTTTGGGTTGGCATGAGCGCATGGCTTAATGATGTTCCATTTTTGGAATGTCTTCAATGCCGATTCCTCTCAACGCCAAAACGCAAATACGTTCCCCTCTTCTCGTGTGGAAAACTTGCACTCTCATGTAGAGGAGGTTGACGAGGAAGAGAGGCTTTGGACAAGGAGCTCTCGGCCAAGAAGGCGACATCTCATCCCTTCCATACGACAAGTACCTTTGAAGAACCTTGCTAGCACAAGGATCTCAAAGAGTGGCCGACTTCATCTTGTGTGCGCGCCATTTGGAGGAGATCTATTTTGTTCTCTTGCTTCCAAGTCGTCACCCACACAATGGCTATGGTATGATCTTATTTGGTTAAGTTGATCATATGCTCTTACTTGCGATCCTATGAAACCCTTGCATCCGCTGCAAAATTTTCAATGTGCCCCCATTTAGGGTTTCACCCCCTTGCGCTCCCCCTTGAAGGGGACCTTTTCAATATTATTTGTGGTTAAATCTGATGAAGGATATGAGGGGACTGATTTAGGAAAATCTTACTCTGATTTTGTTAGTAATTTTGAAATTGATGAAGTGCATGAGGAACTAGAAAATGATTTGAATATTACAAACACTGATGAATCTCACTTTGATGCCTTGCCCATGTCTTATGATTTATTTGAAAAATTGTACTTTGTTGAAGAATCTAATGTGAAACATAAAGATTATTTTGATGATCCAATGCTTGAATCTTTTGATGAAAGTCCTATTGCAATTGAAGATAAAACTTTGAAGAAAGGACTAATGATTTTGCTTATTGACAAATTTAGGAAGATTATTGAATACCCTTTGAGTAGATTTGAAAATATTGATTTTGATTTTTGCATATTTGAGAAAGCCACATCAATTGTGATTTACATGAAATTTTGTTTGGATTAGTGGCTAAACTTTTTGTACAATGGAAATACAGAAAATTGTATGCTATTTACTATGGTACTGATCCACTTGCTTCACAATGAAATTTGATTTTTGGTCAAGCTATGGACCTAAAAATTAGCGGTTCTTGGGATGCAACCCAAGCACTCTTACTTTGTTTATTTTTTTTTATTTTAGTTTATTTTTAGAATTAATTTTTTTTCTCTTTTTGCAGGGAAAATCAAATTTTGCGCAAAATACGGCACTGCCGTAATCCTTTTCACGGTGCCGTAATTTTGCCTGTATTCTTACCCGAGCGTTTTCTAAAGTTTTGTGAAAAATACGGCACTGTCGTAATCTTTTCACGGTGCCGTAATTTGTGTTGATTTCTTTTCCGAGAGTTAACAGATTTTTACGGCACTACCGTAAGCAATTTTACGGTATCGTATTTTCTAACCGTTTTCGACTTCACGTGCCGTATTTTTTAGTGATTTTTGATCCAAAAATTTTATGTCTTTTACGGCCGTACGGTAACTTATTTTTATGGTATCGTAATTTCATGATATTTTTGACTCGAGACTTTTGAGCAAATTACGGCACTACCGTAAGAAATATTACGCCCGTAATTTGGAAAGGACTCAACCCCGCAGAGCGGTGGAACGCACTGTTATACGCAAACTCGGCAATGGGGAGATGATCAGCGCCACGACTCCATCTTTGTTGTCGTGGATCGTTTCTCCAAGATGGCACACTTTGTGCCTTATTCCAAAATGGCCGATGCCTCTCACGTCACCCACATCTTCGTCAAGGAAATTGTGCACCTCCATGGGCTCCCTCTCACTATTGTGTCTGACCGTGACACCCGGTTCGTTGGTCACTTATGGAAGTCCTTGTGGGACCTTCTCGGGACCACTCTCAAGTTTTCCTTTGTGTACCACCCACAGACAGACTGCCAAACGGAGGTCATGAACCGTAGCCTGGGGGAGAGGGGTGTAAAGGCTGGTGTTGGTGGGACGGGGTTTGGCTCGTTGGCATGTGCTATAGTGGCGAACGACCCTATCGACATCTTTACGAAGAGTGGGCCAGAAGAAATGATCTTCGGCCAAGGCGAGTGTCTTGTCGCGGCCGTGGTTCCCGGTGGCACCACCGGCGTGCAGCTCGAGCAAGAGGTGCTCACGGAGAGAGGACCGGGGAACACAAAGTCGGTTACCGAACACGATGTAACTGTCGTGGAGACGATAAGGTAGGTCTGGCATGTCATTGGCAAGGAGCCAGGCAAACGTGAGACCAAAGTCGGGGCAATCGGTGTACTTAGCACGGACATGGTCCAGCGTGGGGATCGACGTGGACAAAACACACAACAGAGAGCGGACACGATTGAGGGCGTCGGCCACCACATTCTCCTTTCCCGCTTTGTGGGTGATCACAAAGGTGTATTGTTGAAGAAACTTGACCGACTTCGCGTGGCGAGGGGCAAGTTTCTTTTGCGCATTGAGGAAGGAAAGGGCCTGGTGGTCACTGAACAAAACGAACTCCTTATGTAGGAGATAGTGACGCCATTGTCGGAGGGACTGGACGATGGCGTAGAACTCCTTGTCGTAAGTGGAGTAACGCTGTCGCACCTCGTTCAGCTACTCACTGAAGAAGGCGACGGGGTGGCCCTCCTGACTAAGGGTACCCGCCGATGCCGGTGCTGAAGGCATCGCACGCGAGGAGGACATGGGCAACATCCATGGACATAACATCGCACCACACCAAACTTTCTGTACGAAATTGAACCCAGATTATGGCCCGTGAAATCCATTATGGTAGGGCCATAATTTACGCAAAACTTTCTGTACAAAATCATCCCAAAATACGGCAGTGCTTAGGAATTACGGCAGTGCCGTGGTTTGTTCTATAGGTGCAGTGAAACCACGGTACCATAATTTGGATTATGGCCCTACCGTATATTGGTGTGAAGCTCCAATCTTCTTGAAATTTGACATGCAATCTTCTCTTGGTGGTGGGAATTCATCCATGCCCCTGAATGTACTTGAAAACGCCTAAAAATAATGCCTTTTACCTGAAAATCATCAAAAACTAGAAAATGTCTAGATTCCGCAATATTTGATAAAAAAGGCATAAAAATAAGTAAAAGAGCATGAATATGACACAAAAAGATCTATGAAATGACACAAAATTTACCATAAATTTTGGTGTCATCAAATACATAAGGCTCAAACTTTGCTTGTCCTCATGTAAAATCAAAAATTGATCAAAGGAAAAGACTTTCTTGTGAAGAATAAATTTCTAAAATACAATCACCAATGAAAAATTTCACCAATTATTTCATAAAATTTCAAATAGACATATCATCCTTTGAATTCAATTCTCAAGATCTACAACTTAATCAAATAAAACTTCGCAACTTGTACAATAAATAGAATTTCAATCTCAAGATTTCATCCAGTTTCAGTTCAAAACTATCATACTTTTGTTTACAGGAATAGGGTTTCCAAGATCTTTTTCCACTTAAAATTTTTTTGTTCCTCCCTTTTATGCATCGTTCACATTCTCTAATTCGATTACCACCTTTTTTCTGGTGACAAAGTTAGAGTACACTGATCACATAACCAATGTAATAGAACTCATATTTTTTTAGTAGGAAGAATTTTACCAAAGATAGCGGAGTTAATGTGAAGCGATTTGTCTCCAAGGTATGTACCCACATATATACATGCATTTTCTTTTCGGACTTCAACTCTTAACTTAGGTACCACCGCAAATCAACACGGTGCCAAGACGAGGAGTCATTCTCTTGATTTTCTTTTTCTCTCATTTTGATTTCAACCCTTGTCTTTGGTACCACTGCCAATTTTGCGCAGTGCCAAGTAAGGGAGTTATTACTCTCTTTATTTGGATTATGGAATCTTTCTTCCCAACAAATGGCAAATAGTATGAACATCAACTAAATTAATCAATCAATATCAATTCAAAAATCATACTCATATGCTAATTTTATTTAAAGAAGTAGCTTCACTTTTAAATCAAATTCATCAAATAACATGTTTACCCCAAAATTTTATACATCAATCAATGAAAGACTCCATCAGGTAGATATATATTAGAGAAATAAATTCAACATAATAGGTCTAGTCCTAATCACAAGCATGAACTCATTCATCATCAATAGAATCATACTATCAACAAGAATTTCTACAGAAATAGACTAGGCCACAAAATAATCACATCAACAAAATATACTCATTCATGATCAAAATCATATAAGTCATCATGTCATCAAGTATGCACCTCCACAAGGTGCTCAAAATCAAAAATATCATCAAGTGTTATACAACCCAATCGAAATCATCATCAGTATCAAAATATGATACAACCATATTGAATGACAACAATCAATATCAATATCATACAACCACATCGAATACTGAAACAGTCATGTAAAGTAGAGTAAGGTAGCAATGGCGGACACAATGAGTTTGGAAGAATCATCCTTCCCTATAAAACATGAAACATCAATAAGAACCAAAAGAGCAAAGAAGTAAGGGAAAGAGATACTCACAAAACTCTAATCGTCATCGTCAGATCGGATCTCCTCAATGTCCTCTGCAGCTGCATCCATGGGATTGTCTTACTGCTCTCCCTGGTATCCTCCATACACTCCACCTCTCTTGGAATCCTCAAATACAAAGCGATCATAAAGAAAGTTGCCCATCTCCTCCATGTAATTACTAAGATTTTCAACATCTAGGTGCATATGGTGCATGGTATCAGTCATCCTTCCCATGGAGTCAAGTATCTTCTCCATTCGATATTCCTAATGGTACATCTAAGCAGAGAGAGTTTGGAAGCCTAGGTCGAAAGTACTGGACCATCCTCTATCTGGAGCACGATGTGGGGGATCCTGAAGCTCCTTGAGATGGTGGATCTATACCCATACCAAATGGGTCATCATTACCACCGCAAGTGGGTGGTGGTGGTCCGGTATCAAGAGGTGGTGGCATAGTGATAGGCTTCCGCAAGTGCACGAAATTATCGAAGTAATAAAAATATCGATCCACAGAGACCTTATTGTTAATTACCAAATAATTGTATTCTCGCTAGCTAAGTAAACCGAATATGATGAAAGTAAGCAGTATAGCTAACGTGAAGGATAATCAGAGAGATAAACATGGGACTAGGGTTTCATCCATCTTGATTTCAATGATAAGATATAAATAAAAAGGTTCGTCAATCAAATCTTGCTATGATAAAGACCTAATTTACTTCATAAAAGGATTATCTCACTTTCGTGCAGACAATCACGCAGGGACCAATCCTCGCTTTCGTGCAAGATCTATCCCAACGCTGCAGATAAGTAAACCATCAACAAAGAACTCAAGGATCACTTTCGTGCATCCGAATTCTAAGTTGATCATCACAAGTGGAGCCTCAAGGATCACTTTCATGCATCCGAGTCTCAATACAGGTTCTACCTAGGGTTTTCCAACGTTTTGATCCTCACTTTCGTGCAAGATCTCCACGTTTGACACAATAACTCAATCCTAGATCAATATTATTAAACAAGGCAAATAATCTACTAGAATAGATCAAGTTGGATCTAACCTAAGGAAGGGATCCTAATATGCAATTATAGGGTTCCAAGTTCTCAAGCAAATCACCTTTTAGTGTCATTGCAAAAACTCTAAAACATGGATAATAACATAGATCTATGGAAAGTTAAGGACAATGCATCACAAAAGTAGAATTATCACAATGAAGATTATCATGACGAAAAAGAAGAATTATCTAATCAATAGAAATCAAAGGGATTAAACCCTATGTCCCAAAATATGTCTAAGCTTGCATGGAGGGAAGATTAAAATAATTCATAGTTCAAAGTATCAAAAAATCAAAGTAAAGGGGGAAATCAACTTTACACCACGGCTGTAAAAGAATTTACAGCCGTAATTTGCCTCCAAAACACGTTGTGAACAGTGCCGCTGACGCTCCTTTGTTGATTTCTCCCTCGTCTGAGATCCTTTTGCTTTGAAACTTTTGGTATGTCCTCCCCACCTCCAAACGAAGCTTCTGTTTAAAATTCATGGCGAGATACGCCCTCTATGCCTCTCGGCACGAGGCCAAGCCCTAACCGCCTCTCTGTCGATTGCTCCTTCAATACTGGATAACAATTGGGGCTTTCTATGCGTGTATCTTCTCCTCTTAAATACAAAGCGGGCAGTAACTTTTGGATCTCAATTTGGAGCTCTGGATCAAACGTTATGGCTGAAACAAGTTTCAGCCCCGAAAAAAGTCGTGTGACCACAGCAATTACGGCCGTAAAAAATTTTACGGCGGTGCCGTAATTTGTGCTCTGTGAGTTATTTGTCAACATTACGACCCGTAAACTTGTTTACTCCCCCTGCCATATTTTCTTCTATATTTTTCTGGAATAAAATACGGCCGTAAAAAGCATTACGGCAGTGCCGTAATCTCTGAAATCTCTCGGGTAAAAAATCATATGGCATTACGGTACCGTTGTCTCCTTTACGGCAGTGCCGTAATCGCCATGAAAACTTTGGTCAAAAATCTCCCAAATTACGGTATCGTAAAGATGTTTACGGCGGTGCCGTAATCTCACGAAATTCTCTTTATTGAAAAACTCCACATTACGGTACCGTTAAGTTCATGTTGGGGGTGCCGTAATTTTCTCTGAAGCTCTGATTATTCTGAAATTTAATGTGTGATCCCCTCTTGATGTTGTGAATTCGATTATGCATCTGGTTTGCTCAAAATCGATTGAAAAACATGCCTTTTTGCCTGAAAATAATCAAAAACAGAAAAGAGTGTAGATTCCGCAAATATTGATAAAAGGCATAAAAATAAGCAAAGTCTATGAATATGACACAAAAACACTCATGAAATGGCACAAAAATTACTATATATTTTGGTGTCATCAAACACATAAGGCTCAAACTTTGCTTGTCCTCAAGCAAAAATCAAAAATTGATCATAGGCATAGACTTTCTCATGAAGAATAAATTTCTAAAATACAATCATCAATGAAAAATTCCATCAATTGTTTCACAAAACTTCAAATAAATATATCATTCTTAGAATTCAACCCTCTAGATCCACAACTCAATCAAATAAAATTTTGCAACTTGTATAATAAATAGAATTTTCAATTTCATGATTTCACCCAGTTTTCAGTTCAAATCTATCATGCTTTTATTTATAGGAATTACGTTTCCAAGATCTTTTTTCACACATAATTTTTTTCTTTTTTTTTCTTTTTTTTTTTGCATTTTGTTATTTTTGCATGGATGGCATGTACCCACATAGATACATACTTTTTATCTTGACTTCAACTCTTGTCTTCGGTACCACTGTCAATTTTACACAGTGCCAAGTAGAGGAGTCTTATTCTTTTTCACTCTCATTATTTTTTTTATGCAGACTTCAACCCATGTCTTAGGTACGACTATCAATTTTGCATAGTGCCAAGTAGGGGAGTCTCTCACTGTTTTTATGGATCTTGGATTCTTCTTTCCCAACAAATAGCAAAATAGACTAAACATCTACTAGGTTGATCAATTGATATCAATTCACAAATCATACTCATATGGTCATTTTATTTAAAGGAGTAGTTTCACCTTTAGATCTTATTCTTCAAATAACACATCTACCCAAAATTTTATGCATCAACCAATGTCAAATTTCAAAAATAGATATGCATTGAAGAAATAAATCTAACATTATAGAGTTTTTTCTCTAATCATGAATTTAAATCTATTCATCATCATAATCATCATACAACAATATCGAAAAGAAAGATAAGCATGTGAAACAGAATAGCAGTGTCGGTGGTCATAGAGGTGTAGAAGCATCAAACTCAACAATCATGAGATGTAAAGTGATATATCCGTATAATCACATAAGGCTCAAACAATGCAAAGGGTGTAAAGTGATAGAATTAAGCAACCCTATAGAATAGAAATCTCATGTACATCTAAAGAAAATCAAAGATGCAAATCATATAAAATAATCATGAAAACAAGGGAGTGTATACAATACTCACAAGACTATATAGCAGGCTCAAACCGAATATACATAAGGCTCAGATCAAAAATAGTGTCGGGGCAGATGCTGCTAGGTCCAAAGACGTGCCTTTTGAAAATTTTACAAGGGAGAATCCAAGATGTCGCCGGAGGTCTGAAGTGGATGCCGGTGAAAAAAAAACTGACGCAGCTGAGAAGTAGAGGGTGAACAAATGCTAGCTGAAAAGCCCCTAGCAATGATGGTGATGCCGACATTAGTGTGAGTAATCTCCAGTGGCCTGCTGGAGATCACAGTCCTAGAGGTGAGATCGTCGGCCGGTGGGTGTAAGAGATAGCTCTGCAAAAATAGAAAATCAGTCACTAATGAATATTTTACTGCATAAATAAATAAAATGGAATAAGAGGTAGTAGAAGTAATAAGAATCTGTAGATGGTATAATCCAGTGTCGATGGCTGGAAACAGTGATGTCAGAGGCAAATGCAGTGGTGGCTAGAGGTGGAAGACAATTGCTCTTGAAGATTTCTGAATCTAGAGGCAAAATAAGCAATAACTGGTAGAAAGCAAACTGTGCAGTTTTTGAATTTTTTATGAAAAGTAGCCATACCCTAGAATAAAATTTAATGATCCAAATAGAAAATGGACAGAACCATGTAATAGAATGAGATATGTTCTTTTCAGATGTATGAAAAACAAAGGATCAAAATCTGTTAGGAATTTAGGCATCAGCAGAAAGAAGGCTACTCAGATTAAAAACTGCACAAATTGCACAAAAAGTTAATCAGATTCAAAAAGTTGCTATGTGTTTTAGAATGATCAGAAAATATTTTCATGAAAACAAATAATTCACAAGATAGTATGACACGTTTTTTCAATTCCAGGTGAAAAATCTGGGTTTCAGGTCACCGAAACATCTTAAAAAGTGGCAGCAAAAGTGCTAATCAGAACAGTCAGAAAAAACTGCTGCAGAAATTAATCAGAATCAAAAAGTTGCTATGTGTTTTAAAATGATCCATGGACTTTAAAATTCAGCAAAAATATCCAAAAGATAGAGAAAGATGAGTACTTCCATGCTGTTTCAAAGATCAAAAATTTTTGCAACCTAGTTTCTTAAAATCACAGCAAAAAAACACCTACTCAATAAGAAAACTGCAGAGAGGAATGAATGCAGAATTTTTTTTTTCTAAAATAACAGAAAAATTAATTCTAAAAAAAAAACTAGGATAAAAGAAACTAAGCTAAGATAGAGTGCTTGGGTTGCCTCCCAAGAAGCGCTAATTTTAGGTCATTAGCTTGACCAAAAATAAAAAATCATAGTGAAGCAGGTGAATCAGTACCAAAGTAAAGAGCAAATAATTTTCTGCATTTCCTTTGTCCTAAAAGTTTAGCCACTAATCAAAAATCCAGAAATTTATATGAATCACAATCAAAGTGGCTTTCTTAAATATGCAGATGTTGAGCCATTTATTTTGCAAAAAAAAATAAATTGACATGGTTCAGCAAGAGAATGAGCAAAAGATTCGTGATATGGAGAAGCACGTCAGCTGCCCACTTCACAAACAAGTACCGGATCAGGTCATGATGAACCAGCTCCAGCAAGAACCGGCCACCCATGGAACTCATATAGAGATTCCAACCAGCAAATTAGAGAAGAGTGCTGCTGATCTTCAATCCGAATATGATTATGAGATCAGGGAACTAAACTCTTGGCTTCGTAATGAACAGGAAGAAAACAGAAAATCGCATATAAAGTTGCAGAATGCTGAAAATGAATAAGAACTTGAAAACCATGCGGGAGTCTTATTGCTATAAAAACAAGGTTTGCTTAAAAGGCAAGAAAAATTAGTAAAGGAAGCGAACAATCAACAAAAGAAAGATCTGACATAAAGAATTTTACTACCAGATGAATCACGCTACTTCTTCTTGAGGGGACCTTTATCCATATTGTAAATTGGAGATATCATAGTAAGGCCTCGCAAAAGAACTCAATATGCCATTTGATGTTAAATGAGGATGGATAATTGAAGCATCTGTGTTATCCTACATGTTCGTTTCCATACAATTGTTACTATGCAAGTCCTTTGCCAATGTCTACCGAAAACTACCCTCTAATGTAGAATAAAGCTTACTGTTGAAAGAAACAGTTTAAATGTCATAAAGAGATTCCATGAAAGCTAGCCAAAAGGATAGAACCAGCGATTTACACCTACCGAGATCCACCTAGAGAGGAAGATAGCACCAAGGAGGGAAGACTTGGTAACCCTGCAAAAAGGGTGAATGGGGGTGTAAGTGCTCTGTGTCCATGAGTTCTAAATTGAGAAGACATGAGAGGTTACAAAAGAAAAAAAACTATCAAACACTCATCAGGTACCTCAGACTTGCTATGATGATCAAGCCAAAATCGGTTTTGACTTTGGACTAGACCAGGAGCACCAGACTCGATACGCACCAGCAAATCAAAGGGAAGAGATGGGGTTAAAAATTGATTCTGATCCTATATAAAACAAGGAATTATGACCCTATATAAAACCAGAAACCAAAAGATACGACAAAAGGGCTGGTGAACGCCGATCACAGCAGCTAAAGTAAGAGGGAATAAAGATTAAAAAAAAGTTGATAAATGAAGCAGCTGGGGTTGGACCGGTGGGCACTGATCGCAGCAGTCAAAAAAAAAACCAACAAAATAAAAGGGAATCGCCGACAAAACGGAGACGGTCGAGGTTGGTAAAAAAGACAAGAAAAAAAGAGGCCGACACGGTTGACACAAAAAAAAGAGGCGCGGAGAAGAGCAAGGAAGGAAAAAGGCGCCTGTCAAGTAAATTTTGTCTCATTAGGCTGGGATGATATAAAGAGGTGTCGATGGTAAAAAAAAAGGAAGGGAGAAGACAATAGGGAGGAAGGGGAAGAAGGAAAGCCTGCAGCCTATAAAAGAGGGAGAGAAGCTTAAAAAAAAAGGGGGGATCACAAGGAACAAAAAACGCAGGAACGTGAGAAGGTAAAAGAGGGGAGGAGAAACTTCTTTTGATCGGTATCTGAGTTTTCTTTTTTAGGCTTCATGGGCACACTAAGTGCCCTGGCATCACAGAAGACACACACACACCACTTTTTTTTCTTTTCTCTCTCGGTTGCTCGATTGTTCGGATTTTCTTTAGGCTTCATGGGCACACTAAGTGCCCTGGCATCACAGAAGACACACACACACCACTTTTTTCTTTTCTCTCTCGGTTGCTCGATTGTTCGGATTTTCTTTAGGCTTCATGGGCACACTAAGTGCCCTGGCATCACAGAAGACACACACACACCACCCTTTTTTCTCTCTCGATTGCTCGGATTTTTTTTTAGGCGTCATGAGCACACTAAGTACCCTGGCATCACACGCTCGCGCCATCTCTCGTTGAGGCCCAAGATGCATTGAGCATCGCACGGCATTAGGGGAAGGGGAGAAGACGGTTGAAAACTAAAATAACTGAGATATCCTAGGGGTAAGAGAAGCCAGTTAAAAAGGGGTGGAGTAAAGAAAAAAAAACAACGAAAAGGGGGAATAGAGCAAGAATAGACTGAGAAGATACCAAGAAGATTCGTTAAAATATACGTGACAAAAAGACAAGAAAAAAAAGAAAAAGGGAGGAACAAAAAAAAGAAAAAAAGCAAAGATAGAATAAAATGCGGAAATGGAAAATGAGTACCTGTTCCTCCTAACTCCTTGAGCTCACAAGAGGAGAATAAACGTCCTCGTCAGCGAGAGCTTGCCGCCGTTTGGAATTCTTCCATGGGGCTTTCGCTAAAAAAAATATAATATATAATAGATGAGCTGTATATCTGGAATCCACCAATGTAAAGGGAGAAATGATTATACGACAGGAAATGCTCACCAGCCGAACTTCCTAAAAGATCTGTTCGGCAAAAAACACCAAACCCTGGAGCTGATTTTGCTTCGAAGCACCGCTGGAAATCAGGAGAATGGCTGGCCCTAATAATCGATGGGGATTTCTTTCAATCCGCTCGGAGGAATCCTGAGACCAACGAGTTCGAATCATACGAAAAGAATAACAGAGGATGCAGACCAATAAACGAACGAAGGGATAATAGCTTATACGTCAATCTAAGTGTGCGGGGAACGCCGATCCTTTGCCCTCTGCCCCCCATGAAGCTCAGATTTGGCGTGGGATTGCCACCGTCGTAGTGCGATTCGCCAGCGCTCGCCCGTCTTCTCACTCGGCCGCTAGCACCGTGTCCTCTGAGATCATCGCCCGGAACCCTAATCTCATTACCAGTGTTGCCGGAGATCAGTGGGTCCTCTCCTTCTCTGCTGTCCTTCAGAGAATCAGTGCTCCCGTTCGTTCGAAAGCATCCGTCGCCTAGATGGGCTGTTCATGACCCGCTCGCCACCTAAGTGACAAAAGGGACGCATCTCCCTTCCGAACGGTCGACTTTACTCTTCAGGAGTAAATCGTGAGACCAAGGATTCACATGACGTAATCATGTCCTATCGGGTTTCGGCTTAACGAGAGACGCTAGATCGGCGATAACATTAAGTAACAGGTTTAAAGGAACCGTAACATGCTACGTTAAATTCCAGACATCTCACCTGTACCCTCTCGGTTCGTAACTTCGCATCAGTCCAAACATCACTCAAACTACCAATTAAACGGAGTTGCCAGATTTCGTCAAATGGTCAAAATGAGCCCCACTCCACCCAAATTCCACTCGCTGACTGACTATCCCTACAGCAAGAGAGGGAAAAGAGATTCCGCTTTTCGATTGAGGCCATGAGATCAAGCTACTCCTCAACCAAGGTCGCGAAGCCCGTAGAGGGCTACGTGGTATGACTAGGTTCTCCCTTCAAATTCTAACCCAGACAATGCGACTGGGAGTTAATGGCGTTACGCGTCATGGCAATTTAAATAGTACATTTAGGTAGGATTCGAATGCCTTAGGTCAACGCGACGGAATATCGTTTGGGAGGTGCGTACGTCGACGTTCAGCGTCGGGGCGCAGTTCCCCGGTATAACGTTTCGTTCGGCAAGGCCGGATAAATTCTCAAATCAAATTATCCAACATGCCGCAAGGCCGGATAAAATTCTGAATCAAATTATCCAACACGCCGCAAGGCCGGATAAAATTCTGAATCAAATTATCCAACACGCCGCAAGGCCGGATAAAATTCTGAATCAAATTATCCAACACGCCGCAAGGCCGGATAAAATTCTGAATCAAATTATCCAACACGCCGCAAGGCCGGATAAAATTCTGAATCAAATTATCCATCACGCTGCAAGGCTGGATAAATTCCCAAATCAAGTTACCCAACACGCCGTAAGGCCAGATAATTACCAAATCCAAGTTATTCAACGTGCCGTGAGGCCGAGTAATTTCCTTCAAGTCCAATATCCAATACGTCTTAATGCATTACGATGGGATATCGTTTGGGAGGTGCGTACGTCGATGTCTATCATCGGGGCGTAGTTCCTCGATATAATGTTGTACTGCCTGGGCCGGATATTGCCCAACACGCCGTTACAAGGCTAAAGTTCGACAAACACAAATTACCCACGTTGATGGAACTTTTTTTCTTTTGTCATGTCGAAATATGTATCATGTCAAATTAAATTCATGAATGAAATTTTGTAAATGACATCATCTGATCATCGCTCTTATCTTGTTGCGTATTATAAATCTCTTAATCAAAGGTTCCCTAAATTTTGGGGGTAATTAACAGTGAGCGCTTGCGCTCACTGGAAGTCAGAACCCGCTAAACAAAAACCTTATTAATTTAAGGTGGATTTGAAACGGTCATAATACATTCTCAATGTAACAAAAATGACCCCACAAATTCTGGCACGCCCGGTGGGACTGGCTTCTCCTTTCATCTTCGAGATCTATATTACGCAACCCCAAAATTCCGTGCCCTCGTTCTTACACTTCTCTTGTTCTGCGCAGCAATGGCAAAGAAGTTGAACATCTTTGTTGAGGATGCATCGATCATCATGCATGGTGTCCAATTTGGCTCCATTTCGGAGGAAGACGTTGAGTTCATCTACCTACCCTTCATAGACTCCGAGAACATTAAGGGAAAGAATACTCCGGTTATCAAGAGTAAGACCTCCTCACAGAAGAAGGAGACTGCCACGAAAAAGGAAGGGCCATCATTCACTGATAATGGGGGCATATTCAACGAAGAGGAGGAGGAACCGTCTTTTACTGTTAACGGGGGCAAGATCCACCAGACTATGTTCTCAAGCCCTGAGAAGACAAGGAAGCAGGAACGACAAGCCTTGAGGAAGAAGGAGGCTAGGCTCCGCAAACAAGGTTGCTTAATCCCTGTGAGGCGTAGCCATTCCACCGCCAAGACAGAAACAGCCGTAACAAACAAATTTGCACCACTTCTATCAGTTACGAGAAATTCTAACCTGGTGGAGGGACTGCGGCTGCAAACCCACGTACAGGCCAAGCCACACCCAAAGCCCAGAAATATCACTACTCAAAAGACAACATCTCAAAGGATTTATGAGACATACAAAAGGGCTCAGAAGAATATGAAAAGAAAAGAAAGACGTTCCATGATTAGCCATAAGGAGACAGAGGGTCATATAATCCATACAGTGAGGATGGTGGATCATGCACGAGAGACCGGCTCTAATTCAGAGGAGGATACCCTTCGTGTGATGACAAGGAAAGCCAAGGGTAAAAAGTTGGCCTCTATCGTAATCCAGGAGCCTGTTCAACGGTACGAACTAGGAGCGGCCCCTCTACGCCAAGAAACTTTCGAAGAGGAAGAAGAAGAGGAAGAAGAACCCGTCATGACCACTAATCATGACCATAGAGATGAAGCTATCGCCGACCTTAAGAGACAACTCAAGAAGAGGGATAACGACATGAGCATCCTCATGGCGAAGTTCGAGGAGGTGACTAATACTCTTGCAAAGACGCAAGAGATGATGTTGCGCCAAGAACAATCATCGCGGGAACAAAATAACGCTCCGGCGACATCTTCTTTACCAGCACAGTCAAATGACGAGGCCATCACTTTGACTAGGAAGGAAGTACAAGAAATGGTGATGGACCAGCTGAAGCAAATGGAAGGAACCAAAATTGTCCCACGAAGAAGACGAGGGAGACCTTACCCAGCTGTATACGATAATGTCCCTTACCCCAAAGGGTACATCGTACCGCATTTTAAGATGTTTAATGGGGTAGGAAATCCTGACCAACACTTGGCTCATTTCGTCGCGACTTGTGGAAACACTGGCGGCAACGACACCCTATTGCTCCGGCAATTCCCGCAAAGTCTCTCAGGGGTTGCCTTTGAGTGGTATTACTCTCTGGAGAACGAAGTCATCGGAACTTGGGCTGACATGGAGGAAGCCTTCAGAATGAAGTTTGCTTCGGTGAGCGATAAGATTACAATCGCGGACCTGGCCGATACAAAGAGGAAAAAGGATGAGACCGTCCTCAATTACATTACAAGATGGAGAAATTTGAGTATCAAATGCGAAAAGCCACTAGAGCAAACCGAGGCCGTGGATTTGTTGGTCCGCAACATCGATAGCTGGATGGCCCCCTTTCTTTGCGGCAATAACATCTCGACATTTCAAGATTTGATCACCCAAGTGGCAAAGCTGGAACGAACAAACCACCAGCCTTATGTGAATACGCAGAACCCAAAATTCAGAAGGGAAGAACCAAGGAGGAATAAACCCAAAATCGCCTATACAAACGTTGCTAACAGAGGCAAAAGGGTAGAAGTTCATAATACAAACGTGCCTCGAATCGAGAGAGCGCCAACGCTCGGTGAAAATAGCCGGGGCAAGCCATTGACCCTTGAAGAAAGAAAGAATAAAATCTATTCGTTCAAAAGAGAAAAGACGATGAAAATATTTAGGGACGCCCTAAAAAACGGCTTACAACTGCCAGAGCCGAAACGCCCCGAAGAAAGCAATAAAACTGACGATCCCAACTTTTGCCCTTACCATCGCGTACTGGGGCACACAATAGAAGACTGTTATATTTTCAAAGATTGGGTAGAGAAACAATATAAGACAGGGAAGATAACTCTATCGAAGCAGGTATTAAACGAAGCCCAAACCGAGGAGGTTGATGTCGTTCAAATCAGAATAAATCCGACGCATGTAGAAGACCAAGAGTGGAATACCGTGGTGCCGAAGAAGACACTGCGACTCCTCCGAAAATTACAATAAATACCAGGCATAGTGTGGAAAGACTCCCTGTCCCCACGGTACGTATCGCCAAGACCTCGTCCACCAACAAGGGAAAGTCAAAAGAAAAAGGAAAAGAACCCTCAGCTGAAGAACAAAAATAAGAAAATAGTCTTTTCGACTAAAGCGCAAGAAAAGGACGATCTCAAAAAATACATCGACTCGCTTGAAGAGTACATGCAAGAAAGGCCGGAGCCTATAAAACTTCACCACTACATCACGGAAGAAGTATGGGAGAGACTCCTGGAAGATGATTCAGAGAATGAAGAGTACGAGGTGGAGTCCTGCAGAATGATATCGGTTATCCCGAAGCCCTTAGAGGAAGATAAAACTGACAACATTAGAGGCGTCACTACCACAAGGATGGGTACCTGTAACGCGATCAACTTGGGAGGTGACTCCGAAGACGAAATCTTACCTGCCTACCTATATGAGGAAGTACCCGCCGCTAAAAGCAGTAAGCAAATAAACGAATCCTGCCAAATGAATCTTAGGAGCGGCAAGGTCATAATGGGGCGCACAATAGACAAGGAAAAGGAAAAACTCAAAGGAAAGCAAATTGAAACGCAGGAAATGGGCGACGATGCAGTACCCCCGTTAAAGCTATCCTCTTCTGAATATAACATACTATCACATTTGAGAAAGGTTCCCGCTCTCCTCAGCATATACGACGCCTTGATGATGTCACAAGAACTGAGAGATGTTCTTATTTACGCCTTACAAAATCCTCAAAAATTCCAAGCATTCTTCGTGGAGGCTGATATAGAAGAGGCACTGAGTACATATGCTACGTCGTCCATTACCTTCAACGACGATGACATGATATTGGGAACGTCGCAGCATAATCGACCGCTATATGTGACTGGGGACGTGGAAGGAATGAAGATAAGCAGAATCTTAGTTGATCCAGGATCGTCAGTTAACCTCATAACCTTACGGACCTTAAAAAGCCTTTCCTTAGGCGTCCATAATTTAACGGCTGAAAAAGTTGTTATCCAAGGGTTCAACAAAAACAGCCAGAAGGCTTTAGGCTCTATATGCTTACCATTGCAGCTCGACGATCTAAAGACCAAAGTTAAATTCCATGTCATCGACACTGATACCTCATACAAGGCGTTACTCGGGAGACCTTGGCTGCATGAGAATCACATAGTCCCCTCTACCTTGCACCAATGCTTGAAATACTTAAGGGAAGGCAGGGAAGAACGTATCGATGGGGACATTCAGCCCTTCTCGGTGCATGAAGTTAAATATGAAGACGCACACTATTTCATTGGATCGACAGCGCAGCCTATAAAACCAACACTGCAGAACTCGATCATCTCTTAATTAAAGAAGACGACTCTGTCCGCATGTCCACATCTCGGAAGTGACTCCGAGTCAGAAGCGAGTGATTGTTCAGCCTCTACGTGCGATGTGGTTGAAACTCACGAGAGGGAAGGATGGTCACAAAGACTGAAGACGCGACAAAATATGGCGGAATATGAAGTAGGAATTTTGAGAATTCCTCAAGGCTATCTTAAGGGTTTCACTCCCCTGAATGCATCGCAAGTTATAGAGATGAAAATTTTTACGGTCCCTAGCAAGAGGGAATGCACAAGAGGAAGACTCTTCGTCCATAAACCAATACACTTCTATCAGTCAGACGAAATTCATCACGTCATGACAAACAAGGAAAATGACCCAGAGTCAACGCAACTCATCAAAGTTCCCCCATTTGCTTATTACCCTCCGAGCTTAAGAAATCTCGTAGAAAAGTACGGTTGCTTGAACCCTCGTTTAAAGAGTGAGTTACGCCAATTTGAGAAGTTGTGGAACCCAGGTTCACGGAATATCACATTACCAAATGGGAAGATCTCCAACACTCGGGGTTTAGGGTACACAGAACCAAGTGGAGAAGCTCTTATGTTTCACCCATATACTTGCAATATGGTGACAATAGGCGAAACATATGAAATGGAGCAAGAAAATGAAGAATTCAAAAGGGCACTGAAAGAACTGGAAGATGGGGGGCAGACTACCTGCGATGAGTTGATTGAGGTCAATCTTGGGTCAGAAGAGGATGTCAGGCCCACTTATATAAGTGCACAACTCTCTCAGCATGAAAAGGACCAGCTGGAGGCACTCCTCCACGAGTTTAGTGACTTCTTTGCGTGGACATATAAAGAGATGCCAGGCCTTAGTCCGGAGGTCGCCATCCATAATTTGTCGATCGGCCCTGATGCTACTCCAGTAAAGCAGGCACCAAGAAGAATGAGGATAGAACTTGAAGAGCAGATCACCCTTGAAATAAAGAAATTAATTGAGGCAGGCTTCATAAGAGAGGAGAAATACGCAGACTGGATAGCAAGTATCGTCCCTGTGAAGAAGAAAAACGGGCAAATCCGGATCTGCGTGGATTTCAGAGACTTGAATAGCGCATGTCCCAAAGATGATTTTCCACTCCCTGTGACAGAAGTAATGATCGACTCGGTGTCAAACTTTGAAGTGTTCTCGTTTATGGACGGGTCATCTGGTTACAATCAAATTAAGATGGCGCCTGAAGACGAGAAGCACACTGCGTTTCGTACGCCTATCGGCATCTTTTGTTATACCGTTATGCCGTTTGGGTTAAAGAACGCTGGGGCAACGTATCAACGCGCAATGACTAAGATCTTTGACGATTTAATCCACAAACTCGTCGAATGTTACGTGGACGATTTGGTGGTCAAATCGCAATCTAAAACAGAGCACTGTCAGGACCTGAGGACCGTGTTCACTCGCATCCGCAAGTACAACCTCAAAATGAACCCATTCAAATGCGCGTTTGGAGTATCATCTGGAAAATTCCTGGGTTTCGTGGTCAGACACAAAAAGATCGAAATTGATCCCGCGAAAATAAGCTCAATCAAAGACATGCCGCCCCCAAAGAATCTTAAAGAGCTTAGATCCTTTCAAGGACGACTGGCTTATATTAGAAGGTTCATTTCCAACTTATCCGGGCGAATCCACCCCTTTTCGAAGCTGACAAAGAAAAATGCTCCATTCATTTGGGATAGTACGTGTCAAAGCGCTTTCGAAAATATCAAAGAATACCTTTCATGCCCTCCGGTCCTTGGGGCGCCTATCACTGGAAAGCCGCTCATCTTATATACCACGGCATTGGAAGCATCCTTGGGGGCACTATTGGCCAAGGATAACGACGATGGGAAGGAGACCGCCTTGTATTATCTTAGTCGAATGTTTGTAGGAGCAGAACATTCCTATTCCCCAATCGAAAAACAATGTCTAGCATTGATATTCGCCATTAAAAAATTAAGGCATTATCTCCTTGAGCATGAAGTTCGTCTCATATCAAAAGTCGACCCTTTAAGATACCTGATGACGAGGCCTACTTTAACAGGACGATTGGCTAAATGGGCCGTCCTGCTCCAGGAATTCGACATCACATATGTGTCGCAGAAAGCAGTAAAAGGGCAAGTTCTCGCCGATTTCCTAGCAGCTCATCCTGTCCCCGACGACTCTCCTCTGAGTTACGACTTACCAGACGAGGAAATATTAAATACCGAAGCCGACGATGGATATTGGGAACTCTACTTCGATGGGGCGTCTTCAATTCAACCAGCTCTCCCCCCAAATATCCCGAAAGTAAAGTCAGGAATCGGCCTGGTATTCGTCACCCCAGAAAAAGGAATATTGCATTACTCCTTAGCCCTCACTGGTCCTTGCACCAACAACGAGGCTGAGTACGAGGCTTTGATCGCTGGACTCGAGCTCGCGCTGGAGATGAAAATCGAAAGAATGCATGTGTACGGCGACTCCCAGCTCATCGTCAATCAAGTGACGGGTGAATACCAGGTCAAGAAAACGGAACTGCACAAATATCATGCGAAAGCTGTGGAACTCATGATAAAAATACCGTACGTCACTCTGACCTGCATCGCCAGGGCTGCTAATGGTAGAGCGGACGCACTGGCGAAATTTGCCAAAGAGCTAGCTGGGCCATCCATTGACCAAGTCAACATCGTGATCAGAGACAGGAAACTGATCGCACCGGCCGAAGACGATCACGCCAACAAGAAAGAAGTAACAGATACTATGACAATCTCCCTCACACAAGAACATGACTGGAGAGAGCCGTTCGTCAACTATTTCAAAAGTGGCATCCTACCCGAGGATAAGACTCAAAGAGTACAATTGAAAAAACGGGCCCTTCGGTATACATTTGTGAATGACACGCTGTATCATCGATCGTACGAACAGCTTTGGCTCAGGTGCATTGCAATGGATGAGGTCACTCACGTATTACAGGAAGTCCATTCCGGTCTTTGCGGTGCCCACCAATCAGGACCCAAGATGTATCTTAAGATTAAGAGGTTGGGGTACTACTGGCCAAGCATGGTACGAGATTGCATAAACTGCGCAAAGACTTGCCATTTGTGCCAAGTGCATGGAGATTTAATTCATAAGCACCCTAACCCTCTTCATCCGACGGTTTCGTCGTGGCCATTCGAAATATGGGGGACAGATATAGTGGGGCCCATAGAACCTCCTTCTTCTCCGGGGCATCGATTTATACTCGCGGCAACAGACTACTTCTCCAAATGGGCGGAGGCCATCCCATTAAAAGAAGTCAAGGCCGCCAATGTCGTCAATTTCTTTCGTGGGAATATATTGAGTCGTTTTGGAACCCCTTGGAGGATCATATCCGATAACGGCTTGGCCTTCAAAAACGTCTTGGTTTACAAATTTGCAGAGCGTCACAAAATTGATTGGCGGTATTCCTCGATATACAATCCTAGAGCGAATGGACTAGCTGAAGCGTTCAATAAAACTCTATGCAAGCTGCTCAAGAAGAGCGTTTCAAAGGACAAGAAAGAGTGGCATTAGAAGCTAGTTGAAGCATTATGGGCTTATCGAACCACGTATCGCACGCCCACACAATCGACGCCTTATTCCCTTGTCTTCGGTGTCGAAGCCGTGCTTCCACTCGAGGTCGAAATACCTTCGCTAAGAATGGCGATGCAATGTGACATGACCATGGATGAAAATGCCCAATTACGTCTTGATGAGCTGGACACTCTTGATGAGCAAAGGCTGATTGCACAACAAAACCTAGAGCTATACCAAGCACAAATGGCAAGGGCGTATGACAAGTTGGCCAGAGAACGCACTTTCAAGAAAGGAGATCTTGTCCTAGCAGTAAGATGACCCATCATATCCAACAAGATAGCAAAAGGGAAGTTCAACCCTAATTGGGAAGGGCCCTACATGATAGAAAAAGTCTACGAAGGTGGAGCCTATCAACTGACAGATCAAGAGGGAATGCACCCGATGCCACCCATCAACGGCCGTTTCTTAAAGAAATACCATGCTTAAAACGCGAATCTGATCCTGACCAAGCGACACTAGGTTCGAGAATATCAAAGCCGTTGCCAGCTGACTGTTCGCTAGACCTGCGTAAATTCCTCATATGAGCATTCACCAGGTTGGATGATGG
The DNA here is from genome assembly GCA_027563935.2 of Costus lasius. Classification (NCBI taxonomy): domain Eukaryota; kingdom Viridiplantae; phylum Streptophyta; class Magnoliopsida; order Zingiberales; family Costaceae; genus Costus; species Costus lasius. The sequence goes on along the minus strand of CM050453.2, from coordinate 44,680,696 downwards.
AAGCATAAATTCGTCCCTAATTCCCTTAAAAATGACAAAAAAAAAAAAAACAACAACAACAACGGGCGAGCCGTGCTGTTGCCGCGCTTCGGCGGCCCCGAAGTCCTCGAGGTGCGCCCGGACGTCAGAGTCCCCAATCTGAAGCCTCGCGGCGTGCTTGTCCGTGCCCGTGCCGTCTCAATCAATCCCCTGGACATACGGGTCCGATTTGGTTACGGTCGCTCTATTTTCGAACCACTCCTGCCACACAGCCACATAAGCATCTTCAAAGAGAGCTCCACACAATGAAAGAGATTTTAGTGACATTGATTTGATTCTGTCCTACTGTTTTCCTTTTCTTTTTGGGGATTACAATTCTTATACACAAGCATTGATGGGAGAATAGAGTTAAGCGCTCACTCCCAAGATAAACTTAAGCCCTTGCTGCTCGAGCAAGATGAAAGAATAGATATGCAAGATTAAAATTAAGAAGTGCAGAAATAATCAAATTTGAGGCTAGGTCATGAGTACCCTGTTGTCAGTATTTTGAAGGCCACTGCAGCGTTGGCTGCCTCTGTGTAGTGAATTCCATCCCAGCTATTATACTTGGAACCAATAGGGCAGACTTGGCAGCCATCAGCACCACACGGGATGTTTTGATTGTAGTTGTATGGAGGTCCGCCATAGCCACAGCATGTCGTTAGTGCAGTCCCAAAGCCTGCAAAAGAGGACAATGTCATAGCCATAGTTACACAGAAACACTAGTCAGAGTCGACATGTTTATACCCACTTGGCATTCATTCATCTACCTCAAGGTGATCATGACCTTTTAGAGCATGTGTATTACTAGGTGCATCAAGAGCTACACAGATTTCTAGCTTCCATAAAAGGAGCAAGATGAATTTCAGAGTTCAAAGAAAGAAAAATGTTTTGTGATTCTTACACCATCTATTACTGAACTATATTCTTCCAAGTCTCAATTATGCAATCTAACCGAAATAGGAAATGGTAAAATACTCACTGAGGAAATGTGGTGGTATTCTTTAACTTACCATATTTAGTATAGTTGGCAATGAGGTCATACGAGCATGACACTATATCACTTATAAGTGAGCAACAGTTTTAACAATACAAGCATGACATTACACCAGTTACAAGTGGGCAACAACCACCATACCAGTTTTAACAATCTGCTGAAAAGAAGCCATCATTACATCAATCACAGCCAATCAAGAACAAAACGATCCTGAATAGGTAAATGATACACCAATGAGTACAAGACATCCCAAATGTCAAAGTCCAAACACATGATACAGGAAGAGATACATCAAAATACAGAGACACCCCAAAATACAAAAACTCCAAGCGCATAGCACAAAAGAAACACATCAAAATTATTTGATTATGTTCTGAAGGACGTGCCTTCGTTCTTTAATGACAGAAGTAAGTCTGCTGCGCTCAACTTCCTTCTTCTCGCGCTGAGTCTCTAACGAAGCCTGGTGGACTTCAGTTGCATCAATTAGCTCTGAGTTTTGTGCTTTGGCGGTTTCAATATTCTCCAAATTGTCGTCACAATCTTGCATGTCAGAAATTGCCGCACGTCTTTCCGATAGGAGCCTCTCCCTTTCTTCGTCAATTTGTTCCATGCGCGCGTCGATCCGCCTCACTTTGGCCCTGGCTAAATCACAAGACATCATTATAGCGTTCTTCTCAATAATCAAACTACTTTGAAGGGACCATAAATCCTCCAGAACGATTGCCTCTTTGCTGATCTGGGAATCGAGAGCGGCAGTATCCAAACTGATCAATGAGTCCTGCTCGACCTCAAGTTGCCTCAAGACTTCTATTATCTCCCGACTTAGTCCTTCCCAAGTAGCCTCCAGAGCTTTGAAACTGGTCAAGGTTTGCGAGATGCTATGTGAGGAAGCCAGGAACTCTTCCACTGTGGGAAGTGAGTCCTCGTCGTGAAACGCGCCAAGGTAGTCAGAAATAAGGAAACGGGCTGCTCTCTCCTGCGATCGCCGGACTATATCTGAAACCCGAGAAGTAGACGGCCCGGGAGGCAGCGGCATAATAATCCCTCGAACTCCACTCACAACCCCTGAAATGACAACGTGAAGCGGATTATTAAAGAAAATAGTGGTACATAGCTGGCGTATGATAAACCATGCAGGCACGGCGAGGTTACCTTGATCGGAGGACCCGTCACGTTGAGATCCTCCATCGCCGAAAGAATGACCATCCCCAGCACTTGCCTCCCCCATACCTGCCACCAACAAAACAAGGATGCCAGAGTTTTGCCCGTGATACTAAGATTAGTCATCCAGCGCACAGTGTAAATTTAAATTACTATTGCGAAAGAAGCGACCCACAATCAAGTACATTAGGATACGTGCCGACAGAAAGATTATGGAGGGCATACCTTCTTTGTGCACGTTCACCATCCCTGCAACAGCTCGTTCAGTGCAAGATATCAGACCGGTCGGAGACCCTCCTGCCGCCATAACAGATCACGTACAGTCAAGAAGAGACAAGGGTTATGCGCAATTAAAGAAATAACATTGGCGATGAAAACTGATTGGAAAGCAAAGCGATGATAAGTCACGAGCATGAGAAAGATGAAATTCTTCTCCCACTATCATGGCAATGCAATGCAGCTAAGAAATAAAAAAAATGGGTGACGAAAATTACCGTCCTCCACGGCCCCCTCGTTCCCTGCGACGGTGTCCATACCTTCCGATACAGGCACTAAAAATGTCACAAAATGATAACAATAATAAGAACAAAATCCTGCTAAGTGACACAGTCATTAGGATATATGGAAAGGGACTCGTGTCCCCGCTTTTTCTTGAAACATCCTGCCAGCATAAGGAGGAACAAGAAGTTACCATTATGCAAAGAAGATACCCCTTCCGCCTCGATCCCCAACGTACTTGGCGCGTGCTTTAGACCTACAAGCAAACCTGACATTGATCAAACATGAAATCGTCATTAGAAGCGCTATTCAAAAGATTTACCATGTGTAGCCCAAACTACAGCATCACGATGGTAAAGATGATAAATAGAAGGATACAATTCGAGAACTTTAGGCCTTACTCGTCTCTGAGTTGATCAAGGAATTCCTCTCACTTGCGCCGGTATCAGCTTCCCTCGTCGATTCTATCGGCACGTGAACAACTGCACCGAGATCAGATTGTAAGTCAAACGTAAGGAATTTTGCAGTCTACAAAACCTGGACAAGTCATACTTCCTTTCAAGGCCCCAATCACATCGTCAGACGAGTCACTCGGATAATGTCTTAACAGTTCGGCGGTATCAATATCATCCATGTCCGCCGCATCATCAGGGGGGTGAGCGTGTACCTACTCAGCAATTTTGGTTGCAGACTGAACCTCTAAAGAACACAGAACACGTCAGAAATAATCACAAATCAGAGATAAACGCATATATCGGAGATAATTGCTGTATCAAACAAACAAGTGCATAAAAGGGGAATACACGGATTGTCCAATAAAGAAAATAGCACCTGTGATGGTCAACTCGTCCTTGCTCACTCGCTGCGGAGTTGTATCCTCGCCCGAATACCCTTCAACGCTAAGAACAGAATTGGATCCTCGTACATGTCCTACGTCTTGCACCCCAGGTAAAAGTGTCAAATCGATGATACCGCATACTATAAGAACAAAGGAAAAGGTAGATGTTACCTCAGATAAGCTAAGCGATGCCGCCTCTAGGCCCAAGATCTTTGGCCGCTTGAGGGATGAAGACCGAGAGAGGTCAAACTCAAAGCCGTATGACGACCGACTAGTTGTCCTCTTCAAGAATTTCCGCGGATGGGACTTCTCGGTGAAACCAAACGTGTCCTTGATGTCATAACTGAAAAGCGCCTTCAAATGCATGGAGTGCCATCTCAGGTATCCGTAACTGCATCTAGGAACCCGGCCACGAGCCGGGATGGCAAAAGACGAATGGGTCCCACGCCGGAGCAGCAAACACCAACAAGAGGCCATCGTCGCAAGGTCGCCTGATAATTTCCCATAATCCAGGACACTTTGAGGAATAACCTGATCAAAACCAAACTGGCGAGCGCATCTATGAGGATTGTACATTTCTAAAGATGCAAGATCTCCACTCCTAAAGGGTAGCCAGCCTACCCGAATGCTCACGAGGAATTCGGTGGCAAGCCACCCATCCTCAGTCAATACGTCAACGGGGTTATCCTGAACATAGCCTGCCCGCCTAGACATCCTGCTTTGTTTGGGAATATGACCCGATGATGCCCAAAGACCTTGTCCTTGAGAAAGAGTAAACGTGCCTCAAGATCTCTAAAGCGAACCGGATGAGCCCCAGCAATGCATATCATGAGGGGTAACTTACGCTTCATAGCCTCAGAAGCGGCAGTGGTGTATAGCCCTTGAAACTGTAGATTGAACCATCCAAACAGATAATGAAGGGGAATCAGCGTGTCTTGTGAGCCCGGGAAGTCAGCGGTGCACGCCTCTCTCAAAGACCGAAATAAATTCGACAACGCCGCCGAGGCCAAGGAAAGACGAACTCCTCGCGCCAGTCTATCAGCCATAATAAAAACCTCCGGCCTAATGCGATTCGGGTACTTGTAGGGGATGGCAAAGTGGCATAGCCAGCAAGCTAAAAAGGCCGTAAGGAATGTAACTCGGTCCATTTCCTTTGCCGCGATAGGAGGCCGAAGGGGTGTATCATAGTCCTGCACCAGAGTGTTTTCTGAACCGACACCAAAGGGATCACGCGGCGAGGGGAAGCCGGTCTCGTATGCGGTGCCTAAGTCGACGAAATGTAGGATCCACTGAGTAATGGAAACAGCCCCAGAATACCTATGAAGTGACTCATAAAAGTGGTGGAACACAGCCTTGAGGGAGGGAGGACATCGGAACTCGCCATGAGCAGTCTCACCAAAGAGTGCCTTTTCATCCGGCACATGCTCATCATATCGGGCGCCTAATATGGGGAGCCCGCAAATATATCGCATGTCCCAGAGACTCGGGACAATCTCCTCTTCACAAAGATAACACGTATTGGTGACCGGACTCCAATGTTCTAAGATGCTTTTTAGTAAAGTAATATCATACTCATAATTAAATAGCGACAACATGATGGCCTCATGAATCCCGGCCTTCTTAAGAATCTTCCTCTCGCTGCGCAAGATGTACCGTGCCCACTCTGTGTAGCCGGGATGGTGCGTGACGCTACCGCAAATGTTAAATCGCGAGGCCCACCTCGGTACGCGTTTAGCAGCCATCTCTAAACCCAAAAAGAAGTTTGACTCTTGATGGGATATTCTGGTGTGGGGTTCAAGGCATAAATGTAAGTCAGGGCCTTGATCGAAGATGCGAGACTTGTTCATCATTCCTGTCACATTACGCTCTAGAGGCGTCCAATTTCCACTCTCAAAATGGGGGTGAGGTTTGTACTCCGTCGGCACCAAAGGCATGGACAAGTGACGGGGTATCTTGTTGTGGAAAATGTCCCTGCCCTCCAACATTACATCACGCCACTCATGCCATATTCCCCGAAAGTGACCGAGGGGATCACATTTCTTGATATACTCCATAATTGCTTCATCATTAGGTTCGTCCAATGGCATGGAGGCACGGCGGGACCACAGGAAGCCCATGAACAATACAAGAAGATAAAGTCAGAAGAGCCGGAATACCAAGTCAACACCTGGAGCAATAACGAGAATAGTAAGAAAATACATGGATATTCCGTCTTCCCAACGGTCTTGTATACGCGTCTTGCTTATACAAACCCGTTGGGGGGGCAATTTGTTGAGCCATTTATTTTGCAAAAAAAAATAAATTGACATGGTTCAGCAAGAGAATGAGCAAAAGATTCGTGATATGGAGAAGCACGTCAGCTGCCCACTTCACAAACAAGTACCGGATCAGGTCATGATGAACCAGCTCCAGCAAGAACCGGCCACCCATGGAACTCATATAGAGATTCCAACCAGCAAATTAGAGAAGAGTGCTGCTGATCTTCAATCAGAATATGATTATGAGATCAGGGAACTAAACTCTTGGCTTCGTAATGAACAGGAAGAAAACAGAAAATCGCATATAAAGTTGCAGAATGCTGAAAATGAATAAGAACTTGAAAACCATGCGGGAGTCTTATTGCTATAAAAACAAGGTTTGCTTAAAAGGCAAGAAAAATTAGTAAAGGAAGCGAACAATCAACAAAAGAAAGATCTGACACAAAGAATTTTACTACCAGATGAATCACGCTACTTCTTCTTGAGGGGACCTTTATCCATATTGTAAATTGGAGATATCATAGTAAGGCCTCGCAAAAGAACTCAATATGCCATTTGATGTTAAATGAGGATGGATAATTGAAGCATCTGTGTTATCCTTCATGTTCGTTTCCATACAATTGTTACTATGCAAGTCCTTTGCCAATGTCTACCGAAAACTACCCTCTAATGTAGAATAAAGCTTACTGTTGAAAGAAACGTTTTAAATGTCATAAAGAGATTCCATGAAAGCTAGCCAGAAGGATAGAACCAGCGATTTACACCTACCGAGATCCACCTAGAGAGGAAGATAGCACCAAGGAGGGAAGACTTGGTAACCCTGCAAAAAGGGTGAATGGGGGTGTAAGTGCTCTGTGTCCATGAGTTCTAAATTGAGAAGACATGAGAGGTTACAAAAGAAAAAAAAAACTATCAAACACTCATCGGGTACCTCAGACTTGCTAAGATGATCAAGCCAAAATCGGTTTTGACTTTGGACTAGACCAGGAGCACCAGACTCGATACGCACCAGCAAATCAAAGGGAAGAGATGGGGTTAAAAATTGATTCTGATCCTATATAAAACCAGGAATTATGACCCTATATAAAACCAGAAACCAAAAGATACGACAAAAGGGCTGGTGAACGCCGATCACAGCAGCTAAAGTAAGAGGGAATAAAGATTAAAAAAAAGTTGATAAATGAAGCAGCTGGGGTTGGACCGGTGGGCACTGATCGCAGCAGTCAAAAAAAAAACCAACAAAATAAAAGGGAATCGCCGACAAAATGGAGACGGTCGAGGTTGGTAAAAAAGACAAGAAAAAAAGAGGCCGACACGGTTGACACAAAAAAAAAGAGGCGCGGAGAAGAGCAAGGAAGGAAAAAGGCGCCTGTCAAGTAAATTTTGTCTCATTAGGCTGGGATGATATAAAGAGATGTCGATGGTAAAAAAAAAAGGAAGGGAGAAGACAATAGGGAGGAAGGGGAAGAAGGAAAGCCTGCAGCCTATAAAAGAGGGAGAGAAGCTTAAAAAAAAAGGGGGGATCACAAGGAACAAAAACGCAGGAACGTGAGAAGGTAAAAGAGGGGAGGAGAAACTTCTTTTGATCGGTATCTGAGTTTTCTTTTTTAGGCTTCATGGGCACACTAAGTGCCCTGGCATCACAGAAGACACACACACACCACTTTTTTTCTTTTCTCTCTCGGTTGCTCGATTGTTCGGATTTTCTTTAGGCTTCATGGGCACACTAAGTGCCCTGGCATCATAGAAGACACACACACCACTTTTTTCTTTTCTCTCTCGGTTGCTCGATTGTTCGGATTTTCTTTAGGCTTCATGGGCACACTAAGTGCCCTGGCATCACAGAAGACACACACACACCACCCTTTTTTCTCTCTCGATTGCTCGGATTTTTTTTTAGGCGTCATGAGCACACTAAGTACCCTGGCATCACACGCTCACGCCATCTCTCATTGAGGCCCAAGATGCATTGAGCATCGCACGGCATTAGGGGAAGGGGAGAAGACGGTTGAAAACTAAAAGAACTGAGATATCCTAGGGGGTAAGAGAAGCCAGTTAAAAAGGGGTGGAGTAAAGAAAAAAAAAACAACGAAAAGGGGGAATAGAGCAAGAATAGACTGAGAAGATACCAAGAAGATTCGTTAAAATATACGTGACAAAAAGACAAGAAAAAAAAGAAAAAGGGAGGAACAAAAAAAAGAAAAAAAGCAAAGATAGAATAAAATGCGGAAATGGAAAATGAGTACCTGTTCCTCCTAACTCCTTGAGCTCACAAGAGGAGAATAAACATCCTCGTCAGCGAGAGCTTGCCGCCGTTTGGAATTCTTCCATGGGGCTTTCGCTAAAAAAAATATAATATATAATAGATGAGCTGTATATCTGGAATCCACCAATGTAAAGGGAGAAACGATTATACGACAGGAAATGCTCACCAGCCGAACTTCCTAAAAGATCTGTTCGGCAAAAAACACCAAACCCTGGAGCTGATTTTGCTTCGAAGCACCGCTGGAAATCAGGAGAATGGCTGGCCCTAATAATCGATGGGGATTTCTTTCAATCCGCTGGGAGGAATCCTGAGACCAACGAGTTCGAATCATACGAAAAGAATAACAGAGGATGCAGACCAATAAACGAACGAAGGGATAATAGCTTATACGTCAATCTAAGTGTGCGGGGAACGCCGATCCTTTGCCCTCTGCCCCCCATGAAGCTCAGATTTGGCGTGGGATTGCCACCGTCGTAGTGCGATTCGCCAGCGCTCGCCCGTCTTCTCACTCGGTCGCTAGCACCGTGTCCTCTGAGATCATCGCCCGGAACCCTAATCTCATTACCAGTGTTGCCGGAGATCAGTGGGTCCTCTCCTTCTCTACTGTCCTTTAGAGAATCAGTGCTCCCCCTTCGTTCGAAAGCAGCCGTCGCCTAGATGGGCTGTTCATGACCCGCTCGCCGCCTAAGTGACAAAAGGGACGCATCTCCCTTCCGAACGGTCGACTTTACTCTTCAGGAGTAAATCGCGAGACCAAGGATTCACATGACGTAATCATGTCCTGTCGGGTTTCGGCTTAACGAGAGACGCTAGATCGGCGATAACATTAAGTAACAGGTTTAAAGGAACCGTAACATGCTACGTTAAATTCCAGACATCTCACCTGTACCCTCTCGGTTCGTAACTTCGCATCAGTCCAAACATCACTCAAATCTACCGATTAAACGGAGTTGCCAGATTTCGTCAAATGGTCAAAATGAGCCCCACTCCACCCAAATTCCACTCGCTGACTGACTATCCCTACAACAAGAGAGGGAAAAGAGATTTCGCTTTTCGATTGAGGCCATGAGATCAAGCTACTCCTCAACCAAGGTCGCGAAGCCCGTAGAGGGCTACGTGGTATGACTAGGTTCTCCCTTCAAATTCTAACCCAGACAATGCGACTGGGAGTTAATGGCGTTACGCGTCATGGCAATTTAAATAGTACATTTAGGTAGGATTCGAATGCCTTAGGTCAACGCGATGGAATATCGTTTGGGAGGTGCGTACGTCGACGTTCAGCGTCGGGGCGCAGTTCCCCGGTATAACGTTTCGTTCGGCAAGGCCGGATAAATTCTCAAATCAAATTATCCAACATGCCGCAAGGCCGGATAAAATTCTGAATCAAATTATCCAACACGCCGCAAGGCCGGATAAAATTCTGAATAAATTATCCAACACGCCGCAAGGCCGGATAAAATTCTGAATCAAATTATCCAACACGCCGCAAGGCCGGATAAAATTCTGAATCAAATTATCCAACACGCCGCAAGGCCGGATAAAATTCTGAATCAAATTATCCAACACGCCGCAAGGCCGGATAAAATTCTGAATCAAATTATCCAACACGCCGCAAGGCCGGATAAAAGTCTGAATCAAATTATTCAACACGCCGCAAGGCCAGATAAAATTCTGAATCAAATTATCCATCACGCCGCAAGGCTGGATAAATTCCCAAATCAAGTTACCCAACACGCCGTAAGGCCAGATAATTACCAAATCCAAGTTATTCAACGTGCCGTGAGGCCGAGTAATTTCCTTCAAGTCCAATATCCAATACGTCTTAATGCATTACGATGGGATATCGTTTGGGAGGTGCGTACGTCGATGTCTATCATCGGGGCGTAGTTCCTCGATATAATGTTGTACTGCCTGGGCCGGATATTGCCCAACACGCCGTTACAAGGCTAAAGTTCGACAAACACAAATTACCCACGTTGATGGAACTTTTTTTCTTTTGTCATGTCGAAATATGTATCATGTCAAATTAAATTCATGAATGAAATTTTGTAAATGACATCATCTGATCATCGCTCTTATCTTGTTGCGTATTATAAATCTCTTAATCAAAGGTTCCCTAAATTTTGGGGGTAATTAACAGTGAGCGCTTGCGCTCACTGGAAGTCAGAACCCGCTAAACAAAAACCTTATTAATTTAAGGTGGATTTGAAACGGTCATAATACATTCTCAATGTAACAAAAATGACCCCACAAATTCTGGCATGCCCGGTGGGACTGGCTTCTCCTTTCATCTTCGAGATCTATATTACGCAACACCAAAATTCCGTGCCCTCGTTCTTACACTTCTCTTGTTCTGCGCAGCAATGGCAAAGAAGTTGAACATCTTTGTTGAGGATGCATCGATCATCATGCATGGTGTCCAATTTGGCTCCATTTCGGAGGAAGACGTTGAGTTCATCTACCTACCCTTCATAGACTCCGAGAACATTAAGGGAAAGAATACTCCGGTTATCAAGAGTAAGACCTCCTCACAGAAGAAGGAGACTGCCACGAAAAAGGAAGGGCCATCATTCACTGATAATGGGGGCATATTCAACGAAGAGGAGGAGGAACCGTATTTTACTGTTAACGGGGGCAAGATCCACCAGACTATGTTCTCAAGCCCTGAGAAGACAAGGAAGCAGGAACGACAAGCCTTGAGGAAGAAGGAGGCTAGGCTCCGCAAACAAGGTTGCTTAATCCCTGTGAGGCGTAGCCATTCCACCGCCAAGACAGAAACAGCCGTAACAAACAAATTTGCACCACTTCTATCAGTTACGAGAAATTCTAACCTGGTGGAGGGACTGCGGCTGCAAACCCACGTACAGGCCAAGCCACACCCAAAGCCCAGAAATATCACTACTCAAAAGACAACATCTCAAAGGATTTATGAGACATATGAAGAGTCCCCTTCAAGGGGGAGCGCAAGCGGATAAAACCCCTTTCAAGAGGGGGGCCGAAACCCTAAGGTAGGGGGCGCATGCAAGTTTGCTAGGGTTTCATCATATATGATCACTTACATGCTCATATAATCAACTATGATAAATTGATTGAAGCAAGAGGGAGATTCATACCAACGCCATAGGCTTGGAGGTCGGCTTGGAAGAAGAGAGCAACTTAGATCTCCTCCAAAAGTTCACACACAAGATGAAGATCGCCTACCCCTTGTGATGCTTGTGCTAGCAAGAATCTTCAAGGGTCCTTGCCGTGTGTAAGGGGATGAAGAGACGATTTCCTTTTTGGCCGAGAGCTCCACACGCAAAACCACTTCTCCTCGTCAACCTCTTGCCCAACCAAGTTCAAGGCGTTGAAGTGAAGACAAGAACGCATATGCGTTTTGGCGTTCAAGAGAAACCGGCCTTGATGACTTTCCATAAATGGATGATCATCAAGCCATGCGCTTACTCCAACCCAAAACGCATATTAGCATTGAACCAAGCGTTCACCTTTGTGAACCGGTTCAAGCCAACATGTTCCAATCGCATTTGGTTCATGAACCAAACCGAAATAGCTCAAGCCATGTGGTCTAGACCATATTGAACCCTAAGGCTCAAGATCTCACCATTCATCTCCTGATGCTCCTGATCTCACCGATCTAGCATCATCTCTCTCGATCGAAGCTTACCGATCTCAAGTCCTAATCAATCAAACATGATCAGACCAGATCTCACTTACAATCAGAGATTAAATCCCTTTAAACTGAATCCAAACAATTCAGTCCACACGATCTGACTCAAGTAAGCCATATCATCAATTGTGCGACCCTGAGGGTTTCCTTTAAATGTCGGTAACGATAACTCACGTTATCACGATCAGTGAGGGGTATCTAGCAACACATCACTATCTCCCGATATAAAGGAAAGAGTCTTCCAAGACTACTCCCAAACCACAGCACAAGTGTGAATCTATTCACAAGGCATGCATGTGTCCCTTGCCACTGGACGTTCTTATTGGACAAGCGTGTCAAGCCTGTGACTCCAATATGATGAGCATGATTAGATCAGATGAACATAGTCATCTGGGTATGGCCATACACTATCTCAATCATCTCATCTAGGGGGGCCCTTATAGAACATCACACTCCTTCAACAAGGAGATGGCAATCCTCTATCTATCACTAGTGCCCTAACCTGACTCAAGCTCATTATCCAAGATAGTCTATAACCATTATCTTTCAAATGATATTGAACTACCTCAAAACAATGACAATCATCATTCAGAGACACAAGTGATCTCAAGTCAAAGGACATGTGCCACTTGTAGCAAACAAGGATTATTCACATTGTGACAAGCAATAAGAATATCCTAGTAGGGTCTGTCCAGTACATCCAATGTACCCATGAGTCTACATCTTATTCCATGCTCGAAGCATCCTATAAGATTAGAACACATATTAGTCTCAATCATATCAAGGCTGTCTCATGTTCACCAAGATATATCGACTAAGGACATTATAGCATGTCAGCCTAGCTGAACAGCTTTGAGACATTAATTAGAAGTACACTTATTACAGCAGACAAGGTAACAACCTGAATAATAACCATGCCTTTATAAACACAAGAGTTTATTACATGATACTGTTACAATCCCAAAGGCCTCAAACATTAGCCTTAAGGGCATACCCCAACAATCTCCCACTTGCACTTAATCTAATGGTTGAGAAACCTCAAACCCATATTATTACAGTGCTTCTCATGCTTCTGCTGCGCCAGAGGCTTAGTAAGCGGGTCTGCCAGATTGTCATCTGTATGAACCTTGCAGATTTTGATCTCGCTACGATCAATGATCTCCCGGATCAAGTGAAACCGTCTCTGTATGTGCTTGTACTTCTGGTGCGACCGTGGTTCCTTTGCTTGTGCGATGGCTCCAGTGTTATCACAGAAGATAACCAAAGGATCTGCACTCGAAGGAACAACACCAAGTTCTCTCACGAACTTACGAATCCACACTGCCTCCTTGGATGCTTCCGAGGCTGCAACATACTCGGCTTCTGTTGTGGAATCAGCAACAGTTGACTGTTTGAAACTTTTCCACACCACTGCTCCACCATTCAAGCTAAAAACATAGCCTGATTGCGATCGGAAATCATCCTGGTCCGACTGGAACGAAGCGTCAGTATATCCTTCAATACTGAGTTCTTCCTGACCACCATATATCAAGAACATATCTTTGGTCCTCCGCAGATATTTTAAAATGTTCTTGACCGCAATCCAGTGCGCCATACCTGGATTACTTTGGAACCGACTGGTCACGCTTAACCCGTAAGCGACGTCTGGGCGAGTACACAACATCGCATACATAATGGACCCAATAGCCGAAGCATAAGGCGTATTGTCCATTTCATCTTTCTCAGTCTGTGTTTGTGGACACTGACTCTTTGAAAGATTCAGACCATGTCTGACTGGCAGATATCCTCTTTTAGAATTCTCTAAATGGAATCTCTCCAGGACTTTATCGATGTACGTACTCTGGCACAGCCCGAGAAGCCTCTTAGATCTATCCCTGTAGATCTTCACACCTAACACATAGGCTGCTTCTCCTAGATCTTTCATCTGGAAACATTTTCCTAACCATGCTTTAACAGCATGCAGTTCAGGAATATCGTTTCCAATGATCAAGATATCGTCGACGTAGAGGACTAGGAAAGTAATCACGCTCCCACTAAACCTCTTATATACACACGGGTCATCTTCGTTCTTGATGAAACCAAACTCAGAGATTGATTCATCAAAACGAATATTCCAGCTTCTTGATGCTTGCTTAAGTCCATAAATAGACTTCTTTAACTTGCATATTTTATGACGATCTGATGGATTCGTGAAACCCTCAGGTTGTGTCATATACACATCCTCATCCAGATTTCCATTAAGGAAAGCTGTCTTCACATCCATCTGCCAGATCTCATAATCGTAATATGCAGCTATCGCGAAAAGAATCCGAATAGACTTAAACATAGCTACAGGTGAGAAAGTTTCATCATAATCTATCCCGTAGATTTGTTTGAAACCTTTCGCAACTAGCCTGCCTTTATAGGTAACTACGTTACCATCCATGTCAATCTTCTTCTTGAAGATCCATTTACAGCCTATAGGGATTACTCCCGGAGGCGGATCAACCAAATCCCAGACTTGGTTATCTGACATGGAGTCCATTTCGGCTCGCATAGCATCAAGCCATCTAGCTGACTCCGGTCCACTGACCGCATCCGCATAAGTGAGGGGTTCATCATTATCAATGATGTAGACTCCGTCATAGCGCTCAGGCTGTCGACGGATCCTTCCCGATCTTCGCGGTTCCCGTGATATTTGAGCCTCATGTTGTTCAATAACCTGATCCACCGGCTCAGGCACATCCAACTGTGCTTGACTACTTTGTCCATCCTCTGGATTCTCATCCAGCTTTATTTCTCTCCCACTGGCCTCTTGTAGAAGAAACTCCTTCTCAAGAAATATGGCCGTCCGAGCAACAAATACTTTGTTCTCTTTGGGATCATAGAAATAATAACCCTTAGTTTCCTTAGGGTAACCGACAAATATACATTTCTCAGATCTGCTCTCCAGTTTCCCAGAGGCGAGCTTTTTGACATAAGCCTCGCAACCCCAGATCCTGATAAATGTCAAGCTTGGCTGTTTCCCATACCATAGCTCATATGGTGTCTTAGAAACTGCCTTGGATGGCACTCGGTTTAGTACCTTTGCAGCTGTTTCCAGTGCAAATCCCCAAAAGGAGTATGGAAGAGTAGCCTGACTCATCATAGAACGAACCATATCAAGTAACGTTCTATTTCTCCTCTCGGACACACCATTCCATTGCGGTGTTCCTGGCGGAGTGAGCTGTGAGATAATCCCACACTCTTTTAGATAGTCAGTAAACGCATGACTTAGGTATTCACCACCTCGATCAGAACGAAGTGCCTTGATATTTCGGCCTAACTGATTTTGTACTTCATTTTTGAACTCTTTGAACCTGTCAAAAGATTCACTTTTATGTCTCATAAGATAGACATAACCATACCTACTGAAATCATCAGTAAAGGTAATGAAGTACTGATAGCCACCTCTGGCATGTTTACTAAAAGGCCCACACACATCACTGTGTATAAGGTCAAGTAAACCTGAAGCCCTTTGACCTTTGTGAGGAAAAGGTGACTTCGTCATTTTACCCATCAAACAAGCTTTGCATGTATCAATCTCCTCATAGGAGAATGATCCCAGCAGTCCATGATCATGCAACCGCTTAATGCGCTTCTCGTTAATATGGCCTAAACGACTATGCCATAGCAAGGTGCTGTCATCAGCATACTTGGCTTTCTTAACATCAACACTTTGTATAGAACTTTCCATGTCCAACATGTATAACCCATTGTTAATTGAACCAGTTGCATAAACAATATTATCTAAAGATAAAACACACTTTGAAATATTGCATTCAAAGGCAAATCCTTTCCTGACAAGAGCAGGAATAGAGACAATATTTTTAGTTATACTGGGTACAAAATAACAATTGTTTAATTCTAATACAATGCCAGATGGTAAAGAAATGAAATAGTCTCCTACAGCAACAGCAGCAACCCGTGCCCCGTTTCCAACGCGTAGGTCTACCTCATGCTGTCCCACCTGCCTTCTTCTCTTGAGTTCCTGTACATTTGAACAAATGTGAACTCCACATGCAGTGTCCAACACCCATGAAATAGAAGAAGATGAAACCATGACTTCCGTCACGTATATACCTGAGCCAGAAGCGATGCTTCCCCTCTTATCTCCTTGGAGCGCTTTACAGTCCTTTTTCTAGTGACCCAGCTGGCCACAGTGGAAACACTTGTTGTCCTTGGACCGCTTCACCTTCTGTTTCAGAGCCTTACTGTAGTTCTTGACAGGGGCTTTGCCCTTCTTCCCCTTCTTCTTGTTCCTTGAAGGAACCATCAAGACAGAGGTTGAAGGCTTTCCCTTCAGAGTTTCCTCAGTAGTCAAGAGCATGTTCAACAGCTCTGCCGGTGTACAATCGATTTTGTTTATATTAAAGTTAATGATGAACGCATCGAAAGAGGGCGGAAGAGACTGCAGAATGATGTCTACAGCAAGCTCCTGGTTGACGGTATGCCCCAGTTTCTCCAGAGCCTCCTTGTGCCCAATCATCTTGAGCACGTGAGCTCCCACTGGGCTCCCTTCAGCCAGTTTGCTCTGAAAGAAGAGCTTCGTCAGATTATAGCGTTCTGTCCTCGCCTGTGCAGCATACAGCATCTTGAGGTTCGCTATAATCTCTATAGCCGACATATCCTCATGCTGACGCTGCAGCGGTGGCGTCATAGACGCTAGCATCAGGCAAGCGACATCAATGCTATCATTGACGTGCTTTTCATAGGCTTCACGAACCGCCCTTGCGGCGTTCGCAGCGGGTTGAGGCGGCACAGCCGTCTCGAGGACATACAGTTTCCTCTCTGCCTTAAGAACGATCTTAAGGTGTCCGAACCAGTCAGGGAAGTTCGGCCCAGCAAACTTCTCCCTTTCCAGTAGGGATCGCACATTGAAGCTCATGGTGTTCGTTGCTGCAGGAATCTACAACAATGCAAGAACAGCAAGGTCAGTATCAATGTTTAGAATCAATCCAGGACTTAAGAAAGATTCTTTTTCTCACTATTTTGTCTGACTGAAAAATCCAGTAAACAGTCTGAAAGAGTAACACTCTTTTAGTGAGATGGGATCCAGATTTCATACTTGGTCTCCGCGTCCCGCTCAGGCGAGATAAGATGCACAGAGAGTACAAGCACTAATCTCTGGTAGGCAGTCCCTGCCAATCGCCAACCCGTGCGATTCCCCTTCATCTGGGCAATCCAGCAGACTGTGCCAACTGAGTTGGTACAACACAATCTCTGACCCCGCAGATGGCTGCCTCCATGTGCTACCATATGCTCCACATATGTAGCCTACATGGTCAAGCTGACCCGACCTACTCCCTGGACCACCACGTGCTATGCTGAGCAACGAGAAGCGATAAATCCCTTCTCTGTAACACGCAGGTGAAATCCCGCACCGTCTGAAGATAGATGGACGTGCCCACTGAGTGGGTACAACACGGCTCCAACGATAATCAGAACAGTGAGGTTTCGCGTCAGAAGGCTTACGAGCTTGATATGTTAGCGTTGGATTTTAACGGTCTTTTATCTTCTTACTATCAGGCAAATCCTATGGCTATAGCAGAAGATAAATAACTCATGCTGTTCTACTTATTTAAACAATAACAGAAAGCATGGATCTTATGTGGTAAAAGCCCATTGACCCTAAGTAAGACCTTAAGTTATCTTAAGTCTTCACTTGCTTCTTGGGTCTTGTTGCCTCTCATCTGGCCCAGACCAGGGCCTAAGCGCCCTCTGCAGCTCAGGTGCGCCCACCAGCTGCATGCGCCTTTGCAATTGTGTTCTGTGCTCTTGTCTAATCAAAATACATTTTGATCTATCTAGACAAGCTTGACTCGCAGGTCAATTATACAATTAATTAATTAAGAATGTGATTCGCAGATCACAAAAATAATAATTTACCAGGCTCGCAGGCCCCAGCACAGCACACATTAAGGGCAACCCACATAAGATTAAATAAACAGGCATCATGGCATCAATCAATTAACATGTGATCCATAGACAAAATAAAATTTTTCAAAATCCCATTGGAATCAATTTTACTTGTCTTATGTGCCCTACAACCTTACAACGGTCCATTGATAGGGATCCACTCATCGTATCTAGTTAGATCCATGCCCTTTGCATGCACCAAGTCTTAACTGACTTGCGTTGACCTAATGGTCAACCATGCATGCGCCAAGGGCTGAACAACCAACATGAGATCTGGCAAGCGGGTGTGACCCCGGGCCTAACTCATGTATGTTCACAGGGTGTCTCAACCAGACCTCGCTACACGCCTTTGATGCAATCGACCTATAGCCACCACGTGCATGCGCATAGGTGCTATCTGGTCGACCCATCTAGGCTGTCAGATGGTCTGATCAGACTAAGTTGATCTAAACTAGATGATGCTTTCAACCCTAGCAACCCGTCTAAGGGTTTATTGCAGGTGCGGCTTAGATCTAGTTAGAGGCGCGCAAGTAAAGTTTTGATGAAACAAAAACATGTAACATGCGCAACAATGTAAGCAATATACATGCATCAACAAAATTAACCTTACACATGCGCCACCAAAAACATCTCATATATGCGCCTCCAAAATACTTTCAACTAGTATTATCGCATGATGAGAAAACTTAGATCATAAGCGCAAACAAGGTGTTGGGGTATGCCCTTAAGGCTAATGTTTGAGGCCTTGGGATTGTATTAGTATCATGTAATAAACTCTTAAGTTTATAAAGGCATGGTTATTATTCAGGTTGTTACCTTGTCTGCTGTAATAAGTGTACTTCTGAATAATGTCTCAAAGCTGTTCAGCTAGGCTGACAGGCTATATGTCCTTAGTCGAGATATCTTGGTGAACATGAGACAGCCTTGATATGATTGAGACTAATATGAGTGCTAATCTTATAGGATGCTTCGAGCATGGAATAAGATGTAGACTCATGGGTACATTGGATGTACTGGACAGACCCTACTGGGATATTCCATTGCTTGTCACAATGTGAATAATCCTTGTAAGCAGCAAGTGGCACATGTCCTTTGACTTGAGATCACTTGTGTTTCTAAATGATGATTGTCATTGTCTTGAGGTAGTTCAATATCATTTGAAACATAATGATTATAGACTATCTTGGATGGTGAGCTTGAATCAGGTTAGGACACTAGTGATAGACATAGGATTGCCGTCTCCTTGTTTAAGGAGTGTGATGTTCTAAAGGGCCCCCTTATGAGATGATTGAGATAGTGTATGGCCATACCCAGATGACTATGTGCATCTGATCTAATCATGCTCATCGTATTGGAGTTACAGGCTTGACATGCTTGTCCAATAAGAACATCCAGTGGTAAAGGACATATGTATGCCTTGTGAATTGAGTCACACTTGTGCTATGGTTTGGGAGTAGTCTTGGAAGACTCTTTCCTTTATATCGGGAGACAGTGATGTGTTGCTAGATACCCCTCACTGATCGTGATAACGTAAGTTATCGTTACCGACATTTAGAGGAAACCCTCAGGGTCGCACAATTTGGTGATATGGCTTACTTAAGTCAGATCGTATGGACTGGATTCTTTGAGTTCAGATTAAAGGGATTTAATCTCTGATTGTAAGTGAGATCTGGTCTGATCATGTTTGATTGATTAGGGCTTGAGATCGGTAAGCTTCGATCGAGAGAGGTGATGCTAGATCGGAGAGATCAGGGGCATCAGGAGATGAACGGTTGGATCATAAGCCTTGGGGTTCGATTTGGTCTAGACCAAGTGGCTTGAGCTATTTCGGTTTGGTTTGATGAACCAAAGCCGATTTGACATTTTGGATTGAACCGGTTCACAAATATGAACGCTTGGTTCAATGCCAAAATGCGTTTTGGGTTGGCTTGAACGCATGGCTTGATTGACTTCCATTTATGGAAAGTCATCAAGGGCCGGTTTTGCTTCAATGCCAAAACGCTTATGCGTTGAGCTCCTCACTTAAACGCCTTGATTCTTTTCGAGGTGTGGTTGACGAAGGTGTGGAGTAGACATCCAAGAGAAGCTCTCGGCCGAACGGATTCATCTCATCAAACCCTTTCCATTCGACAAGAGAAGGCTTGGGTGTCTTGCTAGCACAAGAGATCTCAAGGAAGTGAGCATCTTCATCTTGTGTGTGGACTTGTGGAGGAGACCTAGTTTGATCTCTTCTTCCAAGCCGAATTCCAAGCTTATGGCGTTGGTATGATTTCTCATAACTTAAGTTGATCATATAGTTTCATATGCGATTTTGAAACCCTATTTTCCGCCATGCATGCTAGATGCGCATGATTAGGGTTTTTCCCCCCCCTTTATGTTAGGGGTTCCTTCAATTGGTATCAAAGCTAGGCTCTTGATATGATCTATATGATTGCTTTGAAGTGTTTGTGATCCATACATATTGCGCTTACTTGATGCATGCTTTGTTTACATGAAGTTTGCGCTTGTATCATGCTAACATGAAGTTTGCGCTTGTATCATGCTAACATGTAGTTTGCGCTTGTATCATGGCTTTGATAAAGTATGCGCTCCCCCTAGAAGGGGACCCCCTAAAGTTTGCGCTCCCCCTTGAAGGGGACCCCCTTAGATCTAAGGGTTATCAACATGCTAGAAGATATATCTTATGGATGTTCTAGATGTTTGCGCATGTCAAAATGTTTTCTAAAACTTACATCTTGCGCGCATGATTAGATCTAAGGTGCCACTACATTAAATCCTTAGATGGGTTGATGGGGTTGAAAGCATCTTCTAGGTTAGATCCAACTAGTCTGATCAGACCATCTGATAGCCTAGATGGGTTGACCAGATAGCACCTGTGCGCAAGCACGAGGTGGCTATAGGTCGACTGCATCCAAGGCGTGTAGCGAGGTCTGGTTGAGACAACTACTGAACACACATGAGTTAGGCCCGGGGTCACACCCGCTTGCCAAAACTCATGAGGGTGGTTCAGCCCTTGGCGCATGCATGGTTGACCATCAGGTCAACTCGGGTCAGTTAGGACTCGGTGCATGCAGGGGCAAAGGATCTAACTAGATGGATGAGTGGATCCCTATCAATGGACCATTGTAAGGTTGTAGGGCACATAAGGAAATTAAAATTGATGCCATGGGGTTTTTCAAAAATTTAATTTCTTGATTGGATCACATGATGATTTGATGCCATGATGCTTGTCTATTTAGTCTTATGTGGGTTGCCCTATTGTGTGCTGTGCTGGGGCCTGCGTGCCTGGTAAATTATAAGTTAATTTTATTGTGATCTGCGAATCACTTTTTCATTAATTTATTGTATAATTGACCTGCGAGTCAACCTTGTCTAGATAGATCAAATGTACTTTGATTAGACAAGAGTACAAATGCACACATCCCGAAGGAGCATTCAGCTGGTGGCGCACCTGAGGTGCTCTTGGCGCTAGGGCCCTAGGTTGGACCAGATGAGATGCCAAGGAGCTCAAGTGAAGACTTAAGTAAAATTAAGGTCTTACTAGGGTTCATGGGCTTTTACCACATAAGATCATGCTTTCTACTTATTGCTAATAATTAGAATTGCATGTTTAAGTTTATCTTCTACTATAGCCATAGGATATGCCTGATAGTAAGAAGATAAAAGACCGTTAAAATCCAACGCTAACATATCAAGCTCGATAAGCCTTCTGACGCGAAACCTCACCTTTCTGATTATCGTTGGAGCCGTGTTGAACCCACTCAGTGGGCACGTCCATCTATCTTCAGACGGTGCTGGATTTCACCTGCGTGTTACAGAGTAGGGATTTATCACTGCTCGTTGCTCAGCATAACACGTGGTGGTCCAGGGAGTAGGTCGGGTCAGCTTGACCATGTAGGCTACATATGTGGCGCATATGGTAGCGCATGGAGGCAGCCATCTCTGGAATCAGAGACTGTGTTGTACCAACTCAGTTGGCACAGTCTGCTGGATTGCCAAGATGAAGGGGAATCGCACGGGTTGGCGATTGGCTGGGACAGCCTACCAGAAATTAGTGCTTGTCATCTCTGTGCATCTTATCTCGCCTGAGCGGGACGCGGAGACCAAGTATGAAATTTGGATCCCATCTCACTAAAAGAGTGATACTCTTTCGGACTGTTTACTGGATTTTTCAGTCAGACAAAATAGTGAGAAAAGAATCTTTCTTAAGTCCTGGATTGATTCTAAACATTGATACTGACCTTGCTGTTCTTGCTTGTTGTAGATTCCTGCAGCAACGAACACCATGAGCTTCAATGTGCGATCCCTACTGGAAAGGGAGAAGTTTGCTGGGCCGAACTTCTCTGACTGGTTCGGACACCTTAAGATCGTTCTTAAGGCAGAGAGGAAACTGTATGTCCTCGAGACGGCGATACCGCCGCAGCCCGCTTCGAACGCCGCAAGGGCGGTTCGGGATGCCTATGAAAAGCACGTCAATGATAGCATTGATGTCGCTTGCCTGATGCTAGCGTCTATGACGCCACCGCTGCAGCGTCAGCATGAGGATATGTCGGCTATAGAAATTATAGCGAACCTCAAGATGTTGTATGCTGCACAGGCGAGGACAGAACGCTATAATCTGACGAAGCTCTTCTTTCAGAGCAAACTGGCTGAGGGGAGCCCAGTGGGAGCTCACGTGCTCAAGATGATTGGGCACAAGGAGGCTCTGGAGAAACTGGGGCATACCATCAACCAGGAGCTTGCTGTAGATATTATTCTGCAGTCTCTTCCGCCTTCTTTCGATGCGTTCATCATTAACTTTAATATGAACAAAATCGATTGTACGCCGGCAGAGCTGCTGAATATGCTCTTGACTACTGAGGAAACTCTGAAGGGTAAGCCTTCAACCTCTGTCTTGTTGGTTCCTTCTAGGAACAAGAAGAAGGGGAAGAAGGGCAAGGCCCCTGTCAAGAATTACAGCAAGGCCCTGAAACAGAAGGTGAAGCGGTCGAAGGATAACAGGTGTTTCCACTGTGGCCAGCTGGGTCACTGGAAAAAGGACTGTAAAGCGCTCCAAGGAGATAAGAGGGGAAGCATTGCTTCTGGCTCAGGTATATACGTGACGGAAGTCATGGTTTCATCTTCTTCTATATCATGGGTGTTGGACACTGCATGTGGAGTTCACATTTGTTCAAATGTGCAGGAACTCAAGAGAAGAAGGCAGGTGGGACAGCATGAGGTAGACCTACGCGTTGGAAACGGGGCACGGGTTGCTGCTGTTGCTGTAGGAGACTATTTCATCACTTTACCATCTGGCATTGTATTAGAATTGAACAATTGTTATTTTGTACCCAGTATTACCAAGAATATTATCTCTATTCCTGCTCTTGTCAGGAAAGGATTTGCCTTTGAATGCAAGATTTCAAAGTGTGTTTTAACTTATGATAATATTGTGTATGCAACTGGTTCAATTAACAATGGGTTATTCATGTTGGACATGGAATATTCTATACAAAACATTGATAATAAGAAAGCCAAGTATGCTGATGACAGCACCTTGCTATGGCATAGTCGTTTAGGCCATATAAACAAGAAGCGCATTAAGCGGTTGCATGATCATGGACTGCTGGGATCTTTCTCCTATGAGGAGATTGATACATGCAAAGCTTGTTTAATGGGTAAAATGACGAAGTCTCCTTTTCCTCACAAAGGTCAAAGGACTTCAGGTTTACTTGACCTGATACACAGTGATGTGTGTGGGCCTTTCAGTAAACATGCCAGAGGTGGCTATCAGTACTTCATTACCTTCACTGATGATTTCAGTAGGTATGGATATGTCTATTTAATGAGACATAAAAGTGAATCTTTTGACAAGTTCAAAGAGTTCAAAAATGAAGTACAAAATCAGTTAGGCCGAAATATCAAGGCACTTCGTTCTGATCGAGGTGGAGAATACCTGAGTCATACGTTTACTGACTATCTGAAGGAGTGTGGGATTATCTCATAGCTCACTCCGCCAGGAACACCGCAGTGGAATGGTGTGTCCGAGAGGAGAAATAGAACGTTACTTGATATGGTTCGTTCTATGATGAGTCAGGCTACTCTTCCATATTCCTTTTGGGGTTTTGCACTGGAAACAGCTGCAAAGGTACTAAACCGAGTGCCATCCAAGGCAGTTTCAAAGACGCCATATGAGCTATGGTATGGGAAACAGCCTAGCTTGACATTTATCAGGATCTGGGGTTGCGAGGCTTATGTCAAAAAGCTCGCCTCTGGGAAACTGGAGAGCAGATCTGAGAAATGCATCTTTGTCGGTTACCCTAAGGAAACTAAGGGTTATTATTTCTACGATCCCAAAGAGAACAAGATATTTGTTGCTCGGACGGCCATATTTCTTGAGAAGGAGTTTCTTCTGCAAGAGGCCAGTGGGAGAGAAATAAAGCTGGATGAGATTCCAGAGGAAGGACAAAGTAGTCAGGCAGAGTTGGATGTGCCTGAGCCAGTAAATCAGGTTACTGAACAACCTGAGGCTCAGATATCACGGGAACCGCGAAGATCGGGTAGGATCCGTCGACAGCCTGAGCACTATGTCGGAGTCTACATCATTGATAATGATGAACCCCTAACTTATGCGGATGCGGTCAGTGGACCGGAGTCAGCTAGATGGCTTGATGCTATGCGAGCAGAGATGGACTCCATGTCAGATAACCAAGTCTGGGATTTGGTTGATCCGCCTCCGGGAGTAATCCCTATAGGCTGTAAATGGATCTTCAAGAAGAAGATTGACATGGATGGTAACGTGGTTACCTATAAAGGCAGGCTAGTTGCGAAAGGTTTCAAACAAATCTATGGGATAGATTATGATGAAACTTTCTCACCTGTAGCCATGTTTAAGTCTATTCGGATTCTTTTCGCGATAGCTGCATATTACGATTATGAGATCTGGCAGATGGATGTGAAGACAGCTTTCCTTAATGGAAATCTGGATGAGGATGTGTATATGACACAACCAGAAGGTTTCACTAATCCATCAGATCGTCATAAAATATGCAAGTTAAAGAAGTCCATTTATGGACTTAAACAAGCATCTAGGAGCTGGAATATTCGTTTTGATGAATCAATCTCTGAGTTTGGTTTCATCAAGAACGAGGATGACCCGTGTGTATATAAGAGGTTTAGTGGGAGCGTGATTACATTCCTAATCCTCTACGTCGATGATATCTTGATCATTGGAAATGATATTCCTGAACTGCATGCTGTTAAGGCATGGTTAGGAAAATGTTTCCAGATGAAAGATTTAGGAGAAGCAGCCTATGTATTAGGTGTGAAGATCTACAGGGATAGATCTAAGAGGCTTCTCGGGCTGTGCCAGAGTACTTACATCGATAAGGTCCTGGAGAGATTCCATTTAGAGAATTCTAAACGTGGATATCTTCCAGTCAGACATGGTCTGAATCTTTCGAAGAGTCAGTGTCCACAAACACAGACTGAGAAAGATGAAATGGACAATACGCCTTATGCTTCGGCTATTGGGTCCATTATGTATGCGATGTTGTGTACTCGCCCAGACGTCGCTTACGGGTTAAGCGTAACCAGTCGATTCCAAAGTAATCCAGGTTTGGCGCACTGGATTGCAGTCAAGAACATTTTAAAATATCTGCGGAGGACCAAAGATATGTTCTTGATATATGGTGGTCAGGAAGAACTCAGTATAGAGGGATATACTGACGCTTCGTTCCAGTCGGACCAGGATGATTTCCGATCGCAATCAGGCTATGTTTTTAGCTTGAATGGTGGAGCAGTGGTGTGGAAGAGTTTCAAATAGTCAACTGTTGCTGATTCCACAACAGAAGCCGAGTATGTTGCAGCCTCGGAAGCATCCAAGGAGGCAGTGTGGATTCGTAAGTTCGTGAGAGAACTTGGTGTCGTTCCTTCGAGTGCTGATCCTTTGGTTATCTTCTGTGATAACACTGGAGCCATCGCACAAGCAAAGGAACCGCGGTCGCACCAGAAGTCCAAGCACATACAGAGACGGTTTCACTTGATCCGGGAGATCATTGATCGAGGCGAGATCAAAATATGCAAGGTTCATACAGATGACAATCTGGCAGACCCACTTACCAAGCCTCTGGCGCAGCAGAAGCATGAGAAGCACTGTAATAATATGGGTTTGAGATTTCTCAACCATTAGATTAAGTGCAAGTGGGAGATTGTTGGGGTATGCCCTTAAGGCTAATGTTTGAGGCCTTGGGATTGTATTAGTATCATGTAATAAACTCTTAAGTTTATAAAGGCATGGTTATTATTCAGGTTGTTACCTTGTCTGCTGTAATAAGTGTACTTCTGAATAATGTCTCAAAGCTGTTCAGCTAGGCTGACAGGCTATATGTCCTTAGTCGAGATATCTTGGTGAACATGAGACAGCCTTGATATGATTGAGACTAATATGAGTGCTAATCTTATAGGATGCTTCGAGCATGGAATAAGATGTAGACTCATGGGTACATTGGATGTACTGGACAGACCCTACTGGGATATTCCATTGCTTGTCACAATGTGAATAATCCTTGTAAGCAGCAAGTGGCACATGTCCTTTGACTTGAGATCACTTGTGTTTCTAAATGATGATTGTCATTGTCTTGAGGTAGTTCAATATCATTTGAAACATAATGATTATAGACTATCTTGGATGGTGAGCTTGAATCAGGTTAGGACACTAGTGATAGACATAGGATTGCCGTCTCCTTGTTTAAGGAGTGTGATGTTCTAAAGGGCCCCCTTATGAGATGATTGAGATAGTGTATGGCCATACCCAGATGACTATGTGCATCTGATCTAATCATGCTCATCGTATTGGAGTTACAGGCTTGACATGCTTGTCCAATAAGAACATCCAGTGGTAAAGGACATATGTATGCCTTGTGAATTGAGTCACACTTGTGCTATGGTTTGGGAGTAGTCTTGGAAGACTCTTTCCTTTATATCGGGAGACAGTGATGTGTTGCTAGATACCCCTCACTGATCGTGATAACGTAAGTTATCGTTACCGACATTTAGAGGAAACCCTCAGGGTCGCACAATTTGGTGATATGGCTTACTTAAGTCAGATCGTATGGACTGGATTC
Organism: Costus lasius; assembly: GCA_027563935.2. Lineage (NCBI taxonomy): Eukaryota > Viridiplantae > Streptophyta > Magnoliopsida > Zingiberales > Costaceae > Costus > Costus lasius. Next base: position 44,653,952 of record CM050453.2, on the reverse strand, counting down.
TTTGAGTTCAGATTAAAGGGATTTAATCTCTGATTGTAAGTGAGATCTGGTCTGATCATGTTTGATTGATTAGGGCTTGAGATCGGTAAGCTTCGATCGAGAGAGGTGATGCTAGATCGGAGAGATCAGGGGCATCAGGAGATGAACGGTTGGATCATAAGCCTTGGGGTTCGATTTGGTCTAGACCAAGTGGCTTGAGCTATTTCGGTTTGGTTTGATGAACCAAAGCCGATTTGACATTTTGGATTGAACCGGTTCACAAATATGAACGCTTGGTTCAATGCCAAAATGCGTTTTGGGTTGGCTTGAACGCATGGCTTGATTGACTTCCATTTATGGAAAGTCATCAAGGGCCGGTTTTGCTTCAATGCCAAAACGCTTATGCGTTGAGCTCCTCACTTAAACGCCTTGATTCTTTTCGAGGTGTGGTTGACGAAGGTGTGGAGTAGACATCCAAGAGAAGCTCTCGGCCGAACGGATTCATCTCATCAAACCCTTTCCATTCGACAAGAGAAGGCTTGGGTGTCTTGCTAGCACAAGAGATCTCAAGGAAGTGAGCATCTTCATCTTGTGTGTGGACTTGTGGAGGAGACCTAGTTTGATCTCTTCTTCCAAGCCGAATTCCAAGCTTATGGCGTTGGTATGATTTCTCATAACTTAAGTTGATCATATAGTTTCATATGCGATTTTGAAACCCTATTTTCCGCCATGCATGCTAGATGCGCATGATTAGGGTTTTTCCCCCCCCCCCTTTATGTTAGGGGTTCCTTCACAAGGATCACCAAACATAGCAATCATATGACCATATGAGATCCTAGCTTTGATACCAATTGAAGAGTCCCCTTCAAGGGGGAGCGCAAGCAGATAAAACCCCTTTCAAGAGGGGGGCCGAAACCCTAAGGTAGGGGGCGCATGCAAGTTTGCTAGGGTTTCATCATATATGATCGCTTACATGCTCATATAATCAACTATGATAAATTGATTGAAGCAAGAGGGAGATTCATACCAACGCCATAGGCTTGGAGGTCGGCTTGGAAGAAGAGAGCAACTTAGATCTCCTCCAAAAGTTCACACACAAGATGAAGATCGCCTACCTCTTGTGATGCTTGTGCTAGCAAGAATCTTCAAGGGTCCTTGCCGTGTGTAAGGGGATGAAGAGACGATTTCCTTTTTGGCCGAGAGCTCCACACGCAAAACCACTTCTCCTCGTCAACCTCTTGCCCAACCAAGTTCAAGGCGTTGAAGTGAAGACAAGAACGCATATGCGTTTTGGCGTTCAAGAGAAACCGGCCTTGATGACTTTCCATAAATGGATGATCATCAAGCCATGCGCTTACTCCAACCCAAAACGCATATTAGCATTGAACCAAGCGTTCACCTTTGTGAACCGGTTCAAGCCAACATGTTCCAATCGCATTTGGTTCATGAACCAAACCGAAATAGCTCAAGCCATGTGGTCTAGACCATATTGAACCCTAAGGCTCAAGATCTCACCATTCATCTCCTGATGCTCCTGATCTCACCGATCTAGCATCATCTCTCTCGATCGAAGCTTACCGATCTCAAGTCCTAATCAATCAAACATGATCAGACCAGATCTCACTTACAATCAGAGATTAAATCCCTTTAAACTGAATCCAAACAATTCAGTCCACACGATCTGACTCAAGTAAGCCATATCATCAATTGTGCGACCCTGAGGGTTTCCTTTAAATGTCGGTAACGATAACTCACGTTATCACGATCAGTGAGGGGTATCTAGCAACACATCACTATCTCCCGATATAAAGGAAAGAGTCTTCCAAGACTACTCCCAAACCACAGCACAAGTGTGAATCTATTCACAAGGCATGCATGTGTCCCTTGCCACTAGACGTTCTTATTGGACAAGCGTGTCAAGCCTGTGACTCCAATATGATGAGCATGATTAGATCAGATGAACATAGTCATCTGGGTATGGCCATACACTATCTCAATCATCTCATCTAGGGGGCCCTTATAGAACATCACACTCCTTCAACAAGGAGACGGCAATCCTCTATCTATCACTAGTGCCCTAACCTGACTCAAGCTCATTATCCAAGATAGTCTATAACCATTATCTTTCAAATGATATTGAACTACCTCAAAACAATGACAATCATCATTCAGAGACACAAGTGATCTCAAGTCAAAGGACATGTGCCACTTGTAGCAAACAAGGATTATTCACATTGTGACAAGCAATAAGAATATCCTAGTAGGGTCTGTCCAGTACATCCAATGTACCCATGAGTCTACATCTTATTCCATGCTCGAAGCATCCTATAAGATTAGAACACATATTAGTCTCAATCATATCAAGGCTGTCTCATGTTCACCAAGATATATCGACTAAGGACATTATAGCATGTCAGCCTAGCTGAACAGCTTTGAGACATTAATCAGAAGTACACTTATTACAGCAGACAAGGTAACAACCTGAATAATAACCATGCCTTTATAAACACAAGAGTTTATTACATGATACTGTTACAATCCCAAAGGCCTCAAACATTAGCCTTAAGGGCATACCCCAACAACATACAAAAGGGCTCAGAAGAATATGAAAAGAAAAGAAAGTCGTTCCAAGATCAGCCATAAGGAGACAGAGGGTCATATAATCCATACAGTGAGGATGGTGGATCATGCACGAGAGACCGGCTCTAATTCAGAGGAGGATACCCTTCGTGTGATGACAAGGAAAGCCAAGGGTAAAAAGTTGGCCTCTATCGTAATCCAGGAGCCTGTTCAACGGTACGAACTAGGAGCGGCCCCCCCTACGCCAAGAAACTTTCGAAGAGGAAGAAGAAGAGGAAGAAGAACCCGTCATGACCACTAATCATGACCATAGAGATGAAGCTATCGCCGACCTTAAGAGACAACTCAAGAAGAGGGATAACGACATGAGCATCCTCATGGCGAAGTTCGAGGAGGTGACTAATACTCTTGCAAAGACGCAAGAGATGATGTTGCGCCAAGAACAATCATCGCGGGAACAAAATAACGCTCCGGCGACATCTTCTTTACCAGCACAGTCAAATGACGAGGCCATCACTTTGACTAGGAAGGAAGTACAAGAAATGGTGATGGACCAGCTGAAGCAAATGGAAGGAACCAAAATTGTCCCGTGAAGAAGACGAGGGAGACCTTACCCAGCTGTATACGATAATGTCCCTTACCCCAAAGGGTACATCGTACCGCATTTTAAGATGTTTAATGGGGTAGGAAATCCTGACCAACACTTGGCTCATTTCGTCGCGACTTGTGGAAACACTGGCGGCAATGACGCCCTATTGCTCCGGCAATTCCCGCAAAGTCTCTCAGGGGTTGCCTTTGAGTGGTATTACTCTCTGGAGAACGAAGTCATCGGAACTTGGGCTGACATGGAGGAAGCCTTCAGAATGAAGTTTGCTTCGGTGAGCGATAAGATTACAATCGCGGACCTGGCCGATACAAAGAGGAAAAAGGATGAGACCGTCCTCAATTACATTACAAGATGGAGAAATTTGAGTATCAAATGCGAAAAGCCACTAGAGCAAACCGAGGCCGTGGATTTGTTGGTCCGCAACATCGATAGCTGGATGGCCCCCTTTCTTTGCGGCAATAACATCTCGACATTTCAAGATTTGATCACCCAAGTGGCAAAGCTGGAACGAACAAACCACCAGCCTTATGTGAATACGCAGAACCCAAAATTCAGAAGGGAAGAACCAAGGAGGAATAAACCCAAAATCACCTATACAAACGTTGCTAACAGAGGCAAAAGGGTAGAAGTTCATAATACAAACGTGCCTCGAATCGAGAGAGCGCCAACGCTCGGTGAAAATAGCCGGGGCAAGCCATTGACCCTTGAAGAAAGAAAGAATAAAATCTATTCGTTCAAAAGAGAAAAGACGATGAAAATATTTAGGGACGCCCTAAAAAACGGCTTACAACTGCCAGAGCCGAAACGCCCCGAAGAAAGCAATAAAACTGACGATCCCAACTTTTGCCCTTACCATCGCGTACTGGGGCACACAATAGAAGACTGTTATATTTTCAAAGATTGGGTAGAGAAACAATATAAGACAGGGAAGATAACTCTATCGAAGCAGGTATTGAACGAAGCCCAAACCGAGGAGGTTGATGTCGTTCAAATCAGAATAAATCCGACGCATGTAGAAGACCAAGAGTGGAATACCGTGGTGCCGAAGAAGACACTGCGACTCCTCCGAAAATTACAACAAATACCAGGCATAGTGTGGAAAGACTCCCTGTCCCCACGGTACGTATCGCCAAGACCTCGTCCACCAACAAGGGAAAGTCAAAAGAAAAAGGAAAAGAACCCTCAGCTGAAGAACAAAAAAAAGAAAATAGTCTTTTCGACTCGCTTGAAGAGTACGTGCAAGAAAGGCCGGAGCCTATAAAACTTCACCACTACATCACGGAAGAAGTATGGGAGAGACTCCTGGAAGATGATTCAGAGAATGAAGAGTACGAGGTGGAGTCCTGCAGAATGATATCGGTTATCCCGAAGCCCTTAGAGGAAGATAAAACTGACAACATTAGAGGCGTCACTACCACAAGGATGGGTACCTGTAACGCGATCAACTTGGGAAGTGACTCCGAAGACGAAATCTTACCTGCCTACCTATATGAGGAAGTACCCGCCGCTAAAAGCAGTAAGCAAATAAACGAATCCTGCCAAATGAATCTTAGGAGCGGCAAGGTCATAATGGGGCGCACAATAGACAAGGAAAAGGAAAAACTCAAAGGAAAGCAAATTGAAACGCAGGAAATGGGCGACGATGCAGTACCCCCGTTAAAGCTATCCTCTTCTGAATATAACATACTATCACATTTGAGAAAGGTTCCCGCTCTCCTCAGCATATACGACGCCTTGATGATGTCACAAGAACTGAGAGATGTTCTTATTTACGCCTTACAAAATCCTCAAAAATTCCAAGCATTCTTCGTGGAGGCTGATATAGAAGAGGCACTGAGTACATATGCTACGTCGTCCATTACCTTCAACGACGATGACATGATATTGGGAACGTCGCAGCATAATCGACCGCTATATGTGACTGGGGACGTGGAAGGAATGAAGATAAGCAGAATCTTAGTTGATCCAGGATCGTCAGTTAACCTCATAACCTTACGGACCTTAAAAAGCCTTTCCTTAGGCGTCCATAATTTAACGGCTGAAAAAGTTGTTATCCAAGGGTTCAACAAAAACAGCCAGAAGGCTTTAGGCTCTATATGCTTACCATTGCAGCTCGACGATCTAAAGACCAAAGTTAAATTCCATGTCATCGACACTGATACCTCATACAAGGCGTTACTCGGGAGACCTTGGCTGCATGAGAATCACATAGTCCCCTCTACCTTGCACCAATGCTTGAAATACTTAAGGGAAGGCAGGGAAGAACGTATCGATGGGGACATTCAGCCCTTCTCGGTGCATGAAGTTAAATATGAAGACGCACACTATTTCATTGGATCGACAGCACAGCCTATAAAACCAACACTGCAGAACTCGATCATCTCTTAATTAAAGAAGACGACTCTGTCCGCATGTCCACATCTCGGAAGTGACTCCGAGTCAGAAGCGAGTGATTGTTCAGCCTCTACGTGCGACGTGGTTGAAACTCACGAGAGGGAAGGATGGTCACAAAGACTAAAGACGCGACAAAATATGGCGGAATATGAAGTAGGAATTTTGAGAATTCCTCAAGGCTATCTTAAGGGTTTCACTCCCCTGAATGCATCGCAAGTTATAGAGATGAAAATTTTTACGGTCCCTAGCAAGAGGGAATGCACAAGAGGAAGACTCTTCGTCCATAAACTAATACACTTCTATCAGTCAGACGAAATTCATCACGTCATGACAAACAAGGAAAATGACCCAGAGTCAACGCAACTCATCAAAGTTCCCCCATTTGCTTATTACCCTCCGAGCTTAAGAAATCTCGTAGAAAAGTACGGTTGCTTGAACCCTCGTTTAAAGAGTGAGTTACGCCAATTTGAGAAGTTGTGGAACCCAGGTTCACGGAATATCACATTACCAAATGGGAAGATCTCCAACACTCGGGGTTTAGGGTACACAGAACCAAGTGGAGAAGCTCTTATGTTTCACCCATATACTTGCAATATGGTGACAATAGGCGAAACATATGAAATGGAGCAAGAAAATGAAGAATTCAAAAGGGCACCGAAAGAACTGGAAGATGGGGGGCAGACTACCTGCGATGAGTTGATTGAGGTCAATCTTGGGTCAGAAGAGGATGTCAGGCCCACTTATATAAGTGCACAACTCTCTCAGCATGAAAAGGACCAGCTGGAGGCACTCCTCCACGAGTTTAGTGACTGCTTTGCGTGGACATATAAAGAGATGCCAGGCCTTAGTCCGGAGGTCGCCATCCATAATTTGTCGATCGGCCCCTGATGCTACTCCAGTAAAGCAGGCACCAAGAAGAATGAGGATAGAACTTGAAGAGCAGATCACCCTTGAAATAAAGAAATTAATTGAGGCAGGCTTCATAAGAGAGGAGAAATACGCAGACTGGATAGCAAGTATCGTCCCTGTGAAGAAGAAAAACGGGTAAATCCGGATCTGCGTGGATTTCAGAGACTTGAATAGCGCATGTCCCAAAGACGATTTTCCACTCCCTGTGACAGAAGTAATGATCGACTCGGTGTCAAACTTTGAAGTGTTCTCGTTTATGGACGGGTCATCTGGTTACAATCAAATTAAGATGGCGCCTGAAGACGAGAAGCACACTGCGTTTCGTACGCCTATCGGCATCTTTTGTTATACCGTTATGCCGTTTGGGTTAAAGAACGCTGGGGCAACGTATCAACGCGCAATGACTAAGATCTTTGACGATTTAATCCACAAACTCGTCGAATGTTACGTGGACGATTTGGTGGTCAAATCGCAATCTAAAACAGAGCACTGTCAGGACCTGAGGACCGTGTTCACTCGCATCCGCAAGTACAACCTCAAAATGAACCCATTCAAATGCGCGTTTGGTGTATCATCTGGAAAATTCCTGGGTTTTGTGGTCAGACACAAAAAGATCGAAATTGATCCCGCGAAAATAAGCTCAATCAAAGACATGCCGCCCCCAAAGAATCTTAAAGAGCTTAGATCCTTTCAAGGACGACTGGCTTATATTAGAAGGTTCATTTCCAACTTATCCGGGCGAATCCACCCCTTTTCGAAGCTGACAAAGAAAAATGCTCCATTCATTTGGGATAGTACGTGTCAAAGCGCTTTCGAAAATATCAAAGAATACCTTTCATGCCCTCCGGTCCTTGGGGCGCCTATCACTGGAAAGCCGCTCATCTTATATACCACGGCATTGGAAGCATCCTTGGGGGCACTATTGGCCCAGGATAACGATGATGGGAAGGAGACCGCCTTGTATTATCTTAGCCGAATGTTTGTAGGAGCAGAACATTCCTATTCCCCAATCGAAAAACAATGTCTGGCATTGATATTCGCCATTAAAAAATTAAGGCATTATCTCCTTGAGCATGAAGTCCGTCTCATATCAAAAGTCGATCCTTTAAGATACCTGATGACGAGGCCTACTTTAACAGGACGATTGGCTAAATGGGCCGTCCTGCTCCAGGAATTCGACATCACATATGTGTCGCAGAAAGCAGTAAAAGGGCAAGTTCTCGCCGATTTCCTAGCAGCTCATCCTGTCCCCGACGACTCTCCTCTGAGTTACGACTTACCAGACGAGGAAATATTAAATACCGAAGCCGACGATGGATATTGGGAACTCTACTTCGATGGGGCGTCTTCAATTCAACCAGTTATCCCCCCAAATATCCCGAAAGTAAAGTCAGGAATCGGCCTGGTATTCGTCACCCCAGAAAAAGGAATATTGCATTACTCCTTAGCCCTCACTGGTCCTTGCACCAACAACGAGGCTGAGTACGAGGCTTTGATCGCCGGACTCGAGCTCGCGCTGGAGATGAAAATTGAAAGAATGCATGTGTACGGCGACTCCCAGCTCATCGTCAAACAAGTGACGGGTGAATACCAGGTCAAGAAAACGGAACTGCACAAATATCATGCGAAAGCTGTGGAACTCATGATAAAAATACCGTACGTCACTCTGACCTGCATCGCCAGGGCTGCTAATGGTAGAGCGGACGCACTGGCGAAATTTGCCAAAGAGCTAGCTGGGCCATCCGTTGACCAAGTCAACATCGTGATCAGAGACAGGAAACTGATCGCACCGGCCGAAGACGATCACGCCAACAAGAAAGAAGTAACAGATACTATGACAATCTCCCTCACACAAGAACATGACTGGAGAGAGCCGTTCGTCAACTATTTCAAAAGTGGCATCCTACCCGAGGATAAGACTCAAAGAGTACAGTTGAAAAAATGGGCCCTTCGGTATACATTTGTGAATGACACGCTGTATCATTGATCGTACGAACAGCTTTGGCTCAGGTGCATTGCAATGGATGAGGTCACTCACGTATTACAGGAAGTCCATTCCGGTCTTTGCGGTGCCCACCAATCAGGACCCAAGATGTATCTTAAGATTAAGAGGTTGGGGTACTATTGGCCAAGCATGGTACGAGATTGCATAAACTGCGCAAAGACTTGCCATTTGTGCCAAGTGCATGGAGATTTAATTCATAAGCACCCTAACCTTCTTCATCCGACGGTTTCGTCGTGGCCATTCGAAATATGGGGGACAGATATAGTGGGGCCCATAGAACCTCCTTCTTGTCTGGGGCATCGATTTATACTCGCGGCAACAGACTACTTCTCCAAATGGGCGGAGGCCATCCCATTAAAAGAAGTCAAGGCCGCCAATGTCGTCAATTTCTTTCGCGGGAATATATTGAGTCGTTTTGGAACCCCTAGGCGGATCATATCCGATAACGGCTTGGCCTTCAAAAACGTCTTGGTTTACAAATTTGCAGAGCGTCACAAAATTGATTGGAGGTATTCCTCGATATACAATCCAAGAGCGAATGGACTAGCTGAAGCGTTCAATAAAACTCTATGCAAGCTGCTCAAGAAGAGCGTTTCAAAGGACAAGAAAGAGTGACATCAGAAGCTAGTAGAAGCATTATGGGCTTATCGAACCACGTATCGCACGCCCACACAATCGACGCCTTATTCCCTAGTCTTCGGTGTCGAAGCCGTGCTTCCACTCGATGTCGAAATACCTTCGCTAAGAATGGCGATGCAATGTGACATGACCATGGATGAAAATGCCCAATTACGTCTTGATGAGCTGGACACTCTTGATGAGCAAAGGCTGATTGCACAACAAAACCTAGAGCTATACCAAGCACAAATGGCAAGGGCGTATGACAAGTTGGCCAGAGAACGCACTTTCAAGAAAGGAGATCTTGTCCTAGCAGTAAGACGACCCATCATATCCAACAAGATAGCAAAAGGGAAGTTCAACCCTAATTGGGAAGGGCCCTACATGATAGAAAAAGTCTACGAAGGTGGAGCCTATCAACTGACAGATCAAGAGGGAATGCACCCGATGCCACCCATCAACGGCCGTTTCTTAAAGAAATACCATGCTTAAAACGCGAATCTGATCCTGACCAAGCGACACTAGGTTCGAGAATATCAAAGCCGTTGCCAGCTGACTGTTCGCTAGACCTGCGTAAATTCCTCATATGAGCATGCACCAGGTTGGATGATGGAAGCATAAATTCGTCCCTAATTCCCTTAAAAATGACAAAAAAAAAAAAAAACAACAACAACGGGCGAGCCGTGCTGTTGCCGCGCTTCGGCGGCCCCGAAGTCCTCGAGGTGCGCCCGGACGTCAGAGTCCCCAATCTGAAGCCTCGCGGCGTGCTTGTCCGTGCCCGTGCCGTCTCAATCAATCCCCTGGACATACGGGTCCGATTTGGTTACGGTCGCTCTATTTTCGAACCACTCCTGCCACACAGCCACATAAGCATCTTCAAAGAGAGCTCCACACAATGAAAGAGATTTTAGTGACATTGATTTGATTCTGTCCTACTGTTTTCCTTTTCATTTTGGGGATTACAATTCTTATACACAAGCATTGATGGGAGAATAGAGTTAAGCGCTCACTCCCAAGATAAACTTAAGCCCTTGCTGCTCGAGCAAGATGAAAGAATAGATATGCAAGATTAAAATTAAGAAGTGTAGAAATAATCAAATTTGAGGCTGGGTCTTGAGTACTCTGTTGTCAGTATTTTGAAGGCCACTGCAGCGTTGGCTGCCTCTGTTGTAACATCCCGTTATCTTAACCCCAAACAAATGGCACAATTCATGAATGATACAGGATGTTTCATATAAGATCGATTCATATGCTAGGTAAAACCGAGTTCAAGAAAACACGATCTGAAAATTTCCACAAACCCATACATAAATATCCACAAAACACAAATCTCATAAATCACATAAGGGTACCTGCCACCACGCAATCCTTGCACTAGACATATGCAAGGCAACAGTTATATCAAATCCGATGGCATAAATACAATTCGATTCGAAATTCAAAGCAAAGCCACAAAGTCGATTTTATAAACTCATACCAAACACCGAAACCAGGCTGAGGCCCGCGGTGACACAAAAATCAAACTCATTTAACTGCCACAATCTGGCAACACAAATTTCACATAGTTCACGTGGTTCACACAAATTCACATTCATCATTCATATAGTTCGTATAACTCATATAGTTCGGCCACAACCGGCCTCATAATTAAGCACAAAAGTTCTTAAATATAATCACAGCAAACTAGCATAATGTCCACGCCAATGCTAACTCAAGAAATGCGCCCCTGCTCTATGCCTGAAAATAGTGAGGGGTGAGCTACACAGCCCAGTGAGTGGATAGTCTAAATCGACCATCCATAACATACATTCAAAAATATAGGCAGATTATTTTAAAAATCTTTAACAGAACATTATGTCAATATACAACAAGATTAAATACAGAAGTCATATAAACAGCCAGATATACACACCAACATATAACAAACTCAGGTTCTAAACAAACTCAGGTTCTAGAGTTATACTCTAAACCAACTAAACACGCCAATACTTAGTTAACCTAGTTGTCCAGCATATTCAGTAGTGACCAATATGGTCTAACCCGGCTTTGGCCTAAGCACTGGGAGCTGCAAAATCTCGTGCAACACATAAACATGGACAGTGAGTAGAATCAAGAGGTGGCCCCCGCCAGGTCACGACGTGGCACTTTGCTCTAAAACACCCCATAAACACATCGATGGCTTGTGTGTAGATTCAAGAGGTGGCCCCCGCCGGGTCACGGCGTGGCACTTTGCTCTACGACACCCCATATCACAAAAAGAGAGTGATGACATCAAGAGGTGGCCCCTGTCTGACCAAGACATGGCACTTTGCGTCAAAACCCGTTCTCCCAAAAGGTTCCTACTGGACAACAGACACATCTTATATCATATTTCATAAAGGTGGACTCCTAAGTGTCAACTAGACTCTAGGATAGTCATCACAAAAATCATATCGGGCAGGCTGAACATCAACCCCCATCACAATAATCATAATAGGCAGGCTGAACATCAACCCCCTCACATATCAAATACAGGGCTGAAATTCAAACCCTTAACATATCACATAAGGACTATCCAATGAGTACCCCGGTTACACTTAGCCATAGTCCTAACCAACACATAACACATAATATTCAAAATTCCCATAATCACATAATTTTCAAAAATCTCATAACCACATAATGTTCACAATTCACATAATCACATAATGTTCACAAATCACATAACAACATAATATTCCAAAAATCACATAAACACCTAATATTTAAAAAAAATCACATAATTACATAATATTAACAATCATATAAAGTAGTGTGGTCCTTAGGTTTCATGCTGATTAGTTCAGTCAAACCTTACTAGGTTATCATCCAAATTTCTCAAACAATTTCTCAACATTGCAGTTAACAAGCATCCATAAAAATTAACATAAAACTAAAACATGTAGTCCTACAAACTATCCATAAAATTAACAAAAACTAAAACATGTATTCATACAAACTATTTTACAAATCTCTACATATAACCCACGGTTAACATAACATATTATCTATTAAATTTTACACCTTGAATTAACATGAATTTCATGCTCAAACCATTGGTCTAAAACTTCCGAAATTCCATAAATTAATACCTTAAATTTCATATTACCAATTTTCGGTTTTCATAAACATCATCAAGATTATTTCGGTTTACATGGAAATTTAGGTTTTCATGGAAAAATACAATTCGGTTCTCATGAAGAACAATACCCTAAATTCGGTTTTCATACCCTAAATACACTTTGCATAATTTCGGTTTTAACATGGTAAATTTTCCAAGAACTCAAGTGTATCATTTAACACAAACACAACCAAATTGTTAAATCAATTAAGACATTCCACTCACCTTGAACCGTGAACACCAATAAGAAAAACCCTTCCAAAAAATTCGTCTAAGGCTTTGAAAGACGCCACCAAACACCAAGGAATGCCGGCCAAAGGAAGAGGAAGAGGAAGAAAGGAATTTCGCCTCCAAGCCTCCAAGAATCGCCCACTTCTTCCTAGCCGTCGCCCAAGTTTTCTCCCAAGCCAAAATCGCCAATTTTCTTTCCCCAATCGTTAAACCCACTAAAAATTCAGTTTTTGAATTTTAAACCCACTAACCAATTAATTCAAATAGGGTTTAACCCCTTTAACTAATTAAAATCGAATTTTAAATCCAATTAGCTAATTCACATAGGTTTTGATCCATTTAACCACTCACTTAACGAAAATCCAATAAGGATTTAATTAACATCCAATAAGGATTTAATTAACCACTAAGCTCTAATTAATTTATCATAAACAACCAATAATAATTTATCATAAATTAACACAGCCAATAATCAAATAAATAATCTCTAATTAATTTACAATAAATTAACAACCAAAAATCTCTAGTTAATTAACTATTAACAACCAATACATAGAAAAATATCACAGTCAATAATTTTAGACAAAATCAAAATAATGCTTACCAAGACTTAAGATCCTTGGATCTTACATCTGTGTAGTGAATTCCATCCCAGCTATTATACTTGGAACCAATAGGGCAGACTTGGCAGCCATCAGCACCACACGGGATGTTTTGATTGTAGTTGTATGGAGGTCCGCCATAGCCACAACATGTCGTTAGTGCAGTCCCAAAGCCTGCAAAAGAGGACAATGTCATAGCCATAGTTACACAGAAACACTAGTCAGAGTCGACATGTTTATACCCACTTGGCATTCATTCATCTACCTCAAGGTGATCATGACCTTTTAGAGCATGTGTATTACTAGGTGCATCAAGAGCTACACAGATTTCTAGCTTCCATAAAAGGAGCAAGATGAATTTCAGAGTTCAAAGAAAGAAAAATGTTTTGTGATTCTTACACCATCTATTACTGAACTATATTCTTCCAAGTCTCAATTATGCAATCTAACCGAAATAGGAAATGGTAAAATACTCACTGAGGAAATGTGGTGGTATTCTTTAACTTACCATATTTAGTATAGTTGGCAATGAGGTCATACGAGCATGACACTATATCACTTATAAGTGAGCAACAGTTTTAACAATACAAGCATGACATTACACCAGTTACAAGTGGGAAACAACCACCATACCAGTTTTAACAATCTGCTGAAAAGAAGCCATCATTACATCAATCACAGCCAATCAAGAACAAAACGATCCTGAATAGGTAAATGATACACCAATGAGTACAAGACATCCCAAATGTCAAAGTCCAAACACATGATACAGGAAGAGATACATCAAAATACAGAGACACCCCAAAATACAAAAAATCCAAGCGCATAGCACAAAAGAAACACATCAAAATTCTTTGATTATGTTCTGAAGGACGTGCCTTCGTTCTTTAATGACAGAAGTAAGTCTGCTGCGCTCAACTTCCTTCTTCTCGCGCTGAGTCTCTAACGAAGCCTGGTGGACTTCAGTTGCATCAATTAGCTCTGAGTTTTGTGCTTTGGCGGTTTCAATATTCTCCAAATTGTCGTCACAATCTTGCATGTCAGAAATTGCCGCACGTCTTTCCGATAGGAGCCTCTCCCTTTCTTCGTCAATTTGTTCCATGCGCGCGTCGATCCGCCTCACTTTGGCCCTGGCTAAATCACAAGACATCATTATAGCGTTCTTCTCAATAATCAAACTACTTTGAAGGGACCATAAATCCTCCAGAACGATTGCCTCTTTGCTGATCTGGGAATCGAGAGCGGCAGTATCCAAACTGATCAATGAGTCCTGCTCGACCTCAAGTTGCCTCAAGACTTCTATTATCTCCCGACTCAGTCCTTCCCAAGTAGCCTCCAGAGCTTTGAAACTGGCCAAGGTTTGCGAGATGCTATGTGAGGAAGCCAGGAACTCTTCCACTGTGGGAAGTGAGTCCTCGTCGCGAAACGCGCCAAGGTAGTCAGAAATAAGGAAACGGGCTGCTCTCTCCTGCGATCGCCGGACTATATCTGAAACCCGAGAAGTAGACGGCCCGGGAGGCAGCGGCATAATAATCTCTCGAACTCCACTCACAACCCCTGAAATGACAACGTGAAGCGGATTATTAAAGAAAATAGTGGTACATAGCTGGCGTATGATAAACCATGCAGGCACGGCGAGGTTACCTTGATCGGAGGACCCGTCACGTTGAGATCCTCCATCGCCGAAAGAATGACCATCCCCAGCACTTGCCTCCCCCATACCTGCCACCAACAAAACAAGGATGCCAGAGTTTTGCCCGTGATACTAAGATTAGTCATCCAGCGCACAGTGTAAATTTAAATTACTATTGCGAAAGAAGCGACCCACAATCAAGTACATTAGGATACGTGCCGACAGAAAGATTATGGAGGGCATACCTTCTTTGTGCACGTTCACCATCCCTGCAACAGCTCGTTCAGCGCAAGATATCAGACCGGTCGGAGACCCTCCTGCCGCCATAACAGATCACGTACAGTCAAGAAGAGACAAGGGTTATGCGCAATTAAAGAGATAACATTGGCGATGAAAACTGATTGGAAAGCAAAGCGATGATAAGTCACGAGCATGAGAAAGATGAAATTCTTCTCCCACTATCATGGCAATGCAATGCAGCTAAGAAATAAAAAAAACGGGTGACAAAAATTACCGTCCTCCACGGCCCCCTCGTTCCCTACGACGGTGTCCATACCTTCCGATACAGGCACTGAAAATGTCACAAAATGATAACAATAATAAGAACAAAATCCTGCTAAGTGACACAGTCATTAGGATATATGGAAAGGGACTCGTGTCCCCGCTTTTTCTTGAAACATCCTGCCAGCATAAGGAGGAACAAGAAGTTACCATTATGCAAAGAAGATACCCCTTCCGCCTCGATCCCCAACGTACTTGGCGCGTGCTTTAGACCTACAAGCAAACCTAACATTGATCAAACATGAAATCGTCATTAGAAGCGCTATTCAAAAGATTTACCATGTTTAGCCCAAACTACAGCATCACGATGGTAAAGATGATAAATAGAAGGATACAATTCGAGAACTTTAGGCCTTACTCGTCTCTGAGTTGATCAAGGAATTCCTCTCACTTGCGCCGGTATCAGCTTCCCTCGTCGATTCTACCGGCACGTGAACAACTGCACCGAGATCAGATTGTAAGTCAAACGTAAGGAATTTTGCAGTCTACAAAACCTGGACAAGTCATACTTCCTTTCAAGGCCCCAATCACATCGTCAGACGAGTCACTCGGATAATGTCTTAACAGTTCGGTAGTATCAATATCATCCATGTCCGCCGCATCATCAGGGGGGTGAGCGTGTACCTGCTCAGCAATTTTGGTTGCAGACCGAACCTCTAAAGAACACAGAACACGTCAGAAATAATCACAAATCAGAGATAAACGCATATATCGGAGATAATTGCTGTATCGAACAAACAAGTGCATAAAAGGGGAATACACGGAATGTCCAATAAAGAAAATAGCACCTGTGATGGTCAACTCGTCCTTGCTCGCTCGCTGCGGAGTTGTATCCTCGCCCGAATACCCTTCAACGCTAAGAACAGAATTGGATCCTCGTACATGTCCTACGTCCTGCACCCCAGGTAAAAGTGTCAAATCGATGATACCGCATACTATAAGAACAAAGGAAAAGGTAGATGTTACCTCAGATAAGCTAAGCGATGCCGCCTCTAGGACCAAGATCTTTGGCCGCTTGAGGGATGAAGACCGAGAGAGGTCAAACTCAAAGCCGTATGACGACCGACTAGTTGTCCTCTTCAAGAATTTCCGCGGATGGGACTTCTCGGTGAAACCAAATGTGTCCTTGATGTCATAACTGAAAAGCGCCTTCAAATGCATGGAGTGCCATCTCAGGTATCCGTAACTGCATCTAGGAACCCGGCCACGAGCCAGGATGGCAAAAGACGAATGGGTCCCACGCCGGAGCAGGAAACACAAACAAGAGGCCATCGTCGCAAGGTCGCCTGATAATTTCCCATAATCCAGGACACTTTGAGGAATAACCTGATCAAAACCAAACTGGCGAGCGCATCTATGAGGATTGTACATTTCTAAAGATGCAAGATCTCCACTCCTAAAGGGTAGCCAGCCTACCCGAATTCTCACGAGGAATTCGGTGGCAAGCCACCCATCCTCAGTCAATACGTCAACGGGGTTATCCTGAACATCAGCCTGCCCGCCTAGACATCCTGCTTTGTTTGGGAATATGACCCGATGATGCCCAAAGACCTTGTCCTTGCGAAAGAGTAAACGTGCCTCAAGATCTCTAAAGCGAACCGGATGAGCCCCAGCAATGCATATCATGAGGGGTAACTTACGCTTCATAGCCTCAGAAGCGGCAGTGGTGTATAGCCCTTGAAACTGTAGATTGAACCATCCAAACAGATAATGAAGGGGAATCAGCGTGTCTTGTGAGCCCGGGAAGTCAGCGGTGCACGCCTCTCTCAAAGACCGAAATAAATTCGACAACGCCGCCGAGGCCAAGGAAAGACGAACTCCTCGCGCCAGTCTATCAGCCATAATAAAAACCTCCGGCCTAATGCGATTCGGGTACTTGTAGGGGATGGCAAAGTGGCATAGCCAGCAAGCTAAAAAGGCCGTAAGGAATGTAACTCGGTCCATTTCCTTTGCCGCGATAGGAGGCCGAAGGGGTGTATCATAGTCCTGCACCAGAGTGTTTTCTGAACCGACACCAAAGGGATCACGCGGCGAGGGGAAGCCGGTCTCGTATGCGGTGCCTAAGTCGACGAAATGTAGGATCCACTGAGTAATGGAAACAGCCCCAGAATACCTATGAAGTAACTCATAAAAGTGGTGGAACACAGCCTTGAGGGAGGGAGGACATCGGAACTCGCCATGAGCAGTCTCACCAAAGAGTGCCTTTTCATCCGGCACATGCTCATCATATCGGGCGCCTAATATGGGGAGCCCGCAAATATATCGCATGTCCCAGAGACTCGGGACAATCTCCTCTTCACAAAGATAACACGTATTGGTGACCGGACTCAAATGTTCTAAGATGCTTTTTAGTAAAGTAATATCATACTCATAATTAAATAGCGACAACATGATGGCCTCATGAATCCCGGCCTTCTTAAGAATCTTCCTCTCGCTGCGCAAGATGTACCGTGCCCACTCTGTGTAGCCGGGATGGTGCGTGACGCTACCGCAAATGTTAAATCGCGAGGCCCACCTCGGTACGCGTTTAGCAGCCATCTCTAAACCCAAAAAGAAGTTTGACTCTTGATGGGATATTCTGGTGTGGGGTTCAAGGCATAAATGTAAGTCAGGGCCTTGATCGAAGATGCGAGACTTGTTCATCATTCCTGTCACATTACGCTCTAGAGGCGTCCAATTTCCACTCTCAAAATGGGGGTGAGGTTTGTACTCCGTCGGCACCAAAGGCATGGACAAGTGACGGGGTATCTTGTTGTGGAAAATGTCCCTGCCCTCCAACATTACATCACGCCACTCATGCCATATTCCCCGAAAGTGACCGAGGGGATCACATTTCTTGATATACTCCATAATTGCTTCATCATTAGGTTCGTCCAATGGCATGGAGGCACGGCGGGACCACAGGAAGCCCATGAACAATACAAGAAGATAAAGACAGAAGAGCCGGAATACCAAGTCAACACCTGGAGCAATAACGAGAATAGTAAGAAAATACATGGATATTCCGTCTTCCCAACGGTCTTGTATACGCGTCTTGCTTATACAAACCCGTTGGGGGGGCAATTTGTTGAGCCATTTATTTTGCAAAAAAAAATAAATTGACATGGTTCAGCAAGAGAATGAGCAAAAGATTCGTGATATGGAGAAGCACGTCAGCTGCCCACTTCACAAACAAGTACCGGATCAGGTCATGATGAACCAGCTCCAGCAAGAACCGGCCACCCATGGAACTCATATAGAGATTCCAACCAGCAAATTAGAGAAGAGTGCTGCTGATCTTCAATCAGAATATGATTATGAGATCAGGGAACTAAACTCTTGGCTTCGTAATGAACAGGAAGAAAACAGAAAATCGCATATAAAGTTGCAGAATGCTGAAAATGAATAAGAACTTGAAAACCATGCGGGAGTCTTATTGCTATAAAAACAAGGTTTGCTTAAAAGGCAAGAAAAATTAGTAAAGGAAGCGAACAATCAACAAAAGAAAGATCTGACACAAAGAATTTTACTACCAGATGAATCACGCTACTTCTTCTTGAGGGGACCTTTATCCATATTGTAAATTGGAGATATCATAGTAAGGCCTCGCAAAAGAACTCAATATGCCATTTGATGTTAAATGAGGATGGATAATTGAAGCATCTGTGTTATCCTACATGTTCATTTCCATACAATTGTTACTATGCAAGTCCTTTGCCAATGTCTACCGAAAACTACCCTCTAATGTAGAATAAAGCTTACTGTTGAAAGAAACGGTTTAAATGTCATAAAGAGATTCCATGAAAGCTAGCCAGAAGGATAGAACCAGCGATTTACACCTACCGAGATCCACATAGAGAGGAAGATAGCACCAAGGAGGGAAGACTTGGTAACCCTGCAAAAAGGGTGAATGGGGGTGTAAGTGCTCTGTGTCCATGAGTTCTAAATTGAGAAGACATGAGAGGTTACAAAAGAAAAAAAAAAACTATCAAACACTCATCGGGTACCTCAGACTTGCTAAGATGATCAAGCCAAAATCGGTTTTGACTTTGGACTAGACCAGGAGCACCAGACTCGATACGCACCAGCAAATCAAAGGGAAGAGATGGGGTTAAAAATTGATTCTGATCCTATATAAAACCAGGAATTATGACCCTATATAAAACCAGAAACCAAAAGATACGACAAAAGGGCTGGTGAACGCTGATCACAGCAGCTAAAGTAAGAGGGAATAAAGATTAAAAAAAAGTTGATAAATGAAGCAGCTGGGGTTGGACCGGTGGGCACTGATCGCAGCAGTCAAAAAAAAAACCAACAAAATAAAAGGGAATCGCCGACAAAACGGAGACGGTCGAGGTTGGTAAAAAAGACAAGAAAAAAAGAGGCCGACACGGTTGACACAAAAAAAAAGAGGCGCGGAGAAGAGTAAGGAAGGAAAAAGGCGCCTGTCAAGTAAATTTTGTCTCATTAGGCTGGGATGATATAAAGAGGTGTCGATGGTAAAAAAAAAGGAAGGGAGAAGACAATAGGGAGGAAGGGGAAGAAGGAAAGCCTGCAGCCTATAAAAGAGGGAGAGAAGCTTAAAAAAAAAGGGGGGATCACAAGGAACAAAAACGCAGGAACGTGAGAAGGTAAAAGAGGGGAGGAGAAACTTCTTTTGATCGGTATCTGAGTTTTCTTTTTTAGGCTTCATGGGCACACTAAGTGCCCTGGCATCACAGAAGACACACACACACCACTTTTTTTCTTTTCTCTCTCGGTTGCTCGATTGTTCGGATTTTCTTTAGGCTTCATGGGCACACTAAGTGCCCTGGCATCACAGAAGACACACACACCACTTTTTTCTTTTCTCTCTCGGTTGCTCGATTGTTCGGATTTTCTTTAGGCTTCATGGGCACACTAAGTGCCCTGGCATCACAGAAGACACACACACACCACCCTTTTTTCTCTCTCGATTGCTCGGATTTTTTTTAGGCGTCATGAGCACACTAAGTACCCTGGCATCACACGCTCGCGCCATCTCTCGTTGAGGCCCAAGATGCATTGAGCATCGCACGGCATTAGGGGAAGGGGAGAAGACGGTTGAAAACTAAAAGAACTGAGATATCCTAGGGGTAAGAGAAGCCAGTTAAAAAGGGGTGGAGTAAAGAAAAAAAAACAACGAAAAGGGGGAATAGAGCAAGAATAGACTGAGAAGATACCAAGAAGATTCGTTAAAATATACGTGACAAAAAGACAAGAAAAAAAAGAAAAGGGAGGAACAAAAAAAAGAAAAAAAGCAAAGATAGAATAAAATGCGGAAATGGAAAATGAGTACCTGTTCCTCCTAACTCCTTGAGCTCACAAGAGGAGAATAAACGTCCTCGTCAGCGAGAGCTTGCCGCCGTTGGGAATTCTTCCATGGGGCTTTCGCTAAAAAAAATATAATATATAATAGATGAGCTGTATATCTGGAATCCACCAATGTAAAGGGAGAAACGATTATACGATAGGAAATGCTCACCAGCCGAACTCCCTAAAAGATCTGTTCGGCAAAAAACACCAAACCCTGGAGCTGATTTTGCTTCGAAGCACCGCTGGAAATCAGGAGAATGGCTGGCCCTAATAATCGATGGGGATTTCTTTCAATCCGCTGGGAGGAATCCTGAGACCAACGAGTTCGAATCATACGAAAAGAATAACAGAGGATGCAGACCAATAAACGAACGAAGGGATAATAGCTTATACGTCAATCTAAGTGCGCGGGGAACGCCGATCCTTTGCCCTCTGCCCCCCATGAAGCTCAGATTTGGCGTGGGATTGCCACCGTCGTAGTGCGATTCGCCAGCGCTCGCCCGTCTTCTCACTCGGCCGCTAGCACCGTGTCCTCTGAGATCATCGCCCGGAACCCTAATCTCATTACCAGTGTTGCCGGAGATCAGTGGGTCCTCTCCTTCTCTGCTGTCCTTCAGAGAATCAGTGCTCCCCCTTCGTTCGAAAGCAGCCGTCGCCTAGATGGGCTGTTCATGACCCGCTCGCCGCCTAAGTGACAAAAGGGACGCATCTCCCTTCCGAATGGTCGACTTTACTCTTTAGGAGTAAATCGCGAGACCAAGGATTCACATGACGTAATCATGTCCTGTCGGGTTTCGGCTTAACGAGAGATGCTAGATCGGCGATAACATTAAGTAACAGGTTTAAAGGAACCGTAACATGCTACGTTAAATTCCAGACATCTCACCTGTACCCTCTCGGTTCGTAACTTCGCATCAGTCCAAACATCACTCAAATCTACCGATTAAACGGAGTTGCCAGATTTCGTCAAATGGTCAAAATGAGCCCCACTCCACCCAAATTCCACTCGCTGACTGACTATCCCTACAGCAAGAGAGGGAAAAGAGATTCCGCTTTTCGATTGAGGCCATGAGATCAAGCTACTCCTCAACCAAGGTCGCGAAGCTCGTAGAGGGCTACGTGGTATGACTAGGTTCTCCCTTCAAATTCTAACCCAGACAATGCGACTGGGAGTTAATGGCGTTACGCGTCATGGCAATTTAAATAGTACATTTAGGTAGGATTCGAATGCCTTAGGTCAACGCGACGGAATATCGTTTGGGAGGTGCGTACGGCGACGTTCAGCGTCGGGGCGCAGTTCCCTGGTATAAAGTTTCGTTTGGCAAGGCCGGATAAATTCTCAAATCAAATTATCCAACATGCCCCAAGGCCGGATAAAATTCTGAATCAAATTATCCAACACGCCGCAAGGCCGGATAAAATTCTGAATCAAATTATCCAACACGCCGCAAGGCCGGATAAAATTCTGAATCAAATTATCCAACACGCCGCAAGGCCGGATAAAATTCTGAATCAAATTATCCAACACGCCGCAAGGCCGGATAAAATTCTGAATCAAATTATCCAACACGCCGCAAGGCCGGATAAAATTCTGAATCAAATTATCCAACACGCCGCAAGGCCGGATAAAATTCTGAATCAAATTATCCAACACGCCGCAAGGCCGGATAAAATTCTGAATCAAATTATCCATCACGCCGCAAGGCTGGATAAATTCCCAAATCAAGTTACCCAACACGCCGTAAGGCCAGATAATTACCAAATCCAAGTTATTCAACGTGCCGTGAGGCCGAGTAATTTCCTTCAAGTCCAATATCCAATACGTCTTAATGCATTACGATGGGATATCGTTTGGGAGGTGCGTACGTCGATGTCTATCATCGGGGCATAGTTCCTCGATATAATGTTGTACTGCCTGGGCCGGATATTGCCCAACACGCCGTTACAAGGCTAAAGTTCGACAAACACAAATTACCCACGTTGATGGAACTTTTTTTCTTTTCTCATGTCGAAATATGTATCATGTCAAATTAAATTCATGAATGAAATTTTGTAAATGACATCATCTGATCATCGCTCTTATCTTGTTGCGTATTATAAATCTCTTAATCAAAGGTTCCCTAAATTTTGGGGGTAATTAACAGTGAGCGCTTGCGCTCACTGGAAGTCAGAACCCGCTAAACAAAAACCTTATTAATTTAAGGTGGATTTGAAATGGTCATAATACATTCTCAATGTAACAAAAATAACCCCACAGCAGAAATTAAAATCATACTTCTCAAATCCACTCAAAGAAATCTTTATGATCTTCCTATGTTTATCAAAAAGCAAAATCATGAGTCCTTTCTTCAGATTAATATTTTCAATAGCAATAAGAAAGGACTTTGATCAAAGAATCAAGTATTGGATCATCAAAATAATTTTTATGTCTTTCATTAGATTCCTCAATAAAACATAATTTTTCAAATCAACCACAAGATTCAACAGTAGACATGGGCAACATATCAACATGGTGAGATTCATCAATTTTCACAATATTTAAATCATCTACAGGTTCTTCATGCACTTCATCAAACAATTTATCAATTTCAAAATCATCATTAAAATCAAGATGAGACTCTTCAAAATTAATTTTCTCATGTTTCCCCACAAATAATTCATCATCAGAAGAGTGAAAATCAGAATCATATGAAAAAGAAGTAATAGAATCAGAGTTAACCACAAGAGATTTATCATTAATTTCAAAAATATCACCAAAATCACAGTGGGGTTCATTAATGTCTAAATTTTTGAACCTTCATCATGCTCATCAGATTTAACCATAAATAAGTTTTCATCAAAATCAGAATTATCATCAAAAGAAGGTTTTTCAATTTCAATTTTCTCAACCTTTTCCACAAATAAATTAGCAGATGAATCAATTTCACAACAATCAAAATTAGAGTGAGATTCATGAATATTCACATAAGGCTCAATCTCAAAACAATTATGATCACAGGGGGAATTTTCTAAATCAATTTCTTCAGTATCAAACTCAAACAAACATGCTCGTTGTGCAATTTGGGTTTCTAGCAATTCAGTATTAGCAGTCAAAGATTCTTCTTGAAAAAAAATTTGATTAACTAAACCCTTATGATCCTCAATTTGCTTTCTTTGATCGGTCAGGATTTGTCTCTGTTCAGCAATAATTTTTTCTTGATGAGCCATAAATCTTTCTAACATAGTCTCTAAGCTATATTTTTTAGTATCCTCAAAGCATGGCACATAAACATGATCATGGCAATCATCATAAAAAGAATTTTGATTTTCCCAACTAGAATAATAATGATCATCTTGATAACATGGTAAATTGGGATTTGCATGATTTCTAAATTGACATTCATAAGTAAAATGATCAGAAGACTTACAAATATTACATGTAACAAGATAAGAGTGGAATTTCGCTATTTCTGCAATAGACATCCCAGAATAATCTTTATGATAAGAGTGTAATTTCGCTATTTCTGCAATAGACATCCCAGAATAATCTTTATGCTCACCTTTTTGCATGTATACCTTACCTCTTTCAGAAGCCCATGAATTATGATAAAAAGACATTTTTTTTATCAAAAATATTATCCAACACCAATCAAATAAGAGATTTTTTTTTCAAAATATATAAAAAAATAGTAAACACAAGCAAATTCACAAATTTTCAGATATCACAGTTCTGTCACAACTGTGAAAATCCAAAACCTGCAAAAAGAAAAAAAACAAAGTTAAATTTAAAACAAATAAAACTTAGTCTAGCAATACTAACAACTATTTTGATATTAACAAAACTAAGGCCCCCGGCAACGGCTCCAAAAACTTGATAGGCTTCGCAAGTGCACAGAATTATCGAAGAAATAAAAATATCGATCCACAGAGACCTTATTGTTAATTACCAAATAATTATTTTCTCGCTAGCTAAGTAAACCGAATATGATGAAAGTAAGCAGTATAGCTAACACGAAGGATAATCAGAGAGATAAACATGGGACTAGGGTTTCATCCATCTGGATTTCAATGATAAGATATAAATAAAAGGTTCGTCAATCAAATCTTGCTATGAAAAAGACCTAATTTACTTCATAAAAAGATTTTCTCACTTTCGTGCAGACAATCATGCAGGGACCAATCCTCGCTTTCGCGCAAGATCTATCCCAATGCTGCAGATAAGTAAACCATCAACAAAGAACTCAAGGATCACTTTCGTGCATCCGAATTCTAAGTTGATCATCACAAGTGGAGCATCAAGGATCACTTTCGTGCATACGAGTCTCAACACAGGTTCTACCTAGGGTTTTCCAATGTTTCGATCCTCACTTTCGTGCAAGATCTCGACGTTTGACACAATAACTCAATCCTAGATCAATATTATTAAACAAGGCAATTAATCTACTAGAACAGATCAAGTTGGATCTAACCTAAGGAAGGGATCCTAACATGCAATTCTAGGGTTCCAAGTTCTCAAGCAAATCACCTTTCAGTCTCATTGCAAAAACTCTAAAACATGGATAATAACATAGATCTATGGAAAGTTAAGGATGATTCATCACAAAAGTAGAATTATCACAACGAAGATTATCATGACGAAAAAGAAGAATTATCTAATCATTAGAAATCAAAGGGATTAAACCCTATGTCCCAAAATATGTCTAAGCTTGCATGGAGGGAAGATTACAATAATTCATAGTTCAAAGTATCAGAAAATCAAAGTAAAGGGGGAAATTAACTTTACACCACGGCTGTAAAAGAATTTACAGCCGTAATTTGCATCCAAAACATGCTGTGAATAGTGCTGCTGACGCTCCTTTATTGATTTCTCCCTCGTCTGAGATCCTTTTGCTTTGAAAGTTCTGGTATGTTCTCCCCACCTCCAAACAAAGCTTCTGTGTGAAAATCACGGTGAGTTATGCCATCTACGCCTCTCGGCATGAGGCCAAACCCTAACCGCCTCTCTGCCTATTGCTCCTTCAATACTAGATGAAAATTGGGGCTTTCAGTGCGTGTGTCTTTTACTCTTAAAGAAAAAGTGGCAGCATCTTTCGGATCTTAATTTGGAGCTCTGGATCAAAAGTTATGGCTCGAACAAGTTTCAGCCCCGAAAAAGTCGCGTGACCACACAGCAATTACGGCAGTAAAACATTTTACGGTAGTGCCGTAATTTGTGCTCTGTGAGTTATTTGTCAACATTACGGCCCATAAACTTGTTTACGCCCCTGCCGTATTTTCTTTTGTATTTTTCTGAACTAAAATATGGCCGTAAAAGGCATTACGGCAGTGCCGTAATCTCTGAAATCTCTCGGGTAGAAAATCATGTGGCATTACGGTACCGTTGTCTCCTTTACGGAAATGCCGTAATCTCCATGAAAACTCTGGTCGGAAATCTCCCAAATTACGGTATTGTAAAGATGTTTATGGTGGTGCCGTAATCTCATGAAATTCTCTGTATTGAAAAACTCCACATTATGGTACCGTAAAGTTCATGTTGGGGGTGCCGTAATTTTCTCTGAAGCTCTGATTCTTCTGAAATTTAACGTGTCATCCCCTCTTAATGTTGTGAATTTGATTATGCATCTGGTTTGCTCGAAATCGATTGAAAAACATGCCTTTTTGCCTGAAAATAATCAAAAACAGAAAAGAGTGTAGATTCCGCAAATATTGATAAAAAAGGCATAAAAATAAGCAAAGTCTTGGAATATGACACAAAAACACTCATTGGCACAAAAATTACTATATATTTTGGTGTCATCACATAGCATAATCTGCATTGCTCGGATTCAATTTCCAATTGGCTTGATTCTTCACAGAGGTCTTCTCAGTGTTGGGCAAGGGCAATGCATGACCTCCTGACCCAAGAACCAAAGAGAAGGTGTCACCTTCTCTAACAATCATCTTCATGGCCATACATGACTCCATGTCTAATCTAGAATTCCCTCTGGCCACTTCAATCCCATAAGGTTCAATATTGAGAAATAAGGCTATAGGTGTAATGAAACCACATATCACAATGGCTCCTTTCTTCGCCCTTGCCACTTTATCCATATGTTTGACAATGAAGAATGCTACATCCAGGGGATACCCATATAGCATGCTCAACAAGAAGAAAATTTCAGTCTGCCTCACCATACCATCACTGTCTCCTCTCCCAAAGACTGTGTGGGCATGTACCCTGTGTGCGTACTTAATATAGGGGTTGGTAATCTTTGATGCTCTGGCTGAGCCTGTAGAAAAATGAACCTCTGATGAGATATAGTTCCAAAATACACTCTCCACAAAACCTAGTGACACACAAGTATGTCCTCCTGATGCCAGCTGAAAGATAGATCTGATGTCCCTCATGGTAAGTTTGCTCTCAATGTTAGCTATGTGGACGATGATCTCACCTTCAGCATGCCTGTCAGTAAACTCCTGTAAATCCATATCAAAACTGCTCAAAAACTCCAGCACTAAGGGCAAATAAGTCTGTGGAGTCATTTGAAAAAACTTCTTGGCTCTGATTTGATTGAACATCCAATACACATCTTCATAGAGCCCAAGTGCATCTAAGGTACGTTTATCAGCATACTTGGTGTTTACGACTCTCATTTCCACCAATTTGTTATATCTTGCTTCCTGAATTTCATCCCTAAAGATGATGCCATAGGGATTCGGTGGGGTTGAAGATTCAGCTGGACCTTTGCCTCTTCTTTTTGAAACTACTGCCTTAGTCTTAGGTGCCATCTTGAATGCAAGAGTTGAACTAGGGCTGCAACTTAAATGATAACACAATATAACATGAACATAGCACTCTAATAGAAAATCACACTCCCAATCACCTTAGAGATGAACATCATTACTCAACAATCATTATAGAAGCAAAAATCAGTTGAATCTAATCTTAAATTCATAATTTTAGCTAGAGAAATTAGGGCGTAACAGTGAAATGAAGAATTCAGCATATCTAGCTCGTTTTAAGCTCAAATCACTCTCAAAATAAGTCAAAAATTTCCAGAAACATACAAGGAAGGTTCGCAAGTCAGCTAAGGAGTAAATGGAAACAAATATTTCAGAAATCGACCTAGAACCGGAAGAGAAACGAAGAAAGGGAAGAAACTCTTGCAAAACTCGCCAAAACCAAAGAATTGGGTGAGATGTTACCAGATCGGCAGTGAAAGCTGGACGGGAAGGGTCGCCGGCGTGCTCTAAAGGTCGGAGAAGGTCGGAAGTTCGAAGTCGGTGCAAGAAAATGGGGGAAAACCCTAAAGCCTAAAAAAAATGGCAGGGTAAATCGCGTGGGCTGATAGAATTACGACTGTGATTTTGGTTACGGCAGTGCCATAATCTGGTGAATTCGAAAAACACGGGCCGTAATATCTATACGGCAGTATCGTAAAATATCCGAAACTTTCAGGTTGAAAAACGTCCATGATTACAATATTGTGTAACTGAATACGGTAGTACCATAATTTTTTTAAAAAAACTCTCGGGTCAAAAACCTGTAGCAAATACGGTACCAAAAAATGGTTACGACACCGCCGTAAAACGCTCGAAATTCTCGGCAGAGAAAACGCTAAAAAATCTGGTGCCGTGAAATTGGTTATGGTAGTACCGTAAAATCAATAAAACTCTTGAGAAGATTTTGGAGACAAAACATGACACGTGAAAAGACTTACGGCAGTGCCGTAATCTCGTCTCAACTTTCTGGTCGAAAACGGACTCGAAATACAGCGCCGTAATTTGCATTACAATAGTGCCGTAATTTGTGGCAAATTTTGACTTTACCTACAAAAAGAAAAGAAAAATTAGTTTTAAAAGCAAAAATAAAAAAAATAAGTAAAATAAAATAGAATGAACTAAAGAAAGAGTGCTTGGGTTGCCTCATAAGAAGCGCTAATTTAAAGGTCATTTAGCTTGACCGTTTTGCAGTCGGATTTGATCTTGATTTCTTCAGTTGCCACTCTGATTTTTCTTTGGTTTGTGATCATCAAATTATCAATCTTATCATGTCCATAAAACCAATCTTAAAAAGCATGAAGACTTTCATTGTCACATCAGAATAAAACAATGAATCTATATATCCATAAACAACTTTTCTAGGGAAAACCATAAAGTCATACCACCATGATAAAGTCAAAGATGCAACCATCTGAAATAATCATGAATTAAAGAGTGTGCAAATGATACTCACAAAACTTATATAGCAAGCTCAATTGTTGTTCGGGGTGTAGCATCGATGCAAGTGTGGGTGGTCCAAAGGTGTGCCTACTGAAAAATTACCTGTGCAAATTTAAATACATAAGGCTTAGTCTAAAAATACTCTCTTACATAAAAAATAACAATTTTCAAAGGAAAATTAGAGATATCATGAAAGGTCCAAAAGAGTGACGGTGGAAAGAGCTGATGCAGGCGAGAAGCAGAGAGTGCTAGCGGCAGGGGTGAAGACTGAGTGAGCTGGCAAGAGATGCATGAAAATTATTACGGCATTGCCGTATTTTGTGCAAAGTTCAATTTTCCCTGCAAAAAGAGAAGAAAAATTAATTCTAAAAATAAACTAAAATAAAATAAACTAAGTAAAGTAAGAGTGCTTGGGTTGCCTCCCAAGAAGCCCTAATTTTTAGGTCACTAGCTTGACCAAAACCCAAACATCATGGTGAAGCAGGTGGATCAATGCCATAGTAAATGGCATATAATTTCCTATATTTCCTTTGTCCTGAAAGTTTAGCCACAAATCCAAACATCCAAAATTTCATATAAATCACGATCGACATGGCTTTCTCGAATATGTTAGTAAGCAAAATCATAAGTCCTTTCTTCATAATTATATCTTCAATTGCAATAGGACTTTGATCAAAAGATTCATACATTGGATCATCAAAATAGTCTTTCTGTTTCTCATTAGGTTCCTCAATAAAGCATAATTTTTTAAATAAATTACAAGATTGAACAGTAGATATGGGCAAAACTTCATGGTGAGACTCATTAGTGTTTGTAATATTCAAATCTTTATCAAGTTCCTCAGGCACATCATCAAATAATTTATCCATTTCAAAATTACCAACAATATCAGAGTAAGACTTTTCAAAATTACCACAAATAATATATCATCAAAAGAATCAATTTCATAACTTTCACTAGAATCAAAAGGGGATTTTTCAAAATCAATTTCCTCAAACTTTTCCATAAATAAATTATCAAATGAATCAATTTTACAATTATCAAAATCAGAGTGAGATTCATTAATGTTCACATAAGGCTCAATCTCAAAACAATCATAATTAGAGGGAGATTTTTCTAAATCAATTTTCTCAGTTTCCAAATCAAACTGAAATAAACAAGCTTGTTGTGCTAACTGGGTTTCTAAAATTTCTTTATGAGCACGCATATTATCCATCCTAGAATTCATTTGTTTAAAGGTCTCATGTGACTCCTCACTTTGTTTCATGAACTTTTCAAACATAATCTCTAAGCTAGATTTTTCAGTATCCTCAAAGTAGGGTTCAGTAGTATTGTTTGAGCAATCATCATAAAAAGAAGTTTGATTTTCCCATCTAGAATAATATTGATCATCTTGATACCATGGTGAATTGGGATTTTGAGGAATTAAAACTTGGCAATTAGAAGTATAATGATCAAGACGTCCACAAATATCACATATATTAGAAGAAATAGAGTGCATATAAGAGTTAAACTTATCTTCAAGTGTGCACAATGAATCATTTTCATACTTACCATGTGGCATGTATATCTCACCTCTTTCAGTTGCCCATGAGTTGTGATTAAAAGACATATCTTCAAATCTATCAAGAACAAAAAGATTATCCAACACTAATCAATAAGAATTTTTTTTTTCAAAATATATAAAAAACACAAAACACAAGCAAATTAAAAATTTTCAGATATCACAATTCTGTCATAACTTGTGAAAATCCAAAACCTGCAAAAATAAAAAAAATAAAGTTAAATCTAAAACAAATAAAACTTAGTCTAGCAATATTAACAACTATTTTGATATTAATAAAACTAAGGTCCCCGGCAATGGCGCCAAAAACTTGTTGTATGTCCGCAAGTGCACGGATACTTCGAAGTAATATTTAAGATACGAACCACAGAGACCTACGTGTTAAGTACCAAATAGTTGTTTTCTCACTAGCTAAGCAAATCAAATATGATGCAAGTAAACGATAGGAAAGTGCACAGAAAAATATCAGAGAAGAAAACTGGGACTAGGGGTTCATCTACCTTAATTCTAATGACTAGAAGGATATAAAGACTGTCAGTCAAATTTTATCATGATAAAGATTAAATTTACTTCATAAAAGGATTATCTCGCTCTCGCGTAGACAATTATACAAAGGACCTACCCTCACTCTCGTGCAAGATCTATCCAATGCTGAAAATAAGTAAATCATTGAACAAAGAACTCAAGGATCACTCTCGTGCATCCGAATTCTAAGTTAAACATCTCATGTGGAAACTCAAGGATCACTCTCGTGCATCCTGAAACTCATCACAAGTTCTAGTTAAGGTTCTCCAGTGATCCTAAATTTAATCTCTTACAATTTCAAATCAAACCTAAAACATTAATTCAATCTAAAGAATCAGAAAATCAACATGGCAATAAATCACTAAAAATCAGAATTCAAAGAACAAACCTAATTTCTTATGATAAGTTCCAAACTCAATGATTTTTAGGGTTCCAATTTCACAATCAACCTCTATGCGCAGCTTCCCCTTAAATTTCAAGGCTGGAGATGCACTATACGCTTCCCGGTGGCGAAACCTAGGGCGACGGTCAAGAACTTGATTTCTCTCTGAATCGTCGATAAAAATTAGGGCTTTTCATGTGTGTCTCCTCTCTTTGATATGACGAGTATTTCCCTTTTTACGGATCTCCAATTGATGGTCTGAATCGTTCGCAATCATCAGCTCAAGAATCGGGCTTCAAACAGTCCGTGAAAATCATGGGTCTGGGTTACAATTACGGCCGTGAAAACCATTACGCCAGTGCCGTAATTTCAGCAAAAATTCTCGATACAGAAATTATCCAGAATTATGGTACCATGAAATGTATTACGGCAGTGCTGTATTTACATCAAATCTCTTGGGTGAAAAATTGACTCAAAATACAACCCGTATTATTGGTTACGGCAGCGCCGTAAAATCCACCAAACGTTCTGTATGAAATTGAACCCAGATTACGGCCCGTGAAATCCATTACGGCAGGGCCGTAATTTACACAAAACTTTCTGTACAAAATCGTCCCAAAATATGGCAGTGCTCAGAAATTACGGCAGTGTCGTGGTTTGTTCTGTAGGTGCAATGAAAGCATGGTACCATAATTTGGATTACGGCCCTACCGTATTTTGGTGTGAAGCTCCAATCTTTGTGAAATTTGACATGCAATCTTCGTTTGATGGTGGGAATTCATCCATGTCCCTGAATGTCCTTGAAAACGCCTAAAAATAATGCATTTTTACTTGAAAATCATCAAAAACTATAAAATATGTAGATTCCGCAATATTTGATAAAAAAAATAAAAATAAGCTAAAGAGAATGAATATGACACAAAAAGATCTATGAAATGGCACAAAACTTACCATAAATTTTGGTGTCATCAACAAGGGAAGTGAAAATCGATTTGGAAATGCAGCAGAAACACGATGAAATCAGTGTCGAGTTCGATCGGGACAACACAAATGCGAAAGAACACAATGGCACGCAACTACAGAATGTAACACACTAAACTCGTTGCATTTTAGCACACTCGCTTAGCAGATTTTAAGCTCAGCTCATCGCGATGGGGAACAGCGGTTTCGCAGGGCACAGCTTGCACGCCTATGCGCCTGAAATACACCAAAGAACAACACGGAACATCCACCTCTCCGGCATACGGATACCCGTGGAGAAAGAGAGATCACAGTGGGAAAACAAGAATGTAACTAAGTGAAAAGACAGGTGAACTTGACCCACCAGCAGTGGTGGGATTTACTTCTTTGAAGGCAGGAAACCGAAATAACTTTGGAATCGAGGCGCCGACCTCGACCCGGACACGACTCCAAAGGCGAGGCCCTGACTTTGATTTCTACACGCGCTGGAAGCTCTCAGCTCACCAGGAGTACGAGACGAAAACAAAAGAAAACAAACTTCCACCTACTATTGCAGCCCATAAAGTTGTACGAGACAAAATCCTAGTAACTACCTACTCTTGCAGCCCATAAAGTAGTCAAGTTGCAACTAGATGAGAAAAGAAAACAAACTTCCACTTACTATTCCTTGATGCTGGCGCATGTTCCTCTACTCTTCGTACAGAGGCGACCGGGGCGGTTAGACGTGTTCAGAGCACACTGCGATGAAGCAACAAAATTTGGACGTTGTGGGCTGGGTTACTACCAAAGTGGCGCACTCTTGGGCCATGTTGCTCAGGTGATTGCGAGGCCCATCTAGGGTTGGGACTTCAGGGGGATAGCTTGTCACGCCCTTGGGCTGAATAACTTCGGTATGAATTGACAACGGACTGATAACTCCCACGAAATGGTCCAGGGATGCGAAGTGCGTTGGGATCGCCAGATCTCCACTTTGTCGGGCTCTCGTGGGTCCTCCTAGGATGGATGAATGTGGTACGGAGGGTTGTGTACATCAAAACAGGGTCGATGGGGCAGATCTGCAGCTTCAGGGGGAATCACGATTTGGCCGCAGCATTTTCCACGATCGTGACTTTGCCCACGTCGGAAATCGCCAGTTTTCCCAAGTGTATCAAAATCCACAAAAATTTTCGTGGTCTGACTATTCAATTTCCATGGCTGTGACTTTGCTCGCACTGAAAATCACCGGTTTCTTCAAGTGTGCCAAAATCCACAGAAAGTTCCTCGGTCTGGTTGTGACTTTTTCCACGGCTCGTGACTTTGTTCGCGTCGAAGATCACCGTGTTTTCAATTGTGCCTGTAGGAACCCCTAATCATAAGGGGGCAAAACCCTAAGCATGGCGCTAATGTAAAATATGCAAGCGGAAGCAAGGGTTCAAGATCATTTGCATGCCATATGTTCAACTATAATCGATTGAATAGATTGAGATAAAAATCATACCAACGCCATATGCTTGGAAGTCGGCTTGGATAAAGAGAACAAAGTAGATCTCCTCCACAAGTTCACACACAAGGTGAAGATGCTTACTCCTTGCGGTCTCTTGTGCTAGCAAGACACCCAAGCCTTCAAGTGTCGAATGGAAGGGGATGATGAACCTCTTGGCCGAGAGCTCCTCTTGCTCAACCTCTCCTTCTCTTCGTCAATCACAACCCAACCAAAGTCGAATGCGTTGAAGAGAAGAGCGCAAACGCATATGCGTTTTTGGCATTGAAGTGAGTGAAACCGGCCCTTGATGACTTTCCATAAATGGAAGCTCATCAAGTCCATGCGCTCAACTCAACCCAAACGCATTTTAGGATTGAACCATGCGTTCACCATTGTGAACCGGTTCAAGCCAAAATGTCAAATCGGCTTTGGTTCAACAAACCAAACCGAAATAGCTCTAGCCACTTGGTCTAGACCAAATTGAACCCCCAAGGCTCATGATCTAACCATTCATCATCTGATGCCCTTGATCTCTCCGATCTAGCATCACCTCTCTCGATCGAAGCTTACCGATCTCAAGTCCTAATCAATCAAACATGATCAGACCAGATCTCACTTACAATCAGAGATTAAATCCCTTTAATCTGAACTCAAAGAATCCAGTCCATACGATCTGACTCAAGTAAGCCATATCACCAAATTGTGCGACCCTGAGGGTTTCCTCTAAATGTCGGTAACGATAACTTACGTTATCACGATCAGTGAGGGGTATCTAGCAACACATCACTGTCTCCCGATATAAAGGAAAGAGTCTTCCAAGACTACTCCCAAACCATAGCACAAGTGTGACTCAATTCACAAGGCATACATGTGTCCTTTGCCACTGGATGTTCTTATTGGACAAGCGGGTCAAGCTTGTAACTCCAATACGATGAGCATGATTAGATCAGATGCACATAGTCATCTGGGTATGGCCATACACTATCTCAATCATCTCATATAGGGGGGCCCTTAGAACACCACACTCCTTAAACAAGGAGACGGCAATCCTTTATCTATCACTAGTGCCCTAACCTGATTCAAGCTCACCATCCAAGATAGTCTATAATCATTATATTTCAAATGATATTGAACTACCTCAAAACAATGACAATCATCATTTAGAAACACAAGTGATCTCAAGTCAAAGGACATGTGCCACTTGCTGCTTACAGGGATCATTCACATTGTGACAAGCAATGCAATATCCCAGTAGGGTCTGTCCAGTACATCCAATGTACCCATGAGTCTACATCTTATTCCATGCTCGAAGCATCCTATATGATTAGCACTCATATTAGTCTCCATCATATCAAGGCTGTCTCATGTTCACCAAGATATCTCGACTAAGGACTTATAGCCTGTCAGCCTAGCTGAACAGCTTTGAGACATTATTCAGAAGTACACTTATTACAGCAGACAAGGTAACAACCTGAATAACAACCATGCCTTATTATAAACTTAAGAGTTTATTACATGATACTTATACAATCCCAAGGCCTCAAACATTAGCCTTAAGGGCATACCCCAACAATCTCCCACTTGCACTTAATCTAATGGTTGAGAAATCTCAAACCCATATTATTACAGTGCTTCTCATGCTTCTGCTGCGCCAGAGGCTTGGTAAGCGGGTCTGCCAGATTGTCATCTGTATGAACCTTGCAAATCTTGATCTCGCCTCGATCAATGATCTCCCGGATCAAGTGAAACCGTCTCTGTATGTGCTTGGACTTCTGGTGCGACCGTGGTTCCTTTGCTTGTGCTATAGCTCCAGTGTTATCACAGAAGATAACCAAAGGATCTGCACTCGAAGGAACGACACCAAGTTCTCTCACGAACTTACGAATCCACACTGCCTCCTTGGATGCTTCCGAGGCTGCAACATACTCGGCTTCTGTTGTGGAATCAGCAACAGTTGACTGTTTGAAGCTCTTCCACACCACTGCTCCACCATTCAAGCTAAAAACATAGCCTGATTGCGATCGGAAATCATCCTGGTCCGACTGGAACGAAGCATCAGTATATCCCTCTATACTGAGTTCTTCCTGACCACCATATATCAAGAACATATCTTTGGTCCTCCGCAGATATTTCAAGATGTTCTTGACTGCAATCCAGTGCGCCAATCCTGGATTACTTTGGAATCGACTGGTCACGCTTAACCCGTAAGCGACGTCTGGGCGAGTACACAACATTGCATACATAATGGACCCAATAGCCGAAGCATAAGGCGTATTGTCCATTTCATCTTTCTCAGTCTGTGTTTGTGGACACTGACTCTTTGAAAGATTCAGACCATGTCTGACTGGAAGATATCCACGTTTAGAATTCTCTAAATGGAATCTCTCCAGGACTTTATCGATGTAAGTACTCTGGCACAGCCCGAGAAGCCTCTTAGATCTATCCCGGTAGATCTTGACACCTAATACATAGGCTGCTTCTCCTAGATCTTTCATCTGGAAACATTTTCCTAACCATGCCTTAACAGCATGCAGTTCAGGAATATCATTTCCAATGATCAAGATATCATCGACGTAGAGGATTAGGAATGTAATCACGCTCCCACTAAACCTCTTATATACACACGGGTCATCTTCGTTCTTGATGAAACCAAACTCAGAGATTGATTCATCAAAACGAATATTCCAGCTTCTTGATGCTTGTTTAAGTCCATAAATGGACTTCTTTAACTTGCATATTTTATGACGATCTGCTGGATTAGTGAAACCTTCCGGTTGTGTCATATACACATCCTCATCCAGATTTCCATTAAGGAAAGCTGTCTTCACATCCATTTGCCAGATCTCATAGTCGTAATATGCTGCTATCGCGAAAAGAATCCGAATAGACTTAAACATGGCTACAGGAGAGAAAGTTTCATCATAATCTATCCCGTAGATTTGTTTGAAACCTTTCGCAACTAGCCTGCCTTTATAGGTAACCACGTTACCGTCCATGTCAATCTTCTTCTTGAAGATCCATTTGCAGCCTATAGGGATTACTCCCGGAGGCGGATCAACCAAATCCCAGACTTGGTTATCTGACATGGAGTCCATCTCGGCTCGCATAG
Source organism: Costus lasius (assembly GCA_027563935.2). Lineage (NCBI taxonomy): Eukaryota > Viridiplantae > Streptophyta > Magnoliopsida > Zingiberales > Costaceae > Costus > Costus lasius. The sequence goes on along the minus strand of CM050453.2, from coordinate 44,617,198 downwards.
CTTCAAGCCATCTAGCTGATTCCGGTCCACTGACCGCATCCGCATAAGTTAGGGGTTCATCATTATCAATGATGTAGACTCCGTCATAGCGCTCAGGCTGTCGACGGATCCTACCCGATCTTCGCGGTTCCCGTGATATCTGAGCCTCAGGTTGTTCAGTAACCTGATCTACCAGCTCAGGCACATCCAACTCTGCTTGACTACTTTGTCCTTCCTCTGAATTCTCATCCAGCTTTATTTCTCTCCCACTGGCCTCTTGCAGAAGAAACTCCTTCTCAAGAAATATGGCCGTCCGAGCAACAAAAACCTTGTTCTCTTTGGGATCGTAGAAATAATAACCCTTAGTTTCCTTAGGGTAACCGACAAAGATACATTTCTCAGATCTGCTCTCCAGTTTCCCAGAGGCGAGCTTTTTGACATAAGCCTCGCAACCCCAGATCCTGATAAATGTCAAGCTAGGCTGTTTTCCATACCATAACTCATATGGCGTCTTTAAAACTGCCTTGGATGGCACTCGGTTTAGTACCTTTGCAGCTGTTTCCAGTGCAAAACCCCAAAAGGAATATGGAAGAGTGGCCTGACTCATCATAGAACGAACCATGTCTAGTAACGTTCTATTTCTCCTCTCGGACACACCATTCCATTGCGGTGTTCCTGGCGGAGTGAGCTGTGAGATAATCCCACACTCCTTCAGATAGTCAGTAAATCCATGACTCAGGTATTCACCACCTCGATCAGAACGAAGTGCCTTGATATTTCGGCCTAGCTGATTTTGTACTTCATTTTTGAACTCTTTGAATTTGTCAAAAGATTCACTTTTATGTCTCATTAAATAGACATACCCATACCTACTGAAATCATCAGTAAAGGTAATGAAGTACTGATAGCCACCTCTGGCATGTTTACTAAAAGGCCCACACACATCACTGTGTATAAGGTCAAGTAAACCCGAAGCCCTTTGACCTTTGTGAGGAAAAGGAGACTTCGTCATTTTACCCATCAAACAAGCTTTGCATGTATCAATCTCCTCATAGGAGAATGATCCCAGCAGTCCATGTTCATGCAACCGCTTAATGCGCTTCTCGTTTATATGGCCTAAACGACTATGCCATAACAAGGTGCTGTCATCAGCATACTTGGCTTTCTTATTATCAATGTTTTGTATAGAATTTTCCATGTCCAACATGTATAACCCATTGTTAATTGAACCAGTTGCATACACAATATTATCATGAGATAAAACACACTTTGAAATATTGCATTCAAAGGCAAATCCTTTCCTGACAAGAGCAGGAATAGAGATAATATTCTTGGTAATACTCGGTACAAAATAACAATTGTTTAATTCTAATACAATGCCAGATGGTAAAGAAATGAAATAGTCTCCTACAGCAACAGCAGCAACCCGTGCCCCGTTTCCAACTCGTAGGTCTACCTCATGCTGTCCCACCTGCCTTCTTCTCTTGAGTTCCTGCACATTTGAACAAATGTGAACTCCACATGCAGTGTCCAACACCCATGATATAGTAGAAGAAGATAACATGACCTCAGTCACATATATACCTGAGCCAGAAGCGATGCTTCCCCTCTTATCTCCTTGGAGCGCTTTACAGTCCTTTTTCCAGTGACCCAGCTGGCCACAGTGGAAACACCTGTTGTCCTTCGACCGCTTCACCTTCTGTTTCAGGGCCTTGCTGTAATTCTTGATAGGGGCCTTGCCCTTCTTCCCCTTCTTCTTGTTCCTAGAAGGAACCATCAAGACAGAGGTTGAAGGCTTACCCTTCAGAGTTTCCTCAGTGGTCAAGAGCATATTCAGCAGCTCTGCCGGCGTACAATCGATCTTGTTCATATTAAAGTTAATAATGAACGCATCGAAAGAGGGCGGAAGAGACTGCAGAATAATGTCCACAGCAAGCTCCTGGTTGACGGTATGCCCCAGTTTCTCTAGAGCCTCCTTGTGCCCAATCATCTTGAGCACGTGAGCTCCCACTGGGCTCCCCTCAGCCAGTTTGCTCTGAAAGAAGAGCTTCGTCAGATTATAGCGCTCAGTCCTCGCCTGTGCAGCATATAGCATCTTGAGGTTCGCTATAATTTCTATAGCCGACATATCCTCATGCTGACGCTGCAGCGGTGGCGTCATAGACGCTAGCATCAGGCAAGCGACATCAATGCTATCATTGACGTGCTTTTCGTAGGCTTCCCGAACCGCCCTTGCGGCGTTCGGAGCGGGCTGCGGCGGTATCGCCGTCTCGAGGACATACAGTTTCCTCTCTGCCTTAAGAACAATCTTAAGGTGTCCGAACCAGTCAGAGAAGTTCGGCCCAGCAAACTTCTCCCTTTCCAGTAGGGATCGCACATTGAAGCTCATGGTGTTCGTTGCTGCAGGAATCTACAACAAGCAAGAACAGCAAGGTCAGTATCAATGTTTCAGAATCAATCCAGGACTTAAGAAAGATTCTTTTCTCACTATTTTGTCTGACTGAAAAATCCAGTAAACAGTCCGAAAGAGTAAACACTCTTTTAGTGAGATGGGATCCAGATTTCATACTTGGTCTCCGCGTCCCGCTCAGGCGAGATAAGATGCACAGAGATGACAAGCACTAGTTTCTGGTAGGCTGTCCCAGCCAATCGCCAACCCGTGCGATTCCCCTTCATCTTGGCAATCCAGCAGACTGTGCCAACTGAGTTGGTGCAACACAGTCTCTGATCCCAGAGATGGCTGCCTCCATGTGCTACCATATGCGCCACATATGTAGTCTACATGGTCAAGCTGACCTGACCTACTCCCTGGACCACCACGTGCTATGCTGAGCAACGAGAGGGGATAAATCCCAACTCTGTAACACGCAGGTGAAATCCAGCACCGTCTGAAGATAGATGGACGTGCCCACTGAGTGGGTTCAACACGGCTCCAACGATAGTCAGAAAGGTGAGGTTTCGCGTCAGAAGGCTTACGAGCTTGATATGTTAGCGTTGGATTTTAACGGTCTTTTATCTTCTTACTATCAGGCATGTCCTATGGCTATAGCAGAAGATAAACATAAATATGCAATTCTAATTATTAGCAATAAGTAGAAAGCATGATCTTATGTGGTAAAAGCCCATGAACCCTAGTAAGACCTTAATATAACTTAAGTCTTCACTTGAGCTTCATTGCATCTCATCTGGTCCAACCCAGTGCCCTAGCGCCAAGAGCACCTCAGGTGCACCACCAGGTGAATGCCCCTCTTGGATGTGTGCCTTTGTTCTTGTCTAATCAAAGTACATTTGATCTATCTAGACAAGGTTGACTCGCAGGTCAACAACATATTATAAATTAAGTACAATGTGATTCGCAGATCACAAATTAATTTACAATTTTTAAGTCCAGGCACGCAGGCCCCAGCACAGCACACAATTGGGCAACCCACATAAGACTAAATAAACAAGCATATGGTTCAATCAACATGTGATCCAATCATCTTGAAATTAAAAGTTTTTGAAAACCCCATGGCATCAATTTTAATTTCCTTATGAGCCCTACAACCTTACAATGGTCCATTGATGGGGATCCACTCATCCATCTAGTTAGATCCTTTGCCCTTGCATGCACCGAGTCCTAACTGACCCGAGTTGACCTAATGGTCAACCATGCATGCGCCAAGGGCTGAACTACCCCCATGAGTTTTGGCAAGCGGGTGTGACCCCGGGCCTAACTCAAGTGTGTTCAGTAGTGTCTCAACCAGACCTCGCTACACGCCCTAGATGCAGTCAACCTATAGCCACCTTGTGCTTGTGCATAGGTGCTATCAGGTTAACCCATCTGAGCTGTCAGATGGTCTGATCAGACTTGGATCTAACCTAGTGGTGACTTCAACCTCATCAACCCATCTAAGGGTTTAATGTAGTGGCACCTTAGATCTAATCAAGCGCACAAGATGTAAGTTTTAGAAAAACCTTAGAACATGCGCAATCATACAAACAAACAACATGCTTGCATATAACCCTTAGATCTAAGGGGGTCCCCTTCAAGGGGGAGCGCAAACTTTAGGGGGTCCCCTTCAAGGGGGAGCGCATACTTCATATAAGCAAAGCATGATACAAGCGCAACTTCATGTAAGCAAAGCATGATACAAGCGCAACTTCATGTAAGCAAAGCATGATACAAGCGCAACTTCATGTAAGCAAAGCATGCCTCAAGTAAAAGTAAGCGCAACATGAGGATCACATCAGCAAACATAATAGCATGCATAGAGCCTAGCTCTGATACCAATTGTAGATACCCCTAATCATAAGGGGGCAAAACCCTAAGCATGGCGCTAATGTAAAATATGCAAGCGGAAGCAAGGGTTCAAGATCATTTGCATGCCATATGTTCAACTATAATCGATTGAATAGATTGAGATAAAAATCATACCAACGCCATATGCTTGGAAGTCGGCTTGGATAAAGAGAACAAAGTAGATCTCCTCCACAAGTTCACACACAAGGTGAAGATGCTTACTCCTTGCGGTCTCTTGTGCTAGCAAGACACCCAAGCCTTCAAGTGTCGAATGGAAGGGGATGATGAACCTCTTGGCCGAGAGCTCCTCTTGCTCAACCTCTCCTTCTCTTCGTCAATCACAACCCAACCAAAGTCGAATGCGTTGAAGAGAAGAGCGCAAACGCATATGCGTTTTTGGCATTGAAGTGAGTGAAACCGGCCCTTGATGACTTTCCATAAATGGAAGCTCATCAAGTCCATGCGCTCAACTCAACCCAAACGCATTTTAGGATTGAACCATGCGTTCACCATTGTGAACCGGTTCAAGCCAAAATGTCAAATCGGCTTTGGTTCAACAAACCAAACCGAAATAGCTCTAGCCACTTGGTCTAGACCAAATTGAACCCCCAAGGCTCATGATCTAACCATTCATCATCTGATGCCCTTGATCTCTCCGATCTAGCATCACCTCTCTCGATCGAAGCTTACCGATCTCAAGTCCTAATCAATCAAACATGATCAGACCAGATCTCACTTACAATCAGAGATTAAATCCCTTTAATCTGAACTCAAAGAATCCAGTCCATACGATCTGACTCAAGTAAGCCATATCACCAAATTGTGCGACCCTGAGGGTTTCCTCTAAATGTCGGTAACGATAACTTACGTTATCACGATCAGTGAGGGGTATCTAGCAACACATCACTGTCTCCCGATATAAAGGAAAGAGTCTTCCAAGACTACTCCCAAACCATAGCACAAGTGTGACTCAATTCACAAGGCATACATGTGTCCTTTGCCACTGGATGTTCTTATTGGACAAGCGGGTCAAGCTTGTAACTCCAATACGATGAGCATGATTAGATCAGATGCACATAGTCATCTGGGTATGGCCATACACTATCTCAATCATCTCATATAGGGGGGCCCTTAGAACACCACACTCCTTAAACAAGGAGACGGCAATCCTTTATCTATCACTAGTGCCCTAACCTGATTCAAGCTCACCATCCAAGATAGTCTATAATCATTATATTTCAAATGATATTGAACTACCTCAAAACAATGACAATCATCATTTAGAAACACAAGTGATCTCAAGTCAAAGGACATGTGCCACTTGCTGCTTACAGGGATCATTCACATTGTGACAAGCAATGCAATATCCCAGTAGGGTCTGTCCAGTACATCCAATGTACCCATGAGTCTACATCTTATTCCATGCTCGAAGCATCCTATATGATTAGCACTCATATTAGTCTCCATCATATCAAGGCTGTCTCATGTTCACCAAGATATCTCGACTAAGGACTTATAGCCTGTCAGCCTAGCTGAACAGCTTTGAGACATTATTCAGAAGTACACTTATTACAGCAGACAAGGTAACAACCTGAATAACAACCATGCCTTATTATAAACTTAAGAGTTTATTACATGATACTTATACAATCCCAAGGCCTCAAACATTAGCCTTAAGGGCATACCCCAACAGTGCCAAAATTCAAAGAGACTTCCTCGGTCTGGCCGTGGCTTTTTCCACGTCCGTGACTTTGTTCGTATCAAAAATCACTGTGTTTTCAGTTGTGCTGGAATGGGCAGAAACTTCCTTGGTCTGGCTGTGACTTTTTCCACGACCCGTGACTTTTTCACCAGAAAATTTTTGGGGTGGCTTCTGGAGCAGATTTTCCCCTTCTTCCATGCTGTCTTCTCCTGCATCAGCAACGCATAGTGTTTTCTTTGTTGTTAGATATCTCAGAAAAGTCCATGTCGTCTTCGACACAAATCTGCTCTCGTTGAGTTTAGGGTTAAAGTTTATTCATTATCGCATTTCTTTGACATTATTTTCTTCTTTCTACCATACTCATTGAAAAGCTTGTGTCATCTCTGGAGGATGAGGAGAGTCTGCTCTTGAGTCATCTCCAATTAACTGCGAAACAGGTAAACTATCATTTATACACATAAAAAATTACCTTGATAGGGTTGAAGTTTGCCTGGTAGAATTTAAATTAGCGTTGATACACATAGAAAATTTGGGTTGATACACATAGAAATTAGCATTGATACACTGAGTTTACTTTGCGTTGATGCGCATAGAAATTATTCATTGATACACAATTTCTTTGTTCATACTCGTTGATACATATAGAAATTATGTAGATACAATTAGATTTGACTTGATAGAGATGATATTATCATTGAGACACAAACATTTTGGGTTAATACACATAGATATTAGCGTTGATGCACTGAGTTTACTTTGCATTGATGCATATAGAAATTACCTAGATACAATTTAATTTGACTTGATAGAGATTAACTTATCATTGAGACACAAAAATTTTGGGTTGATACAAAAAAAAATAGCATTGATGCACTGAGTTTATTTTACGTTGATGCACATAGAAATTATTCATTGATATATAATTTCTCTATTCATACTCGTTGATACACATAAAAATGACCTATATACAATTAAATTTGACTTGATAGAAATTAAATTATCATTGAGAGACAAAAATTTTTGGTTGATACACATATAAATTAGTGTTGATGCACTGAGTTTACTTTGTGTTGATGCACATAGAAATTATTCATTGATACACAATTTCTTTATTCATACTCATTGATACACATAGAAATTATCTAGATACAATTAAATTTGACTTGATAGAAATGATATTATCATTGAGACACAAACATTTTGGCTTGATACACATAGACATTAGCGTTGATGCACATAGAAATTATTCATTGAAACACAATTTTTTTGTTCATACTTGTTGATACATATAGAAATTACCTAGATACTACCACTTTTGACTTGATAGAGATTAAATTATTATTGAGATATTTTATCCTTAGATTGATACACATAGACATTAGCGTTGATGCACTGATTTTACTTTGAATTAATGCACATAGAAATTGTTTATTGATACACAATTTTTTTGTTTATACTCGTTGATACATATAGAAATACCTAGATACTACCACTTTTGACTTGATAGAGATTAAATTATCATTGAGACACAAATTTTCGGTTTATACACATAGACATTAGCATTGATGCACATAGATATTATTCATTGATATACAATTTCTTTGTTTATACTCGTTGATTCACAAAAAAATGACTATATACAATTAAATTTGAATGGATAGAGATTAAATTATCATTGAGACACAAAAATTTTTGGTTTATAAACATAGAAATTAGCGTTGATGCACTGAGTTTACTTTGCGTTGATGCGCATAGAAATTATTCATTGATATACAATTTCTTTGTTCATACTCAATGATATACATAGAAATTATCTAGATACAATTAAATTTGACTTATTAGAGATGATATTATCATTGAGACATAAACATTTTGCGTTAATACACATAGACATTAGCGTTGATGCCCATAGATTATTCATTGATACACAATTTCTTTGTTCATACTCGTTGATACACATAGAAATTACCTAGATACTACCACTTTTGACTTGATAGAGATTAAATTATCATTGAGACATTTTATCCTTTGGTTGATACAGATAAACATTAGCGGTGATGCACTGAGTTTACTTTGCGTTGATGCACATAAAAATTGTTCATTGATACACAATTTCTTTGTTCATACTCATTGATACAGATAGAAATTACCTAGATACTACCATTTTTGACATGATAGAGATTAAATTATCATTGAGACACATAAATTTTCTATTGATACACATAGACATTAGCGTTGATGCACTGAGTTTACTTTGCGTTGATAGACATAGAAATTATTCAATGATATACAATTTATTTGTTCATACTCGTTGATACACATAAAACTGATCTATATACAATTAAATTTGACTTGATAGAGATTAATTATCACTGAGACACAAAAATTTTTGGTTGATACACATAGAAATTAGCGTTGATGCACTGAGTTTACTTTGCATTGATGCACATAGATATTATACTTTGACTCCCAATTTTTTTGGTATTCATTCACAGAAAAATGGGAAGAGCACCTGCACAGCCTCGACCAAATTTTAATAGATGTTCAATATCGAGATTACACACTGTCATTAGACAATTAGCAGAGGCCAACAATTTGATTGAGCTGATGTAGGCCACCCCTTTTGGCCATTTATTTACAGGGCCAACGGTACCCTTGGATATGTTGGCTTTGGAGTACCTGAGACATACATGGGACGAGAATAGATGCGGCTTCAGCTTCATTGGAGTCTTTTTAGAATTTATGGTCAAGGAAGTATCAATCATCCTTGGATTATCAGATATGGGAGATTTAGTGTAATTTCACTTACGAACCCCGGATTCAGGCCTATTTAAAAATGACTTTAAAGGGAAAATCATATGAAGGCAAATGATTGAGGATAAACTAAAGTCTCTTGTAGGCCCAAATGGCCAGATATTGGATGAGGAAAAAATGAAGAAGCTTAGTATTTTGTATTTATTTTGCACGTTCTTATTTTGTGGTGTTTACTACACCTTAGATCCAGTTTTTCTGGAATATGTGGAAGATTTGATGAAGCTGAGTAGATACAATTGGGGTGAGGCTATACACAGATACTTGACACATCATCTTACTCAAAGCTTCAGGGAAAATGCTACATCATTTGCGGGTGTGGCATCCTTCTTTGTGTAAGTGAAGGCTTTTTTCATAAGTATGTATTATTAGAAAATATATTGCTGATAATTGACATCAGAATCTTCTTTATTTTACAGGTTTGGTTATATGAACACGGCCAATTATGGAATGATATCAAGGTGGAGGTTGTTCACCCTCACCTATTTCGTTGGGCAAAAATGACTACTGGAAGAAGAGCGACATTTGAAAAGAAGTTAGAAAAGCTGGATAATCTCAGGTATTTAGCTAATTCATGTTATTCTCATTAAATAATATTAATACTTGTGTCTGACCATATGGTATATTATCTATACAAGATAATTTTTGAAATCGAAGATGCTGTACAAGATGATGATGTACAAACTGATGCTGCACAAGATGAAGAGAGACAAGATGATGCTGCAGTAGAATACGAAATAGTACAAGATGCTGAAGTAAATATTGTAGAAGATGCTACTATTGTACATAGTGAAGAAGATCACCTTGTACATGTGGATGATCATCTTGTAGATATGGAAGATGATCCTGTACATAGTGAAGAAGATCACCTTGTACAAACTCCTATTTGGGAAGGAAGCGAGACTATTATCTCTGTCCCAATGACGTTTTCTAAAGATATGAGTATTACCCTTAAACTATTTTATGAGGAATTAAGTAGATTTTATCCTTAAACTAATATATGGTTTTATTTCTAATAGATAAACAAAGAATTGCTAGAAGATTCAGACAATACATACGAAGCAGAGGAGGTAGACGAAATAGCGAGGTTGAAAGCTTTATTGCAGAAGATGCAAGAAGAAAGAGATGACATTGTTAATAAATTTCATAAATTAGAATTTTTTGTGGCTGAGGAGAGGAGCAAACAGAAATACACACTTTTAGAGAATGAAATGCTCAAGGCTGAGATAACAAAGCTGAAAAAAGCTGTAGATGATATTATGGCCAGAGTATAGAGCTTAACTGAAGAGAAGCTCTCTCTAGAGATGTCATGCCATAACCAGGTTGCAGAGTATGAGGCCGAGATAAAGGAGCTTAAAGATTATTATGAAAAGAAGCTGAAGGACCTTACAGCTGCATATGAGAAGCTAACTGAAAAAACAGAGAAAGAATTGGAATGGTCAGATGATGACAGTGCAGCTGAAGGTGAAGATGATTGCGAGATGGGGAAGGGGAAAAGAATATGAAAGACCTACGTAGAAATGCGCCCCTGCTCTGCACCTGAAAATAATGAGGGGTGAGCTACACAGCCCAGTGAGTGGATAGTCTATATCGACCATCCATAACATACACTCAAAAATATAGGCAGATTATTGTAAAAATCTTTAACAGAACATTATGTCGGCATATAACAAGATTAAATACAGAAGTCATATAAACAGTCAGATGTACACACCAACATATAACAAACTCATGTTCACAAACTCAGGTTCTAGAGTTATACTCTAAACCAACTAAACACATCCATACTTAATTAACCTAGTTGTCCAGCATAATCAGTAGTGACCAATATGGTCTAACCCGGCTTTGGCCTAAGCACTAGGAGCTGCAAAATCTCGTGCAACACATAAACATGGACAGTGAGTAGAATCAAGAGGTGGCCCCCGCCAGGTCACGACGTGGCACTTTGCTCTATCACCCCATAAACACATCGATGGATTGTGTGTAGATTCAAGAGGTGGCCCCCGCCAGGTCATGACGTGGCACTTTGCTCTACGACACCCCATATCACAAAAAGAGAGTGATGACATCAAGAGGTGGCCCCTGTCTGATCAAGACATGGCACTTTGCGTCTTATATCACCCCATAACATAAAAGAGTAATGACATCAAGAGGTGGCCCCTGTCCGACCAAGACATGGCACTTTGCGTCAAAACCCGTTCTCCCAAAAGGTTCCTACTGGACAACAGACACATCTTATACCATATTTCACAAAGGTGGACTCCTAAGTGTCAACTAGACTCTAGGATAGTCATCACAAAAATCATATCGGGCAGGCTGAACATCAACCCCCATCACAATAATCATAATAGGCAGGCTGAACATCAACCTCCTCACATATCTAATACAGGGCTGGAATTCAAACCCTTAACATATCACATAAAGACTATCCAATCAGTACCCGGTTACACTTAGCCATAGTCCTAACCAACACATAACACATAATATTCAAAATTCCCATAACCACATAATTTTCAAAAGTCACATAACCACATAATGTTCACAAATCACATAACAACATAATATTCCAAAAAATCACATAAACCTAATATTAAAATCACACAATTACATAATATTAACAATCATATAAAGTAGTGTGGTCCTTAGGTTTCATGCTAATTAGTTCAGTCAAACCTCACTAGGTTATCACCCAAATTTCTCAAACAATTTCTCAACATTGCAGTTAACAAGTATCCATAAAATCAACATAAAATGTAAAACATGTATTCTTACTAACGGGATAAAATCACTGATTTAATACTCAAAATTCATACTAAAAAATATATCTAGATAACAAGGATTTCATACTCAAAATTCAATGATTTAATGCTACCAAAATTCCCTATAAAAACACCTTAAATTTCATACAAATTTTCGGTTAAATAATCATCAAGATTTCGGTTTTCATAATTAAATCAAAATTTCAGTTTTCATAACAATTATCAAGATTATTTCGGTTTTCATAATTAACATCAAAATTCGGTTTTCATACCAATTATCAAGATCAATTCGGTTTTCATAATTAACATCTAAATTCGGTTTTCATACCAATTATCAAGATCAATTCGGTTTTCATAATTAACATCTAAATTCGGTTTTCATAACAATTATCAAGATCAATTCGGTTTACATGGAAAATTAGGTTTTCATGGAGAAATACAATTCGGTTCTCATGAATAACAATGCCCTAAATTCGGTTTTCATACCTTACATACACTTTGCATAATTACGGTTTTAACATGGTAAAATTTCCAAAATTTCCAATCCATTCAATATATCAATTAACACAACTAAGTTCATAGGTCAAACAAGACATTCCACTCACCTTGAACCGTGAATACTAATAAGAAAACCCTTCCAAAAATTCGTCTAGAGCCTTGCCACCACCAATGGAAAAGAACGCCACCCAAATCAAAGATGCCGGCCAAGGAAAAGGAAGAGGAAGAGGAAAATCGTCCAAGCCTTCAAGGAAATCGCCAAGTCTTCAAGGAAATCGCCAAGTTCTTTCAAGCCGTCGCCCAATGTTTTTCTCCAAGCCAAAATCGCCAAAACTCTACCCTAACCAAAATTACCTACTTAAATTTCGGTTTTTAAGGTTTTAACCCTCTAACCAATTAATTCAAAAAGGGTTTAACCCATTTAACTAATAATTTCGAATTTTAAATCTAATATCCAATAACCCAATAACCCATGGTTTAAGTGAAAATCCAATATGAATTTAAATTAACATCCAATTAATTAATTCACTTAAGCGCAAATCCAATAAGGATTTAATTAATATCCAATAAGGTCTAATTAATTAACTAACAACTTACAACCCATAATTCCTAATTAATTTATCATGAACAACTAATAATAATTTATCATAAATTAACAGCCAATAATCAAACAAATAATCTCTAATTAAATAACTATTAACAACCAATACATAAAAATATCACAGTCAATAATTTTAGACTAAATCAAAATAATTACAATTAAACAATCAATAAGCCAGTTAATTAGCATCCAATAATTTTACTTAAATCATAATAAAATATCACAGCTAATGATTTTATTTAAATCCAAATAATGCTTACCAGGACTTAAGATCCTTGGATCTTACATCCCTCCCTCCTTATAAAGCTTTAGTCCTCTAAAGCTCAGCATCCATATCATCAAAGAGGTAAGCATAAAATTTCCTCATATCAGCTTCAGTCTCCCATGTCGCCTCCTCAACTGACTGATTTCCCCAGATAACCTTTACCAAAGGTATAGTCTTGTTCCTCAAAACTTTATCCTTTCTATCCACAATCCGAAGAGGTCTTTCCTCAAATGTCAAGTCACTCTGAATCTGAAGAGGTTCTAACTCCAACACATGAGATGGATCAGGATGATATTTCCTCAATGCAGAGACATGGAATACATTATGCACATGATCCATAGCAGGAGGTAAAGCTAACCGGTAAGCCACTGGACCAATTCTCTCAATAATGTCAAAAGGGCCTACAAACCTAGGGCTCAACTTGCCCTTTTTGCCAAACCTCATTACACCCTTAGTAGGTGACACCTTCAAGAACACATGATCCCCTACCATAAACTCCAAGGAACGACGACGGTCATCAGCATAACTCTTCTGTCTGTCCCGAGCAATTTTCAGTTTATCCCGGATCTCTCTAACCTTATCAGTAGTCTCCTGTACTGCATCAGATCTCAAAATCATTCTGTCACCAGTTTCCTCCCAACACAAGGGAGTCCTACACCTTCTCCCATACAAAGCCTCATAAGGAGCCATCTGAATACTGGAGTGGAAGCTATTATTATAAGTAAACTCTATCAAAGATAGATCCCGGTTCCACTCAGAACTCCAATCGACCACATAGGCTCTCAACAAATCTTCTAGAGTCTGTATAGTACGCTCCGTCTGGCCATCAGACTGAGGATGGTATGCTGTACTAAAACTCAACTTAGTACCCAAACCCTCCTGTAAACTCTTCCAAAATCTGGACAAAAACCGAGAGTCCCTATCAGACACAATATCAACAGGAACTCCATGCAGTCTGACTATCTCATCAATGTACAATCTAGCCAGCCTCTCTAACGAATAAGTCATCTTAATCGGGAGAAAATGGGCTGATTTAGTGAGTCTATCAACAATCACCCAAATAGCATCATGACCCAATCTGGTTCTGGGCAAACCACATACAAAATCCATACTGATGCATTCCCACTTCCACTCAGGAATAGGAAGGGGCTGCAACAAACCACCAGGCTTCTGGTGTTCAGCCTTTACAGTCTGACAGGTTAAACACCTAGAGACAAAATCAGTTACTTCTTTCTTCATACCCGGCCACCAAAAATTTTTCTTGAGGTCTTGATACATCTTAGTCACGCCAGGATGTAGAGAATATTTGGAGTTATGGCTGTCCTCCAATATTTCTTTCCTCAAACTCGGTTCCTCAGGGACACATACCCTTCCACGAAACCGAAGAATACCATCATCAGACAGGCTAAAATCCTGAACTGCGCCATCAACCAGACTATCCCTGATCTGAACTAATTTCGGATCCACAGACTGCTGATCTCTGATCTTCTGCAATAAAGCAGACTGTACTCTGAGAATAGCCACATAACCCGACTGAACTCTAGGAGAAACACTGATCCTGAGATCGCTGAACTCCTGCAGTAACCGCCACTCACTGACTCGTAAAGCAGCTACTGAAGTAACTGGATGTCTGCTCAGAGCATCCGCCACTACATTGGCCTTTCCAGCCTGATACTGAATAGAGAAGTCATAGTCTTTGATCAACTCCATCCATCTTCTCTGTCTCATGTTCAACTCCTTCTGAGTGAAGATATACTTGAGACTCTGGTGATCAGTGAACAGATCGAACTCCTGACCCAGTAAATAGTGACGCCATATCTTCAAAGCAAAGACTACGGCCGCCAACTCTAAATCATGAGTAGGGTAGTTCAATTCATACTCCTTCAGTTGTCTCGAAGCATAGGCTACTACAGAACCCTTCTGCATCAAGACACAACCCAACCCTTTGCCAGAAGCATCCGTATATACAGTAAACCTTTCCCCATCACTAGGAATAATGAGGATCGGTGTACTAGTCAACCTTCTCTTCAGCTCTTGGAAGCTCTCTTCACACTTGTCATCCCAAATAAACTTAGCTTCCTTTCTGGTTAATTTAGTTAAAGGACCCGCTAGCTTGGAGAATCCCTCAACAAATCGCCGGTAGTAACCTGCCAAACCCAGAAAACTCCTGATCTCAGTAGCACTAGTCGGTCTTCCCCAATTAAGGATGGCTTGCACTTTAACTGGATCCACAGACACCCCCTGACCAGAAATCACATGTCCAAGGAAACTGATCTTCTCTAGCCAGAACTCACACTTACTAGCCTTGGCATATAATCGGTTCTTCCTCAGAACCTCCAGCATTCTGCGCAAGTCACTGACATGATCTGAAGTAGTCCGTGAGTATACCAAAATATCGTCTATAAAGACTACCACACAAGAGTCAAGCAATTCATGGAATACCCTGTTCATCAAATCCATGAAGACAGCAGGTGCATTCGTCAGTCCAAAAGGCATAACTAAAAATTCAAAATGCCCATACCTGGTCCTGAAAGCAGTCTTAAATATATCCTCATCCTTGACCCTCAGCTGGTAATACCCTGATCTCAGATCAATCTTAGAGAACACTGTCGCTCCCTGTAATTGATCAAATAGATCATCAATTCTGGGAAGAGGATACTTATTCTTGATAGTCACTTGGTTCAATTGCCTGTAGTCTATACACATCCTCAGGGTTCCATCTTTCTTCTTCACAAATAGCACTGGCGCTCCCCAGGGAGAAGCACTAGGCCGAATGTACCCTTTCTCTAGCAATTCCTCCAGTTGTTTCTTAAGCTCGGCCAACTCTGAAGTAGCCATACGATAAGGAGCTCTGGAGATAGGTGCCGTACCTGGCGCCAACTCAATGCCAAACTCCACTTCTCTAATCGGTGGCAAGCCTGAAAATTCCTCAGAGAACACATCAGGAAACTCTTTCACCACCGCCATCTGAGTCAAATCAGAAGTAGAATCATCCTGCACCTTAACATGCGCAACGTAACCCTTACATCCACTAGCAAGTAACTTCCTGGCCTGCAGGAAAGATATCACATGCGGTCCTTGGTTTGACACTAGACCTCTCACAAAAATCCTACTCCCATCTAGCAGATTTAAAGTGATTACTTTCTCAAAGCAATCCACAGAGGCATGATGTGAGGACAACCAATCCATACCTAGAATGACATCATAGTCTTGCATGTCTAGGAGGATTAGATCCACTAGAAACTCATAACCCTCTACATGTACCATACAGTCAGCACACACAGTGTCTGTAGATAATGATTTTCCTAAGGGAGTACTGACAGACACAACATAATCTAGCATCTTAGGTACAACAGGTAAACATGCAGCAAATCTAACAGATACAAAAGACAGATTTGCACCAGGATCAAATAGAATGCGAGCTAACTGATCAAATACAAATAAAGTACCTTCCACAACGGATCGGGAAGCTCGTGTATCCTTCTCAGCCACAGCATAAACTCGTGTCTGGACTGTAGGCTTATCTGCGCCTCTAGGCTGTATCTCAGGCTCTTTGCAGTCTCTGACCATGTGCCCTGGTTTCTTACACCTGAAGCACACGCCATTCTTCTTATGACAGTCTTTCACTAGGTGTCCCTTGAGCCCACAATAACTACAAGTGATACCGTTTCTTACATCCCTGGCATCCCTGAACTGCTGCGGTGCATCCCTGGACTGCTGCGGTGCCTTGTAGGAGTAAGGCTTATACCTGCTCTTTTTGTAGTCCTTATGTTTAGGGTACTTCTTACCCTTGCCGCCACTGCCATACTGAGGAACCGCCGCCTCAGCTGCAGGAACCACTGCCACGGCAACATGAGAACTCCTCTCAGCTATGTATCTCTCAATGGTGCGTGCTCGCCCAACAGTCTCAACATAGGTCTCCAAGTGCTGAGCACCAACCTGCTCTCTAATGTCCCATCTGAGACCTCTGAGAAACTTAGTAGCTCTCCTCTTTTCAGTGTTTATCAGGTGAGGAGCATACTTTCCCAATTTCGTGAACTGTAATTCATACTGGTCCACAGTCATATCACCCTGCTCCAGGTGAATAAACGCCACTTCTCGGTCCTCCACCAAACTATCTGGGAAGTACTTCTCGTTAAATCGAGACAAGAAGTAAGGCCAATCTACAGTCTCATGTCTTTCTTCGGCAAGTCTCACCACGCCCTTCCACCACTCATCTGCGTCAGCACGCATCATATAGGTGGTCAGACATAACTTGTCTTCGTCCGAGCAACGCATAACTTGGAAAATCTTTTCCAAGCACAACTGCCAGTTCTCGGCAGTACTGGATTCTGAGCCTCCATAAAATGAGCTAGGACCCAGTTTCTGGAATTCACTCACAAGTGAAGCATAGCGCCTGTGAGCGCCCTCCTGAGAGTCATCCCCCACTGCCCGAGTAGTAGTCTGAGGTCTCTCTTGAGTCAGCTGCTGCAAGAGCTGCTGTTGCGCCTCTTGATGCTGAGTCTGTTGCTGCTGCAGCATCTGAGCTTGCCTCTCTATCATGGCACCTTGTTGCTGTACCATGCCAGTTAGAGCCTCAATAGTTCTCGTGAGATTCGGGGTCTGCTCGCCCTCATCACTAGCATTTCCTCTGGTTCGCACCATCTTAAATGCCTATACACACATATCATAGTCAGGAAAACAATCATAAACCTAACAGGTGTCTAGCAATACACAAACATGTTTTCCCCCAAACTAAGTTTTAGCTAGCCAACTCCTCTGATACCATTCTGTAACATCCCGTTATCTTAACCCCAAACAAATGGCACAATTCACAAATGATACAGGATGTTTCATATAAGATCGATTCATATGCTAGGTAAAACCGAGTTCAAGAAAAACACGATCTGAAAATTTCCATAAATCCATACATACAAATTCACAAAACACAAATCTCATAAATCACATAAGGGTACCTGCCACCACGCAATCCTTGCACTAGACATATGCAAGGCAACAGTTATATCAAATCCGATGGCATAAATACAATTCGATTCGAAATTCAAAACAAAGCCACAAAGTCGATTTTATAAACTCATACCAAACACCGAAACCAGGCTGAAGCCCGCGGTGACACAAAAATCAAAATCATTTAACTACCACAATCTGGCATCACAAGTTCACATAGTCTCATGATTCACATAGTTCATATCATTCATATAGTTTGGCCACAACCGGCCCCAAATAATTAAACACAAAAGTCTACTGGCATATCACGATATTCATACAAATTGCTAACTGGAAATGCGCCCCTGCTCTGCACCTGAAAATAATGAGGGGTGAGCTACACAGCCCAGTGAGTGGATAGTCTATATCGACCATCCATAACATACACTCAAAAATATAGGCAGATTATTGTAAAAATCTTTAACAGAACATTATGTCGGCATATAACAAGATTAAATACAGAAGTCATATAAACAGTCAGATGTACACACCAACATATAACAAACTCATGTTCACAAACTCAGGTTCTAGAGTTATACTCTAAACCAACTAAACACATCCATACTTAATTAACCTAGTTGTCTAGCATAATCAGTAGTGACCAATATGGTCTAACCCGGCTTTGGCCTAAGCACTGGGAGCTGCAAAATCTCGTGCAACACATAAACATGGACAGTGAGTAGAATCAAGAGGTGGCCCCCGCCAGGTCACGACGTGGCACTTTGCTCTATCACCCCATAAACACATCGATGGATTGTGTGTAGATTCAAGAGGTGGCCCCCGCCAGGTCATGACGTGGCACTTTGCTCTACGACACCCCATATCACAAAAAGAGAGTGATGACATCAAGAGGTGGCCCCTGTCTGATCAAGACATGGCACTTTGCGTCTTATATCACCCCATAACATAAAAGAGTAATGACATCAAGAGGTGGCCCCTGTCCGACCAAGACATGGCACTTTGCGTCAAAACCCGTTCTCCCAAAAGGTTCCTACTGGACAACAGACACATCTTATACCATATTTCACAAAGGTGGACTCCTAAGTGTCAACTAGACTCTAGGATAGTCATCACAAAAATCATATCGGGCAGGCTGAACATCAACCCCCATCACAATAATCATAATAGGCAGGCTGAACATCAACCTCCTCACATATCAAATACAGGGCTGGAATTCAAACCCTTAACATATCACATAAAGACTATCCAATCAGTACCCGGTTACACTTAGCCATAGTCCTAACCAACACATAACACATAATATTCAAAATTCCCATAACCACATAATTTTCAAAAGTCACATAACCACATAATGTTCACAAGTCACATAACAACATAATATTCCAAAAAATCACATAAACCTAATATTAAAATCACACAATTACATAATATTAACAATCATATAAAGTAGTGTGGTCCTTAGGTTTCATGCTAATTAGTTCAGTCAAACCTCACTAGGTTATCACCCAAATTTCTCAAACAATTTCTCAACATTGCAGTTAACAAGTATCCATAAAATCAACATAAAATGTAAAACATGTATTCTTACTAACGGGATAAAATCACTGATTTAATACTCAAAATTCATACTAAAAAATATATCTAGATAACAAGGATTTCATACTCAAAATTCAATGATTTAATGCTACCAAAATTCCCTATAAAAACACCTTAAATTTCATACAAATTTTCGGTTAAATAATCATCAAGATTTCGGTTTTCATAATTAAATCAAAATTTCAGTTTTCATAACAATTATCAAGATTATTTCGGTTTTCATAATTAACATCAAAATTCGGTTTTCATACCAATTATCAAGATCAATTCGGTTTTCATAATTAACATCTAAATTCGGTTTTCATACCAATTATCAAGATCAATTCGGTTTTCATAATTAACATCTAAATTCGGTTTTCATAACAATTATCAAGATCAATTCGGTTTACATGGAAAATTAGGTTTTCATGGAGAAATACAATTCGGTTCTCATGAATAACAATGCCCTAAATTCGGTTTTCATACCTTACATACACTTTGCATAATTACGGTTTTAACATGGTAAAATTTCCAAAATTTCCAATCCATTCAATATATCAATTAACACAACTAAGTTCATAGGTCAAACAAGACATTCCACTCACCTTGAACCGTGAATACTAATAAGAAAACCCTTCCAAAAATTCGTCTAGAGCCTTGCCACCACCAATGGAAAAGAACGCCACCCAAATCAAAGATGCCGGCCAAGGAAAAGGAAGAGGAAGAGGAAAATCGTCCAAGCCTTCAAGGAAATCGCCAAGTCTTCAAGGAAATCGCCAAGTTCTTTCAAGCCGTCGCCCAATGTTTTTCTCCAAACCAAAATCGCCAAAACTCTACCCTAACCGAAATTACCTACTTAAATTTTGGTTTTTAAGGTTTTAACCCTCTAACCAATTAATTCAAAAAGGGTTTAACCCATTTAACTAATAATTTCGAATTTTAAATCTAATATCCAATAACCCAATAACCCATGGTTTAAGTGAAAATCCAATATGAATTTAAATTAACATCCAATTAATTAATTCACTTAAGCGCAAATCCAATAAGGATTTAATTAATATCCAATAAGGTCTAATTAATTAACTAACAACTTACAACCCATAATTCCTAATTAATTTATCATGAACAACTAATAATAATTTATCATAAATTAACAGCCAATAATCAAACAAATAATCTCTAATTAAATAACTATTAACAACCAATACATAAAAATATCACAGTCAATAATTTTAGACTAAATCAAAATAATTACAATTAAGCAATCAATAAGCCAGTTAATTAGCATCCAATAATTTTACTTAAATCATAATAAAATATCACAGCTAATGATTTTATTTAAATCCAAATAATGCTTACCAGGACTTAAGATCCTTGGATCTTACAATGTGCCACCATCTAGGCAACTGCAAGAGGTATTATTTCATAACATGTTATTATTGTACCTTGCTTTTATTAAACCATGTTGATAGATTTAAATAATGTTGGAGTTAGAGTTAAACACGTTGGTGGATGCAATTATCATTGATACATGTAAATTATCGTTGGTATATGTATATTTAACAATTGCCTTCCCTTTGGCAGTATGTAAGTAGAAGAGATTATTGTGGATATAATTTAATAACTAATCATCAACGCCAGTAATTAAATGGCTATCTTGACTTGCCTATGGACTTGTTCACTCTTGGCGACGGTTGTGAAGTAAGAAAGATCACCATATGTGGTGTATTATTTGGTGAAATGGCTCAAGATAATGTAAGTACCAACAACTTTTTTAATTTTCACATAGTAAACACATATGCATATTCGTAATTATACCTCTACATGTACATATTTATTGTAGGTGATTGATGTATATGCATACCTACTTCACAACCGTAGTAAGAAATATGCGAAGAAAAGAAAATATCTTACATTTGTCTACATCTCAGGGAGTTTTTATCGATTGTATATAGCACATCAATTTGGAGTGGCTTATGAATTCATGAATTACTTCCATAGAGAGATGCTACCAAACATTAAAAGAATATTCTACCCAATTGGTAATAAAGAGCATTGGTTTCTCATGTATATACAAAGGGATGAGAAGACCATTACATTTTATAATTCTTTTTTACATCCAACAGCTTCAGATAAGTCTTATGTAAATGCTTATGTAAGTAACTAAACTCTCCTTACCTCTTGTATTGCTTTTTTACTTAAATTTCAATGCTATTAAACTTATAAACACTGGTTTTATTCATGCAGATAGGAGTAATAAATTCACATTTCAACAGACAGACTATAGGGTTGAAATGTGAGGCTAATTGAGATATCACTACGTACCAAAAAATATGGGATGTTAAATGCCCTACACAGTATGAATCCTAGGATTGCGAAGTATTTGTAATGAAGTTCATGGAGTGTCTATGTAGGAAGACCAATTTTGATTTCTCACAGGCAGATATGCCAAGATTAAGAGCTATAACCAGCTTGGAAATATTTACAGGATGCTTAGGAAGTGAATACATTGATCAGCATTAGAAAGTGATTTCTTGTATATGTATTAGAAAGTGACTTTTTGTAAATGGACAACACAACTGTATATATGCATGTATGGCCCATATGTGAATATGTATCAACACTATTTAAACTTGGTTTCAATGCTATTTATCATGTAGATCAACGCTATTTGTATAGCACATTAACGTTATTTGTACAGCACATCAACGCTATTTGTACAACAACCTGTGATGTTAACATATGTACATCAATGCTATTTGTATAGCACATCAATGCTATTTGTACAACAACCTATGATGCTAACACATGTACATCAACACATACACAATGAATAACGCTAACACATCAACGCTATTTAGAATGTAAATGGACAAAGCTGTTGGTGTATATGCCCTAGGACCTAGTTTTGGTCAACTTATGTACTACTTGACATTGATATTTATATATCATTCTGGCATTGTCGTTGTCATTGTTTGTCTACACCTGCGATTGTGTACTTACATGATAATGTCCCTGGAGACAGATTGGATCTGTGCTCAAATAATTGTCCCCAGTCGATGTACCTGAGTGGATATGGGACAGCTCTGGTACTTGAAAGACTGGTATGTGGGCTGGTTAGGCACGTGGTGCTAACGCAGACACATGGGTATATCATTGGAGGATATACTGGATAGACCCGCTATGAGGCTATGACTTGGTGTCATGAGTTATCCTCATAAGTGACAGAAGATGCATTGATCCCTTGACTTGAGGTCATTGATCATTCTATATGGTTAGGGACTTGCTTTGATACAACCTAACACCTTGCCGTAGCTGGGAGGTCATAACAGTTGTTATTGAGCATGTCACGACCCATATGAGAAGATCAATGGACAGACATAGGATTTGCCCCTTCCCTAGGGAAGTATGATATCCATGGAGCTCCTTTATGGTTCTGTGACTGAGAGTGTATGGCCATACCCAGGTGAGAACCTGTTTTAGTCATAACCATGTGATTGGATGAAAAACAAGTGGTGACACACTTGTCCAATCGGATATCAGTTCGGCAAAGAGACTGTAATGCATCTGTACCTAGTTGCGATGATGGGGATGTCGATGTCGATATCCATTCCAATGACCTGGGTAGCAGCGATGCACTGCTAGGTGCCACTCACTGCTTGTGATGACCTCTGGTCAGCACTGCCAGCGTCAGAGGAACCTACAGGGTCGCACACCTTGATACTTGAGTTCTCGTATTGATCGGGAAGCCTTATGATCGAGTTATTGGATAACTCGGATCTAATTGGGAGATTTCATCAGCACCAATGGGCCTGATGAGATGAAAGAATGTTATTGGAGCCAAACTTCATTTTTGGCAGGTTGACCCGTATTTGACCATGGTTGGTCACATTTGGATTAGGGTTGCATTGGATTGGATCCAAGTGCTTAATCAACCCATGTAATGAAGTTTGGGCTAGCTCATTATCCAATGAGGCCCAATAACAAGTTCTCATGGAGAGATGAGAGGCTAAAAGGGTATAATGGGGAGAAACATGAGCCATTAAGCGCCTAGGGGCATAATGGGGTCATGTTGGCGCCTTTGCTTCATTATGGAAGTAAAGGGCGCCTCCCCTCTCTTCCTAGGATGGAATGCATGCCTCTATGGCATTGCTTGGGGCGCAAGGCAAGGCCTTGGCGCACAAGGAAAGGCGTGGGGCACAATAAGGAATGGTTGAATGAGAATTATGGAAATATCTTGGAGACTTTCCTTGTCTCAAACCTCCTCATCTTAGCCCTACAGTTGTCATGATCCTAGCCCTTACCCTAACCGCCTCTTGCCCTATAAATGTGACCCTAGTCGCCCCCTCTTATGGATGATCAATCCTTGAAGGCGTGAACACATCAAGAGGGCGAGAACAAGGGGCATTGGCGCAACCATCCTCTTCCATCAAACCCTAGTCGCAAGCTTCTTCCCTTCTTCCTCCTTTGGGGCAAGAGAAGTAAAGGCTTGGCGGCATTCTCCCTTCTCCTCTCTTCTTCATCAATTGGCGCTTGTACCTTGGAGGTGGCGCAAGCATTCAAGAAGAGAACTAAGGCTTGGATCTTCTTCCCGAGGCTAGCACCGGGCGTGGAAGAAGAGAACTCAAGAGATCCGTGTGTGAGAGACTGCAGAGGGCGCACACTTGGGCGCCTGCATCGGCATTGCTCTTCATTGCTCTTAAGGTATTTCCTAACTCATCGTGTCGACTCCCTTGCTTGCGATCTTCACTGGGTTTTTGGGACCGGCCTGTTTCGGGGACATTCTTCCGCTGCGAAAAATGTATGTCCATGACTCTGAAAATTGTAAAATGTCCCCGGGGTTTCCCAACAGTGGTATCAGAGGGACTTGCAAGACTCGAACAATATTTTATGCTTTTCTTTCATGCTCACATGCCATATCTCTATTTTCGTAAATAGCATGATGCATGGCAAACAATTTTTCTAAGTAGAAAAAAATTGAGGTTTCTTGTTTCTATCATCCTCTCAATCTCTTTTGGAATTTTTGGACTATTTTTCTTGTTTGATTTAAAGATCAAAGGCGCACATAATTTTGTCAAGTAGGACGGGCATTGTGTCTTCGGACTGGCCAAGTCTCTTGATCTGACAAAATTGCCAGCCGAAAGGATCTCTGAAATCATCATGAAAAATAAATCGCAATAAACCAAAAGATTTGTGCGAAGAAGAAGAGAAAAAGAGACTAGTTTTATGAAAAAGTAAAATTTTAGATTTTATGTTTTTCATGAGCATGTAGAATTGCATGAGTAAATACCTTGATTGTGCATGGTGTTGTGATCATTAGTCAAGCCCTTCTTGCATGCCTGTGATGTATCCTTGTGAGGCCTGCATGCCGCATCCATGCCTGATGGCGCAACAAGCTTCAAAGGTGGCACATCCTTGCATGGGGGCGCAAGTTAAGGATTGACCGAGCCTTGTGCTTGTGTGCTATCCCTCTTGTGGCTTGCTGGATGGCGCACCTTCCTTGGAAGAAGACCATGGCATTGGCCGAACCTTATGGGTGTACCCCTAGGGTTTGAGAGCTAAACCATGAGAGAAGGACCTTGGAGCCAACCTTGAAGATCAAACTAGAGGTCGGCTAAGCTAGGTCTAGTTTTTGGGGCTTGAGTTCTAGGACAAGAGTTGAACCTATTTCATGGCATGGATTGGTTCAATGTCTTGTATAGGATATGATCACATCATTCTTTACTGCTTTTATTATTATCTGCAGAAGCATGCCTGAAATGTTTTACCGTTATGTTATCACCATAGGATTGTATGCCTGTAATGATAGACATAAGATAAAACTGAGATGATGAGACCTTAAAAAAAAACCCTCAATTAAAATATCAAGTATGGTAGCCTTCTAACGCGTAGCCCTCACTAAGCTATCGATCAGTGGAGTTGTGAATTGTTTTCCACCCTCGTGGGACACACCCACTTATCTTTAGAAAGTGCGTGGTGGCAATGGTTTCCCCAGTCCAGTTTTAACCTGGGCGTGCCTTCGCAAGGAAACTCGTTGGCCCTGGGCATAATGGTTAGGAATGGACTTGACTAGAAGTTCACATGTGCTGGGCACATGGTGAAAGTCTAGAGGCATCGTTGAGAGGTAAAGGTTTCATGTTGTATCCAGCCCTCGTTGGACATGAAATGCCCAGACTGTCTCGGCAAGGGGAGTTGCTGCTCCAACCGGCCGGCGCGCCCACCTTAGGAAACATGGGTTACTTTGTGCATCTCATCCCACCCTCGTGGGATGCGAAGCCACATGTGAAATAAGGATCCCATCTCACTAGGAAGTTTTAAACTTCCCGATTGACTTTGTGGGTTGTCAATTCGAATTTAAAATAGTGAGAGCAGAAATCATTTAAAACAAGTCCAGTTTAAATGATTCAAAGTAGTACTAATCTGCTGTTTCTTGGTTGTTGTAGAACAATGGCTGTGAACAATGGTAGATGGTCATTGCGATCTACCCTGGAAAGGGATAAGTTGGTTGGATCCAACTTAAAGGATTGGTATATGAACTTGAGAATTATGCTCAAGCTCGAGAGGAAGCTATATGTCCTTGAGAAGCCAATTCCTGAGCCACTTCCATGCTTGGCCTCAGCGGCTGAGAAGGATGCTTATGATAAGCATCAAGCTGACACTTTGGAGATTGCACAATTGATACTAACCAACATGTCGCCCGAGCTGAGAGGGCAATATGAATCTAAGAGTGCCTCTGAAATTATTTCTAATCTAAGGCAGCTCTTTGATGCATTGGTTGAGCTCAACCCTCCTAAAGTAGACATTCAGTGTGTTAAGCCCAAAGGCTTAACTAATACATTGAAAACAAAGATGGAAAGAGTCAGGAATAATAAGTGCTACTCATGTGGAGGACCACCTCACATGATAAGGGACATAGTACGACTTCAGAATGAGAAGAAGAGAGGCAAGGCTTCGTCTTCTAGCTCAGGTATCTATGTTACAGAAGTCAATCTTTCTACTTCTATGTAATGGGTATTGGATACCGCATGTGGAGCTCATATTTGTACAAATATGCAGGGGCTCAAGAAAAGTAGATCGGTGCGGCTTGGAGAGATTGACCTACGCGTCGGAAACGGGGCACAGGTTGCTGCTGTTGCTGTAGGCGTTTTGACTCTCTCCTTGCCTTCTGGACTTCAATTAGAACTAGATAATTGCTTTTGTGTACCTTCACTTACAAAGAACATTGTATCCATTCCTTGCTTAGCAAGTAAAGGATTTAAATTTGAAATAAATAAGAACTTCTGTTCTTTTTCATTTGCAAATATGTTCTATGGGAAGGGTACTTTGTGCAATAGTCTATATATCTTGGATATGGAAAGTTCTATTTGTAACATAAGCAATAAAAGGACCAAATTGAGTGGTTCAGTTGGTGCTTTCCTATGGCACTGTCGATTAGCCCATATAAACAAGAATCGCATCCAACAACTCCATGCAAATGGATTGTTAGATTCAAGTTCCTTGGAGGAATTTGATACTTGTGAACCTTGTTTATTAGGGAAAATGACAAAGGCGCCCTTCACCAAGATTGGTGAGAGGGCAGAAGGTTTATTAAATCTCATACATACTGATGTGTGTGGGCCCTTCAATAAACAAGCCAGAGGAGGGTACAACTACTTCATTACCTTCACTGATGACTTTAGTAGGTATGGCTATGTCTACTTAATGAGACATAAATCTGAATCCTTTGAGAAATTCAAGGAGTTCAAGAATGAAGTAGAGAACCAGCTTGGAAGATCCATTAAAGCTCTTCGATCAGATCGAGGTGGAGAATACCTGAGCGGTGAGTTATTCGACTATCTGAGAGAGTGTGGGATCATATCCCAACTCACTCCTCCTGGAACACCTCAATGGAATGGTGTGTCTGAAAGGAGAAATCAAACTCTATTGGATATGGTTCGATCTATGATGAGTCATGCAACTCTACCTTCATCATTCTGGGGGCATGCATTAGAAACAGCTTCTTTGATACTGAATAATGTTCCATCTAAGAGTGTCTCCAAAATACCATATGAGATGTGGAGTGGGACACGCCCTAATCTCGCGTTTATCAGGATCTGGGGATGTGAGGCTTATGTCAAACGTCAGGATTCTAGCAAGCTAGAACCTAGATCTGATAAGTGTGTGTTTGTGGGGTATCCTAAGGAAACTAAAGGATACTACTTCTATGTCCCAACCGAGAACAAAGTTTTTGTTGCTCGGGGTGTTGTCTTTCTAGAGAAAGAATTTCTTATGAAAGAAGTTAGTGGGAGGAAGTTTGACTTGGATGAGATCCAAGTGCAAGCACAAGACAAAGAGATGGAATTTGAGCCACCTGCACCGGTTGCTAGGCAACCTGAGGCTCAGATACAGGTCCCGCGTAGGTCTGGGAGAATTCGTCGTGCACCTGAAAGGTATGGGTCGCTACCGACCCAACACGATGGGATCTTCATTATTGAGGATGAACCCAGAACCTATGATGAGGCGGTCAGTGGACCGGACTCTGAGAAATGGCTTGACGCCATGCGATCCGAGATGGATTCCATGTTGGCTAACCAAGTCTGGGATTTGGTTGAGCTGCCTGATGGGATAAAACCCATAGGGTGTAAATGGGCCTTCAAGAGGAATATAGACATGGATGGCAAAATAGTTACCTATAAGGGTAGACTAGTGGCTAAAGGATTTAAACAAGTCCACGGGGTGGACTATGATGAAACCTTCTCGCCGGTTGCCATGATTAAATCCATTCGGATTCTGCTAGCTATAGCTGTATATCATGAGTACGAGATATCACAGATGGATGTGAAGACAGCGTTCCTTAATGGGAAGCTGACTGAGGATGTGTATATGACACAACCTGATGGCTTCATCCATCCTGCAGAGGCTAATAAGGTCTGCAGGCTGAAGAGATCCATTTATGGATTAAAACAAGCATCTCGAAGTTGGAATCTTCGATTTAATGAGGCCGTGAGAGATTATGGCTTTATCAAAAGCGAAGATGACGCCTGTGTATACAGAAAATTCAGTGGGAGCTTAGTGATTTTTCTGGTCTTGTATGTTGATGACATACTGCTCATCGGAAACGACATCCCTAGTCTTCAAGCTGTGAAGACATGGTTTAGGAAGTGTTTCGAGATGAAAGACTTAGGGGAAGCCGCCTATATTCTAGGCGTGAGGATCTACCGGGATAGATCCAAGAGGCTTCTGGCCCTTAGTCAGAGTACTTACATTGATAAGGTACTGGAGAGGTTCTACATGGAGCAAGCCAAGAAAGGATACCTTCCAGTGAGACATGGCCTTACTCTCTCAAAGAGCCAGTGTCCTACAACACAAGCTGAGAGGGATGATATGAGTCGAATTCCTTATGCTTCGGCAGTAGAATCGATCATGTATGCAATGTTGTGTACTAGACCAGATGTGGCATATGCTGTGTGCATAACTAGCCGATACCAATCCAATCCAGGTCTGCAGTACTGGGTGGCTGTAAAGAACATCCTAAAGTATCTGAGAAGAACTAAGGATCTGTTCTTGGTCTATGGGGGACAGGAAGAGCTCAGTATGCAGGGCTATACTGACGCATCATTCCAGTCTGACCCTGACGACTTTAGATCGCAGGCCGGCTATGTGTTCAAGATAAATGGAGGCGCTGTATGTTGGAAGAGCTTCAAGCAATCCACCATAGCAGATTCTACAACCGAAGCTGAGTATGTGGCTGCTTCTGAGGCAGCCAAGGAAGCTGTTTGGATAAGGAAGTTCTTATGTGATCTTCAAGTGGTGCCTAGTGCAATGGATCCCATTGAACTCTACTGTGACAATAATGGAGCAATTGCACAAGCCAAGGAACCACGGTCTCATCAAAGATCCAAACACATACTCAGAAGATTTCACCTGATCAGAGAAATCATTGACAGAGGTGATGTCAAGATTAGCAGAGTAGACACAGAGAACAATCTGGCAGACCCATTGACCAAAGCTTTGGCGTAGCAGAAGCATGATGGTCACGCTAGAGATATGGGGTTGAGATTCCTCAACTTCTAGGTCTTAGTGCAAGTGGGAGATTGTTGGTGTATATGCCCTAGGACCTAGTTTTGGTCAACTTATGTACTACTTGACATTGATATTTATATATCATTCTGGCATTGTCGTTATCATTGTTTGTCTACACCTGCGATTGTGTACTTACATGATAATGTCCCTAGAGACAGATTGGATCTGTGCTCAAATAATTGTCCCTAGTCGATGTACCTGAGTGGATATGGGATAGCTCTGGTACTTGAGAGACTGGTATGTGGGCTGGTTAGGCACGTGGTGCTAACGCAGACACATGGGTATATCATTGGAGGATATACTGGATAGACCCGCTATGAGGCTATGACTTGGTGTCATGAGTTATCCTCATAAGTGACAGGAGATGCATTGATCCCTTGACTTGAGGTCATTGATTATTCTATATGGTTAGGGACTTGCTTTGATACAACCTAACACCTTGCCGTAGCTGGGAGGTCATAACGGTTGTTATTGAGCATGTCACGACCTATATGAGAAGATCAATGGACAGACATAGGATTTGCCCCTTTCCTAGGGAAGTATGATATCCATGGAGCTCCTTTATGGTTCTATGACTGAGAGTGTATGGCCATACCCAGGTGAGAACCTGTTTTAGTCATAACCATGTGATTGGATGAAAAACAAGTGGTGACACACTTGTCCAATCGGATATCAGTTCGGCAAAGAGACTGTAATGCATCTGTACCTAGTTGCGATGATGGGGATGTCGATGTCGATATCCATTCCAATGGCCTGGGTAGCAGCGATGCACTGCTAGGTGCCACTCACTGCTTGTGATGACCTCTGGTCAGCACTGCCAGCGTCAGAGGAACCTACAGGGTCGCACACCTTGATACTTGAGTTCTCGTATTGATCGGGAAGCCTTATGATCGAGTTATTGGATAACTCGGATCTAATTGGGAGATTTCATCAGCACCAATGGGCCTGATGAGATGGAAGAATGTTATTGGAGCCAAACTTCATTTTTGGCAGGTTGACCCGTATTTGACCATGGTTGGTCACATTTGGATTAGGGTTGCATTGGATTGGATCCAAGTGCTTAATCAACCCATGTAATGACGTTTGGGCTAGCTCATTATCCAATGAGGCCCAATAACAAGTTCTCATGGAGAGATGAGAGGCTAAAAGGGTATAATGGGGAGAAACATGAGCCATTAAGCGCCTAGGGGCATAATGGGGTCATGTTGGTGCCTTTGCTTCATTATGGAAGTAAAGGGCGCCTCCCCTCTCTTCCTAGGATGGAATGCATGCCTCTATGGCATTGCTTGGGGCGCAAGGCAAGGCCTTGGCGCACAAGGAAAGGCGTGGGGCACAATAAGGAATGGTTGAATGAGAATTATGGAAATGTCTTGGAGACTTTCCTTGTCTCAAACCACTTCATCCTAGCCCTACACTTGTCATGATCCTAGCCCTTACCCTAACCGCCTCTTGCCCTATAAATGTGACCTTAGTCGCCCCCTCTTATGGATGATCAATCCTTGAAGGCGTGAACACATCAAGAGGGCGAGAACAAGGGGCATTGGCGCAACCATCCTCTTCCATCAAACCCTAGCCGCAAGCTTCTTCCCTTCTTCCTCCTTTGGGGCAAGAGAAGTAAAGGCTTGGTGGCATTCTCCCTTCTCCTCTCTTCTTCATCAATTGGCGCTTCTACCTTGGAGGTGGCGCAAGCATTCAAGAAGAGAACTAAGGCTTGGATCTTCTTCCCGAGGCTAGCACCGGGCGTGGAAGAAGAGAACTCAAGAGATCCGTGTGTGTGAGACTGCAGAGGGCGCACACTTGGGCGCCTGCATCGGCATCGCTCTTCATTGCTCTTAAGGTATTTCCTAACTCATCGTGTCGACTCCCTTGCTTGCGATCTTCACTGGGTTTTTGGGACCGGCCTGTTTCGGGGACATTCTTCCGCTGCGAAAAATGTATGTCCACGACTCTGAAAATTGTAAAATGTCCCCGGGGTTTCCCAACAAAAGCAAATGTATATATGTATGTATGAAAGCTGTATTTATCATGTACATCAACGCTAATTGTATAGTACATCAATGTTAACACATGTACATCAAGACTATTTGCATAGCACATCAACGCTAATGCAATACAGGAACTTGTACATCAATGCTATTTAAAATGTTTATCACTCAATTTGGCTCATTTTCCTATGATGATAGTTGTGGCTAAGCAACCTGTGATGCTTTGTCTGAAAACTGGAGATGAATTAAGATTAACTAGTATTAATTATCACACATTTCTCGCATAAATTATACAACATATGATAATATGAAGGATCCTACATATGTAGAGGTATTTCCCATCATCATTTGACTATATGGAAGTGTTGGTGGTGGATGATTAGGATTGCTTTGTGTGTCCAACTATACACATAACAAAATAGAAACTGGAAGAGTAGGGTGTATGTTTCCAAGAGAGAACATTGTGGAAGGTTGAGGGACCTGTTATGTACAAAGCAATATGAGTATATCAATGATATTTATGACTACATCAAAATAAGAATTACCTGTGTATTTGCATACATATAAGTTGAATTAAATGCAGGAACAAGATGCTTAGTACTCAAAGGTCTGCTAGAACTTGAGCTTGTGGTTTTTTTGTTCTTTTTAGTTCTTTCTAGAAGACCCTTCTTTCGTTTCTCCTTTGATCCTTTTTTGGCAACAGGGGGCTTTATGGTGATAATCGGCTCCTCAATTATTTGAGCATTACTAATTTCATTGCTTTCAAATTGTGAGTCAACATTTGGAGGCTCAGTGCGCAATAATTCATCAACTTGCATGCTCAACTGGTTAGTTGCTACTTCTATCAATTCAAGCACTTTTCTATAATGCATACTCTTTGTTGACATACAATACTGCTTTTGACAGACTCGACTATATATAGATGTCAAACTGAAGTAGGGCATGATTATATGGGTTAAAACCTAAGATCATCTATAGGTATGAAGCTCAAAAACACAACAAAACCCTAAGCATGTGTTTCTAAAGAAGAACAAGGAAGGAACTAAAATAGAAGAGAAGATGAAAGAAAGCACCTTGTGGCCCCTTTTAGGGAAAGGGGCCTTAAACCCTTTCTTTGTCCTCGCTCCCGGATCTTGGCGATGAGGCTTAGAATAGGGTTATTAAATGGCCTACATTCAATTCAAATGAACAAGGGGAGGACGAAATACAAGTGTCCCCAAACTCCCCTTAAGCTATGATAAAGATGATCCTTAGGGGGGTCTTGTTCAAGTCTTCATCTTCTCCACTTTGACTTGGCGTTGAAGGTGATGAAGGATCAGCATGTTGATGACATCACAAAGAACTTCAAGAAGAGAAAGGCAGCTTTGGTGGAGAAGAAGAAGAGAAGAGGAAGAGAGCACTCTCGGTTACACTAGAGGAAGAGAAGGGGGAAGAGAAGGTATCGTTTGGAGTCCACCAAACCTTGACAATGCTCACGCATCACAGATAATGTTTTTTTTTCTTGAACCATAAACTAATGTGCATGTGAAAATACAAGCCCTTAAATCCTTTCTTTCTCTCAATGTTAGCTTCTCTTTGAGTTTACAAAATAGCCCCTATGTGATTCCTTTGATCAAAGGTGATTGATGGCTGAAATTTGAATGGATGGTTGGATTTGTTCTTTCTTCCTTGGCGCCTTTGATGCTTGAGGGAAATGTCTAAACGAATTAGCTGCATGCAAGGGTGCATGCAAGCCTCTTTAATGCTCTTGGAGATTGAATGCGCATGCCTCTTTCATTGGTGGAGTGAAGAGGTGTCTTGAAGCTCATTGGTTGAGTGAAGGGGGCTGATTGACTTGTTGACTTGATTTCAAATTTGAAGGTGGCGCCCTTGAAGATTTGGAGCTGGTTTGGGCGCCCATGACATGTCATCATAATGAAGTGGAGGCCATGTGTCATGGAGGTGGTTGAGTGACTTGGGAGGTGGCGCCAATAAGTGTGCAAACCTTGATGAATGGTGGATGTTGTCTTTTTCTTTGAGGAGCTTTGATGGAGGGCTGATCTTGAGGGTTTTTCTTGATGTGTGGTGGATCTTGGATCACCCTTGATGATGGATGGAGGGCTGATATTACACGTTTTGAGAAAGAAGAGGTGGCTTGTAGTGAATTACAGGTGTTAGCAACCCTAGGCTAAAATAACCTACTACATCATCTAGGAAAATAAAAAGACTTAAAAAGAAAATAAAACCCTAGGCTACTCCTATTCTAAGGCAAGAACATGAAAGCAATGACAAGCATAATTAAACCCTGAAGATGCTCCTGCATCAGCTTTCTTGGGGGCAAAAGAATTCTTCTCCGAAGAATTAAAAGTGAGGTCCAAGATTGTAGCTTCTGGTGGCCAACCCAAGGTACAAAGATCATCTTGGTTAGGGAAACCTAGGTGATCTTTGCTATAGAGTTCTAGTTTTGGGGCCCACCCCAATGTATGAAGATTGTCTTCAGCCTTCTTTATGTCATTATCCCTGCCAATAAGAGAAAGATTTTTGAAAGCAATTGTATTCTTATGTGCCACAGTAATATATGATTTGAAAATATGATAACTTAATGTAATAGCCTTGAATGAGAAACATGGTAAGTATGAGCAAGGAAGCACAGACATTGATGTTATTTGTAAATTATGATTTGGAAGAATTAATCCAATATCATATTCATGAGCAATTTTGCTATGTAGTTTTTCATTTAAAGCAAATGATGATATCATGTGAAGCATATGCATTGTCATGGTATGATCAACAAAGATTTCAAATTTGGAAGCATTATAGCAAAAGACCATGCACATTATTTGGTAGTCCTTACTTGGGAAAAATGTGTCCATTAAAGTATGGTTTAGGGTGGCTGGTTTAGGACAAAGTTCAATGTTGGATTCCCTTGGTATGATTGGAAGTGTTGTCAAGTCAAGAGTGGGAATAGGTTGGTTTGATTCCAAGGGTAATGGTCCTAAGATTGGTGGTTCTAGGGATAGATCAATAGAGGGCTCAGTGCTAATTAGGTCAAGAGGTTGTTCAAGTTTGGCTTGCACAACTTTCTCAAGATCTTCAATTGGGTCAAGTTTAGGAGGGGGCTGAGGTAGTTCTAAATATAGAGATTTTGGATGCTCGGGTCTAGGTCCTAAAAGCGAAGCTAATGATGAGGATCCTAGCAGGTACCAATGGCAAATTATGGGTGTAGGAGGGATCAAGCTATGGTTTAGCTCACTAAATGTGTTTAAGTGGGGAGTTTTGATTTGGTCAATCACAAGAACCTCCACTTTATACTCTTTTATAGGCTCAGAAATTATGGTAAGGGTTTGAGGATTTTCTAGAAGATGAGTTCCCTTAATGTCCTCATGGTCAATCTCTATTTCACGTGTTTCATCCTCATAGATGTTGCTGTCTCTCTTCTTTTCTTTCTCGATTTCTTGGGCTACTAGGTTCATGAACTGTTGACACAGATCTTTCATCTCAGACCAACCATTTTTAATCTGCTCATTTTGCCTTTTAATTTGCTTAGTTTGCTCTTCAATTTCCCTAGCCCAATTGTCAAAGGTACCAATGGTGTTAACTTGTGTTAGTTTTTCATCCTTAGGGTAGATTGTGTGTTCCAAACCTTTATGTATAAAGCTATAGCACTAAGGTTTGCTAAAATAATATCCTTGATAATCATCAATGAATTCTTTCCCGAATAAGATGTCAAATCCTTCTAAACTCATCACATCACACCAAATTTCGGTTTTGATATTGCCTAATTGAATGGAAACTAAGCATTGAAAGTCAATTAAACTAATTCTCAAATCATCCCAAGTTATGCAATAAGGGTTGGGATGTTTTTCTATGGTGAGGCCAAAGCATTCAAGGGCTTTTCTGTATATAACATTATACTTGACTTGATGATCAATAATAGTTTTACTATGGTATCCATTGCACAAGGTGTATGTTGTGAAGCAACTAGGCCTATGGGTGATTATTTTATAACCCCTATCAATAATAAGTTATCTTTTAGCTATTAAGTCCCTTCGATGAAAATGACGCACCATGTTAAACAAGAAAAATAATAAGCTGGAAATGGCCTAAACAAGTGATAGTGCACAACAATAAACAACACTCATATAAGTTGCACAATCTAGCTTTGCAAGTATGTTATCACCTATGAAAACTAGAAACTAGCAAGCTAAGAGTTTGAACAAAATATCCAAATGATTAACTTATAAATCCTACAAGAGCAAAATCCCACAGCAAGTTTTCAGCATACAATTTACAAAAGAGAAACTTAGAGTAATTTAGCAACACAAGCAATTTGGAGCAAAACCCTAGTTTGGTGTTTGACTTCTAGCAATGCTACATAGTTTACAAGCATGAGACTTTTAGGATTTAAAGCACAGCAAGATGGTTTATTAGAAAGTGCAGAATTTGAGCAAGGTTATGAGCAAAAATTATTTCAGAACTGAATTCATCAAGGCTTTAGAACAGTCAACACAAATTTTGCTTCAAGTGTTCATCCAAGAGAGTGCTTTAAGGTGGGGAGGCTACCTATTTGCTTAGATAATCCCAACCGAAATATGCCACAAATCAGAATATTACAATAGAATATATCTTCACAAACTAAAATCCAACAAAAGATATAAAGTTAAGGCGCAACACTTGCTTCACTTAGAGTAGGGCTAAGTTATACTACATCACACTACTCTTCTTAAAGCCCACTTGCGCATTCTTCTTGCAAGAGTTATATCTATTGGTTTAGATCAACTCTTAACACACTTAGCCCTTCACTTAAGTGTCCCCTATCAGATTAGGGTCCCTAAGTCTCGGCTAAAATGTTTGAGGTATAACGAATCCAAGTAATAACCCAAGAAAAACAGCACAAATACAAGAGAGGTTCATGCCTTGAGTGAGGAAATCACCTATTGTTTTAGGTGTTTCCCAACTCAAGCTAGGCACCAAATCACAAACCACAAGCGCATATATCTTCAAAACCCAGATTTGAGCAATGATTTAACCAGAAAGCTCAAAACAAGATTCGGCCAAAGAGATCCAAAGTAAGAGAGGACACAAGTTTTGCCCCCAAAATTGCAAGACTTGAATAGGGAACTATCTAGTGTTTAGATAGCACCTAACCACTTGAAAATACCCAAAATTCGTCACAAGAAGATCCCATAACACTTAAATACCTCAGGTCAGAAGCAAATCAGATAGAGAACACAAAAACAAAATAGAACCGAAATCACAAAAACACACAAAACCACTCACAGCAAGAGAGTAAACCACCTATTGGTTAGGTAATCTTTTTCTCAAGTCATGATCAATAAATCCCAAAAACCACAGCATGCTTGAAGAATATTTTCATCAGAATACTTTCCATAACAAAGAACACAAAACTCAGAGAATAGATGCATGGCTGAAAGTCACAAACAACACAATATGTATGTAAACCCTAATCAGCACATGAGCACCTAGAGTTTCCTCTGATACCACTAAAGTAGGGCAAGATTATATTCTAAGATCGTCTCTAGGTATGAAGCTCAAAAACACAACAAAACTCTAAGCATGCATTTCTAAAGAAGAACAAGGAAGGAACTAAAATAGAAGAGAAGATGAAAGAAAGCACCTTGTGGCCCCTTTTAGGGAAAGGGGCCTTAACCCCTTTCTTTGTCCTCACTCCCGGTCTTGGCGATGAGGCTTAGAATAGGGTTATTAAAAGGCCTACATTCAAATCAAATGAACAAGGGGAGGACGAAATACAAGTGTCCCCAAACTCCCCTTAAGCTATGACAAAGATGATCCTTAGGGGGGTCTTGTTCAAGTCTTCATCTTCTCCACTTTGACTTGGCATTGAAGGTGATGAAGGATCAGCATGTTGATGGCATCACAAAGAACTTCAAGAAGAGAAAGGCAGCTTTGGTGGAGAAGAAGAAGAGAAGAGGAAGAGAGCACTCTCGGTTACACTAGAGGAAGAGAAGGGGGAAGAGAAGGTATCGTTTGGAGTCCAACAAACCTTGACAATGCTCACGCATCACACATAATGTTTTTTTTTCTTGAACCATAAACTAATGTGCATGTGAAAATACAAGCCCTTAAATCCTCTCTTTCTCTCAACGTTTACTTCTCTTTGAGTTTACAAAATAGCCCCTATGTGATTCCTTTGATCAAAGGTGATTGATGGCTGAAATTTGAATGGATGGTTGGATTTGTTCTTTCTTCCTTGGCGCCTTTGATGCTTGAGGGAAATGTCTAAATGAATTGGCTGAATGCTGATGACACCAAAATATGTAGTTTATTTTGTATCATTTTAAATACCTTTTCATGCTAAATTGAGTATCTTTTACTTGTTTTTATGCTGAATCCATCAAATATTGCAAAGTCTACTTCTATTTTGGTTTTTCATGATTTTCAAGAAAAAATGCACTATTTTGGGCATTTTTAAGCAAAATGAAATACATGGAAGAGTTCCCATCATCAAGAAGAAGTCACACAACAAATTTCATGAATATCGAAGCTAAGAACCAAAATACGGCAGTGCCGTAAACTATTTTACGGTATCGTATTTTCACGGCTACCGTATTATCAAGAACACGACCGTATTTTGGTGATTTTCCGAACAAAAAGTTTTTGTGATTCTACGGCACTACCGTAAAGAATTACACGGGCCGTATTTGCCAGCGTTTCAGACTAGAGTGTTCAACCAATTTTACGGCACCACCGTGAAGAAGTTTACGGTGCCGTATTTTGTGAAGACTTCAGACCAGAGAACTCGACTGAAATTATGGCACTGCCGTAAATGATATTACAGTACCGTATTTCCCAGTGTCTCCAGAACAAAACACTCAAGCTATTTTATGGCAGTGCCGTAACATATTACACTGCCGTAATTCCCAGTCAAAAACGCGATTTTTATGAGTCTGAATCTTGCGCGGGCCATAACTTTTGATCCAGAGCTCCAAATCGAAATCCAAAAATTGTGGCAGACTCGTATTTAAGAGGAGAAGACGCTCAAAGTGGAAAAAAAAAGAACTTTTATCGAGTATCGAGGGAGAAATCGCTAGAGATGTGGCTAGGGTTTGGCCTCAGGCTGAGAGGCGTAGAGGGCACTTATGGCCGTGATTTTCACTCAGAAGCTTTGCCTAGAGGATAGAAAGACGCCATAGAAGTTTTAGAGCGTTTGGAGTCCGATCGGAGGAGGAATTAACAAAACAGCGGTGACAGCGCTGTTCATCACGAAATTACGGGTGTAATTTACATTACACCCGTGTTGTAACGTTGTTTTTTTCTCCTTCTCTGATTTCTAATTGTTCTAAACTACGATTCATTGTATTTTTTCCTCCATGCAAGCTTAACACTCTTTTGGGACATGGGGTGTAATCCCCTTGATTCTTAATGATTAGATAACTCTTTTATTTTCGTCATGATAATTTTTGCTATGATAATTTTACTTTTGTGATGGATTGTGCTTAGACTCTCTATAAGTCCATGTTACTAATTATGTTTTTATAGTTTTCGCAATGAGACTGAAAGGTGATTTGCTTGAGAACTTGGAACCCTAGAATTGCATGTTAGGATCCTTTCCTTATGTTAGATCTAATTTGATCTGTTCTAGTAAATTAATTGCCATGATTATAACATGAATCTATAGATCGAGTCTATTTGTCAGACATGGAGATCTTGTGCGAAAGCATGGATTAGAACATTGGAGATCCTTGAGTAAAACTAGTGTAGAGACTCGGATGCACGAAAGTGATCCTTGAGACTCCACTAGAGATTATCAACCTAGAATTCGGATGCACAAAAGTGATCTTTGAATTCTCTAATTGATGATTTACTTATCTTTAGCATGGGATAAATCTTGCGTGAAAGTGAGGATTTATCTCTGCGTGGTTATCTGCACAAAAGTGAGATAATCCTTTTATGAAGTAAATTAGGTCTTTATTTTAGTAAAATTTGATTGACGAACCTTTTATATATCTAATCATTGAAGTTAAGGTGGATGAAACCCTAGTCCCATATATCTTTCTTTGATTATCTCTTATTTTGCACGCTTTCCTATTGTTTACTCGCATCATACTCGATTGCTTAGCTAGTGAGAATACAACTATTTGGTACTTAACACGTAGGTCTCTGTGGATCGATATTTTTATTACTTCGATAAATTCGTGCACTTGCGGAATCCTATCAAGTTTTTGGCACATTCAAGTATTTAAAATAATGATCTCTTACTTGCCATGATAAATTGGGATTTAAAATTGGGCAATCAGAGGAACAATGATCAGGATATCCACAAATAACACAGCTATCAGATGAACAAGATTTCATAACAGGGTGCTTATTAGAAGTGTTTAATTTATGAACCAAATAATCTATCTCATCTTCAGCAGTGCACCATGAATCATCTTGATAACATGAAGAATTAGAATTTTGAGGCATGTTAAATTTGCAATCACAAGCATAATGATAAGAAGATTTACAAATATTGCAAGAAATAAGAGGAATATTGTGTAATTTCCTTATTTCTCCAAGAGTCATATGTATCTCTCTTTATGCTCACCTTGAGGTATGTATACCTTACTTCTTTGAGATGCCCATGAATTGTGATGAAAAGACATATTTATCTATTAAGTTCAGAAAGACAATCCAATACCAATCAATCAAATTGTTTTTTTATTTTTTTTTCTTTTATTTTTTCAGAATATAGGAAAAAAAATAGAAAATCTAAGACACAAGCAAATTCATAAATTTCAGAAATACAAGCTCTATCACAACTTGTGAAAATCCAAAACCTGCAAAAACAAAAAACAAAGTTAAATCTAAAACAAATAAAACTTAGTCTAGCAATACTAACAACTATTTTGATATTAATAAAACTAAGGTCCCCGGCAACGGTGCCAAAAACTTGATTTAGAAAACTCCCCCTGTGATCATGATTGTTTTGAGATTGAGCCTTATGTGAATATTAATAAATCTCATTCTGATCTTGATAATTTTGATATTGATTTACCTAATAATTTATTTGAGGAAAAGGTTGAGAAAATTGAAATTGAAAACCCTTCTTTTGATGATAATTCTGATTTTGATGTAAATTTATATATGGTTGAATCTGATCAGCATGATGAAGGTTTGAAAATTATAGACATTGATGAAACCCACTGTGATTTTGGTGATATTGTTGAAATTAATGATAAGTCTTTTGAGGTTAACTCTGATTCTATTGTAAACATTGATAAATCTTATTTCTCATATGATTCTGATTTTGACTCTTCTGATGATGAATTATTTGTAGGGAGGCATGAGAAAATTGATTTTGTAGAGTCTCATCTTGATTTTGATGATAATTTTGAAATTGACAAATTATTTGATGATGTGCATGAGGAACTTGATAAAGGTTTGAATGTTGCAAAAATTGATGAATCTCACCATGATGATACTTTGCCCATATCTATTATTGACTCTTGTGATTTATTTGAAAATTTGTGTTTTATTGAGGAATCTGATGTAGAATGGAAAGACTATTATTATGATGATCCAATGCTTGAATATTTTGATCAAAGTCCTTTTCTCATTGCCATTGAAAACATAAATTTAAAGAAAGGACTTATGATTTTACTTTTTGACAAACATAGGAAGATAATAAAGATCATTTTGACTGGATTTGAAAATTTTAATTTTTGCATACTTGAGAAAGCCACATTGATCATGATTTGTCTTGAATTCTAGATATTTGGATTAGTGGCTAAAATTTTTGGAAAAAGAAAATGCAGAAAATTACATGTTTTATACTTTGGAACCGATTCACCTGTTTCACCATGATATTGATTTTTGGTCAAGCTATGGACCTAAAATTAGCGCTTCTTGGGGGGCAACCCAAGCACTTTTGTCTTAGTTTAGTTTCTTTTATTTTAGTTTATTTTTAGAATTAATTTTTTCTTTTATTTTTGCAGGGAAAGCAAATTTTTGCGCAAAATACAGCACTGCCGTAATCTATTTCACGCCCGTAATCTATGTTGATTTCTTCTCCCGAGAGTTTTATGGATTTTACGGCGGGTACCGTATTCTCTTTACGTTACTGTATTTTCTGACCGTTTTTGACTTCACGTGCCGTAATCTTGAGGGTTTTCGTTTCTGAAATTTTGTGAAATTATGGCACTGTCGTAAGACATTTTACGGTACCGTATTTTAACTCTGCTTTCTGCTTATTTGCCTAGGTGTTTTCTCGCTGCAATTTTAAGAAACTAGGTTGCGAAAATTTTTTATTTTTGGCACAACATGGAAGTACTCATCTTTGTCTATTTATTGGATATTTTTGCTGAATTTTAAAATCCATGGATCTTTCTGAAACATATTCCAACTTATCGAATTTGATTAACTTTTGTGCAGTTTGTGCAGTTTTTAATCTGAGTAGCCTTCTTTCTGCTGATACCCTGAATTCCTAACAGATTTCGATCCTTTATTTTTTACATACCTGGGAAGATCAAGTTTTATTCTTAAAGATTAGATAACTCTTCTATTTTCGTCATGATAATTTTACTTTTGTGATAGATTGTGCTTAGACTCTCTATAAGTCCATGTTACTAATTATGTTTTTAGAGTTTTCGCAATGAGACTGAAAGGTAATTTGCTTGAGAACTTGTAACCCTATAATTGCATGTTAGGATCCCTTCCTTAGGTTAGATCTAATTTGATCTGTTCTAGTAAATTAATTGCCATGATTATAACATGAATCTATAGATCGAGTCTATTTGTCAAACGTGGAGATCTTGTGCGAAAGCAAGGATCGGAATGTTGGAGATCCATGAGTAAAACTAGTGTAGAGACTTGGATGCACGAAAGTGATTCTTGAGACTCCACTAGAGATTATCAACCTAGAATTCGGATGCACGAAAGTGATCTTTGAATTCTCTAATTGATGATTTACTTATCTTTAGCCTAGGATAAATCTTGCGCGAAAGTGAGGATTTATCTCTGCGTGGTTATCTGCACGAAAGTGAGATAATCCTTTTATGAAGTAAATTAGGTCTTTATTTTAGCAAGATTTGATGGACGAACCTTTTATATATCTAATCATTGAAGTTAAGGTGGATGAAACCCTAGTCCCATGTATCTCTCTTTGATTATCTCTTATTTTGCGCGCTTTCCTATTGTTTACTTGCATCATACTCGATTGCTTAGCTAGTGAGAATACAACTATTTGGTACTTAACACTCTGTGGATCGATATTTTTATTACTTCGATAATTCCGTGCACTTGCGGAATCTTATCACATGCAAGCCTCTTTAATGCTCTTGGAGATTGAATGCGCATGCCTCTTTCATTGGTGGAGTGAAGAGGTGTCTTGAAGCCCATTGGTTGAGTGAAGGGGGCTGATTGACTTGTTGACTTGATTTCAAATTTGAAGGTGGCGCCCTTGAAGATTTGGAGCTGGTTTGGGCGCCCATGACATGTCATCATGATGAAGTGGAGGCCATGTGTCATGGAGGTGGTTGAGTGACTTGGGAGGTGGTGCCAATAAGTGTGCAAACCTTGATGAATTGTGGATGTTGTCTTTTCTTTGAGGAGCTTTGATGGAGGGCTGATCTTGAGGGTTTTTCTTGATGTGTGGTGGATCTTGGATCACCCTTGATGATGGAGGGCTGATATTACACGTTTTGAGAAAGAAGAGGCGGCTTGTAGTGAATTACAGGTGTAAGCAACCCTAGGCTAAAACAATCTACTACATCATCTAGGAAATTAAAAAGACTTAAAAAGAAAATAAAACCCTAGGCTACTCCTATTTTAAGGCAAGAACATGAAAGTAATGACAAGGATAATTAAACCCCGAAGATGCTCCTGCATCACAAACTCTCTTTTCCATGACCTTCATTGATAGGTGGACTTTTATTAAATCCGTGACCTTATATAGCATAGTTTGTCCACCTATGTAATATGTAATGGTGTGGTATTGAATTTACATTGTTAATTGCTATAACTTTTATACAATGGCTGCATAAAATTCCATTCAATTCATAGAGTTCACATGTGCAGTTGACAGTCACAAAAGAAGGGCTATACATCACAAACTCATCTCTACCATT
This sequence comes from Costus lasius, assembly GCA_027563935.2. Classification (NCBI taxonomy): domain Eukaryota; kingdom Viridiplantae; phylum Streptophyta; class Magnoliopsida; order Zingiberales; family Costaceae; genus Costus; species Costus lasius. The sequence goes on along the minus strand of CM050453.2, from coordinate 44,573,664 downwards.
ATTTTGAGAAAATACTTTGAATGTCAAATAGCCAACATCAGAATCAGATGCCATGAATGTAATACTAGAATCAAGGCTCATCTTATACTCCTGCTCAAACTCTTTGTACATAACTATGCTATATACTGAAGATGCTTCTACTAACATGTTACAGAAGGCATTTACAGGTGTGCTATTTCTACTCCTGAAATCTTCTTTTAATTCTTTTTCATGAAAAAATGTGATTGCCTTATCATATTGTTCTAGAAATTCAAACAAGGATAATTTTTTCTTAAAGAAATGTTTAAAATGACCATTTATACTCTCACTTTATTGTGATGTGCTGACACCTGCACAAAATGTCTGCGCACGATAGCATGCAGCCCACTTTGTACGTATATTATAAAAGTTTCGTATCCAATTATTTTCACTAAGTTGGTACTTACTTACTAGACTAGTCCATAGTACCTCAAAACTATCTATGCTACACCTCTCATATAACACATGTCTCAAATCTTTAAGAAATCCAGCACTACTATGAATCTCATGGCTTAGATGTGCTACTACATTATTGAAAAGATGCCATAAACACAGACGGTGTGCTATATTTGAAATTACAGTCTCAATTACCTTCGATATTACTGTTGATTGATTTGTAAAAATGGTCATAGGATGCCGGCCAGACATTACTTTCAAAAAGGTTTCAAACAGCCAAATAAATGATTCAATTGTCTCATTATATAATAAAGCAGCACCAAAAATAATTGTCTGCATGTGCTAATTCACACCAATGATTGGAGCAAACGACATATCATACTCATTTGTTTGAAATGTGGTATCAAAAGAAATAACATCGCCAAAATAAGCATAATCTATGATTGATCTACCATCAGCCCAAAAAAAATTAGCAATCTCGCCTGAACTATGAACTTCAATAGCAGAAAAGAAATAAGGATCTTTGGCTCTCCTCTCCGTTAGATAATTTAAAAATACCCATCTTTTTCAGACCATCCAATCTTTCCCGTCTCTGTTTCTGAATATAATTTGTAGTATCATCTCTTATGAAACCTACATCCATATTACTTGCCCCGAACTAAAAATAATTATGAATATGATGAGGCTTGATACCAGATGCAGTCATTTGGTCTATTAGAGAACGTTGGAAAGGTAGGATTTTTCTATGTGATCTAAGCCGATTGATCTTATTTGGATTAGTCATTGGATGGTTATGGTTGATCTAAACTTTGGATATTGTCCAAACATCATTGATTGAAATCTTAAAATCCACCTGAGCCATACAGTTTGTACTTGACGGAGCTTGTGGTTTCCTAGCCTCTTGTATAGGGTGAGTTTTTTTTCAAACCTTGTTTGCTACAAGAAAATGTTTGATACTTCAATGAACCATCTTTTCTACGCTTTAGGTACAATTTCTTGATACTAAATCCCATTCTTTTCGCATGCTCATTATAAAAATCATATGTTGCATCTTCACTATTAAAGATCATACCAACAGTTGGAACAAGTGATGAAGATTTAGGTTCCCCAACTCTTGTGGATGCACATGTATTGTCTTGCTCAAAAGATTTACCATTTGACCCCATTATATAGTTATACAACTATATGTCAATGATGAAAAATTGTATATGAACGCAAAATCAACTCAGTGTATCAACGATAATTTCTGTGTGTATAGACTCAAAATTTTTGTGCCTGAATAAGAATTTAATCTCTATCAAGTAAAATTTAATTGTATCTAGGTATTTTCGATGTGTATCAATGAGTATGAATAAAAAAATTGTGCATCAATGAATAATATTTAGTGAATCAACATAAAGAAAAGCCAATGTATCAACGCTTATTGCTATGTGTATCAACCCAAAATTTCTAACTCTCAATGATAATTTAATCTCTATCAAGTAAAATTTAATTGTATCTAGATAATTTCTATGTGTATCAATGAGTAACAGCAAAAAAAATTGGTTGTCAATGATTAATATTTATGTGTTTCAACGCTAAGTAAACTCACTGTATCAACGATAATTTCTATGTTTATCAACCCAAAATTTATGTATCTCAATGATATTTTAATCTCTACCAAGTAAAATTTAATTGTATCTAGGTAATTTTTGTGTTTATCACTTAGTATCAACAAAGAAATTGTGTATCAGTGAATATTATTTATGTGTATCAATGCAAAATATTTATGTGTATCAACCCAAAATTTCTATGTTTGGATGATATTTTAATCTCTATCAAGTAAAATTTAATTGTATAATTTCTGTGTATATCACTTAGTATCAATAAAGAAATTGTGTATCAATGAATAATATTTACGTGTATCAATACAAAGTAAACCCAGTGTATTAACGCAAAGAAAACCCAGTGTATCAACGCAAAAAAAACCCAGTGTATCAACGCAAAAAAAGCTCGGTGTATCAACCCTAATTTCTATGTCTGCTTCAAGCAATTTATTATGATCAAGTAAAATTTAATTCTATCTAGGTAATTTCTATGTGTATCAATGAGTATCAACAAAAAAATTATGTATGATTGATAATATGTATGCGTATCAACGTAAATTTACTGTTCATCAACACTAGCCTCTTATGTGTATCAACAACAAATTCATAAACCCTAAATGATAATTTATACTCTATCAATCAAATTCCATTACTATGAAGGTAATTCATATGTGTATCAATACAATGAGCATTAAGGAAAATGTGTATCAATGCAAAATATGTATGCATATCAACATAAATTTACTATTCATCAACGATAACCTTTATGTGTATCAACAATAAATGTCTGTGTATCAATGAAAAAGTTTTACCTGTTGCTTGGGTGTTAGCCTAGTGACTGGAGGTGAAAGTCAAAGGTGGTATAACAAACTCGTCAGAGACGACATAAATAATATGCAACAGTTGAGAAGCTTAAAGAGTGTCGCAGAAGTTACACCGGGTTTGTCCAAAAATAGTTTTAACACGTGGTTTTTGGGGGGAAATGAAAACGCAATAGTTAATATTCTTAACCCAGGTTACGCTAGCACCGGTAATGGGGTGCGCTAACGGGAAAGTTTGCATTGAGATCCGTGTGCATGAGGATGTAAATCGAACGGTGATTAGGGTACCCAGCTCAAAAAACTCTAATGGGTACCCAGGTTAGGCCATTTCTTCCACAAATCCCATCGTGGGAAAAATGGCAAATCAATTCTCATTTAATGCTACCGTTACACCCAGACAAGATTAGAGCTCAAAGGGCAACTCAATAAAACAAAAACAACAGTAGAACGGTCCAAAAAGACAGTGATGTCTCATATTTATATAATATTTTTAATATAAATTTTATACAAAATCTCTCCTATTTTTATTATGTTTTTACTTATTTAACTTAAATCCTTTTGTTTGTTTGGAATCTTCATCCCTCTTCAATTTTATCATATTTCAGGGGAAAATGACCAAATTTTGATAGATTTTGAAAGATCTGAGCAAACGAATGAAATCCAGACGTCGGGACGAAGCTGTCTATCAAATTTCATACAAATTTGAGCTTGTTTGGAAATTACGGCCCGCCCGTGATAATTATCACGGCCGTAATTTCTGGGAATAACATGGAAATAATTCCGGGCATGCCGTAATAATTATCATGGATGTAATCTCTTTACTATAAAATTGTGGAATTCACAGAAAAAATCACGGTACTCCCATGATTATTTTCACGGCTGTGATTTCTTAAAAATTTTCCAAAGAAAGAATTACGGGCGTGCTATAATTATTATCACGGCTGTAATTCTCTGATCTTCTTTATCTAGAATACATAGAAAGAATTATAAGTGTGCCATAATAATAATCACTGCTGTAATTTTGTCCGCCAATTTTGAGTTTAACTCGGTTTCTTGCCCGATTTGGCTCGTTTTCATGGAGAATTTTGGGGAAAACCTAAGGAAATGATGGAGAACTACATAAAAAAGCTTTGGAGCAATTATTTGAACCTTTTGGCAGATTTTTGAGATGAATTCGATAAAGAGGCGAGAATAAGGGCGACTGACAGCAAACGCCAGTTTCTCATCGGAAAAGCTTCGTTTTTCTGGCTAGCTGGCGTTGATCTTCATGAGGGAGCCTCGACTTTCATCCTCCTTGTCGATGTCATTATTATCGTGCCAATTTGTAATTGAAAACATGGATTCTTACTATGTTGTCAATTTCACTATGTTCAGGATTAAGGGTGTAACCCACTGTGTTTTCTTGACTTAATTATTGATTTCCTTCTTTTGAAGTAATTTACTTATGTTAGATTCAAGTATTATTGTGTTTATTTACATGTTGATTACTGGCCATAATTTGCATGTTAAAGACGTTGCAAGAAGTATTGAGAGGTGAATTATTGTTGGGAAACCCCGGGGATATTTTACAATTTTTAGAGATAGAGATTACACAAATACATTGCGCAGCAGATGCAATATCCCCGAAACGAGCTAGTCCCAAAAACACAGTGAAGATCGCATGCAAGAGAGTCGACACGATGAGTTAGAAAATACCTCAGGAGCAAGATGAGGCCAATGTCGTGATAGGCGCCCAAGCGTGCGCCCTCTGCAGTCTCACACACACGGATGCCTCGAGTCCTCTTCTTCCTCGCCCGGTGCTAGCCTCGGGAAGAAGATCCAAGCCTTGTGGTTCCTTCTTCAAGCCTTGCACCAATGAAGAAAAAGAAGGGAGATGATGCCACCAACCTCAAGCTCTCCTTGAGCCAAGAGAAGAAAGAGAAGAGGTAGAAGACTTGCGACAATGGTGATGGAAGAAGGTTGCGCCTCTTGCTTCTTGCTCTCGCCCCTTGGTGTGCTCACGCCTCTTCAATATTGCATGAAGGAGCTAACACATTCTTCCAATATATAGAAGCAAGGGGCAGCCAAGAGAAAGAGGTGGAGGTGCAAACAATCAAGAGGGGGCGGCTAGGGTTTAGGGTTTGGTTGCAATTAGGATTTATGGCTTTGGAAAGTCTCCAAGACTTTTCCATAAACACCTTGCAATTACCCAAGACTTACCATATAAGCCTACCATGCCTTAGATGTCTCAAGCTTTGCCTTAGAGGCAAGCTTTCCATCCAAGCATGAAGGGGGAGGCGGCAAATTGCGCTCACCCCATTATGCCCTTGGCGCCAATGGGGTTGGCTTTTCTCCCCATTATACCCTTTTAGCCCATTGTTGCTTCATGACAACTTGTTATTGGGCCTCATTGGATAATGAGCAAGCCCAAACTTCATTGCATGGGTTGATTAAGCAATTGGATCCAATCCAATGCAACCCTAATCCAAATGTGACCAACCATGGTCAAATACGGGACAACCTGCTAAAAATGAAGTTTGGCTCCAATAACTCTCTTCCATCTCATCAGGCCCATTGACGCTGATGAAATCTCCCAATTAGATCCGAGCTATCCAATAACTCGATCATAAGGCTTCCCGATCAATACGAGAACTTGAGTATCAAGGTGTGCAACCCTGTAGGTTCCTCTGACGCTGGCAGTGCTGACCGAAGGTCACCACAAGCAATGAGTGGCACCTAGTAGTGCATCGCTGCTACCCAGGTCATTGGAATGGATATCTACATCGACATCCCCATCATCACGACTAGGTATAGATGCATTACAGTCTCTTTGCCGAACTGATATCCGATTGGACAAGTGTGTCACCACTTGTTTTCACCCAATCACATGGTCATGACTAAATCAGGTTCTCACCTAGGTATGGCCATACACTTTTGTTCATAGAACCATAGAGGAGCTCCATGGATATCAAGCTTCCCTTAGGAAGGGGCAAATCCTCTATCTGTCCATTGACCTTCTCATATGGGTCGTGACATGCTCAATGACAACAGTTATTATCTCCCAACTACGGCGAGGTGTTAGGTTGTATCAAAGCATATCCCTAACCATATAGAATGGCCAATGACCTCAAGTTAAGGGATCAATGCATCTCCTATCACTTGTGAGGATAACTCATGACACCAAGTCATTGCCTCACAGCGGGTCTATCCAGTATATCCACCAATGATACACCCATATGTCTGCGTTAGCACCTCGTGGCTAACCAACCCATATACTAGTCTCAGAAGTACCGGAGTCGTCCCATATTCACTCAGGTACATCGATTGGGGACAATCATTTGAGCACTGATCTAATCTGTCTCTAGGGACATTATCATGTAAGTACATAATCGTAGATGTAAACAAACATAGATAATGACAATGCTAGAAAGATATATAAATATTAAAGTCAAGTAGTACAATAATGGACCAATACTAGGTCCTAGGACATATTCACTAACAATCTCCCACTTGCACTAAGACCTAGAGGTTGAGGAGTCGCAACCCCATATTTCTAGCGTGACCATCATGCTTCTGCTGCGCCAAAGCTTTGGTCAATGGGTCTGCCAAATTGTTCTCTGTGTCAACTCTACTAATCTTGACATCACCTCTGTCAATGATCTCTCTGATCAGGTGAAATCTCCTGAGTATGTGTTTGGACCTTTGATAAGACCGTGGTTCCTTGCCTTGTGCAATTGCTCCATTGTTGTCACAGTAGAGCTCAATGGGATCCATTGCACTTGGAACCACCTGAAGTTCAGAAATGAACTTCCTGATCCAAATGGCTTCTTTGGCTGCCTCAGAAGTGGCCACATACTCAGCCTCGGTTGTAGAATCAGCTATGGTGGATTGCTTGAAGCTCTTTTAGCATACAGCACCTCCATTCAACTTGAACATATAGCCGGCGTGCGATCTGAAGTCATCTGGGTCAGACTGGAACGACGCATCAGTATAGCCCTGCATACTGAGCTATTCTTGTCTCCGATAGACTAAGAACAGATCCTTAGTTCTTCTCAGATACTTAAGGATGTTCTTTACAGCCACCCAGTGCTGTAAACCTGGATTGGATTGGTATCGACTGGTTATGCTCACAGCATAAGCCACGTCTGGTCTAGTACACAATATTGCATACATGATCGATCCCACTACCAAAGCATAGGTCACTCGACTTATGTCATCCCTCTCAGCCAGTGTGGTGGGACACTAGCTCTTTGAGAGAGTAAGGCCATGTCTCAGTGGAAGGTATCCTTTCTTAGATTGCTCTAAGTTGAACCTCTCCAGGACCTTATTAATCTAGGTACTCTGTCTAAGGGCCAGGAGCCTCTTGGATCTATCCCGGTAGATCCTCACGCCTAGGATGTAGGCGGCCTCCCCTAAGTCCTTCATCTTGAAATACTTCCCTAACCATGTCTTCACTGACTGAAGACTAGGGATGTCATTTCCGATGAGTAGTATGTCATCGACATACAAGACTAGAAAAGTCACCAAGCACCCACTGAATTTTCTATATACACAGGCGTCATCTTCGCTTTTGATAAAGCCATAATCTCTCATAGCTTCGTCAAACTGAAGATTCCAACTTCGAGATGCTTGCTTTAATCCATAAATGAATTTCTTTAGCCTGCAGACCTTACTGGCATCTACAAGATGGATGAAGCCATCAGGTTGTGTCATGTACACATCCTCAGTTAGCTTCCCGTTAAGGAATGTTGTCTTCACATCCATCTACCATATCTCATAGTCATGATATACAGCTATAGCAAGCAGAATCCGAATGGATTTGATCATGGCAACCGGCGAAAAGGTTTCATCATAGTCCACTCCATGGACTTGTTTGAATCCCTTAGCCACTAGTCTACCTTTATAGGTAACTATGTTGCCATCCATGTCTGTCTTCCTCTTGAAGACCCATTTACACCCTATGGGTTTTACCCCATCAGGTAGCTCAACCAAATCCCATACTTGATTAGCTGAAATGGAATCCATCTCAGATCGCATGGCCTCAAGCCATCTCTCGGAGTCTGTTGTGTCCACAAGTGCACGGATACTTCGAAGTAATAAAAATATTGAACCACAGAGACCTACGTGTTAAGTACCAAATAATTGTTTTCTCAGTAGCTAAGTAAATCGAATATGATGAAAGTCAATGATAGAAAGAACACGAAATCAGAGAGATAAACTGGGACTAGGGTTTCATCCACCTTAATTTTGATGACTAGATATAAATAAAAGGTCGTCAGTCAAATCTTATTATGATAAAGACCTAATTTACCAAATAAAAGGATCGTCTCGCTCTCGCGCAGACAATCATACAAAGGACCAATCCTCACTCTCGTGCAAGATCTATCCAATACTTAAAATAAGTAAATCATTGAACAAAGAACTCAAGGATCACTCTCGTGCATCCGAATTCTAAGTCAAACATCTCATGTGGAAATACAAGGATCACTCTCATGCATCCGAGTCTCAACACAGGTTCCACTTAGGGTTTTCCAATAGACCGATCTTCACTCTCGTGCAAGATCTATCAATGTTTGACACTATAACACAATCCTAGATTCATAAAATTAACATGACAATAAAATTACTAAAAATCAGAATTCAAAGAACTAACCTAATCTCTTACGATAACTTCCGAACTCAAATGATTTTTTAGGGTTCCAAATTTCACAATCAACCTCTCAGTCTATTTTGCAAAATTCTAAAACATGCATGATAGTATAAATTTAAGAAGAATTAAAGACAATTCATCACAAAAGCAGAATTATCATAACAAAGATTTATCATGACAAAAATAATAATCATCTAGTCATTAAAAATTAAGGGGATTACACCCCATGTACCATAAGATGTTTGAGCTTCTATGATGAAGGAAATACAATAAAACATTATTTTAGTGTGAATAGAAATCAAGGAGAGGGAAGAAAAGTCACAAAACAGGGTTGTAATTGAATTACAACCCGTAATTTCGCGTGTGAACAGTGCTGTCACCACTATTTTGATGATTCCTCCCTTGATCGGGCTCCAAATGCTTTGAAACTTCTGAGGCATGCTCTCCTACTCGAGATGAAGGTTCGGTATAAACATTACGACCTGAGGTGCCCTCTACGCCTCTCAGCCTGAGGCCAAACCCTAACCGCCTCTCTGCAAATTTCTTTCCGAATACTGGATAAAAATTTCTCATTTTAATTCTTGCATCTTCTCCTCTTAAAGACGAGTCCACAGCAACTTTCAGATCTCAATTTGGACTTCTGCATCAAAAGTTATGGTCCACGCAAGATTCGGACCCGTAAAAATCACGTTTTTGAGCCCAAAATATGGTACCGTGATAATTTCGGGGTAAAATACGGTAGTGCCATATTTTTGACAAAACTTTATGGTTGAAATTGCAGGAAAATATGGTACTGTGTAATTTCACATGGTAGTGCCGTATTTTTCCTAAACTGACTCTGATTCGCATGAAATTTGGTAGGTAACTTCGTTTCGACGTCTAGAATCCATTAGTGTGCTCAAATCTTCCAAAATCCATCAAAATATGGCACTTTTAACCTGAAAATGATCAAAAACAAGAAATGGTATAGATCCCACAAATATTGATGAAAAAGGCATAAAAATAAGCAAAGTCTATAAATATGACACAAAAAGATATATATAAAATGGCATGAAATTTACTATAAATTTCGGTGTCATCAGAGTCCGATACACTGACCGTGTCATCATAAGTCCTGGGTTCATCCTCAATGATGAATATCCCGTCGTGTTAGGTCGGCAACAACCCAAACCTCTCAGGTGCACGACGAATCCTCCCAGACCTACGTCGGGCCTGTATTTGAGCCTCTGGTTGCCTAGAAACCGGTGCAAATGGCTCAGGTTCTATCTCTTTGTCTCGTGGTTGCACTTGGACCTTGTCCAAGTCAAACTTCCTCCAACTGACTTTTTTCATGAGAAATTTTTTCTCTAGAAAGACAGCACCCCGAGCAACAAAAACTTTGTTCTCGGTGGGAACATAGAAGTAGTAACCCTTAGTTTCCTTAGGGCACCCCACAAACACACATTTATCAGATCTAGGTTATAGCTTGCTAGAATCCTGACGTTTGACATAAGTCTCACATCCCCAGATCCTAATAAGAGATAGATTAGGGCATCTCCCACTCCATACCTCATATGGAATCTTTGAGACACTCTTAGATGGAACATTATTTAGTATTAGAGAAGCTGTCTCAAGTGCATACCCCCAAAATGAGGGAGGTAGAGTTGCATGACTCATCATAAACCGAACCATGTCAAACAAGGTTCGATTTCTCCTTTCAAACACACCATTCCATTGAGGTGTTCCAAGAGGAGTGAGTTGGGATAAGATCCCACACTCTCTCAGACAGTCAAAGAACTCACCGCTCTGGTACTCTCCACCACGATCTGATCTAAGAGCCTTAATGGATCTACCAAGCTGGTTCTCTACTTCATGTCTGAACTCCTTAAATTTCTCAAAGGATTAAGACTTATGTCTCATCAAGTAGACATAACCATATCTACTGAAGTCATCAGTAAATATGATGAAGTAGTTGTACCCTCCTCTGGCTTGTTTATTGAATGGCCCACACACATCACTATGTATGAGATCCAATAAACCTCCTGCCCTCTCACCAGTCTTGGTGAAGGGTGCTTTTGTCATTTTCCCTAACAAACAAGGTTCACAAGTATCAAATTCCTCCAAGGAACTTGAATCTAACAACCCATTTGCATGGAGTTGTTGAATGCGATTCTTGTTTATATGGGCTAATCGACAATGCTATAGGAAAACACCAACTGAACCACTTAGTTTGGTCCTTTTACTATTTATGTTACAAATAGAGTTATCCATGTCCAACACATATAGACCATTGCACAAAGTACCCTTCTCACAGAACATATTTGCAAATGAAAAAGAACAAGAGTTCTTATTTATTTCAAACTTAAATCCTTTCTTTGCCAAGCAAGGAATGGATACAATGTTCTTACTAAGTGAAGGTACATAATAGAAATTATCTAACTCTAATTGAAGTCTAGAAGGCAGGGAGATAGTCAAAACTCCTACAGCAATAGCAGCAACTTGTGCCCCGTTTCCAACTCGTAGGTCAATCTCTGCAGCCTGCGCCGATCTACTTTTCTCGAGCCCCTACATATTTGTACAAATATGAGCTCCACATGCGGTATCCAATACCCATGACATAGAAGTAGAAAGGTTGACTTCTGTAACATAAATACCTGAGCTAGAAGATAAGGCCAAGCCTTTCTTCTCCTCATTCTGAAGTTGCTTGCAGTCCCTCCTCCAGTGACCCTGCTTGCCACAGTGGAAACACCTCTGCTCCTTTGACTTCTTCGCCTTTTTCTTCAGTGCCTTGGTAGGACCTCTAGCAGTGCCTTTAGCACGTGACTTACCATTCTTCTTTATCTTCTTGGTCATAGGGACCAAAAGAATAGAATTGGGTTTGGTCTTACCCATCTCACGCTCAGCTGTTTGGAGCATATTCAGTAGTTCCTCCCTTATGCAATCAATCCGGTTCACGTTAAAATTTATGATAAATGGACTGAAGCTAGGGGGCAGGGACTGTAGAATTAGATCCACAACCAGCTCGTTGTCTATGGTCTGTCCCAGTCTTCTGAGATGATCCACATTCCCAATCAGCTTGAGAATGTGGGGTCTCACTGGTGCACCCTCATACAACTTGCACCGAAAAACTGCTTTGGCAGTGTCATATCTCTCTGTTCTAGCCTGAGCCTCGAACATCTATTTCAGATGAGTGATCATCTGAAAAGCGTTCTACTCCTCATATTGCACCTGAAGTTCAGGTGCCATAGTGGCTAACATGAGACATGCAACCTCCAAAGAGCCATCCTGATGCTTTCTAAAAGCATCCCTGTCTGCCATCCGGGCATTAGGCAGAGGAGCCGTAGGAAGAGGCTGTTCGAGGACATACAGCTTCTTCTCGAGCTTGAGGGCTATCCTCAAGTTCCGATGCCAGTCCATAAAGTTGGACCCAACCAACTTATCCTTATCTAAAAGGGATCGCAGTGTCAATCTGCCAGTATTCGTAGCCATTGTTCTACAATAACCAAGAAACTTCAGATTAGTACTACTTCGAATCATTTAAACTGGACTTGTTTTAAATGATTATGACTCCCACTATTTTAATCGAATTGATAACCCACAAAGTCAATCGGGAAATTTATGATTTCTTTGTGAGATGAGATCCTTATTCCACATGAGGCTTTGCGTCCCACGAGGGTGGGATGAGATGCACAAAGTGACCCATGTTTCTTAAGGTGGCGCGCCGGCCGGTTGCTCCAAGCAACTCCCCTTGTTGAGACAGTCTAGGCATTTCATCTTCAGTGAGGGCTGGATACAGCATGAAACCCTAACCTCTCAATAGTGCCTCTAGATTTTCATCATGTGCTCAGCACATATGAAAATCTAGTCAAGTCCATTCCTATCCGTTTATGCCCAGGGCCAACGAATTTCCTTGCGAAGGCATGCCCAGGTTAAAACTGGACTGGGGAAACCATTGCCACCACACACTTTCTAAAGATAAGTGGGTGTGTCCCACGAGGGTGGGAAATAGTTCACAACTCCACTGATCGATAGCGTAGTGAGGGCTACACGTTAGAAGGCTACTAGACTTGATATTTTAATTGAAGGTTTTTGTTTAAGGTCTCATCAGTTTTATCTTATGTCTAACAATACAGGCATGCAATCCTATAACGATAACATATTGATAAAACATCATAGGCATGCTTTAGCAGATATTGAAAGCCGTAAAAGAATGATGTGATCATAGCCTATTCAAGATATTGAACCAACCCATGCCAAAATGAGGTTCAACTCTTGACCAAGGATTCAAGCCTCAAAGACAAGACCTAACCTTGCCGACCTCTAGTTTAATCTTCAAGGTTGGCTCCAAGGTCCTTCTCTCCATGGTTTAGCTCTCAAGCCCTAGGGGTACACCCCCAAGGTTCGGCCAATGCCATGGTCTTCCTCCAGGGAAGGTGCGCCATCAAGCAAGCCACAAGAGGGATAGCACATAAGCACACGGCTCGGCCAAACCCTAACTTGCGCACCCATGCAAGGATGCGTCATCTTTGAAGAAGCTTCTTGCGCCACCAAGCAAGGTGCGCAAGCTTCAAGCATGCTACCCTAATCTTCTTCTTTATTAAAAGCAAAAAAGAAAAGCGGCACGTAGGCCTCACAAGAATACATCACAGGCATGCAAAGGGGCTTGACTCATGACAACAACATTATGCACAACCAAGGTCTTTACTCATGCAATTCTATATGCTAATGAAAAACATAAAATCTGAAATTTTACTTTTTCATGAAACAAGTCTCTTTTCTTCATCTTCTTATCACAAATCTTTTGGTTATTCGCGATCAACTTTTCATGATAATTTCATAGATCCTTTCGGCTGGCAATTTTATCAGATCAAGAGACCCAGCTAGTCCGAAGACACAATGCCCGTCCTACTTGACAAAACTACGTGCGCCTTTGATCTTTAAACCAAGCAAGAAAAATAACCCAAAAATCCAAAAAGCGATTGACAAGATGATAAGAACAAGAAACCCTAATTTTTCCTACTTAGAAAAATCGTTCGCCATGTGATCATGCAATTTTCAAAAATTGAGATATGACATGTGAGCATGGAAAAGCATGAAATTACACCGTTCGAGTCTCGCAAGTCGCTCTGATACCACTGTTGGGAAACCCCGGGGATATTTTATAATTTTTAGAGATAGAGATTACACAAATAAATTGCACAGCGGAAGCAATACCCCCGAAACGAGCCAGTCCTAAAAACCCAGTGAAGATCACATGCGAGAGAGTTGACACGATGAGTTAGAAAATACCTTAGGAGCAAGATGAGGCCGATGTCGTGATAGGCGCCCAAGCGTGCGCCCTCTTCAGTCTCACACACACGGATGCCTCGAGTCCTATTCTTCCTCGCCCGGTGCTAGCCTTGGGAAGAAGATCCAAGCCTTGTGGTTCCTTCTTCAAGCCTTGCTGAGAGGGGACAATTATTTGAGCACAGATCCAAACTATCTCCAGAGACATTATCATGTAAGTACATAATCGTAGATGTAAACAAACATAGATGATGACAATGCCAGAAAGATATATAAATATCAAAGTCAAGTAGTACAATAATGGACCAATACTAGGTCCTAAGGCATATACACCAACAATTATGATGTCGGATCTATAATTTTTGGATAAATAATTTTGATTATGAGAGTAGTTCGAATCAACTTGAGGGATTTTATAGATTTATCAAGAACTCATTGGGTGTACCTCGAGTTAATAACCATGAGACTAGGGGATTAATTCGTATAGACACCGGATTGTATTGCTGAGAGGGGGCAATATGTACATATGGATAAATCCCTTTCAACACAGTAAATCCTTCTTAAGATATTTTTAATTAGAATAAGTCATGAAACATAGTGTGGTGAACCCAAAAACCTGAATTTTCATTAAATCGATTACAACATATTTGTGTTTTTACGAGCTTATAAAAAAAATTAAAACTCTTTTTTAATTGTTTACCTAACAATCCTAAGATAAGTCAGTACTTGGTCATTGGCCCCTATGAGATCGATATTTTTATTACTTTGATGTTTCCATGCACTTGCGGACAACATCAGATAGCTAGACAGGGAAACAACAAAATAAAAATCATTCGAAAAATCAAAGTGGCGATTCTGAAAGGCAAGATAAGTAGACAAAACACACACAGCCTGACACCTTTTAGACTAGCGACATAGAAAGAGAAAATTGTGGAAAAAAGGCTGAGGATCTAGGGGAGTTGAACAACCACCTCACTTTGATGATTAGAAGAAACCCTAATTAGAGGTTAACAGAGACATCAGAATCAATAAACATGGAGATTCAACCCTACACTATTGAACAAGATCACAACAAGGATGACTCGCTTTTGATGATGGTCAAAGACAAATGGTAAGGGATCTTTGGAGGATGTCTGGAAGATTTGGAAGCCACCAAACCTCAACCAACATTTGAGCCAAGCGCTCCATGTACAAATCATTTAGAAATCCTCCTTGTCACAACTTTGGCATTTGGGTCGAAGGGGAAAAAAATCAAAAAGGTTGAAGTCGTTTGAATGGGCTTCCTCCTCTTATTCTTTATTTTGTTTCCAATGAAAATTATTTCTTGGAATTGTAGGGGAGCAGGCAGAAGGAATGCCCGTGATCACCTAAGATATCTTCTAAAATCTCACCTTCCTACAATTGCGGCTCTATAGGAAACCACTTAGGGGAACATGAGGCAACTATGCTTACAAGAGAACTAGGCAGGAATTGGAGAAGTATACAATTTCCATCTAAGGGAGCACTAGGAGGAATCTACTTAGCCTGATATGAACCTCAAATTAAAATTCAAATTATTTCAACTTCTGCCCAGCACATAAATACTATTGTTCTTGACAATAATAACAAAAATTGGATATTGACTACTATCTGTGCCAACACTAACCCTAATGTTAGAAATTGCATGTGGAAAGATTTTTCTGAAAGTAATCTCACTGATTTTCCTTGGCTAATAGTTGATGATTTTAATTGCATCCTTAATGAAAATTACAAATGGGGAGGTAGGAAATTTGAAATTACTCACTCTACCAAGATGTTTTGGAAATTCATTGACACCTTAGGCTTATTGGACTTAGGGTTCTCTGGAATCCCATATACTTGGTCCAACAATCAAACTAGGAATAACAAAATTCGTAAGATCCACCCTAAAAATTACACTAAGTAGTTACATTCCTAGGTTCCGCCACTTGATGTATAGTAGGCTAGTGCATGGAATCAATGTAATGGATTAGGTTAAATAAATTTTGAGCTCAAGTCAAGCCAAGCCAAGTTAAGGAGGCGCCAAGACCAAATCAGCCCCCATTTGGTGAAGTATTCTCAACAAGGCTACTCAAAATCCACCCATCCTAGATGGCATCCAAGTGGAATTTGTCCTGACTCTCCAACCTCTCCCTTCCATTTGAAGTAAGAAGGCAAGGCCAGCCCTCACCTCCCCATCAGCAGCTCAATTGAGACAAGAAGCCAGCCATCAACACAAGGGGTAGCCTTCCAAAATGTTCCCCCAAATGCAGAATCCTGGTTTAACAATTTTGGAAATTTTTAGCTCTAGTCTTGAAGGAGATCCACCAATTTAATGGAGGATGTCAGCGTCTTCAGCCCTCTACCACCTCAGAATTTGACATTGCCATCTGAAGGAAGACTCCAAGCATAGCCACAAAGCAAATCAAGCCAATTAGGTAAAGAAATCAACTCCATTATTGTGCCTGCACGATGCTGTCATGACTAAATTTTCCTTTGCTTGTTTGACTTGTCTTATGCGCCAAGGGACATAAGATACCCGTTGCCAGCTTGCTATAATGTTGTAATCTCTTGTGATCATCATTAGAGTTGTACATTTTGAAAAAAATTCCTGAAGCTTGTGTCTTCTTGTGGTGCATGTGTCGCCACCAACTCTCCTTCCCCTCCATGTGCCGAGACTTCCTTTCTCCTTCCACTTTTCTACTGAGAGCCTCCACACTCTTCCACCACTTCTCTAGCCGAGAGTTGGAGCTTCCCTAGGCCCTCCATCCGCAAGAGCTCCACAGCCTTTGCGAGAAGAAGCCCCAAGTTTGTTCTGCTATTTGTGATGTCTGTGGTAATAGATTTGATTCTTATTTGATAGGGTTTATGTTCAAATTTATGTTTCAGAGTTATTGATTCACTAGTTGGCTTGCATCATTTGGTAATCAATTTTCTTGGCTTTTCAAAGGTAAGACCTCAAACCAGATTTATGTAGATAAAAGTTTGCTATCTTTATTTCCGTTGACTCAAATAGTATAGTATCCTATGCATATCGAAGATTTACCAGTTATAGTGTTACTATATATGTTTTCAATTGTTCACTACCAATCAAGTATGTTTCAAGCAAGTTACTATTTTTAGTATCCACGTTGTGGATAGCATATCGTTGCAACAAGTTTTCTAGTCCACGTGTGTGAATAGTTGTATGTTTATTGAGCACATACCCAGAAGTATCCACTCTATGGATAGCTCGGGGTCCCAAGTTAGTATGCACCGGGATTCGTGACGCATGGTAGCGCATGTGTTCATCATGTAAGGTGAATGATTCACCTTATCATGCGTATTCGGGGTGACGACCCCACAAGCCAGTAGGTATTGCTCATAGTTGTTTCCTTGCATAATATTTGTGTCTATAATTGATCTTTTATACCACCAATTGATTCAGTTCATTCAGTTGCTTAGTTACAGGTTACTGTTTTCAGTATTTAGCTTGTTATAATCATATTGTTCATGCCTTCCCCTCCTTTGGATCTAAGGGACTACCCTTTCTTCTGGGGAGAGGCTTTCTTAGCATTTTTGTGCTAACCCATGAGGGATGTTGTGTCGTTGCAGATCAGGAGGAGTTAGATCATTCGGCAAATCCCCGCAAGCGTAGTTACGCTTGAAAAGATTCAGGTGGCAAGAGAATCCATGAGATTGTTGTTAGTTAATCTTATTATTTGGTTATTCTTTAGGAGCCAAAGTGTTAGCTAGTTGAGAGAGTTGTACACCTTTTTGCTGTTCGATATGTTTGATTTAACAAAAAGACATGTTTTCTTCCGCATTTTTTTTGGATTTAGATTATTTATTTTTTATTGCTTAAGGAGGTGTAACATTTGGTATCAGAGGAAAATTTCTAGGAAACATATTGTCTTTTGTTTAAACCTAAGGGTTAGCATTACGACTAAGGTGAAAAAATTTTTGGATGTCTAAAAGAACTCTGTTTTGATTTTCTAGATCATTGATCCTCGTCGGGGAAGAAGACCTGCCGAAGCTGCAGCCAATCCTGAGCAGTTAGCAACATCCATAGCCCAGGCCATTCTTGGATCAGCAGCTAATGCTAAGTTGACCGAATTGCAAAAGTTTGGTCCAGAGCCCTTTAGGGGTGAGTCTGGGGAAGCTGAGGCTGAGGAGCAGCTAAAATTGGTTGAGAAGGCTTTTGAGCTTGTTCGATGCACTGAATGAGGATAAAGTTTGTTATGTCTCTTTTATGCTTCAAGGAGAGGCAGATACTTGGTGGAGAACCTAGAGGGCAACCTTGGCTAATGGTGATGCTATGATTATTTGGGCTCAATTTGTGGATGCTTTCAATGCTCAATACTTTCCTGCCAATGTACGATCTGTTAAGTTATTGAAGTTTTTATCTTTGGAGCAGGGTAATGTTGGTGTATATGCCCTAAAGACCAATGTATGGACATGGTCATGCATTGGTTGAATGTACTTTGATAGAACTATTACTCTTTATATAGGCATGGTCGTTATTATGCAGACTTCTCTACCTGCGTTGATGTATTGAGTTGCATAAATAATGTCCCAGGAGTTTGGATTGGATCCATTCTCATAAGCTATCCCCAGACAAGGTACCTTAGCAGATATGGGACAGCTTTGGTACATGTGAGACTGGTGTATGGGCTGGTTAGGTGCGGGGCACAGTAACGCAGACATACAGGTGCATTGGATGCACTGGAGTGATCCACCGTGAGGATTGACTTGTCTAGTCAACAAGTCAATCTCACATGCAAGAGGTTTGCATTGATCCTTAGACTTTAGGTATTCATGTCTAGACTTGATGATGGGTATGCTTTAATACAGTCTTACGTCTCTCCGTAATTGGGAGATCAAAACGACTGTCATTGGGCATTTCATAAGTCATGTAGAGACATGGATGACCAATAGTAGGATTTGCCCCTTCCTTATTGGAAGTATGATATCCACCTCGGGGCGCCCCACCTTATTGGTGCATGACAGGAAAGTGTGGCCACACTTGTTGAGTCATGACCAATGCATTGGATAATAAACTTGAGACTAATCCAATGGCAGGATATCAGTTTAGGCAAAGGGATCTGTAATGCAATAGGAATCCTCGTTGCTTGTTAGGAGTTGTTGCCATAATGACTTAAGTCCTATGACATGGGTAGTAGTGATGTGTTGCTAGATACCCCTCACTACTTATGATGTTTACATCATTGCCATGGTCATATGGATCCTACGGGGTCACACGCAATAGACTCTTGACGTTGCTTTAATCAGAAGCCTTAGGATCAAGTTATTGGATAACTTGGATCCATTTGGAAGATTTCATCAGCGCCAATGGGCCTGATGAGTTGGAAGAAAGTTATTGGAGCCAAACTTCATTTTTGGCAGGTTGACCCGAAATTGACCTAGATTGGTCACATTTGGATTAGGGTTACATTGGATTGGATCCAATGGCTTAAACAACCCATGCCATGAAGTTTGGGCTAGCTCATTATCCAATGAGGCCCAATAATTAGTTGTCATGAAGAGGAATTGGCTTAAAAGGGTATAATGGGGAGAATTCTCACCCCATTGGCGCCTAGGGGCATAATGGGGTGAGGGAAGCGCCTTTGCTTCATTATGGAAGTAAAGGGCGCCTAGCCCTTCTTCCTTGGATGGAATACTTGCCTCTAAGGTAAGTCTTGGGGCTGATATGGCTTGAGAACTTTTATGGGAAGTTCCTAGGCGCATATGGACATAAGGAAGAGGTATATGGTAATGTCTTGGAGACTTACCTTACCTCAAACCCTAGTTTCTCCCAAAACCCTTACCCTAGCCGAAACTCCTCATGCATGTTGCGCCTAGCCACTTAGCCTTTGATGGTAAGAATGCATTTGAGGCATGTCTTGGGCTGATATGGCCATTGGGCAAATTAGGATAGGTTGAATGAGGTTTATCGTAAAGTCTTGGAGACTTTCCTTAGCTCAAGACTCCTTTATCCTAGCCGCCCACTTGGCATAATCCTAGCCGTTGCAATAACCGCCCCTTGTCCTATAAATAGGACCCTTGTCGCCCCACTAAGAGGTTGATTCGTGTGGACAATATCAAGGAGGGGTGACATATCTCTTAGAGAGACTTGGAGTGCAAGGGGCGAAAGTAAATAAGGCTTGGCGCAAACTTCTTCCTTGGAGCCGCAAGTTCTTCCTCTCCCTCTCTTCTTGGCGCAAGGACTCTTAGTGCTTGGTGGCATCTCCTTGCCACAAGCTCTCTCCCTTCCTTGGCCATAGGCGCACCTTGCTTGTAGGTGGCGCAAGCAAAGAAGAAGAAAGGAAGCAACTTGGCGGCATCATCTTCCTCCTCATCTCCTCTTGGCGCTTTCATCTTGGAGGTGGCGCAAGAGAAGTAAAGATACCATAAGGCTTGATTCTCTTCCCGAGGCTAGCACCAAGCGTGGAAGGGAGCAACGATCAAGGAGTCGACGCGTGGATACTTGTAGAGGGCGAACACATGGGCGCCTTCAACATGGCTTCGACATCTAGACAAGAAAAAGAGGTATATCTCTATCACATCCTTGTGTATACTCACTCGCATGGATCCTTGGGAAAGGAATGTGTTTCGGGTGTAATGCTTCTTCCGCTGCATCCTGGGACTGCAAAATTTTAAATTACACCCGGCATTCTCTAACAGTGGTATCAGAGCTACTTGCGAGAAACACAAGGTGTACGTTTGCTTGTGTGAAAAATTTTTGAAAATTTTTCTTCTATCCATGCGCGTTTCACGTAGAAAGCGTTTTCATCCAATCTTCTCTTCTCAACTCTATGGCCGAAATTTGGATTGTGTTTATGCTTGATTTAAGACCAAAGGCGCACGTAGGTTTTGTCAAGTAGGACGGGCATTGTGTCTTCGGACTAGCCGGGTCTCTTGATCTGACAAAACTGCCAGCCGATAGGGTCTATGAAATCATCATGGAACTTGATCTAAATTTTGGCATGAAATTGGTTAAGAGAGTGCTTTGGATGATGTTGGCGCATAAGGTGCTAAAATTTGACTTTTCCGGATTTTTAAATTTTACATGCGCCACTTGATTGGGTTGATATGGGTATATCAGTGGAGGATATACTGGACCGACGCGCTGTGAGGCTTTAACTTGGTGTCATGAGTTAAGCTCACATGTGACAGGAGATGCATTGATCTCTCGACTTGAGGTCATTGACTCTTCTATATGGTTAGGAACATGCTTTGATACAACCTAACGCCTCGCCGTAGTAGGGAGGTCATAACGGTTGTCATTGGGTATGTGACGACCCATATGAGAAGATCAATGGACAGACATAGGATTTGCCCCTTCCTACGGGAAGCTTGATATCCACGGGGCCCCCCTATGGTTGCATGACTGAGAGTGTATGGCCTTACCCAGGTGAAAGCCTGATCTAGTCATGACCATGAGATTGGGTGAAAACAAAGTGGTGACACACTTTGTCCAATCGGATATCAGTTTGGCAAAGAGACTGTAATGCATCGGTACCTTGTTGCGATGATGCGGATGTCGATGTTGATATCCATTCCGATGACTTGGGTAGCAGCGATGCACTGCTAGGTGCCAATCACTGCTTGTGATGACTCGGATCATCACTGCCAACATCAGAGGAACCTACAGGGTCGCACAACTTGAAACTCGGGTTCTCGTATTGATCAGGTAGCCTATTGATTGAGTTATTGGATAACTCAGATATGTTTGGGAGAATCCATCAGCACCACTGTGCTGGATGAGATGAAAGGAATCATATGGAGCTAACTTGATTTTTGGGCCTAGTAGGCCAAATGGGCCCAATGGGCCCAATAGACCAAGTTGGGCTAGTAAGCCAAATGGGCTCAATGAGCCATTTGGGCCAATGGGCCATGTGGAATGGCGCAAGCTACTTGGAGTGAGCTTGGCGCATTTCCATGAGGTGGACAAACCCAAGTTGGCATCTTCTTAAGGTAGGAAGCTTGGAGCTTCTCACTTGGAGATGATGAATCTACTTGGGCGAATTGGGATTTACCTCTTGAAGAGGTGTGTCTCTTCATAAAGAGGTGTGTCTCTTCATAAAGAGGTGAATGAACTTGGGCGCATGGGACTTGGAATGGGCGAATTGGGTTTTACCTCTTGAAGAGGTGTGTCTCTTCATGAAGAGGTGTGCCTCTTCACTTGTGAAGAGGTGCACCTATTCATGGGTATATAAACCCCTTCCTCCCCCCTTGTTGTGGTTGTTGCATTGTTGCCTTCTCGCCCTTTGTCCCGTTGTCGCCACTCCTAAAAGGAGGGAGAGGAATGTTCACCCAATGCCTCTCCTCTTCCCTTTAGTGAGTTAGGAGCTTTGGAAGTTGCTTAGCGCCCTCCTCTCCAACGTTGGACTTTGGATTCAGTTGATTCCTGTTTGGATCTTGGTGGAGTGCTTCAAGAGTTGGACTCCGACGAAGCTCCACCTCCTCTCCTTGGCATCTCCTCTGGGGTTGGCGCAAGTGATTGAGGAAGTCTCCCAAAGGTGTGGATCTTCCCGAGGCTAGCACCGGGCGTGGAAGAAGAGGACTCGAGGTTCGGCTATGTGCGAGACTGCAGAGGGCGCACACTTGGGCGCCTGCATTGCATCACTTAATTTGCATCAAGGTATCATCTTCTACTCACCGTGTCGATCTCCTCGCAAGACTCGATCTTCTGGGTTTTTGGGACTGGCCTATTTCGGGGATTGCTTCCGCTGCGCTTGTCAGTAAAATTTTAAAAATCCCCGGGGTTTCCCAACACCAGGTAAATTCTGATTTAATTTTGTTACTTATCTTGTTAAGATTTTGTGATGCTATTACTATTGTGCTTTTTAAGTAACCTATTGTAGAGATAAATTTGGAGGACCAAATTTCTTTTAAGAAGGGTAGTACTATAATATCCCAGATTTTTGAAAAAAAATAATTTTAGAAAATTTAGATTTTTTTATGATTTTTTTGGAATTTTTTGGAATTTATTTGAGATAAAAATAACTAATTTTAGTGATAAAATGTTAAATTGCGTTGGCGGATGCTCAAACCCGTGACGCAATTTTGTTTGTTGTTTAGCCAAACCACTGGGCTACTTTGTGGTTCCGTATGAAACCGCGTCCGTTTAATTTGATTCCAGTTTTGGATTTATTTTAGGGCGACGAGTCGAGTCATCGTCATCTTCGACTTTCGCGGTGACTGAGTCACCGTCACACCCTCGCTATTTTTGGACGCGCTTCGCGTCTATTTTAGGGGGTTTCTGTTCACCCTAGTTCGTCGTCAAACCTAAAGCATCCTCGAGCCGTAACGCGCCGTCAGGAGAAGGAAATCAGAGTTAGAAGAGTTCGCCAGAGTTGCAGCCACTTTCACCTTCTGTGCAGCCAGCGGCGACGATTTCTCTATTCTGGCCTACGTTTGAGCTTCGTAGCAGGGTAAGTGTGTTTCCTAGAAGTTTTGGTGAAGTTCCGTTTTAGTTTAGATAGGTTTTGGCGTGTCGACGGAGGCGACGCCACCGTCGATACTGGCGACTGATGCGAAGGGTTTGACCATGCGTCGAAGGCTCGCCGCAGCTAGCTGTGGAGTTTGCCAGTGACATCGGAAGCTGTCTAGTGAAATCTGGTGTCGAACGGATGCTTCACGCACCCCCAGGAGCTCATCGGCGCAAGCGGCGGATGTATGTCAGGCCGCCTTGCAGGACGGTGATGGGGTGGCGCGGGCGAGTGGCTGGTTCGGCCCGATTTTAGGTTTTGGGTTTGGTTTATTTGAAATAAACCGCCTGATTGAGTTTTGAAATCGATTTGAACCGGTTCAATAGTTTGGGTGGTTCAATTTCAATTCTGGCCCAGCATAGGTTTCCTGACCGGCTCGACCATAATCCGGTCAAATCCTGGCCGATTCAGGTAGCCGTTGGAAAGATTATGAAATTTTCTATCCAATGGTATACAGTGGGTCTCTAGATTACTTGTATAACTTGGTGTAATTTAGGTTTTATGTGTCGATTTGGTTTGGTTTAGGTTGAATCTGACCGGTTCACTGCAATCTTGAGCGGTTCAGTGGGTTTTGGGTCCGGTTCACTGGATCCAAGGTTGGTTCCCTTGGTTTTGGGACGTCTTCTATCTGTTGGTGGTCTCTGTTTTCTAGTTTGAATCTTATTTGATAGGGTTTATGTTCAAATTTATGTTTCAGAGTTATTGATCCACTAGTTGGCTTGCATCATTTGGTAATCAATTTTCTTGGCTTTTCAAAGGTAAGACCTCAAACCAAAGTTATGTAGATAAAAGTTTGCTATCTTTATTTCCGTTGACTCAAATAGTATAGTATCCTATGCATGTCGAAGATTTACCAGTTATAGTGTTACTATATATGTTTTCAATTGTTCACTACCAATCAAGTATGTTTTAAGCAAGTTACTATTTTCAGTATCCACGTTGTGGATAGCATATCGTTGCAACAAGTTTTCTAGTATCCACGTGTGTGAATAGTTATATGTTTATTGAGCACATACCCAGTAGTATCCACTCTATGGATAGCTTGGGGTCCCAAGTAAGCATGCACCGGGATTCGTGACGCATGGTAGTGCATGTGTTCACCATGTAAGGTGAATGATTCACCTTATCATGCGTATTCGGGGTGATGACCCCACAAGCCAGTAGGTATTGCTCATAGTTTTTTCCTTGCATAATATTAGTGTCTATAATTGATCTTTTATACCACCAATTGATTCAGTTCATTCAGTTGCTTAGTTATAGGTTGTTGTTTTCAGTATTCAGCTTGTTATAATCTTATTGTTCATGCCTTACCCTCCTTTGGATCTAAGGGACTACCCTTTCTGCTGGGGAGAGGCTTGCTTAGCATTTTTGTGCTAACCCGTGAGAGATGTTGTGCAGTTGCAGATCAGGAGGAGTCAGATCGTTCGGCAAATCCCCGCAAGGGCAAATGCTAACCCGTGAGGGATGTTGTGCAGTTGCAGATCAGGAGGAGTCAGATCGTTCGGCAAATCCCCGCAAGCGCAGTTATGCTTGAAAAGATTCAGGTGGCAAGAGAATCCATGAGATAGTTATTAGAGTTTAGTTGTTAGTTAATCTTGTTATTTGGTTATTCTTTAGATGCCAAAGTGTTATCTAGTTGAGATAGTTGTACACCTCTTTGCTATTCGATATGCTTGATTTAATAAAAAGACATGTTTTCTTCCGCATTTTTTTTAGATTTAGATTATTTATCTTTAATTGCTTAAGGAGGTGTAACAAACGGTCAAGCTGATGACCTTTAAATTAGCGCTTCTTGGGAGGCAATCCAAGCACTCTTACTTTAGTTTATTTTCTTTTATAGTTTATTTTTAGGATTAATTTTTCATTTCTTTTTCTAGGAAAAATCAAATTTTACACAAAATACAATAGTACTGTAATGTATACTACAAGCCATAATTTCGGTTTGTTTTCGATCAGAAAGTTTTAGGGCAAATACGATGGTACCGTAAGTTTTTTTTTATATACCCTAATTTTGCGTGAAAATTTTCCCGAGAATTTTGCATTTATTATGGCACTACGATAATACATTTCACGTGCCGTATTTTTGAGTGATTTTTGACCAGAAAGTTTTTGAGATTTGATGCGTTTTACAGCACTACCGTAAGGAACTCTACGGACTGTAATTTTGTGAATATTAAAAAAAATTGCTTTTACGGCACTACCGTAATGAATATTATGTACTGTATTTTTGAGTGTTTTCTTTATAGAAAGTTTTGAAAGTTTCGTGAAATTACGGTCGTACCGTAACCAATAGCACGATGCCGTAATTGTGGCCTATTTTTGACCAGAAAGTTTTTGGAGTTTTATGGCAGTACCATATTGCTTTTACTACCCATAATATTCAAGACGAACAAATTGTTGTATGGCCATAAGGAAAATTACGAACGTAATTCTTTCGACCCACACGACTTCTCTGCCTTTTTTTAGGGTTTTCGGGCCGTGTTTTAGGGCTTTTCACTTGTGTTCTTCTGTCGACTCGCGATTCCAACTTGCTCTTGCCCTCAAAACTCGCCAGCGACCCTTCCTATCCAGCTCCGACCGATGATTTGGTAATCTCTAGCCCGATATATTCGTTTGAGCGAATCTAGATGTGTTTTCCACTCCTTTTCTATTTCTATTCATTTTGAGATTGATTTATGAGATATCTGCTCTCATTCATTGATTTGATCACCGGCGACCCTTCCTGCTTCATTTATGGAGATTTTCGACTAATATTGGAGTGATTTGGTGCTCGGAGTGAGCTTAGTTGCTGTTCGTCCGCCGAATTTTTGCCTAGCTTCTGCCCTTCTTGATTTTTGCTGATTTAAGCTTCGTTAGACTTGTTGTTTGCTTCCTAGGTTCTCACCAGAAGTAGAAGAATGTTCATGGAGGCTTGATTTCAGCTCAAGAGTTCAGACTTAAAAGATTACATTAGAGTTCCCTGCTTGGCTTTGTTTTAGCGTAAGTAACAAAATTTTCCAGCTTTTAGTTCATTTACATCACTTGTAACCAGATGGCACCAAAGAAAACTATGGTTTCGAAGAGAAAGGTCAAAGGACCTGCTGAATCTTCAGCCCACCTTCCAATCCGTATGGTATTATCTTCAGGGATGAAATCCAAGAAACTAGGTACAATCACTTGGTAGCCGGGAGAGTAGTAAATACCAAATACACTGATCGACGAACATTGGAAGCCTTAGTGTTGTATGAGGATGTGTTTTGGTTATTTGATCAAATAAAATTGAAGAAATTCTTTCAGATGACACCGCCGACATTCCTACCATTTGTGTTGGAGTTCCTTAGTAGCATGGACATGGAGCTCCATGAATTCACTGACAAGCATGCTGAAGGTGAGATCACCTTCCGCATGGCAAATATAGAGAGGAGACTCACCTTAAGGAACATTAGTTCAATTTTCCACTTAGCATAAGGAGGATACACTCAAGTGCCAGTTGGATTCATAGAAAATGTATTTTGGAATCAAATCACATCTGAAACCAAGTTTTCTGTAGTTTCAGCTAGAGCCTCAAGGATTTCAAACCCTTGTATCAAATATGCCCACATAGTTTTAGCTCAGACAGTATTCAGGCGTGGTGATAGTGATGGCATGGTCCGTCAATCTGAGCATTACTTCTTATGGGGGATGTTGCATGGATACCCTGTTGATGTAGCCTTCTTCTTAATCAAGCACATGGACAAAAAAAGGTGCGATTGTGATAGGACATTTGATTACTCCTATAGCCTTTTATCTGAATGTTGAGCCCTATGGAGTTGAAGTAGCAACGGGGAATGCAAGACTGGACATCGAATCTTGCATAGCCATGAGAATGATAATAAGAGAGGGTAATGTTTACTGTATTGTCCTTGGACCAGGGGCTCCCACGTTGCCCTTGCCTCATACTAAGAAGACAACTGTTAAGAACCAAATGAAATTGAAACTGTCACCTACTGTTGCTAAAGCTGCTTTCACACCTCCCTTGGACACTGTACTGCCACCACCCACTTGGGTGGGAGAGATGACCCATTTGATATAGGTATGGATTCACCTCATCATGCTGCAGATTCCTCTCACCGAGCTGGAGGTTCTTCACATAGAGCTAAGAGAGGATGGTCCAGTGCCTTTGACCCAGGATTTTAGGCTCTCTCTGCTAAGGTATACCGGCAGGGATGCCTCATGGAGAGGATGCTGGACTCCATGGGGCATAATCATCAGGATGTGGAGGAGCTTGGTAACTACATGGAGGAAATGGGGAATTTCCTCTAAGACCTGTTCGGCTTCGAGGACAACAGGAGAGGTGGTGGAGATGATGATGGAGGCCAGGGAGGACAGCATGTTGATCCCATGGATGCAGCCCCTAAGGACACAGAGGAGATTGGATCCGATGCGGATGAGTAGAGCTTTGTGAGTATTCCTTTTTCCCTACTTATTTGTATTTCATCTTGTATATCTTATTGATGATTCATGTTTTTATAGGGAAGGATGACGCTTCCAAACTTCTTGTGTCCGCTGCTTTCTAACTTCAAATTACTCTATCATGATTCGATTTGGATGTATTGCTATTGGTGATATTGATATTGGATTAGATATGGTTGTATAATATTCTATTGATAATGAGCACCTTGTGTAGGTGCATGATGATTCATGACGATTTTGGGACTTTAAACTTGATATATGCGTTCTCCTCTTGTTATGGTTATATGCTTTAATCTTGTGGTGTGGTATGTTTTTGAGAAATTTTTATTGACAATATGACTTTCATCATGGTGAATATGTTTATGCCTATGACTATGGATAGACCTATTGTGATGAATTTATTCCTTTAATATATATCTGCCTATTGGAATTTTTCATTGATTGATGCATGAGATTTTTCATTGATTGATGACACCAAAATTTATAGTAAATTTTGTGCCAGTAGATGGGTATTTTTGTGCCATATTCATGCTTTTTTGCTCATTTTTATGCCTTATTTATCAAATATTGCGGAATCTACACCTTTTCTGGTTTTTGATCATTTTCAGGTAAAGAGGCACGATTTTTAGGTATTTTCAAGCAAATTCAAATGCATAGATGAATTCCCACCATCAAGAGAAGATCACATGTCAAATTTCAAGCAAATTGGAGCTTCAGACCAAAATACGGTAGGGCTGTAATCCAAATTACGGTACCATGGTTTCACTGCACCTACAGAACAAACCACGGCACTGCCGTAATTTCCAAGCGCTGCCGTATTTTAGGATGATTTTGTACAGAAAGTTTCGCATAAATTACGGCCCTGCCATAATAAAAATCACGGGCCGTAATTTGGGATCAAATTCGTACAGAATGTTTAGTGGATTTTACTGTGCTACCGTAATGAATTTTACGGGTTATAATTTCAGCCCAGAAACACACATAACCAAAATACGGCAATGTCGTAATCAAAATTACGGCCGTAATTATATTTTTGAACGAGTCTTCCGTAGCGGCTCAAAAGCCCGATATTTACGACGTAATATCTGAAGATCTAGGGCACCAATTCAAAAATTGTAAAAAGGGGGCTCCTCTATATATCGAGGAGAAGATTTGAGGATAGGAAGAATCGAATTTCGTGAAGAATCGTGGGAGAAATCAGAAAGGGCGTCCCTACGGCACGGCCTCTTGCCGAGAGGCATAGAGGCCACCTCAGGCCGCGAAATTTACAAGAAAGCTTCTCCTGGAGGAGGAGAGGATACCCCAGAAGTTTCAGAGCGAAAGGAGATCGATCGGAGGAGAAATCAAGGAAATTGTAGGCGCCTGCACTATTCACAGATAAAATAACGGCTGTAATTTTCATTACAGCCGTGCTGTTATTTGATTTTCTTCTTTCTCTTCGATTTCTGATCATTCTAACCTATGACTTATTGTAATCCTTCTACCATGCTAGCTTTGACATCTTTTGGGACATGGGGGTGTAATCCCCTTAATTTCTTAACGACTAGATGATTCTACTTATGTGATGATTGTCTTTAGTTCTTTATAGTTTCATGATTATTAGCATGTACTGGAGTTTTTGTGATATGGACTAAAAAGTGACTGACGAGAATTTGGAATCCTAAAATTAAGACTTAGGAACTCATCGTAAGAAATTAGGTTTATTCTTATTTCTAGATTTTAGAAGCTTATTGCCATGTTGATAATCTAAACTAGGATTGAGTTATTGAAATAAATATAATGATACTGTGAGAAATCAAGTATTGGATCGTTGGAGAACCTTAAGTAGAGCCAGTGAAAATTATAGTATGAAAGTATGTAGTTTTCACTTGAGATAATTGACTTAGGATTTGGATGCACGAAAGTGATCTTTGAGTTTTTTTGTCAATGATTAACTTTTATTTAACATTGAATAAATCCTACATGAAAGTGAGGGTTGGTTCTTTGTAAATTGTCTGTGCGAAAGTGAGATGATTTCTTTATTAAGTAAATTATATCTTTATCATAATGAAAGTAAACTGACAAACACTTAATTATATCTAGTCATTGAAATTAAGGTGGATGAAACCCTAGTCCCAGTTTTCCTCTCTGATTATTTGCACGCTATCTGATCATTTACTTACATCACATTTGATTTGCTTAGCTAGTGAGAAAAAAACTATTTCGTACATAACACGTAGGTCTCTGTGGGTCGATATCTTTTTAATTACTTCGAAGTATCTGTGCACTTGCGGACACAACAGTGATCCAAGAGTGAAGCTACTTCTTTAAATAAAACAAGCATATGAGTATGATTTTTGAGTTGATATTGATGGGTTAACTTAGTTGATGTTCAACCTATTTGCTATTTGTTGGGAAGAAAGATTCCATGATCCAATATAGAGAGTGATGACTCCCTTACTTAGCACTGCGCAAAATTGGTAGTGGTACCAAAGACATGGGTTGAAGTCAAAATAAAAAAAAATGATGAGAAAAAAAAAATCAAGAGAATGACTCC
Organism: Costus lasius; assembly: GCA_027563935.2. Taxonomy (NCBI): domain Eukaryota; kingdom Viridiplantae; phylum Streptophyta; class Magnoliopsida; order Zingiberales; family Costaceae; genus Costus; species Costus lasius. The sequence goes on along the minus strand of CM050453.2, from coordinate 44,543,512 downwards.
TCGTCTTGGCACCGTGTTGATTTGCGGTGGTACCGAAGTTAAGAGTTGAAGTCCAAGCAAAAAAAGGTTCGTATCTATGTGGGTACATGCCATGGAGAGAAATCGTTTCACATTAACTCCACTATCTCATGTAAGATTCTTCCTACCAAAGAGATATGAGTTCTATTGCATTGGTTATGTGATCAGTGTACTCTATATTCGTCACCAGGAAAAAAAAGGTGGTAATCGAATTACAGAATGTGAACGATACAAAAAAGGGAGGAACTTAAAAATTCTGAGTGGAAAAAGATCTTGGAAATCTTATTCCTATAAACAAAAGTATGGTGGGTTTGAACTAAAACTGGGTGAAATCTTGAGATTGAAATTCTATTCATTATACGAGTTGTGAAATTTTATTTGATTAAGTTGTTTATTTTGAGGATTGAATTTAGAAGATGATATGTTTATTTGAGATTCTATATAGCATTTGCTGAGATTTTTTATTGGTGATTATATTTTAGAAGTTTATTCTTCATAAGAAAGTTTATTCCTTCGATCAATTTTTGATTTTGTTTGAGGACAAGCAAACTTTGAGCCTTATGTATTTGATGACACAAAAATTCATAGTATATTTTGTGTCATTTGATAGGTCTTTTAGTGTCATTATTCATGCTCTTTTGCTTATTTTCATGTCTTATTTATCAAATATTATGAAATCTACACCTTTTCTGGTTTTTTATCATTTACAAGTAAAAAGGCATCATTTTAAGGCATTTTTGAACAATTCAAATGCATACAAGTTCCCATCATCAAAAGAAGATTACATGTGAAATTTCACGTAAATCGGAGCTTCAAACGAAATTACGGCAGGGCCATAATACAAATTACAGTACCGTGGTTTTACTGAACCTATAGAATAAACCATGGCATCACCGTAATCTATTTGACCTGCCGTAATTTCGATCGATTTCTATCTAGAAACGAATACGAAACTGCTATAATTAATATTATGGGCCGTAATTTCAGAAAATTTCTTTCTATAAAGATTTGCAATTATACAGCACTGCTGGGGTTTACATTACGACCCGTGTTTCTTTTTAACTTCTTCACATAAGATATTACGGCACTGCCGTAATAGAAATTACTGCCGTGATTATGATCCAGATAGCCGATTTTCCTAGTATTACTGTAGCCCGATTTTTTCACAGATGATTGCGGATGATTTAGACTACCAATTCAAGAACCGTAAGAAGGGGAATACTCGAGAGGAGGAGGCAACATCATCGAACGAAAAGTCCCAATTTTTGTTCACGATTCAGAGAGAAATCGAGTTTATCACCGCCGCCCTAGGGTTCACTGCCGCGAAGTGTATAGAGCACCACCGGCTGTGAAATTTAGAGGAAGGCTACGCCTGGAAGAGAAGAACATACCCTAGAATTTTTAGAGCGAAAGGAGATCGATTTAAGGAGAAATCAATGAAAGAAAGGACGTCGCACTATTCATCGCGAGTTCTGAGCAAATTACGGGCTGTAATTTTTATTACAGCCCTGTGTTTAGTAAAATTCCTCTCTCTTTGATTTTTGATCATTCTAAACTATGGCTTTTTGTAATTCTTCTACCATGTTAGCTTAAACACTTTCTGGGACATGGGGTGTAATCCCCTTAATTTCATAATGACTCGATGATCTTTAATTCATCAGGATACTTTTATTATGATAATTGTACTTAAGTGATGATCGTCTTTAATCCGTTCTAGTTTCATATTGTCAACATGTATTGGAGGTTTTGTGATATGGACTGAAAAGTGACTTACAAAACTTGGAACCCTAAAATTGAGATTTAGGAACTCATCGTAAGAAATTAGGTTTGTTCTTATTTCTGCATCTTAGAAGTTTATTGACTTGTTGATAATCTGATCCATGAAGAATTAATGAATTAAACATAAAGTTATCGTAAGAAATTAGGTATTGGATCGTTGGAAACCCTTAAGTAAAACCTGTGAAACTAAAGTATGAAAGTATTTAGTTTTCACTTGAGATGATTGACATAGAGATTGGATGCATTAAAGTGATCTTAAATCTCCTTGTCATTGATTTACTTATCTTTAGCATTGAATAAATCCTGTGCGAAAGTGAGGATTGATTCTTTGTAAATTTTCTGCACGAAAGCGAGATGATTTCGTTATAAAGTAAATTATATCTTTATCATAATAAGATTGAACTGACGAGCACTTATTCCCAACTAGTCATTGAAATTAAGGTGGATGAAACCCGAGTCCCAGCTTTTCTCTCCGACTTTTCGTGTATGCCTTGTGAAATGATTCACACTTGTGCTGTGGTTTGGGTGTAGTCTTGGAAGACTCTTTCCTTTATATCGGGAGATAGTGATGTGTTGCTAGATACCCCTCACTGATTGTGATAACGTGAGTTATCGTTACCGACATTTAAAGGAAACCCTTAGGGTCGCACAATTTGATGATATGGCTTACTTAAGTCAGATCGTGTGGACTGAATTGTTTTAGTTCAGTTAAAAGGAGATTAGACTCTGATTGTAAGTGAGATCTGATCTGATCATGTTTGATTGATTAGGGCTTCAGATCGGTAAGCTTCGATCGAGAGTATGGATGCTAGATCGAAGAGATCAAGAGCATCAAGAGATGAACGGTTAGATCTTGAACCGTTTGGTTCATAGAGATCTAGACCATGGCTTGGGCTGGTTTAATTTGGGTTTTTGAACCGAATTGAGTTGAACCTAATCGACTTGAACCGGTTCACATGGGTGAACGTATGGTTCAAGGTTTAAAGGCATCTTGGGCGGTTTTTCTTCAAGTGGTCGCATGGCTTGATAACCTTCCATATTTGGAAGTGTAACGCCATGACTTGAATGAAAAAAACCTCAACGCAATTTGCCAATTACTCTCTTGTCTCCTTCATTCGACGAAGAGAGGACTCTGGGACAAGGTAGCTCTCGGCCAAGCACATCTCATCATCAACACACGACAAGGAACTTTGGGGAGATCTCTTGCTAGCACAAGGAAGATCCTAAAGGGTAGCCATCTCTCATCTAGTGTGTGTTTTCTTTGGAGGAGTGCTTACTTGCCCTCTTGCTTCCAAGCCGCCACCCTTTATCATGGCTATGGTAAAAGATCTCAAACTTGATCTTTGCAATACATATAAAGTTGATCATATATATGTGTTCATGCAAACGATTTTATTGAAACCCTAGAAGAGTACATTTTTCGCATGCTCTAGGGTTCGCCCCCCTCTTGAAAGGGGTTTTATCTGCCTGCGCTCCCCCTTGAAGGGGACTCTTCAATTGGTATCAGAGGAGGTTATGCATGAATCTTATGATTGCTTTAGTGATCCATGTTTGCGCCATTGTTGTAGATCTATCATCACCATGAATACATGCTAGTCATTAGATGTTGGCGCATGATTGATATCACATGTTTGCGCTAATGGATAGATCTAATGTCAACATGCGAAACTACATGTTATTACTTGTATGATTCTTGGCGCATGTTTCTTGATGGCGCTTGTTGAATGTCTTTGTAAAATTCATTACATCTTGCGCGCCTCACTAGATCTAAGTGGCGCCTACTATAAACCCTTAGATGGGTTGATGGGGTTGAAGTCACCTCTAAGTTAGATCCAATAGTCTGATCAGACCATCTGACAGCCTAGATGGATCGACCAGATGGCACCTGTGCGCAAGCACGAGGTGGCCATAGGTCGATTGCATCTTAGGCGTGTAGCGAGGTCTGGTTGAGACAACTCAGTGAACACACATGAGTTAGGCCCGGGGTCACACCCGCTTGCCAGAACTCATGAGGGTTGTTCAGCCCTTGGCACATGCATGGTTGACCATTAGGTCAACTCGAGTCAGTTAGGACTTGGTGCATGCAAGGGCAGTGGATCTGACTAGTTGGATGAGTGGATCCCTATCAATGGACCATTGTAAGGTTGTAGGGCTTATAAGAAAATTAAAATTGATGCCAATGGGGTTTTCAAAAATTTTATTTTCTTTGTAATGGATCACATGTTGATTGAATGATGCCATGATGCTTGTTTATTTAATCTTATGTGGATTGCCCTAATGTGTGCTGTGCTGGGGCCTGCGTGCCTGGAATTAAACTTGTAAATTAATTTGTATTGTGATCTGCGAATCACATTCGTAATTAATTGATTGTATAATTGACCTGTGAGTCAAACTTGTCTAGATAGATCAAATTGTATTTGATTAGACAAGAGCACAAAGGCACACATCCTAGAGGGGCATTCAGCTGGTGGCGCACCTGAGGTGCTCTTGGCGCTAGGGCCCTGGGATGGACCAGATGAGATGCAAAAGTCCCAAGAAGAGCAAGTGAAGACTTAAGTATCTTAAGGTCTTACTTAGGCTTTGGGCTTTTACCACATAAGATCCATGCTTTCTTTTTATTGCTTATATAATTAGAACTGCATGAGTTTATCTTCTGCTATCACCATAGGAATTGCATGATAGTGAAGAAGATAAAAGGACCGTTAAAATCCAACGCTAACATATCAAGCTCGTAAGCCTTCTGACGCGAAACCTCACTGTTCTGATTATCGTTGGAGCCGTGTTGTACCCACTCAGTGGGCACGTCCATCTATCTTCAGACGGTGCGGGATTTCACCTGCGTGTTACAGAGAAGGGATTTATCGCTTCTCGTTGCTCAGCATAGCACGTGGTGGTCCAGGGAGTAGGTCGGGTCAGCTTGACCATGTAGGCTACATATGTGGCGCATATGGTAGCGCATGGAGGCAGCCATCTGTGGGATCAGAGATTGTGTTGTACCAACTCAGTTGGCACAGTCTGCTGGATTGCCCAGATGAAGGGGAATCGCACGGGTTGGCGATTGGCTGGGACAGCCTACCAGAAATTAGTGCTTGTCATCTCTGTGCATCTTATCTCGCCTGAGCGGGACGCGGAGACCAAGTATGAAATCTGGATCCCATCTCACTAAAAGAGTGTTACTCTTTCGGACTGTTTACTGGATTTTTCAGTCAGACAAAATAGTGAGAAAAGAATCTTTCTTAAGTCCTGGATTGATTCTGAACATTGATACTGACCTTGCTGTTCTTGCATTGTTGTAGATTCCTGCAGCAACGAACACCATGAGCTTCAATGTGCGATCCCTACTGGAAAGGGAGAAGTTTGCTGGGCCGAACTTCTCTGACTGGTTCGGACCCCTTAAGATCGTTCTTAAGGCAGAGAGAAAACTGTATGTCCTCGAGACGGCAGTGCCGCCTCAACCCGCTGCGAACGCCGCAAGGGCGGTTCGTGAAGCCTATGAAAAGCATGTCAATGATAGCATTGATGTCGCTTGCCTGATGCTAGCGTCTATGACGCCACCGCTGCAGCGTCAGCATGAGGATATGTCGGCTATAGAGATTATAGCGAACCTCAAGATGCTGTATGCTGCACAGGCGAGGACAGAACGCTATAATCTGACAAAGCTCTTCTTTCAGAGCAAACTGGCTGAAGGTAGCCCAGTTGGAGCTCACGTGCTCAAGATGATTGGGCACAAGGAGGCTCTAGAGAAACTGGGGCATACCATTAACCAGGAGCTTGCTGTAGACATAATTCTGCAGTCTCTCCCGCCCTCTTTCGATGCGTTCATCATTAACTTTAATATGAACAAAATCGATTGTACTCCGGCAGAGCTGCTGAATATGCTCTTGACTACTGAGGAAACTCTGAAGGGAAAGCCTTCAACCTCTGTCTTGATGGTTCCTTCCAGGAACAAGAAGAAGGGGAAGAAGGGCAAGGCCCCTGTCAAGAACTACAGTAAGGCTCTGAAACAGAAGGTGAAGCGGTCCAAGGACAACAGGTGTTTCCACTGTGGCCAGCTGGGTCACTGGAAAAAGGACTGTAAAGCGCTCCAAGGAGACAAGAGGGGAAGCATCGCTTCTGGCTCAGGTATATACGTGATGGAAGTCATGGTTTCATCTTCTTCTATTTCATGGGTGTTGGACACTGCATGTGGAGTTCACATTTGTTCAAATGTACAGGAACTCAAGAGAAGAAGGCAGGTGGGACAGCATGAGGTAGACCTACGCGTTGGAAACGGGGCACGGGTTGCTGCTGTTGCTGTAGGAGACTATTTCATTTCTTTACCATCTGGACTTGTATTGGAACTAAACAGTTGTTATTTTGTTCCCAGTATAACTAAAAATATTATCTCCATTCCTGCTCTTGTCAGGAAAGGATTTGCCTTTGAATGCAACATTTCAAAGTGTGTTTTATCTTATGGTAATATTGTTTATGCTACTGGTTCAATTAACAATGGGTTATACATGTTGGACATGGAAAGTTCTATACATAACATTGATAATAAGAAAGCCAAGAATGCTGATGACAGCACCTTGCTATGGCATAGTCGTTTAGGCCATATAAACGAGAAACGCATTAAGCGGTTGCATGATCATGGACTGCTGGGATCATTCTCCTATGAGGAGATTGATACATGCAAAGCTTGTTTGATGGGTAAAATGACGAAGTCACCTTTTCTTAATAAAGGTCAAAGGGCTTCAGGTTTACTTGACCTCATACACAGTGATGTGTGTGGGCCATTTAGTAAACATGCTAGAGGTGGCTATCAGTACTTCATTACCTTTACTGATGATTTCAGTAGGTATGGGTATGTCTATTTAATGAGACATAAAAGTGAATCTTTTGACAAGTTCAAAGAGTTCAAGAATGAAGTACAAAATCAGCTAGGCCGAAATATCAAGACACTTCGCTCAGATCGAGGTGGAGAATACCTAAGTCATGCGTTTACTGACTATCTAAAGGAGTGTGGGATTATCTCACAACTCACTCCGCCAGGAACACCGCAATGGAATGGTGTGTCCGAGAGGAGAAATAGAACGTTACTTGATATGGTTCGTTCTATGATGAGTCAGGCTACTCTACCTTACTCCTTTTGGGGTTTTGCACTGGAAACAGCTGCAAAGGTACTAAACCGAGTGCCATCCAAGGCAGTTTCTAAGACGCCATATGAGTTATGGTATGGGAAACAGCCGAGCTTGACATTTATCAGGATCTGGGGTTGCGAGGCTTATGTCAAAAAGCTCGCCTCTGGGAAACTGGAGAGCAGATCTGAGAAATGTATATTTGTCGGGTACCCTAAGGAAACTAAGGGTTATTATTTCTACGACCCCAAAGAGAACAAAGTATTTGTTGCTCGGACGGCCATATTTCTTGAGAAGGAGTTTCTTCTGCAAGAGGCCAGTGGGAGAGAAATAAAACTGGATGAGAATCCAGAGGAAGGACAAAGTAGTCAAGCACAGTTGGATGAGCCTGAGCCGGTAGATCAGGTTACTGAACAACCTGAGGCTCAGATATCACGGGAACCGCGAAGATCGGGAAGGATCCGTCGACAGCCTGAGCGCTATGACGGAGTCTACATCATTGATAATGATGAACCCCTCACTTATGCGGATGCGGTCAGTGGACCGGAGTCAGCTAGATGGCTTGATGCTATGCGAGCCGAGATGGACTCCATGTCAGATAACCAAGTCTGGGATTTGGTTGATCCGCCTCCGGGAGTAATCCCTATAGGCTGTAAATGGATCTTCAAGAAGAAGATTGACATGGATGGTAACGTGGTTACCTATAAAGGCAGGCTAGTTGCGAAAGGTTTCAAACAAATCTACGGGATAGATTATGATGAAACTTTCTCACCTGTAGCCATGTTTAAGTCTATTCGGATTCTTTTCGCGATAGCTGCATATTACGATTATGAGATCTGGCAGATGGATGTGAAAACAGCTTTCCTTAATGGAAATCTGGATGAGGATGTGTATATGACACAACCTGAAGGTTTCACGAATCCATCAGATCGTCATAAAATATGCAAGTTAAAGAAGTCCATTTATGGGCTTAAACAAGCATCTAGAAGCTGGAATATTCGTTTTGATGAATCAATCTCTGAGTTTGGTTTCATCAAGAACGAAGATGACCCGTGTGTATATAAGAGGTTTAGTGGGAGCGTGATTATTTTCCTAGTCCTCTACGTCGATGATATCTTAATCATTGGAAATGATATTCCTGAATTGCATGCTGTTAAAGCATGGTTAGGAAAATGTTTCCAGATGAAAGATTTAGGAGAAGCAGCCTATGTACTAGGTGTGAAGATCTACAGAGATAGATCTAAGAGGCTTCTCGGGCTGTGCCAGAGTACTTACATCGATAAAGTCCTGGAAAGATTCCATTTAGAGAATTCTAAACGTGGATATCTTCCAGTCAGACATGGTCTGAATCTTTCGAAGAGTCAGTGTCCACAAACACAGACTGAGAAAGATGAAATAGACAATACGCCTTATGCTTCGGCTATTGGGTCCATTATGTATGCGATGTTGTGTACTCGCCCAGACGTCGCTTACGGGTTAAGCGTGACCAGTCGGTTCCAAAGTAATCCAGGTGTGGCGCACTGGATTGCAGTCAAGAACATTTTAAAATATCTGCGGAGGACCAAAGATATGTTCTTGATATATGGTGGTCAGGAAGAACTCAGTATTGAAGGATATACTGACGCTTCGTTCCAGTCGGACCAGGATGATTTCCGATCGCAATCAGGCTATGTTTTTAGCTTGAATGGTGGAGCAGTGGTGTGGAAAAGTTTCAAACAGTCAACTGTTGCTGATTCCACAACAGAAGCCGAGTATGTTGTAGCCTCGGAAGCATCCAAGGAGGCAGTGTGGATTCGTAAGTTCGTGAGAGAACTTGGTGTTGTTCCTTCGAGTGCAGATCCTTTGGTTATCTTCTGTGATAACACTGGAGCAATCGCACAAGCAAAGGAACCACGGTCGCACCAGAAGTCCAAGCACATACAGAGACGGTTTCACTTGATCCGGGAGATCATTGATCGTGGCGAGATCAAAATTTGCAAGGTACATACAGATGACAATCTGGCAGACCCGCTTACCAAGCCTCTAGCGCAGCAGAAGCATGAGAAGCACTGTAATAATATGGGTTTGAGATTTCTCAACCATTAGATTAAGTGCAAGTGGGAGATTGTTGGGGTATGCCCTTAAGGCTAATGTTTGAGGCCTTTGGGATTGTAACAGTATCATGTAATAAACTTTTGTGTTTATAAAGGCATGGTTATTATTCAGGTTGTTACCTTGTCTACAGTAATAAGTGTACTACTGAATAATGTCTCAAAGCTGTTCAGCTAGGCTAACAGGCTATATGTCCTTAGTCGAGATATCTTGGTGAACATGAGACAGCCTTGATATGATTGAGACTAATATGTGTTCTAATCTTATAGGATGCTTCGAGCATGGAATAAGATGTAGACTCATGGGTACATTGGATGTACTGGACAGACCCTACTGGGATATTCCATTGCTTGTCACAATGTGAATAATCCTTGTTTGCATCAAGTGGCACATGTCCTTTGACTTGAGATCACTTGTGTTTCTAAATGATGAATGTCATTATTTTGAGGTAGTTCGATATCATTTGAAAGATAATGGTTATAGACTATCTTGGATAATGATCATGAGTCAGGTTAGGATACTAGTGATAGATAAAGGATTGCCGTCTCCTTGTGGAAGGAGTGTGGTGTTCTAAAGGGGCCCCCCTTATATGAGATGATTGAGAAAGTGTATGGCTATACCCAGATGACTATGTTCATCTGATCTAATCATGCTCATCATATTGGAGCTACAAGTTTGACACACTTGTCCAATAAGAACATCCAGTGGCAAAGGAAACATGTATGCCTTGTGAAATGATTCACACTTGTGCTGTGGTTTGGGTGTAGTCTTGGAAGACTCTTTCCTTTATATCGGGAGACAGTGATGTGTTGCTAGATACCCCTCACTGATTGTGATAACGTGAGTTATCGTTACCGACATTTAAAGGAAACCCTTAGGGTCGCACAATTTGATGATATGGCTTACTTAAGTCAGATCGTGTGGACTGAATTGTTTTAGTTCAGTAAAAAGGAGATTAGACTCTGATTGTAAGTGAGATCTGATCTGATCATGTTTGATTGATTAGGGCTTCAGATCGGTAAGCTTCAATCGAGAGTATGGATGCTAGATCGAAGAGATCAAGAGCATCAAGAGATGAACGGTTAGATCTTGAACCGTTTGGTTCATAGAGATCTAGACCATGGCTTGGGCTGGTTTAATTTGGGTTTTTGAACCGAATTGAGTTGAACCTAATCGACTTGAACCGGTTCACATGGGTGAACGTATGGTTCAAGGTTTAAAGGCATCTTGGGCGGTTTTTCTTCAAGTGGTCGCATGGCTTGATAACCTTCCATATTTGGAAGTGTAACGCCATGACTTGAATGAAAAAAACCTCAACGCAATTTGCCAATTACTCTCTTGTCTCCTTCATTCGACGAAGAGAGGACTCTGGGACAAGGTAGCTCTCGGCCAAGCACATCTCATCATCAACACACGACAAGGAACTTTGGGGAGATCTCTTGCTAGCACAAGGAAGATCCTAAAGGGTAGCCATCTCTCATCTAGTGTGTGTTTTCTTTGGAGGAGTGCTTACTTGCCCTCTTGCTTCCAAGCCGCCACCCTTTATCATGGCTATGGTAAAAGATCTCAAACTTGATCTTTGCAATACATATAAAGTTGATCATATATATGTGTTCATGCAAACGATTTTATTGAAACCCTAGAAGAGTACATTTTCCGCATGCTCTAGGGTTCGCCCCCCTCTTGAAAGGGGTTTTATCTGCCTGCGCTCCCCCTTGAAGGGGACTCTTCAATATCATCATATTGTGGTTTATAGTTTAGTCATGTGTCCACCATGCTCTAGTACAATACTTTTGATCCTATGATAGCCAGGTCTGATCATTGAGTTTGAATTCATGTTTGGTTTGAAGTAATCATGATTTGTCGGATGCAACATCTGATAAGAAAACATTGTATGATCATATCCATATGCTCTAAGATTTTGAAATCTATTAATTTGGATTGCTTTAGACCGTTCACTAGTAGGTCAAATATTTCTAAGACTGTTCAATTTACTTATGCTTGTAGTTTACATGTGATTCTATGATAAGATGTGTTAGGGAATACCGGGTGTAATTTAAAATTTTGCAGTCCCAGGACGCAGCGGAAGAATCATTACACCCGAAACATATTCCGTTCCCAAGGATCCATGCGAGAGAGAAAACACAAGGATGTGTTAGAGATGTACCTCTTTTGTTTGTCTAGATGTCGAAGCCATGTTGAAGGCGCCCAAGTGTTCGCCCTCCACAAGTATCCACGCGTCGACTCCTTGATCGTTGCTCCCTTCCACACTTGGTGCTAGCCTCGGGAAGAGAATCAAGCCTTAGGGTTCCTTCACTTCTCTTGCGCCACCTCCAAGGATCATGCACCAAGTGCAAGGAAGATGCCGCCAACTCTTTATCCTCTTCACTCCAGGAGAAGAGGGAGAAGAAGAGTTTCAGCCTTGAGGAAGATCAAGAGGAAGTTGCGCCACCAAGTCCTTCTCCAAGTCACGCCAAGAGGAGAGGAAGGAGAAGACTTGCGGCCACCAGTAGGAAGAAGGGTTGCGCCACTTTGATGTTGTCGCCCTTTGCCCTTGCTTTCGCCCCGCTATGTGTGTTCACGCCACTAAGCATTCAAAAAACTAGAGGGGGCGACAAGGGGTCCTATTAATAGGACTAGAGGCGGTTTGGGCAAGGGCTAGGATCATGCCAAGTGTACGGCTAGGATGAGGTGTCTTGAGGCAAGGAAAGTCTCCAAGACTTTACCATAAACCTCATTCAACCTATCCATAAATGTCCAAGCACTATATCAGCCCAAGACATGCCTCAAATGCATTCTTACCATCAAAGGAGAAGTGGCTAGGCGCAACATGCATGAGGAATTCGGCTAGGGTGGTGTCTTGGGAGAAACTAGGGTTTGAGGTAAGGTAAGTCTTCAAGACATTACCATATACCTCTTCCCTATATCCTTATGTGCCTAGGAACTTCCCATAAAAGTTCTCAAGCCATATCAGCCCCAAGACTTGCCTTAGAGGCAAGTATTCCATCCAAGGAAGAGGGGCTAGGCGCCCTTTACTTCCATAATGAAGCAAAGGCGCCTCCCTCACCCCATTATGCCCCTAGGCGCCAATGGGGTGAGATTTCTCCCCATTATACCCTTTTAAGCCAATTCCTCTTCATGACAACTAATTATTGGGCCTCATTGGATAATGAGCTAGCCCAAACTTCATGGCATGGGTTGATTAAGCCATTGGATCTAATCCAATGCAACCCTAATCCAAATGTAACCAATTAAGGTCAATTTCGGGTCAACCTGCCAAAAATGAAGTTTGGCTCCAATAACTTTCTTCCAACTTATCAGGCCCATTGGCGCTGATGAAATCTTCCAAATGGATCCAAGTTATCCAATAACTTGATCATAAGGCTTCTGATTAAAGCAACGTCAAGAGTCTATTGCGTGTGACCCCGTAGGATCCATATGACGATGGCAATGAAACATCATAAGTAGTGAGGGGTATCTAGCAACACATCACTACTACCCATGTCATAGGACTTAAGTCATTATGGCAACAACTCCTAACAAGCAACGAGGATTCCCATTGCATTATAGATCCTTTTGCCTAAACTGATATCCTGCCATTGGATCAGTCTCAAGTTTATTATCCAATGCACTGGTCATGACTCAACAAGTGTGGCCACACTTTCCTGTCATGCACCAATAAGGTGGGGCACCCCGAGTGGATATCATGCTTCCAATAAGGAAGGGGCAAATCCTACTATTGGTCATCCATGTCTCTACATGACTTATGACATGCCCAATGACAGTCGTTTTGATCTCCCAATTACGGAGAGACGTAAGACTATATTAAAGCATACCCATCATCAAATCTAGACATGAATACCTCAAGTCTAAGGATCAATGCAAACCTCTTGCATGTGAGATTGACTTGTTGACCAGACAAGTCAATCCTCACGGTGGATCACTCCAGTGCATCCAATGCACCTGTATGTCTGCGTTACTGTGCCCCGCACCTAACCAGCCCATACACCAGTCTCACATGTACCAAAGCTGTCCCATATCTACTAAGGTACCTTGTCTGGGGATAGCTTATGAGAATGGATCCAATCCAAACTCCTGGGACATTATATATGCAACTCAATACATCAACGCAGGTAGAGAAGTCTGCATAATAACGACCATGCCTATATAAAGAGTAATAGTTCTATCAAAGTACATTCAAACAATGCCTGACCATGTCCATACATTGGTCTTCAGGGCATATACACCAACAAGATGCACATCTACTTATTCGTTCTTTAACTTCTTTTCTCTTGTTGGGTGGACACTACATTTGTGAAGAGATGAAAAGCCTCATCAACATTGATATGTTTAAAAAAAAAATCTTAGATTCCTCTACTTGGCACTGCGAAAAATTGGCAGTGGTTCCTAAGAACATGAGTTGAAATCTAAGAGAGACTCCTCTACTTAGGACCGAAAAATTGGCAGTGGTACCTAAGGACGTGAGTTGATGTCTAATATCATAATTGTAGTTTTGAATCCTAAGTAACACATTTGAGTTAATCCCAACGAGTTGATTTGGATGAATTGAAATAGCATGGGTAATGTGTATGCTTTATTATATTCTATATTTACTACTGGCTAAGTTCCTTGACTTCTAGAAATTGTGAGACCAAATTGTTGAACGTTCGAAACACCCAACACCCAATCACGTGATTTCTTCTAACTAGGTCTTGGATTACTAGTAGATGTTTCTCTAATTTGGATGAATGCTTTAACAAGAATGATTACTCTCATACCTATCATGTATTTCATCTTATTTTATTACTTGAGGACAAGCAAAGATTTAAGTTTGGGAGTATTTGATATCTTGCTTTTTAACGGTAATTTCTAGTGTTATTTCATCACAAATTTAGGCTTATTTTAGTGTTTTTATAATCCGTTTAGACTTTTTAGATTGATTGCTTCGGAATCTTCACTTTCTCTCTTTTTTTATGGAATTTCACATAAAATCACCCAATTTTGAAGTCTTTCGAGAATTCTAAAGTCATAGGGTGATTCCTTACATGAAGAGAAAGCTCTATGTCAAATTTGGGCCCAATCGGAGCTACTTTAAAAAATATGGTCAGGTGAACTCGGTGGGTTTCACTGGTGCTTTCGCTGATGATCAAAGTCCACAAAACACTTCATTGGTAGGTGAAACTAGTGGGGTTCACTCGTGATTCTCTATGAGGAAATCTGTGTAGAAATCTTCACTAGCTGGTGAACCCGGCAGGGTTCACCGGTGATTCTTACTCGACAAAAATTGCATAGTAAACTTCACCACCTAGTGAACCTAGTGGGGTTCACCCATAATCATAATTGGGTAGTCCGACCTTCACTTGGTTTTATTTTGATTTTGAGCCCTAGATAAGTCCAAAAAAGGCAAGAAAATATGTTTTGGAAAGCTAACAAAGAGGTGAATCCAAAGAATATAAAAGCCCCTTCTAATATTTCAAAATCATTGAGAAATCGGTGGACAAAGCAGCTAGGGCGGACGAAATAGGCGATAACACGTTTTCGGTGCAATTTTGAGAGGTTGGAGAATCAGATCTTCACGATTTTTGGGTATCTTGTTTGGTTTATCCTCTCCTTCCCCTCAAAAACATTTTGTAGCAATTTTCCTAATAGTTTAGAGAGATTCTTGTGAGTTTTCATGTCGATTATAGCGTAAACCCCTTTTTCGGGACTTGGTTGAAGCCCGCTGACGATTTCTTTCATGCTATCTTAATTTAATTATGTTATTTGAATGTTCATATGAGTATATTTTACCTTAGTGAATTTATTCCATGATGTTGCTTTGGCCACGTAATATCATGTTTTAGCCGACGCGATCCATACCGAGAGGAGAGTCGTGGCGGTAGAACCCCTAGGTAAAACTTGTGAATCTATGACATGAGAGTGCTTGGTTTTCACTTAAGGGTAATATAATTTTCCATATGACACATTGGGTTTTTCTGGAAAGATCCACCGTGAGAGTAGGAGATCATTCAGGATAAGCACCATGGTATACTACGAGAGGGGGCATCCTATAAGTTAGGGAAATTTTCTTATGCAAGATTATGAACCCATGAAACAGATCGCTTTCATTGCATGATAGATTCATCAGTGTGGTGGATACCAAAGTGCTTATCTCTCTCATATAGATAACTGCCTCGTCGTTGCATTTGATTTCTTGTTTTTGCTTTTGGATTGCAAAAACCCATATTTGAATCACTTAGCTATTGAAACTTAAACTTTCTGGTACTCAACCTAATTCCCTGTGGATTCGACAACCTTTTATATTACTTCGACATAACCGTGCACTTGCGGGACGTGTCAATTAGACAAATTTTTTGGTCATTGTGGTCAAACATATAAGTGTTCGACCGGCCGTAGTGGACAACATCTCTATCATACAGCCAAGGGCATCCTAGGAGGATGTGGGCGACATCCATAACTGCCACATCACACGAAACTTTCTCATGGTAGTCCCCAAAGGCGATGGGAACTAGACCTCGGTGGGTGACCGGGAGACTCGATGTGTCAACCCACACAATCGAATAGGGCTTCAGGTGGGGTTCGAGTGAGAGACCAAACCGAGTGATCACGGTCTGTGAGACCACATTCAAACTACTTCCCCCATCAATGACAATCATACATGAGTGCCCGTTGCACTTGATGTAAGTCGTGAAGATGCTAGTGCACCTCTAATCTTTGGAGGGTGGGGTTTGGACAAGGGTGCACCGCACAACCGCAAGTGTGTGGTGACCCGACTCATCACCACTCGTGTAGCACTCGGCCTCAATATCAAGCTCCGCACGCTCGCAGGTAATAGTGGCCACACGGGTATGACTCTTGTCCACTTGGGTGGAGTTCTTAGGGTAATCCCTAGAGTAGTGACACGGTTGAAGGCAATTGAAGCTATGTACTCACTCGGACAACCCGAGGGCGGGGGCATTGCCCTTCGCCTCCCACGAGGGGCGAGAAGTGGAGGCGTCCATGGCTAGCCGATGTGGAGAATTATGGCTTTGGATGTGGGACGTGGGTCGGAATAGGGCTCGGGCCATTCAGTCCGAGGGTGGGTGAGCAGGGGTCCACCAATGTGCGGGCGCCGATGGGCGCCAAACTCGCTGCATCTGGTTGTTGCATGAAGGTCCTGCTCGATGTCCCGAGCGCACTGGAAGGTTTTGTCTAACGACTCCGCACCATAAGTGGGTAAGGCTCGCCGGATATCCGCGTGGAGCCCGTTCTTAAACTTACATAGCACTAACTCAGGGTCCTCTTGCAAGTTGCAATGAAATTGCAACATGTTAAAAGTTAGGCGATATTCCTTGACGGTGTTCGACCCTTGGTGTAGGCTACTATACTAGTCAAGAAGATGCTGCCTATGCGAGGGGGGTACGTATTACTCACAGAGGCGATATTTCATCTCCTCCCAACAAGTGATAGGAGGGAGGGAATGTTGTTCATTTTGGCATGCCACATTTTGCCAATGTAAACGCGCAAGGCCCTCAAGTAAGGTCCGTAAGGGAACTAGAGGTCCTGATCTAAGATTCCTGCGCATGCACAAGTAGATAGATCAAATAACTCAAAATATGTAAAAAATAATAGAAAACAGAATTATTCTCAGCTTTAGAAGATTCCTAAAGAAAAAAAAAACAAAAGCAGAAAATAAAACAAAACCTAGTCTAGTATTACTTTCAATTTCTTCAATATTAACAAAAACCAAGGTCCACGGCAACGGCGCCAAAAACTTCTTGTGTGATGTGGGGAGGCGACATGACCCACGGAAATACAAATGGAGTTTAAGGTTACCCTAGCTAGGGCACCTAAATTTCCATCTCTTGCATTGCATGCATCTTTAAGTTAGATTTTCATTCCTTGCATTGCATGCATCCTTTAAGTTATTTCCATCTCTTGCATTGCATGCATCTTTAAGTTAGATTTTCATTCCTTGCATTGCATGCATCTTTAGGTTAGATTTTCTAGCATAACTTGCATCATATGGTAGGTTAGATCCACCCAACAATTACACCATGTAGTTACATCCCTAGGATCCGCCACTTATGTATGGTAGGTTAGTGCATGAAATTAATGTAATAGTATAGGTCAACTCCATTCTTGGAATGCAAGTCAAAATCAGGTCAAGACAACTCCAAGAGATGCCATGGGCCATCAGCCCAACTCATGAAGAAATCAGCCCACCCCAATGGATCAACACCACAAGCATCCCAAATTCCACCATCCTAGTTGGCAGCCATGTGGAGTTGCCTTCATCTCTAATCAAGTCAAGGAGCAGCCAGCTCAATGACCTATTTCAGCTCAACATGCGCCAGCCATCAAAGTCAAGGGGCAGCTTGAAACAATGCCCACTTCAGTCCATCATGCGCCAGCCCCCAAAGTCAAGGAGCAGCCTGCACTTTGCAACAACTCCAGTCCCTTCAAGTGCCAGCCGCCCATGCCAATTTGCAGCCTGCAATGTCAGCCATCAGCAGCCTCTTCAGTCCACTCTCATCTCAGATTTCGAGCTTACTAACCTGCTGAAGACTCCAAAGTTCAAACTCCAAACAACCGCCCATTTGGAAGAAGAGATCAGCCCATTGAGTTGTCTACATCATGCTTGCTTGTGTGACTTGTTTTGAGCTTAGGGAGATAACCGTTGGAGACCCCCCTATATGATGTATTCCTCTTGTAAAGTCATCACTTAGTGTTGAATGAAATTTCAAATTCTGAAGTGTGTCTTCAAATGGTGTGTGTCACCTAACCCCTCTCATCCTTCCAACCCTTGCCGAGAGCCCCCTTTCCATCCCCTCTTGCTCTTCCACCTTCTTCCACCATATGCGCTTGTCTTGAAGATGGGAGCTCACGCCACTTCCTCCCTCTAGCCTTGAAGAGCCTTCAATCAAGAGGAGGAGCTGGACACATTCGAGACTCAAGAAGGTGCCATCAACTCCATGCCGAGAACAAGCCACCCCCACTTTAGCTAAGTCTTCTTCCCCTTTGGGTCATTGTTCTTTGTTACTTGTTGTTGTGGTTCTTTGATACTTGTTGGACAGCCCCTTTGCACTCACGCTTGCTTTCTGCAGGAGGCGCAAGGCCATGGGATGACAAGCAAGCTATCCCCTCTTTTCTTCCCCTAAGCCTAGATAGTCTAAACTATGTTAACAAGGGAATTTGGAGTCTAGCCTCCCCCTTGATTGTCTTGTGTATTGGCCTCTTAATATTATTTTCAAAATTCACCCACGCATGTGTGGGATGCTGCAATGACATGTGTGTAAGCTCATAGGGCCCTACTTCGTGAGATTCCACCATTGGACCGGTGAAGAACGGGAAGGACACCCTTTCTATTCTCAAAGGGTGCAAGGTGAGTTCCTCCCTTAGAGTAGCTTTATTGCTTATGATAGAACCGCATGTTAGATCTATTTGAGGCTATAGAACCGCATGTTTAAGTTTGTTCAAAGTTCCAACTTATCTAGAAGCACATGCTAGGTTGCTCTTGTTGATTAGTTTCGGTTTTCCCTATTATCGACCAAAACAAGCTAATTTCGAACTACGATAGCTTAAGGGGTTTATTAAGCTATACTTAATTATCAAAATGTTTTCAAAACGCGTTGTTTGAATGTTGCATGCTTGGCCCCCCCATCAACTTGGTATCAGAGCTTAGGCTCTTAGAGTAGGATTTTATAAGACCAAAACTTTATTTTCCTACTACTAAGGCGATTTTGGACCTAGGTGCTTGAAAGAATTTGACTAGCTATAGTTATCACCTTAGGGTTTATTTTCAAAACCTTACTCATTTCGAAAATGACTACTAGATTCAATCCCCTAAGAGGCAATAGACAACCCATCAAGAGATGGGATGACATGATAAAAGAAATATATGACCCTACATCTCTCAATGACCCTACATCTCTCAATGAAAAATTGCTTACCCAAGAGAACATGAATGTAGCTGAATATATACTAAAGTTCAAAACCCTCTACCATAGTACTAGAGAAGCTCCTAGGGTTATGCTTAACCGGTTTAGAGATGGTCTTAGCTTTGAGATTAAAAGAGGTCTCACCTACTACCCCATATACACAATAGAAGATGCTTTTCAAATAGCTAGTGAGGTGGAGCAAAATCTTAAGAGATTTTATAAAAGGAAAATTGACCATCCAAGACCCAAAGCCCCTAAGGTAGTCAATCAAACCATGGAGCTCAATCAAGCCTTAGAACCAAAGCTACCCTCCCAAAGCCAATCTCAAATCAAGTCTAGGGAACCCATTGAAGACTTACCCCCATGTCAAATCATGTTGTCCATAAAACCCAAACAAGAACTCAACCAACTTAAGGAAAACTCTCTTGACATCCACATAGGTCATACTAAGTCCACACCTTTAAGAACAATCTCACCTAAGCCTATGGAAGAACTTGAACCCAATCATATTAGGCTAGACTTAGTGGAAGCTATCCTACCCTTAGTGACCTATGAGACTAGTTTGCCTCACCCTTTAGGGCTCCCATGTTTAGATCAAGTGCTTGAACCATGTGAACCTACTCTTCATGACATAGGAAAAACTTTAGAGAACTCTTCAATAGGTTGTGAACACTTAGGTTCCAAGCCACTTGACCTTAGTGAAAGTTTAGATGAGCCTCTAGACACTTTAGAAATCCAACACCTTCAATTAGAGGACCATCACACTTTAGGCTTGACTCAACCTAAGTTTGAACCTTTCTCTATGGATGATCTGCCTAAGTATCTTACTCAACCATATTTAGAGATTAAGGTAGACATACCATCTTGTCTAGGCCCTTCTTTGACCACTTTTGGGCCATCTAGCACTAAACTTTCCAAGTTAGGCCTAAACCCACCTCTAGAGCCCAAACTTTTACACATAGAGGATCCTTCACCTTTAGATCTCAACCCACATGAGTTAGGATCCCTTACTTTGCCTAAGATGGAACCCATGCTAGATCCTTTTCTCATTGACTAAGATCCTAAGTCCCAAACATTAGGAGAACCTCAACTTCAAGGCCTAGAAAACTTGACCTTTGATCCAATGACCCATGAAACATATCTCTTAGGTCTTGCCACCCACACTCCTAAGCCACATTTAGGACCAATTGAACATGGGCTTATAACCCAAGACTCTAGGGATGACCCTACTCAAGTTGACCCCATAGGGACTGACCTGTATCAACCTTCTCTTTACGACATGATAGAGCTTCCCCAGTTTAGCCTTGAGGATCTTACTCCAGATATGGGAGAGCCATTTCTTTTTTCCTTAGGAAGTCCAATCCTAGAGGCGCCCCTCACCCTTCTTGAGTTAGACATTAGCTCACCTGAATATGAAGTAGAATATACTTTAGATCCTCTTGAGTTTCCCATGCTAGGATATGATTTAGAACCTAACTTGTCTGAGTTGGCAACATCACCCATCTCTCCTTTAGACCTTGAGTCTGGCCTTAGTACTCCAGGGTTAAAGAAAATTCAATTGAATAATGATTTGCTTTCCCTCCCAGAACTTGAACACTTTGATTTTGTTATACCTGAATCTTTTAGTAGGCCTGTATACCACAAACATACTAATGAATATGGCCGAGAAAGGACATTCTGTGTAGGAGACCCTGAATTTAAGGAGCATGAAGATTGGGATGAAGAGATTGATTGCTGTGATGCTGTTGACACTGATTTTTGGACCCCCATCACTTTTGATGTGGATGACTTCATATTGCATAAGCATCATTCCACCCAATACTATGACCCCACTTGTGAGCTTATGATTGAGTCCATCCTTGAGGACCAAACCCATTTCACCCGTGATAAGGTAGAGTTACTCTACTTAGTTGGATATGACCATGGTGAAGAGGGTTGGCTCCCCGAGGAAGAACTCACCCTTACTACTTCAAGGCTCCTCATGGACAAGGACAATTCTTCGGAGAAGTTTCTCACCCGGGGAGAGCTGATGTGGGGAGGCGACATGACCCACGGAAATACAAATGGAGTTTAAGGTTACCCTAGCTAGGGCACCTAAATTTCCATCTCTTGCATTGCATGCATCTTTAAGTTAGATTTTCATTCCTTGCATTGCATGCATCCTTTAAGTTATTTCCATCTCTTGCATTGCATGCATCTTTAAGTTAGATTTTCATTCCTTGCATTGCATGCATCTTTAGGTTAGATTTTCTAGCATAACTTGCATCATATGGTAGGTTAGATCCACCCAACAATTACACCATGTAGTTACATCCCTAGGATCCGCCACTTATGTATGGTAGGTTAGTGCATGAAATTAATGTAATAGTATAGGTCAACTCCATTCTTGGAATGCAAGTCAAAATCAGGTCAAGACAACTCCAAGAGATGCCATGGGCCATCAGCCCAACTCATGAAGAAATCAGCCCACCCCAATGGATCAACACCACAAGCATCCCAAATTCCACCATCCTAGTTGGCAGCCATGTGGAGTTGCCTTCATCTCTAATCAAGTCAAGGAGCAGCCAGCTCAATGACCTATTTCAGCTCAACATGCGCCAGCCATCAAAGTCAAGGGGCAGCTTGAAACAATGCCCACTTCAGTCCATCATGCGCCAGCCCCCAAAGTCAAGGAGCAGCCTGCACTTTGCAACAACTCCAGTCCCTTCAAGTGCCAGCCGCCCATGCCAATTTGCAGCCTGCAATGTCAGCCATCAGCAGCCTCTTCAGTCCACTCTCATCTCAGATTTCGAGCTTACTAACCTGCTGAAGACTCCAAAGTTCAAACTCCAAACAACCGCCCATTTGGAAGAAGAGATCAGCCCATTGAGTTGTCTACATCATGCTTGCTTGTGTGACTTGTTTTGAGCTTAGGGAGATAACCGTTGGAGACCCCCCTATATGATGTATTCCTCTTGTAAAGTCATCACTTAGTGTTGAATGAAATTTCAAATTCTGAAGTGTGTCTTCAAATGGTGTGTGTCACCTAACCCCTCTCATCCTTCCAACCCTTGCCGAGAGCCCCCTTTCCATCCCCTCTTGCTCTTCCACCTTCTTCCACCATATGCGCTTGTCTTGAAGATGGGAGCTCACGCCACTTCCTCCCTCTAGCCTTGAAGAGCCTTCAATCAAGAGGAGGAGCTGGACACATTCGAGACTCAAGAAGGTGCCATCAACTCCATGCCGAGAACAAGCCACCCCCACTTTAGCTAAGTCTTCTTCCCCTTTGGGTCATTGTTCTTTGTTACTTGTTGTTGTGGTTCTTTGATACTTGTTGGACAGCCCCTTTGCACTCACGCTTGCTTTCTGCAGGAGGCGCAAGGCCATGGGATGACAAGCAAGCTATCCCCTCTTTTCTTCCCCTAAGCCTAGATAGTCTAAACTATGTTAACAAGGGAATTTGGAGTCTAGCCTCCCCCTTGATTGTCTTGTGTATTGGCCTCTTAATATTATTTTCAAAATTCACCCACGCATGTGTGGGATGCTGCAATGACATGTGTGTAAGCTCATAGGGCCCTACTTCGTGAGATTCCACCATTGGACCGGTGAAGAACGGGAAGGACACCCTTTCTATTCTCAAAGGGTGCAAGGTGAGTTCCTCCCTTAGAGTAGCTTTATTGCTTATGATAGAACCGCATGTTAGATCTATTTGAGGCTATAGAACCGCATGTTTAAGTTTGTTCAAAGTTCCAACTTATCTAGAAGCACATGCTAGGTTGCTCTTGTTGATTAGTTTCGGTTTTCCCTATTATCGACCAAAACAAGCTAATTTCGAACTACGATAGCTTAAGGGGTTTATTAAGCTATACTTAATTATCAAAATGTTTTCAAAACGCGTTGTTTGAATGTTGCATGCTTGGCCTCCCCACGATAGCTTAAGGGGTTTATTAAGCTATACTTAATTATCAAAATGTTTTCAAAACGCGTTGTTTGAATGTTGCATGCTTGGCCTCCCCATCATTGTGTCTGCAAGTGCACGTATACTTGAAGTAATAAAAAAGATATCGAACCACAGAGACCTCGTTTGTTAAGTACCGAATAATTGATTTTTCACTAGCTAAGCAATCGATTATGATGCAAGTAAACGATCGAAAAGTACATGAAAAGTTAGAGAAAAAAGCTGGGACTAGAGTATCTTCCACGGTAGTCATTGATGTTAAGAAAGGAAAACTCACACTAAATATTGGAGAAAACATCATTGAGTTTGATTTAGTAAATTCATTGAAAAAATCATCATATTCAGGATCATGTTGTAGTATTGATATAATGGATAATGTTATTTGATGAACCTTCTAATTTTGAAAGTGATACTTGAGTGTGTGAATAGAAAATTTCAGGAAAAGACTGATTTAATTTAAGAAAATAAAAAAAAAGAATAGACAGAAGAGAAAAGAAAGATTGAAACTGCTTGACAAAGGAAGAAAACTCTTAGGCAAAGTTGGACATTGTTTCTTGAATGAGCCTTATGTATTTAGAGAGGGTGAACAATGTTGGGAAACCCCGGGGACATTTTACAATTTTTCAGAGACACATACATACATTGCACAGCAGAAGAATGTCCCCGAAACAGGTCCGTCCCAAAAACCCAGTGAAGATCGCATGCAAGGGGGTCGACACGATGAGTTAGAAAATACCTCAGAGCAAGATGAGGTCGATGTCGTGATAGGCGCCCAACTGTGCGCCCTCTGCAGGCTCACACACACGGATGCCTCGAGTCCTCTTCTTCCACGCCCGGTGCTAGCCTCGGGAAGAAGATCCAAGCCTTAGGGAGATGCTCCAACCACCTTGCGCCACCAAGAGAGAAAGATGCGCCAAGTGGTAAGGAAGGAGAAGCTTGCGGCCACTTGATGGAAGAGGAAGAGATTGCGCCAATGCTCCTTGCTCTCGCTCCCTTCTTATGTTCACGCCTCCAAGGATGAATCTTTTAAGAGGGGGCGGCTAGGGTCACATATATAGGGCAAGGGCTAGGATCATGACAAGTGTAGGGCTAGGATGAGGAGGTTTGATGCAAGGAAAGTCTCCAAGACTTTACCATAAACTTCATTCAACCTTTCCATAATTGCCCAAGTACCATATCAGCCCAAGACATGCCTTAAAGGCATTCATACCATCAAGGGAGAAGGGCTAGGTGCAAATTGCTTCCTTAATGAAGCAATTTTGCCACCCTAACCCCATTATGCCCCTTAGGCGCCAATGGGGTTGGGTTTCTCCCCATTATACCCTTTTAGCCTCTCTTCTCTTCATGAGAACTTGTTATTGGGCTTCATTGGATAATGAGCTAGCCCAAACTTCATCCTATGGGTTGATTAAGCATTTGGATCTAATCCAATGCAACCCTAATCCAAGTGTGACCAACCATGGTCAAATACGGGTCAACCTGCCAAAAATGAAGTTTGGCTCCAATAACATTCTTCCATCTCATCAGGCCCATTGGTGCTGATGAAATCTCCCAATTAGATCCGAGTTATCCAATAACTTGATCATAAGGTTTCTCGATCAATACGAGAACTCAAGTATCTAGGTGTGCGACCCTGTAGGTTCTTCTGACGCTGGCAGTGCTGACCAAAGGTCACCACAAGCAGTGAGTGGCACCTAGCAGTGCATCGCTGCTACCCAGGTCATTGGAATGGATATCGACATCGACATCCCCATCATCGCAACTAGGTACAGATGCATTACAGTCTCTTTGCCGGACTGATATCCGATTGGACAAGTGTGTCACCACTTGTTTTTCACCCAATCACATGGCTATGACTAAAACAGGTTCTTACCTGGGTATGGCCATACACTCTCAGTCATAGAACCATAAAGGAGCTCCATGGATATCATGCTTCCTTAGGGAAGGGGCAAATCCTATGTTTGTCCATTGATCTTCTCATATGGGTCGTGACATGCTCAATAACAACCGTTATGACCTCCCAGCTACGGCAAGGTGTTGGGTTGTATCAAAGCAAGTCCCTAACCATATAGAATGATCAATGACCTCAAGTTAAGGGATCAATGCATCTCCTGTCACTTGTGAGGATAACTTATGACACCAAGTCATAGCCTCACAGCGGGTCTTTCCAGTATATCCTCCAATGATATACCCATGTGTCTGCGTTAGCACCACGTACCTAACCAGCTCACATACCAGTCTCACAAGTACCATAGCTGTCCCATATCCACTAAGGTACATCGACTGGGGACAATAGTTTGAGCATAGATCCAATCTATCTCCAGGGACATTATCATGTCAGTACATGTGCGCAGATGTAAACAAACATTGATAATGACAATGCCAGAATGATATATATAAATATCAATGTCAAGTAGTACATAAGTGGACCAAAACTAGGTCCTAGGGCATATACACCAACAATCTCCCACTTGCACTAAGACCTAGAGGTTGAGAAATCTTAACCCCATATCTCTAGCGTGACCATCATGCTTCTGCTGCGCCAAAGCCTTGGTCAATGGGTCTGCCAGATTGTTTTCTGTGTCAACTCTGCTAATCTTGACATCACCTCTTTCAATGATCTCTCTGATCAGGTGAAATCTTCTGAGTATGTGTTTGGATCTTTGATGAGACCGTGGTTCCTTGGCTTGTGCAATTGCTCCATTGTTGTCACAATAGAGTTCAATGGGATCCACTGCACTAGGAACCACCTGAAGATCAGATATGAACTTCCTTATCCAAACGGCTTCCTTGGCTGCCTCAGAAGCGGCCACATACTCTGCCTCGGTTGTAGAATCTGCTATGGTGGATTGCTTGAAGCTCTTCCAGCATACAGCGCCTCCATTTATCTTGAACACATAGCCGGCCTGCGATCTAAAGTCGTCAGGGTCAGACTGGAATGATGCATCAGTATAGCCCTGCATACTGAGCTCTTCCTGTCCCCCATAGACCAAGAACAAATCCTTAGTTCTCCTCAGATACTTTAGGATGTTCTTTACAGCCACCCAGTGCTGCAGACCTGGATTGGATTGGTATCGGCTGGTTATGCTTACAGCATATGCCACGTCTGGTCTAGTACACAACATTGCATACATGATCGATCCTACTGCTGAAGCATAAGGAATTCGACTCATGTCATCCCGCTCAGCCTGTGTTGTAGGACACTGGCTCTTTGAGAGAGTAAGGCCATGTCTTACTGGAAGGTATCCTTTCTTGGATTGCTCCAAGTTAAACCTCTCCAGGACCTTATCAATGTAGGTACTCTGACTAAGGGCCAGGAGCCTCTTGGATCTATCTCGGTAGATCCTCACGCCTAGAATATAGGCGGCCTCCCCTAAGTCTTTCATCTCAAAACACTTCCCCAACCATGTCTTCACAGCTTGAAGACTAGGGATGTCATTTCCGATGAGCAGTATGTCATCGACATACAAGACCAGAAAAATCACCAAGCTCCCACTGAATTTTCTATATACACAGGCGTCATCTTCGCTTTTGATAAAGCCATAATCTCTCACAGCTTCATCAAATTGAAGATTCCAACTTCGAGATGCTTGCTTTAATCCATAAATGGATCTCTTTAGCCTGCAGACCTTATTAGCCTCTGCAGGATGGATGAAACCATCAGGTTGTGTCATGTACACATCCTCAGTCAGCTTCCCGTTAAGGAACGCTGTCTTCACATCCATCTGCCATATCTCATAGTCATGATATGCAGCTATAGTAAGCAGAATCCGAATGGACTTGATCATGGCAACTGGCGAGAAGGTTTCATCATAGTCCACCCCGTGGACTTGTTTAAAACCTTTAGCCACTAGTCTACCCTTATAGGTAACTATATTGCCATCCATGTCTGTCTTCTTCTTGAAGACCCATTTACACCCTATGGGTTTTACCCCATCAGGCAGCTCAACCAAATCCCAGACTTGGTTAGCCGACATGGAATCCATCTCGGATCGCATGGCGTCAAGCCATCTCTCGGAGTCCGGTCCACTGACCGCCTCATCATAGGTTCTGGGTTCATCCTCAATGATGAAAATTCCATCGTGTTGAGTCGGCAGCGACCCGTACCTCTCAGGTGCACGACGAATCCTCCCAGACCTACGTGGGACCTGTGTCTGAGCCTCAGGTTGTATAACAACCGGTGCAGATGGCTCAGATTCCATCTCTTTGTCTTGTGGTTGCACTTGGACCTCATCCAAGTCAAACTCCCTCCCACTTACTTCTTTCATAAGAAATTCTTTCTCTAGAAAGACAGCACCCCGAGCAACAAAAACTTTGTTCTCGGTTGGGACATAGAAGTAGTATCCTTTAGTTTCCTTAGGATACCCCACAAATACACACTTATCAGATCTAGGTTCTAGCTTGCTAGAATCCTGACGTTTGACATAAGCCTCACATCCCCAGATCCTGATAAACGTGAGATTAGGGCGTCTCCCACTCCATACCTCGTATGGTATTTTGGAGACACTCTTAGATGGAACATTATTCAGTATCAGAGAAGCTGTCTCAAGTGCATGCGCCCAGAATGAGGGAGGTAGAGTTGCATGACTCATCATAGATCGAACCATATCCAATAAAGTTCGATTTCTCCTTTCAGACACACCATTCCATTGAGATGTTCCAGGAGGAGTGAGTTGGGATATGATCCCAGACTCTCTCAGATAGTCAAAGAACTCTCCACTCAGGTATTCTCCACCTCGATCTGATCGAAGAGCTTTAATGGATCTTCCAAGCTGGTTCTCTACTTCATTCTTGAACTCTTTGAATTTCTCAAAGGACTCAGATTTATGTCTCATTAGGTAGACATATCCATACCTACTGAAGTCATCAGTGAAGGTAATGAAGTAGTTGTACCCTCCTCTGGCTTGTTTATTGAAAGGCCCATACACATCAGTATGTATGAGATCCAATAAATCTCCTGCCCTCTCACCAATCTTGGTGAAGGGTGCTTTTGTCATTTTCCCCAATAAACAAGGTTCACAGGTATCAAATTCCTCCAAGGAACTTGAATCTAACAATCCATTTACATGGAGTTGTTGGATGCGATTTTTGTTTATATGGGATAATCGACAGTGCCATAGGAAAGCACCAACTGAACCACTCAGTTTGGTCCTTTTATTACTTATGTTACAGATAGAACTTTCCATATCCAAGATATACAGACCATTGCACAAAGTACCCTTCCCATAGAACATATTTGCAAATGAAAAAGAACATGAGTTCTTATTTATTTCAAACTTAAATCCCTTCTTTGCTAAGCAAGGAATGGATACAATGTTCTTAGTAAGTGAAGGTACACAAAAGCAATTATCTAGTTCTAATAGAAGTCCAGACGGTAAGGAGAGAGTCAAGACGCCTACAGCAACGGCAGCAACCTGTGCCCCATTTCCAACGCGTAGGTCAATTTCTCCAGGTCGCACCGATCTACTTTTCTTGAGCCCCTGCATATTTGTACAAATATGAGCTCCACATGCGGTATCCAATACCCATGACATAGAAGTAGAAAGATTGACTTCTGTAACATAGATACCTGAGCATGAAGACGAAGCCTTGCCTCTCTTCTTCTCATTCTGAAGTCGTACTATGTCCTTTATTATGTGAGGTGGTCCTCCACATGAGTAGCACTTATTATTCCTGACTCTTTCCATCTTTATTTTCAATGTTTTAGTTAAGCCTTTGGGCTTAACACATTGAATGTCTACTTTAGGAGGGTTGAGCTCAACCAATGCATCAAAGAGCTGCCTTAGACTAGAAATAATTTCAGAGGCACTCTTAGATTCATATTGCCCTCTTAGCTCGGGCGACATGTTGGTTAGCATCAATTGTGCAATCTCCAAAGTATCAGCTTGATGCTTATCATAAGCATCCTTCTCAGCTGCTGAGGCCAAGCATGGAAGTGGCTCAGGAATTGGCTTCTCAAGGACATATAGCTTCCTCTCGAGCTTGAGCACAATTCTCAAGTTCATATACCAATCCTTTAAGTTGGATCCAACCAACTTATCCCTTTCCAGGGTAGATCGCAGTGACCATCTGCCATTGTTCATTGTTCTACAATAACCAAGAAACAGCAGATTAGTACTACTTTGAATCATTTAAACTGGACTTGTTTTAAATGATTACTGCTCCCACTATTTTAAATTCGAATTGACAACCCACAAAGTCAATCGGGAAGTTTAAGACTTCCTAGTGAGATGGGATCCTTATTTCACATGAGGCTTCGCGTCCCACGAGGGTGGGATGAGATGCACAAAGTAACTCATGTTTCCTAAGGTGGGCGCGCCGGCCGGTTGCTCCAAGCAACTCCCCTTGTTGAGACAGTCTTGGGCATTTCATGTCCAGCGAGGGCTGGATATAACATGAAACCCTAACCTCTCAACGATGCCTCTAGACTTTCACTATGTGCCCAGTACATGTGAATTTCTAGTCAAGTCCATTCCTAACCGTTTATGCCCAGGGCCAATGAGTTTCCTTGCGAAGGCACGCCCAGGTTGAAACTGGACTGGGGAAACCATTGTCACCACACACTTTCTAAAGATAAGTGGGTGTGTCCCATGAGGGTGGGAACCAGTTCACAACTCCACTGATCGATAGCTTAGTGAGGGCTATGCGTTAGAAGGCTTCTAGACTTGATATTTTATGAGGGTTTTTAAGGTCTCATCAGTTTTATCTTATGTCTAACAATACAGGCATGCAATCCTATAGTGATAACATAATGATAAAACATCACAGGCATGCTTTTAGCAGATAAGGAAAGCAGTAAAAGATGATGTGATCAAAGCCCTTTCAAGACATTGAATCAACCCATGCCAAAGGAGTTTCAACTCTTGACATAGGACTCAAGCCCCTAAGAATGACCTATCCTAGCCGCCCTCTATCTTGGTCTTCATGGTTGGCTCCAAGGTCCTTCCTTCATGGCTTAGCTCTCAAACCTTAAGGGTAGACCTCAAAGGTTCGGCCAATGCCATGGTCTTCCTCCAAGGAGAATGCGCCACAATGAAAGATGCCAAGTTAGCTAGCTCTCAAACCCAAGGGTTCGGCCATGCCTAACTTGTGTCATCAAGCAAGGTTGCGCCTTTTCCTTGATGCTTGTTGCGCCACCATCCAAGGTGCGCCAACTCCATGCATGCGCCAAGCTTCAAGTACATGCGCTACCCTAGTCTTCTTAAAAGCAAAAAGAAAAGCGGCACGCAGGCCTCACGAGGAAACATCACAGGCATGCAAAGGGGGGCTTGACTAATGATCACAACATTATGCACAATCAAGGTATTTACTCATGCAATTCTACATGCTCATGAAAAACATAAAATCTGAAATTTTACTTTTTCATTAAAACTAGTCTCTTTTTCTCCTCTTCTTCTCACAAATCTTTTGGTTAATTGCGATTTATTTTTCAAGGTGATTTCAGAGATCCTTTCGGCTGGCAATTTTGTCAGATCAAGAGACTTGGCCAGTCCGAAGACACAATGCCCGTCCTACTTGACAAAACTACGTGCGCCTTTGATCTTTAAATCAGACAAGAAAAATAGTCCAAAAATCCAAAAGAGATTGAGAGGATGATAGAAACAAGAAACCCTAATTTTTTCCTACTTAGAAAAAATCGTTTGCCATGCATCATGCTATTTTCGAAAATAGAGATATGGCATGTGAGCATGAAAGAAAAGCATAAAACATCGTTCGAGTCTTGCAAGTCCCTCTGATACCACTGTTGGGAAACCCTGGGGACATTTTACAATTTTTCAGAGACACATACATACATTGCACAGTAGAAGAATGTCCCCAAAACAGGTCCGTCCCAAAAACCCAGTGAAGATCGCATGCAAGGGGGTCGACACGATGAGTTAGAAAATACCTCAGAGCAAGATGAGGTCGATGTCGTGATAGGCGCCCAACTGTGCGCCCTCTGCAGGCTCACACACACGGATGCCTCGAGTCCTCTTCTTCCACGCCCGGTGCTAGCCTCGGGAAGAAGATCCAAGCCTTAGGGAGATGCTCCAACCACCTTGCGCCACCAAGAGAGAAAGATGCGCCAAGTGGTAAGGAAGGAGAAGCTTGCGGCCACTTGATGGAAGAGGAAGAGATTGCGCCAATGCTCCTTGCTCTCGCTCCCTTCTTATGTTCACGCCTCCAAGGATGAATCTTTTAAGAGGGGGCGGCTAGGGTCACATATATAGGGCAAGAGGCGATTAGGGCAAGGGCTAGGATCATGACAAGTGTAGGGCTAGGATGAGGAGGTTTGATGCAAGGAAAGTCTCCAAGACTTTACCATAAACTTCATTCAACCTTTCCATAATTGCCCAAGTACCATATCAGCCCAAGACATGCCTTAAAGGCATTCATACCATCAAGGGAGAAGGGCTAGGCGCAAATTGCTTCCTTAATGAAGCAATTTTGCCACCCTAACCCCATTATGCCCCTTAGGCGCCAATGGGGTTGGGTTTCTCCCCATTATACCCTTTTAGCCTCTCTTCTCTTCATGAGAACTTGTTATTGGGCTTCATTGGATAATGAGCTAGCCCAAACTTCATCCTATGGGTTGATTAAGCATTTGGATCTAATCCAATGCAACCCTAATCCAAGTGTGACCAACCATGGTCAAATACGGGTCAACCTGCCAAAAATGAAGTTTGGCTCCAATAACATTCTTCCATCTCATCAGGCCCATTGGTGCTGATGAAATCTCCCAATTAGATCCGAGTTATCCAATAACTTGATCATAAGGTTTCTCGATCAATACGAGAACTCAAGTATCTAGGTGTGCGACCCTGTAGGTTCTTCTGACGCTGGCAGTGCTGACCAAAGGTCACCACAAGCAGTGAGTGGCACCTAGCAGTGCATCGCTGCTACCCAGGTCATTGGAATGGATATCGACATCGACATCCCCATCATCGCAACTAAGTACAGATGCATTACAGTCTCTTTGCCGAACTGATATCCGATTGGACAAGTGTGTCACCACTTGTTTTTCACCCAATCACATGGCTATGACTAAAACAGGTTCTTACCTGGGTATGGCCATACACTCTCAGTCATAGAACCATAAAGGAGCTCCATGGATATCATGCTTCCTTAGGGAAGGGGAAAATCCTATGTCTGTCCATTGATCTTCTCATATGGGTCGTGACATGCTCAATAACAACCGTTATGACCTCCCAGCTATGGCAAGGTGTTGGGTTGTATCAAAGCAAGTCCCTAACCATATAGAATGATCAATGACCTCAAGTCAAGGGATCAATGCATCTCCTGTCACTTGTGAGGATAACTTATGACACCAAGTCATAGCCTCACAGCGGGTCTTTCCAGTATATCCTCCAATGATATACCCATGTGTCTGCGTTAGCACCACGTACCTAACCAGCTCACATACCAGTCTCACAAGTACCATAGCTATCCCATATCCACTAAGGTACATCGACTGGGGACAATAGTTTGAGCATAGATCCAATCTATCTCCAGGGACATTATCATGTCAGTACATGTGCGCAGATGTAAACAAACATTGATAATGACAATGCCAGAATGATATATATAAATATCAATGTCAAGTAGTACATAAGTGGACCAAAACTAGGTCCTAGGGCATATACACCAACAAACAAAACAAAGAAAAATCAGAATGGCAACCCAAGGAATCATGATCAGATCTGAGTGCAGAACGGTCAAGCTGATGACCTTTAAATTAGCGCTTCTTAGGTGGCAACCCAAGCACTCTTACTTTAGTTTATTTTCTTTTATAGTTTATTTCTAGGATTAATTTTTCTTTTCTTTTTGTAGGAAAAATCAAATTTTACGCAAAATACGGTAGTACCATAATGTATACTACGGACCATAATTTTGGTTTGTTTTCGATCAGAAAGTTTTAGGGAAACTACGGTGGTACCATAAGTTTTTTTACATACCGTAATTTTGCTTGAAAATTTTCCTAAGAATTTTGCATGTATTATGGCACTACAGTAATACATTTCACATGCCATATTTTTGAGTGATTTTCGACCAGAAAGTTTTTGATATTTGATGCGTTTTACGGCACTACCGTAAGGAACTCTACGTACTGTAATTTTGTGAATATTAAAAAAATTGCTTTTACGACACTACCGTAACGAATATAATGGGTCGTATTTTTGAGTGTTTTATTTACAAAAAGTTTCAGAAGTTTTGTGAAAATTACGGCCATATCGTAAACAATTTCACGATGCCATAATTGTGGCCTATTTTCGACCATATAGTCTTTGTAGTTTTACGGCAATACCATATTCCTTTTACCACTCGTAATATTCAAGCTAAACAAATTACTGTATGGCCGTAAGGAAAATTACGACCATAATTCTTTCGGCCCACACGATTTCTCTGCCATTTTTTTAGGGTTTTCGGGCCGTGTTTTAGGGCTTTTCACTTGTGTTCTTGCGCCGACTCACGATTCCAACTTGCTCTAGCCCTCAGAACTCGCCAGCGACCCTTCCCATCCAGCTCCGACCGACGATCTGGTAATCTCTAGCCCAATATATTCGTTTGGGCGAATCCAGATGTGTTTTCCGCTCCTTTTCTATTTCTATTCATTTTGACATTGATTTCTGAGATATCTGCTCTCATTTGTTGATTTGATCACCGGTGACCCTTCCTGATTCATTTCTGGAGATATTCGACTAATATTGGAGTGATTTGGTGCTCAGAGCAAACTTAGTTGTTGTTCATCCACCAGATTTTTGCCTAGCTTCCGCCCTTCTTGATTTTTGCTAATTTAAGCTTCATTAGACCTGCTGTTTGCTTCCTAGGTTCTCACCAGTAGTAGAAGAAAGTTCCTGGAGGAATTTGGAGACTTGATTTCAGCTCAAGAGTTCAGACTTAAAAGATTACACTAGAGTTCCCTGCTTGGCTCTGTTTTAGCGCAAGTAACAAAATTTTCCAGCTTTTAGTTCATTTACATCACTTGTATCCAGATGGCACCAAACAAAACTATGGTTTCAAAGAGAAAGGGTAAAGGACTTGCTGAGTCTTTAGCCCCACCTTCCAATCCGCATGGTATTATCTTCAGGGATGAAATCCAAGAAACTAGGTACAATCAGTTGGTAGCTAGGAGAGTAGTAAACACCAAATATGCTGATCGACGAACATTGGAAGCCTTAGTGCCGTTTGAGGATGTGTTTTGGTTATTTGATCAAATCTGACCGAAGAAATCCTTTCAGATGAAATTGCCGACGTACCTGCCTTTGGTGCTAGAGTTCTTTAGTAGCATGGATATGGACCTCCATGAATTCACTGCCAGGCATGCTGAAGGTGAGATCACCTTCCGCATGGCAAATATAGAGAGGAGACTCACCTTGAGGGACATTAGGTCCATTTTCCACTTAGCATCAGGAGGATACACTCAAGTGCCGGTTGGATTCATAGAAAAACGTATTTTGGAATCAAATCACATCTGAAACCAACTTTTCTGCAGTTTCAGGTATGAGCCTCAAGGATTTCAAACCCTTGTATCAAATATGCCCACAGAGTTTTAGCTCACACGGTATTTGGGTGTGGTGATAGTGACGGCATGGTTCTATAATCTAAGCTTTACTTCTTATGGGGAATGTTGCATGGATACCCTGTTGATGTGGCCTTCTTCTTAATCAAGCACATGGACAAAGTTGCTAGGGCAAATAAAGGTGCGATTGTGATAGGAAATTTTGTTGGGGTATGCCCTTAAGGCTAATGTTTGAGGCCTTGGGATTCTTTCAGTATCATGCATAAACTCTTATGTTTATAAAGGCAATGGTTGTTATTCAGTTTGTTACATTATCTGCTGCAATATGTATACTTCTGAATAATGTCTCAATGCTGTTCAGCTTGGCTGACATGCTGTAATGTCCTTAGTCGAGATATCTTGGTGAACATGAGACAGCCTTGATATGATTGAGACTAATATGTGTTCTAATCTTATAGGATGCTTCGAGCATGGAATAAGATGTAGACTCATGGGTACATTGGATGTACTGGACAGACCCTACTAGGATATTCAATTGCTTGTCACAATGTGAATAATCCTTGTTTGCAACAAGTGGCACATTTCCTCTGACTTGAGATCACTTGTGTTTCTAAATGATGATTGTCATTGTTTTGAGGTAGTTCAATATCATTTGAAACATAATGGTTATAGACTATCTTGGATAATGATCATGAATCAGGTTAGGACGCTAGTGATAGATATAGGATTGCCGTCTCCTTGTTTGGAGTGTGATGTTCTAATGGGGCCCCCCTGAATGAGATGATTGAGAAAGTGTATGGCCATACCCAGGTGACTATGTTCATCTGATCTAATCATGCTCATCATATTGGAGCTACAGGCTTGACACGCTTGTCCAATAAGAACATCCAGTGGCAAAGGAAACATGTATGCCTAGTGAAGTGGATTCACACTTGTGCTGTGGTTTGGGTGTAGTCTTGGAAGACTCTTTTCTTTATATCGGGAGACAGTGATGTGTTGCTAGATACCCCTCACTGATCGTGATAACGTAAGTTATCGTTACCGACATTTAAAGGAAACCCTTAGGGTCGCACAATTTGATGATATGGCTTACTTAAGTCAGATCGTGTGGACTGAATTGTTTGGGTTCAGTTTAAAGGGATTTAATCTCTGATTGTAAGTGAGATCTAGTCTGATCATGTTTGATTGATTAGGGCTTGAGATCGGTAAGCTTCGATCAAGAGAATGGATGTTAGATCGGTGAGATCATGAACATCAAGAGATGAACGGTCAGATCTAGAACCTTAGGGTTTAATTTGATCTGGACCAAAAGGCTTGGCTTAATTGGTCTTTGAACCAAACCAATTTGAACCGGCTCATCAAGTGAGCACTTGGTTCAATTGGAGGATGAGTTTCGAAAGGTTCATGAACGCATGAACGCTTGGAGTTAGGGACTTTCTATATTTGGAAAGTCGGTTTTCAATTTGAGAAAACGTCTCCACGTTTTGAGTGAAACGACTCCACTTCGTTTTGTAACATCCTCTCGCCTCTTCCTCACGACAACTCTCGTGTGTGGAGATAGAACTCACGCCAAGGAAGAGTGGGGCAAGCCTAGTAATCGTCTCTTCATCCCTTCAAGCGATCAAGGATACTTTGGAGCCTTGCTAGCACAAGGAGTGACAAAGGAGTAGGCCATCTTCCTCTTGTGTGCGATTCCCTTTGGAGAAGAAGCAATCGACTCTTTGCTTCCAAGGCGCCATCTAAGCTATGGCAATGGTATGATCGTTTTTGTTGATCTTTGCAAGCTTTTTATCTAGTTGATCATATAACATGCAAGTTGATCTTGAAACCCTAGCTTCCGTTGCAAAAGTTTTATATGCGCCACCTATTAGGGTTTCGCCCCCTTTGGCTTTAGGGGACCTTTCAATTGGTATCAGAGCATGCGGTTAATGTATGTTATTATGATTGCTTGATGCATTTCGTGATCCATGTTTGCGCTTGTAAGCTTAGATCTAGAGAACATGCGAATTTACATGATGAAACTTGATGTATATTTTTCATATGGCGCATGTATGTTGGCGCTTGTTATTTTTGTTAAATCGAAATCACTTGCGCACCTCCACTGTAGATCTAATGCACCTACTATAAACCCTTAGATGGGTTGATGGGGTTGAAGTCATCCTCTAGGTAAGATCCAACCAGTCTGATCAGACCATCTGACAGCCTAGATGGGTCGACCAGATGGCACCTGTGCGCAAGCACGAGGTGCCTATAGGTCGACTGTAGACAGGCGTGTAGCGAGGTCTGGTTGAGACAACCAGTGAACGCACATGAGTTAGGCCCGGGGTCACACCCGCTTGCCAGAACTCATGAAGGTTGTTCAGCCCTTGGCGCATGCATGGTTGACCATCAGGTCGACTCAAGTCAGTTAGGACTTGGTGCATGCAAGGGCAGTGGATCTGACTAGACATGATGAGTGGATCCCTATTAATGGACCGTTGTAAGGTAGTAGGGCACATAAGACAAATAAAATTGATTCCGATGGGATTTTGAAAAATTTTATTTTGTTGATGGATCACATATTGATTGGATGCCATGATGCTTGTTTATTTCATCTTATGTGGGTTGCCCAATTAATGTGTGCTGTGCTGGGGCCTGCGTGCCTGGATTAAAAATGTAAATTATTATATTTGTGATCTGCGCATCACATTTTAATTAATTTATTGTGTAATTGACCTGCGTGTCAATCTTGTCTAGATAGATTAAATTGTAATTTTAATCAGACAAGAGCACAGAGCACACTTGGCAGAGGCGCATGCAGCAGAGGCTTGACCAGGTGGGAGGTCTAGGGTTCGACCCTATGACAGGCGCATTTACCTGGTGGGCGCACCTGAGCTGCAATGGGCGCTTGGGCCCTGGTCTGGGCCAGTTGAGATGCAAATGACTCATGAAGAGCTCAAGTGAAGACTTAAGTTATCTTAAGGTCTTACCTAGGCTTAATGGGCGTTTACCACATAAGATCATCATGCTTTCTTTTATTGTTTAAATAAGTAGAATTGCATGATTTATTTATCTTCTGCTATCGCCATAGGGTTTGCATGATAGTTAAGAAGATAAAAGACCGTTAAAATCCAATGTTAAATATCAAGCACGTAAGCCTTCTGACGCGAAACCTCACTGTTCTGACTATCGTTGGGGCCGTGTTGTACCCACTCAGTGGGCACGCCCATCTATCTTCAGACGGTATGTGATTTCACCTGCGTGTTACAGAGAAGGGATTTATCGCTTCTCGTTGCTCAGCATAGCACGTGGTGGTCCAGGGAGTAGGTCAGGTCAGCTTGACCATGTAGGCTACATATGGGGCATATGTTAGCTATATGGAGGCAGCCATCTGTGGGATCAGAGACTGTGTTGTACCAACTCAGTTGGCACAGTCTGCTGGATTGCCCAGATGAAGGGGAATCGCACGGGTTGGCGATTGGCAGGGACTGCCTACCAGAAATTAGTGCTTGTACTCTCTGTGCATCTTATCTCGCCTGAGCGGGACGCGGAGACCAAGTATGAAATCTGGATCCCATCTCACTAAAAGAGTGTTACTCTTTCGGACTGTTTTAATGGATTTTTCAGTCAGATAAAAATAGTGAGATAAGAATCTTTCTTAAGTCCTGGATTGATTCTAAACATTGATACTGACCTTGCTGTTCTTGCATTGTTGTAGATTCCTGCAGCAACGAACACCATGAGCTTCAATGTGCGATCCCTACTGGAAAGGGAGAAGTTTGCTGGGCCAAACTTCTCAGACTGGTACGGACACCTTAAGATTGTTCTTAAGGCAGAGAGGAAACTGTATGTCCTCGAGACGGCTATACCGCCTCAACCCGCTCCGAACGCCGCAAGGGCGGTTCGGGAAGCCTATGAAAAGCATGTCAATGATAGCATTGATGTCGCTTGCCTGATGCTAGCGTCTATGACGCCACAGCTGCAGCGTCAGCATGAGGATATGTCTGCTATAGAAATTATAGCAAACCTCAAGATGCTGTATGCTGCACAGGCGAGGACTGAACGCTATAATTTGACCAAGCTTTTCTTTCAGAGCAAACTGGCTGAAGGGAGTCCAGTGGGAGCTCACGTGCTCAAGATGATTGGGCACAAAGAGGCTCTAGAGAAACTGGGGCATACCATCAATTAGGAGCTTGCTGTAGACATTATTCTGCAGTCCCTTCCGGCCTCTTTCGATCCGTTCATTATTAATTTTAATATGAATAAGATCGACTGTACTCCGGCAGAGTTGCTGAATATGCTCTTGACTACAGAGGAGACTCTAAAGGGAAAGCCTTCAACCTCTGTCTTGATGTTTCCTTCCAGGAACAAGGAGAAGGGGAAGAAGGGCAAAGCCCCTGTCAAGAACTACAACAAGGCTCTGAAACAAAAGGTTAAGCGGTCGAAGGAATACAGATGTTTCCATTGTGGCCAGCTAGGTCACTGGAAAAAGGACTATAAAGCGCTCCAAGGAGACAAGAAGGGAAGCATCGCTTCTGGCTCAGGTATTTTTGTGACTGAAGTCATGATATCCTCTTCTTCTATTTCATGGGTGTTGGACACTGCATGTGGAGTTCACATTTGTTCAAATGTACAGGAACTCAAGAGAAGAAGACAGGTGGGATAGCATGAGGTGGACCTACGAGTTGGAAACGGGGCACGGGTTGCTGCTGTTGCTGTAGGAGAATATCACATCTCATTACCATCTGGACTTGTATTAGAACTGAACAATTGTTATTTTGTACCAAGCATTACCAAAAATATTATCTCCATTCCTGCTCTTGTCAGGAAAGGGTTTTCCTTTGAATGCAAGACTTCAAAGTGTGTTCTTTCTTTAGATAATATTGTTTATGCTACTGGGTCAATTAACAATGGGTTATTCATGTTGGACATGGAATGTTCTATACAAAATATTGATAATAAGAAAGCCAAGTATGCTGATGGCAGCACCTTGCTATGGCATAGTCGTTTAGGCCATATTAACAAGAAACGCATTAAGCGGTTGCATGACCATGGACTGCTGGGATCATTCTCCTATGAGGAGATTGATACATGGAAAGCTTGTTTAATGGGCAAAATGACGAAGTCTCCTTTTCTTAACAAAGGTCAAAGGGCTTCAGGTTTACTTGACCTTATACACAGTGATGTGTGTGGGCCATTTAGTAAACATGCCAGAGGTGGCTATTCATACTTCATTACCTTTACTGATGATTTCAGTAGATATGGGTATGTCTATCTAATGAGACATAAGAGTGAATCTTTTGACAAGTTCAAAGAGTTCAAAAATGAAGTACAGAATCAGCTAGGCCGAAATATCAAGGCACTTCGCTCAGATCGAGGTGGAGAATACCTAAGTCTAGAGTTTACTGACTATCTGAAGGAGTGTGGGATTATCTCACAGCTCACTCCACCAGGAACACCGCAATGGAATGGTGTGTCCGAGAGGAGGAACAGAACCTTACTGGATATGGTTCGTTCTATGATGAGTCAGGCTACTCTACCTTACTCCTTTTGGGGATTTGCACTGGAAACAGCTGCAAAGGTACTAAACCGAGTGCCATCCAAGGCAGTTTCAAAGACTCCATATGAGTTATGGTATGGGAAACAGCCGAGCATGACATTTATTAAGATCTGGGGTTGCGAGGCTTATGTCAAAAAGCTCACCACTGGGAAACTAGAGAGCAGATCTGAGAAATACATCTTTGTCAGTTACCCTAAGGAAACTAAGGGTTATTATTTCTACGATCCCAAAGAGAACAAAGTATTTGTTGCTCGGACGGCAATTTTTCTTGAGAAGGAATTTCTTCTGCAAGAGGCCAGTGGGAGAGAAATAAAGCTG
Source organism: Costus lasius (assembly GCA_027563935.2). Lineage (NCBI taxonomy): Eukaryota > Viridiplantae > Streptophyta > Magnoliopsida > Zingiberales > Costaceae > Costus > Costus lasius. The sequence goes on along the minus strand of CM050453.2, from coordinate 44,503,293 downwards.
GATGAGAATCCAGGAGAAGGACATAGTAGTCAAGCACAGTTGGATGAGCATGAGCCAGTTGAGCAGGTTATTGAACAACCTGAGGCTTCGATATCACGGGAACCGCGAAGATCGGGAAGGATCCGTCGACATCCTGAGCGCTATGACGGAGTCTACATCATTGATCATGATGAACCCCTCACTTATGCGGATGCGGTCAGTGGACCGGACTCAGCGAGATGGCTTGAAGCTATACGCGCCGAGATGGACTCCATGTCAGATAATCAAGTCTGGGATTTGGTTGATCCGCCTCCGGGAGTAATCCCTATAGGCTGTAAATGGATCTTCAAGAAGAAGATTGACATGGATGGTAACGTAGTTACCTATAAAGGCAGGCTAGTTGCGAAAGGTTTCAAACAAATCTACGGGATAGATTATGATGAAACTTTCTCTCCTGTAGCCATGTTCAAGTCTATTCGGATTATTCTTGTGATAGCAGCATATTACGATTATGAGATCTGGCAAATGGATGTGAAGACTGCTTTCCTTAATGGAAAACTGGATGAGGATGTGTATATGACACAACCTGAAGGTTTCACTAATCCATCAGATCGTCATAAAATATGCAAGTTAAAGAAGTCCATTTATGGACTTAAGCAAGCATCTAGAAGCTGGAATATTCGTTTTGATGAATCAATCTGTGAATTTGGTTTCATCAAGAATGAAGATGACCCGTGTGTATATAAGAGGTTTAGTGGGAGCGTGATTACTTTCCTAGTCCTCTACGTCGATGATATCTTAATCATTGGAAACGATATTCCTGAACTGCATGCTGTTAAAGCATGGTTAAGAAAATGTTTCCAGATGAAAGATCTAGGAGAAGCAGCCTATGTATTAGGTGTGAAGATCTACAGAGATAGATCTAAGAGGCTTCTCGGGCTGTGCCAGAGTACTTACATCGATAAAGTCCTGGAGAGATTTCATTTAGAGAATTCTAAAAGAGGATATCTTCCAGTCAGACATGGTCTGAATCTTTCAAAGAGTCAGTGTCCACAAACACAGACTGAGAAAGATGAAATGGACAATACGCTTTATGCTTCGGCTATTGGGTCCATTATGTATGCGATGTTGTGTACTCGCCCAGACGTCGCTTACGGGTTAAGCGTGACCAGTCGATTCCAAAGTAATCCAGGTCAGGCGCACTGGATTGCGGTCAAGAACATTTTAAAATATCTGCGGAGGACCAAAGATATGTTCTTGGTGTATGGTGGTCAGGAAGAACTCAGTATTGAAGGATATACTGACGCTTCGTTCCAATCTGACCAGGATGATTTCCGATCGCAATCAGGCTATGTTTTTAGCTTGAATGGAGGAGCTGTGGTGTGGAAAAGTTTCAAACAGTCTATCGTTGCTGATTCCACAACAGAAGTCGAGTATGTTGCAGCCTCGGAAGCATCCAAGGAGGCAGTGTGGATTCGCAAGTTCGTTCAGGAACTTGGTGTTGTTCCTTCGAGTGCAGATCCTTTGGTTATCTTCTGTGATAACACTGGAGCAATAGCACAAGCAAAGGAACCACGGTCGCACCAGAAGTCCAAGCACATACAGAGACGGTTTCACTTGATCCGGGAGATCATTGATCGTGGTGAGATCAAAATCTGCAAGGTTCATACAGATGACAATCTGGCTGACCCGCTTACCAAGCCTCTGGCGCAGCAGAAGCATGAGAAGCACTGTAATAATATGGGTTTGAGATTTCTCAACCATTAGATTAAGTGCAAGTGGGAGATTGTTGGGGTATGCCCTTAAGGCTAATGTTTGAGGCCTTGGGATTCTTTCAGTATCATGCATAAACTCTTATGTTTATAAAGGCAATGGTTGTTATTCAGTTTGTTACATTATCTGCTGCAATATGTATACTTCTGAATAATGTCTCAATGCTGTTCAGCTTGGCTGACATGCTGTAATGTCCTTAGTCGAGATATCTTGGTGAACATGAGACAGCCTTGATATGATTGAGACTAATATGTGTTCTAATCTTATAGGATGCTTCGAGCATGGAATAAGATGTAGACTCATGGGTACATTGGATGTACTGGACAGACCCTACTAGGATATTCAATTGCTTGTCACAATGTGAATAATCCTTGTTTGCAACAAGTGGCACATTTCCTCTGACTTGAGATCACTTGTGTTTCTAAATGATGATTGTCATTGTTTTGAGGTAGTTCAATATCATTTGAAACATAATGGTTATAGACTATCTTGGATAATGATCATGAATCAGGTTAGGACGCTAATGATAGATATAGGATTGCCGTCTCCTTGTTTGGAGTGTGATGTTCTAATGGGGCCCCCCTGAATGAGATGATTGAGAAAGTGTATGGCCATACCCAGGTGACTATGTTCATCTGATCTAATCATGCTCATCATATTGGAGCTACAGGCTTGACACGCTTGTCCAATAAGAACATCCAGTGGCAAAGGAAGCATGTATGCCTAGTGAAGTGGATTCACACTTGTGCTGTGGTTTGGGTGTAGTCTTGGAAGACTCTTTTCTTTATATCGGGAGACAGTGATGTGTTGCTAGATACCCCTCACTGATCGTGATAACGTAAGTTATCGTTACTGACATTTAAAGGAAACCCTTAGGGTCGCACAATTTGATGATATGGCTTACTTAAGTCAGATCGTGTGGACTGAATTGTTTGGGTTCAGTTTAAAGGGATTTAATCTCTGATTGTAAGTGAGATCTAGTCTGATCATGTTTGATTGATTAGGGCTTGAGATCGGTAAGCTTCGATCGAGAGAATGGATGTTAGATCGGTGAGATCATGAACATCAAGAGATGAACGGTCAGATCTAGAACCTTAGGGTTTAATTTGATCTGGACCAAAAGGCTTGGCTTAATTGGTCTTTGAACCAAACCAATTTGAACCGGCTCATCAAGTGAGCGCTTGGTTCAATTGGAGGATGAGTTTTGAAAGGTTCATGAACGCATGAACGCTTGGAGTTAGGGACTTTCTATATTTGGAAAGTCGGTTTTCAATTTGAGAAAACGTCTCCACGTTTTGAGTGAAACGACTCCACTTCGTTTTGTAACATCCTCTCGCCTCTTCCTCACGACGACTCTCGTGTGTGGAGATAGAACTCACGCCAAGGAAGAGTGGGGCAAGCCTAGTAATCGTCTCTTCATCCCTTCAAGCGATCAAGGATACTTTGGAGCCTTGCTAGCACAAGGAGTGACAAAGGAGTAGGCCATCTTCCTCTTGTGTGCGATTCCCTTTGGAGAAGAAGCAATCGACTCTTTGCTTTGAAGGCGCCATCTAAGCTATGGCAATGGTATGATCATTTTTGTTGATCTTTGCAAGCTTTTTATCTAGTTGATCATATAACATGCAAGTTGATCTTGAAACCCTAGCTTCCGTTGCAAAAGTTTTATATGCGCCACCTATTAGGGTTTCGCCCCCTTTGGCTTTAGGGGACCTTACAAATTTGATTACTCCTATAGCCCTTTTTCTGAATGTTGAGCCCTATGGAGTTGAAGTAGGAATGGGGAATGCAAGACTTGAAATCGAATCTTGCATAGCCATGAGAATGATAGTAAGAGAGGGTGATGTTTACTGTTTGGTACTTGGCCAAGGGGCTCCCACGTTGCCCCTACCTCATACTGAGAAGACAATTGTTAAGAACCAAACCAACTTGAAACTGTCACCTAGTGTTGCTTAAGCCGCTTTCACACCTCCCTTGGACACTGTACCGCCACCACCCACCTGGGGCGGGAGAGATGACCCATTTGATATGGGTATGAATTCACCTCATCATGCTGCAGATTCCTCTCACTGAGCTGGAGGTTCTTCACATAGAGCTGAGAGAGAATGGGCTAGTGCCTTTGACCTAGGATTTCAGGCTCTCTCTGCTAAGGTATACCGGCAGGGATGCCTCATGGAGAGTATGCTGGACTCCATAGGGCATATTCATCAGGATGTGGAGGAGCTTGGTAACTACATGGAGGAAATGGGGAATTTCCTCTATGACCTGTTCGGCTTCGAGGACAGCAGGAGAGGTGGTGGAGATGATGTTGGAGGCCAGGGAGGATAGCATGCCGATCCCATGGATGCAGCCCCTGAAGACACAGAGGAGATTGGATCCGATGCGGATGAGTAGAGCTTTGTGAGTATTCCTTTTTCCCTACTTATTTGTATTTCATCTTCTATATCTTATTGATGATTCATCTTTTTATAGGGAAGGATTGATAGAGCCCAAGGATGCTTGATAGGCTTCACGCAAGTGCACGGGTCTATCAAAGTAGTAAAAATATCGATCCCACAGGGACTAATGGGCAAGTACCGACAGATCGTTAATTTGCTAGCTAGACGATGTTTTAACTTATGAAGTTTTGAATGTGGAACTAATTAATGCATAGAACGTAAGTAGAGGAATTGCACGAGGGGATTATAATGAGAAGACGAATTAGGATATGGGTTCACCACTTTGAGTTCTTACAGCTGAATAGTCCAAACTCCATCGCTGTTATCCTGTTTAGTTCAAGGGACTCAGCTTCCTAACACGTAGGTTGCTCCCTCCAATAACCACATCTGCTCCCACAGACCCGGCTACCAGTCGAACCCGTGAGGTTCTGACGATCAGTCGGACTCGCCGTCTCCCTGACACGTCTAAACTCCTAATACCTTCAAGGTGGTTACAAGTTAACAAGAGGGGTCCTCCCCAAGAATTCCAGTCTTACAAACCTCCCATGCGTAACTTCTGGCTCAAGCAAGCCCTCTCGGGCTGTGCAGGCAAAGCGTCCCTAAATCGTACAACGCACTGGTGCGCTTTTGGTTTGCCAAATGCATCTATGGTCCAGAAGTTCACACAAGGAGAGTGCAGTTCGTCAAGCGGATTTTCCCTAGCCCCTGATTTACAAACCCCACATGGGAAACTAAAAGGCTCAAACGTTCCCTTTCGGGCAACGTAGGCAAAGCATGCAAACGGATTCGATAAACCCTCGACCAAATGTTTCTGACGCACGATCGGACTTATGGTCTCCCCGACACGTCTAGGACCCTAAACAACGCCTTTAGTGAGTATGGACAATCAGCGAGTCTCCTCGTGATTCTCCGATTTACAAACCTCAATAAAGGCGAGAAAGCTCATACACATTCTATCGAATAGCGTAGGCATGGCACACGCATAAGGTCAAGCTGTGATTTTTGCGATAAGAGCAAGACTACTGCAACTAGCAAGTCATCAAAGGGGCTACTCCCACATCCTGATGTAGAGCTTAGCCTATAACGTTCATGGTAAAAGCATGAGCTATAACATTAAACATCTCATACACATGTAGGTTTATGCAGTGATTACAAGAGGAAGGCAATATCATGTGACACTTTGCTAAGATTATACAAATAATCTAGTAAATTGAATGTAAATGCAAGATCTTCCTTACAAATTTATCCTTAAGGTGCTCATGCAACAAGTATCTTCAGTGAATGCAGATGCGCAGCCCTAGTTTATCTCCTTCTTCTCTAAGCGTAGTCCTCTCCTCAATGATTCCCCCCTTTGAATGAAGGGTTTTTATGTCCCTTCTCTGATGGGTCTCTTCTCTTCCCCACGCTCTACAAAAAGTGCTGCGGTCGCTATCTCTGCTTCAGCCGAAAGAGAGTCTTCGCCAGCCTTCTCCACCACCGAAAGCTGCTCCACGCCTCCTTTGTCAAGAGGGGAGAAAGGTCCTTAATGCCCCTAAGCTTCCCTTAGGGTAAGGTCAAAGAAATTTGGGTAAAAATCGTGATTTCGTAACAAGAGGGTCCGCGATCTCGGGCTTAAATTTGGTCGTGACCCGGTCGTCATTTATCAGTTGCAGCTTAAGTGCGGAGATGAGTCTCGGGCATTATTCTAATCATGACCCAGTTGTGATTTCCATCAAATGCCTCAATGACTTTGAAAACTTCCAGTTAGGATCATCTTGAATTAGGAGAAGCCACTGTACCACAAAAGTACCATAATCCACCCTCTTTATGGTCGTTTTGACCTGAAAATGTGAAAAATACTAAGAGAGGTGTAGATTCCATATATGTAAGGCAATTAAGGCAATAATGAGGCAAAAAACCTAGAAATATAGATGATTCTGACTATAAAATCATACTTGGATTGCTATCAAAATCTGTGTCAACACAATATCTACGACTTAAATCTTTGCTTGTCCTCAAGCAAATAGAACGAAATGAAATTCCATGAGGGTTGTTCAACTGAAGTTATGCTCCCCAATGATCTATAAATGCTAAATAATCACAGCTAATCACAGGATGCACAAATCACTGTAGGCTTTAAAGTTGTCAAGATGAAAAGCAGAGTATCTAGGTCAAATCTATGGGCAACAGTTGTACGATAATATTGGATAAAAAATAGTTCCTCACCACATGAAGCACTAATCCTACTTAAAGCACGCAGATGGTAAACTCTAAGGTAGTAGTAAAGGTCTTGCTCATAATGTTGGGGAATGCCGGGTGTAATTTAAAAATTTGCAGTCCCAGGACACAGCGGAAGAAGCATTACACCCGAAACACATTGCTTTCCCAAGGATCCATGCGAGAGAGCGAACACAAGGATGTGTTAGGGTTAGTATCTCTATTGCTTGTTAGGATGAAGGTGCCAAGTTGAAGACGCTCACGTGCTCGTCCTCTACAAGTATCCACGCGTCGACCTTCTCAACGTTGCTCCCTTCCACGCTCGGTGCTAGCCTCGGGAAGAGAAGATCACCTCCTGGAATCTCCTTCTCCTTCTCCTTTTGTTCTTCACGCCAACAAGACTCCTCCAAGGAGACTCTCGGCCAACAAAACAAGAGGATGAAGGAAGGTGGCGCAACTATAAAGGAAGAGGGCGGCTTAGATATCCAAAGCTTGCGCAACTCCAAGTTGCCTTGCTTTGGCGAATTCAGCATCCATAGAGAGGGGCGCATACCCCTTCTTTTATAGCCTTTCAAGCCTCCACCGCCCATTCTCTTTCTCCTTATAGATTGGCACAATTCCTCAAAGGAATTATCCCTAATTGATCAGCCGCTACTAGCCTTGAATATGCGCAAGAATAAGGCTTAGAAAGTATCAAGCTTCTTGCCAATTTAAGAGCTAGTCATTGAAATCAATTAATTGGGACTTGCCATATATGCTCTTGGCGCAATTCCTCCAAGGAATTGCCACAAGACATTAGCCACATACCTTCTTGAATTGGCGCTAATTGAAGCATAGAAATAATCTAGCTTCTTGCCATATCAAGAGAGGATATTTGAGTTTCATTCTAATTAGGACTTTCCATATGAGATTGGCTGATTTCTTGCTTAATATAACCAAGCAATACACGCCTTCATATCAGCCCACACGTCCAAGCATGTTTCCAATTGAGGAAACCAATTTCCAAAAGGATTCATACACTTCACATTGGCGCAAATTCCATATATGGAATTATCCCATGTGCCAAGTGTATTTCCAACTCCTATTAGGATTCAAACTTGCCTCAATTAGAATTAATCCACAATCCCTAATTGGATTTGGATCTCAACACTAATTAGGCCAGTGGAAATAAATCCTTATTGGATTAGGATTTGCGCTCAACACAATGAGCCTTATCCAAATCCAATTCTCTTTAGGATTTGAATCCTAGTTGGATTAGGATTTGCGCCCAACCACTATGGGCCTTATCCAAATCTAATTCTCATTAGGATTTGAATCCTAATTAGATTAGGATTCTCATTTCTAGTAGAATTAGAATTCCAACTCCTAATTGAATTAGGATTCCAACTCCTAGTTGGAATAGGACTCTATTTCCCAATAGGGTTAGGATTCTAACTCCTAATTAAATTAGGATTCCAACTCCTAGTTGGATTAGGATTCCAATTCCTAATAGGGTTAGGATTCCAACTCCTAATTAGATTAGGATTCCAACTCCTAGTTGGATTAGGATTCCAATTCCTAATAGGATTAGGATTCCAACTCCTAATTAGATTAGGATTCGAATCCATCATGGTATATAATCCCTTGTTCAAGTCCAACTTGACTAGGATACATATACAAACTCATGAATCCCAATTGGACTCAGATTCAACCATGAATCTGTCTTGGACTCAGAATGATGAACTCAAATATATTCCAAGATTTCCAGATCATAAAACAACGTCAAGAGTCTATTGCGTGTGACCCGGTAGGATCCTAATGACGATAGCAATGATGATTGAATATCATCATAAGTAGTGAGAGGTATCTAGCAACACATCACTACTACCCATGTCATAGGACTTAAGTCATTTGGCAACAACTCCCTAACAAGCAATGAGGATTCCCATGCATTCTAGATCCCTTTGCCTAAACTGATATCCCGCCATTGGATTAGTCCATATTTATTAATCCAATCTATTGGTCATGACTCAATCAGTGTGGCCACACATTCCTGTCATGCACCAATGAGGTGGGGCGCCCCAAAGTGGATATCATGCTTCCTCGGAAGGAAGGGGCAAATCCTACTATTGGTCATCCATGTCTCTACATGACTTATGACATGCCCAATGACAGTCGTTTTGATCTCCCAATTACGGAGAGACGTAAGACTGTATTAAAGCATACCCATCATCAAATCTAGACATGAATACCTCAAGTCTAAGGATCAATGCAAACCTCTTGCATGTGAGATTGACTTGTTGACTAGACAAGTCAATCCTCACGGTGGATCACTCCAGTGCATCCAATGCACCTGTATGTCTGCGTTACTGTGCCCCGCACCTAACCAGCCCATACACCAGTCTCACATGTACCAAAGCTGTCCCATATCAGCTAAGGCACCTTGACCGGGGATTACTTATGAGAATGGATCCAATCCAAACTCCTGGGACATTATCTATGCAATTCAATACATCTACGCAGGTAAAGCAATCTGCATAATAACGACCATGCCTTTATTGATTATATCAATTTCATTAATTCTATCGAAGTACATTTAAACAATGCCTGACCATGTCCATACATTGGTCTGCAGGGCATATACACCAACAATCTCCCACTTGCACTAAGACCAAGGGCAACTGAATTTATTCAGTCCCATGTCTGTAGTATGACATATTTAGCTTCCGCTGCGCCAGAGGCTATGTCAGTGGGTTTTTCCAGATTGCTATCTGTGTTTATTTTAACAAGTTTGAATTATCATCTTTATCCATGATCTCCAAGATCAGATGATATCGCTGCAGTACATACTTGAGCGCTAAGTTCCTTTACACATGCTTACGGCCCCAGTAAGAACTATACTGGACCATCAAGCACCAGGGACTAAATCAAGTTCAAAAGAATGAAGCTGCTTCCTTGGCTGCCACAAGAAGCTGCAATGTACTCAGCCTTATTGTAGAATTTGCCACTGCAGTTTGCATAAAGCTCTTTCAGCCAACAACACCACATCAAGGCAAAAAGCAAATCCTGACTGTGAACGATAGTCATTAGACCGGAACGAAGTGTCAGTGTACCTAGTACACAAAGTTCTTCCTGTCTATCACAGACTAAAAATCAATCCTTTATACTTCCCAAGTACGAAGGATTGCTTTCACAGCTATCCAGTGTTTGAACACTAGGATCTGATTTGAAACTTACTGGCCATGCTCCAAGCATTCGCCACACATAGTCTTGTGCTAGTTGCACAAAACATGATCTATCCTATACCCAATGTATTAGGATTATAGACTCATGTTATCTCTCTCCTGCTGTGTCAAAAGACATTGCATCATGGAGAGAATCAGACCATGTCTCTCTGGAAGGTATCATCCTTTGGAATGATCCAATATGAACCTCTCCAGAATCTCTTGGATGAACGTAGATTGACTAAAGGGCAATGACTTTCTTGGATCCCAGTTGATCCACATGCCTAGGATGTAGGCTGCATTCCCTAGGTCATTCTTCTCGAAATACATTCCAAGCCTGTACTTCACCGCGTGAAGAGCTGGGATGTCATTTCAAGTGAGGAGAATATCGTCAATCAATTAGAACAAGAAACATTATGATGCTCCCACTGATCTTCTTGTAAACACAGGATACTTGTATAATACCATACATATCTTTATGGCGACTGTATGAAAATATTTTGGCTATTTCTATCTAGACATCCTCTTCCAGACGTCCATTAAGAAAAGAAATTTTCATAACAACACGCTATAACAGAACATGCAATTATAACAAGTAGATACCTAATAGACTCAAACAAAGCTATCGGTGAAAAATTTCATCACTATCCACCCAGTGGACTTATCTGAAATTTCATTCACTAGCTTGTCATCATAGGTAACAATGTTACCTTTCATGTCTATCTTCCAAGAAGATCCACATACAGCCTCTGGGTGTTACCCCTTTGGCGGCTCAATCAAGTCCCACACTTGATTAGCAGACATGGTGTAACATCCCACATTCTTAACCCCAAACAAATGGCACAATTCACAAATGATACAGGATGTTTCATATAAGATCGATCCTATGCTAGGTAAAACCGAGTTCAAGAAAACACGATCTGAAAAATTTCCATAAATTCATACATACAAATTCACAAAACTCAAATCTCATAAATCTCATAAGGGTACCTGCCACCACGCAATCCTTGCACTAGACATATGCAAGGCAACAGTTATATCAAATCCACAGCTATATTAAATCCGTATCAAAACCATAAAATCCAAAAAGGTACCTGCCACCAGGCAATACTTGCACTAGACATATGCAAGTTACAGATATATCAAAACCGATTACAAAGAATACACCATAAACCGAAATTCACAACAAAATCACAAAATCGATTTTATAAACTCATATCAAACACCGAAACCAGGCTGAAGCCCGCGGTGACACAAAAATCAAACTCATAAGACTGCCATAACCGGCAACATAATTCACATAGTTCACATAGTCTCATGATTCACATAGTTCATATAATTTATGTTAAGGCCACAACCGGCCCCAAGAATTAAGCATAAAAATTCTTAAAACAGCAAACAGCATAATTATCCACGCCAAAGCACTCAAGACATGCGCCCCTGCTCTATGCCTGAAAATAGTGAGGGGTGAGCTACACAGCCCAGTGAGTGGATAGTCTAAATCGACCATCCAGAACATACATTCAAAAATATAGGCAGATTATTTTAAAAATCTTTAACAGGAACATTATGTCAACATATAACAAAATAAAGAAACAGAAGTCATATAGACAGTTAAATGTACACACTAGCATATTACAAATTCAGGTTCTAGAGTTTTACTCTAACCCAATTAAACACATATATTCTAAACCAACTAAACACACCATACTTAATTAACCTAGTTGTCCAGCATATTCAGTAGTGACCAATATGGTCTAACCCGGCTTGGCCAAAGCACTGGGAGCTGCAAAATCTCGTGCAACACATAAACATGGATAGTGAGTAGAATCAAGAGGTGGCCCCCGCCAGGTCACGACGTGGCACTTTGCTCTATCACCCCATAACACATCGATGGATTGTGTGTAGATTCAAGAGGTGGCCCCCGCCAGTCACGGCGTGGCACTTTGCTCCACACACCCAACATCATAAACCGAGTGATGACATCAAGAGGTGGCCCCTGTCTGATCAAGACATGGCACTTTGCGTCTTATATCACCCCAACACATAAAAGAGTAATGACATCAAGAGGTGGCCCCTGTCCGACCAAGACATGGCACTTTGCGTCAAAACCCGTTCTCCCAAAAGGTTCCTACTGGACAACAGACACATCTTATTTCATATTTCACATAGGTGAACATATTTCACAAAGGTGGACTCCTAAGTGTCAACTAGACTCTAGGATAGTCATCACAAAAATCATATCGGGCAGGCATCAACCCCCATCACAATAATCATAATAGGCAGGCTGAACATCAACCTCCTCACATATCACAATACAGGGCTGAAATTCAAACCCTTAACATAACACATAAGGACTATCCCCTTGAGTTCATAGTTACACCTAGCCTTAGTCCTAACCATCACATAATCACATAATTTTCCAAATTTACATAACCCATAATTTTCCAAATTCACATAATCACACATATTGTTCAAAATTCACATAACATAACACATAATATTTTATATTCGAATATCACCGAATATAGTGTAGTCCTTAAATTTCATGCTGATTAGTTTAATCAAATTTTGCTATGTTATCACCCAAATTTTCTCAAACAAAATACATGACCATAAACATATAATATGTTACACACATAAAGAAATAACCAAGGTAGCGTTAACAGCATTTATAAAGCATCCATAAAATCAACATAAATTGTAAAACATGTATTCTTATAAATCACTTTACAAATTACCACATGTAAACATGTTAACTACAACTATAAAAATTTCGGTTTAACTACAATTATAAAGGTATCGGTTTTCTTACATGCTATAAAAATCATTGATCTAATGTTACCAAAATTCCCTATAAAATACCTAGTTAACAAGAATTTCATGCTCAAAATTCAATGATCTAAAGCTACCAAAAATCCCTATAAAAATACCTTAAATTTCATGCCACAATTTTCGGTTTTCATGAGATACATACCTTTTACAAAATTTCGGTTTTCATGAAAATACAAGAAGATCTTAAATTCGGTTTCATGAATAATAAGGATATATAAATATTCGGTTTCCATGACAATTATACCATTATAACTTTCGGTTATCACAAGAAGAAGTCTTGAATTTTCGGTTTTTAACATTGCAAATCTCTAATCAATCTCATGCATCAATAACACAACCCAATTGTTAGGAATCAATTAAGACAACCCACTCACCTTGAAACTTAGGTTAAAAATCTCCCCAACAAAAATCGTCCAAAGCCTTTGAAGTCACCCAAAGGATCTCCAAGAAATCGCCAAGAATGTTTCACCTCAAGGGAAATTCGCCAAGGGAAGAAGATGGAGAAAAATCGCCTCAAAACTCTTCAATAATCGCCACTTCTTCAAGCCGCCACCCTAATTTTTCTCAAGACTCCAAAAATCGCCAATAATCTCACCCTAGTCGATATTACCACTTAAACTTTGGGTTTTTAAATTTTAAACCCATTAACCAATTAATTCCAATAGGGTTTAACCCATATAATTCATAATTTCGAATTTTCAAACCCAATAACCCATAGTTAACCAATTAATTTAATTAACTTACAAATAACCAATCACTTAACCGAAATCCAATAAGGATTTAATTAATATCCAATAAGGATTTAATTAACCAATAAGGTCTAATTAATTAACCAATAAGGTCTAATTAATTAACCAACAAACTGTAATTAATTAACTTACAATTTACAACCCATAAATCCTAATTAATTTATTATGAACAACCAATAATAATTCATCATAAATTAACAGCCAATAATCAAATAAATAATCTCTAATTAATTTACAATAAATTAACAACCAAATAAACTCAAATCAAATAATTACAAATTAACAATCAATAAGCCAGTTAATTAGCATCCAATAATTTTATTTAAATCATAATAAAATATCACAGCTAATGATTTTATTTAAATCCAAATAATGCTTACCAGGACTTAAGATCCTTGGATCTTACATCCCTCCCTCCTTATAAAGCTTTAGTCCTCTAAAGCTCAGCATCCATATCATCAAAGAGGTAAGCATAAAATTTCCTCATATCAGCTTCAGTCTCCCATGTCGCCTCCTCAACTGACTGATTTCCCCAGATAACCTTTACCAAAGGTATAGTCTTGTTCCTCAGGACTTTATCTTTTCTATCAACAATCCGGAGAGGTCTTTCCTCGAAAGTCAAATCACTCTGAATCTGAAGAGGTTCCAACTCCAACACATGAGATGGATCAGGATGATATTTCCTCAAAGCAGAGACATGGAATACATTATGCACATGATCCAAAGCAGGAGGTAAAGCTAACCGGTAAGCCACTGGACCAATTCTCTCAATAATGTCAAAAGGGCCTACAAACCTAGGGCTTAACTTGCCCTTTTTGCCAAACCTCATAACACCCTTAGTAGGTGACACCTTTAAGAAAACATGATCTCCTACCATAAACTCCAGGGAACGACGACGGTCATCAGCATAACTCTTCTGTCTGTCCCGAGCAATCTTCAATTTATCCTGAATCTCTCTGACTTTATCAGTAGTCTCCTGAACTGCATCAGATCTCAAAATCATTCTGTCACCAGTTTCCTCCCAACACAAGGGAGTCCTACACCTTCTTCCATACAAAGCCTCATATGGAGCCATCTGAATACTGGAGTGGAAGCTATTATTATAAGTGAACTCTATCAAAGATAGATCCCGATTCCACTCAGAACTCCAATCAACCACATAAGCTCTCAACAAGTCTTCTAGAGTCTGTATAGTACGCTCCGTCTGGCCATCAGACTGAGGATGGTATGCTGTACTAAAACTCAACTTAGTACCCAAACCCTCCTGTAAACTTTTCCAAAATCTGGACAAAAACCGAGAGTCCCTATCAGACACAATATCAACAGGCACTCCATGCAGTCTGACTATCTCATCAATGTACAATCTGGCCAGCCTCTGTAAAGGATAAGTCATCTTGATCGGGAGAAAATGGGCTGATTTAGTGAGTCTATCAACGATCACCCAAATAGCATCATGACCCAATCTGGTTCTAGGCAAACCACACACAAAATCCATACTGATGCATTCCCACTTCCACTCAGGAATAGGAAGGGGCTGCAACAAACCACCAGGCTTCTGGTGTTCAGCCTTTACAGTCTGACAGGTTAAACACCTAGAGACAAAATCATATACCTCTTTCTTCATGCCCGGCCACCAAAAACTCTTCTTGAGGTCCTGATACATCTTAGTCACACCAGGATGTAGAGAATATTTGGAGTTATGGCTGTCCTCCAATATTTCTTTCCTCAAGCTCGGTTCCTCAGGGACACATACCCTTCCACGAAACCGAAGAATACCATCATCAGACAGGCTAAAATCCTGAACTGCTCCATCAACCAGACTATCCCTGATCTGAACTAATTTCGGATCCACAGACTGCTGATCTCTGATCTTCTGCAACAAAGCAGACTGTACTCTGAGAAAAGCCACGTAACCAGTCTGAACTTTAGGAGAAACACTGATCTTGAGATCTCTGAACTCCTGCAGTAACTGCCACTCACTAACCCGTAAAGCAGCTACTGAAGTAACTGGATGTCTGCTCAGCGCATCCGCCACTACATTGGCCTTTCCAGCCTGATACTGAATGGAGAAGTCATAGTCTTTGATCAACTCCATCCATCTTCTCTGTCTCATGTTCAACTCCTTCTGAGTGAAGATATACTTGAGACTCTGGTGATCAGTGAATAGATCAAACTCCTGACCCAGCAAATAGTGACGCCATATCTTCAAAGCAAAGACTACGGCCGCCAACTCTAAATCATGAGTAGGGTAGTTCAATTCATACTCCTTCAGTTGTCTCGAAGCATAGGCTACTACAGAACCCTTCTGCATCAAGACACAACCCAACCCTTTGCCAGAAGCATCTGTATAAACAGTAAACCTTTCCCCATCACTAGGTATAATGAGGATCGGTGTACTAGTCAATCTTCTTTTCAGCTCTTGAAAACTCTCTTCACACTTATCATCCCAAATAAACTTGGCCTCCTTTCTGGTCAATTTAGTTAGAGGACCCGCCAACTTGGAGAATCCCTCAACAAATCGCCGGTAGTAACCTGCCAAACCCAGAAAACTCCTGATCTCAGTAGCACTAGTCGGTCTTCCCCAATTGAGAATGGCTTGCACTTTAACTGGATCCACAGACACCCCCTGACCAGAAATCACATGTCCCAAGAAGCTGATTTTCTCTAGCCAGAACTCACACTTACTAGCCTTGGCATATAATCGGTTCTTCCTCAGAACCTCCAGCACTCTGCGCAAGTCACTGACATGATCTGAAGTAGTCCGTGAGTATACCAAAATATCGTCTATAAAGACTACCACACAAGAGTCAAGCAATTCATGGAATACCCTGTTCATCAAATCCATGAAAACGGCAGGTGCATTCGTCAGTCCAAAAGGCATAACTAAAAATTCGAAATGCCCATACCTGGTCCTGAAAGCAGTCTTAAATATATCCTCATCCTTGACCCTAAGCTGATAATACCCTGATCTCAGATCAATCTTAGAGAACACTGTAGCTCCCTGTAATTGATCAAATAGATCATCAATTCTGGGAAGAGGATACTTATTCTTGATAGTCACTTGGTTCAGTTGCCTGTAGTCTATACACATCCTCAGGGTTCCATCTTTCTTCTTCACAAATAACACTGGCGCTCCCCAGGGAGAAGCACTAGGCCGAATATACCCTTTCTCTAGCAATTCCTCCAGTTGTTTCTTAAGCTCGGCCAACTCTGAAGTAGCCATACGATAAGGAGCTCTGGAGATAGGTGCCGTACCTGGCGCCAACTCAATGCCAAATTCTACTTCTCTTATTGGTGGCAAGCCTGAAAATTCCTCAGAGAACACATCAGGAAATTCTTTCACCACCGCCATCTGAGTCAAATCAGAAGTAGAATCATCCTGCACCTTAACATGCGCAAGATAACCCTTGCATCCACTAGCAAGTAACTTCCTGGCCTGCAGGAAAGATATCACATGCGGTCCTTGGTCTGACACTAGACCTCTCACAAACAGTCGATTCCCATCTAACAAATTCAAAGTGATTACTTTCTCAAAGCAATCCACAGAGGCATGATGGGAAGACAACCAATCCATTCCTAAAATGATATCATAGTCTTGCATGTCTAAGAGGATTAGATCTACCAGAAACTCATAACCCTCTACATGTACTACACAGTCAGCACAAACAGTATCTGTAGATAACGATTTTCCTAAGGGAGTACTCACAGACACAGCATAATTCATCACCTTAGGTAACACAGGTAAACATGCAGCAAACTTAACAGATACAAAAGATAAATTTGCACCAGGGTCAAATAATATGCGGGCTAACTGATCAAATACGAATAAAGTACCTTCCACGACGGATCGGGAAGCTCGTGTATCCTTCTCAGCCACAGCATACACTCTAGTCTGGACTGTAGGCTTATCTGCGCCTCTAGGTTGCATCTCAGGCTCTTTGCAGTCCCTGGCCATGTGCCCAGGTTTCTTACACTTGAAGCATACACCATTCTTCCTATGGCAGTCTTTCACTAGATGTCCCTTGAGCCCACAATAACTACAAGTGATACCGTTTCTTACATCCCTGGCATCTCTGAACTGCTGCGGTGTATCCCTGGACTGCTGCGGTGCCTTGTAGGAGTAAGGCTTATACCTGCTCTTCTTATAATCTTTATGCCTAGGGTACTTCTTACCCTTGCCGCCACTGCCATGCTGAGGAACCGCCGCCTCAGCTGCAGGAACTACTGTCACGGCAACATGAGAACTCCTCTCAGATATATACCTCTCAATGGTGCGCGCTCGCCCAACAGTTTCAACATAGGTCTCCAAGTGTTGAGCACCAACCTGCTCTCTAATGTCCCATCTGAGACCTCTGAGAAACTTGGTAGCTCTCCTCTTTTCAGTGTTTATCAGGTGAGGAGCATACTTTCCCAATTTCGTGAACTGTAATTCATACTGGTCCACTGTCATATCACCCTACTCCAGATGAACAAATTCCACCTCTCGGTCCTCAACCAAGCTATCTGGGAAGTACTTCTCGTTAAATCGAGACAAGAAGTAAGGCCAATCTACAGTCTCATGTCTTTCTTCGGCAAGTCTCACTACGCCCTTCCACCACTCATCTGCGTCAGCACGCATCATATAGGTGGCCAGACATAACTTATCCTCATCTGAGCAGCGCATGACTTGGAAAATCTTTTCCAAGCACAACTGCCAGTTCTCAGCAGTACTGGATTCTGAGCCCCCATAAACAAAGTTGGGACCCAGTTTCTGGAATTCACTCACAAGCGAGGCATAGCGCTTGTGACACACACATACCACAGTCAGGAAAACAAACATAAACCTATCCGGTGTCTAGCAATACACAAACATGTTTTCCCCCAAACTAAGTTTTAGCTAGCCAACTCCTCTGATACCATTCTGTAACATCCCACATTCTTAACCCCAAACAAATGGCACAATTCACAAATGATACAGGATGTTTCATATAAGATCGATCCTATGCTAGGTAAAACCGAGTTCAAGAAAACACTATCTGAAAAATTTCCATAAATTCATACATACAAATTCACAAAACTCAAATCTCATAAATCTCATAAGGGTACCTGCCACCACGCAATCCTTGCACTAGACATATGCAAGGCAACAGTTATATCAAATCCACAGCTATATTAAATCCGTATCAAAACCATAAAATCCAAAAAGGTACCTGCCACCAGGCAATACTTGCACTAGACATATGCAAGTTACAGATATATCAAAACCGATTACAAAGAATACACCATAAACCGAAATTCACAACAAAATCACAAAATCAATTTTATAAACTCATATCAAACACCGAAACCAGGCTGAAGCCCGCGGTGACACAAAAATCAAACTCATAAGACTGCCATAACCGGCAACATAATTCACATAGTTCACATAGTCTCATGATTCACATAGTTCATATAATTTATGTTAAGGCCACAACCGGCCCCAAGAATTAAGCATAAAAATTCTTAAAACAGCAAACAGCATAATTATCCACGCCAAAGCACTCAAGACATGCGCCCCTGCTCTATGCCTGAAAATAGTGAGGGGTGAGCTACACAGCCCAGTGAGTGGATAGTCTAAATCGACCATCCAGAACATACATTCAAAAATATAGGCAGATTATTTTAAAAATCTTTAACAGGAACATTATGTCAACATATAACAAAATAAAGAAACAGAAGTCATATAGACAGTTAAATGTACACACTAGCATATTACAAATTCAGGTTCTAGAGTTTTACTCTAACCCAATTAAACACATATATTCTAAACCAACTAAACACACCATACTTAATTAACCTAGTTGTCCAGCATATTCAGTAGTGACCAATATGGTCTAACCCGGCTTGGCCAAAGCACTGGGAGCTGCAAAATCTCGTGCAACACATAAACATGGATAGTGAGTAGAATCAAGAGGTGGCCCCCGCCAGGTCACGACGTGGCACTTTGCTCTATCACCCCATAACACATCGATGGATTGTGTGTAGATTCAAGAGGTGGCCCCCGCCAGTCACGGCGTGGCACTTTGCTCCACACACCCAACATCATAAACCGAGTGATGACATCAAGAGGTGGCCCCTGTCTGATCAAGACATGGCACTTTGCGTCTTATATCACCCCAACACATAAAAGAGTAATGACATCAAGAGGTGGCCCCTGTCCGACCAAGACATGGCACTTTGCGTCAAAACCCGTTCTCCCAAAAGGTTCCTACTGGACAACAGACACATCTTATTTCATATTTCACATAGGTGAACATATTTCACAAAGGTGGACTCCTAAGTGTCAACTAGACTCTAGGATAGTCATCACAAAAATCATATCGGGCAGGCATCAACCCCCATCACAATAATCATAATAGGCAGGCTGAACATCAACCTCCTCACATATCACAATACAGGGCTGAAATTCAAACCCTTAACATAACACATAAGGACTATCCCCTTGAGTTCATAGTTACACCTAGCCTTAGTCCTAACCATCACATAATCACATAATTTTCCAAATTTACATAACCCATAATTTTCCAAATTCACATAATCACACATATTGTTCAAAATTCACATAACATAACACATAATATTTTATATTCGAATATCACCGAATATAGTGTAGTCCTTAAATTTCATGCTGATTAGTTTAATCAAATTTTGCTATGTTATCACCCAAATTTTCTCAAACAAAATACATGACCATAAACATATAATATGTTACACACATAAAGAAATAACCAAGGTAGCGTTAACAGCATTTATAAAGCATCCATAAAATCAACATAAATTGTAAAACATGTATTCTTATAAATCACTTTACAAATTACCACAAATTACCACATGTAAACATGTTAACTACAACTATAAAAATTTCGGTTTAACTACAATTATAAAGGTATCGGTTTTCTTACATGCTATAAAAATCATTGATCTAATGTTACCAAAATTCCCTATAAAATACCTAGTTAACAAGAATTTCATGCTCAAAATTCAATGATCTAAAGCTACCAAAAATCCCTATAAAAATACCTTAAATTTCATGCCACAATTTTCGGTTTTCATGAGATACATACCTTTTACAAAATTTCGGTTTTCATGAAAATACAAGAAGATCTTAAATTCGGTTTCATGAATAATAAGGATATATAAATATTCGGTTTCCATGACAATTATACCATTATAACTTTCGGTTATCACAAGAAGAAGTCTTGAATTTTCGGTTTTTAACATTGCAAATCTCTAATCAATCTCATGCATCAATAACACAACCCAATTGTTAGGAATCAATTAAGACAACCCACTCACCTTGAAACTTAGGTTAAAAATCTCCCCAACAAAAATCGTCCAAAGCCTTTGAAGTCACCCAAAGGATCTCCAAGAAATCGCCAAGAATGTTTCACCTCAAGGGAAATTCGCCAAGGGAAGAAGATGGAGAAAAATCGCCTCAAAACTCTTCAATAATCGCCACTTCTTCAAGCCGCCACCCTAATTTTTCTCAAGACTCCAAAAATCGCCAATAATCTCACCCTAGTCGATATTACCACTTAAACTTTGGGTTTTTAAATTTTAAACCCATTAACCAATTAATTCCAATAGGGTTTAACCCATATAATTCATAATTTCGAATTTTCAAACCCAATAACCCATAGTTAACCAATTAATTTAATTAACTTACAAATAACCAATCACTTAACCGAAATCCAATAAGGATTTAATTAATATCCAATAAGGATTTAATTAACCAATAAGGTCTAATTAATTAACCAATAAGGTCTAATTAATTAACCAACAAACTGTAATTAATTAACTTACAATTTACAACCCATAAATCCTAATTAATTTATTATGAACAACCAATAATAATTCATCATAAATTAACAGCCAATAATCAAATAAATAATCTCTAATTAATTTACAATAAATTAACAACCAAATAAACTCAAATCAAATAATTACAAATTAACAATCAATAAGCCAGTTAATTAGCATCCAATAATTTTATTTAAATCATAATAAAATATCACAGCTAATGATTTTATTTAAATCCAAATAATGCTTACCAGGACTTAAGATCCTTGGATCTTACACATGGAGTCCATTACGGTTCTTATGGCGCTCAGCCATTTCTTGGAATCTGGTCCACTGACCGCTTCCATTTCCTCATAAGTCTTTAGGTTCATCCTTGAAAAATTCGTCATGCCCAGCATATCGAATCGATCCAGACTTATGTGGTTCCTGTGTTACTTGAACCTCAGGTTGACTTTCAACCTGCATGTGTGATTCTACTCTCCATTTGTGTCTAACTGTATTGTGGATGATTTTTGGACCTTGTCCTAATCAAATCTACTCCCACTAGCTTCTTTCAAAAAGATATCTCCTTAAGAAAGACAGCAGTTTGAGCAACAAATATTTTTGTTCTCATCGGGATAGAAGTAGCACTCTCAGTGCCCCACAAATACATACCATGGAGTGTCAGAACAGTTGCTTGCATGGCATCTAAAGGAAGTAAATTTGCTTGACTATTTAAAGGTGGAACCACATCCAATGTGTTCCCTTTTCTTTCTTTGAATTTTACCACACAGTTGTGGTGTTCCAAGTAAGCTGTGAGGCTACCCCACACTCCTCAAGAAAGTCATCAAATTCTTCACTTCCCACTTTGATCCAATCAAAGGGTTTTAATAGATTCTCCAATTCGATTCTATACTTCATTTCTTAACTTCTTGGATTTCTCCAAAGTTACGTGTCGGATATGACATATCCCAACTTAATGAAGTATACAACTTAGTGCTTGTCTCCATGGGTCTACACACGTTGCTGTGTACTAGATCCAACAAGCATCTAACCTCTCTCTTCTTCCTAAATGAAGGTAGCATCTGTTATCTAGTCCATTAGACAAGGCTCACATATATCATAACCTTGAAAGGATAATGATCCCAATAGTCCATGGACTTTTGGATGTGACTTTTGTCTTATGGCCCAAGAGACAATGCAAAGAGATGGTATTGAATCAATGGATTTGATCTATTCAGTGTTACACACAGAACTACAAGCTATTATCAATTGTACCACTACTATAGAACATTCCAGATTTAAAGAAATACCAATTTATTTCAAACTGAAAATCCATTCAAAATAATGGACATAATGTTCTAATACAAAAGCTAGTACATAATAGCAAAGTTCTAGTTTAAGTCTTTGAAGGTAGTGAGATGACATCAACAGCAGCATCCAATGCTCCGTCCCTGACTCGAATGTCGACCCCACCAAGCCTCATTGTCCTACTTCTTGTGAGCCCCTGCATATGAAAAACATATGTAAGCTCCTCATGCAGTACCCAGTACCCATGAATAAGAAGTAGACATAAAGACCTTAGTAACACAATACCTGAAGCAGATGGATAACATCCCTTCTTTTGTGCCATGCTCTTCCTGGGCCTTAATCCATCCTGAAATTTCCATGCATTCCCAGTCTTCCGAAGTTTTAGCTTCGAAGATACGGAACCATAGTCATTCCTAGATTCAGGCAAACACCCAGAAGATCCAACAACACTCTCTAGATCACTATTTGAAGTGCCTGGTGTGAAGAGACGTCGAAGATGTATGATCATATCATAGATCCCCATCTCATCACACTCAACCTGGACCTCAGGAGTCAAGCACCTCAAAATAAGAGCAGTGTAATGTTCACTATCCACACAATGTTCAAGATAGACATTCCACTCCCACTCTATACAAAAATATATACAGGGTTGGGTTGGAGGTCTTTCAAGAAGATATACCATATTCTCATGTTCTAGAAGTTTGGACAAAAGTCTGAACCATCTTGTCCAATTTGTTCCATCCAGTTTATTTTTAAGAAGTTTCAATCTAGGTTCGGGAGATGGAATCATCTACAATAAGCAAACAAGCAAAATAAGTACTATGATAAAGCATTTAACAAGGACTTTAAAATTAAATGCTATACTCCCACTATTTCCTTAACAAGTTGATAACTCTCAAAACTCAACTTGGAAATACATGAGTACGATCCTAATTTCACGCGAGGTCTCCACGACTCACGAGGGTGAGTTGAGATGCACAGAGAGTCCCATGCTTCCTTAGGTAGGCATGCCAGCCAATTGTGCCGCACACAATTCCTCTTAGTTAAGACAGACTAGGCGCCCTGTGTCCAGCGAGGGCTGGATACAACACAGAACCCTATCCTCTCAACAGCTGCCTCTAGTGATTCATCATGTCAGTGACATATGAAAAACTAGTCAAGTCTGGTCCTAACCGTTATGCCCAGGGCCAACGAATTTCCTTGCGAAGGCACGCCCAGGTTAAAACTGGACTGGGGAAATCATTGTCACCACACACCTTCTAAAGATAAGTGGGTGTGTCCCACGAGGGTGGGAAACAGTTCACAACACCACCGATCGATAGTTTGATGAGGGCTACGCGTTAGAAGGCTATCGACTTGATATTGTATTGAGAGTTTTTGCATGTTTTTATTCTTTTCTAGCATGCAGTTTTCCTATGGTTATGGCAGCAAAGGAAAAACATCACAGGCATGCTATGGACAAAATAATAAACCATCACAGGCATGCTAGTTTGGTCGATATGGTCATAGCCCTTTTCATACATATAACTTGTCACGAGCCATGTGACATGTTATCGTGCATCCAAGGGTTGCGAGTCCCTGAAGCAAATCAGCCCATGCCAGAAGCCGAAAGCTAGTGTCCTTCCTTCAGCCGCAAGTCCATCACCAAGCTTCCAAAGCTGGCACCACTCTGATATCGGTTGAAGAAGACACCTTGTTGTCTTTGATGAACCTTAACCTATCTTATGTAAACAGTTCTACATCTATTCTAAGGAAAGATGAAAATTTTACATCAAGAAGGGGGAGAACCACACGCAGGTGGCAGAAAGATTTTACAAGCATTCATCACAGGTGGAAACATGCTTCCACATCACAACACAGGAGGGCACCCGCTATGACCATATTAACCCAAGGAAGAGACAAGTGGCGCATATATAAAATTTGAAAAACCGAAATAATCAAATTTTATCCCCTTATGCGCCAACTCCATCCAAAGCACTCTCTCAATCAAATTTATGCTAAAATTGGGATCAAGTTTCATGATGATTTCATGGACCCTATCGGCTGGCAATTTTGTCAGATCAAGAGACCCGGCCAGTCCGAAGACACAATGCCCGTCCTACTTGACAAAACTACGTGCGCCTTTGGTCTTAAATCCATCATAAACACAATCCAAATTTCGGCCATAAAATTGATAAAAGAAGTTTGGATGAAAGCGCCTTCTAGGTGAATCGCGCATGGATGAAAGAAAAATTTTCCAAAAATTTTTCACACAAGCAAACGTACACCTTGTGTTTCTCGCAAGTAGCTCTGATACCACTGTTGGGGAATGCCGGGTGTAATTTAAAAATTTGCAGTCCCAGGACGCAGCGGAAGAAGCATTACACCCGAAACACATTCCTTTCCCAAGGATCCATGCGAGAGAGCGAACACAAGGATGTGTTAGGGTTAGTATCTCTATTGCTTGTTAGGATGAAGGTGCCAAGTTGAAGACGCTCACGTGCTCGTCCTCTACAAGTATCCACGCGTCGACCTTCTCAATGTTGCTCCCTTCCACGCTCGGTGCTAGCCTCGGGAAGAGAAGATCACCTCCTGGAATCTCCTTCTCCTTCTCCTTTTGTTCTTCACGCCAACAAGACTCCTCCAAGGAGACTCTCGGCCAACAAAACAAGAGGATGAAGGAAGGTGGCGCAACTATAAAGGAAGAGGGCGGCTTAGATATCCAAAGCTTGCGCAACTCCAAGTTGCCTTGCTTTGGCGAATTCAGCATCCATAGAGAGGGGCGCATACCCCTTCTTTTATAGCCTTTCAAGCCTCCACCGCCCATTCTCTTTCTCCTTATAGATTGGCACAATTCCTCAAAGGAATTATCCCTAATTGATCAGCCGCTACTAGCCTTGAATATGCGCAAGAATAAGGCTTAGAAAGTATCAAGCTTCTTGCCAATTTAAGAGCTAGTCATTGAAATCAATTAATTGGGACTTGCCATATATGCTCTTGGCGCAATTCCTCCAAGGAATTGCCACAAGACATTAGCCACATACCTTCTTGAATTGGCGCTAATTGAAGCATAGAAATAATCTAGCTTCTTGCCATATCAAGAGAGGATATTTGAGTTTCATTCTAATTAGGACTTTCCATATGAGATTGGCTGATTTCTTGCTTAATATAACCAAGCAATACACGCCTTCATATCAGCCCACACGTCCAAGCATGTTTCCAATTGAGGAAACCAATTTCCAAAAGGATTCATACACTTCACATTGGCGCAAATTCCATATATGGAATTATCCCATGTGCCAAGTGTATTTCCAACTCCTATTAGGATTCAAACTTGCCTCAATTAGAATTAATCCACAATCCCTAATTGGATTTGGATCTCAACACTAATTAGGCCAGTGGAAATAAATCCTTATTGGATTAGGATTTGCGCTCAACACAATGAGCCTTATCCAAATCCAATTCTCTTTAGGATTTGAATCCTAGTTGGATTAGGATTTGCGCCCAACCACTATGGGCCTTATCCAAATCTAATTCTCATTAGGATTTGAATCCTAATTAGATTAGGATTCTCATTTCTAGTAGAATTAGAATTCCAACTCCTAATTGAATTAGGATTCCAACTCCTAGTTGGAATAGGACTCTATTTCCCAATAGGGTTAGGATTCTAACTCCTAATTAAATTAGGATTCCAACTCCTAGTTGGATTAGGATTCCAATTCCTAATAGGGTTAGGATTCCAACTCCTAATTAGATTAGGATTCCAACTCCTAGTTGGATTAGGATTCCAATTCCTAATAGGATTAGGATTCCAACTCCTAATTAGATTAGGATTCGAATCCATCATGGTATATAATCCCTTGTTCAAGTCCAACTTGACTAGGATACATATACAAACTCATGAATCCCAATTGGACTCAGATTCAACCATGAATCTGTCTTGGACTCAGAATGATGAACTCAAATATATTCCAAGATTTCCAGATCATAAAACAACGTCAAGAGTCTATTGCGTGTGACCCGGTAGGATCCTAATGACGATAGCAATGATGATTGAATATCATCATAAGTAGTGAGAGGTATCTAGCAACACATCACTACTACCCATGTCATAGGACTTAAGTCATTTGGCAACAACTCCCTAACAAGCAACGAGGATTCCCATGCATTCTAGATCCCTTTGCCTAAACTGATATCCTGCCATTGGATTAGTCCATATTTATTAATCCAATCTATTGGTCATGACTCAATCAGTGTGGCCACACATTCCTGTCATGCACCAATGAGGTGGGGCGCCCCAAAGTGGATATCATGCTTCCTCGGAAGGAAGGGGCAAATCCTACTATTGGTCATCCATGTCTCTACATGACTTATGACATGCCCAATGATAGTCGTTTTGATCTCCCAATTACGGAGAGACGTAAGACTGTATTAAAGCATACCCATCATCAAATCTAGACATGAATACCTCAAGTCTAAGGATCAATGCAAACCTCTTGCATGTGAGATTGACTTGTTGACTAGACAAGTCAATCCTCACGGTGGATCACTCCAGTGCATCCAATGCACCTGTATGTCTGCGTTACTGTGCCCCGCACCTAACCAGCCCATACACCAGTCTCACATGTACCAAAGCTGTCCCATATCGGCTAAGGCACCTTGACCGGGGATTACTTATGAGAATGGATCCAATCCAAACTCCTGGGACATTATCTATGCAATTCAATACATCTACGCAGGTAAAGCAATCTGCATAATAACGACCATGCCTTTATTGATTATATCAATTTCATTAATTCTATCGAAGTACATTTAAACAATGCCTGACCATGTCCATACATTGGTCTGCAGGGCATATACACCAACACATAACCTCGGTACCACCACTTTCTATCTCTTCTATAGTGCCAAGCCGTAGCTTTGGTACCACTGCCTTTCTTTTTTCTTGTTTTGATTTGCAGTGCCAAGTCACAACTTTGGTACCACTGCCCTTCTCTTCTTTCATTTTCTTTTTTTTTTTGGTGGTAGTGCCAAGTCAAGACTTCGGTACCACTACTCTTTTTCTTCTTTTCTCTTTTTGCTGGGCAGTGCCAAGTTGTAACTTTGGTACCACTATCTTTTATTTTCCTCTCTTTTCTTTCTCTCTATTTCTTATACGGTGCCATGTTAGAGGAGGTTGAACCAAAACTAACACCGAGAGTGGTAAGGTGTGTCAAGTGGTTAGGTCTATAATCATCCAAATAAATGGTACTCATGTTGGGATATAGATACTTCCTAGATTCAAAGCTTTGCAAAGTTCAATCCTTAAGTGTTCAGTGTATAAGGAATCAAGTGACTAGGTGAATTGTTTAGCATGAAAGATACTCTCAATGTAGTGTGGGAGTATAAATCAATCTTAAATTAGGTAAATGAATAAGAATCAATCATGAATGAGAAAATATCAATAAATGATTTTGAAAAATTTCAGCTAGAACCTTCCTTAGGATTTTGCATGTGTAGGCAATAATGGTCAACCAAGTTTAAGCCTTTATCAACAAAGTCATGATGAAAGCATATCAGGAAGGTGTAGCATGTCATAGAAGTACAATCATGAAAGTTTCCTTGCAAAGCTGAAACATCATCAAAGTAACTTGTAATGAAAACATCATGAAAGTGGAGCACATTAACGTTCAGCAGTAAAGAGGATTAAAGTTTGGTAGGTTTGGTACAACAGCACATCAGTAGCATTAGTTATCACAGTGTAAAATTTACTATAACAGTACATGTTGGTGTATATGCCCTGAGACATAGTATTGGTCCATCTTTGTACTACTTCACTCTGATATTGATATATCATTCTGGCATTGTCATTATCTATGTTTGTCTACATCTACGATTATGTACTTACATGATAATATCCCTAGAGACAGATTGGATCTGTGCTCAAAAGATTGTCCCCAGTCGATGTACCTTAGTGGATAAGGGACAGCTATGGTACTTGTGAGACTGGTATATGGGCTAGTTCGGCATGCGGTGCTAACGCAGATATATGGGTATATCAGTGGTGGATATACTGGACTGACCCACTGTGAGGCTATGACTTGGTGTCATGAGTTATCCTCATAAGTGACAGGAGATGCATTGATCCATTGACTTGAGGCCATTGACCATTCTATATGGTTAGGGACATGCTTTAACACAACCTAACACCTCGCTATAGTTGGGTGGTAATAACGGTTGTTATTGGGCATGTCACGACCCATAGGAGAAGGTCAATGGACAGACAAAGGATTTGCCCCTTCCTAGTGGAAGCTTGATATCCATGGAGCTTCTCTATGGTTCTATGACTGAAAATGTATGGCCATACCCAGGTGAGAACCTAATTTAGTCATGACCATGTGATTAGGTGAAAACAAGTGATGACACACTTGTCCAATCGGATATCAGTTTGGCAAAGAGACTATAATGTGTCTGTACCTAGTCGCGATGAAGGGGACGTCGAAGTCGATATCCATTCTGATGACTTGGGTATCAGCGATGCACTGCTAGGTGCCACTCACTGCCAACGTCAGAGGAACCTACAGGGTCGCACACCAAGATAACCGAGTTCTCGTATTGATTGCGAAGCCTTATGATCGACTTATTGGATAACTCAGATCTATTTTGGAGATTTCATCAGCGCCATTGGGCCTGATGAGATGGAAGAGAGTTATTGGAGCCAAAGTTCATTTTTGGCAGGTTGACCTAAAATTGACCATGGTTAGTCACATTTGGATTAGGGTTGCATTGGATTGGATCCAATGGCTTAATCAACCATTGCAATAAAGTTTGGGCTAGCTCATTATCCAATGAGGCCCAATAACTAGTTGTCATGCTAAGTGAATGGACTAAAAGGGTATAATGGGGAGAAATTTCCTCCCATTGGTGCCTAAGGGCATAATGGGGAGGAGTGGGCGCATGTTGCTACCTTTGGAAGGATTTGGCGCCTAGCCCTTAGGGCAGACACTTGTGCGCCTCTTCTTTGTCATTATCTATGTTTGTCTACATATGGCTTAAGGAACTTATATGGAAAACTCTAAGCGCATATGGAAGTAGGCTAGGAGGGTATGGAAAGGACTTGGAGTCTTTCCTTGCTTCAAACCCTAGCCGCCCACTCTCCCTTTACCCTAGGCGCATCTATTCATGAGAGTTGCGCCCATCCCTTTGTCTTGCCACCCCTTGCTCTATTTATACACTTGTATATGCGAGAGTAAGGGTGTGGAAAAATAAGTTGGCGTGAACTGTTGGGAATCCCCGAGCCAATTTTAAAATTTTAATAATAGCGGAAGCGTTGGCCCGAAACAGGATAACCCTAAGAGCCAAGATCCCTTCCGAGTGATCCACCGGATGTGTCAGAGTAATATACCTTTATTGACATAATCCTAGGGGCTGGTGATGACAAAGAAGAGGCGCACAAGTGTCTGCCCTCTACAATCGTGCACACACGGACTGCTCAAGATTCTCTTCACTCCACGCCTGGTGCTAGCCTTCAGGAGGAAGATCCTATTGCCTTTGTCGCTGCCCTCTTTGCTTCGCCATCTCCAAGATGCGCCAAAGAGGTGATGAAGGGAGGAGATTGACCACAAGGAGAGGGAAGCTCTATAACTTGTGTCAATCTCATGTCTAGCCACTTTTCCTCATGGTATGCGTCATCATGAAGATGCGCCCATGATGAATATCTTCTTCTCCATCAATGTAAGCACCAATCTCCCCAAGGAGATGCACTAAGATGATGAGAAGAGATATTGTAAACTCCTTTTCCTCTCCTTTCTTCTTCACATGCGCCAACTTCATGGAAGTTGCACCCATAGAAGAAAAATCCTTCTTCATGTGCTAATCCCTCCAAGGGATACATCATCAAAGAAGGAAGAAGACTCCAAGCCTTCTTTTGTGCCCATGGAAGAAGAAGGTGTTGCCACCATGAAGGTGGCGCCACTTCTCTCTTGGAGGCACCATGGAGAAGGAGATATCATCTCCTCTTGCGCCAATCTTTCCAAAGGATGCGCCATGAAGGAAGGAAGATGCTCCGAGGTGGTTTCATGCACCTAGAGGGGATGAAACATGTCATCCATGGAGGTGGGCGACACCTCCTTGCATGTAGTTGTTGGGGTATGCCCTTAAGGCTAATGTTTGAGGCCTTGGGATTCTTTCAGTATCATGTATAAACTCTTATGTTTATAAAGGCAATGGTTGTTATTCAGTTTGTTACATTGTCTGCTGCAATAAGTGTGCTTCTGAATAATGTCTCAATGCTGTTCAGCTTGGCTAACATGCTGTAATGTCCTTAGTCGAGATATCTTGGTGAACATGAGACAGCCTTGATATGATTGAGACTAATATGTGTTCTAATCTTGTAGGATGCTTCGAGCATGGAATAAGATGTAGACTCATGGGTACATTGGATGTACTGGACAGACCCTACTAGGATATTCAATTGCTTGTCACAATGTGAATAATCCTTGTTTGCAATAAGTGGCACATGTCCTCTGACTTGAGATCACTTGTGTTTCTAAATGATGATTGTCATTGTTTTGAGGTAGTTCAATATCATTTGAAACATAATGGTTATAGACTATCTTGGATAATGATCATGAGTCAGGTTAGGACACTAGTGATAGATATAGGATTACCGTCTCCTTGATTGGAGTGTGATGTTCTAAAGGGGCCCCCCTGGATGAGATGATTGAGAAAGTGTATGGCCATACCCAGGTGACTATGTTCATCTGATCTAATCATGCTCATCATATTGGAGTCGCAGGCTTGACACGCTTGTCCAATAAGAACATCCAGTGGCAAAGGAAACATGTATGCCTAGTGAAGTGGATTCACACTTATGCTATGGTTTGGGTGTAGTCTTGGAAGACTCTTTCCTTTATATCGGGAGACAGTGATGTGTTGCTAGATACCCCTCACTGATCGTGATAACGTAAGTTATCGTTACCGACATTTAAAGGAAACCCTCAGGGTCGCACAATTTGATGATATGGCTTACTTATGTCAGATCGTGTGGACTGAATTGTTTTGGTTCAGTTTAAAGGAATTTAAACTCTGATTGTAAGTGAGATCTAGTCTGATCATGTTTGATTGATTAGGACTTGAGATCGGTAAGCTTCGATCGAGAGTATTGATGCTAGATCGGTGAGATCAAGAGCATCGAGAGATCAACGGTTAGATCTAGAACCTTTAGGTTCAATGACATCTAGACCATGGCTTGGGCTGATTTGATTTGGTTTTTGAACCAAATTCAATTGAACCGGCTCATCATGTGAGCGCTTGGTTCAAAGGTTCAAAGAGTGAAAAGAAGTTGCGTTCGGTTCACTTGGAGTGAACGCATAACGCTAGAGAAATAAAGGGTTGCTATTTTTGGAAATCGTTTTGGCAACGCCTCCACGTTCATGAGGAACGTTTTTCTCTTGTCGCCTCTCTTCACTTCTTGACGCCTCTCCCTCTCGTGTGGCTCTCTCGACGAGTGTAGAGGAAGGCTTTCGAAAAACCAAGAGATCTCATCTCCTCCACACAAAGGACCCTTGAAGCCTTGCTAGCACAAGAAGCAACAAGGAGTAGGCCATCACATCTTGTGTGCGGTGCCTTTGGAGAAGAAGCGCTTGCATCTTTCTCTTCCAAGTTGCCATCCAAGTCATGGCAATGGTATGATTCCTTCATCATCTTTACAAAGATTTAAAGTTGATCATATGAATATATCACATGCGATCTTAAGACACCCTAATTCCGCCCATGCAATTTTAAGTTGCGCATGCTTAGGGTTTCGCCCCCTATTTCATAGGGACCTTTCAATTGGTATCAGAGCAAGGTTTTTAGATATGTTCATATGATTGCTTTGTGTGATCCATGTTTGCACTTAAGATTAGATCTAATGTTAACATGCGTATCTACATGCTTGTCCTTATATGTTGGCGCATGTATCTTGTTTCATGTTGGCGCTTGTTAGATGTTTTTCAAAACTTATCTTGCGCGCCTCCTTATTAGATCTAAGCTGCACTTGCTATAAACCCTTAGACGGGTTAGTAGGGTTGAAGTCATCACCTAGGTAAGATCCAACCAGTCTGATCAGACCATCTGACAGCCTAGATGGGTCGACCAGATGGCACCTATGCGCAAGCATGAGGTGGCTATAGGTCGACTGCAGACAGGCGTGTAGCGAAGTCTGGTTGAGACAACCAGTGAACGCGCATGAGTTAGGCCCGGGGTCACACCCGTTTGCCAGAACTCATGAAGGTTGTTCAGCCCTTATCGCATGCATGGTTGACCATTAGGTCAACTCAAGTCAGTTAGGACTTGGTGCATGCAAGGGCAGTGGATCTGACTAGACATGATGAGTGGATCCCTATTAATGGACCGTTGTAAGGTAGTAGGGCACATAAGAAAATTAAAATTGATGCCAATGGGTTTTCAAAAATTTTATTTTCTTAGTATTGGATCACATGTTGATTGGATGCCATGATGCTTGTTTATTTCATCTTATGTGGGTTGCCCAATTAATGTGTGCTGTGCTGGGGCCTGCGTGCCTGGATTAAAAATGTAAATTATTATATTTGTGATCTGCGCATCACATTTTAATTAATTTATTGTGTAATTGACCTGCGTGTCAATCTTGTCTAGATAGATTAAATTGTAATTTTAATCAGACAAGAGCACAGAGCACACATGGCAGAGGCGCATGCAGCAGTGGCTTGACCAGGTGGGAGGTCTAGGGTTCGACCCTAGGACAGGCGCATTTACCTGGTGGGCGCACCTGAGCTGCAATGGGCGCTTGGGCCCTGGTCTGGGCCAGTTGAGATGCAAATGACTCATGAAGAGCTCAAGTGAAGACTTAAGTTATCTTAAGGTCTTACCAAGGCTTAATGGGCGTTTACCACATAAGATCATCATGCTTTCTTTTATTGTTTAAATAAGTAGAATTGCATGATTTATTTATCTTCTACTATCGCCATAGGGCTTGCATGATAGTTAAGAAGATAAAAGACCGTTAAAATCCAAACGTTAAAATATCAAGCACGATAGCCTTCTGACGCGAAACCTCACTGTTCTGACTATCGTTGGGGCCGTGTTGTACCCACTCAGTGGGCACGCCCATCTATCTTCAGACGGTGTGTGATTTCACCTGCGTGTTACAGAGAAGGGATTTATCGCTTCTCGTTGCTCAGCATAGCACGTGGTGGTCCAGGGAGTAGGTCAGGTCAGCTTGACCATGTAGGCTACATATGGGGCATATGTTAGCTATATGGAGGCAGCCATTTGTGGGATCAGAGACTGTGTTGTACCAACTCAGTTGGCACAGTCTGCTGGATTGCCCAGATGAAGGGGAATCGCACGGGTTGGCGATTGGCAGGGACTGCCTACCAGAAATTAGTGCTTGTACTCTCTGTGCATCTTATCTCGCCTGAGCGGGACGCGGAGACCAAGTATGAAATCTAGATCCCATCTCACTAAAAGAGTCTTACTCTTTCGGACTGTTTTAATGGATTTTTCAGTCAAATAAAATAGTGAGAAAAGAATCTTTCTTAAGTCCTGGATTGATTCTAAACATTGATACTGAACTTGCTGTTCTTGCATTGTTGTAGATTCCTGCAGCAACGAACACCATGAGCTTCAATGTGTGATCCCTACTGGAAAGGGAGAAGTTTGCTGGGCCAAACTTCTCGGACTGGTACGGACACCTTAAGATTGTTCTTAAGGCAGAGAGGAAACTGTATGTCCTCGAGACGGCTATACCGCCTCAACCCGCTCCGAACGCCGCAAGGGCGGTTCGGGAAGCCTATGAAAAGCATGTCAATGATAGCATTGATGTCGCTTGCCTGATGCTAGCGTCTATGACGCCACAGCTGCAGCGTCAGCATGAGGATATGTCTGCTATAGAAATTATAGCAAACCTCAAGATGCTGTATGCTGCACAGGCGAGGACTGAACGCTATAATTTGACCAAGCTTTTCTTTCAGAGCAAACTGGCTGAAGGGAGTCTAGTGGGAGCTCACGTGCTCAAGATGATTGGGCACAAAGAGGCTCTAGAGAAACTGGGGCATACCATCAATCAGGAGCTTGCTGTAGACATTATTCTGCAGTCTCTCCCGGCCTCTTTCGATCCGTTCATTATTAATTTTAATATGAACAAGATCGACTGTACTCCGGCAGAATTGCTGAATATGCTATTGACTACAGAGGAGACTCTAAAGGGAAAGCCTTCAACCTCTGTCTTGATGTTTCCTTCCAGGAACAAGAAGAAGGGGAAGAAGGGCAAAGCCCCTGTCAAAAACTACAACAAGGCTCTGAAACAAAAGGTTAAGCGGTCGAAGGAATACAGATGTTTCCATTGTGGCCAGCTGGGTCACTGGAAAAAGGACTGTAAAGCGCTCCAAGGAGACAAGAAGGGAAGCATTGCTTCTGGCTCAGGTATATTTGTGACTGAAGTCATGATATCCTCTTCTTCTATTTCATGGGTGTTGGACACTGCATGTGGAGTTCACATTTGTTCAAATGTACAGGAACTCAAGAGAAGAAGACAGGTGGGACAGCATGAGGTGGACCTACGAGTTGGAAACGGGGCACGGGTTGCTGCTGTTGCTGTAGGAGAATATCACATCTCATTACCATCTGGACTTGTATTAGAACTGAACAATTGTTATTTTGTACCTAGCATTACCAAGAATATTATCTCTATTCCTGCTCTTGTCAGGAAAGGGTTTTCCTTTGAATGCAAGACTTCAAAGTGTTATCTTTCTCTTAATAATATTATTTATGCTACTGGGTCAATTAACAATGGGTTATTCATGTTGGACATGGAATGTTCTATACAAAATATTGATAATAAGAAAGCCAAGTATGCTGATAACAGCACCTTGCTATGGCATAGTCGTTTAGGCCATATTAACAAGAAGCGCATTAAGCGGTTGCATGACCATGGACTGCTGGGATCATACTCCTATGAGGAGATTGATACATGCAAAGCTTGTTTATTGGGCAAAATGACGAAGTCTCCTTTTTCTAACAAAGGTCAAAGGGCTTCAGGTTTACTTGACCTTATACACAGTGATGTGTGTGGGCCATTTAGTAAACATGCCAGAGGTGGCTATTCATACTTCATTACCTTTACTGATGATTTCAGTAGATATGGGTATGTCTATCTAATGAGACATAAGAGTGAATCTTTTGACAAGTTCAAAGAGTTCAAAAATGAAGTACAGAATCAGCTAGGCCGAAATATCAAGGCACTTCGCTCAGATCGAGGTGGAGAATACCTAAGTCGAGAGTTTACTGACTATCTGAAGGAGTGTGGGATTATCTCACAGCTCACTCCACCAGGAACACCGCAATGGAATGGTGTGTCCGAGAGGAGGAACAGAACCTTACTGGATATGGTTCGTTCTATGATGAGTCAGGCTACTCTACCTTACTCCTTTTGGGGATTTGCACTGGAAACAGCTGCAAAGGTACTAAACCGAGTGCCATCCAAGGCAGTTTCAAAGACTCCATATGAGTTATGGTATGGGATACAGCCGAGCTTGACATTTATCAAGATCTGGGGTTGCGAGGCTTATGTCAAAAAGCTCGCCTCTGGGAAACTAGAGAGCAGATCTGAGAAATGCATCTTTGTCGGTTACCCTAAGGAAACTAAGGGTTATTATTTCTACGATCCCAAAGAGAACAAGGTATTTGTTGCTCGGACGGCCATTTTTCTTAAGAAGGAATTTCTTCTGCAAGAGGCCAGTGGGAGAGAAATAAAGCTGGATGAGAATCCAGAGGAAGGACAAAGTAGTCAAGCACAGTTGGATGAGCCTAAGCCAGTTGAGCAGGTTATTGAACAACCTGAGGCTCAGATATCACGGGAACCGCGAAGATCGGGAAGGATCCGTCGACAGCCTGAGCACTATGACGGAGTCTACATCATTGATCATGATGAACCCCTTACTTATGCGGATGCGGTCAGTGGACCGGACTCAGCGAGATGGCTTGAAGCTATGCGAGCCGAGATGGACTCCATGTTAGATAATCAAGTCTGGGATTTGGTTGATCCGCCTCCGGGAGTAATCCCTATAGGCTGTAAATGGATCTTCAAGAAGAAGATTGACATGGATGGTAACGTAGTTACTTATAAAGGCAGGCTAGTTGCGAAAGGTTTCAAACAAATCTACGGGATAGATTATGATGAAACTTTCTCTCCTGTAGCCATGTTCAAGTCTATTCGGATTATTCTTGCGATAGCAGCATATTACGATTATGAGATCTGGCAGATGGATGTGAAGACCGCTTTCCTTAATGGAAAACTGGATGAGGATGTGTATATGACACAACCTGAAGGTTTCACTAATCCATCAGATCGTCATAAAATATGCAAGTTAAAGAAGTCCATTTATGGACTTAAGCAAGCATCTAGAAGCTGGAATATTCGTTTTGATGAATCAATCTGTGAATTTGGTTTCATCAAGAATGAAGATGACCCGTGTGTATATAAGAGGTTTAGTGGGAGCGTGATTACTTTCCTAGTCCTCTACGTCGATGATATCTTAATCATTGGAAACGATATTCCTGAACTGCATGCTGTTAAAGCATGGTTAAGAAAATGTTTCCAGATGAAAGATCTAGGAGAAGCAGCCTATGTATTAGGTGTGAAGATCTACAGAGATAGATCTAAGAGGCTTCTCGGGCTGTGCCAAAGTACTTACATCGATAAAGTCCTGGAGAGATTTCATTTAGAGAATTCTAAAAGAGGATATCTTCCAGTCAAACATGGTCTGAATCTTTCAAAGAGTCAGTGTCCACAAACACAGACTGAGAAAGATGAAATGGACAATACGCCTTATGCTTCAGCTATTGGGTCCATTATGTATGCGATGTTATGTACTCGCCCAGACGTCGCTTACGGGTTAAGCGTGACCAGTCGATTCCAAAGTAATCCAGGTCAGGCGCACTGGATTGCGGTCAAGAACATTTTGAAATATCTTCGGAGGACCAAAGATATGTTCTTGATATATGGAGGTCAGGAAGAACTCAGTATTGAAGGATATACTGACGCTTCGTTCCAATCTGACCAGGATGATTTCCGATCGCAATCAGGCTATATTTTTAGCTTGAATGGTGGAGCAGTGGTGTGGAAAAGTTTCAAACAGTCTATCGTTGCTGATTCCACAACAGAAGCCGAGTATGTTGCAGCCTCGGAAGCATCCAA
This sequence comes from Costus lasius, assembly GCA_027563935.2. Lineage (NCBI taxonomy): Eukaryota > Viridiplantae > Streptophyta > Magnoliopsida > Zingiberales > Costaceae > Costus > Costus lasius. The sequence continues at coordinate 44,465,837 of CM050453.2, read as the reverse complement.
GGAGGCAGTGTGGATTCGTAAGTTCGTTCAGGAACTTGGTGTTGTTCCTTCGAGTGCAGATCCTTTGGTTATCTTCTGTGATAACACTGGAGCAATCGCACAAGCAAAGGAACCACGGTCGCACCAGAAGTCCAAGCACATATAGAGACGGTTTCACTTGATCTGGGAGATCATTGATCGTGGTGAGATCAAAATCTGCAAGGTTCATACAGATGACAATCTGGCTGAAGCATGAGAAGCACTGTAATAATATGGGTTTGAGATTTCTCAACCATTAGATTAAGTGCAAGTGGGAGATTGTTGGGGTATGCCCATAAGGCTAATGTTTGAGGCCTTGGGATTCTTTCAGTATCATGTATAAACTCTTATGTTTATAAAGGCAATGCTTGTTATTCAGTTTGTTACATTGTCTGCTGCAATAAGTGTGCTTCTGAATAATGTCTCAATGCTGTTCAGCTTGGCTGACATGCTGTAATGTCCTTAGTCGAGATATCTTGGTGAACATGAGACAGCCTTGATATGATTGAGACTAATATGTGTTCTAATCTTGTAGGATGCTTCGAGCATGGAATAAGATGTAGACTCATGGGTACATTGGATGTACTGGACAGACCCTACTAGGATATTCAATTGCTTGTCACAATGTGAATAATCCTTGTTTGCAATAAGTGGCACATGTCCTCTGACTTGAGATCACTTGTGTTTCTAAATGATGATTGTCATTGTTTTGAGGTAGTTCAATATCATTTGAAACATAATGGTTATAGACTATCTTGGATAATGATCATGAGTCAGGTTAGGACACTAGTGATAGATATAGGATTGCCGTCTCCTTGATTGGAGTGTGATGTTCTAAAGGGGCCCCCCTGGATGAGATGATTGAGAAAGTGTATGGCCATACCCAGGTGACTATGTTCATCTGATCTAATCATGCTCATCATATTGGAGTCACAGGCTTGACACGCTTGTCCAATAAGAACATCTAGTGGCAAAGGAAACATGTATGCCTAGTGAAGTGGATTCACACTTATGCTATGGTTTGGGTGTAGTCTTGGAAGACTCTTTCCTTTATATCGGGAGACAGTGATGTGTTGCTAGATACCCCTCACTGATCGTGATAACATAAGTTATCGTTACCGACATTTAAAGGAAACCCTCAGGGTCGCACAATTTGATGATATGGCTTACTTATGTCAGATCCTGTGGACTGAATTGTTTTGGTTCAATTTAAAGGAATTTAAACTCTGATTGTAAGTGAGATCTGGTCTGATCATGTTTGATTGATTAGGACTTGAGATCGGTAAACTTCGATCGAGAGTATTGATGCTAGATCGGTGAGATCAAGAGCATCGAGAGATCAACGGTTAGATCTAGAACCTTTAGGTTCAATGAGATCTAGACCATGGCTTGGGCTGATTTGATTTGGTTTTTGAACCAAATTCAATTGAACCGGCTCATCATGTGAGCGCTTGGTTCAAAGGTTCAAAGAGTGAAAAGAAGTTGCGTTCGGTTCACTTGGAGTGAACGCATAACGCTAGAGAAATAAAGGGTTGCTATTTTTGGAAATCGTTTTGGCAACGCCTCCACGTTCATGAGGAACGTTTTTCTCTTGTCGCCTCTCTTCACTTCTTGACGCCTCTCCCTCTCGTGTGGCTCTCTCGACGAGTGTAGAGGAAGGCTTTCGAAAAACCAAGAGATCTCATCTCCTCCACACAAAGGACCCTTGAAGCCTTGCTAGCACAAGAAGCAACAAGGAGTAGGCCATCACATCTTGTGTGCGGTGCCTTTGGAGAAGAAGCGCTTGCATCTTTCTCTTCCAAGTTGCCATCCAAGTCATGGCAATGGTATGATTCCTTCATCATCTTTACAAAGATTTAAAGTTGATCATATGAATATATCACATGCGATCCTAAGACACCCTAATTCCGCCCATGCAATTTTAAGTTGCGCATGCTTAGGGTTTCGCCCCCTATTTCATAGGGACCTTTCAGTAGTTGCCATGGGGAGAGTTCTGGAGGTGAGCGGCTAGGTTAGAAGAGAGTTATGATCGATTTTTGGCTAGGGCTCTATTTAATTACGAATTTTGATAATTAATAAGCAGCAACTTGTGCTCCGTTTCCAACTCGTAGGTCAATCTCTCCAGCCCGTACCGATCTACTTCTTTTAAGCCCCTACATATTTGTACAAATATGAGCTCCACATGCGATATCCAATACCCATGAAATAGAAGTAGAAAGGTTGACTTCGGTAACATAAATACCTGAGCTAGAAGTTAAGGCCAAGCCTTTCTTCTCCTCATTCTGAAGTTGCTTGCAGTCCCTTCTCTAGTGGCCCTACTCGCCACAGTGGAAGCACCTCTGATCCTTTGACTTCCTCACCTTTTTCTTCAGTGCCTTGGTAGGACTCTTGGCACTGCTCTTAGCATGTGCCTTACCCTTCTTCTTTATCTTCTTGTTCGCAGGGACCAAAAGAACAGAATTAGGCTTGGTCTTACCCATCTCACGCTCGGCTGTCTGGAGCATATTCAGTAGTTCCTCCCTCGTGCACTCAATCTGGTTCATGTTGAAGTTTATAATAAACGGACTGAAGCTAGGGGGCAGGGACTGCAGAATAAGATCCACAACCAGCTCGTTATCTATGTTGTGTCCCAGTCTCCTGAGATGATCCACATTCCCAATTAATTTGAGAGCATGGGGTCTCACTGGTGCACTTTCAGATAACTTGCACCGAAAGACTGCTTTGGCGGTATCATATCTCTCAGTCCTGGCCTGAGCTTCAAACATCTGTTTCAAATGAGTTATCATCTGAAAAGCGTTTTGCTCCTCATACTGCACTTGAAGTTCAGGTGCCATAGTGCCAAGCATGAGACATGCTACCTCCAAAGAGTCATCTTGATGCTTTCTAAAAGCATCCCTGTGTGCCGCTCGGGCATTAGGCGCAGGAGGCGTAGGAAGAGGCTACTCAAAGACATACAGCTTCTTCTCGAGCTTGAGGGCTATCCTCAAGTTCCGATGCCAGTCCATAAAGTTGGATCCAACCAACTTATCCTTCTCAAGAAGGGATCGCAGTGTTAATCCGCCGGTGTTTGTAGCCATTGTTCTACAACAACCAAGAAATAGCAGATCAGTACCACATTCAGATCATTTAAACTGGACTTGTTTTAAATGACCATGGCTCCCACTATTTTAATAGAATTGACAACCCACAAAGTCAATCGGGAAATTTAAAATTTCCTAGTGAGATGGGATCCTTATTCCAGATGAGGCTTCGCGTCCCATGAGGGTGGGATGAGATGCACAAAGTAACCCATGCTTCCTAAGGTAGGTACGCCGGCCGATTGCTCTAAGCAATTCCCCTTAGTGAAACAGTCTAGGCATTTCATGTCCAGCGAGGGCTGGATACAGCATGAAATCCCAACCTCTCAATGATGCCTCTAGAGTTTCATCATGTGCCTAGCACATATGAAATTCTAGTCAAGTCCATTCCTAATCGTTATGCCCAGGGCCAACGGTTTCCTTGCGAAGGCGCGCCCGGTTAAAATGGACTGGGGAAACTATTGCCACCACACACCTTCTAAAGATAAGTGGGTGTGTCCCACGAGGGTGGGAAACAGTTCACAACACCACTGATCGATAGCTTGATGAGGGCTGCGCATTAGAAGGCTACTAGACTTGATATTTAAGTGAGGGTTTTTGAGGTCTCATCAGCTCAGTTTTATCTTATGCCTAACATTACAGGCATGCAATCCTATAGTGGTAGCATAACAATAAAACATTACAGGCATGCTTTTAGCTCTAGAAAATAAAGCAGTAAAGGGATGATGTGATCATAGCCCATTCAAGACATTGAACCGACCCATGCCAAGAAGGGGTTCAACTCTTGACCAAGGATTCAAGCCCCAAAACAAGACCTAACCTAGCCGACCTCTAGCTTGATCTTCAAGGTTGGCTCCAAGATCCTCCTTCAAGCAAGATGTGTCACTTAGCGAGCACAAGAGGTATAGCTCACAAGCCCAAACGGCTCGGCCAATGCATCTTGCGCCCATGCGCCACCAAGCCAAGCAATGGTGCTTATTGCGCCATCATCCAAGATGTGCCACCATGCAGCATGCTCCAAGTGGATGCGCCCCTAATCTTCGTCTTAATTAAAAGCAAAAAGATAAGCGGCACGCAGGCCTCACAAGGATACAACACAAGCATGCTAGGGGCTTGACTCATGATCACAACATTATGCACATTCAAGGCGCTTACTCATGCAATTCTACATGCTCATGAAAAACCTAAGAACTTCAATTTTAGTTTCTCATAAAACAAGTCTCTTTTCCTCATCCTTTTATCACAAATCTTTTAGTTATTTGCGATCAATTTTCAAGGTGATTTTATGGATCCTTTCGGCTGGCAATTTTGTCAGATTAAGAGACTCGGCCAGTCCGAAGACATAATGCCCGTCCTACTTGACAAAATCATGTGTGCCTTTGATCTTAAATCGACCAAGAAAAATAATCCAAAAATCTAAAAGAAATTGACAAAGAGGATAGGAGAATGAAACTTTAATTTTTCTACTTTAAGAAAAATCATATGATCATGGCATATGCAATTTACGAAAATTACATCATGGCATGTGAGCATCGAAAAGCATGAAAAACGTCGTTCGAGGCTCGCAAGTCGCTCTGATACCACTGTTGGGAAACCCCGGGGACATTTTACAAATTTTTGGCATTAAGACAATACATGCGCAGCGGAATCAATGTCCCCGAAACAGGCCAGTCCCAAAACCCAGTGCGGATCGTCAAGCGAGGCGATCGACACGATGTGATAGAAAGTACCTTAAGCGAGCAAAGAGATGCCGATGTCGAGATAGGCGCCCACGTGTTCGCCCTCTGTAGTCTCACACACACGGACTCCTTGAGCTCTCTTCTTCCGCGCTTGGTGCTAGCCTTGGGAAGAAGATCCAAGCCTTATGTTCGCCCTCTTCAACTCTGCACTACCTCCAAGGTGTATGCGCCAAGAAGAAGGAGAGGAGAAGTAGTCGCCAAGTCCAAGTCCTTCTTGCGCCAAGAGGAGGAGAAGAAGACTTGTGCTTGCGGCTAGATGTTGGAGGAAGAGAAGTTGCGCCAAGAGCCTCCAAGCTTTCGCCCCTCTCTATTGCTTACGCCTCCAAGGAATTGTCACTTATGAGAGGGGGTGGCTAGGTGCTCTTTTATAGGGCAAGAGGCAGTTTGTGAAAGGCTAGGATCAAGACAAGTGGGCGGCTAGGATGAGAAGGTTTGAGGCAAGGAAAGTCTCCAAGACATTTCCATAATTCTCATTCAACCATTCCTTTTGTGCCCACGCCTTTCCTTGTGCGCCAAGGCCTTGCCTTGCGCCCCAAGCAATGCCATAGAGGCATTCATACCATAAGGGATAAAGGGGGGAGGCGCCAATTGCTTCCTTATGAAGCAAATTGTGCCACTTCTCCCTATTATGCCCATAGGCGCCTAGGGGAGAAGACTTATCCCCATTATACCCTTCTAGCCCTTCTTCTCTTCATGACAACTTATTAGTGAGCCCAACTTAGCAATGCGCCTAGCCCAAAGACCATTACCCATGTTAACCAAGCGATTGGATCCGATCCAACTTAACCCATGGTCAAATGAGGCTAACCATGGTTAATTCGGCCAATATGCCAAAAACATAAGTTGGCTCCAATAAGTTTCTTCCATCTCATCAGGCCCATTGGCGCTGATGAAATCTCCAAAATAGATCCAAGTTATCCAATAACTCGATCATAAGGCTTCCCGATCAATATGAGAACTCGAGTGTCTTAGTGTGTGATCCTGTAGGTTCCTTTGACGTTGGCAGTGCAGACCTAAGGTCTCATAAGCAGTGAGTGACACCTAGCAGTGCATCGCTGCTACCCAAGTCATCAGAATAGATATCGACATTGACATCCCCATCATCACAACAGGTGCAGATACATTACAGTCCCTTTGCCGAACTGATATCCGATTGGACAAGTGTGTCATCACTTGTTTTCATCCAATCACATGTCTATGACTAAATCAGGTCTTTACCTGGGTATGGCCATACACTTTCAGTCATAGACCATAGAGGAGCTCCATGGATATCATGCTTCCATGAGGAAGGGGCAAATCCTTTATCTGTCAGTTGGTCTTCTCATATGGGTCATGACATACTCAATGACAACCCTTATAACCTCCCAGCTACGGCGAGACGTTAGGTGGCATCAAAGTATATCCCTAACCATATAGAAGAGTCAATGACCTCCAGTCTAAGGATCAATGCATCTCCTATCACTTGTGAGGATAACTCATGACACTAAGTCATAGCCTCACAGCGGGTCAGTCCAGTATATCCACCACTGATATACCCATATGTTTGCGTTAGCACCCCGTGCCTAACCAGCCCATATACCAGTCTTATAAGTACCATAGCTGTCCCTTATCCACTAAGGTATATCGACTGGGGACTATCTTTTGAGCATAGATCCAATCTGTCTCCAGGGACATTATCATGTAAGTACATTATCGCAGATGTAAACAAACATAGATAATGACAATACCATAATGATATAAATATCATAATAAAGTAGTGCAACATTTGACCAAATATAGGTCTCAGGGCATATACACCAACACCAATCTCGGTCAATTTTGGGTCAACCTGCCAAAAATGAAGTTTGGCTCCAATAACTCTCTTCCAACTTATCAGGCCCATTGGCGCTGATTAAATCTTCCAAATAGATCCAAGCTATCTAATAACTTGATCCCAAGGCTTCCGATAAATTAAACGTCAAGAGTCTATTGCGTGTGACCCCGTATGATCCAAATGACGATGGCAATGATGATAGAATCATCAAAAGTAGTGAGAGGTATCTAGCAACACATCACTACTACCCGTGTCATTGGACTTAAGTCATCTGGCAACAACTCCTAAACAAGCAACAAGGATTCCCATGCATTATAGATCCTTTGCTTAAACTGATATCCTACCATTGGATTAGCCTCAAGTTTATTAATCCAATCTATTAGTCATGACTCAAACAGTATGGTCATACATTCCTGTCATGCCCCAATGAGGTGGGGCACCCCAAGTGGATATCATGCTTCCAATTAAGGAAGGGGCAAATCCTACTATTGGTCATTCATATCTCCATATGACTTATGATATGTCCAATGACATTCGTTTTGGTCTCCCACTTACGGAGTGACGTAAGACAACATCAAAACACATCCATCATCAAATCTAGACATGAACACCTCAAGTCTAAAGATCAATGCAAACCTCTTGCATGTGAGATTGACCTGTTGACTAGACAAGTCAATCCTCATGATGGGTAACTCCAGTGCATCCAATGCACCTGTATGTTTGCATTACTGTGCCCCGCACCTAACCAGCCTATACACTAGTCTCACATGCACCAAAGCTATCCCATATCGGCTAAGGTACCTTGACTGGGAATTACTTATGTGAATGTATCCAACCAAACTTTTAGTACATTATTTATGCAATTCAATACATCATCGCAGGTAAAGCAATATGCACAATAATGACCTTGCCTTTATCAGTTCTATCAAAGTATATTTAACTAATGTCGGACCATGTCCATACATTGGTCTGCAGGGCATAAACACTAACATTATCTCCTTCACCATCTTGGCGCTTCTACCTTGGAGGTGGCGCAAGGCTTGAAGATGGTGAACAAAGGCTTGGATCTTCTTCTCGAGGCTAGCACTGGGCGTGGAAGAAGAGAGCTCGAGGCATCTATGTTTGTGAGACTTCAGAGGGCGAACACTTGGGCGCCTATCTCGACATCGACATTCACGCTTGCTAAAGGTACTTACTATCACATCATGTCGACCCCCTCACACGACGATCTTTACTGGGTTTTTGGGACTGGCCTGTTTCGGGGATATTCTTCCACTGTGCAATGTAATTTGTAATGTCTATCTCTGAAAAATTGTAAAATATCTCTGGGGTTTCTGATGTAGGGACATCTTCAGGGAATTAATTATGCTTGATATCATTTTGGAAACTTGTTTGCATTTCGGAATGTTGGACTTGTTTAATTTTTGCATGTTGCAAACATTATTTAAATTCCAGCATTTGATGTTATGTTGTAGTTAGGATTTAGCCTTCGGTTTATTTTGAAGTCTTTGTTATTTCTTTGTAGTGAATGTAATAGGTTGTTTAGCCTAAGGTATTTGCACCTGTAATACACATGAAAGCACCTAGTTCCTCAACATCAAAGTGACAATGGCATACATTCAAGCTCAGCCATGATCAAGCTGAACTGCAAGTCAATCAGGCCCAACCTTTCAATAGCCACTCAAGACAGTCTCGGCCAAATCTGAACTACAAGCCAAATACCTACCATGAAGATCAATCAAACCAAGTACTCACCAAGGAGCAAAGGACACATCAGCCTACTCACCAGCAGACTCCTTCAACTAACGACCACAAACCTTCACATCAGCATGCACATGGAGTCTTCTTCACGTCAACAACAGCAAATAGCCAGTCATTAGCCAATGGATATATTCAGCTAAAGAATGCCAAGAGTCACCAAATGTTGTCGTTGAGGGTTAGGTTTAAAGCTTTGCACTTGTAACACTTTGCACTTAGTCTTGAATATTTTGAATCCAGAACTTTGTGTATTAGCGTGTGTTTGTTGAGGGTTGAGCTTGCTCCCCTAGAGTTGAGCTTGCTCCTCTACCCATCCGTCATCACCCCTTCGCCGATCACTTCCAATAGCCCTCCACAACCATCGGGTTCCTGTTCCATTGTTGTATCATCAACAATCTCGCAAGTTGCCATTTCCCATTACAACCAACAACGTTAGAGGCAAAATATAACTCCTTGAAGACCTGTTACCGACGTTCATTGCTTGGAGATTTCTGAAAGGGTTCAGCCCCCTTCCTTTAAGGGGGCCCTAGGTGCATTCCTTCCACACTATTTCCTTAAGTATTTTGTCATCATTTGCCTTGTTAGAGCTACATACCTAAGGTGATCTAGGGCCTAAATCCGTTTTCCATCAGTGGTATCAGAGCAATCCTTAGGTGCTCTTTGTTGGCGCAAAGTGTTTATGACATTTCTGTTTTAGTGTGCGCTGTATTTCCTGGAATTTTTGAAATTTTCTACAGTTTGTGTTGCGTAACCGGATTACGGATCTTGTTATTCTTTCCCTGGCTGATTTCTTACTCACGGATTTCTGAACTTAATCCTCCCTAAACACAGCTATTTATACTAAAATTATTGTGCTGCTTGTGTCATTGAAGATTGCCTGGAAACTGCTAGTTGGAATATCTGTGTACTGTGGCATACCGTCTGCATCCCTGAGTTAGGTTGAAAACTGTTACCTGCCATTCCTGTATTAAATTGAAATCTGGATTTCTGGAATGAACGCTGAACTCTGATTGTGTCACATCGCTACTAAAGTTCTGCTAATTTCTTTAGGGTTTATTCTGGCTATAAAACTACTGAAGACTCTTTTGGGATTAGGTTTTAAACTTCAAATTTTGTTTAAAGCCTTGCTGAAATCCTGCGCGTGATATTTGCTTCTGAAAACTCTATTTTCTGGACTCTGCTGCTGCACTTTGTTCTGAGATTTCTTGTGCCCTATTCTCAGACCTTTCCTTTTCTGAATCTCGACCTTGAATCTGGCTGTGGTTGCGGGACTTGAGATCTATCTAATCCATATATAGAACCTGGGTCTTCTAACCAATCCAGGTTCAGCATAAGTAAACCTAGTGCTGTTCCTTTCCTTGAAAGGGCTTGGAACCAAAACTGCATTTACTAGATTTACTATAGCTTACCGGATTCACTAGTTTTAAGCTGATATATCTCCTGTGCAAACTTGGGATCTCTAACCTGCTAGAGAGACCCAAGTTCAAGAGACAATTCTGAGTGTGAATCTACCTCGACCATGGGTAGATCCCACTACTCATCCTTGTCAAATTGATAGAACTGATTTCTACTTAAAGTACTTACCATTATGAATTTTGATAACAAGCAGTTCTGTGCAGTGTTGTTTGCTTGCTTTACGATGAGCTGTCTTGTTGTTCTAAACCTAGAAGTTATAAGCTGGATTTGCGTATTTGCCGCCGCATTATTACTGCACTCATCTATTGGTTGCTGAACACTACTACTGCAACTGAACTTTATGTGGAACTGCTTTCAATTCATATTTACTGTAATCTCAGCCCAATACTACTTGCTGTGTGCTGTAATTTGCCATCTCAAATTGTTGTATTCTGGTTTACTTCCTTTAACTTGCTATAAATTGAGCCATAGTTGGAATCTGTTTACCATTAGAACTATTGTTACTTACCGAATTGCCAATATCTGCTCTTACCCTCACCATCCTTGCTGAAAACTGTTCCCAATAGTTGTTGTATTTGCCTCTTACATTAACTTGCTGATTTCATGCTTGCATTCTATATTCCTGCATTGTGCTAAACCAAGCTATGCGCTGTTTGTTCAAGTCAAGCTTATCTGATTTCCTACTGACTTTTGGTGTTAATCTGGCTGTAAAATTGTTTGAAAACTCTACTGCAGCTATAATTGAAATTTCTAATACCCTTATCTATGCACATGGTTTTGTATGATTCAGCAGTCATCAATTGTCATTATTTCCTTCACATACATATGTGGCACTTGCTTTGAATTCACCTTGATAACCTGCTTTCCCCATGCTGAAAATGTTATACCTGCACTGCTTATAAACACTTCCAGCTTGTTAATTTGCTTGTTTAAAACATGGTGTGTCACTTTCATGAAAGGGAATTAATAGCTAAAAGAGAACTTATCATTGATAGGGGTTATAAAATAATCACCCATAGGCCTAGTTGCTTCACAACAAACACCATGTGCAATGGGTATCATAGTAGAACCGTTATTGATCATCAAGTCAAGTATAATGTTATATCCACTAGATCCCTTGAAAAATTTGTCCTTACCTTAGAGAAACATGTTAATCCTTACATGAAAACTTGGGATGACTCTACTATATCGGTAGTTGATTTTCAATGCTTAGTCCCCATCATGTTAGACAATATCAAAACTGAAATTTGGTGTGACATCATGAGCTTAGAAGGGTTTGACATTTTATTAGGAAAAGAATTTATGCATGACTTTCAAGGATATTATTTTAGCAAACCTTGGTGCTATAGCTTTATACATAAAGGTTTGGAACACAGTTTATCCCAAGGATGAAAACCCAACACAAGCTAAGATCTCTAACACCATTGATAGGATTGATAAACAATTTGAAGAGGTTATACAAGCAGTTAAGAGACTTATGCAGCAGTCTTTGCAAAAGGAAGATGAGAGCTCAGCCCCATTAGAGCGTGAGCCAACCTTAGAGCATACTCTAGAGCTTAACCCAGGTCTTGATGAAGCCACTGATCCTCAAGAATCTCCTATACAAGCATTAGCTCTCATTGATCAAAACCAGGAGACCACATTGAAAACAAAAATACATTCCCCTAATTATACAAGTGAAGATGACATAGAGCCACAAGAGATAGAAGGTCACCACAAGCAAATTGAGACAATTCAAAACTTATCCTGCCAATTGACATCGCATGCAAAATAGTCAAAATGCTAGGCGGAGACCTGTTCTCAATGCTGTGTACTTGATTGTCGACATGGGTTTTTGTGAGCTTGCGGCTCCATGTTTTGTTTGCTATGTTTTCTATGTTTATCTGTAACCGATGGTTTCTTAAACTTAATTATGATGTAGTAGGATCCATACGACCATGTAAATAGGGGAAACTCTGTCAAATTTTCTTCGATCCTGCATGAGAGTGAGATTTGAGCATGTACCAATCTTGTAACATATTTTTTGACCTTTATAAAATCCCTTACTTTCCTTTGGCAAAAAAAAAAACTTATCCTACCCCATAAGCAAAAATTGTCAACAACCCCCTCCAGATCCTTCTAGGCTGCCATCAAACTTGGAACATAAATCTGAACCTCAACACACAATACCTTTTGTAGCACCTCAGCCCATTCCCCTCACCCAAGGAGAAATTCATAAGGAAAACATACAATTCATTCTTGAGCTATCAGAACCTTTAGAAACTGAAACTAATAAGCAATTTCCTAACACCTCTAAGGAATTACCCAACTACCAAGATGATTTTAAATTTGAATCTTACTTTGATAATACCATGACCATGCACATGCTACAAATGAAATCATCTTTTGCGTTAAATGAAAAGTTGCATGGTAAGGGTTTTCATGAAGCTGATATTGATTTGATTATTTCTCGTGACCATGGCTACAAATTGACACCATACCATAATGGACTTATGATTCCACCTTCTCTTGGGGGTTCTCATGACACTAGTAGTGTTTATTTTAGTATCTTGCAAGATACTTCAACATTGTTAAACAAGAATCTTTACATTGATTTTATCATAAACCAGGACTTATCTCATGCATGCAATGCCTATCTATCTAGCTTCACGTTTGTTTAACATGTTCTCAAATCGTATATTGCTAGCACACATATGAGAACGAGTACTTTCAAATATTTGCATTTTATTTGCAGGAACGAGGATGCTACGAAAGCTAATGACAACTTGCATACTGGGTGGCCACTTGAACCACGATGGAGGTTCAACGATAATTCTCCTGAGGAGAATTCTGTAGCCCCGCAGAAAGCTGATGTAGGGACCGGGATCCAAGACGATCTCTACACCCTTGGCTTACCATCGGAACCTCTACAAGCTTCAATTTTAATTCTCCGGAGGAGAATTCTTCACCCCCAGAGATAGCTGATGTAGGGACATCTTCAGGGAATTAATTGCGCTTGATATCATTTTGGAAAGTTGTTTGCATTTCGGAATGTTGGACTTGTTTAATTTCTGCATGTTGCAAACATTATTTAAATTCCAGCATTTGATGTTATGTTGTAGTTAGGATTTAGCCTAGGGATTATTTTGAAGTCTTTGTTTTTTCTTTGTAGTGAATGTAATAGGTTGTTTAGCCTAGGGTATTTGCACCTGTAATACGCATGCAAGCACCTAGTTCCTCAACATCACAGTGACAATGGCATACATTCAAGCTCAGCCATGATCAAGCTGAACCGCAAGTGAATCAGGCCCAACCTTTCAACAGCCACTCAAGACAGTCTCGGCCAAATCTGAACTACAAGACAAATACCTACCATGAATATCAATCAAACCAAGTACTCACCAAGGAGCAAAGGACACATTAGCCTACTCACCAGCAGCCTCTTTCAACTAACGGCTACAAACCTTCACATTAGCATGCGCATGGAGTCTTCTTCACATCAACAACAGCAAACAGCCAGCCATCAACCAACAGATATTTTCAGCTAAAGAATGCCAAGAGTTACCAAATATTGCCGTTGAAGGTTGGGTTGAAAGTTTTGCACTTGTAACACTTTGCACTTAGTCTTGAATATTTTGAATCCAAAACTTTGTGTGTTAGCGTGTGTTTGTTGAGGGTTAAGCTTGCTCCCCTAGAGTTAAGCTTGCTCCTCTACCCATCCATCATCACCCCTTCGCTGATCACTTCCAATAGCCCTCCACAACCATCGGGTTACTGTTACATTGCTGCATCATCAACAATCTCGCAAGTTGCCATTTCCCATTACAACCAACAACATTAGGCGCAACAGATAACTCCTTGAAGACCTGTTACCGACGTTCACTGCTTGGAGATTTCCGAAGGGGTTCGGCCCCCTTCCTGTAAGGGGGCCCTAGGTGCATTCCTTCCACACTATTTCCTTAAGTATTTTGTCATCATTTTCCTTGTTAGAGCTACATACCTAAGGTGATATAGGGCCTAAATCCGTTTTCCATCAATTTACCATTAGTACATACATCATCACACCATAAAAGCAAAAAAGTTTGCCATGGCGACCCATCAAAATAAGCAAATCTCCCCCAAAGCAAAATGTTGCATCGTCCTCGATGCATATATTATAGATATGTATCAAAATAGAAGGGGGAAGACTTACTAAAGTGCAGTCCTACTCCCTGCACTCTGCCGGGTCATCGTCGTCATCACTATCGCCTGAGGACTCGGAGACGTGGATAGTGTCATCGGCGTCTACATCTTCATCTCTTGGTGGGGGTTTGGACATGTTGCAGTGTAAGAAGAGTTCAATGGATTTTACTATTTCAACCAAAGTAGCTATTTGCTTCCCCTGGTTTTGCTGTTCTTCGCACAGTAGATGGAGCATGTCATCAATGGACGGGCATGCTGAGGTCCAAGGCTGTCCGCCGATAGAGAAACTCGGGTTAACATCTAAAGGTGTGGTCTGGTCCTCTGGTGCGGTTGACTCTGGATGAAGGCGCCAATTGGCGCTGTCTTTGATATCAGTTTGAGCAGAATTCAAAAGAGGCATGGTAACAGTGGTGTCGGCGAAGGTGAGGTGATAAATACCCCCCCTGATGGAGGGCCAAACACAGCTCTTAGAAGATCCACTAGGGCTCGGAGGAAGCCCATCAGGTATGGCTTCACTTAGAGCCCACTTTCCTTTTCAGTACTTTCCTTATTTGCATTGCATAGCATGATAGGTTAGTTCCACCCCAAAGTCTATCATGTAGTTTATTTTTATGAATGTTGTTGGTAGGTTGTGCATTGTAATGTCATGGTAGGTTAGTGCATGTAGTTTGGATGCATTTAAAGATGGCTCAAGGGATACAAGTTAGCTAGCTCACTCTACTCCAAGAAGCTAGTTCCCATTATGGAAAGGTCACTTCAACCTAGCTCAAAGGGGGACTTTCAACTCAACTCCACTTCAAAGCCCCACCCCAAGGCCCTTTCCAATTGAAGAAGATATCAGCCCATGGATTTATTTGCGCCATCCTCAAGCAACAAATGGAAGCAAGGCTCAATCTAGATCCATAAATCAAGGGGCGCCACTCTAGATCCACAAATCATGGTGAATCCCTTCCTTCCTCTCCTTGCCGCTCAAGCCAACTTGGAAGGATTTTGAATTCAGCCAACTCTCCACCCATGCGACATCAACACAAGGAAGAAAGTCAATTTCGAAATTCAAAAGCTTTCCTTTGAAGACTCTCCAAAGAAGACAACAATATCAGCCATTTAATGCCTTTCTTCATTTTCGAATTATCACCAAGAATGTAAGGGGCGCAAGGGGCCAATGACCACCTTGCCCTCACCTTATCCTCATCCCTAAGCCGCCTATAAATGTATCCCATCGCATCATGTGCATAAGCATTGTTGAAATAAATTGTTGACTAGTTTCCTAGCCAAAGAAAGGGTGCTTGTGTCGCCTTGGGTGCTTGTGTCGCCTTGGGTGCTTGTGTCGCCCACCACTTCTCCTTTGGGTGCTTGTGTCGCCCAAGCCTCTCCATCTTCCCCCTCTTCTCTCAAGAACCGAGCCTCCTCTTCTTCTTCTCCTCGTCCTCACTCCATCCAAGCAAGGCCGAAAGTCTCCATCATCAAGGCAAAGCACAAGAACTCAAGATGGCACCAAAGAACATGGAAGCATCCTTGATCTCCCTCAAAGCGCATCTCTAAGTTAAGTGCTCTTCCATCTTGTGTTTTCTCTTTACACATCTCAAGAACATCTTACTACACAATTCTTGGACTTGTAGGACTTGGCGCAAGGAAGTGGCGCATCCCCCCTCTCTCTTGATCTCCCCTCTTTAGTTAGTCCCTTATCTTGTTAGCAAGAGAACTCGGAGGATTAGCCTCCCTCTTGACCTTGATTATTGTTATATTTTAATTCTGCATTATAACTCACCCACGCCTGTGTGGGGTTGCTGAATGCCCTGTGTGTAACCTGCACCTTCCAACAGAGTAGGACCGGTGAAGAACGGGAAGGACGGTCCTTCTATTCTCAAGAGCCGCACTGTAAGTCTTCTTTAAGATTATTGTCATTTCTTTCTTGCAAGTAGTTAACTTTTGGATTTCCTATTTAAAATACAAAAACACTATTTTTCAACCTCATTAGTTTAATTCGGATTTTCCTCTAGTTTATGATAATACCAAAAATATTTTTTAAAATCGTTGTTTGCATGCTTGTGACTTACCCCTACATCACCCCCCCCCCCCCCCGCCCATCGAACTATCATCTTCATCGAGAGAAGATGCTCAAGGTCTAAGCAGCGGCTACCAACTGCCTCAGGCTGACCGTACGGTTATGTCCCAGGGAAAGTGCTATCATCGTTATCATTCCCCCAATGCAGATACTGCCCTTTTATGCATGGGCAACGTGCATGAACTGTCGGGCAAGGTGGTACCCAGCGTTAATCTGAAAGTGATGGAGAAGCCCCCACAGACACAGCAGCTTGTGTTGGCACACGATCCCATCTCCATCCGTCGCAAAGATCGAATGAGCAAGCAGGCGATGCACGTATCTGACGCAGGGATTTGAGATTGTGGAAGCTCTTGCAATATGAATCTAAGAGTGCCTCTAAGATTATTTCTAATCTAAGGCACCTCTTTGATGAATTGGTTGAGCGCAACCCTCCTAAAGTAGTCATTCAATGTGTTGAGCCGAAGGCTTAACTAAGACATTGAAGATGAAGATGGAAAGAGTCAGGAATAACAAGTGCTACTCATGTGGAGGACCACCTCACATGATAAAGGACATAGTGCGACTTCAGAATGAGAAGAAGAGAGGCAGGGCATCATCTTCTAGCTCAGGTATTTATGTTACTGAAGTCAACCTTTCTACTTCTATGTCATGGGTATTGGATACCACATGTGGGGCTCTTATTTGTATAAATATGCAGGGCCTCAAGAAAAGTAGATCGGTGTGGCCTGGAGAGATTGACCTACGGGTTGGAAATAGGGCACATGTTGTTGCTGTTGCTATAGGAGTTTTGACTCTCTCCCTGCCTTCTAGACTTCAATTAGAACTAGGCAATTGCTATTATGTACCTTTGCTGACTAAAAACATGTTGTGTGGGAAAAAGGCTGAATTGATTCATGTGTGTCAGTGTTAAGGGTGACTCCTAACTTGGACAAAGAATCTTCACCTTATAGTACCTAATTTTAGTGGGAGCTTGATGACATCTCTGGTCTTGTATGTTGGGGACATACAGATCATCAAAGACGATACCCCGATCCTTCACTTGGTGAATAAATGATTGGGAAATGTCATGTGATGAATGACTTAGTGGACCTCACCTATGGGGTAAGTGTGAGAGTTTTTGGATAACTCAAAGAAACTCCAAGAGCTAAGTCAGATAACATACATCGATGATGGTATGTTATAGATCAGATATGGTTTATGCTGAGAGCATAACCAATTGATACTAGGTCCAATCTAGGTGCATGGCACTGGATAAGGAATGAAGAACACACTTAGGTTCTATATAGAACTAAGGGGTGGTGCTTGCTCAGTAATGATAAGAAAAGCTCAGTGTATTCACTTGGCAGGTTGTTCTAGTCAGACTAGAGACAGCCTAGCTGTTCCTATAGTGGTGCTAAAAACATTAGGAGCTTCAGAGCAGACTACTTGAAAGCAGAGTATGCAAATGCTTTTGGGAAACAGTGGGAGTTCTTTCTTTAACCTC
Organism: Costus lasius; assembly: GCA_027563935.2. NCBI lineage: Eukaryota > Viridiplantae > Streptophyta > Magnoliopsida > Zingiberales > Costaceae > Costus > Costus lasius. Next base: position 44,448,307 of record CM050453.2, on the reverse strand, counting down.
GCAGGCGTACTCAGATGCTTATACCTTATCTTGGGGACAAAGGTACTTGATATATAGCAGATATGAAACTGATACAATCATGATAGGCCCATAGACCGATGCTCTGGCGCAGTAGGAGCGTGACAGGTCGTGCTTAGGACACGGTGTTGAGGTTGCTCAATGCAAGGTCCTAGTGCAAGTGGGGGATTGTTAATGTTTATGCCCTAGGACCTCAGGATGGTCCATTGGGATATGTGTATCACATCTAGTAGATAGATGAGTTATCCTGGTATTTTCGTTGTCATGCAAGTTTGTACATCTGCACATATGTACATTTGCATATACAATGTCCCTAAGAGATAGATTTTATCTGGTCTCTATGTTTATCCCTAGTCGAGACTCATGGTAGATATGGGACAGCTATGATTTGATTGAGACTAGTATATGCGCTGGTTGAGCACGGGTTGCTAACGCAGGCATATGGGTATATCAAGGGAGAAATACTAGATCCACCCACTGTGAGGATTCATCTCGGTGTCATGAGATGAATATCACAGTGACAGAGTTGCGCTTGTCCTAGATTTGAGGGCATTGGTATCTCTATATAGTGATTGATTATCCATGGCGCCCCTATATGGATGACTGAAAGTGTATGGCCATACCCAGGTGAGAACCTGATTTAGTCATGCCATATTATTGGGATTAACAAGTGTGATGGACTTGCCCAATCTGGACATCAGTTGACAAATGGACAAAGCTGCACTTGTACTTTATCACAGTTTTAGGGGATGTCGATGATGACATCATTCTAATGACTTGGGTAGCAATGATGTACTGCTAGGTGCCATTCATTGCTTGTGATGATTTAGTCATCGATACCAACGTCTGAAGAACCTACAAGGTCGTACAGCTTGACACTCGAATTCTCATACTGATCGTTTAGCCTCTGATCGAATCATTGTGTGATTCAGATCTTTTTGGGGAACTGATGCATTGAGACTTTTATAGAGGAGATGATATTTTATTTTAGTTCATGTTTGACCACTAGTTGACTCTAGTGGACCATGTTTGACCTCTGTTGACCTATGTTGTCAAAATGAGTCAAACAAGGGTCTTGGTGCAAGTTTGGGCTTGGCACTGTAGTCACATGAATAAAATAAAATTATTGATTGACAAAAGAATTTTTCTCTTGGCTAATTAATAAGCTTGGGCGCAATTTACAATTAATTGCATCTACGGGGATTCGAACCCGTGACGCTTAATTGTGAGTAGGCACCTATGCTCATTATCCCACATGGGAAAAATATCCAGTGTGCGTCTGGCTCTACTATTATAAATAGAGAGGCCCCCCAAGGAAATATTTGTACTAGACTCTTCTCTTGTCTCTAGTTGTTGCCTCCACTCTGCTCCTTGGCGTGAGGGTCTAGGAGGTGACGACAATAAAAGTTTCTCGGCATCAAAGGTTGGGGCAAGTGGTAGTGCTACCCACTCCTTGTCGCCAACACCCCTTCTTCTCCTTGGCATTGGCACAAGTTGAGAGATCAAGAGGCGTGGATCTCATCTCCCGAGGCTAGTGCCCAGCGTAGAGATTGGAGAGGATTCGAAGAGTCTGTGAGTGCACGATTGCAGAGGACGGGCCCTTGCACGTCTTCATCATCGGCCGCTCCTAAAAGTTGCTTGATAAGGTACTAATCTTCACATCCATCGGTTTTCTCTCATAAGTGATCCTAGTGTTTCTGGAATTCTGTTTCGGACCTCCGTTTCCGCTGTGTTTAAGTTTTTTTTAGGTCCCGCGATTCCCAACAGTGGTATCAGAGCAATCTTACGAGGCCCGAAGGTGTCTTTTCTACATGCGCCTACCCCATGTCATGAAAATTGTTTTTGAAAATTTTATGCCATAAATTTTCTGTTGAAAATTAAGTTCTTTTGATTTTCGCCTCTTAATCGTCTTCTAGTTTGGTTTTCTTCACATCTGGGATAGACCCTATGTGAAAGAATTTACCCCTCCTTGCGCTCATGTGATAGACGCATGGCGCAAGACTCATAGGAGATTATGGGGCATGGATTGGGTGATTGTCCTAATCTCTATGGGGTAAGGATTGCAAGGGGCGGCTACCCTTTGTAGACTCCTATGAGGCAAGACAAAATAGAAGGATGATATAGAGTCGCTGTAAATTAATTGTATGAGTTTTATGAAAAATCAAAAGTGATTACTTGTTGATTTTTCATATCATGTAGAATCGCATGAGTAGTTCTATTTGTGAATTTTTGTTGTGATCAAAGTCAAGTCCTATTGCCATGTCTGTGATGTATCATTGTGAGGCCTGCGTGCCGTCTTTCAATTTTGCTTTTCAATTCTATATTGTAATTTAAAATTGAAGATTTTGAAGACATCGCGACGTTTCTCTCTCTCTCCTTTGCGCATCTCTCAAGGTGGCGCAACCCATGACCTAGCCAAACCCTAAGGTGGCTTCTAGGGTTAAACCTAGGGGCGCATCTAAGGGGGTGGCGGCTAGGGTTAGAGTTGGCACACCTCACCTCCCAAGGTGGCGCATCCCCTTTCCTGACCTAACCTTGAGTGACTTCTAGGGTTACCTAGTTGGTTCACTTAAGGGATGATGGATGGATAAGGTGATGGTGCAACCTAGTCAAGTAAGGTGGCTGACCTTCATCCTCTACCGAACCCTCATGGCTTCTAGGTCTCCTAGTGGCGCATACATGGGTTCAAGGGCTGATGATGAAGGAAAAGCAACCTAAGGGGGCTGGTCTTATTCCTTCACCGAACCCTGGTGCATCCTAGGTTTTCCTAGATGGCGCATAGAGGTTCATGGGTTGAGGAAGAGGATTGGCGCTCCAAGCTTGCAAAGGGGCTGATCTTCTATCATTACCCAAGAACTTGAAGTTCTTTTGGACGCTTCTTAGGTTCACGGGCTGATGGAGGAAGGTTGAGCGCCAAAGATGCTTGATGGCACATCCAAGCGAAGGGGGCGCACCTCTAGGTGGCACACCATGCAAGGGATGATTCGTATCAAGCATTGAGGTGAGATACCTAGCATAGAGATAGCACATGGATGTTTGGCCGAACCCTAGGAGGAGCCTAGGGTTTGCGAGCTATCTTCCAGGAAGAGATATGAGTTGGTCGAATCCTAGGAGGAGCCTAGGATTTGTGAGCTAGCTAATAGAGAAGACTCGGGCTGGTCAAACCTAAAGGGGATCTAGGGTTTTCCTAGATGGTGCGTTTAGGGTTCGCAAGCTGACCCATGGAGCTGAAGACCTAGGTAGCGCACCTCGGGGCCTTGGAGCAGAGCCCTTAGGGCACTCAGGGATGAGCTAAGGACTTGTTGGCATGAACCCATGGCTCATAGTCCTTGGTAGTGCTAGGTGGCTAGGACTAGGCAGAGGGGCTTGTTACCCATGTTTTGGGCTTTGATCACATCATATTTACTGTTTCTGTTCCAGCATGCCTTTATTGCTTTTTGGTTTTATTCCACCATAGGATTGCATGCCTGAATTGGTAGAATAAGATAAAAAGCCCATGGTGTCGAGACCACAAAAATCCTCAATAAATCATATCAAGTCCCGTTACTTAGCCTTCTGACGTGTAACCCTCGTCAAACTGTCGATCAATGGTGTTGTGCACTGTTTTCCACCCCCGTGGGACACACCCATTTATCTTCAGAAGGCGTGTGGTGACAATGATTTCCCCAGTCTAGTTAAAACTCTAGACGTGCCTTCCGCAAGGAAATTGTTGGCTCTGGGTATAGCGGTCAGGTCAGACTTGACTAGACTTTTCATATGGGGTGGTTCACAAGATGAAATTTCTAGAGGCACCCTTAAGAAGTTAAGGCTTTGTGCTGTATCCAACCTCCGTTGGACACAAAGTGCTTGAACTGTCTTAAGAAGGGGAATTGCCAAGTTGCAATTAGTCAGGGGCCTACCTCAGGAAGCATGTGTCACCTTGTGCAGTACATCCCACCTCCGTGGAACGCAAGGCCGTGTACGAAACGAGGATCCCATCTCACTAAGGAAGTCGGGCGATTTCTCGATCAATTTTTGAGGATTATCGATTTGAATAAAATAGTGAGAAACAATCATTTATAAAAGGCCAGAATAAATGATTCAATTGTGATACTGATCTGCTCTTGTTTGCATTGTTGATGGCTTCTACAAGCAATAACCACAGTGGACTACCATTCTGTTCCTTCCTTGAAAGAGAGAAGTTGACTGGAGTTAACTTTATGGACTGGTATCGACACTTGAGGATAATCCTCATGCAGGAGAAGAAGCTGTAGGTCATAGAGCAAGCGCTTCCTCCTCAGCCATCATCCTCAGCCCACACGGCTGAACGGGATGCTTTTCGCAAGCATTAGGATGACGCCCTGGATGTTGGCTGCCTTATGTTAGCCACGATGTCGTCCGAGTTGCAGATGCAGTATGAGGATCAGAATGCATTTCAGATCATCACGCATCTAAAGCAATTGTTCGAGTCGCAGGCTAGAACAGAAAGGTTTGAGACATCCAAGGCTGCTTTTCAGAGCAAGTTGCCTGAAGGTGCTCCAGTGGGACCACATGTGCTCAAGTTGCTTGGGTATTTGTCGCATCTCACTAGACTAGGACACCTGATGGATCAGGATGTGGCTACGGACCTTATCATGCAGTCGCTGCCTCCGAGTTATAGCTCTTTTATCATTAACTTCAATATGAACAAAATAGCTTGTACTCACGAGGAGCTACTAAAACTGCTGGAATCGACCGAGAAGAAAATGGTTAGGTCCAAACCCAAGTCCATTCTTATAGTCTCCAATGACAGTAAGTAGCGGAAAAGGGGTAAGAGCAAATCCAAGGCCAAGCCACTGAAGAAAGGCAGGGTGAGGGAGAACAAGTTCTTCAACTGTGGCCAAGAGGGCCATTGGCGCAAAGACTACAAGCATCCTCAGAAAGAGATGAAGACAAGTAACCCTTCGTCTTCAGGCTCAGGTAATTTTATTACCAATTCCTATATTGTCTATTTCCGTACATGGGTATTTTATACTGCATGGTGAGACTGATATTTGCAAAAATATGCAGAAGCTCCAGAAAAATAGGACATGGATGACAGTAAGAAGATCCTACTGGAGCATTGATGCTGCCGAGCTATTTTTCTTTTGTCATTGATAGGATTGTTTCATTTTTACAAACATGTAATAGACATTGTATCTATTCCTTGGAGTAGAGTTTTTGGAATAAAAGGAATTTGACATTCTTTTCATTTGCAAATCTTTTGTCATTACATTGTGCAAAATAATGAGGTAACAAAATAACTTGCATGTAATAAGTGGTTCAAATTGAATGTCAATCTTCTGACTTAGATATTTTATCATAAATAAGTGATGCATCCATTAACTTCATGCACATGAATTCTTGGATTCGAACTCCTTCTAGGGGATTGACTATCTTAACCTCTTTCAAGATGTGACAGATGGGCAAAGACTTGTTTGCTGATAAATGTTTTTCACCGAGTGAGGTGAAGCGGAAAGGTCAAAAGATAGGAATTCGTGATATTACCAAAATATTTATGGAACCAGCTTATCAAAATTCATGAGTTATCTTCAGTCCAAGTTGGATGAAGAGTACTTGAGCCACAGGTGACTATCATAGTGAGTATGGGATCTGCTCATAGCTCATAACTCCTAAAGAACACCTTGGAAGGTGGTTTTAGTGGGAGGAATTGAAAGTCAACCATATCTCTACTGAGGTTATGCTGATAGTTTCTTTGACACTGAACTATTTCATCTTAAATGTATCTCCAGGAAAGGAGATGACATGACCAATTATTAGGATCTATAGATGTGAGACTTTGGGGGTCATACATCTGAATCTGGTGACATAGAATCAAGATCTGATAAGGTGGAGTATCCTAAATTGACTTAGGGATAATAATTTCCATAGACCCACAAGAGAACAAGTGATTGTTGCTCCTCATGTTGTTTTTCATGGAAATGAATTTCTTTGAAAATGGCAAGTAGGAGGAAATTATGACTTGGATTCAGTCCAAGGTCAGCCGCCTAGCACAAATGGTCAAGATGAAATCTGAGCCTCGTATATAGGTTGTGCGGCAACCTAGGTTTAGAAAGTGTGGGAAAAAGGCTAAATCGATTCATGTGTGTCAGTGTTATGGGTAACTCCTAATTTGGACAAAGAATCTTCACCTTATAGTTCCTAAGTTCAGTGGGAGCTTGATGACATCTCTGGTCTTGTATGTTTGGGACATACAGATCATCAAAGACGATATCCCGATCCTTCACTTGGTTAATAGATGATTGGGAAATATCTTGTGATGAATGACTTAGTGGACCTTACCTATGGGGTAAGTATGAGAGTTTTTTGATAAGTCCAAGAAACTCCAAGAGCTAAGTCAGATAACATACATCGACGATGGTATGTTATTGATGACACCAAAATATATAGTATATTTTGTATCATTTTATATATCTTTTCATGCTTAATTGAAGATCTTTTGTTTATTTTTATGCCAAAATTATCAAATATTGCAAAATCTACTTCTATTTTGGTTTTTCATAATTTTCAGGTAAAAAGGCACTATTTTATGTCATTTTCAAGCAAAATCGAACACATAGAAGAGTTACCATCATCAAGAGGAGATCACCCGACAAATTTCACGGAAATCGAAGCAACTGACCAAAATACAGTAGTGCCATATTTTATATTACAGTACTGTATTTCCGTATGATACCGTAAAATCAAAGCACTGCCGTAATTTGGGGAGTTTTCAGACCAAAATATTTTTCTGATTTTACGGCACCGCTGTAAAGAATTACACGGGCCGTATTTTGGAGCGTTTCAAACCAGAGACTTTTGCTGATTTTACGGCACGGCCGTAAACCATTTCACGGTGTCGTAATTATTAGAGATTTCAAACCAGAGAACTCGTCCGATTTCATGAAACTACCACAATAACTTTTAACGGCCATAATTTTGACCCAGGGTTCACAGAACCAAAATACGACACTGCCGTAAAATAGTTTACGGTCGTAATTTCCATTCAAAAACGCGATTTTTACGGGCTCAAAACTTACGCGAACTATATCTTTTGATCTAGACATCCAAATTGAGATCTGAAAGATTCTGCGGACTCATCTTAAAGAGGAGAAGACACACGAAGTAAAAGTACTAATTTTTATCTAGTATTGAGAGATCAATAGACAGAGAGGCGCTTAGGGTTTGTTCTCACGCCGAGAGGCGTAGAGGACACCTCTGGCCGTGATTTTCACTCAGAAGGTTCGCCTAGAGGAGACGTGGATATGCCAGAAGTGTTAGATCAAAAGGAGATCAATCGAAAGAGAAATCAACAAAATCGGTGGTGACAGCACTGTTCATCGAGTTCCGCTGCAAATTACGCTGCTGTAATTTCATTACAGCACCTGTTTTGTAACATTTCTTCTTCCCTTCTTCGATTTTTCATACTTTGAAAATATGCTTTATTGTAATTCTTCTTCCATGCAACCTTAAACATCTTTGGGACATGGGGTGTAATCCCTTTTATTTCATTATGATCAAATAACCTTTTACCTTCATCAGAATAGTTTTATGATGATAATTTTACTTATGTGAATAATTGTACTTTGATTCTCCATAGATTAATGTTATTATTCATTTTTAGAGTTCTCGCAATAAGGACCGAAAGGTGACTTGCTTAAGAACTTGGAACCCTAGAATTGCATGTTAGGAACTTTCCGTAAGAAATTAGGTTAGTTCTTAATTATTTAATTTTGGTGATCTTATTTCCATGTTGATAATTTGAATCTAAAGTTGAGTTATTGTGTTAGACTTGATTTGATCTTGCACGAAAGTCAGGATCGAGTCGTCGGAAAACCATAAGTAGAACTTGTGTTGAGTCTCGGATGCACGAAAGTGGTCCTTGAGATTCCACTTGAGACAATCAACTTAGAATTCGGATGCACGAAAGTGATCTTTGAATTCTTTGATTGATGATTTACTTATCTTTAGCGTTGGGATAGATCTTGAGCGAAAGCGATGATTGATCCTTGCATGATTGTCTGCACGAAAGTGAGATGATCTCTTTATGAAGTAAATTAAGTCTCTATCATGATAAGATTAGTCTGATGACCTTTTATTTAAATCTAGTCATTAGAATTAAGGAGGATGAAACCCTAGTCCCAATGTTTCTCTCTGATTATCTGATTTCGTGTTCTTTCTATCATTAACTTCTAGTATAATCGATTGCTTAGCTAGTAAGAATATAACTATTTGGTACTTAACAATAAGGTCTCTATGGTTCAATATCTTTCTTTATTACTTCAAGTATCCGTGAACTTGCTGAATACAACAAGTTTTTGGCGCCGTTGCCGAGGACCTTAGTTTTGTTAATATCAAAATAGTTGTTAGTATTGTTATACTAGGTTTTATTTGTTTTAGATTTAACTTTGTTTTCTGTTTTTGTAGGTTTTGTATTTTTGCAAGTTGTGACAAAACTGTGATTTCTGAAATTTGTGAATTTGCTTGTGTTTTATCTTTTCCTATTTTTTTATATATTCTGAAAAAAAATAATTTGATTGATTGGTGTTGGATTATCCTTCTGTTCTTGATAGACTTGAAAATATGTCTTTTTATCACAATTCATGGGCATCTGAAATAGGCAAGGTATACATGCCACAAGGTGAGCATAAAGATTATTCACGATGCACTCTTGCAGATATATTGAAATTTCACTATATTCCTTCTATTAGATGCAATATTTGTAAATCTAATGATCATTATGCTTCTGAATGTCAATTTAGAAATCATGCAAATCACAATTCATCATGATATCAAGATGATGAACATGATTCTAGATCTTTTTATGATGATTGCTCTGATCATGTTTCTAAACCATGCTTTGAGGACACTGGAAATTCTAGCCTAGAGTCAATGCTTGAGAAATTGAAGATCATAACAAATAGAAGTAAGGAAATTGAAAATCTTAAGGGGATGATTAGTCAACTTGCTTCTCAAGTAGAATCTTTAACTACTAATTCTAAAATTTTGGAAACCTAGAGAGCACAACAAGATTGTTTATTTGAGTTTGATTTGGAAGCTGAAAAACTTGATTTAGAAAAATCCCCCCTTGATTATGATTGTTTTGAGATTGAGCCTTATGTGAATATTCATGAATCTTACTTTAATTTTGATAATTGTGAAATTGATTCTTTTGCTAATTTATTTGTAGAAAATTTTGAGGAAATTGAAATTGAAAACCCCTCTTTTGAGGAAGTTGATTCTTTTGATGATGCATCATTTGTGGTTAATTCTGATGAAGGACATGCGGGGGTTGATTTAGAAAAATCTTATTCTGGTTTTGTTGGTAATTTTGAAATTGATAAATTATTTGATTGTGAGCATGAGGAAATTGATAAAAATTTGAATGTTACAAACACTGATGAATCTCACTCTGATGTTTTGCCCATATCTTTTGTTGAATATTTTGATGTATCTAAAAATTTGAGCTTTATTGAAGAATCTAATGAAAGACATAAAACTTATTTTGATGATGCAATGCTTATATCTTGTGATCAAAGTCCTATTGCAATTGAATACATGAACTTGAAAAAAGGACTAATGATATTGCTTACTGACAAACATAGGAAGATCATTGAAAATTTTGATTTTGATTTCCGCATATTTAAGAGAGCCACGGTGATTGTAGTTTACATAAAATTTTGGATATTTGAATTAGTGGCTAAACTTTTTGGACAAAGAAAATGCAAAAATTATTTGCTATTTAATTTGGAACTGATTCACCTGCTTCACCATGAGATTTGATTTTTCGTCAAGCTATGGACCTAAAAATTAGCGCTTATTGGGAGGCAACCTAAGCACTCCTGTTTAGCTTTGTTTCTTTTATTTTAGTTTATTTCTAGAACTAATTTTTCTTCTCTTTTTGTAGGTGAAAACAAGTTTTGGAGCATGATACGGCACCGCCGCAATTAGTTTTACAGTACCGTATTTTCGGTTCGTTTACGATAGAAAGTTTTGTAATTTTTACGGTAGGGCCGTAACATCTTTCACATGCCGTAATTTTGAGTGATTTCCTTCCCGAGAGTTTTTTGAAAAATACGGCAGTACCGTAAAGTATAATACGGTGCCATAATTTGAAACATGCTTTCTGCATTCTGCTTACTTGACTGGGTGATTTCTCGCTGCGATTTTAAGAAACTGGGATGACAAAAATTTTGATCTTTGGCATGACATGGAAATACTCATCTTTGTCTATCATCTGGATATTTTTTTCTGAATTTTAAAGTCCATGGATCATTCTAAAACACATAGCAATTTTTCGATTCTGATTAATTTCTGAAGCAGTTTTTCTTTTGACAATTCTAATTAGCACTTTTGCTGCAACTTTTTAAGATGCTTTAATGACTGGAAACCCAGATTTTTCACATGGTATATGAAGAACATGTGTCATTCTATCTCGTGGATTAATTGTTTTCATGATTTTATTTTCTGATCATTTTAGGACACATAGCAACTTTTTGAATCTAATTAACTTTTGTACAGTTTTTTCAGTTTTGTAATCTGATTAGCCTTCTTTCTACTGATGCCCTAAATTCCTGATAGATTTTGATCCTTTGATTTTTCATACGTCTAAAAAGAACATATCTTATTCTATTACATGGTTCTGTCCGTTTTCTTATTGGATCATTAAATCTTATTTTTGGGTATGACTACTTTTCTTAAAAAATTCACTGGCTGCCCTGTTTGCTTTCTACATGTTATTGCTTCTTTTGGCTCCAGATCCAGAAATCTTCAAGAGCAAGTATCTTCCACCTCTAGCCACCACTGCATCTGCCTCTGACATCACTATTTCCAACCATCGACACTGGATTATACCATCTGCAGATTCTTACTTCTTCTACTGCCTCTATTTCCATTGATTTGATTTATTTATGCAATAGACTCTTCATTAGTGACCGATATTTTTTTATCTATGCAGCATTATTTTTGGCACCGACCAGCCGACGATCTCACCTCCAGGACTGTATTCTCTAGCAGGCCACTAGAGATTACTCACTCTACTATCGGCACCATCATCAACATTGCTAGCAGCTTTTCAGCTAGCCTCTGTTCCACTTTTGCTTCTCAGCTGCATCAGCTTTTTCCATCGGCATCCTCTTCAGACCTCTGGCGACATCTCTGATTCTCTCTTGAGAAAATTATTTTTATCATTATTATTTTTAGAGACTATTTTTAGACTGAGCCTTATGTATCTTAAATTGTGCAGGTAAAATTTTCAAAAGGCACATCCTTGGACCTCGCAGCATCTACCCCCACACTATTTTTGATATGAGCCTTATGTATTTTCAGTCAAAGCTTGCTATATAGTTTTGTGAGTATTGCTTGCACTTTCCTGTGATAATTTGATTTGATATGATTATCTACACTTTTCTTCTCTTAGATCTATCACCTTACATCTCATGATTGTTGAGTTTGATGCTTCTACACCCCTGTGACCACATGCTTATTTTTCTCTTCGATGTGGTTATATTATGACTATGATACTGATTTTTATTATTTCGATGGGGTTGTATTATGATATTTCGATATTCTGATGAGCTATCTTCGATATGGTTGTAGTATACATGATGATATTTTGTGATGATGATGAGTATATTCTTGTTTTATGTTGTTGATGACTTGATTGATTGATGATGAATGGATTCAAATTCATGATTAGAGAAAAACCCTATCATGTTAGATTTATTTCTTCAATGCATATCTGTATTTGAAATTTGACAGTGGTTGATGCATGAAATTTTGGGTAGATGTATTATTTGAGGAATAAGATCTAAGGTGAACCTATTCTTTTGAATAAAATGAGTATATGAGTATGATTTGAGAATTGAGATCAATCGATCAACCTAGTAGATGTTTAATCTATTTTGCTATTTGTTGGGAAATAAGAATCCAAGATCCATAAAAATAGTGAGAGACTCCCCTACTTGGCACTATGTAAAATTGATAGTGATACCTAAGACATGAGTTGAAGTCTATGCATGAAAAATAATGAGAGATAAAAAGAATAAGACTCCTCTACTTGGCACTATGCAAAATTGATAGTGGTACCGAAGATAAGAGTTGAAGTCAAAAATAAAAAGTGTGTATCTAAGTGGGTACACGCCATCTTTACAAAAACAAACATAATGCAAAAAAAATAAATAAATAAAAAATTATGTGTGGAAAAAAATCTCGGAAACCTAATTCATGTAAACAAAAGCATGATAGATTTGAACTGAAAACTGGGTGAAATCATGAGATTAAAAATTCTATTTATTATACAAGTTGCAAAGTTTTATTTGATTGAGTTGTGGTTCTAAGAATGATATGTTTATTTGAAGTTTTGTGAAACAATTGATGGAATTTTTCATTGATGATTATATTTTAGAAATTTATTGAGCATGAAAAGGTTTATCTTTTAATCAACTTTTGATTTTTGCTTGAGGACAAGCAAAGTTTGAGCCTTATGTATTTGATGACACCAAAATATATAGTATATTTTGTATCATTTTATATATCTTTTCATGCTCAATTGAAGATCTTTTGCTTATTTTTATGCCAAAATTATCAAATATTGCAAAATCTACTTCTATTTTGTTTTCATGATTTTCAGGTAAAAAGGAACTATTTTGAGGCGTTTTCAAGCAAAATCGAAGACATAGAAGAGTTACCATCATCAAGAGGAGATCACCCGACAAATTTCACACAAATCGGAGCAACTGACCAAAATACGGTAGTGCCGTATTTTATATTACGGTACCGTATTTCCGTATGATACCGTAAAATTAGAGCACTGCTGTAATTTGGGGAGTTTTCAGACCAGAAGATTTTCCTGATTTTACGGCACCACCGTAAATAATTACACGGGCCGTATTTTGGAGCGTTTCAAACTAGAGACTTTTGCTGATTTTACGGTACGGCCGTAAACCATTTCACGGTGCCATATTTATTAGAGATTTCAGACCATAGAACTCGTCAGATTTTATGGCACTACCACAATAACTTTTATAGGCCGTAATTTTGACACAGGGTTCACAGAACCAAAATACAACACTGCCGTAAAATAGTTTACGGCCGTAATTTCCATTCAAAAATACAATTTTTACGGGCCTGAAACTTGCGCGAACCATATCTTTTGTTCCAGACCTCCAAATTGAGATCCGAAAGATGATACGGACTCGAATTAAAGAGGAGAAGACACACGAAGTGAAAGTACGAATTTTTATCCAGTATTGATAGAGAAATTGACAGAGAGGTGCTTAGGGCTTGTCCTCACGCCGAGAGGCGTAGAGGACACCTCAGGCCATGATTTTCACTCAGAACTTCACCTGGAGGAGAGGAGGATACCCAAGAAGTTTCAGATCGAAAGGAGATCGATCGGAAGAGAAATCGACAAAATCGGTGGTGACAGCACTGTTTATTGAGTTCTGCTGCAAATTACGGTGCTGTAATTTCATTACAGTACCTGTTTTGTAACTTTTCTTCTTCCCTTCTTCGATTTTTGATACTTTGAAAACATGATTTATTGTAATTATTCTTCCATGCAAGCTTAAACATCTTTGGGACATGGGGTGTAATCCCTTTTATTTCATTATGATCAAATAAACTTTTACCTTCGTCAGAATAGTTTTATGATGATAATTTTACTTATGTGAATAATTGTGCTTTGATTCTCCATAGATTGATGTTATTATTCATGTTTTAGAGTTTTCGCAATAAGGACCGAAAGGTGACTTGCTTGAGAACTTGGAACCCTAGAATTGCATGTTAGGAACTTTCCGTAAGAAATTAGGTTAGTTCTTAATTATTTGATTTTGGTGATCTTATTTCCATGTTGATAATTTGAATCTAAGTTTGAGTTATTATGTTAGACTTGATTTGATCTTGCACGAAAGTAAGGATCGAGTCGTCGGAAAACCATAAGTAGAACTTGTGTTGAGTCTCGGATGCACGAAAGTGATCCTTGAGATTCCACTCGAGACAATCAACTTAGAATTCGTATGCACGAAAGTGATCTTTGAATTCTTTGATTGATGATTTACTTATCTTTAGCATTGGGATAGATCTTGTGTGAAAGCGAGGATTGATCCCAGCATGATTGTCTGCATGAAAGTGAGATGATCTCTTTATGAAATAAATTATGTCTTTATCATGATAAAATTAGTCTAACGACCTTTTATTTAAATCTAGTCATTAGAATTAAGGAGGATGAAACCCTAGTCCCGATGTTTCTCTCTGATTATCTGGTTTCGTGTTCTTTCTATCATTTACTTCCACTATAATCGATTGTTTAGATAGTAAAAATATAACTATTTGGTACTTAACAATAAGGTCACTGTGGTTCGAAATCTTTTTTTATTACTTCGAGTGTCCATGCACTTGTGGAATACAACAAGTTTTCGGCGCCGTTGTCGGGGATTAGTCCAAGGTACACGCCAAACAACTTGGGATATAACAGTTATAGACTAGATATGGTTTATTCCAAGAGCATAACCAATTGATACTAGGTCCAATCCAGGTGCATAGCACTGGATAAGGAATGAAGAACATACTTTGGTTCGATATAGAACTAAGGGGTGGTTCTTGCTCAGCAATGACAAGAAAAACTCATAGTATTCACTTGGCAGCTTGTTCTAGTCAGATCAGAGACAACCTAGCTGTTCCTGTAGTGGTGCTAAAAACTTTGGGAGCTTCAGAGCAGACTACTTGAAAGCAGAGTATGCAAATGCTTTTGAGAAGTAGTGGGAGTTCTTTGTTGAACCTCGCAGGCGTACTCAGATGCTTATACCTTGTCTTGGGGACAGAGGTACTTGATATATAGTAGATATGAACACTAATACAATCATGATAGGCCCATAGGCTGATGCTCTGGCATAGCAAGAGCGTGGCAGGTCGTGCTTAGGACACGGTGTTGAGGTTGCTCAATGCAAGGTCCTAGGGCAAGTGGGAGATTATTAGTGTTTATGCCCTAGGACCTCATGATGGTCCATTGTAATATGTGTATCACATCTAGTTGATAGATGAGTTATCCTAGCATTGTCGTTGTCATGCAAGTTTGTACATCTGCACATATGTACATTTGCATATGCAATGTCCCTAAGAGATAGATTTTATCTGGTCTCTATGTTTATCCCTGGTCAAGAATCATGGTGGATATAGGACAGCTATGATTCGCTTGAGACTAGTATATGCACTGGTTGAGCACGGGTTGCTAACGCAGGTATATGGGTATATCAAGGGAGATATACTGGATCAACCCGCCGTGAGGATTCATCTCGGTGTCATGAGATGAATATCACAGTGACAGAGTAGTGCTTGTCCTATACTTGAGGGCATTGGTATCTCTATATAGTGATTGATATACTTTGATGCAACCTAACGCTTCGCCATAAAAGGGAAGTCATAACGGTTGTCATTGGGTATGTCATAAGCCGTGTGAGGGATTCAGTGTGCCAATAGAGAATTTTCCCCTTCTTTACGGGGAAGCTTGATTGTCCATGGCGCCCCTATATGGATGACTGAAAGTGTATGGCCATACCCAGGTGAGAACCTGATTTAGTCAAGCCATATTATTGGGATTAACAAGTGTGACACACTTGCCCAATCTGGACATTAGTTGGCAAATGGACAAAGCTGCACTTGTACTTTGTCGCAGTTTTAGGGGATGTCGATGATGACACCATTCTGATCACTTGGGTAGCAATAATATACTGCTAGGTGCCACTCATTGCTTGTGATGATTTAGTCATCACTACCAACGTCTGAAGAACCTACAGGGTCGCACACCTTGACACTCGAGTTCTCATACTAATCGTTTAGCCTCTCATCGAATCATTGTGTGATTCAGATCTTTTTGGGGAACTGATGCATTGAGACTTTTATAGAGGAGATGATATTTTATTTTAGTTCATGTTTGACCACTAGTTGACTCTAGTGGACCACGTTTGACCTCTGTTGACCCATGTTGTCAAAATGAGTCAAACAAGGGTCTTGGTGCAAGTTTGGGCTTGGCAATGTAGTCACATGAATAAAATAAAATTATTGATTGGCAAGAGAATTTTTCTCTTGGCTAATTAATAAGCTTGGGTGCAATTTACAATTAATTGCGTTTGCGGGGATTCGAACCCGTGACGCTTAATTGTGAGTAGGCGCCTATGCTCATTATCCCACATGGGAAAAATATCCAGTGTGCGTCTGGCTCTGCTATTATAAATAGAGAGGCCCACCTGGAAGATATTTGTACCAGACTTTTCTCTTGTCTCCAGTTGTCGCCTCCCCTCTACTCCTTGGCGTGAGGGTCTAGGAGGTGACGACAATAAAAGTTTTTCGGCATCAAAGGTTGGGGCAAGTGGCAGTGTTACCCACTCCTTGTACCCCTTCTTCTCCTTGTCATTGGCGCAAGCTGAGAAGATCAAGAGGCGTGGATCTCATCTTCCGGGGCCAGCACCTAGCGCGGAGATTGGAGAGGATTCGAGGAGTCCATGTGTGCGCGATTGCAGAGGACAGGCCCTTGTGCGTCTTCATCATCGGCCGCTCCTAAAAGTTGCTTGATAAGGTAATGCTCTTCACATCCTTCAGTTTTCTCTCGTAAGTGATCCTGGTGTTTCTGGAATTTTGTTTTGGACCTCCGCTTCTGCTGTGTTTAACTTTTTTTGAGGTCCGGGGATTCCCTTAGGGGAGGTCGCCTATTTCCTAGGCGTGAGGATCTATCGGGATAGATCCAAGAGGCTCCTGGCCCTTAGTCAGAGTACCTATATTGATATGGTCCTAGAGAGGTTTAACTTGGAGAAATCCAGGAAGGGGTACCTTCTAGTGAGATATGGCCTTACTCTCTCAAAGAGCTAGTGTCCCACCACACAGGCTGATAAGGATGACATGAGTCGAGTGCCCTATGCTTCAGTAGTGGGATTGATCATGTATGCAATGATGTGTACTAGACCAGATGTGGCTTATGTTGTGAGCATAACCAGCCGATCCCAATCCAATCAAGGTCTGCAGCACTGGGTGGCTATAAAGAACATCCTGAAGTATATAAGAAGAACTAAGGATTTGTTCTTGGTCTATGGGGGACAGGAAGAGCTTAGTGTTCAAGGCTACACTGATGCGCCGTTCTAGTCTGACCCTGATGACTTCAGATCACAGGCCGGCTATGTATTCAAGATGAATGGGGGTGTTGTATGCTGGAAGAGCTTCAAGCAATCCCATTGTGGCCACCTCTGAGGCAGCCAGAGAAGCCGTATGGATGAGAAAGTTCATTTCTGAACTTCAGGTGGTTCCAAGTGCAGTGGATCCCATTGAGCTCTACTGTGATAACAATGGGCAATTGCACAAGCCAAGGAACCAAGGTCTCATCAAAGGTCGAACCACATACTCAGAGGATTTCACCTGATCACATAGATCATTGACCGAGGTGATGTCAAGATTAACAGAGTTGACACAGAGAACAATCTAGCAGACCCACTGACCAAGGCTTTGGCGCAGCAGAAGCATGATGGTCATGCCAGGGTTATGGGGTTGAGGTTCCTCAACCTCTATGACTAAGTGCAAGTGAGAGATTATTGATGTGTATGCCCTGAGACCTTGTATCGGTCCATCTTTTGTACTACTTGACTCTGATATTTATATCATTCTAGCATTGTCGTTATCATTGTTTGTCTACATCGGTGATTATGTATTTACATGATAATGTCCCTACAGACAGATTGGATCTGTGCTCAAATGGTTGTCCCTAGTTGATGTACCTGAGGGGATATGGGACATCTCTAGTACTTGTGATACTGATATATGAGCTAGTAAGGCACGAGGTACTAACGCAAACATATGGGTATATCAGTGGTGGATATACTAGATCGACCCTCTATGAGACTATGACTTGGTGTCATGAGTTATCCTCACAAGTGACAAGAGATGCATTGATCCCTTGACTTGAGGTCATTGACCATTCTATGTGGTTAGGGACTTGCTTTGATACAACCTAACACTTCGCCGTAGTTGAGAGGTAATAACGGTTGTCATTGAGTATGTCACGACCTATATGAGAAGGTCAATGGACAGATAGAGGATTTGCCCCTTCCTGTGGAAAACTTGATATCCATGGAGCTCCTCTATGGTTCTATGACTGAAAGTGTATGGCCATACCTAGGTGACAACCTAATTTAGTCATAACCATGTGATTGGGTGAAAAGAAATGATAACACATTTGTCCAATCGGATATCAGTTTGGCAAAGGGACTATAGTGCATCTGTACCTAGTTGGGAAGATGGGATTGTCGATGTCGATATCCATTCCGATGAAGTCGGTAGCAGCGATGCACTGCTAGGTGCCACTCTCTGCTTGTGGTGACCTTAGGTCAGCACTACCAATGTCAGAGGAACCTACAGGGTTGCACACCATGATACTTGAGTTCTCGTATTGATCAGGAAGCCTTATGATTGAGGTATTGGATAACTCGGATCTATTCAGGAGATTTCATCAGCGCCAATGGGCCGTGATTGGTCACATTTAGATTAGGGTTGCATTGGATTGGATCAAATTGCTTAATCATCCAATGTAATGAAGTTTGGGCTAGCTCATTATCCAATGAGGCCGAATAACAAGTTATCATGATAAGAGAATTGGGATAAAAGGATATAATGGGGAGAAATCATCCCCATTGGCGCCTATGGGGTATAATGGGGTGATGTAGGCGCCTAGCCCTTTGTTCCTTGGATGGAAAGCATGCCTCTAAGGCAATGCTTGGGGCGCATATGGCTTGTAGAACTCTTTTGGTAAGTGGCAAGCGCATATGGAAGAGGGGAAGAGGTTTATGGAATAGTCTTAGAGCCTTTCCTTGCCTAAAACCCTAATTCTTCCCTTACTCTAAGCCTAGCCGCATACACCCTTCATGAGTTGCGCCAACACCATTGCCTTACCGCACACTTGGCTCTATATATCATATGATATGTTGGAAAACCCCGGGAATATTTTACAATTTTTCAGAGTCATTACAACACATATACATTGCACAATGGAATAATATCCCCGAAACAGGCCAGTCCCAAAAACCCAGTGAAGATCGTCAAGCGAGGGAGTCGATACGATGAGATAGAAAATACCTTAAAGCAAGACGACACCGATGTCGAGGTAGGCGCCCAAGCGTGCGCCCTCTGCAGTCTCACACACACGGATTGTCACACCCCAAGATGCTAATTAAATACTCAAAATTCATATCATAAAAAAAAATTTGACATGATGTACCCAGGTTCCATAAGGAAGAACCTGTGCAAATATCATTTTAGGTGGGGGGGGGGGTAACAATAACCCAAACTAACTCAAGTAATGCAAAGAACGCAAAGAACAATGCAACTGGTCATTCTATTACACACAATCTTTTCATCATTAGATCATCCAAAACCATCATATATATCATCACATTCAAGGTAGAAATAGTCACATTTATCTTACACACACCAAACGCTATATCAAACTTGAGTCATTGAAGTTTACACTTTAACACCAAGGTCTCTTTCATCTCATACATATCAGGAATAGTTTCAAACATTATCATACAAGCACTAAACAAGCTTATATACATGCTCAAAACAAAAAGCTATAATTCATTGTCTCTTTGAGAACCTTCCACATAAACTCGTAGCCCAAGCTAACCTGTAAAGAGGTTAGAAATGCAAGGATTGAGCAAGAATGCTCAGCAAGAAAATGAGATGCCAAAAAGGGAGAAGAATTCATAAGCTATCTCCACAAGGTTCCATAAGTAATATCAAATAGAAAGATGAAAGTGACATGACATGGTAAGCAATATTGATCATGGCATGGTAAGCAATAGTAACATCTGGTAAGCATACTGACATTGTAAGCACATCATGAAGTAGCAACCCAAAGAAACATATAGTTACATGGTAAACATAAACAATATAGCATATGCCAAAGTAACAAGAAGAATCATCTAAAGATACATAGCATACATAGCATAGTGGGCAATCACATAAAACATAATCTTCCATGTCTAGAAGCATATTCCACCCTCGTCAAGGTGAAACTCAAACATATGCCGGCTAGAGAGATCATGGCTCCTCAAATCAGATATAGTGGGATTCAAGAGGTGGCTCCCATGGATTCAAGAGGTGGCCCCCATTATTTCTAATGTGACACTTTGTTCCATGTAGCACTTTGTTCCACAACTATCAATCTCTTCTCATTTCTGGGCTCATAGTCTTTTCCCTTTTGGGCGCATAATCTTTTCCCTTTTGGGCTCATAATATCACTCCCACTAGCATGCACATACATAACCAAAAGAAGGCATACCAAAAAGGGATTTATAGATATATTGATCAAACCCTCAAAGATGTGAACCTTCAAGTTCATACTGAATACAAAGGCTGAGATTCTCATTGCCAAATGGAAGAGACATATAGATCAGTATACATCACATACAAGACCATTTAGGTAAGGTATACATAGGTATGGTCATGGAACCCAAAATCAGAAATCTGAAGCTTAATTACCATGAACGTTTCACTCACCATAAGATACCATTTGGTGTGATATTGATTCCAAAACAAATTTTTTCGAGTCTACTTTACAGAACAACAAATTTGACTCAAATTGGAGCTCAATACAAAAAGTTATGAGCTATAGAGTAGCAAGAGGTCAAAATCTGGA
This sequence comes from Costus lasius, assembly GCA_027563935.2. Taxonomy (NCBI): domain Eukaryota; kingdom Viridiplantae; phylum Streptophyta; class Magnoliopsida; order Zingiberales; family Costaceae; genus Costus; species Costus lasius. Next base: position 44,427,615 of record CM050453.2, on the reverse strand, counting down.
CAAGTAGATTTCAGGATTTCTAGGGTTAGGTGGAAATTTGATGATAAATTCATTTTTGATCCAAATCATGCAAATAAAGGCTCCAGGTGTAGATTATGATGTGTACTTGATATACAAATAAAAAATTGATATCATTACAATCACAAAAGTTTGACATATATAGCACTCACTAGATAAAGGTCCAAACTGTCAAAACAGATTGACTGGGTCGGATTGGACAGACGTTACACAGTCAATAATCTATCTAAATTAGTCAATATCCGACTCAAAAGAAATATAATGGAGTCTTCTTTACAATGAATCTGATTTCATGCGGTTTGGATCAGGGAATCAAATGTTATGATCTTTTGTATGAAGAAAGGTCATGTTTACTTCACACAAGGAGTCATAGTCGTTGAACATATGTTTAATTACTCTTCCAAATGCCGAATTTACCAACAATCATGAAAATCAGAAAGTAATTGAAATAACAAAGGAAAGAAAAGATAAATTCTCATCACTTTGAAGCAATAGGCAAAAGTATCACATAGAAAGGAGAAGAACTTGCATAATATGCCCAAAATCACATTCTCTTTGAATTTCTCCCCTTTTCTTCCTCTTCCCTTGCGTATGGTTTTCTTTCTCCCAAAGGTGGAACGTAGCAAAAGAGAGACATGCAAAAATTTTCAAGATTTATCTCCTCATGCATGAGGAGATGAGGTGTGCGCTTGAGGCAAAGTCTAGTAGCATGACGTGGCAAGGTAAGTTCACTTAAGCCCTCTTAGTTGAGTTAAATTTCTCTTATGCCATTTTGTTCTATTTTCAATTTCTCCTACTATTACAAGTCGAATTTCTTCACCTCTTACTCTCCACTTAACTTCTTAAGGCTCTTTCATTTTTGACCATCACTTAGTAAAGCACTACAACAAGAAGATAATCCTACATGACATTTAGACAAACATCACTTAAAAAAGCACTACTCAAGGCTATTTCTTTTTGTTTTGAGGGTGTTATATTCCTCCTCCCTTAAAAAAAAACTTTAGTCCTCTAAAGTTGTCATACCTTGAGCCGCAAACAGATGTGGGTAGACTTTTCTCATTTCTTCCTCCAACTCCCATGTTGGTTCCTCAAAAGCATGATGTTGCCAAAGAACTTTGACTAATGGTATGGTTCGATTCCTTAAAAGCTTCTCTTTTCGATCCAAAATCTTTAAAGGCTTTTCAAGGTAGGATAAGTCTTGATCAATCTGAATGGGCTTGAAATCAATTATGTGAGATAGATCATGATGGTACTTTCTCAACATTGACACATGAAATACATTATGAACATTGGCTAAGGAGGGTGGTAAGGCAATCCTGTAAGTAGCAGAACCAATTCTTTCAAGAATCTCAAAAGGACCGATAAATCGTGGACTTAATTTGCCTTTCTTTCCAAATCACATCACACCTTTAGAATGAGAAATCTTTAAGAAAACATGATCTCCAACTTGAAATTCTATAGCTTTTCTTCGCTGATCAGCGTAACTTTTTTGGCGATTCTGTGCAACTTTTAATTTGTTTTTGATCACATGTATCTTATCTATTGTTTCTTACACTTTATCTGGGTTTAAAATCTTTCTATCACCAACCTCTTCCCAGCATAAAGGTGTTCTACACTTCCTTCCATATAAAGCTTCATATAGTGTCATTTGAATACTTGAGTGATAACTGTTATTATAGGTGAATTCAATAAGAGCATGATCATTGTCCCATTCACCTTTCCACTCCATAACATAAGCTCTAAGCATGTCTTCAAGTGTTTGTATGGTTTGTTCAGATTGTCCATTAGTTTGAGGATGATAAGCTATACTAAAATTTAGCTTGGCCCCTAAAGCCTCATGTAATATTTGCCAAAATCTAGAAAGAAATCTTGAGTCTCTATCAGATACTATCTCAACTAGAATACCATGCAGTCGTATTATTTCAGCAATATATAAACTTGTTAGTCTATCATGAGAGTATGTCATTCTAATGGCCAAGTAATGTGCAACTTTTGTTAACTGATCAACAATCACTCATATGGCATCATGTTTCCTAGATGTCAAAGGAAAACCAAAAACAAAATCCATAGCAATGCTTTCCCACTTCCATTCAGGCACTTCTAATGGTTGCAGTAGTCCTCCAGGCTTTTGGTGTTCTGCTTTGATCAATTGACAGGTTAAGCACATGGAAACATATGTGCGATTTCTTTCTTCATACCATCCCACCAAAAATATTTCTTTAAATCATTATACATCTTAGTGCTACCTGGGTGTATAGAATATTTGGATTTGTGTCCCTCTTCCAATATTTTAACCTTACTTTCTGAACCACTTGGAATACAAATCCTATCCCTGAACATTAATATGCCATCATTCCTAACATGAAAATCATGTCCAAGACCTTTACCAACTTTCTCTCTAAAGCTCTTTAGTTGTCCATCTTGAAGTTGTTCTCCTTTTATCTATTGTAGAAAATCAGATTGAACCTTTAGAGATGCAATTAGCACTTTTGGCTTTTGAGTGACTATATTGATATTCAAACCACAAAATTCTTCAATTAATTGCCACTGCTTTACCATTAAGCTTGCCACCAAGTTTGAAGACTTTCTACTAAGTGCATCAGCTACCACATTTGCTTTACCAGATTGGTAATGAATAGTACAGTCAAAGTCTTTCAATAATTCTATCCATCTTCTTTGCCTCATATTCAATTCTTTATGGGTGAAAATGTGTTTCAAGCTTTTATGATCAGTGTAGGTCTCAAATGTTTGGCCATATAAATAATGTCTCCATATCTTCAAGTCAAAAATGATAGCAGCTAACTCCAAGTCATGTGTTGGATAGTTTTGCTCATACACTTTCAATTGCCTAGAAGCATAAGCAATGACATGGTCATTCTGCATCAAGACACAACCAAGCCCTTTTCTTGAAGCATTAGTGTACACTACAAATCCATCGTTACCTTGAGGTATAGTAAGGATTGGTGCACTAGTTAGCCTTCTTTTTAATTTATGGAAACTTCCTTCACATTCATCACTCCAAACCAACTATGCATTCTTTCTAATCAATTTAGTGAGAGGACTTGCAATTTGTGAAAAACCTGCTACAAACCGTCTATAGTAACCTGCCATTCCCAGAAAACTTCTCATTTCGGCTACATTTGTTGGCCTTTCCCACTTTACTACTGCTTCTACCTTTTTCGGATCAACAGATATCCCTTTTCCTGAAATGACATGACCTAGAAAATTGATTGATTTCAGCCAAAATTCACATTTGCTCAACTTGGCAAACAACTTCTTTTCCCTCAATATTTCTAACACGCATCTTAAATGCTCTTCATGCTCTTGATCACTTTTTGAGTATACCAAGATATCATCAATGAATACAATCACACAATGATCTAAAAGTGAGTGAAATACTCGATTCATTAAATCCATGAAGACTCCAGGAGCATTAGTTAACCCAAAGGGCATACCTAGGAATTATAATGACCATATCTAGTTTTGAATGCTGTTTTTGAAATGTCCTCGTTCTTGATCTTTAATTGATAATAACCAGATCTCAAATTAATTTTTGAAAAGACTTGTGCCCCTTGTAACTGATCAAACAAATCATCAATTATAGGTAAGGGATACTTGTTCTTGATTGTTACCTGATTCAATTGCCTATAATCAATACAAAGCCATAGAGTACCATATTTCTTTTTAACAAACAGTACTGGTGCACCCCAAGGTGAGACACTAGGTCTGTTGAATCCTTTCTCTAACAACTCTTGTAATTGCTTTTTCAACTCTACTAATTCTGTTGGTGTCATTCGATACGGAGTCTTAGATATGGGCATAGTACCAGGCATGAGATCAATACTAAACTCAACCTCTCTATCAGGGGGTAAACCAGGCAAGTCGTTAGTGAAGACATCTGGAAACTCTTTAACAATGGGTATCATATCTAAATCCAGTGTAGGTTCTTGGCATTCTTTCACATCTCTTTCAACAATTGATGCCCGATCTACTAAGTCACCATAATTTCTCAGTTTTAAAGTTGAAAGTCTTGTTCTTATACTTGGTCTCAATCCTCTTTCAAATCTCTTTGATTTCTTTATCTCAGTGTCAACCATGTGTGGGGCAAATCTGGATAATTCTATGAACTTAGCATCATACTGTGCCACAGACTGGTTTCCTTGACTTAACTGTAAGAATTCCATTTCCTATTGATCTCTAATATTTTCTGGAAAGTACTTTTCATAAAATTTTTCTATAAAAGCATTCCAAGTGATGGTTTCCTCCCTTAATTCAGCTACTCTTTTAACCATTCTCCACCAATGTCCTGCTTCTCCTTCAAACATAAATGATGCTAGTAATACCTTTTGACTATCTACGTAGCTGGTAACTGAAAATAATTTCTCAATTTGCATAATCCACCTTTCTGCCACATATGGATTTGGATCACCACAAAATGAAGGAGGATTCAATTTCTTAAACTTCTCTAGCCCTAGATGATCACTATTTTGTTGACTTGAGGCAGTAGAATTAGTTTGATTCTTACTTCTTGCTATTTGTTGTTGCATCAGACTAGACATTGTCTCCAAAGCTTTTATAACATTTGCCATTTGAGTTGGAGACTCACTAGGAGATTGGGATGACCTTGTCATAATGCTTACCTAAACAATCATCAAATAACACATTGTTAATAACAAATTGTCACCATGATCATATAATAGATCCCTAGCAAAATCCGAAGACATTTGCTCTGATACCATAATTGTCACACCCCAAGATGGTAATTAATTACTCAAAATTCATATCATAAAAATTTTTTTTTGACATGATGTATCTAGGTTCCATAAGGAAGAACCCGTGCAAATATCATTTTTTTTGCGCGCGCGGGGGGGGGGGGGGGGGTGGTAACAATAACCCAAACTAACTGAAGTAATGCAAAGAACGCAAAGAACAATGCAACTGGTCATTCTATTACTCACAATCCTTTCATCATTAGATCATCCAAAACAATCATATTTATCATCACATTCAAGGTAGAAATAGTCACATTTATCTTACACACACCAAACGCTATATCAAACATGAATCATTGAAGTTTACACTTTAACACCAAGGTCTCTTTCATCTCATACATATCAGGAATAGTTTCAAACATTATCATACAAGCACTAAACAAGCCTATATAAATACTCAAAACAAAAAGCTATAATTCATTGTCTCTTTGAGAACCTTCCACAGAAACTCATAGCCCAAGCTAACCTATAAAGAGGTTTGAAATGCAAGGATTGAGCAAGAATGCTCAGCAAGAAAATGAGATGCCAAAAGGGAGAAGAATTCATAAGCTATCTCCACAAGGTTCCATAAGTAATATCAAATAGAAAGATGAAAGTGACATGACATGGTAAGCAATATTGATCATGGCATGGTAAGCAATAGTGACATCTGGTAAGCATACTGACATTGTAAGCACATCATGAAGTAGCAACCCAAAGAAACATATAGTTACATGGTAAGCATAAACAATATAGCATATGCCAAAGTAACAAGAAGAATCATCTAAAGATACATAGCATACATAGCATAGTGGGCAATTACATAAAACATAATCTTCCACGTCTGGAAGCATATTCCACCCTCGTCAGGGTGAAACTCAAACATATGCCGGCTCGAGCAATCATGGCTCCTCAAATCAGAGATAGTGGGATTCAAGAGGTGGCTCCCATGGATTCAAGAGGTGGCCCCCATTATTTCTAATGTGGCACTTTGTTCCATGTAGCACTTTGTTCCACAACTATCAATCTTTTCTCATTTCTGGGCTCATAGTCTTTTCCCTTTCAGGCGCATAATCTTTTTTCCTTTTGGGCTCATAATATCATTCCCACTAGCATGCACATACATAACCAAAAGAAGGCATACCAATAAGTGATTTATAGATATATTGATCAAACCCTCAAAGATGTGAACCTTCAAGTTCATACTGAATACAAAGGCTGAGATGCTCATTGCCAAATGGAAGAGACATATAGATCAGTATACATCACATACAAGACCATTTAGGTAAGGTATACATAGGTATGGTCATGGAACCCAAAATCAGAAATCTGAAGCTTAATTACCATGAACGTTTCACTCACCATAAGATACCATTTGGTGTGATATTGATGCCAAAACAAATTTTTTCGAGTCTACTTTACAGAACAACAAATTTGACTCAAATTGGAGCTCAATACAAAAAGTTATGAGCTATAGAGTAGCAAGAGGTCAAAATCTGGACAAGTAGATTTCAGGATTTCTAGGGTTAGGTGGAAATTCGATGATAAATTTATTTTTGATCCAAATCATGCAAATAAAGACTCCAGGTGTATATTATGATGTTTACTTGATATACAAATAAAAATTTGATATCATTACAATCACAAAAAGTTTGACATATATAGCACTCACTAGATAAAGGTCCAAACTGTCAAAACAGATTGACTGGGTCGGATTGGACAGACGTTATACAGTCAATAATCTATCTAAATTAGTCAATATCCAACTCAAAAGAAAGCTAATGGAGTCTGCTTTACAATGAATCTGATTTCATGTGGTTTAGATCAGGGAATCAAATGTTATGATCTTTTGTATGAAGAAAGGTCATGTTTACTTCACACAAGGAGTCATAGTCATTGAACATATGTTTAATTACTCTTCCAAAGGCCGAATTTACCAACAATCATGAAAATCAGAAAGTAATTGAAATCAAAAAGGAAAGAAAAGATAAATTCTCATCACTTTGAAGCAATAGGCAAAAGTATCACATAGAAAGGAGAAGAACTTGCCTAATATGCCCAAAATCACTTTCTCTTTGAATTTCTCCCCTTTTCTTCCTCTTCCCTTGCGTATGGTTTTCTTTCTCCCAAAGGTGGAACGAAGCAAAAGAGAGACATGCAAAAATTTTCAAGATTTATCTCCTCATGCATGAGGAGATGAGGTGTGCGCTTGAGGCAAAGTCTAGTAGCATGAGGTAGCAAGGTAAGTTCACTTAAGCCCTCTTAGTTGAGTTAAATTTCTCTTATGACATTTTGTTCTATTTTCAATTTCTCCTACTATTACAAGTAAAATTTCTTCACCTCTTACTGTCCACTTAACTTCTTAAGGCTCTTTCATTTTGACCATCACTTAGTAAAGCACTACAACAAGAAGATAATCCTACATGACATTTACACAAACATCACTTAGTAATCTTTTTGTTTTGAGGGTGTTATACGGATGCCTCGAGTTCTCTTCTTCCTCGCCCAGTGCTAGCCTCGGGAAGAAGATCCAAGCCTTAGGAAGACCTCCACTTTACTTGCGCCACCTTCTAGAGAAGTTGTGCCAAGAAGGAAGAGGGAAGAAGACAAGCCGCCAAGCACCAATGCTCCTTGCGCCAAGAGGAAAGGAGGAAGAAGGCTTTCGGCTATGAAGATGGAAGAAGCTTGCACCAAGCTTTGAAGTCCTCCTTGCTCTCGCCCTTTCAATGTTCTCACACCTCTTGAATATTGTATGAAGGAGCTCACGCATCCTTCCAATATATAGAAGCAAGGGGCGGCCAAGAGAAAGAGGTGGAGGCGCAAACAATCAAGGGGGGGGGCGGCTAGGGTTTAGGGTTTGGTTGCAATTAGGGTTTGTGCTTAGGAAAGACTCTAAGTCTATACAATAAACATCCCCTAATCGCCTAAGACTTACCAAATAACTCCATTATTCCTTAGATGCTTGAAGTCTTGCCTTAGAGGTAAGCTTTCCATCCAAGCATGAAGGGGCTAGGCGCCAAAACCTCCCATCAGAAGCAACATGCGCCAATCTCACCCCATTATGCCCTTGGCGCCAATGGGGTGGGATATTATCCCAATTATACCCTTTAAGCCCAATCCTCTTATCATGTCTACTTATTATTGGGCCTCATTAGATAATGAGCAAGCCCAAACTTCATTACAAGGATTGATTAAGCAATTGGATCCAATCTAATGCAATCCTAATCCAAATGTGACCAACCATGGTCAAATACGGGTCAACCTACCAAAAATGAAGTTTGGCTCCAATAACTATCTTCCATCTCATCAGGCCCATTGGCGCTGACTCGATCATAAGGCTTCCCGATCAATACGAGAATTCAAGTATCTTGGTGTGTGACCCTATAGGTTCCTCTGACGTTGGCAGTGCCGACCTAAGGTCACAACAAGCAGTGAGTGGCACCTAGCAATGCATCGCTGCTGCCCAAGTCATTGGAATGGATATCGACATCGACATCCCCATCATCGTAACTAGGTACAGATGCATTACAGTCTCTTTGCCAAACTGATATCCGACTGGACAAGTGTGTCACCACTTGTTTTCACCCAATCACATGGTCATGACTAAATCAGGTTCTCACCTGGGTATGGCCATACACTTTCAGTCATAGAACCATAGAGGTGCTCCATGGACATCAAGCTTCCCTCAGGAAGGGGCAAATCCTTTGTCTGTCCATTGACCTTCTCATATGGGTTGTGACATGCCCAATAACAACCGTTATTACCTCCTAACTACGGCGAGGTGTTAGGTTGTATTAAAGCATGTCCCTAACCATATAGAATGGATAATGACCTCAAGTCAAGGGATCAATGCATCTCCTGTCACTTGTGAGGATAACTACTGACACCAAGTCATTGCCTCACAGCGGGTCTATCCAGTATATCCACCACTGATATACCCATATGTTTGTGTTAGCACCTTGTGCCTAACCAGCCCATATACCAGTCTCACAAGTACTAGAGCTGTCCCATATCCACGCAGGTACATCGACTGGGGACAATTATTTGAGCACATATCCAATCTGTCTCCAGGGACATTATCATGTAAGTACATAATCGCAGATATAGACAAACATAGATAATGACAATTCCGGAATGATATATAAATATCAAAATCAAGTAGTACAAAGATGGACCAAAACTAGGTCCAAGGGCATATACACCAACATGATATGCGTGAGCCAAAGATAATTAATTCAATTGGCATGAACAAGGGTTAAAGGCGAGTGCTAGAAGTCTTGGGCGCATCCTCTTCCATCTAGCCGCTAGCACCCTATTCCTTCTTCCTTGGCGCATTGTTTGAAGAGGCTTGGCGGCATCATCATCTTGGAGCCGCAAGTCATCCTCTTCATCTCTTCTTGGCACAAGGAGTTGAAAGTCTTGGCGGCATCTCCTCCCTCGCCTCTCCTCTTGGCGCATCATCCTTGGAGGTGGCACAAGGATAGAAGAAGGTGAACAAAGGCTTGGATCTTCTTACCGAGGCTAGCACTGAGCGAGGAAGAAGAGAGCTCGAGGCATCCGTGTGTGTGAGACTGCAGAGGGCGCACGCTTGGCCGCCTACCTCAACATCGGCCTCATCTTGCTCGTAAGGTATTTTCTATCGCATCGTGTTGACCCACTCGCAAGACGATCTTCACTAGGTTTTTGGGACCGGTCTATTTCAGGAATATTCTTCTGCTCTGCAATGTATTCTGTAATGCCAAAAATTTGTAAAATATCCCTAGGGTTTCCCAACATTAGACACATCATTCCACTAAGGTGTTCTTGGAGGAGTGAGTTGGGATAGAATCCCACACTCTCTAAGATAGTCATAGAACTCACTACTCAGGTACTCTCCACCACGATCTGATCGAAGAGTTTTAATGGATCTACCAAGCTGGTTCTCTACTTCATGTTTGAACTCCTTAAATTTCTCAAAGGATTCAGATTTATGTCTCATCATATAGACACAACCATATCTACTAAAATCATCAGTAAATATGATGAAGTAGTTGTATCCTCCTCTGGCTTGTTTACTGAATGGCCCATACACATCACTGTGTATGAGATCCAATAAACCTCTTGCCCTCTCACTAGTCATGGTGAAGGGTGCTTTTGTCATCTTCCGCAATAAACAATGCTCACAAGTATCAAATTCCTCCAATGAATTCGAATCGAATAACCCATTTGCATGGAGTTGTTGAATGTGATTCTTGTTTATATGGGCTAATCGACAATGCCATAGGAAAGCACCAACTGAACCACTCAGTTTGATCCTTTTGTTATTTATGTTACAAATAGAACTATCCATGTGTAAGACATATAATCCATTGCACAAAGTACCCTTCCCATAAAACACGTTTTCAAATAAAAAAGAACAATAGTTCTCCTTTATTTCAAACTTAAATCCATTCCTTGCCAAGCAAGGAATGGATACAATGTTTTTATTAAGTGAATGTACATAATAGCAATGATCTAGTTCTAATTGAAGTCCAAAAGGTAGGGAGAGAGTCAAAACTCCTATAGTAACAGCAGCAACTTGCCCCCTGTTTCCAACCCATAGGTCAATCTCTCTAGGTCTCACCGATCTACTTTTCTTGATCCCCTACATATTTGTACAAATATGAGCTCCACATGCGGTATCCAATACCCATGACATGGAAGTAGAAAGGTTGACTTCAGTAATATAAATTCCTGAGCTAGAAGTTAAGGCCAAGCCTTTCTTCTCCTCATTCTGAAGTTTCTTGCAGTCCCTCCTCTAGTGACCTTGCTTGCCACAGTGGAAACACCTCTATTCCTTTGACTTCTTTGCCTTTTTCTTCAATGCTTTGGTAAGACCCATGGCACTACCCTTGGCATGTGCCTTACCCTTTTTCTTCATCTTCATAGCCGCAGGGACAATTAGAATAAAATTGGGTTTGGTCTTACCCATTTCATGCTCGGCTATTTGGAGCATATTCAATAGTTCCTCCCGAGTGCAGTCAATCTGGTTCAGGATGAAATTAATGATAAATTGACTGAAGCTAGGGGGCAGGGACTGTAGAATAAGATTCACAACCAGCTCGTTATCTATGGTGTGTCCTAGTCTTTTGAGATGATCCATGTTCCCAATCAACTTGAGCACATGGGGTCTCACTGGTGCACCCTCAGATAACTTGCATCGAAAGACTGCTTTAGAAGTGTCATATCTCTCTATCCTGGCCTGAGCTTCGAACATCTATTTCAGATGAGCTATAATCTGAAAAGCGTCATGCTCCTCATATTGCACCTGAAGTTCAGGTGCCGTAATTCCAAGCATGAGACATGCCCTTTCCAAAGAGTCATCTTGATGCTTTCTATAAGCATCCCTTTCTGTCGCTCGGGCATTAGGCGTAGGAGTCACAGGAATAGGCTGCTCATGGACATACAACTTCTTCTCAAGATTTCATAGAGAGATGAGATCCTTATTCCACATGAGGCTTCGCATCCCACGAGGGTGGGATGAGATACACAAAGTGACTCATGCTTCTTAAAGTAGGCACGCCGGCCGATTGCACTTGGCAACTCCCCTTATTGAGACAGTCGAGGCATTTCATGTCTAGCGAGGGTTGGATATGGCATGAAACCCTAACCTTTCAACGATGCCTCTAGAGTTCCATCATATGCCAGCACATATGGAAATCTAGTCAAGTCTATTCCTAACCGTTATGCCCAGTGCCAACGAGTTTCCTTGCGAAGGCACGTCCAGGTTAAAATTGGACTGGGGAAACCATCGTCACCACACACCTTCTAAAGATAAGTGGGTGTGTCCCACGAGGGTGGGAAACAGTTCACAACACCACTGATCGATAGCTTGGTGAGGGCTACGTGTTAGAAGGCTACTAGACTTGATATTTCGATTGAGGGTTTTTGAGGTCTCATCCTCTTAGTTTTACTTATGTCTAACATTACAGGCATACAATCCTATAGTGATAACATGAAGATAAAACATTGAAGACATTGAACCAATCCATGCCAAAGGGGTTCAACTCTTGACCTAGGACACAAGCCCCTAAAACTAGACCTAGCCTAGCTGACCTCTAGCTTGGTCTTCAAGGTTGGCTCCAAGGTCCACCACACCATGGTTTAGCTCTCAAACCCTATAGGTAGTTCTAGGGAGACCCCAGAAGCATACCCCATGGTTTGGCCAATGCCATGGTCTTCCTCTAAGGAAGAAGCGCCAACATGCAAGCCACAAGAGGCATAGCTCACAAGCAAAAGGCTCGGCCAAACCCATACTTGCTCCCCATGCAAGAATGCACCACCTTTGTTGAAGCTTGATGCGCCACCATACAAGTTGCGCAAGCTTCATGCATGCACCATGCTCCAAGTAGATGCGCCCCTAATCTTCTTCTTATGATTACAAAACAAAAGCAAAAAGAAAAATGGCACGCAGGGCTCACAAGGATACATCACAGGCATGCAAATGGGCTTAATAAATGATCACAACATCATGCACAAACAAGGTACTTACTCATGCAATTCTATATGCTCATGAGAAAATATAAAATCTGAAATTTTTAGTTTCTCATAAAATATGTTTCTTTTCCTCATCTTCTTTTCACAAATCTTTTGATTATTTGAGATTAAGTTTCATGACGATTTCAAAGACCCTATCAGCTGGTAGTCTTCTCAGATCAAGAGACCTGGCTAGTCCGAAGACACAATGCCTGTCCCACTTGACAAAACTATGTGCGCCTTTGATCTTGAATCAATCAAGAAAAACAATCATCCAATAATCCAAAAGAAATTGAATAGAGGATAGGAACAAAAAACTTACAATTTTTTCTTACTAAGAAAAATCATGCGCCATGTATATGCAATTTGCGAAAATTGAAATATTGCATGTGAGCATGGAGAAAAGCATAGAAACATCGTTCGATGCTCGCAAGTCACTCTGATACCACTGTTGGAAAACCCCGGGAATATTTTATAAATTTTTCATCAGACATTACAATTGCACAACGAAAGAATATCCCAGAAACAGACCGGTCCCAAAAACCCAGTGAAGATCGTCTTGCGAGAGAGTCGACACGATGAGATAGTAAGGTACCTAGAGCAAGAGGAGGCCGATGTCAAGGTAGATGCCCAAGCGTGCACCCTCTGCAATCTCACACACACAGATGCCTCGAGTCCTCTTCTTCCACATCCGATGCTAGCCTCGGGAAGAAGATCCAAGCCTTTGTGTGTCTCCTACACCACTTGCGCCGCCTTCAAGGAAGAGGTGCCAAGTGGAAGGAAGAAGATGGAGATGCCGCCAAGAAGTTCCTCACTTGCGCCAAGAGGAGGAAGGGAAGAACTCACTTGCAGCTATGGAAGAATACTTGCGCAATGGGTTGCTTTGCTCTCACCCTCTTGTTGTGGTTCACACCAATTGAATAGCGTGCAAGGGCCTCTCGCATATCATAGATATATAGAAGCATGAGGGGTGGCAACTCAAGAGGTATTGGTGCAACACAAGAAGAGATTAGTCGGCTAGGGTAAAGTGGGTGGGCGGTTAGGGTTTTTGAAGCAAGGAAAGACTCCAAGGAATTTCCATAAACCCCTAATCCTTTTTCCATATGCGCACTAATGCCATAAATGCCCCAAGACTTGCCTAAGAGGCAAGCATACCATCCAAAGATGAAGGGCTAGGCGCCTTTTACTTCCTAATGAAGCCTTAGGTGCCAACTCCTCCCCATTATGCTCTTAGGCACCATTGGGAGGAGTTTTATCCCCATTATACCCTTTTAGCCCATTATCTCTTCATGACAAATTGTTATTGGTCCTCATTGGGTAATGAGCTTGCCCAAACTTTATTACAAGGGTTGATTAAGCAATTGGATCCAATCCAATGCAACCCTAATCCAAATGTGACCAACCATGGTCAATTTCGGGTCAACCTGCCAAAAATGAAGTTTGGCTCTAATAACTCTCTTCCATCTCATCAGGCCCATTGGCACTGATGAAATCTCCCAAATAGATCTGAGTTATCCAATAACTCGATCATAATGCTTCCCGATCAATACGAGAACTCTAGTATCAAGGTGTGCGACCCTGTAGGTTCCTCTGACGTTGGTAGTACTGAAGTAAGGTCACCACAAGCAGTGAGTGGCACCTAGTAGTGCATCGCTGCTAACCAAGTCATCAAAATAGATATCGACATCGACATCCCCATCATCGCAATTAGGTATAGATGCATTACAATTGCTTTACCCAACTGATATCCGATTGGACAAGTGTGTCACCACTTGTTTTCTCCCAATCACATAGTCATGACTAAACCAGGTTTTCACCTAGGTATGGCCAGACATTTTTGTCATGGAACCATAGGGGGCCCTATGGATATCAAGCTTCCCTCAGGAAGGGGCAAATCCTCTTTCTGTCCATTGACCTTCTCATATGGGTAATGACATACTCAATGACAACCGTTATTACCTCCCAACTACAGTGAGGTGTTAGGTTGTATTAAAGCATATACCTAACTATATAGAATGGTCAATGACCTCAAGTCAAAGGATCAATGCATCTCCTGTCACTTGTGAGGATATTGTTGGTATATATGCCCTGAGACCTATATTTGGTCAACCTATGTACTATTTAACTTTGATACTTATATATCATTATGGCATTGTCATTATCATTATTTATCTACATCTGCAATTATGTACTTACATGATAATGTCCCTGGAGAGAGATTTGATCTGTGCTCAAATGATTATCACCAGTCAATGTACCTGAGTGGATATGGGACAACTTTGGTACTTGTGAGACTGGTATATGGGCTGGTTAGCCACGAGGTGCTAACGCAGACATATGGGTATATCAGTGGTGATATGCTGGATTGACCCGCTGTGAGGTAATGACTTGGTGTCATGAGTTATCCTCACAAGTGATAGGAGATGCATTGATCCTTAGACTTGAGGTCATTGACTCTTCTATATGGTTAGGGACATGCTTTGATACAACCTAACACCTCGCCGTAGTTGGGAGGTTATAAAGGCTGTAATTGAGTCTGTCACAACCCATATATGAAGATCAATGTATAGACAAAGGATTTTCCCCTTCTTAAGGGAAGCATGATATCCATGGAGCTCCTCTATGGTTCTATGACTGAAAGTGTATGGCCATACCCAGTTGAAAACCTTTTTTAGTCATGACCATGTGATTGGGTGAAAACAAGTGATGACACACTTGTCCAATCGGATATTAGTTCGGCAAAGGGATTGTAATGTATCTATACCTAGTTGCGATAATGGGGATGTCGATGTCGATATTCATTCCGATGACTTGGGTAGCAGCGATGCACTGCTAGGTGCCACTCACTACTTTTGGTGACCTCAGGTCAGCACTGCCAACGTCAGAGGAACCTATAGGGTTGCACACTAAGATACTCGAGTTCTCGTATTGATCGGGAAGCCTTATGATCGAGTTATTGGATAACTCGGGTCTATTTTGGAGATTTCATTAGCGCCAATGGACCTGATGAGATGGAAGAGAGTTATTGGAGCCAAACTTTATTTTGGCAGGTTGACCCAAAATTGACTAAGATTGGTTGCATTTGGATTAGGGTTGCATTGGATTGGATCCAATTGCTTAATCAACCCATATAATGAATTTTGGGCTAGCTCATTATCCAATGAGGCCCAATAACTAATTTTCATGAAGAAGTAATGGGCTAAAAGGGTATAATGGGGAGAAATCATCCCCATTGGCGCCTAAGGGGTATAATGGGGTGAAGGAGGTGCCTTTTGCTTCATTTGGAAGCATTATAAGCCTAGCCCTTTCATCCATTGATGTCTTAGGGCTGATATGGCTCTTGGGCACATATGGTAAGGTTGAATGAGGTTTATGGAAATGTCTTGGAGGCTTTCCTTACCTCAAACCCTAATTTCTCCCATACCCTAACCCTAGCCGATTTCTCCTTGTGAAACTTGTGCCAACTCCTTGCTTTGCCACTGCCTCCTGCTTCTATATAATAGAGGGTGCATGAGCCCCTCAAGACAATATATTGGCGTGTGTAAAGGGGGAAGGGCAAGAGCAACAAAGGGTGGCGCATCCCTCTTCCTCCATAGCCGCAAGCTTCCTCTTTGCTTCCTCCTCTTGGCGCAACAAGTTGGAAGGCTTGGCAGCATCTTCTTGTTCTCCTCTTCCTTCTCTTCCATTGGCACAACTCTTCTTGAAGGTTGCTCATCATCGTCAGATCGCGTAGTCTCCGAGTCTCTCGCAGCAGTCTCCTCAGGATCAAAGTATGGGGTTCCTCCCTGATCACCATGATAGCCATAGTCTCGTGAAATCCTATACGGCCGTACCATAATTTCATCGTAGCTTTCTGGTCGGAAGTAGACTGAAATACGGTACCGTAAACTCCTTTACGGTACTACCGTATTTTGCTCCAAATCACGAAAAACCTACAAATAATAAAATAAAAATTAGTCCTAAGCAAAAATCAAGGTAAATAAAACTAAAATAAGGGTTAGAAAGCTTGGGTTGCCTCCCAAGAAGCGCTAATTTAAAGGTCATTAGCTTGACCCTTTAACACTCGAGTTTGATCGTGAATTTCTAGATCTCAACTCTGATTTTATAACATAAGGCTCGATCTTGAAACAATATCCAAATCTGCTCAGAATTCTTTCTATTTTCTCAATCATCCTAGAGTCTTATCTTCTTCTCTTCCTCTTTGGCTTTTTCTTCTTCTGCAATTTCTCATCAATACCCTCAAAAAGTTTGTTAGATTCATTATTTGGGGTTTCATCAAACAAACTTGAAACATCATAAATTTCATCATTAAATATTTCAATACTACAACAAGATCCTGAGTATGAAAGTTTGTTTGTTGAATCATTAAGACTAAATTCGATCTTGTTATCACATATATCAAAGGTAATTTTTCCTGATTCCACATCAATTTTTGCTTTAGCTGTGGCCAATAGTGGTCTACCCAGAATGATAGGATTTCTACAATTTTCCTCCATGTCCACAATTACAAAATCTGTAGGCATGAGAAACTCACTTATCTTTATTGGAATATTCTATAACATACATACAGGATACTTCACTGATGAGTCTGTGAGCTGCAAAGATATTGATGTAGGCTTTAGCTCTCCCAAATTCAGTTTCCTGTAAGTAGAAAGAGGCATTAAACTTACACTCGCACCTAAGTCACATAAGGCTCGGTCAAAAGATAGGGTGCCAATTGAACAGGGTACAGAAAAGCTACCTGGATCCTTCAATTTATGAGGCAATTTATTCTGTATGACCGCACTACAATCTTCTGTTAGTGTAACCATGCAAGTACCATAATCATCCAATTTTCTTTTACTAGACAATATCTCTTTTAAAAACTTGGCATAAGATGGCATTTCAATAATAGCTTCAAGAATTGGAACATTAATATAAAGCTTTTTAAAAACTTCAAGAAACTTGCCAAACTTTTTGTCTAGTTTATGTTGAACTAACCTTTGAGGAAAAGGTATAGGTGTTTGGTAAGGATTAGGTAAATCAGATTTAGGATTATCTTTCTCACATGATTCCTCCCCTTTTGGTTCATCACCCTTTTGAGGTGATAAACAAATTTGGGGTTTCTCATGTGAAGAAGATTCTCTTATCTCCAATTCCCTTTTATTATCGTTAAGCTTTTCTTCAGTGTTTTCAAACCTCCCTCTAGGTTCTCCCAGTTGTTTCCCACTTCTAGTCATGATGGCATTACAGTGCTCCCTAGGGTTTATCTCAGGTTTTGCAGGCAATTTCCCAGGGGGTCTGTAAGGAACACTAGCATGCTGTGCAATTTGGTTTTCAAGAATTTTGTTGTGGGCTTCTACTCTATCCAGTCTAGAGTTGATTTGATGAAAATTTTCCTTAAATTCCTCATTTTGCTTGTTTTGATTTGACATGTATTCTTTTATATCAGACATGAACTGATTGTGGTTGGCCAAAAGTTTTTCAAGTATGGATCCCTCATTAGAATTTTGATTTATGTTTTAATTCAGATTTTGCTTTTGGAATCCTTTGTTTTCATTGTTCCCCCCTACATTGTTATTATTTTTCCATGAAAGGTTGGGGTGATTTCTCCATCCAGGGTTGTATGTATTAGAATAGGGATCATTAGGTCTACTTTGGTTGTAATTCCCTATGGCGTTCACATGCTCATAAGAGCTCCTCCTGCAGCGGCATCCACAATCATTTTAGTCTGATCAGATAATGTAATATAAAAAGTTTGCATTAAAGTTTGAAGTTCTAATCCATGGTGAGGACACTTCCGCTGCAGTTCATTAAATCTCTCCCAGGCTTCACTGAGCGACTCCCCATTTCTTTGTTGGAAGTTTGTAATTTGGTTCCTCAATTCAAGTGTCTTCCTTGGGGGAAAGTATTTGTTCAAGAAAGAATTTGACAGTTGGTTCCAAGTGGTGAAGGTACCGGCTGGGTGTGAATTAAGCCATGTCTTTGCCCGGTCCCTAAGAGAAAAAGGAAAAAGTCTTAGTCTAAATGCATCGTTAGAAACACCATTCATCTTAATAATATCGCATAAGTCGAGAAATAAGGCCAAGTGTTGGTTGGGATCCTCTAATGGAGATCCTCCAAACTGATCTTGTTGAAACATTGTAATGAGTTGAGGTTTAATCTCAAAATTGTTGGCCTCAATTGCTGGCCTAGCAATACTAGAACAAATTTCATGATGATTAGGGGCTGCATAGTCCCTAAGTGTTCTCTGATGGTTCTGATTGTCTCCCATCTCTAAAATCTCTTCTTGTAACTCTGGTTGGGATTGTTCTTGCAGTTCTTCTTGTGATGATTCTTCTAACCTCAACTTTCTGCGCGCTCTTAATGTCTTATTGATTTCAGGATCCAATGGTACAAGTGGTCCTGACCTAAGGCTCCTGCGCATGCAAAGTAAACAAATCAAGTGATTTCAAGAAACAAAAAAAAATAGTAATAAATAAAAACAGTAAATAAAAACCTAATCTAGCAATAATCTCAACATCTTTAATATCGACAAAACTAAGGTCCCCAGCAACGGCGCCAAAAACTTGATAGCCCGAAAGGGAACACAACAAATCTGGCATGCATGTACCTTGGACTAACCCTTGGTAACGGCACCAAAAACTTATTGTTAAACCGCAAGTGCACGGGTATACGAAGTAATAAAAAAAGTATCAATCCACAGGGACCTACGTTGTCGAATACTAAATAGTTGATTACTTACTATCTAGGCAAGTCGAGATCGTGAGAATAGCAATCGGTAACTAAAAGCGGGATTATCGGAGAGAAAAGCTGGGACTTGGGTTTCGTTCACTTAAACTTTTATGACAAGACATGAATAAGGATTTCGTTGATTCAATTTCATCATGAAGAAGATATTATCAAAGGATGAACTCAAGGATCACTTTCGTGCATCCGAGCTCTAGAATCTCTAGTGGAGTCTCAAGGATCACTTTCGTGCATCCGAGTCTCGCAACTAGTTTTGCTCGAGGACCTCGAACGTTCCGATCTTTACTTTCGCACAAGATCTCCACGTTTGACAAATAGACTCGATCTATAGATTCATGTTATAATCATGGCAATTATTTTACTAGAAAAGATCAAGATGGATCTAACCTTAGGAAGGGATCCTAACATGCAATTCTAGGGTTTCAAATTCTCAAGCAATTACCTTTCAGTCTCAAGCGAAAATTCTAAGAACATAATTAATAATATGAACATAAAGAGAGTCTAAGCACAATTATCACATGAGGAAAATCATCATGCTAAAATCAAACTCAACTAAATATTGAAAAAGAAGTTATCTAATCATTAAAAGTCAAGTGAACTACTCCCCCATGTCCCAAGAGTAGTTTAAGCTAGCATGGTGAAGGAGATACAATATTCCATAATTTCAGAAAATCAAAAATCAACAAAAGGAAGAGTTTTTAGAAAATACGGCACGGCTGTGAAGTATTTCCCAGCCGTCGGCACGGCTGTGAAGTATTTCACAGCTGTATTTTACAAAAGAAGGCGTGAACAATGGTGGCGATCCTTCTTCCCCTGATTTCTCCTCCAATTTATCTCCTTTCGATCTGAAACTTCCGGCACGTTGTCTCCTTCACCAGGCGATGCTTCGGTAGATAAATTGCGGCCGGAGGTCGTCTGGATCGAGTGCGGCGGCGAAACCCTCGGCGGTGGCGTGGATCGCGATTTCTCCCTCGATGGTCGATCAAAATTGGGGCCTTTTGTCTCTCTGTAATCCTCTCATGAAAATCTCCCCTTTTGCTTCTTACGGCATCGAATATAAACTTCTGGATCGTCCGCAATCATCTCCACAAGGATCGGGTGTGGACATTGACCTGGGAATCGCGTTCAAACACTGGAATATGACAGTGTAATATCTTACGACACTGCCGTAAAATCCATCGATTATTCTGTTCTGAAATTGCTGGAACAATACGGCAGCGTAATTTAGTTTACGATAGTGCCGTAAAATCGGCTGAACTCTCTAGTCAAATTCGTCTGGCAAATACGGCCCGTAAACTGGTTTACGGCAGTGCCATAATTTTAGGGCAACTTTCTGTTCTGAAGACTTCTGGAAAATACGGCCCGTAAACTAGTTTACGGTAGTGCCGTAATTTCAGCGAAGGTCTCTGTTCCGAAAGCGCCCCAAAATACGGCCGTGTAACTTCTTACGGTGGTGCCGTAATTTCGCGAAAGCCTTCTGTTCGGTAAATCACCAAAATACAGCCGTGATCTCGATAATACGGTAGCCGTGTAAAATATGGTACTGTAAAATCCTTTACGGAACTACCGTATTTTGGGTTCTTTACCTCGATTTACGTGAAAATTCTTGGGTGACTTCTTCTTGATGATGAGAACTCTTTCATGTATTTGATTTTTGCTTGAAAACACCTAAAATAGTGCCTTTTTGCCTGAAAAACATGAAAAACCAAAATAGAAGTAGACTTTGCAATATTTAATGGATTCAGCATAAAAACAAGTAAAAAGATCCTCAATTTAGCATGAAAAGGTATCTAAAATGATACAAAATATACTACATATTTTGGTGTCATCAGTTGCGCAGGGCTTGAAGAAGGAGGAACAAAGGCTTGGATCTTCTTCTCGAGGCTAGCACCAAGCGTGGAGGAAGAGAGCTCGAGGCATCCATGTGTGTGAGATTGTAGAGGGCGAACGCTTGGGCACCTGCCTCGACATCAACCTCCTCGCTTGCTCTAGGTACTTACTATCACATCGTGTCGACCCCCTCGCATGACGATCTTCACTGGGTTTTTGGGACTAGCCTATTTCACAGATATTTTTCCGCTGTGCAAAGTAATTTGTAATGTCTATCTCTAATAATTGTAAAATATCCCCGACGTTTCCCAACAGATAACTCATGACACCAAGTCATAGCCTCACAGCAGGTCGGTTCATAAATCTACTACTAATATACCCATATGTTTGTGTTAGCACCTTGTGCCTAACCAGCCCATATACCAATCTCTCACATACCATAGTTGTCCTATATCCATGTTGGTGTATATGCCCTAGGACCTAGTTTTGGTCCATTATTGTACTACTTGAAGTTGATATTTATATATATCATTTTGGCATTGTCATTATCAATGTTTGTCTACATCTGCGATTATGTACTTACATGATAATGTCCCTGGAGACAGATTGAATCTGTGCTCGAATGATCGTCCCCAATCGATGTACCATAAACCTTAGTTTCTTTAGGGTATCCGACAAATATGCATTTATCAGATCTGCTTTCCAGTTTCCCAGAGGCGAGCTTTTTGACATAAGCCTCGCAACCCCAGATCTTGATAAATGTCAAGCTCGGCTGTTTCCCATACCATAACTCATATGGCGTCTTTGAAACGGCCTTGGATGGCACTCGATTTAGCACCTTTGCAGCTGTTTCCAGTGCAAATCCCCAAAAGGAGTAAGGTAGAGTAGCTTGACTCATCATAGAACGAACCATATCCAATAAGGTTCGATTCCTCCTCTCGGACACACCATTCCATTGCGGTGTCCCCGGCGGAGTGAGCTGTGAGATGATCCCACACTCCTTCAGATAGTCATTAAACTCATGACTCAAGTATTCTCCACCTTGATCAGATTGAAGTGCCTTGATATTTCGGCCTAACTGATTCTGTACTTCATTTTTGAATTCTTTGAACTTGTCAAAAGATTCACTCTTATGTCTCATTAAGTAGACATAACCATACCTACTGAAATCATCAGTAAAAGTGATGAAGTATGAATGGCCACCTCTGGCATGTTTACTAAATGGCCCACACACATCACTGTGAATAAGGTCAAGTAAACCTGAAGCCCTTTTACCTTTATTTGTAAAGGAGTCTTCGTCATCTTACCCATTAAACAAGCTTTGCATGTATGAAGTGAAGAGTCCCCTTCAAGGGGGAGCGCAGGCAGATAAAACCCCTTTCAAGAGGGGGGCGAACCCTAGAGCATGCGGAAAATGTACTCTTCTAGGGTTTCAATAAAATCGTTTGCATGAACACATATATATGATCAACTTTATATGTATTGCAAAGATCAAGTTTGAGATCTTTTACCATAGCCATGATAAAGGGTGGCGGCTTGGAAGCAAGAGGGCAAGTAAGCACTCCTCCAAAGAAAACACACACTAGATGAGAGATGGCTACCCTTTAGGATCTTCCTTGTGCTAGCAAGAGATCTCCCCAAAGTTCCTTGTCGTGTGTTGATGATGAGATGTGCTTGGCCGAGAGCTACCTTGTCCAAGAGTCCTCTCTTCGTCGAATGAAGGAGACAAGAGAGTAATTGGCAAATTGCGTTGAGGTTTTTTTCATTCAAGTCATGGCGTTACACTTCCAAATATGGAAGGTTATCAAGCCATGCGACCACTTGAAGAAAAACCGCCCAAGATGCCTTTAAACCTTGAACCATACGTTCACCCATGTGAACCGGTTCAAGCCGATTAGGTTCAACTCAATTCGGTTCAAAAACCCAAATTAAACCAGCCCAAGCCATGGTCTAGATCTCTATGAACCAAACGGTTCAAGATCTAACCGTTCATCTCTTGATGCTCTTGATCTCTTCGATCTAGCATCCATACTCTCAATCGAAGCTTACCGATCTGAAGCCCTAATCAATCAAACATGATCAGATCAGATCTCACTTACAATCAGAGTCTAATCTCCTTTTAACTGAACTAAAACAATTCAGTCCACACGATCTGACTTAAGTAAGCCATATCATCAAATTGTGCGACCCTAAGGGTTTCCTTTAAATGTCGGTAACGATAACTCACGTTATCACAATCAGTGAGGGGTATCTAGCAACACATCACTGTCTCCCGATATAAAGGAAAGAGTCTTCCAAGACTACACCCAAACCACAGCACAAGTGTGAATCATTTCACAAGGCATACATGTTTCCTTTGCCACTGGATGTTCTTATTGGACAAGTGTGTCAAACTTGTAGCTCCAATATGATGAGCATGATTAGATCAGATGAACATAGTCATCTGGGTATGGCCATACACTTTCTCAATCATCTCATATAAGGGGGGCCCCTTTAGAACACCACACTCCTTCCACAAGGAGACGGCAATCCTTTATCTATCACTAGTATCCTAACCTGACTCATGATCATTATCCAAGATAGTCTATAACCATTATCTTTCAAATGATATCGAACTACCTCAAAATAATGACATTCATCATTTAGAAACACAAGTGATCTCAAGTCAAAGGACATGTGCCACTTGATGCAAACAAGGATTATTCACATTGTGACAAGCAATGGAATATCCCAGTAGGGTCTGTCCAGTACATCCAATGTACCCATGAGTCTACATCTTATTCCATGCTCGAAGCATCCTATAAGATTAGAACACATATTAGTCTCAATCATATCAAGGCTGTCTCATGTTCACCAAGATATCTCGACTAAGGACATATAGCCTGTCAGCCTAGCTGAACAGCTTTGAGACATTATTCAGTAGTACACTTATTACTGCAGACAAGGTAACAACCTGAATAATAACCATGCCTTTATAAACACAAAAGTTTATTACATGATACTGTTACAATCCCAAAGGCCTCAAACATTAGCCTTAAGGGCATACCCCAACAATCTCCCACTTGCACTTAATCTAATGGTTGAGAAATCTCAAACCCATATTATTACAGTGCTTCTCATGCTTCTGCTGCGCCAGAGGCTTGGTAAGCGGGTCTGCCAGATTGTCATCTGTATGTACCTTGCAAATTTTGATCTCGCCACGATCAATGATCTCCCGGATCAAGTGAAACCATCTCTGTATGTGCTTGGACTTCTGGTGCGACCGTGGTTCCTTTGCTTGTGCGATTGCTCCAGTGTTATCACAGAAGATAACCAAAGGATCTGCACTCGAAGGAACAACACCAAGTTCTCTCACGAACTTACGAATCCACACTGCCTCCTTGGATGCTTCCGAGGCTGCAACATACTCGGCTTCTGTTGTGGAATCAGCAACAGTTGACTGTTTGAAACTTTTCCACACCACTGCTCCACCATTCAAGCTAAAAACATAGCCTGATTGCGATCGGAAATCATCCTGGTCCGACTGGAACGAAGCGTCAGTATATCCTTCAATACTGAGTTCTTCCTGACCACCATATATCAAGAACATATCTTTGGTCCTCCGCAGATATTTTAAAATGTTCTTGACTGCAATCCAGTGCGCCACACCTGGATTACTTTGGAACCGACTGGTCACGCTTAACCCGTAAGCGACGTCTGGGCGAGTACACAACATCGCATACATAATGGACCCAATAGCCGAAGCATAAGGCGTATTGTCCATTTCATCTTTCTCAGTCTGTGTTTGTGGACACTGACTCTTCGAAAGATTCAGACCATGTCTGACTGGAAGATATCCACGTTTAGAATTCTCTAAATGGAATCTTTCCAGGACTTTATCGATGTAAGTACTCTGGCACGCCCGAGAAGCCTCTTAGATCTATCTCTGTAGATCTTCACACCTAGTACATAGGGTGCTTCTCCTAAATCTTTCATCTGGAAACATTTTCCTAACCATGCTTTAACAGCATGCAGTTCAGGAATATCATTTCCAATGATTAAGATATCATCGACGTAGAGGACTAGGAAAATAATCACGCTCCCACTAAACCTCTTATATACACACGGGTCATCTTCGTTCTTGATGAAACCAAACTCAGAGATTGATTCATCAAAACGAATATTCCAGCTTCTAGATGCTTGTTTAAGTCCATAAATGGACTTCTTTAACTTGCATATTTTATGACGATCTGATGGATTCGTGAAACCTTCAGGTTGTGTCATATACACATCCTCATCCAGATTTCCATTAAGGAAAGCTGTTTTCACATCCATCTGCCAGATGTCATAATCGTAATATGCAGCTATCGCGAAAAGAATCCGAATAGACTTAAACATGGCTACAGGTGAGAAAGTTTCATCATAATCTATCCCGTAGATTTGTTTGAAACCTTTCGCAACTAGCCTGCCTTTATAGGTAACCACGTTACCATCCATGTCAATCTTCTTCTTGAAGATCCATTTACAGCCTATAGGGATTACTCCCGGAGGCGGATCAACCAAATCCCAGACTTGGTTATCTGACATGGAGTCCATCTCGGCTCGCATAGCATCAAGCTGAAGAGTCCCCTTCAAGGGGGAGCAAAACCCTAAAGTGATTAGCGCATACTATATTCATCTTGCGGAAGCTAGGGTTATAGGATCAACTCGCATGTTAAATGATCAACTCGAAAAGGGGCTAGTAAAGATTAATGAAAAACATTCATACCATCGCAATAGCCTAGATGTTGCCTTGGAAGCAAAGAGTCGATTGCCTCTTCTCCAAAGGGAATCGCACACAAGAGGATGATGGCAAACTCTTTGTCGCTCCTTGTGCTAGCAAGGCTCCAAAGTGTCTTTGATCGAATTGTGAGGGATGAAGACCTTGATCTCTCTTGGCCGAATCCTCCTCTAAACTCCAAGCGTCGCCACACACCACAAGAGACTAGAGAGGAAGAGATGGATAGGCGAGAATAGAAAGCCCTATTCGAACGTGAGAGTGGTCTCCAAGTGGAGATCATGGTTACTAAAAATAGTCACCACTCTCGCTTCAATGTTCACGTCAAGTGAACAATTCGCCAAGCCTTGAACCATGCGCTCATTTCATGAGCCGGTTCACATTGGTTCGGTTTAAGTACCAATCAAGCCAATGATCTAGTCTAGATCTTAAATAAACCCTAAGGTTCCCGATCTAACCGTCGATCTCTTGGTGCTTCTGATCTGTCCGATCTAGCAACCATTCTCTCGATCGAAGCTTACCGATCTCAAGCCCTAATCAATCAAACATGATCAGACTAGATCTCACTCACAATCAGAGATTAAATCCCATTAAACTGAACCCAAACAATTCAGTCCACACGATCTGACTTAAGTAAGCCATATCATCAAATTGTGCGACCCTAAGGGTTTCCTTTAAATGTCGGTAACGATAACTGACGTCATCACGATCAGTGAGGGGTATCTAGCAACACATCACTGTCTCCCGATATAAAGGAAAGAGTCTTCCAAGACTACACCCAAACCATAGCACAAGTGTGAATCAATTCACAAGGCATGCATATTTCCTTTGCCACTGGATGTTCTTATTGGACAAGCGTGTCAAGCTTGTAGCTCCAATATGATGAGCATGATTAGATCAGATGAACACTGTCACCTGGGTATGGCCATACTCTTTTCTCAATCATCTCATCCAGGGGGCCCCTTTAGAACATCACACTCCTTAAACAAGGAGACGGCAATCCTATGTCTATCACTAGTGCCCTAACCTGACTCAAGCTCATCATCCAAGATAGTCTATAATCATTATGTTTCAAATGATATTGAACTACCTCAAAACAATGACAATCATCATTTAGAAAACACAAGTGATCTCAAGTCAGAGGAAATGTGCCACTTGTCTCATTCAAGGAATATTCACATTGTGACAAACAATTGAACATCCTAGTAGGGTCTGTCCAGTACATCCAATGTACCCATGAGTCTACATCTTATTCCATGCTCGAAGCATCCTATAAGATTAGAACACATATTAGTCTCAATCATATCAAGGCTGTCTCATGTTCACCAAGATATATCGACTAAGGACTTTATAGCCTGTCAGCCTAGCTGAACAGCTTTGAGACATTATTCAAAAGAACATATATTGCAGCAGACAATGTAGCTAACTGAATAACAACCATGCCTTTATAAACATAATAGTTTATTACATGATACTGATACAATCCCAAAGGCCTCAAACATTAGGCTTAAGGGCATACCCCAACAATCTCCCACTTGCACTTAATCTAATGGTTGAGAAATCTCAAACCCATCTTATTACAGTGCTTCTCATGCTTCTGCTGCGCCAGAGGCTTGGTAAGCGGGTCTGCCAGATTGTCATCTGTATGTACCTTGCAAACTTTGATCTCGCCACGATCAATGATCTCCCTGATCAAATGAAACCGTCTCTGTATGTGCTTGGACTTCTGGTGCGACCGTGGTTCCTTTGCTTGTGCTATTGCTCCAGTGTTATCACAGAAGATAACCAAAGGATCTGCACTCGAAGGAACGACACCAAGTTCTCTCACGAACTTACGAATCCAAACTGCCTCCTTGGATGCTTCCGAGGCTGCAACATACTCGGCTTCTGTTGTGGAATCAGCAACAGTTGACTGTTTGAAACTCTTCCACACCACTGCTCCTCCATTCAAGCTAAAAACATAGCCTGATTGCGATCGGAAATCATCCTGGTCTGACTGGAACGAAGCGTCAGTATATCCTTCAATACTGAGTTCTTCCTGACCACCATATATCAAGAACATATCTTTGGTTCTCCGCAGATATTTTAAGATGTTCTTGACTGCAATCCAGTGCGCCACACCTGGATTACTTTGGAAACGACTGGTCACGGTTAACCCGTAAGCGACGTCTGGGCGAGTACACAACATCGCATACATAATGGATCCAATAGCCGAAGCATAAGGCGTATTGTCCATTTCATCTTTCTCAGTCTGTGTTTGTGGACACTGACTCTTCGAAAGATTCAGACCATGTCTGACTGGAAGATATCCTCGTTTAGAATTTTCTAAATGAAATCTCTCCAGGACCTTTTCGATGTAAGTACTCTGGCACAGCCCGAGAAGCCTCTTAGATCTATCCCTGTAGATCTTCACACCTAATACATAGGCTGCTTCTCCTAAATCTTTCATCTGGAAACATTTCCTTAACCATGCCTTCACAGCATGCATTTCAGGAATGTCATTTCCAATGATCAAGATATCATCGACGTAGAGGACTAGGAAAGTAATTACGCTCCCACTAAACCTCTTATATACACACGGGTCATCCTCGTTCTTGATGAAACCAAATTCAGTGACTGATTCATCAAAACGAATATTCCAGCTTCTTGATGCTTGCTTAAGTCCATAAATGGACTTCTTTAACTTGCATATCTTATGACGATCTGATGGATTAGTGAAACCCTCAGGTTGTGTCATATACACATCCTCATCCAGATTTCCATTAAGGAAAGCTGTTTTCACATCCATCTGCCAGATCTCATAATCATAATATGCTGCTATCGCGAAAAGAATCCGAATAGACTTAAACATAGCTACAGGTGAGAAAGTTTCATCATAATCTATCCCGTAGATTTGTTTGAAACCTTTCGCAACTAGCCTGCCTTTATAGGTAACCACGTTACCATCCATGTCAATCTTCTTCTTGAAGATCCATTTACAGCCTATAGGGATAACTCCCGGAGGCGGATCAACCAAATCCCAAACTTGGTTATCTGACATGGAGTCCATCTCGGCGCGCATAGCTTCAAGCCATCTCGCTGATTCCGGTCCACTGACCGCTTCCGCATAAGTGAGGGGTTCATCATTATCAATGATGTAGACTCCGTCATAGCGCTCAGGCTGTCGACGAATCCTTCCCGATCTTTGCGGTTCCCGTGATATCTGAGCCTCAGGTTGTTCAATAACCTGATCTACTGGCTCAGGCTCATCCAACTGTGCTTGAGCACTTTGTCCTTCCTCTGGATTCTCATCCAGCTTTATTTCTCTCCCACTGGCCTCTTGCAGAAGAAACTCCTTCTCAAGAAATATGGCCGTCCGAGCAACAAATACCTTGTTCTCTTTGGGATCGTAGAAATAATAACCCTTAGTTTCCTTAGGGTAACCGACAAAGATACATTTGTCAGATCTGCTCTCTAGTTTCCCAGAGGCGAGCTTTTTGACATAAGCCTCGCAGCCCCAGATGCTGATAAATGTCAAGCTCGGCTGTTTCCCATACCATAACTCATATGGCGTCTTTGAAACGGCCTTGGATGGCACTCGGTTTAGTACCTTTGCAGCTGTTTCCAGTGCAAAACCCCAAAAGGAGTTGGGTAAAGAAGCCTGACTCATCATAGAACGAACCATATCAAGTAACGTTCTATTTCTCCTTCGGACACACCATTCCATTGCGGTGTTCCTGGTGGAGTGAGCTGTGAGATGATCCCACACTTCTTTAGATAGTCAGTAAACGCATGACTTAGGTATTCACCACCTCGATCTGAGCGAAGTGCCTTGATATTTCGGCCTAGCTGATTCTGTACTTCATTTTTGAACTCTTTGAACTTGTCAAAAGATTCACTCTTATGTCTCATCAGATAGACATACCCATACCTACTGAAATCATCAGTAAAGGTAATGAAGTACTGATAGCCACCTCTGGCATGTTTACTAAATGGCCCACACACATCACTGTGTATAAGGTCAAGTAAACCTGAAGCCCTTTGACCTTTGTGAGGAAAAGGAGACTTCGTCATTTTACCCATTAAACAAGCCTTGCATGTATCAATCTCCTTG
This sequence comes from Costus lasius, assembly GCA_027563935.2. NCBI lineage: Eukaryota > Viridiplantae > Streptophyta > Magnoliopsida > Zingiberales > Costaceae > Costus > Costus lasius. The sequence goes on along the minus strand of CM050453.2, from coordinate 44,397,944 downwards.
TAGGAGAATGATCCCAGCAGTCCATGATCATGCAACCGCTTAATGCGTTTCTCGTTAATATGTCCTAAACGACTATGCCTTAGCAAGGTGCTGTCATCAGCATTCTTGGCTTTCTTATTATCAATGTTATGTATAGAACTTTCCATGTCCAACATGTATAACCCATTGTTAATTGAACCAGTAGCATAAACAATATTACCATAAGATAAAACACACTTTGAAATGTTGCATTCAAAGGCAAATCCTTTCCTGACAAGAGCAGGAATGGAGATAATATTTTTAGTTATACTGGGAACAAAATAACAACTGTTTAGTTCCAATACAAGTCCAGATGGTAAAGAAATGAAATAGTCTCCTACAGCAACAGCAGCAACCCGTGCCCCGTTTCCAACGCGTAGGTCTACCTCATGCTGTCCCACCTGCCTTCTTCTCTTGAGTTCCTGTACATTTGAACAAATGTGAACTCCACATGCAGTGTCCAACACCCATGAAATAGAAGAAGATGAAACCATGACTTCCGTCACGTATATACCTGAGCCAGAAGCGATGCTTCCCCTCTTGTCTCCTTGGAGCGCTTTACAGTCCTTTTTCCAGTGACCCAGCTGGCCACAGTGGAAACACCTGTTGTCCTTGGACCGCTTCACCTTCTGTTTCAGAGCCTTACTGTAGTTCTTGACAGGGGCCTTGCCCTTCTTCCCCTTCTTCTTGTTCCTGGAAGGAACCATCAAGACAGAGGTTGAAGGCTTTCCCTTCAGAGTTTCCTCAGTGGTCAAGAGCATATTCAGCAGCTCTGCCGGAGTACAATCGATTTTGTTCATATTAAAGTTAATGATGAACGCATCGAAAGAGGGCGGGAGAGACTGCAGAATTATGTCTACAGCAAGCTCCTGGTTAATGGTATGCCCCAGTTTCTCTAGAGCCTCCTTGTGCCCAATCATCTTGAGCACGTGAGCTCCAACTGGGCTCCCTTCAGCCAGTTTGCTCTGAAAGAAGAGCTTTGTCAGATTATAGCGTTCTGTCCTCGCCTGTGCAGCATACAGCATCTTGAGGTTCGCTATAATCTCTATAGCCGACATATCCTCATGCTGACGCTGCAACGGTGGCGTCATAGACGCTAGCATCAGGCAAGCGACATCAATGCTATCATTGACATGCTTTTCATAGGCTTCACGAACCGCCCTTGCGGCGTTCGCAGCGGGTTGAGGCGGCACTGCCGTCTCGAGGACATACAGTTTCCTCTCTGCCTTAAGAACGATCTTAAGGTGTCCGAACCAGTCAGAGAAGTTCGGCCCAGCAAACTTCTCCCTTTCCAGTAGGGATCGCACATTGAAGCTCATGGTGTTCGTTGCTGCAGGAATCTACAACAATGCAAGAACAGCAAGGTCAGTATCAATGTTCAGAATCAATCCAGGACTTAAGAAAGATTCTTTTCTCACTATTTTGTCTGACTGAAAAATCCAGTAAACAGTCCGAAAGAGTAACACTCTTTTAGTGAGATGGGATCCAGATTTCATACTTGGTCTCCGCGTCCCGCTCAGGCGAGATAAGATGCACAGAGATGACAAGCACTAATTTCTGGTAGGCTGTCCCAGCCAATCGCCAACCCGTGCGATTCCCCTTCATCTGGGCAATCCAGCAGACTGTGCCAACTGAGTTGGTACAACACAGTCTCTGATCCCACAGATGGCTGCCTCCATGCGCTACCATATGCGCCACATATGTAGCCTACATGGTCAAGCTGACCCGACCTACTCCCTGGACCACCACGTGCTATGCTGAGCAACGAGAAGCGATAAATCCCTTCTCTGTAACACGTAGGTGAAATCCCGCACCGTCTGAAGATAGATGGACATGCCCACTGAGTGGGTACAACACGGCTCCAACGATAATCAGAACAGTGAGGTTTCACGTCAGAAGGCTTACGAGCTTGATATGTTAGCGTTGGATTTTAACGGTCCTTTTATCTTCTTCACTATCATGCAATTCCTATGGTGATAGCAGAAGATAAACTCATGCAGTTCTAATTATATAAGCAATAAAAAGAAAGCATGGATCTTATGTGGTAAAAGCCCAAAGCCTAAGTAAGACCTTAAGATACTTAAGTCTTCACTTGCTCTTCTTGGGACTTTTGCATCTCATCTGGTCCATCCCAGGGCCCTAGCGCCAAGAGCACCTCAGGTGCGCCACCAGCTGAATGCCCCTCTAGGATGTGTGCCTTTGTGCTCTTGTCTAATCAAATACAATTTGATCTATCTAGACAAGTTTGACTCACAGGTCAATTATACAATCAATTAATTACGAATGTGATTCGCAGATCACAATACAAATTAATTTACAAGTTTAATTCCAGGCACGCAGGCCCCAGCACAGCACACATTAGGGCAATCCACATAAGATTAAATAAACAAGCATCATGGCATCATTCAATCAACATGTGATCCATTACAAAGAAAATAAAATTTTTGAAAACCCCATTGGCATCAATTTTAATTTTCTTATAAGCCCTACAACCTTACAATGGTCCATTGATAGGGATCCACTCATCCAACTAGTCAGATCCACTGCCCTTGCATGCACCAAGTCCTAACTGACTCGAGTTGACCTAATGGTCAACCATGCATGTGCCAAGGGCTGAACAACCCTCATGAGTTCTGGCAAGCGAGTGTGACCCCGGGCCTAACTCATGTGTGTTCACTGAGTTGTCTCAACCAGACCTCGCTACACGCCTAAGATGCAATCGACCTATGGCCACCTCGTGCTTGCGCACAGGTGCCATCTGGTCGATCCATCTAGGCTGTCAGATGGTCTGATCAGACTATTGGATCTAACTTAGAGGTGACTTCAACCCCATCAACCCATCTAAGGGTTTATAGTAGGCGCCACTTAGATCTAGTGAGGCGCACAAGATGTAATGAATTTTACAAAGACATTCAACAAGCGCCATCAAGAAACATGCGCCAAGAATCATACAAGTAATAACATGTAGTTTCGCATGTTGACATTAGATCTATCCATTAGCGCAAACATGTGATATCAATCATGCGCCAACATCTAATGACTAGCATGTATTCATCGTGATGATAGATCTACAACAATGGCGCAAACATGGATCACTAAAGCAATCATAAGATTCATGCATAACCTGCTCTGATACCAATTGAAGAGTCCCCTTCAAGGGGGAGCGTAGGCAGATAAAACCCCTTTCAAGAGGGGGGCGAACCCTAGAGCATGCGGAAAATGTACTCTTCTAGGGTTTCAATAAAATCGTTTGCATGAACACATATATATGATCAACTTTATATGTATTGCAAAGATCAAGTTTGAGATCTTTTACCATAGCCATGATAAAGGGTGGCGGCTTGGAAGCAAGAGGGCAAGTAAGCACTCCTCCAAAGAAAACACACACTAGATGAGAGATGGCTACCCTTTAGGATCTTCCTTGTGCTAGCAAGAGATCTCCCCAAAGTTCCTTGTCATGTGTTGATGATGAGATGTGCTTGGCCGAGAGCTACCTTGTCCAAGAGTCCTCTCTTCGTCGAATGAAGGAGACAAGAAAGTAATTGGCAAATTGCGTTGAGGTTTTTTTCATTCAAGTCATGGCGTTACACTTCCAAATATGGAAGGTTATCAAGCCATGCGACCACTTGAAGAAAAACCGCCCAAGATGCCTTTAAACCTTGAACCATACGTTCACCCATGTGAACCGGTTCAAGCCGATTAGGTTCAACTCAATTCGGTTCAAAAACCCAAATTAAACCAGCCCAAGCCATGGTCTAGATCTCTATGAACCAAACGGTTCAAGATCTAACCGTTCATCTCTTGATGCTCTTGATCTCTTCGATCTAGCATCCATACTCTCGATCGAAGCTTACCGATCTGAAGCCCTAATCAATCAAACATGATCAGATCAGATCTCACTTACAATCAGAGTCTAATCTCCTTTTAACTGAACTAAAACAATTCAGTCCACACGATCTGACTTAAGTAAGCCATATCATCAAATTGTGCGACCCTAAGGGTTTCCTTTAAATGTCGGTAACGATAACTCACGTTATCACAATCAGTGAGGGGTATCTAGCAACACATCACTGTCTCCCGATATAAAGGAAAGAGTCTTCCAAGACTACACCCAAACCACAGCACAAGTGTGAATCATTTCACAAGGCATACATGTTTCCTTTGCCACTGGATGTTCTTATTGGACAAGTGTGTCAAACTTGTAGCTCCAATATGATGAGCATGATTAGATCAGATGAACATAGTCATCTGGGTATGGCCATACACTTTCTCAATCATCTCATATAAGGGGGGCCCCTTTAGAACACCACACTCCTTCCACAAGGAGACGGCAATCCTTTATCTATCACTAGTATCCTAACCTGACTCATGATCATTATCCAAGATAGTCTATAACCATTATCTTTCAAATGATATCGAACTACCTCAAAATAATGACATTCATCATTTAGAAACACAAGTGATCTCAAGTCAAAGGACATGTGCCACTTGATGCAAACAAGGATTATTCACATTGTGACAAGCAATGGAATATCCCAGTAGGGTCTGTCCAGTACATCCAATGTACCCATGAGTCTACATCTTATTCCATGCTCGAAGCATCCTATAAGATTAGAACACATATTAGTCTCAATCATATCAAGGCTGTCTCATGTTCACCAAGATATCTCGACTAAGGACATATAGCCTGTCAGCCTAGCTGAACAGCTTTGAGACATTATTCTGTAGTACACTTATTACTGCAGACAAGGTAACAACCTGAATAATAACCATGCCTTTATAAACACAAAAGTTTATTACATGATACTGTTACAATCCCAAAGGCCTCAAACATTAGCCTTAAGGGCATACCCCAACATGAAGCTCCTCATAGGAGAATGATCCCAGCAGTCCATAGTCATGCAACCGCTTAATGCGCTTCTTGTTAATATGGCCTAGACGACAATGCCATAACAAGGTGCTGTCATCAGCATGCTTGGCTTTCTTATTATCAATTTGTTGTACAGAACATTCCATGTCCAACATGTATAACCCATTGTTAATCGACCTAGTTGCATAAACAATACTATCAAATGAAATACAGCACTGTGAAGTTTTGCATTCAAATGAAAAACCTTTCCTGACAAGAGCAGGAATAGAGATAATATTCTTTGTTATGCTTGGTACAAAGTAACAATTGTCAAGTTCTAATACAAATCCAGATGGTAAAGAGATGTGATATTCTCCTACAGCAACAGCAGCAACTCGTGCCCCGTTTCCAACTCGTAGGTCCACCTCATGCTGTCCCACCTGTCTTCTTCTCTTGAGTTCCTGCACATTTGAACAAATGTGAACTCCACATGCAGTGTCCAACACCCATGAAATAGAAGAAGCAACCATGACTTCAGTCACGAAAATACCTGAGCCAGAAGTGGAAGGCTTGCTTCCCTTCTTCTCTCCTCGGAGCGCTCTACAGTCCTTCTTCCAGTGACCTAGCTGGCCACAATGGAAGCATCTGTTGTCCTTTGACCGCTTTACCTTTTGTTTCAAAGCCTTGTTGTAGCTCTTGTTAGGGTTTTTGCCCTTCTTCCCCTTCTTCTTATTCCCTAAAGGAACCATCAAGGCAGAGGACGAAGGCTTTCCCTTCTCAAGAGTCTGCTCTGTAGTGCAGAGCATATTCAGTAATTCTGCCGGAGTACAGTCGATTTTGTTCATATTAAAATTAATGATGAACGCATCGAAAGAAGCCGGGAGAGACTGCAAGATGATGTCTACAACAAGTTCTTGATTGATGGTATGTCCCAGTTTCTCTAGAGCTTCTTTGTACCCAATCATCTTGAGTACGTGAGCTCCCACTGGACTCCCTTCAGTCAGCTTGCTATGAAAGAAAAGTTTCGTCAAGTTATAGCGTTCTGTCCTTGCCTGTGCAGCATACAGCATTTTCAGATTTGCTATTATATCAATAGCCGACAAATCCTCATGCTGACGCTGGAGCTCGGGCGTCATTGACGCAAGCATAAGGCAAGCGACATTAGTACTATCACTGACGTGCTTCTCATAAGCATCTCGAACCGCCCTTGCGGCGTTCGCAGCGGGTTGAGCTGGCATTGCCGACTCAAGGACGTACAACTTTCTCTCAGCTTTGAGGACAATCTTCAGCTGTCTGTACCAGTCTGAGAAGTTTGGCCCAGCAAACTTCTCCTTTTCCAATATGGACCGCAAGTTGAGCCCTGTGGTGTTCGTTGCTGCAGGAATCTACAACATAGCAAGAACAACAAGGTCAATATCCATGTTAGAATCATTCCAGGACTTAAGAGTGATTCTCTTCTCACTATTTTACCTGACTGAAAATCCAATAAAACAGCCCGAAAGAGTCAAACTCTTTTAGTGAGATGGGATCCAGATTTCATATTTGATCTCCGCGTCCCGCTCAGGCGAGATAAGATACACAGAGAGTTCAAGCACTAATCACTGGTAGGCAATCCATGCCAATCGCCAACCCGTGCGATTCCCCTTCATCTAGGCAATCCAGAAGACTGTGCCAACTGAGTTGGTACAACACAGTTTCTGATTCCTCAGATGGCTGCCTCCATATAGCCATCATATGCTCAACTTGTAGCCTATATGGTCAAGCTTACCTGACCTACTTCCTGGACCACCACGTGCTATGCTGAGCAATGAGAAGCGATAAATCCCTTCTCTGTAGCATGTCGGTGTAATCGCGCACCATCTGAAGATAGCTGGGTGTGCCCACTGAGTGGGTACAACACGGCCCCAACGATAGTCAAAACAGTGAGGTTTCGCGTCAGAAGGCAATCGATAGCTTGATATTTCCGTTGGATTTTAACGGTCTTTTTATCTTCTTACTATCATACAAATTCTATAGTGATAGCTGAAGAATAAAACATACATGTGCTACTTACTTAAAACAGTAAATGAAAGCACCATTATCTTATGTGGTAAACGCCCATAAAACTTAAGTAAAACCCTAGTTTAACAAAAGTCTTTACTTGAGCTCTTTATGGGACTCTTGTACCTCATCCGGCCCAGCCCGGGCCCAAACGCCATCTGCAGCCCAAATGCGCCCACCAGATAGAATGCGCCTGTTCTAGAGTCGAACTCTAGACCACCCACCTAGTGAAGCCAATTGCTGCAAACGCCTCTGCCATATGTGCTGTGTGCCCATGTCTGATCAAATTACATTTTAAAAACTATCTAGACATGGTTTGACACGCAGGTCAATTATACATTTTAATAATTTCAAATGTGACTCGCATATCACATCAAATATATTAATTTCCAGGCACGCAGGCCCCAGCACAGCATACAAAATAGGGCAGCCGACATAAGATTAAATAAACACTCAATGTACTCAATGCAACATGTTAAACATGTACAACATGTGATCCAATCAGAAATAAAATTTTTCGAAAAAACCCATGGCATCAATTTTATTTCCTTATGTGCCCTACTACCTTACAACGGTCCATTAACAGATATCCACTCGTCAGACCAAGTCAGACCCACTGCCCTTGCATACACCCAGTCATAACCGACTTGCGTCGACCCAATGGTCGACTATGCATGCCTTAAGGGCTGAACGTCCCACATGATTTCCGGCAAGCGGGTGTGACCCCGGGCCATAATCATGATCGTTCACTAGGCGCCTCAAACAGACATCGCTACATGCCCTTCTGCAGTCGGCTTATAGCCACCTGTACAGCTTGCGCACAGGTGCTATCCAGCCGCCCATCCAGGTTGTCAGATAGTCTGATTAGGCTGTTGGGTCCATACTTGACTAACAACTTCAAAACTGTTAACCCGTCTAAGTGTTCGAAGTAGGCGCACAGATAGATCTAATGAAGTCGCGCATGAAGATAATTTTGTTTGAAAAACAACTATGATATATGCGCAAACTATGTATGTTATGATTCATCTAACATAATATGCGCAAGCTATATATGTAAACTTTGCATCATGTAGTCGCATATGAACATAAACAAGATCTACCTAATAACTCAAACATGGATCACAAGAAGGCAAGCATATGCATCAAGTCAGAAACCTGGCTCTGATACCACTGATGGTATACCTAGTTCACAAGCATTATTCACAACAAAAAACTTGTCGCAGCGGAAATACTAGGATCGCATGACATGAGCACATGATCAACCTTCTATAACTTGTATAGAACAAGTTAGAGTATTACCTGTGCCATGATGTGAGAGGCGACTTGGAAGATGAAAGGGGCGAGTGCCTCTTCTCCAAAGATGTCACACACAAGATGAGAAAAGCTTTCTTCCTTGTGTTCCTTGTGCTAGCAAAGATACCAAGGAGTCTTGATCGTCTCTAGGAAAGGAAGATGTGTGTCCCCTTTTGGCCGGTCAAGCTTCTCTTCCTTGCGTGAAGATGATCCACACACGAGAGTGAAGAGAGGAGGAGACGAGAGGGGGAATCGAAAACCGTGGATCACAAAAGGAAATTCGGCCACCACTTATGGTAAGAACCGAATTTGTAACTCCCTCTATAACTTCCTTTAAGTGATCGAAAACTCCTCTTTTGATTGAACCATGCGTTCACAAGTGAACCGGTTCAATCTCAATTTGGTTCAAGCACCAAATCAAACCAGCCCTGGTTATAATCTTCTTTGAACCAAATGGCTCAAGATCTAACCACACATCACATTGAACCCCTGATCTTTACGATCAAGCTTCAATCCTCCGATCAAAGCTTACCGATCACATGTCCTAATCAATCAAACATGATTAGAGTAGATCTCACTTTTAATCAGAGCTTAAATTCCTTAAAACTGAACTAGAATAATTCCAGTCCACACGATCTGACATAAGTAAGCCATATCATCAAATTGTGCGACCCTAAGGGTTTCCTTCAATGTTGGTAACGATAACTTACATTGTCACGACCAGAGAGAGGTATCTAGCAACACATCACTGTCTTCCAATATGAAGGAAAGAGTCTTCCAAGACTACTCCCAAACCACAGCACAAGTGCGAATCTCATTCACTCGGTATATATGTTTTCCTTTGCCACTGGATGTTCTCGTCGGACAAGCGTGTCAAGCCTGTGATTCCAACATGATGAAAATGGTTAGATCAGATGAACATAGTCGTCTGGGTATGGCCATACACATTCTCAACCATTTCATCCATAGGGCCCCCTTAGAACATCACACTCCAACCAGGAGAGGCAATCCTATATCTATCACAAGTACCCTAACATGACTCATGCCCACTATCCAAGATAATCCTTAATCATTATCTTTCAAACGATATGGAACTACCTCAAGATAATGCCAATCATCACTTAGAAACAAAAGTGATCTCAAGTCAGAGGGAATATACCACTTGCTTGCATATAAGGATTATTCACATTGTGACAAACAATTGAATATCCTGAGAAGGGTCAGTCTAGTACATCCAATGCACCTATGTGTCTAAATCTTATTCCATGCTCGAAGCATCCTATAAGATTAGAACACATATTAGTCTCAATCATACTAAGGCTGTCTCACGTTCACCAAGATATCTCGACTAAGGACAATACTGAATGTCAGCTAAACTGAACATCATTGAGACATTACTCATAAGTATACATATAACAGCAGATTATGTAACAATCTGAATAACAACAATTGCCTTTAAAATATATATATATATTTAGTTTATACATGATACTGACAATAACCCAAGGCCTCAAATATTAGCCTTAAGGGCATACCCTAACATCCTCTAGCAGTCTAAAGGCTTCATCTGGTGTTTTGCTCATAAGAGCTCCTCCTGCAGCGGCATCCATAATCATTTTAGTCTGATCAGATAATGTAATATAAAAAGTTTGCATTAAAGTTTGAAGTTCTAATCCATGGTGAGGACACTTCCGCTGCAGTTCATTAAATCTCTCCCAGGCTTCACTGAGCGACTCCCCACTTCTTTGTTGGAAGTTTGTAATTTGGTTCCTCAATTCAAGTGTCTTCCTTGGGGGAAAGTATTTGTTCAAGAAAGAATTTGACAGTTGGTTCCAAGTGGTGAAGGTACCGGCTGGGTGTGAATTAAGCCATGTCTTTGCCCGGTCCCTAAGAGAAAAAGGAAAAAGTCTTAGTCTAAATGCATCGTTAGAAACACCATTCATCTTAATAGTATCGCATAAGTCAAGAAATAAGGCCAAGTGTTGGTTGGGATCCTCTAGTGGAGATCCTCCAAACTGATCTTGTTGAAACATTGTAATGAGTTGAGGTTTAATCTCAAAATTGTTGGCCTCAATTGCTGGCCTAGCAATACTAGAACAAATTTCATGATGATTAGGGGCTGCATAGTCCCTAAGTGTTCTCTGATGGTTCTGATTGTCTCCCATCTCTAAAATCTCTTCTTGTAACTCTGGTTGGGATTGTTCTTGCAGTTCTTCTTGTGATGATTCTTCTAACCTCAACTTTCTGCGCGCTCTTAATGTCTTATTGATTTCAGGATCCAATGGTACAAGTGGTCCTGACCTAAGGCTCCTGCGCATGCAAAGTAAACAAATCAAGTGATTTCAAGAAAAAAAAATAGTAATAAATAAAAACAGTAAATAAAAACCTAATCTAGCAATAATCTCAACGTCTTTAATATCGACAAAACTAAGGTCCCCGGCAACGGCGCCAAAAACTTGATAGCCCGAAAGGGAACACAAGCATGTACCTTGGACTAACCCTTGGTAACGGCACCAAAAACTTATTGTTAAACCGCAAGTGCACGGGTATACGAAGTAATAAAAAAAGTATCAATCCACAGGGACCTACGTTGTCGAATACTAAATAGTTGATTTCTTACTATCTAGGCAAGTCGAGATCGTGAGAATAGCAATCGGTAACTAAAAGCGGGATTATCGGAGAGAAAAGCTGGGACTTGGGTTTCGTTCACTTAAACTTTTATGACAAGACATGAATAAGGATTTCGTTGATTCAATTTCATCATGAAGAAGATATTATCAAAGGATGAACTCAAGGATCACTTTCATGCATCCGAGCTCTAGAATCTCTAGTGGAGTCTCAAGGATCACTTTCGTGCATCCGAGTCTCGCAACTAGTTTTGCTCGAGGACCTCGAACGTTCCGATCTTTGCTTTCGCACAAGATCTCCACGTTTGACAAATAGACTCGATCTATAGATTCATATTATAATCATGGCAATTATTTTACTAGAAAAGATCAAGATGGATCTAACATAAGGAAGGGATCCTAACATGCAATTCTAGGGTTCCAAATTCTCAAGCAATTACCTTTTAGTCTCAAGCGAAAATTCTAAGAACATAATTAATAATGTGAACATAAAGAGAGTCTAAGCACAATTATCACATGAGCAAAATCATCATGCTGAAATCAAACTCAACGAAATATTGAAAAAGAAGTTATCTAATCATTAAAAGTCAAGTGAACTACTCCCCCATGTCCCAAGAGTAGTTTAAGCTAGCATGGCGAAGGAGATACAATATTCCATAATTTCATAAAATCAAAAATCAACAAAAGGAAGAGTTTTTAGAAAATACGGCACGGCTGTGAAGTATTTCACAGCCGTATTTTACAAAAGAAGGCGTGAACAATGGTGGCGATCCTTCTTCCCCTGATTTCTCCTCCAATTTATCTCCTTTCGATCTGAAACTTCCGGCATGTTGTCTCCTTCACCAGGCGATGCTTCGGTAGATAAATTGCGGCCGGAGGTCGTCTGGATCGAGTGCGGCGGCGAAACCCTCGGCGGTGGCGTGGATCGCGATTTCTCCCTCGATGGTGGATCAAAATTGGGGCCTTTTGTCTCTCTGTAATCCTCTCATGAAAATCTCCCCTTTTGCTTCTTACGGCATCGAATTTAAACTTCTGGATCATCCGCAATCATCTCCACAAGGATCGAGTGTGGACATTGACCTGGGAATCACGTTCAAACACTGGAATATGATAGTGTAATATCTAACGGCACTGCCGTAAAATCCATCGATTATTCTGTTCTGAAATTGCTGGAACAATACGGCAGCGTAATTTAGTTTACGGTAGTGCCGTAAAATCGGCTAAACTCTCTGGTCGAATTCGTCTGGCAAATACGGCCCGTAAACTGGTTTACGGCAGTGCCGTAATTTTAGGGCAACTTTCTGTTCTGAAGACTTCTGGAAAATACAGCCCGTAAACTGGTTTACGGCAGTGCCGTAATTTCAGCGAAGGTCTCTGTTCTGAAACCACCCCAAAATACGGCCGTGTAACTTTTTACGGTGGTGCCGTAATTTCGCGAAAGCCTTCTGTTCGGTAAATCACCAAAATACAGCCGTGATCTCGATAATACGGTAGCCGTGTAAAATATGGTACTGTAAAATCCTTTACGGCACTACCGTATTTTGGGTTCTTTACCTCGATTTACGTGAAAATTCTTGGGTGACTTCTTCTTGATGATGAGAACTCTTCCGTGTATTTGATTTTTGCTTGAAAACACCTAAAATAGTGCCTTTTTGCCTGAAAAACATGAAAAACCAAAATAGAAGTAGACTTTGCAATATTTAATGGATTCAGCATAAAAACAAGTAAAAAGATCCTTAATTTAGCATGAAAAGGTATCTAAAATGATACAAAATATACTACATATTTTGGTGTCATCAGTTGCGCAGGGCTTGAAGAAGGAGGAACAAAGGCTTGGATCTTCTTCTCGAGGCTAGCACCAAGCGTGGAGGAAGAGAGCTCGAGGCATCTATGTGTGTGAGATTGCAGAGGGCGAACGCTTGGGCACCTGCCTCGACATCAACCTCCTCGCTTGCTCTAGGTACTTACTATCACATCGTGTCGACCCCCTCGCATGACGATCTTCACTGGGTTTTTGGGACTAGCCTATTTCACAGATATTTTTCCGCTGTGCAAAGTAATTTGTAATGTCTATCTCTAATAATTGTAAAATATCCCCGACATTTCCCAACAGATAACTCATGACACCAAGTCATAGCCTCACAGCGGGTCGGTTCATAAATCTACTACTAATATACCCATATGTTTGTGTTAGCACCTTGTGCCTAACCAGCCCATATACCAGTCTCTCACATACCATAGTTGTCCTATATCCATGTTGGTGTATATGCCCTAGGACCTAGTTTTTGTCCATTATTGTACTACTTGAAGTTGATATTTATATATATCATTTTGGCATTGTCATTATCAATGTTTGTCTACATCTGCGATTATGTACTTACATGATAATGTCCCTGGAGACAGATTGAATCTGTGCTCGAATGATCGTCCCCAGTCGATGTACCATAGTGGATATGGGACAACTCTGGTACTTGTGAGACTGGTATATGGGCAGGTTATGCACGAGGTGCTAACGCAGATATATGGGTATATCAGTGGTGGATATACTGGACCGACCCGCTATGAGGCAATGACTTGGTGTCACAAGTTATCCTCACAAGTGATAGGAGATGCATTGATCCCTTGACTTGAGGTCATTGGTCATTCTATATGGTTAGGGACATGCTTTGATGCAACCTAACACCTCGCCATAGTTGGGGGGTAATAACGGTTGTCATTGAGCATGTCACGACCCATAGGAGAAGGTCAATAGACAGACATAGGATTTGCCCCTTCCTAAGGGAAGCATGAAATCCATGGAGCTCCTCTATGGTTCGATGACTGAACATGTATAGCCATACCCAGGTGAGACCTGATTTAGTCATAACTATGAGATTGGATGAAAACAAGCGGTGACACACTTGTCCAATCGGATATCAGTTCGGCAAAGAGACTGTAATGCATTTGTACCAAGTTGCGATGATGGGGATGTCGATGTCGATATCCATTCCAATGACCTGGGTAGCAGCGATGCACTGCTAGGTGCCACTCATTGCTTGTGGTGACCTTTGGTCAGCACTGCCAGCGTTAGAGGAACCTACAAGGTCACACACCTTGATACTTGAATTCTTGTATTGATCGGGAAGCCTTATGATCGAGTTATTGGATAACTCGGATCTATTTGGGAGATTTCATCTGCGCCAATGGGCCTGATGAGATGGAAGAAACTTATTGGAGCCAACTTCCAATTTTGGCATATTGACCAATGTAACCATGGTTAGCCTCATTTGACCTTGGGTTAACTTGGATTGGATCCAATAACTTGGTTAACATGCATAATGGACCTTGGGCTAGGCCCATTGATAAGTTAGGCTTGCTAATAAGTTATCATGAAGAAGCAAGGGGCTAAAAGGGTATAATGGGGATAAATCTCCTCACATTGGCGCCTAAGGGCATAATGGGGAGGAGTAGGTGATTTTGCTTCATGAAACCAAATCCCAACCCAAACCCTAGCTGCCCCCCTTGCATAACTGACCTATGGCTCTATAAAAGAGGCCCTAGGCGCCCATGCCCCTCTCTTGAGATTCTACTCCTTGGAGGCGTGAAAAAAAAAAATAGAGAGGCGAGAGCAAGCTTGGAGGTGGCGCAACCTCCTCTTCCATCTTCATAGCCGCAAGCATCTTCCTTCCTCTTGGCGCTTCTTCTCTTCAAGGTGGTGCAAGTGTGACAAGGGCTTGGCAACTTCATCCTCTTCTCTTCATCCTTCTTCCATTGGTGTACATACCTTGGAGGTGGCGCTAGGCTTGAAGAAGGCGAAGAAAAGGCTTGGATCTTCTTCCCGAGGCTAGCACCGGGCGTGGAAGAAGAGCACTCAAGGGATCCGTGTGTGTGAGACTGCAGAGGGCGCATGCTTGGGCGCCTATCACGACATCGGCATCGTTTTGCTTTAAGGTATCTTCGATCTCATCGTGTCGACTCCCTCGCTTGCGATCTTCACTGGGTTTTTGGGACTAGCCTGTTTCGGGGATATTAGTTCCGCTGCGCAATGAATTTGTGTAATTTCTATCTCTGCAAAATTATAAAATTTCCCCGGGGTTTCCCAACAATCCACTAAGGTACATTGACTAGGGACAACCATTTGAGCACAAATCCAATCTGTCTCCAGGGACATTATCATGTAAGTACACAATCATAGATGTAAACAAACAATGATAACGACAATGCCTAAATGATATAAGAAATATTAGTATCAAGTAGTACAGAAGATGGACCAAAACTAGGTCCTAGGGCATAAACACCAACATTACAGTCACTTTGAGATCTGCCTACCTGATCTTCTCTCTCTCACATTCATGGCAATGCTCGTCGTCGACTTCAGTTCCCTCACTCCTTGCCGAAGGAAACTTGTCGTCGCCCGCCTGGTGATGGCATCAAAGCCGATACTCTAGAACAGGGGAGAAAGAGGCGGCGGACGTTCCTCATGCCGCCTGGACGCTATTGCCATTGCGCAGGGGTGGTAGAGGAAGCACACCTTTGGTGGCTCCGATCCAGCCTCCCCTTCTTCCTTCTGGATGGAGCTAGGAAAGCTGGCTATGCTCGACGAAGCTTCAGTGGCCTTCGAAGACAAGGGAAGCCGTGCTTCTCCTCTGGTCGCCGAAAGGGGTCCTAGACCCTGTTCCCCCTCCCATTCATCGTCAGCCTCAACTTCGTAAAGATAGGAGACGTCATCGTGGATGGAAAGGAATCTCCCTCGCTAGCCATTGTCAGTCGGCCTTCCATCTACACCCTCTGTTGATCTCGTCCGTGAGCTGTCGCCGAGCATGCTTCTGTTCGTAGGTTCTGCGTCGATTTGTGCCGGCGATAGACCTTGCCATCTCCGCCAGATAAGAGCCATCGATCTTGCCGGAGATCGGGCCACCACTAGCGCTATTGATTCTGCTGGGGAAGAGGCTGCCGACGACGGCTTTGCTGAAGTTGCCGTTGAGGCCGATGTTGGAATCGTGCCATCCCCGCGTGCGGACTTCCACTTGGGCCACGAAGGGAGTTTGGGCCTCCACCTAGCTTTCTTGTTTTTAGGCCTGGTCCAACCTGATCTGAGCATCACATTCCCCCCCCCCATCAAATCTGGAAGTCCCCCTCGACGTCCTCTATGGGATCAAACACTGGCACCTCCACAAATCCCTTGTCGGCATCTCGCAGATGCCAAAATCTCATCATCGCCCTCCCGGCGACGGCATCAAAGCCCGCTGTTTTGGAAAGGGGTCTCGTAGACATCTCATCGTCACCCTCCCAGTGACTGCATCAGAGCCCACTACTCTAGAAAGGGACCTCGCAGGCCCCTCATCGGTGTCCCGCCTGACGCCGAAACTCCTCGTTGCCTACCTGGCAATGGCACCTAAGCCCGCTGCTCTAGGAAGAAGCCTCGCAGACCTCTTGTCGGCATCTCGCAGACGCCGGAATCCTCATCACCCACCTGGTGACGGCATCGGAGCCTGCTGATCCGGGAAGAAGTCTTCCAGATCTCTCGTCGGCATCTCGTAGATGCCGGAATCCTCATCACCCGCCTGGTGACAGCATTAGAGCTCGCAGCTCTGGAACAGGGGAGAAAAGGGTGGCGGACGCTCACGCCGCCTGTCTCTGTTGGTGCACTACCTGCGCACCTACTACCTGCCTAGGTAGCACTGCCATCTCCTCCATTCGGGAACAACTCCTTGTTCCTCGATTCCAGTCAAGTCGATACCTCCTCGACTTGGGTCAGTCCATCACCATCTTTGCTGGAAACCGGCTCTGATATCTATTGTCACACCCCTTTCATAAATAGTCGTCCACACTAGCCACCCATGCGTGGAATTGCGCACCAAAATAGGAAAATCAAAATCGTATTGATTTTGTTCAACCGTGATTGATTTTGTCAACTTGGTCAATGCCTGTAGAAGCCTCATTTCAAATGCCACTCGTTCGAATGCCTCACTGCAGCTTCGTCTTCACACGGCTAGAACGAATGCCGCCCGCACTCGTTCATCGGCTGTTGTTGCCGGAAGAGGTGGGTGGAGGGGAGTCGGACGTGCTGCAGGCTCGGACCACTTCCGAGCCTCAACTCTCTTGTCATGGAAGCCGTCGTTGCTGGAAATGGTGAAGAAGATGGCAACTCGGCGAAGTCGAAACAGGGGAGCTCGCCATAAGACTTCACAGTCCGTAAATAGGTTACAGCTTTGGCCATAATTGTACTTATGACTCAGCCTCTTTACACCTGAGAATTACGGCCCGTAAGTGATTTACGGCCGTGACCATAAACATCGCACAAAGACTTCATTTTTCGCCAAAAACATTTCTAGAAAATTCCCAAAAATTGCTACTTGTAAAACAACAGATTTAAAAGATTTTTCATATATAAAAGTCCATCAAATAATGCTGCAAAAAATGCCCAAAAATTTAAAGAAAATTGAGAACAAAAAACTAAGAATGCGAAAGTTGATAAAATTTAAAAACTTTGGGTTGCCTCCCAAAAGCACTTGTTTAAGGTCATTAGCTTGACCATGACAAAGTTTATCATCGCTCTGGTGGGTCCGAGGCATAGTGAATAATGTGAAGGTTTTCGTCTCCATGCCTCCTTAGGTCACTTTGTGTGCTAAGATTATTCTTCTGCATCTGCACCCATATTCCATCTCCTATCTCCTTGTCTTTTCCATGCTTCAAGTAGTCTTCCAAGGGGTTCTCATCAATTTCTATGAAATTTCTATCATTAACCTTGCTTCTACAAAAGAAAGCTTTTTAAACTTCAAAGAAAAATCAAATATCAATTTACTCTCGCCAATATTCAATATTAATTTCTCATTCATCATGTCAATAATGGCCCCTGTACTAGTCAAGAATGGTCTACCTAAATAACTGGTAGCTTTGTATCCTTTTTAACATCAACAATCATAAAATCAGTTAAAATAAAAAAATTATCAATTTTAATAAGCACATTTTCCAAAACTCCAACAGGTTGTTGAACAAATCTATTAGCAAATTGAAGCAAAATTTCAGTAGGTTTCATTTTCCCACTGTTAATTTTCTCAAACATAGATAAGGGCATCAAACTTATACTTGCCCCCAAATCACATAGAGCATGTTTAACAAAAATCTTATCAATCTCACAGGGGATTGAAACACTCCCTGGATCTTTTACCTTTGTTATTACCTTATGTTTTCTTACCTCAACGCCCTTTACCTCAAGTTTTTCCTGATCTATTATCAATAGCCTTTAAGGGAAAGGAACTGGTGGAATGTATGCAGGCGGGCCCACATATTTTTCCTCCTTCCCCCTCTCGACTGACTTCTCTTCTTCAGGTGAAGTCTCTTTAGGCTTCCCCTCCAGAATTTTAGATGCAGGTTCTTCAATAGAATCTCTACGTTCATCATTATGTTCACCGTTCACAATGGTGATGACATTGTAGTGTTCCCTAGGATTCATCTCTGGTTGGCCCAGAAGCTTACCAATTGGTCTATTGGAAGTAGTCGCATGCTGAGCTATTTGGCTTTCTAGCATCTTGTTGTGGGTGGTTAAAGCATCCACAAGAGATGTCAGATGCTTAATAGCATTAGAGACGTCTTCGTTGTGCTTCTTCTGAGCGATAGCAAATCCTTCCAAGAGAGACTCCAAGTTAGACTTCTGGAGCTATCTAAACTCTCTAGATTGAAAGCCTGGTGGTGGCCTGTTATTCTGCTGGTTGTATTGTGGAGGAACTTGCCCTTGATTGTTCTTATATGATATATTCGGGTGGTTCCTCCAACCTGGGTTATATGTGGTAGAATAAGAGTCGTTCACCTGCCTTTGAATGAAGTTCCCTAAAGCATTGACCTACTCCTGACAGGAATCATCTTGTGATGAAGCTAAGACCTGACACTCAGTTGAATTATGACCTAAATTACCACACACTTCACAAAAAACAACATTAACTACAACTAAGGGAAAAGTAAAAGAATCTAACTTTTGTGCTAGGGAATCTACCTTCGCTGCTAGAGATGTTAAGGAGTATTGCTGTACTTACAAATTCCTATGGAAGAGATGCCTTGCTCATTAGACTAGTGGTTATGATTCATAGCCATGTCCTCAAGCAAAGTAAATGCATCCTCCACACTCTTGCGCATTAAAGCTCCGCCAGCAGCGGCATCCACTATGAGCTTCGTGCTGTAGTCCAATCCATTGTATAATATATGGATTAGAACCCATTTCTCAAGCCCATGGTGAGGACACATATGCTGGAGCTCCTTGAAGAGATCCCATGCATTGTAGAGAGACTCTCCTTCTCGTTGTCCAAAGCATGCAATCATGTTCCTTAGCTGCACTATCTTGCTTGGTGGGAAATATTTATTCAAAAAAGCTCATGAAAGTTTGTCCCAAGTAGTGATTGATCTAGCTGGAATAGAGTACAACCAAGCTCGTGTGCGGTCTCTGAGAGAGAATGGAAAAAGTCTCAGTCTAATTGCATCAGAAGATATACCATTTACCTTAATGGTGTCACAATGTTCTAAAAACACAGCAAGATGAAGGTTAGGATCCTAGTTTGGGGAACCCCCAAACTGGTTTTGTTGAACCATCGTCATCAGTGTTGATTTAAACTCGAAATTGTTTGCCTCCACATAGGTCGAACTATACTTGAATTGAAGCCCTGAATGTTTGGTACTGCAAAATCCCTCAATGATTGATTGTTCGCAGCCATTTCACCTTCCTCTGAAGTCTTTTGAGTCTGGAACTGTAGTCTTCTTTGAAGGCGGAATATGCGTTCGATCTCCGGATCTTCAGGAAATAGAGTACCTATATGTAAAATTCTGGGCATATAACGTGCAAGTCAAGGTGAAAATAAAATGACAATAAAAAGAATAGAAGTAATTAAATGCTAAAGCAAAAGAAAGAAAGAAAATGCCTAGTCTCTAAACTTATTGATCAAGTCAATATTAACTGGCCTAATCCTCGGTAACGGCACCAAAAACTTGATGCATCCACAAGTGTACGGATTTATCGAAGTAATAAAATAAGATATCGTTCCCAACGAGGATTAGGCGGTCAAGTACTGACTATACGAATTGTCTAAATCTTGGCTAATCAAGTCATGGATTGTTTTGGGCTCTAAGTACGAAAATAGTGTCTAGAAAAAATTAATTTTGAAAGGTCGGGACTCGGGGCTTCACCACACTGACAATTAAAAATCTTATGAAAATTACTCTTTGAATAGAAAATTATGATCATTTAAAGGGATTTTTTCTACGGTACGGATTACTGTTGCGGTATGCCCTTAAGGCTAATGTTTGAGGCCTTGGGATTGTATCAGTATCATGTAATAAACTCTTGTGTTTATAAAGGCATGGTTATTATTCAGGTTGTTACCTTGTCTGCTGTAATAAGAGTACTACTGAATAATGTCTCAAAGCTGTTCAGCTGGGCTGACATGCAGTAATGTCCTTAGTCGAGATATCTTGGTGAACATGAGACAGCCTTGATATGATGGAGACTAATATGTATTCTAATCTTATAGGATGCTTCGAGCATGGAATAAGATGTAGACTCATGGGTACATTGGATGTACTGGACAGACCCTACTAGGATATTCAATTGCTTGTCACAATGTGAATAATCCTTGTATGCTACAAGTGGCACATGTCCTTTGACTTGAGATCACTTGTGTTTCTAAATGATGAATGTCATTGTTTTGAGGTAGTTCAATATCATTTGAAATATAATGGTTATAGACTATCTTGGATAATGATCATGAGTCAGGTTAGGACACTAGTGATAGATAAAGGATTGCCGTCTCCTTGTTTAAGGAGTGTGATGTTCTAAGGCCCCCCCTATATGAGATGATTGAGAAAGTGTATGGCCATACCCAGATGACTATGTTCATCTGATCTAATCATGCTCATCGTATTGGAGTTACAGGCTTGACATGCTTGTCCAATAAGAACATCCAGTGGCAAAGGAAACATGTATGCCTCGTGAAATGGATTCACACTTGTGCTATGATTTGGGTGTAGTCTTGGAAGACTCTTTCCTTTATATCGGGAGACAGTGATGTGTTGCTAGATACCCCTCACTGATTGTGATAACGTGAGTTATCGTTACCGACATTTAAAGGAAACCCTCAGGGTCGCACAATTTGGTGATATGGCTTACTTGAGTCAGATCGTGTGGACTGGATTGTTTTGATTCAGTTTAAGGGAGTTTAAACTCTGATTGTAAGTGAGATCTGGTCTAATCATGTTTGATTGATTAGGGCTTGAGATCGGTAAGCTTCGATCGAGAGTGTTGATGCTAGATCGGTGAGATCAAGAGCATCATGAGATGTGTGGTTAGATCTTGAACCTTCATGGTTCATATGAGATTTAGACCATGGCTTGGCTTGGTTCAATTTGGTTCTTAAACCAAATGAGATTGGACCGAATTCAATTGAACCGGTTCACATATGTGAACGCATGGTTCGAATTGAATTGGCGTTTTGATTTGGTTCTCAAGACATAAGCGCATGTCTTGATGACTTTCCAAATTGGGAAGTCTTGTAACGCCATAACGCCCAAAACGCTTGTCTCTCTTGTCTTGTCGCGGTTTTGCTCTTTGGAGTAGAGGGTGGTTGACGAGAAAGAAGAGCTTTCGGCCAAGAAGGAGCGATCATCTCATCTCCTCAACACAAAGGACATCTTGGCAATTGTTGCTAGCACAAGAGTTGCGCAAGGAGTAAGTCTTCATCCCTTGTGTGTGTCTTCTTTGGAGGAGAGCCTTTTCGCCCTCTTGCTTCCAAGGCGCCGTCCAAATCATGGCCATGGTGAGATCTTCTAGATCTTCTCTTGATCTTGATAAGCAAACTAAGTTGATCATATAGATATACTTCATGCGATCTATTGAAACCCTAATTCCGCTCATGCTAGTTCTTAGATTATGCATGCTTAGGGTTTGCGCTCCCCCTTGAAGGGGTCCCAACAATTGGTATCAGAGCATAGGGTTTTTCAGTATCATCTATATGATTGCTTTGCTGAGGTTGTGATCCATTCATGATGCCATATTGCGCTCACTTCATGCTTTGTTTTCTTGCGCTTACATGATGTTGTGTGCACATAAGTTTGTTTGCGCTTGTATCATTGCTTGGAGAAGTTTGCACTTATGCCTAGATCTTTGGTTTATCAACATGCAAAGAATGACATGCTAGATATTTGATGTATCTTGTTTATCAAAGTGGCGCATGTTACTTGTTTGCGCTTGTTGTAGTTGTTTTTCAAAGAAAAACCTTACATCTTGCGCGCCTATCACCATAGATCTAAGTGGCGCCTGCTATAATCCCTTAGACGGGTTAGTAGGGTTGAAGGCATCCTCTAGGGAAGATCCAACTAGTCTGATCAGACCATCTGACAGCCTAGATGGGTTGACCTGATAGCACCTGTGCGCAAGCACGAGGTGGCTATAGGTTGACTGCATCAAGGGCGTGTAGCGAGGTCTGGTTGAGACGACTAATGAACACACATGAGTTAGGCCCGGGGTCACACCCGCTTGCCAAAACTCATGAGGGTTGTTCAGCCCTTGTAGCATGCATGGTTGACCATTAGGTCAACTCGAGTCAGTTAGGACTTGGTGCATGCAAGGGCAGTGGATCTGACTAGCTGGATGAGTGGATCCCTGTTAATGGACCGTTGTAAGGTAGTAGGGCTCATAAGAAAATTAAAATTGATGCCAATGGGGTTTTCAAAATTTTATTTTCTTTGTAATGGATCACATGTTGTTTTTGATGCCATGATGCATGTTTATTTCATCTTATGTGGGATGCCCTTTTAATGTGTGCTGTGCTGGGGCCTGCGAGCCTGGTAAATTGTAAATAATTATTTTGTGATCTGCGAATCACAATTTTAATTTATTTATTGTATATTTGACCTGCGAGTCAAGATAGTCTAGATAGATCAAAATGTATTTTGATTAGACAAGAGCACACATTGCAGAGGCGCATTCAGCTGGTGGGTGCATCTGAGCTGAATTTGGCGCAAGGGCCCTGGGATGGACCTGATGAGATAAAAGACCCATGAAAAGAAAGTGAAGACTTAAGTAAAATTAAGGTCTCACTTAGGCTATGGGCTTTTACCACATAAGATCAGCATGCTTTCTATTTATTGCTTTTATAATTAGAATTGCATGAGTTTATCTTCTGCTATCACCATAGGACTTACATGATAGGTATGAAGATAAAAGACCGTTAAAATCCAAACGCTAACATATCAAGCTCGTAGGTCGATTGCATGAGGTGGCCATAGGTCGATTGCATCTCAGGCGTGTAGCGAGGTCTGGTTGAGACAACTAGTGAACACACATGAGTTAGGCCCGGGGTCACACCCGCTTGCCAGAACTTATGAGGGTTGTTCAGCCCTTGGCGCATGCATGGTTGACCATTAGGTCAACTCGAGTCAGTTAGGACTTGGTGCATGCAAGGGCACTGGATCTGACTAGTTGGATGAGTGGATCCCTATCAATGGACCATTGTAAGGTTGTAGGGCACATAAGGAAATTAAAATTGATACCATGGGGTTTTCAAAATTTAATTTCATGAATGGATCACATGTTGATTTGATACTATATGCTTGTTTATTTAATCTTATGTGGGTTGCCCTAATGTGTGCTGTGCTGGGGCCTGCGTGCCTGGTTAATTATAAGTTAATATTATTTTGTGATCTGCGAATCACATTTGTAATTAATTTATTGTATATTTGACCTGCGAGTCAAACTTGTCTAGGTAGATCAAAATGTATTTTGATTAGACAAGAGCACAAAGGCACACATCCAAGAGGGGCATTCAGCTGGTGGCGCACCTAAGGTGCTCTTGGCGCTAGGGCCCTGGGTAGGACCAGATGAGATGCAAAAGGAGCTCAAGTGAAGACTTAAGTAAAATTAAGGTCTTACTTAGGGTTCATGGGCTTTTACCACATAAGATCAGCATGCTTTCTATTTATTGCTTTTATAATTAGAAATGCATGAGTTTATCTTCTGCTATCACCATAGGACTTGCATGATAGTCAAGAAGATAAAAGACCGGTAAAATCCAACGCTAAAATATCAAGCTCGTAAGCCTTCTGACGCGAAACCTCACCGTTCTGACTATCGTTGGAGCCGTGTTGTACCCACTCAGTGGGCACGTCCATCTATCTTCAGACGGTGCGGGATTACACCTGCGTGTTACAGAGAAGGGATTTATCGCTTCTCGTTACTCAGCATAGCACGTGGTGGTCCAGGGAGTAGGTCGGGTCAGCTTGACCATGTAGGCTACATATGTGGCGCATATGGTAGCACATGGAGGCAGCCATCTGTGGGATCAGAAACTGTGTTGTACCAACTCAGTTGGCACAGTCTGCTGGATTGCCCAGATGAAGGGGAATCGCACGGGTTGGCGATTGGCTGGGACAGCCTACCAGAAATTAGTGCTTGTCATCTCTGTGCATCTTATCTCGCCTGAGCGGGACGCGGAGACCAAGTATGAAATCTGGATCCCATCTCACTAAAAGAGTATTACTCTTTCGGACTGTTTTATGGATTTTACAGTCAGGTAAAATAGTGAGAAAAAGGAATCATTCTTAAGTCCTGATTGATTCTTAACATTGATACTGACCTTGCTGTTCTTGCATTGTTGTAGATTCCTGCAGCAACGAACACCATGAGCTTCAATGTGCGATCCCTACTGGAAAGGAAGAAGTTTGCTGGGCCGAACTTCTCTGACTGGTTCAGACACCTTAAGATCGTTCTTAAGGCAGAGAGGAAACTGTATGTCCTCGAGACGGCTGTGCCGCCTCAACCCGCTGCGAACGCCGCAAGGGCGGTTCGTGATGCCTATGAAAAGCACGTCAATGATAGCATTGATGTCGCTTGCCTGATGCTAGCGTCTATGACGCCACCGCTGCAGCGTCAGCATGAGGATATGTCGGCTATAGAGATCATAGCGAACCTCAAGATGCTGTATGCTGCACAGGCGAGGACAGAACGCTATAATCTGACGAAGCTCTTCTTTCAGAGCAAACTGGCTGAAGGGAGCCCAGTGGGAGCTCACGTGCTCAAGATGATTGGGCACAAGGAGGCTCTGGAGAAACTGGGGCATACCATTAACCAGGAGCTTGCTGTAGACATAATTCTGCAGTCTCTTCCGCCTTCTTTCGATGCGTTCATCATTAACTTTAATATGAACAAAATCGATTGTACACCGGCAGAGCTGTTGAATATGCTCTTGACTACTGAGGAAACTCTGAAGGGAAAGCCTTCAACCTCTGTCTTGATGGTTCCTTCAAGGAACAAGAAGAAGGGGAAGAAGGGCAAGGCCCCTGTCAAGAACTACAGTAAGGCTCTGAAACAGAAGGTGAAGCGGTCCAAGGACAACAGGTGTTTCCACTGTGGCCAGCTGGGTCACTGGAAAAAGGACTATAAAGCGCTCCAAGGAGATAAGAGGGGAAGCATCGCTTCTGGCTCAGGTATTTACGTGACGGAAGTCATGGTTTCATCTTCTTCTATATCATGGGTGTTGGACACTGCATGTGGAGTTCACATTTGTTCAAATGTACAGGAACTCAAGAGAAGATGGCAGGTGGGACAGCATGAGGTAGACCTACGCGTTGGAAACGGGGCACGGGTTGCTGCTGTTGCTGTAGGAGACTATTTCATTTCTTTACCATCTGACATTGTATTAGAATTAAACAATTGTTATTTTGTACCTAGTATTACCAAGAATATTATCTCCATTCCTGCTCTTGTCAGGAAGGGTTTTTCCTTTGAATGCAAGATTTCAAAGTGTATACTTTCTCTAGATAATATTGTGTATGCTAGTGGTTCCATTAACAATGGGTTATTCATGTTGGACATGGAATGTTCTATACAAAACATTGATAATAAGAAAGCCAAGTATGCTGATGACAGCACCTTGCTATGGCATAGTCGTTTAGGCCATATTAACGAGAAGCGCATTAAGCGGTTGCATGATCATGGACTGCTGGGATCATTCTCCTATGAGGAGATTGATACATGCAAAGCTTGTTTAATGGGTAAAATGACGAAGTCACCTTTTCCTAATAAAGGTCAAAGGGCTTCAGGTTTACTTGACCTTATACACAGTGATGTGTGTGGGCCATTTAGTAAACATGCCAGAGGTGGCTATCAGTACTTCATTACCTTTACTGATGATTTCAGTAGGTATGGGTATGTCTATTTAATGAGACATAAAAGTGAATCTTTTGACAAGTTCAAAGAGTTCAAAAATGAAGTACAAAATCAGTTAGGCCGAAATATCAAGGCACTTCATTCTGATCGAGGTGGTGAATACCTAAGTCATGCATTTACTGACTATCTGAAGGAGTGTGGGATTATCTCACAGCTCACTCCGCCAGGAACACCGCAATGGAATGGTGTGTCCGAGAGGAGAAATAGAACGTTACTTGATATGGTTCGTTCTATGATGAGTCAGGCTACTCTACCTTACTCCTTTTGGGGTTTTGCACTGGAAATAGCTGCAAAGGTACTAAACCGAGTGCCATCCAAGGCAGTTTCTAAGACGCCATATGAGTTATGGTATGGGAAACAGCCAAGCTTGACTTTTATCAGGATCTGGGGTTGCGAGGCTTATGTCAAAAAGCTCGCCTCTGGGAAACTGGAGAGCAGATCTGAGAAATGTATATTTGTCGGTTACCCTAAGGAAACTAAGGGTTATTATTTCTACGATCCCAAAGAGAACAAAGTATTTGTTGCTCGGACGGCCATATTTCTTGAGAAGGAGTTTCTTCTGCAAGAGGCCAGTGGGAGAGAAATAAAGCTGGATGAGAATCCAGAGGAAGGGCAAAGTAGTCAAGCACAGTTGGATGAGCCTGAGCTGGTAGATCAGGTTATTGAACAACCTGAGGCTCAAATATCACGGGAACCGCGAAGATCGGGAAGGATCCGTCGTCAGCCTGAGCGCTATGACGGAGTCTACATCATTGATAATGATGAACCCCTTACTTATGCGGATGCGGTCAGTGGACCGGAGTCAGGTAGATGGCTTGATGCTATGCGAGCTGAGATGGACTCCATGTCAGATAACCAAGTCTGGGATTTGGTTGATCCGCCTCCGGGAGTAATCCCTATAGGCTGTAAATGGATCTTCAAGAAGAAGATTGACATGGATGGTAACGTGGTTACCTATAAAGGCAGGCTAGTTGCGAAAGGTTTCAAACAAATCTACGGGATAGATTATGATGAAACTTTCTCACCTGTAGCCATGTTTAAGTCTATTCGGATTCTTTTCGCGATAGCTGCATATTACGATTATGAGATCTGGTAGATGGATGTGAAGACAGCTTTCCTTAATGGAAATCTAGACGAGGATGTGTATATGACACAACCTGAGGGTTTCACTAATCCATCAGATCGTCATAAAATATGCAAATTAAAGAAGTCCATTTATGGACTGAAACAAGCATCTAGAAGCTGGAATATTCGTTTTGATGAATCAATCTCTGAGTTTGGTTTCATCAAGAACGAAGATGACCCGTGTGTATATAAGAGGTTTAGTGGGAGCGTGATTACTTTCCTAGTCCTCTACGTCGATGATATCTTAATCATTGGAAATGATATTCCTGAACTGCATGCTGTTAAAGCATGGTTAGGAAAATATTTCCAGATGAAAGATCTAGGAGAAGCAGCCTATGTGTTAGGTGTGAAGATCTACAGGGATAGATCTAAGAGGCTTCTCGGGCTGTGCCAGAGTACTTACATCGATAAAGTCCTGGAGAGATTCCATTTAGAGAATTCTAAAAGAGGATATCTTCCAGTCAGACATGGTCTGAATCTTTCGAAGAGTCAGTGTCCACAAACACAGACTGAGAAAGATGAAATGGACAATACGCCTTATGCTTCGGCTATTGGGTCCATTATGTATGCGATGTTGTGTACTCGCCCAGACGTCGCTTACGGGTTAAGCGTGACCAGTCGATTCCAAAGTAATCCAGGTGTGGCGCACTGGATTGCGGTCAAGAACATTTTAAAATATCTGCGGAGGACCAAAGATATGTTCTTGATATATGGTGGTCAGGAAGAACTCAGTATAGAAGGATATACTGACGCTTCGTTCCAGTCAGACCAGGATGATTTCCGATCGCAATCAGGCTATGTTTTTAGCTTGAATGGAGGAGCAGTGGTGTGGAAACGTTTCAAACAGTCAACTGTTGCTGATTCCACAACAGAAGCCGAGTATGTTGCAGCCTCGGAAGCATCCAAGGAGGCAGTGTGGATTCGTAAGTTCGTGAGAGAACTTGGTGTTGTTCCTTCGAGTGCAGATCCTTTGGTTATCTTCTGTGATAACACTGGAGCAATCGCACAAGCAAAGGAACCACGGTCGCACCAGAAGTCCAAGCACATACAGAGACGGTTTCATTTGATCAGGGAGATCATAGATCGTGGCGAGATCAAAATCTGCAAGGTTCATACAGATGACAATCTGGCAGACCCGCTTACCAAGCCTCTGGCGCAGCAGAAGCATGAGAAGCACTGTAATAATATGGGTTTGAGGTTTATCAACCATTAGATTAAGTGCAAGTGGGAGATTGTTGGAGTATGCCCTTTAAGGCTAATGTTTGAGGCCTTGGGATTGTAACAGTATCATGTAATAAACTCTTAAGTTTATAAAGGCATGGTTGTTATTCAGATTATTACCTTGTCTGCTGTAATAAGTGTACTTCTGATTAATGTCTCAAAGCTGTTCAGCTAGGCTGACATGCAGTAATGTCCTTAGTCGAGATATCTTGGTGAACTTGAGACAGCCCTGATATGATTGAGACTAATATGAGTTCTAATCTTGTAGGATGCTTCGAGCATGGAATAAGATGTAGACTCATGGGTACATTGGATGTACTGGACAGACCCTACTGGGATATTCAGTTGCTTGTCACAATGTGAATAATCCTTGTATGCTACAAGTGGCACATGTCCTTTGACTTGAGATCACTTGTGTTTCTAAATGATGAATGTCATTGTTTTGAGGTAGTTCAATATCATCTGAAATATAATGATTATAGACTATCTTGGATGATGATCAAGAGTCAGGTTAGGACACTAGTGATAGATACAGGATTGCCGTCTCCTTGTTTAAGGAGTGTGATGTTCTAGGGCCCCCCTATATGAGATGATTGAGAAAGTGTATGGCCATACCCAGATGACAGTGATCATCTGATCTAATCATGCTCATCGTATTGGAGTTACAGGCTTGACGTGCTTGTCCAATAAGAACATCCAGTGGCAAAGGAAACATGTATGCCTTGTGAAGAAGATTCACACTTGTGCTGTTATTTGGGAGTAGTCTTGGAAGACTCTTTCCTTTATATCGGGAGACAGTGATGTGTTGCTAGATACCCCTCACTGATCGTGATAACGTAAGTTGTCGTTACCGACATTTAAAGGAAACCCTTAGGGTCGCACAATTTGGTGATATGGCTTACTTGAGTCAGATCGTGTGGACTGGATTGTTTTGATTCAGTTTAAAGGAGTTTAAACTCTGATTGTAAGTGAGATCCAGTCTGATCATGTTTGATTGATTAGAGCTTGAGATCGGTAAGCTTCGATCGAGAGTGTGGATGCTAGATCGATGAGATCAAGGGCATCAAAAGATGAACGGTCAGATTTTGAACCTTAGGGTTTATTTTGGTCTGGACCAATTCTTGGGCTGATTTGGTTTGGTCTTGTTTTGATTTGGTCATTGAACCAAAGTCAATTGAACCGGTTCCTTTTGGTGAACGCATGGTTCAATGTGATGGGCGTTTTGTGTAGTTCACTAAGTGTGAACGTATGGAGTGAAGACTTACCTTATTGGGAAGCCTCAACTCCAAAACGCCTTGAGACCAAGGAAAACGTCGAGATCCTTCAAGGCTTCTTGCATGCGAAGAGAGCTTGGGAGTGTATCTCATCGCCGAGAGCAAGAAGGATTTTCGGAAAGCCAAGAAGACACAAAACTCTCCTTCATTCGATCAAGGACCTTTGAAGCCCTTTGCTAGCACAAAGGACGACAAGGAGTAGGCCAACTTCATCTTGTGTGTGACACACTTTGGAGGAGAACCCTATCGTTTTCTTGCTTCCAAGCCGAGTCCAATCTAATGGCCATGGTATGATTCTTGCTTCATGATTGCAATCATTTCGTTTTAGTTGATCATACATCATGCATGCCGATCCCTTGAAACCCTTGCTTCCGCTTAAAACCAAAGATGCGCCATCCATTGGGTTTCGCCCCCCTCTTGAAAGGGGTTTTATCCGCTTGCGCTCCCCCTTGAAGGGGACCCAACAAGCAATACATCATTGCTGCCCATGTTTTCAGAATGAATATCATTGACAGCCCCTAAACTGCGACAAAGTACATAAACATTATAGTCCTTTTACCGTACTATATCCAAATTGGACAAGTGTGTCATACTTTTTTGACCCAATCTAATAGTTATGAATTAATCAGGTTATCACTTGGGTATAGCCATACACTTTCATTCATGCATCCATGTATGGGACGCCCAAGGATATCAGGCTTCATATGAAGGAAGGGACAAATTTTGTCTTGGCTCATTGAATCTCTCATGTGGGTTATAATATACCCAATGACAACCGTTATGACTCCCTACTACGGCGAAGCATTAGGTTATATCAAAGTACACCACTCACCATATAGAGATGTCAATGACCTCAAGTCAAGGACAAATGTACTTCTGTCACTGTGGGATCAACTTGTGAGATCAAGTTGAATTTTCACGGCGGGTTAGTCTAATATATCTATCTTGATATACCCATATGCCTGCGTTAGCAATGTGTGCTCAACCTGCGTATATACCAACATCACATGCACCATAGCTATCCTATATCTACTATGGTACTCGATCGAGTACAAACTCTAAGACTAGATAAAATCTATCTCTAGGGACATTGTATACACAAGTGTACATACAACACAAATGTACCAAATGCATAACAACGACGATGCTAGGACATGTAGAATATCACAAATTAATGTGACACATGTCGGCCTAGCCATAGGTCCTAAGGCATATACACCAATAATGCAATCAAGTACAAGAGATATGATAGACTCTAGGAAGGAAAGTCATATCTAGAGTGAGGAGGGAGGCAGTTGAAATGGATGTGCTACTTACATCCATAACTCTTAATGCATGATGTCCTTTGGGGTGGATTCTACCCCATAATATTATGTAATGCAAAAAATGTTAAATATGGAAAGTGGACTATTGGAAAAAAGCCATATCTAAATGGTTTTCTTCAAGTCCTAGTAGATCTGCTCAAAGTATGCCTTAGGCCTCCATCCGAAGATGAAGCATTGATGAGCAACAAAATATGATTAGCTAGACGAAGGATTCTAGTGGTTTGCTATTTCAAAATTGATTTGATTATCTCCTAGCCTCAAGAGATTTTAATAGTGGGTGTGGTAGAGAAATTTTGTAGTGTGAAATATTTATATAATGGATTAAGGATCAATTTGGCATAGCTAAAACTTTTAGCTTTTGCTAGTTAAAAAAATACTAAATGAAAAGTTGTTGACTAGAAAAGTTCAAAAGTGTTTGGGTAAATAGTTGTGCTGAGCAGCAGATGTGCTGCGCTATTAACGAGACTATTTCTAAAAAATTGTACAAGTATTCCTAATATTTATTACACACTACGTCCTATGTATAACATACTAAAGTCGAACCAAACTCTCACACTTATAATTATACCATCTAACTAACCAAAAGTATAAATTATACAATACATTTAAAATTTTTTAGTTCATCACAAAAATATTCATTTCACTAACAAACCATTTAAAATGTATTTGAATTACAAACATGATGGCATTAGACTTAGAATAATTTGATTATGTTGCATATCTATTTCAATAGGATTTACTTGCTCTTCAATAACTTCCTCATTGACTTTTGACTCAATCTTAGTCATAAAATTAAGATTAGCATTATATTCTTGATAAATCTCATCAAATTTTGTTGTTTGCCTAATATAATTATGTAATGTCAATGATGCAATTACAATTTTAACTTGAGTTTTATATGCAAACGATAACATATTACGTAATATATTCCGCCTCTTCTTTCATACTCCAAAACTCTGTTCAATGCAACTTCTAAAGGAGTGTGCTTTATTATTGTACTCTCATATATAAACTTGTTCAAGCACATATTTCCACCTACATGTAGTTAAATATGTCTCAGGGTGCACGTTCTTATCGATTGTAGTAATACAAACATTACAACATGTGAGAGTAGTTTGTAGATTCCAAATGGCTTTTTCACTTTTGGTTGTTGATCGTGAGGTTTGGGCTATTGATATTGCTTAGATATAGAAGTATAGAAGCGTATAACATCATCTGTATACTAGTAATTAGATTAACCACTGATTAAATTTATTAGATATATAAGTATAAAAGCATGTAAGAAGCATATAAGCATATAAGCATATAAGCATATAAGCATAATTAGATCAAACACTGATGGGATCGAACAAGTAATTAAATGTTGACCTGCTTTTTGTTTTCTTTAATTTTTTCTGCCGCATACATGTCTATACATACAAAAATTAATGATCCCTGTAAACAGGTTTTCGAAAGGCTAACTGCTGGTGAAGTATTTGGGGAAAGAGGTGTTCTATGTTGCACTCCACAACCATACTCTGCCCGCACAGTTGAACTCTCACAAATTCTAAGGTTGAGCAGCAATACATTCAAAAGCATGATTCAAGAGAACGAGAAAGAAAGGAAAACCATCATAAACAATCTTTTAGAGGTGCTGTGCTATTGACTTTTGATCTAATGCATGTTAATGTTGTTTCATGTCAAAGCTCATTCGACTAGCATTTAACAGAGATTGAAACTAGACCAAAGATCATCAGGCGGGGAAGAACAAAATGCTCAGTTGCTGAATGAAAGACTTGAAAGAAGAAGCTGTAAGAGCTGTACATTGTCCCTTGGATCACAAAACACAAGTCGTACACCAGCCAAAGACATGCAAAGCACAGACAGTGGGACTGAAAATACACAAGAACAAATTCACAAACTATTGCAGTTCAAATTTCCTGATCAAATCAAGAATGCAAGTTTAGAGAATGGTGCTAGTTTGTCATATAGTGACAACATGCAAACATACAACAAAAGGGTCATAATTCATATGCTTTCAAAGTCTATGAATTCAAGAGAAGAGCATGGGAAGCTCATAATCTTACCCAATTCTTTGCAGGAGCTTTTCAAAATTGCAGGTTTGCATTATTTGATCCCTGACTGATAATTTTTGTTAATTTTCATGTTAGATACAGAATAGTTTGAAGCCAGACAATTCACTTGCAATCTGACACATAATTTTCCAAAGTGCAGGTCAGAAGATTAGCTACCATCAACCTACCAAATTGCTCAATCAAGATAATGCAGAAATAGATGACATTTCTGTCATACGAGATGGAGAGCATTTATTTTTCCTATAGGTGAATAACTTGCATAATTATCAACCATAAACAAGGTTGTGGCAAGTTGATCGTGGCTAGCTTACTCTTCCCATCTTCAAAATTTGGAACACCAATTTCACTACTAACCTTGATATGCATCACTCAACTAAAAATACCTCACTTTGTTTAAAGAGCAGAAGACAAAATCAGACTTCTTAAGCAAAGAATGTGTGGGATATTGTGCTAACTATAAGTTATGTTACGTGAAGATAGGGAAAGGGAAAACTTTATTCAAATACTAGTAGAGCAAATACTACATGTACCAATTGAATAATATAATTGCACGAACAAATATAAGACAAGAACGCCAAGATTTTATATGAAAACTCTTTTAAACAAAAGGAAAAAAGCAACCAGAGTGAGATCCGATCAAAAGCTTCACTAATCATTGAGTTAACAACACCTAAGTCTTCTCTAGCTACACACTAGAGGTAAATACATTAACACACATCAAGAGTAGAACATTCTTGGAATGCTAAGAAGCATATAGTCATCTCTATGAAGGGAGAAAAATGGAGAAATCCAAATAAATCTCACTAAAAATTGCCTACAAGAGAATTAAGCAAAAAAGCGATCTTAGTGAAAGCCGGGAAGTTAAGTTCTTAGGTTGTCTATAAAATTTTAGCTCACCCCAATGGTGAGTCACCTCCAATCGAGCACTTAATCAAAGCTGTTCAGTTTTGTCCTAATCCTTTCCTCTCTTAGGTTTTCATTTTGTTTGTCAAAAACACTTGGTGAGTCACCTCAAATCGAGCACTTAATCAAAGCTGTTCAATTTTCTCCTAATCCTTTCCTCTCTTAGGTTTTCATTTTGTTTGTCAAAAACACTGCTTGATTATGGCTGCCCCCACCATGCTCAAAAGTTAACACTAGCTTTTATATGTAAGTAATGTAGGATGATTCGACCAGGATGTTTCCTAAGGTGTGAAGCTCCACAGCCATTCAGCAAGCATGCACAAATTTGAACAGAAGAGTAGAAACTAAGCTAGCATGCAGTCCTTAGAAGATACACTACGTCGAAAGAAGATACTTGAGGCCCCCTTTAGGGAAGGGGGCCAAGACCCCTTTCTTTGACTCCCCCTCTCGTATCTTGTTGACCAGGCTGAGTTTGGGTGGTTAATTATCTTAAAATCTGATCAAAGAAGCAGTGGGTGGCTGGAAAGAATACAAGATCCAAGCCTCCCTAGACTAACAATGGATCCTTAGGGGGAAACTTGGTTAGGTCTTCAACTCCTAGCCAAGGCTTCAAGTTATCTCCCTGCTTTAGAACACCAAGGGAACCTCACGCTCAACCTTTAGTAGACACTCTTGGCTAGGTCTCGCTGGAAGGCTGCTGGAAGAGAAGGAGGTTTTGGTGGAAGAGGGGAAAACTGGTGAAAGAGGCGGCCTTAGAACAAACTCACAACACACACAAACACAAGAGGTTTCAAAATTTTTCATCAAGATTAGACTCCCTTCCCAAACAGAATACAAGGGCTTTAAACCCTTCCCCTCAACGTTCAAAACTCCTCAAGAGAATACAAAAAAAATAGGATGCTGGCGCATTATAGTCTTTGCCTAATTTGGGTAGGCAAACAGCTGGCTTGTGGGCTGAGGCTGATTTGCTTGTGAGCTGTGGCTGATTTGCTGGCATTTCCTCCTTGGATGTTAGTTGAATTATTTCCGTGCGGTTAGAATTTCCTTCTTGGATGCTAGCTGGAATGGGGCAGGTCTGTTTGACTTGTACCAAAGTTGGAGCTGCTTGTCTTGTATTGAAGCTAGACCAAAGTTCAGTAGTCAAAATGCTGCTTGTTTTTTTGTTGAAGTTGGACAGCATGTTGATTGGTTTGTTGCAAGTGTAGGTTGCTGGATGTTGACTCCCTTTGCTAGATTTGAAGACCTTGCTGGACTTTGACTTGATGTTGAGTGTTGCAAGGGTAGGTTGCTGAATGTTGACTGCCTTTGCTGGATTTGAGGACCTCGCTGGATTTTGACTTGGTGTTGACTTTGGTTGAGGGTTGAGTATGAAGGGGTCAAGGTGTCTTGTAGAATTACATGGACCACAACCTAGGCTACTGTAACCTACTACATAATCTATGAAAGGTAAATAGCTTAAAAGAAAAAAAATGATCCTAGGCTACCCCTAGGGATGTGACATGCTACAACAAGCTGAAATGTAAAAGACAAAGCCAAAATACATTAAGTTCCCAAAATTGGAGATCTTCAATGAGATGCTTCTGCATCAGCTCTCCCGAGAGACAAAAGAATTTTTCTTCGAAGAATTAGTGGTGAGGTCCTCTATTCTTATATTTTGGTGGTAACCCCAAGGTACAGAAATCATCTCGGACAGAATATTTTGGGTGATCTTCATCACCAAGGTTCAGCTCTGGTGGCCATCCCAATGTGTAGGGATTATCATCAGCTTTTGCTACCCCTTTATCACTGCAAATAATTAAAGGACATTTGAAAGCATTTGTCCATTCATGTGAAATAGTAATATGTGATTTGACAATACGGAATTCAAATGTAACACTAGATGTAACAGATGTGAGTGAGTGTGGATACAGAAGTAAGCTGACATTTTCCTTTGGTGGATACCCCATTGAGTAGTTATGCTTGGTCTTAATTGTTTTCCAGAAAATTAGCCAATAATGACTCTTGAACTCGGGGTAATGGGAGATGGGTGTCAAGAAGGTTCTATATATGTCATGATGTAGGCTGACGGTAGGTGCAACAAAGTCAATAATGACTCTTGACCCGTGGATGAAATCAATATCATGTTGTAAGCAAAGATTTGACTCAACTAAGAAAGCAAGCTACATGTTTTCATAAAGCAATGACATTTTTTGTGCATGGATTAAGTTAGTTAAAATGGTGTCATGGGACTAGCCTAAAAAGGAATATGGTGCCATAGAATCATCTAGGCATGGGGGCGTGCTAATCAAGATATAGTCTTGGACACTAGGACGTAGGCATCCTAGGGAAGGACTTGGGGCAACCCATATGGGCAAGTCAATGTAGAGCTTGAAGCACCTGGGTGGGTCATAAGACAAGATTTCGTCAGGTCATTCCTTTCCTATGGGAATCATGGCTAATGAGGTAGTGAGATTTGGTCGAGTGGAATCTTGTATTGTAAGGGACTCAATTACCTCAAGTGCTAGACTAGGTTGGGGTAACCTCGAGGGTGGTATTTTCTTAATTTCAGGTGCGGGGTTCAAGGGTGGTGGCAGTTAGCCCAAGGTTTTATTATCTTGGTCTTTAATCCATTCCAATATGTTTTGACAATAACAAACCACTTTACTAATATTATCTCTTAAGTATCTTATTTAGGTTGAAGATGGTGGACGATTTATGAATTTCAAGCTCAAGTTCATTTCAACTTTCATCTACATTAAGAAGGAGATTGAACTCTTATGGTGATCAAGACTTATTTCTCATAGTTTTATTTTTTTATTCCTTAAATAAATATAAAGTGCTTAAATTACTTCTTATTTGATAGCTCTTTCACCAAAATTTCTTGATTACGCCCTTCATCAACTTGTTTCCCAAAATTTACTCATATCATTGAACCAAAGCTTTCATATTTTTAACATTTCTATAGTATTTAACCCTAAAACCATATTTTTCCTTGCCAAAATTTTATGAAACTAGTATATTTAGAAAGTAGACTCTCTAAGCTTTCCAACAATTCAAACGGTACTCAATTCGGACTTCAAATTAGCCCAAACGAGCTAAATCAATTTGAACAAAATATGCCGTCCAAACTAGGCCGAACCGAACCGGGCTTAATTGACCAAAACAGGCCCAAACCGAGCCTTTTCGACCTCCAATGGCTATCTTCAATTATAGCCATTTGTAACCCTAAAAAATGTTATAAAAATATTCTCAAATGCCCTAGAACCTTTTTACATTATCTCTCAAACCATTGGTGCTCCAAAGAGCTTCCTTTTCGCTTGAAATCTCTATGGTGAACTCTCTTGAAGATCTTGAAGCCTAGAAATTTTTTTGAAGCCCTCATCATTCAAAAAGAGGTTTTTCAAAAGAGGAGTTCAAGCACTCTAGGAGAAACTCATTAAGAGGAGTCTTGGCATTGAATGAGCATTTCTTTCCCCTCTTGATTTGTGTTTTAGTTCTTGCATTGAATTTGTTGTATTTTACTAAGTGTTGGAGGTGCTCTTAGAAGAGACCTCATAATTATTTAGTTTATTTTACTTCTTGTATTTAGGGTTTAGGAAGTGGTTCCCTTGCGAGAAGGGTGAGACCACATAGTATAAACCTCAATTAAAGAAGAAAATAAAACTAGTGGGGTGTTTGAAATCCTAGGTAGGGAGCCTAGGTAGTGGATGTAGGCATTGGAGCCAAACCACTATAAATCACTTGTTTGCATTGCTTATTTGTGTTGCTTTAAATTTATATACTTATAAATTAGTGATATTAGTTATTAGCTAAATCTCATAAGTGTAGTTCTTCATAACATAGCTTTATC
The DNA here is from genome assembly GCA_027563935.2 of Costus lasius. Classification (NCBI taxonomy): domain Eukaryota; kingdom Viridiplantae; phylum Streptophyta; class Magnoliopsida; order Zingiberales; family Costaceae; genus Costus; species Costus lasius. Next base: position 44,360,178 of record CM050453.2, on the reverse strand, counting down.
TCAATTATTATAGTTATCTTCATTCTCTTTTGTCTAGATTGTAAGAAAATCATAAAGTTATAAAAAAATGCCCCCCCCCCTCCCGCTCTTGTGTGTTAATTCCTTTTCATTTGATGTTAGAGCTTGGTTTATAGGTTTTAAACTTAACTATTTTTCCTATAGTTATTTATGGCTACTTTTGATGCATCATCTTCACATGTTGTAGGACACTCTACTACTTGTCCATCTATGTTTGATGGCACACACTATACCTATTGGAAATGTAGAATGAAAATTTTTCTTGTATCACTTGGATTTGATATTTAGGAGATGATTAAAAATAAAGCTATGAATGCTCTTTATTGTTCATTAAACAAAATGAATTTAATTGCATTTCTACATGTTCTAGTGCTCATGCAATTTAGAATATGCTTGAGGTAACTCATGAAGGTACCTCTCAAGTGAAAGAATCTAGAATTAGTATGTTGATGCATGATTATGAGTTATTTAAAATGGTTTCTCATGAGACTATTACCGATATGTATACAAGGTTTACTAATATTACTAGTAGTCTCATTTTTCTTGGAAGGCAATTCAAAGAGGAAGATATGGTAAGAAAGATATTAAGATCATTACCTAAAGCTTGGGAGGCAAAGGTTATTGCAATTCAAGAAGCCAAAGATCTCTCAAAGTTAGCCATGGACTAACTTATTGGGTCTCTTATGACTCATGAGATTCAAATGAAATCACATGTTGAACATGAGAAAGAGTCTAAAAAGAGATCTATTGCATTGAAGGCTACTCTCTTCAAGCTCCCTCAAGTGATGAAAGTAATGATGAAGAAGAGATTGCATTCTAAGCAAAAAGATTCAAGAAATTTCTTATGAGAAAGGGTAACAAGAAGAAAATTCTCAAAGGATGACTTGACATGTTTTGAGTGCAACAAATTGTGACACATTAAGAGAGATTGTCCACTTTTGAAGGCTTCAAATGTAAAAGATAAAAAGAAGAGAAAAGCATTATTAGCATTGGGATGAAAGTGAAGCTTCTATTCCGAAGATGATCAAGAAGAAAAAGCTAACTTATGTTTCATGGCATCAGGTGATGAGGTAACTTCTAAATGTCTTGATGAATGTGATTATTCTTATGAAGAACTAGAAAATGCATTTCATGAGTTGTATGATGAATTTAGAGCCTTCATACAAAACATAAAGTATTGAAAAAGGAAAAAGATTCTCTTGCCAAAGAAAAGGATGAACTATATAATAACTTACTTAGTGTAAAAAATGATAATGTCATTCTTGTTTTTCAAGCAAAGCTTTAAATGACTCATTATTAGTGTTGAGAAAAGAATTGTCTTTATCGTATTCAAAATCTAAAAAGAATACTCATAATGGTGTTATCTCTCATGTCAAAACAGATAACACACATCTTCAGCATGTTCATAAAAATTGTGTTCATTCTAGCTCATATTCTTCTACATACTTTAATGGGCATTGCTTCTTTTGTAGTAGATATGGACATAGAATTCATAATTGCCCTAGCAAGAAAGGATCTAAACATACATTATGGATTCCTAAAGTCTCTAACCATCAAGGACCCAAAGAAATTTGGGTACCTAAAGTTTTATTTCCATCTCTTGTAGGTAGAGAATCAACTACAACGAAATAGAAGTGATTGGATTCTTGATAGTGGTTGCACAAAGCATACGACGGGTGACATAAATCTATTTGCAACACTATCAAGTAAAGAAGGTGGTATGGCAACATTTGGTGATAATACCAAGGGTAAGATAATTGGCATTGGTACTATTAGTATAAATCCTTACCCTATTATTGACAATGTAATTTTAGTAGATGGTTTAAAGCATAATTTACTTAGTGTATCTCAACGTTGTGATAAAGGTTACAATGTTACTTTTGAAACAACAAAATGCTTGATTAAAAATTCATATTCAAATGATATCTCTTTTATTGGAAATAGAATAGATAATATTTATATACTTAGTTTGAATATTTTTCCTAACCCTAATGTGAAGTGCTTAGTGTTGTATGTCCGCAAGTGCACGGATACTCGAAGTAATATTTAAGATATTGAACCACAGAGACCTCGTTGTTAAGTACTGACGAATTGAGTTTTCACTAGCTAAGCGAATCGAGAAATATGAAAATAGCAATCGAACGGTATACAGAAAATCAAAGCGAGAGAGTTGGGACTAGGGGTTATCCTCCTTAATATTTATGACTAGATATGATTAAAGATTCATCAACTTATTTTCGCTATGGTAAAGAAATAGTTTACTTAATAAAGAAATTAACTCGTTCTCGCGCAGTCCATTTACAGAGAACGATCCTCACTCTCGTGCAAGATCTATTCAATGTTTAATAAAAGTAAACTTTGATCAAAGAGATTAAGAATCACTCTCATGCATTCCACCTCAATGTCAATATCTCAAGCAAAACTAAGCACTCTCGCACCTTAGTTTCACAAGTTTTACTTAAGGTTTTTTAACAATTCAACATCTTTCTCTAGCATATTTTCATGTCTAAAACAATAATGATTTCTAATTCAAAACATCAACAAGAGTTAAACTTGTAAAATCTAAAGATAAGAACACAACTAATCTCTTATGATGAGTTCCTTTTATAAATTTTAGGGTTCCAAGTTTCGTGATATCATCTTCTCAGTCCATAACACAAAACTCTAAGACATGTTAATGCATGAAACTAAAAATGATTAAAGGCATAAATCACTTAAGTAAAATTATCATACCAAAAATATATTGATGTAAGAAGAGTTATCTAGTCATTGAAACCCCCATGTCCCAATAGAAAGTTTAAGCTAGCATGGCGAAAGAATCACAGCAAAACATAATTTTAAGATGATTAGAAATCATAAGGGAGGAGTAAAAATTACAACACAGGGCTGTAATCTAAATTACAACCCGTAATTGATTCAAAATCGCGATGAACAGTATCGCGATCACATTTTTGATGATATCTCCCTCGATCGGCTTCCTTTCACTCTGAAACTTCTATGGCGTGTTTTTCTTTCTCAGGTGAAGCTTCCTTTCAAAATTCAAGGTCGAAGATGGTCAGAGCAGCGAATGGCGATGAACCATAACGCGGCGGCGATTGTCACAAATTCTCCCTGAATCATCCATGAAAATTGTTTTTTTTTTGCTTCTCAAATCTCCGCTTGCTTATCCTGAGTCTTCCCCTTTTTTCGGATCATCAATTGGTTCCCTAAATCTCGAGAAATCTTGTTTTTAAGTTTGCCGCGGAAAACTCAAAAACCTGGGTGCAAAATTATGGCACCATAAAATAATTACGACAGTGCCGTAATTTCTTCTGTGAATTATGGGCAAAAATTACGGTACCGTGGAAATATTTATGACAGTGCCATATTTTTGCCTAAGTCCTTTGGTCGAAATTGTCTGAAATTAAGGTACCGTGGAAATATTTACGGCAGTGCTGTATTCTTGTTGAAACTTCTGGTTGGGTTTGCTGAAATTACAGTACCATGGAAATTTGTCCCAAAATTATGGTAGTGCTGTATTTTTGTTTTAACTTGAAATTTGATGTGTAAACTCCCCTTGATGATTAGAACTTGTTCATGCTTTGAAAGTGCTTGAAAATTGGTGATAATGATACCTTTTTGCCTGAAATTGATCAAAAACAAAGAATGGTGTAGATTCCGACGTATTTGGCAAATAAGGTGTAAAAATAAAGCAAAAGAGCAAGATTATGACTCAAAAGACTAGTAAATAAGTGTGAAAAATACTATGAAATTTAGAGTCATCACTTAGCATGTGTAGAAGATTTATCTTGGCTATGGCACCGTAGACTTGGGTATGCTAACATGGATTTAATTCAAAAGCTTTCAAGAAAGGAACTTGTGATAGGAATTCCAAAAATCAAATTTCAAAAAGACAAGTTGTGTGATGTATGAGAAAAGGGTGAGCAAGTGAAAGCTTCTTTTTCTTCTATTAACAAGGAGTTGACATCAATGAAAGAATAGAGGAGCTTAAACTTGAGAACAATCATGACACTATTAAAGTATCTAATGATGATCAAGAACTTTAAGGCATACAAGGCAATCCATCTCAAGATCAAGTGGAAAAAGTTGACACACATCAACCTCTTCCAAAGGATTATAAGTTCTTAAAAGATCATCCTATGGAGCAAATACTTGGAGAACCTTCAAACGGCGTGGTAACTCATTCTTCACTTCAAAATTTATGTGAACATGTTGCTTTTATTTCTCAAGTAGAACCTAAATGTATTATGATGCTTTAAAAGATGAATTTTGGGTTTTAGCCATGCATGATGAATTAAATTAATTTATAAGAAATGATGTATGGACATTAGTTTCTAGACCTTGTAATTGATGACACCAAAATTCATAGTATATTTTGTGTCATTTCATATGTCTTTTTGTGTCATATTTATGCTCTTTTGCTTGTTTATAAGCCTTATTTGTCAAATATTGCAGAATCTACACCATTTTTTATTTTTGATCATTTTTAGGTTAAAAGTGCTATATTTTGATAGATTTCGGAAGATTTGAGCACACCAATGGATTCCAGAAGTCGAAATGAAGCTACCCATCAATTTTCACTAAATTTGGAGCTAATTTACAAAAATACGGCACTACTGTATTTTTGGGAGCAACTCTCACGGTACCGTATTTCTCAGTAGACATTCTTTGGCAAAATACGGTACTAGCGTATTTTCCAGAGAATCATTCATGGTATCGTATTTTTCACCGTTTTCGACCAGAAGATTTCAGCAAGAATACAACACTGCCGTATATTCGGGCGACATTGTCACGGCACCGTATTTTCTGCCTAGAATTAACTGAAGAAAATACGGCAGTACCGTATTTTGGAGAGAAATTATCACGGTGCCGTATTTCCATATAATTCTTTACAGAACTCCAGAGGCAAAAATACGGCACTACCTTATTTTGTGGTACAACGTTCACGGTGCCGTATTTTGGGAGGATTTTCGCGAGTTTTTCGGGTCCGATTCTTGCGCGGGCCATAACGTTTGATCTAGAAGTCCAAATTAAGATCCGAAAGATGTTCCAGACTCGTCCTTAAAATGAGAAGACGTACGAAGTGGAAGGGGGAACTTTTATCGAGTATTGAGAGAGAAATTGACAGAATGGTGCTTAGGGTTTGGCTTCACGCCGAGAGGCGTGGAGGCCACCTCGGGCTGTGATTTTTACACTGAAGCCTCGCCTGAGGAGAGGAGGACACACCAGAAGTTTCAGAGCATTTGGAGTCCGTTCGGAGGAGAAATCAACAAAACAGCGGTGACAGCGCTGTTCAAAGGCAATTACGGTGCTGTAATTTCGATTACAGCACCGTGTTTTGTAACTTCTACCCTTCTCCTTTAATTTCTGATACTTTGAAACTATGGTTGATTGTAATCTTTCCTTCATGCTAGCTTAGATCTTTTTATGGGACATGGGTTGTAATCCCCTTAGTTTGTTAATGACTAGAGAACATCGATTTTTGTCAAGTTTAATTTTAGCATGATAATTTTACTTATGTGATGACTTGTCTTTAATTCTCTTTAGTTTTATAAATATCAGCATGTTTATAATTTTGCGAAATAGACCGAGAGGTTGATCGTTTGAAATTCGGAACCCTAAAAATCATTGAGTTTGGAACTTATTGTAAGAGATTAGGTTTGTTCTTCGAATTCTGATTTTTAGTGATTTTATTGCCATATTGAATTTCTAATACTTTGGATTGAGTTAATGTGTAGACTTGATTTGATCTTGCACGAGAATGAGGATCGAGTCGTTGGAAAACCATAAGTAAAACCTGTGTTGAGTTTCATGATGCACGAGAGTGATCCTTGAGATTCCACTTGAGATGATTGACTTAGAATTCGGATGCACGAGAGTGATCCTTGAGTTCTTTATTCAATGATTCACTTATCTTTAGCATTGAGAATAGATCTTGCACGAGAGTGAGGATCTGTTATCTGCATGATTGTCTGCACGAGAGTGAGACAATACCTTTATGAAGTGAATTAGGTCTTTATCATAACAGAATTAAACTGACAACCTTTATTTTCTTCTAGTCATTAGAATTAAGGTGGATGAAACCCTAGTCCCATGTTTATCTCTCTGATCATCTTTTAACATACTTTTATGCATCTTTTACTTGCATCATATTTGATTCACTTAGCTAATGAGAATACAATTATTTGGTACTTAACAATAAGGTCTCTGTGGTTCGATATTTTTATTACTTTGAAGTATCCGTGAACTTGCGAACACAACAGTAATCAAACTATGATTGGAACTAAATGGGTTTTTAGAAATAAACTAGATGAGTCTGGCCTAGTGGTTCGAAACAAGGCACGCTTAGTGGCCCAAAGGTTTCAACCAAGAGGAAGGAATTGACTATAATGAAACATATGCTCATGTAGCAAGATTAGAGGCTATTAGAATACTTTTGGCTTTTACAAGTTTCAAAGGATTTAAACTTTATGAAATGGATGTGAAAAGTGCATTTTTAAATGGTTTCATTAATGAAGAAGTTTATGTTGAGCAACCACTTGGCTTTGGGAATTTTGAATTTCCAAATCATGTTTTCAAATTGAAGAAGGCTTTATATGATTTAAAGCAAGCTCCTAGAACTTGGTATGAAAGGCTTTCTTTGTTTTTAATTGATCATGGTTTTAAAGTTGGAAAAGTTGACATTTCTCTTTTTACTAAACATGAAAATGATGACATATTACTAGTTCAAATTTATGTAGATGATATCTTTTTTGGTGTTACTAATGAATCTTTATGTAAGTGGTTTGCAAATTGCATGCAAAATGAATTTGAGATGAGTATGATGGGTGAACTTAGTTTCATTCTTGGACTTCAAATAAAGTAAACAGCACGTAGTATCTTCATTAACCAATCCAAATATGCAAAAGTGAATCACAAGAAGTTTGGTATGGAAAATGCTAAGGCTACACCAACTCCTATGAGCACATATAACAAGCTTGATGTAGATGAAAATGGTAAAATGGTAGATTAAAAGTGATACAGAGGTATGATTGGTAGTTTACTTTATTTAACTACAAGTAGACCTGGTATAATGTTTAGTACATATTTATGTGCAAGATTCCAATCTTTTCCTAAGGAATCACATTTAAGTGTAGTAAAATGTATTATTAGATATATTAAAGGAACTATTGATTTTGGTCTTCGGTACCCTAAAACTTTGAACTTTATAGTTATTTTGATGCTGACTTTGCTGGTTGTAGAATTGATAGAAAAAGTACAAGTGGATGTTGTCAATTCTTAGGAATGAGTTTAGTCTCTTGGTTTTATAAGAAACAAAACTCTGTGGCACTTTCAACAATAGACGCTGAGTATATTGTTGTAGGTTGTTGTTGTGCACAAATTCTTTGGATGAAACAAACTCTTTTATATTATGATTTATCTTACAAGTGTACCTCTATTTATTGTGATAACTCTAGTGCAATAAATCTATCTAAGAATCCTAACTAGCTTTCACGCACAAAACATATAGACTTAAGACATCATTTCTTGCGTGATCATGTAATGAAAAAATGTTGTGTTATGTTCCTACAGATAAACAATTAGCAGATTGTTTTACTAAACCTTTGAATGAGGAAAGTTTTTGTAGTTTGAGAATGCAATTAGGTATATGTAGTCAACCATCTCCAAAATAATGTATACTAACTTCTTTTGGTTGATTGCTATAACATTAGAATTGTTGATGCTTTTTCTATTCATGCATCCTCTCTTTTTGATAATGCCAAAAGGGGGAGAGCTTATATTGAAACTTTGGAAATATTTTCAAAAGCATCTTATATTTTATATGTCCACATAAATAGGGAAAATCTTTATCTACAATTTTGATAAATGCATAGGATGCATATTTGTAGGGGGAGTAGATACTCTATGTTTACTATATGCTATTTCTTACATAGTTTGTCATTATCAAAAAGGGGGAGATTGTTGGCCCAAGGTTTTATTATCTTGGTCTATAATATATTCCAATATGTTTTGATAATAACAAACTACTTTACTAACATTATCTCTTGAGTATCTTATTTAGGTTGAAGATAGTGGATGATTTATGAAGTTTAAGCTCTAGTTCATTTCAACTTTCATCCACATTAAGAAGGAGATTAAACTCTTATGGTGATCAAGACTTATTTCTCATAGTTTTATTTTTTATTCCTTATATAAATGTAAAGTGCTTAAATTACTTCTTATTTGATAGCTCTTTCAACCAAAATTCCTTGAATACACCTTTGATCATCTTGTTTCCCAAAATTTACTCATATCATTGAACCAAAGCTTTCATATTTTTGACATTTCTGTAGTATTTAACCACAAAACCATATTTTTCCTTGCCAAAATTTTATGAAACTAGTATATTTAGAAAGTAGGCTCTCTAAGCTTTCCAATGATTCAAACGACACTCAATTCGGAGTTCAAATGAGCTCAAACGAGTCAAATCAATTTGAACAAAATATGCAGTCCAAACCAGGCCGAACCGAACCGGGCTGAATTGGCCCAAACCGAGCCTTTTCGATCTCTAACGGCTATTTCTTCAATTCTAGCTGTTTGTAACCCCAAAAAAATAATATAAAAATATTCTCAAAATCCCTAGAACTTTTTTACATGATCTTCCAAACCATTGGTACCCCAAAGAGCTTCCTTTTCTCTTGAAATCTCCATGATAAACTCTCATGAAGATCTTGAAGCCTATAAATTTTTTTAAGCCCTCATCATTCAAAAAGAGCTTTTTCAAAAGAGGAGTTTAAGCGCTCTAGGAGAAATTCATCAAGAGGAGTCTTGGCTTTGAATGAGCATTTCTTTCCCCTCTTGATTTGCGTTTTAGTTCTTGCATTGAATTTGATGTATTTTGCTAAGTGTTGGAGGTGCTCTTGGAATAGACCTCATAATTAGTTTGTTTATTTTACTTCTTGTATTTAGGGTTTAGAGAGGTGGTTCCCTTGGGAGAAGGATGAAACCACTTAGTCTAAACCTCAATTAAAGTAGAAAATAAAACTAGTGGGGTGTTTGAAATCATAGGTAGGGAGCCTAGGTAGTGGATGTAGGCATTGGGGCCGAACCACTATAAATCACTTGTTTGCATTGCTTAGTTGTGTTGCTTTGAATTTCATGCTTATAAATTAGTGATATTAGTTATGAGCTAAATCTCAAAAGTGTAGTGTGTAGTTCTTCATAACATAGCTTTATCTCAATTATTATAGTTATCTTCATTCTCTTATATCTAGATTGTAAGAAAATCATAAAGTTATAAAAAAATTGCTGAACACACAATTCACCCCCCCCCCCTTGTGTGTTAATTCCTTTTTAGTAGCATCAAAGATGATTCTAGAGGTTTCTCATCTTGCCCTAGATTGGAATTTTTTTACCAAGTCCATCAGAAGGCTCTCATCCCGAGTGTCCACTCTATGCCTAGGGGTAGTGGCATTTGGCGTCCCATCAAAATTCTCATGTTCCTTCCCCTCATCTTCTAATTCAAATTCATCTTCACTTGTGTAGTCTGGGGCGTATATCTCAACTTCTACCTCTTCCTTGAGGTTTTGGGCAGTGTTGGCTAAGGTTTGATTAGGAGTTCTCTTAGGAATTTGGGAGTCAAACTGACTAGCTTGAGTTTGTAATGGCAGTGGTAGAGTCCTAGCTAACTCCAGCTCATACTCAATTGTTAGAGCCTATTGGCAGGATTCTTCTAAGGTTTTAATAGGGTAAAGCATTACAGCATCCCTTATATCCTTCCTAAGTCCCCTCTCAAACCGATCAAGGGCTATCCATGTATCTTCAACTATATCACTTCTAAAAAGTAAATCTTCAAGCCTCTCCATCTATTCGGTTACATAGTCATCTCCTTGGGCCAACCTAGACAATTGGTTACTCATGTATTTCTTATAGTGTGGGGTTATATAGCGATCTCTTAACCACCAACTAACATCTTTCCATTTTGTGATTTGAAGTCCCTGGCGCTAGCTGAAGTTCCACTGCTTGCCAATACTTCCTAGCCGAGCCACATTAGAGAAGTTGGCCATGACGGACTTTACTATCTTCAGGGGTAGCGCTCGTCTAAAAATATTGCTCAACAAGTTTGAGCCAATCTAGAAACTCATGGGGATCTAAGTTTCCTCCAAAGAAAGGTAGACTTCTAAAGGATTTGCCCTTGGTTTCCCTAGTTGAAGGAGTGACTACATGGTATGAGTCTTGACCTTCATACCCTAGCCCCCCAATCATGGTGTTTTACATGTGATATACATTGCTCCCATTCATGAGATTGGCTCCTATAATGTGTTGGTTCTCTTGGCTCATAGGTTCTCCTTGGGGTATGACCCCAAGTTTGAGCATAGTTGTGTTCATATGAATGGTAATAGGATTCAATTGATTTCCATCCCATTTTAGTTTTGAAAGACTAGGTTAGTTTCTCGGCTGGCCGTGAGTTTCGCATTCAAGGGGTGAAATCGTGGCTATGTAAAAAAGTTTACAAAAACTTCCACAGGTGAGAACATGAATCCTTCACGGCCATGAATATTTCTGTGTACATAGGTCTTTATTCACATAAACTTTCATTGCCACAGCCGTGTATAGTTTACGGGTCGTGAATATTTCTGTCCCTTCATATTTTTCACTCGATTCGACATCGAATCAAGTCTGAATTGAACCAAACTCTCCATAATTCTTCCTTGAAGGGTTCTGAACCGATTAAACTATAAAAGGAAGAATTTTTGGAGGGCAAGGGAGACTTTTTCGGCGCGAACACGATCAGAGGCAGTGGCTGGGGCGAAACTCGGTTCCAGGGCGAAATTCCGGTGAGGATTCACGTGAAGGAGAGAATTGAACACTTCATCTTCATCTCCAAATCGAGGGGAAGCATTTCTATTTATTTTCCTAGTGATTTCTTATACTTTTGCTAGAATTCAATGCATTATTCATCTACATTCATGCTATACACGATGAACATGAGTGAGTAAACTTCTTTTCTGGATTAGGGATGTAGTCCACTATCGTTTATAGATTAAAATTTGTATTTTTATTTTTTGTCATGATCATTATAGCATTGATTTGATTTGAATTGAGTTTATCCCGTAATTTACTCTGGCCAAGTATGTTTGTGTCTTAGACGTTGCAAGAAGGACCGAGAGGTGAATTGTAACGTCAAAACTATTCTTTTCAAGCCTACGAATTTAATCACGGGAATAGTTGCATTCGTTTGAAGGATTTCATGGTTTTTCATAGAGCTTAATGGGCCTAGTAGCGTTAATTGTCACGAGAGTAGGGAGTTAGCGTAGCTAGATACCGGATTATGCTTTGGGAGGAGGTAATCTATTCCTTAGGAAAAATTTCCTTTCATAGCTATAATTATTCTGTTCAAAGATTTATTTTCATCAAATTTATAATTGTCAGTGTGGTGAAACCCCTAGTCCCGACCATGTAAAACCTGATTTTGACCCCAAAACGCTACCTCTACTTCTTTTTTGTACTTAGAGTTCACATAAAATCACAATTTGATCTGCCTAGATATAAACGAGTTGTGTAATCGGTACTTGACCACCAGATCCTCATTGGGAATGATATCTTATTTTATTATTTTGATAAATCCATGCACTTATGGATGCATCACCATGGTAGATATGCTGCACTGACCCGTTGTGGGACTCTAACTTGGTGTCATGAGTTAACCTCACAAGTGACAAGAGATGCATTAATCCCTTAACTTGAGGTCATTCACACTTCTATATGGTTAGGGACATGCTTCGGTACAACCTAACACCTCACCATAGTTGGGAGGTTATAACGGTTGTCATTGAGTATATCACAACCCATATAAGAAGGTCAATGGACAGACATAGAATTTGCCCCTTCTTAAGGAACGCTTGATATCCAGGGGCCCCATATGGATGCATGACTAAAAGTGTATGGCCATACCCAAGTGAAAGCCTGATTTAGTCATGATGAGATTGAATATAAACAAAGTGGTGACACACATTGTCCAATCAGATATCAGTTTGGCAAAGGAATTGTAATGCATAGATACCTTGTTGAGATTATGGGGATGTCGATGTTGATATCCATTCTAAAGACTTGGGTAGTAGCGATGTACTACTAGGTGCCACTCACTGCTTGTGATGACAAGAGTTCATCACTACCAAAGTCAAAGGAACCTACAGGGTCGCACACATTGATTTTCGAGTTCTCATATTGATTGGGTAGCCTTTAGATCGAGTTATTTCATAACTCAGATCTATTTACGAGATTTCATCAACGCCGACGTGCCTGATGAGATGGAGGACACCTATTAGGGCCAAACTTCATTTTTGGCAGGTTGACCCCGGGATAACCATGGTTAGCCATATTTAACTAGGGTTGCATCTGATTAAGTCCGATGGCTTAGTCAACTTGTTCATTCAAGTATGGCATGGCTTAATGGGACATATGGATCAGATTAATGAGCTTAAGGGGTTAAAGGGAATGTTAATTGGGCCTAGGCGCATAGAGTCCTAATTGGAATAGGATTAGTGTCTAAGAGACCTAATAAGGTGTCTCTAGGCATGTGAACTTGGTCCAAATGCATGAGAGGAAGGATTTCCTTTTAGGAAATATCCTTGGGCACATATGACAGCCACTAGGAGTGTAGCACATTGCCTTGGGTGCATATGACTCCTAATTGGAATAGGAGTGACGCCTATGACATCCTCTTGTTGATTAAAATCTATCAAATCAGATTTGATGTAATTTAATCACATGAGCCCTTCATGGAAGGATTGCTTGGCCACTATGGTAAGCCTTAGGTGCATAAAATCCTAATGAGATTGGGATTGGCGCCTTGTGCCTTGATAGGCAACACACTTGGCACATTTGACTAGGTCTAGGCGCAAGAGTGGAAAGGCTCACCTCTTTTGGCAAGCATTGGGGGCATATGGCTGAAGCTTGCTTGGCAACGCTTTGGCGCATGTGGAATTAGGGGATTTGATCAAGGTGATTGATTGATTAATTCCTTGGATCATGCCCTAATCACTCGAACCTTCCTATTACCCTTAACTGCTCTTTGAACCTATATAATGATGCCTAGGCAATCCCTCTTGTGTACTAATTCCTCCTTGGCATGAACATCAAAGAGGGGTGAGGGCAAGGTGATCATTGGCGCAAGCTTCCTCCTTCAAGGCCGCAAGCATCATCCTTCTTCCTCCTATTGGCGCAAGTAAGGCAAGGCTTGGTGGCATCTTCTTCCTCTTCCTCTCTTGGCGCATCCACTCCCTAAAGGTTGGCGCAAGTGATCAAGAGGGACTCCCTTGGTGTGGATCTTCTTCTTGAGGATAGCACTGAGTATGGAAGAAGAGGACTCGAGCATCAGTTGTGTGTGGGACTGTAGAGGGTGCACACTTGGGCGCCTACATCCCTTCCCTTGCTTTGCTTCAAGGTATCTCATAGAACTTTTCATTAATTCATTGCATAATGTGCTAGACATATTCGCAAATAAATATCCTTTTATTCTAAGAATATATATTCCTCTGAAATAGGAATAGTTACAATGTCATAAGTACATAACTACAATAAAAAAAATCAAGTTTCAATGAAGTCTTGACCCTAGAGAGAGTGAGGTCTACTACAGATATGGCAGCAACCTATGCTCCAACTAGTATGTCAGTCCCTTTGTGTCATCATCATCCTATTTCTATTGAGCACCTAGACATTTTTGCAATTGTCGGTCTCATCATGCGGTATGAGATACCCATGTGCTAGAAATAGACAACTCAACTTTTGGTTACATAATTACCTGAGCTAGAAGACGAAGGGTTACTTCTCTTCTCCTTGTTTTGATGTTGCTTTCAATCCTTCTCGAGCACTTAATTTCCTTCACCCTTATCATCATCTTTCTCAATGCCATGGTCAAACCCTCAGGCTTACCTTTGCATTTGAGGGGCTACTTTAGAGATGTCACAACTTTCTGTTCTTACTTGTCCCTTGAAGAGTTGCTTTAGATTAATGATCTAGAATATATTCTGCTGTTCATGTTGCTCTTGCAACTTAGGCGACATGCTAGCATTAGATAAGCTACCTCTGAAGCATCCTATCAATCCTATCCAAGGACATATAGCTTCTCCTCGAGCCTAAGGACAATTCTCAAGTTCCAATACCTGTCCTTATAGTTCGTTTCAACCAACTTAGGAAAAATTGCAGTGACATTCTACTACAGCTATTGTTTGTAGACAAGCAGATCAGTATTTCAACTATTTATACTGGACTTCTATAAATGATTGTTTCTCACTATTTTATTCAAAACAATAATCCTCAAAAATTGATTGAGAAGTTGCCAGACTTCTTTTGTGAGATGGGATCCTTGTTTCGTACACGATTTTGCATCCCGCTAGGGTGGGATATACTACCCAAGGTGACACATTCTTTCTGAGGTAGACTAATCGGCCAATTACAACTTGGAAATTCCCCTTCTTAAGACAGTTCAGGCACATTGTGCATAGCTAAGGCTGGAACAACACAAAGTCTTAACTTCTTGAGGGTGCCTCTAGAGTTATTCATCATGTGTTCTTCACACATATGAAAGATCTAGTCAAGTCTGACTATACTGTTATGCCCAGGGCCAACAAATTCCTTGCAAATGCGCGTCTAGGATTTTAACTGGACTAGGGAAAACATTGGAACCGAATGCCTCCTACAGATAGATGGGTGTGTACCACTAGGGTGGGAAACAATGCACAACATTATTGATAGATAGTTTGATGAGGGCTACGCATTAGAAGGCAAAAACTAGACTTGAAATAATTTAGTGATAATTTTTGTGGTCTCGACACCACTTAGTTTTATCTTATTTCTACCAATACAAGCATGCAATCATACAATGAGAAATAAAACAAAACTTCACAGGCATGCTTAACAATAGTAGAAAAAAAAGCATGATGTGATCATAGCCCGAACGTGGTTAAAAAGCCCCTAGACCTAGACCTAACAACCTAGCAACTCCAAGGCTCTGAGTCATGGGCCCATGCCACTAAGTCCTCGGTTAAGCCCTAAGTGCTTGAAGGGCTCTGCTCCAAACCCTAGGTGCGTCGCCTAGGACTTCAGCTCCAAGGGTCAGCTCAGAAACCCTAGAGGCACCATCCAGGAAACCCTAGAGGCACCATGCAGGAAACCCTAAATGCCCCCTTAGGTTAGGCCAGCCCTAGACTCCTCCTTGCGCTAGCTCGCAAACCCTATACTCTATCTAGGGTCCGGCCAACACATATGTGCTGCCCACCTTTGGTGTGTCACCATTTTTTTGCAAGATGCGCCACCATGAGGTGTGCCTCCTTGCTTGGATGTGCCATCAAGCAAATCAAGGTGCGCCACCTTGCAAGCTAGGTTGCATCAATCCTCTTCATTAGCCCTTGAACCTTAAGGTGCACCACTAGGAAGCCCTAGAAGCCATCAAAGTACAACTAAAAAAAAAGATCAGCCACCCAACTTGTTTAGGTTGCGCCAACTCCTTCTTTTGCCATCATCCCTTCAAGTGCGCCAACTAGGAAACCTTAGAAGCCACTCAAGGTTCGGCCAAGGAGGAGATGCGCCACCTAGGATGATGATGATGGTGCCAAACCCTAACTCAGCCCCCAAACCCTGTTGGTGTTTATGCCCTGAGACCTAGTTTTGGTCTATCTTTGTACTACTTGACATTGATATTTCTTATATATCATTCTTGCATTGTCGTAATCATGCTTAGTTTACATTTGCGATTGTGTTCCTACATGATAATGTCCCTGGAGATAGATTGGATCTGTGCTCAAACTCTTGTCCCCAGTCGATGTACCTAAGTGTATATGGGATAGATCTTGAACTTGTGAGATTGGTATATGGGCTAGTTAGGCATGAGGTGCTAATGCAAACATATGGGTATATCAGTGGAGGATGTACTGGATCGACCCGTTGTTAGGCAATGACTTGGTGTCATGAGTTATCATCTCAAGTGATTGGAGATGCATTGATCCCTTGACTTGAGGTCAATGACTCTTCTATATAGTTAGGGACATGCTTTGATGCAACCTAACATCTCACCATAGTTGGGAGGTCATAATGGTTGCCATTGAGTATGTCATGTCCCATATGAGAAGGTCAATGCACAGATAGAGGATTTGCCCCTTCTTGAAGGAAGTTTGATATCCATGGGGCCCCCTATGGTTCTATGACTGAAAGTGTATGGCTATACCCAGGTGAGAACCTGATTTAGTCATGACCATGAGATTGGGTTAAAACAAGTGGTGACACACTTGTCCAATCGGATATCAGTTTGGCAAAGAGATTATAATGCATCTGTATAATGACACAAAAATTTATAGTATATTTTGTGTCATTGAATAGGTCTTTTTATGTCATATTCATGCTCTTTTGCTTAGTTTTATGCCTTATTTATAAAATATTGCGGAATCTACACCTTTTTTGATTTTTGATCATTTTCAGGTAAAAAGGCACTATTTTAAGGCGTTTTCAAGCAAATTCAGATGCATAAATGAATTCTCATCATCAAGAGAAGATTACATGTCAATCTTCACGAAGATTGAAGCCACAAACCAAATTACGGCAAGGCCATAATTAATATTACGGTACCATGGTTTCACTAAAGCTACAGAACAAACCACGGCGCTACCGTAATTTCAGAGCACTGTCGTAATTTAGAGTCAATTTCATACAAAAAGATTGCAGATATTACGGCATGGCTGTGAACAATATTACGGGCCGTAATTTTGGGAGATTTTTAACCCGAAAGATTTGCAGAAATTACGGCACTGCCGTAATGCATATTACGGGCCGTAATGCACGGGCCGTAATTATGGTCGATTTCTATATGGAAGGACTCTGCAGTTATTACGGCACTGCCGTAACCAATTACACGACCGCAATTATAACCCAGACGGCCGATTTTCCCAGACTTATTGAAGCCTGATTCTTGTGTTGGTGATTGCGGACGATCTAGACCATCAATTAGAGATCTGTAAAAAGGGAAATATTCGACAAATCGAGGAGAGGAGACAGACATGAAAAGCCCTAATTTTCATCAACATTCGAGAGAGAAAACACAAGCTTCGTCGTCGCCCAAGGTTTCACCACCGGAAAGCGTACAGTGCATCTCCGATCGAGAAATTTGAAGGGAAGCTGCGCCTAGAGGAGGAGAACATACTCCAGAAGTTTCAAAGCGAAAGGAGATCGATTGGAGGAGAAATCAACAAAAGAGGTATCGCCACTACTGTTCATCATACGAAACTGTTAGCAGATTTTCTCTTTCTCTTAGGTTTCTGACCCTTTGAAACCATGGTTTATTGTAATTCTTCAACAATGCCAGTTTAAACTCTTTTTGGGACATGGGGGGTGTAATCCCCTTAATTTCGAATGACTAGATGATTTTTATTTCGTTAGGGAACTCTTGTTATGATAATTCTGCTTAAGAGATGATTGCCTTTAATTCTTTTTAGTTTCATATTATCAGCATATTTTAGAGTTTTTGTGATATGGACAGAAAAGTGACTTGCGAGAACTTGGAACTCTAGAATCATGATTTAGAAACTCATTGTAAGAAATTAGGTTTGTTCTTATTTCTAGATTTTAGAAGTTTATTACCATGTTGATAATCTGACCTAAGATTGAGTTATTGAATTAAACATGATGATATTATAAGAAATTAAATATCGGATCATTGGAGAACCTTAAGTAGAACCTGTGAAAATTAAAGAGACACCTTGGAATCAAAGAGACACCTGACCCACCGGAAGGGTGCGATTTACTTCAAATCGGAAGAGGGAACAGCTTGGAATCAAAGAGACACCTTCGACCCGAACAACAGTGAAGGCGAGGCTCCGGCTCGTCTTCACAAACGCTGGCGACTCTAAGCTCACCAGGAGATCTCTAAGCACTAAGAGAACTGAATAACACTCTAGCCCAACCTCCTCTTTTGTAGAGTCAATGGGTGGGAACAAACAAAACACATAAGAGACAACCTACTCTAACAAACCAACCACTCTTGCAGGCCACTAAAGTGGTCAATCTGCAACTACAAGACAAGGAATAACTACTTAATATTCTTCGAAGCTGATCGCACGATCCTGCGTCTTTGTACGGAGACGATTTAGACATGCACGGAGCACATGGCGACAAAACAGTAGAACTTGGACATCATGGGCTGAGTTACCACCGTGGCGGCTCGATCTTAGGCCGAATTACGGATGAGATTGAGCGGCCCCATTCGGGGATGGATCCTCAGGCAGTTGGGCCATAGTGTCCTTGGGTTGAGTCGCATCGATTTGGGTGGAAAGGGGGCTAAAGACGCCCATGAAACAATCCTGAGGCTTGCTTTGGTGTTGGAATCGCCGGATTATCACTTTGCTGGGCTCCTTTGGATCATCATTAGGTGGAGCAACAAAGTAGGTAGGGTGGTGCATGTCGAAATGGGGTTGTCGGGGCCCGATATCATCTTTAGGGGCGATCATGGCCTGCCCGTATCAGTGGTCACGGGCGTGTTCATATGCTCCAGATTCTATCGCGGAGATCACGATCGGGGGGCATGGGCGTGTCGCGGGTCGTGTTTGCGTTCGCGTCGCAGCCGGATCGTGTCACAGTCATGCTGGTCGCCACTGCCTGGCCGTGTCGGGGCGGATGGTCGGGGCCGTAGTCTACTTTACGGGCCGTAATGTTGGGCCCGAAATCCACAGAAAGTTCCGTCACAGCCATGCTCTCCATAGACGCTCGGGGTGGATGCGCACCCTCACCAGCTCAACTACAAAAAAATGGTGTGGCCTACGATGCTCATTGGCCTTCATTGCATTGCGAGTGTTACCCAGAAAGATACGATGTCGAACCTCATCATTCAAACTAGTGATATGTTGGGCGAATGAGTAGGCATGTGTGGCGAGGTGGGACTCCATGGGGAGGTCATGCAGGTCTATATGTTTACGAGGTTGATGGCCCGTGACAATCTGGAAGGGACTATGACCCGTAGACCTATTAGAAGCACTATTGTACATGAACTCGACAATGGGTAGGATGGAATCCCAAGACCTCGGATGGTCACCGATGAGGCAACGGAGAAGATTGCCCAAGCTCCGGTTAACGACCTTGGTTTGCCCATCGGTTTGGGGAAGATAGGCCACGGAGAATTTCAGAGTGGTGCCCAAGAGGGCCCACAGTGAGCGCTATAAGTGGCTTACAAAACGCGTGTCGCGGTTGGACACGATTGTGGAGGGAAGGCCATGGAGACGCATAATCTCTCGGACAAAAAGATGTGCGACGTGAGAAGCGTCCGCAGTGCGCGAACAAGGGATAAAGTGGGCCATCTTCGAAAATCGATGTACGACCACGTAGATAGAATCGAAGCGGGAGACGGTCCGAGGCAACCCAAGGACAAAGTCCATACTCAGGTGGCGCTAAGGGCCGGTGGCCACAGGCACTGGGGTATAGAGACCCGTGTTCGGAGGGTGGGGTTTGGCTAATTGACACGTGCCACAATGGCACACGATACGCTCGACATCTCTACGGAGGGAAGGCCAAAATAGGCGTTCCTCCGCCATCTCAAGGGTCTTGTCACGGCCATGGTGGCCAGTGACTCCACCCGCGTGAAGCTCGAGGAGTAAATGATCGGGAGGGAAGACCGGGGAATATGTTGTACTCCGCAAGTGCAGCGATACTTTGAAGTAATAAAAATATCGAACCACATAGACCTACGTGTTAAGTACCAAATAATCGTTTTCTCCCTAGCTAAGCAATCGGAAAATAGTGAATCAAACTATCAAAAAATGCACGGAAAAATATCAGAGAAGAAAACTGGGACTAGGGGTTCATCCACCTTAATTCTAATGACTAGAAGGAAATAAAGGTTGTCAATCAAATTTCATTATGACAAAGATATAATTTACTTGATAAGAGGATTATCTCGCTCTCGCGCAGACAATCATACAAAGGACCAATCCTCACTCTCGTGCAAGATCTATCCAATGCTGAAAATAAGTAAATCATTGAGCAAAGAACTCAAGGATCACTCTCGTGCATCCGAATTCTAAGTCAAATATCTCATGCTGAATCTCAAGGATCACTCTCGTGCATCCGAGTCTCAACACAGGTTCTACTTAAGGTTTTCCAACGTTCTGATCCTCACTCTCGTGTAGGATCTTCACGTCTAACACAATAACTCATCCTAGATTCAAATTATCAACATGGCAATAAAATCACTAAAAATCAGAATTCAAAGAACAAACCTAATCTCTTACGATAAGTTCCAAACTCGATGATTTCTAGGGTTCCGAATTTCACAATCAACCTCTCAGTCTATTTTGCAAAATTCTAAAACATGCTGATATTTATAAAACTAAGGAGAATCAAAGAACAATCAATCACAAAAGTAAAATTATCATAATAAAATTATCATGACAAAAGTTAATGTTTTCTAGTCACATAAACTCAAGGGGATTACACCCCATGTCCCATAAAAAGATCTAAGCTAGCAGAGAGGAAGAAATAAAATGATCCATAATGTCATAGTGTAAGAAATCAAAGGGAAAAGCGAAGAACAAGTAACCACATGGCCGTAATAGAAATTACGGCTGTAATCTCCACTGTGAACAGTGCCGGCGATCGGAAACTTGTTGATTTCTCCTCCGTCTGGTCTCCTTTTCTTCTGAAACTTCTGGTGTGTCCTCCTCTCCTCCAGGCGAAGCTTTTAAGTGAAAATCACGACCTGAGGTGCCCTCTATGCCTCTCGGTGGGAGGCCAAACCCTAACTGCCTCTCTATCGATTTTTCCCTTGATTCAGGATAAAAATTCTTCCTTCCACTTTATGCGTCTTCTCCTATTAAAGCTGAGTCCGCAGCAACTTTTAGATCTCAATTTGGACTTCTGGATCAAACGTTAAGGTCTTTTTAATTTTCTGGCGGAAAACTCAGAATTCTGGGTTTCCAAATACGGTACCGTATACGGATTACGGCAGTGCCGTATTTTCCTTCTGTAAGTTCCGGGTAGGAAATACAGTACCGTGACAATGTTGCCCAATTATACGGCAATGCCATATTTTTGCTAAAACCTTCTGGTCAAAATTGCTACAAAATACGGTACTGTGTAGTTTCATACGGTAGTGCCATATTCGTGTCAAACTTTTCTGGTCTAAAATGCTGAATAATACGACACCGTGTAGTTCCATATGGTAGTGCCGTATTTCACCCAAGTCATCTGCTGAGAAATACGGTACCGTGAGAGTTTGTCCAGAAAATACGGTAGTGCCGTATTTTTGCAATTTTGCTCTGAATTTCATGAAAATTGATGGGTAGCTTTGTTTCGACGTATGGAATCCATTGGTGTGCTCAAATCTTCCAAAATCCATTAAAATATGGCACTTTTAACCTGAAAATGATCAAAAATAAGAAATGGTGTAGATTCTGCAATAGTTGACAAATAAGACTTAAAAACAAGCAAAAGAGCATAAATATGGCACAAAAAGACAGATGAAATGACACAAAATATACTATGAATTTTGGTGTCATCAGAATACACAGGTGGTTTCCCAAGAAGAGGTAGCCCTCGCAAAGCTGAAACGGCAACTCGGGGTCGGAAGATTCGGAGAGGGTAGCATAGGTAGCCCCGAAGTCGGGACAAGAGGGATACTCCTCTTTAACATGATCGAAGGTGTTGACGCGAGTGTGCATCACACACAAGAGGATTCAGACGCGACTCAGGGCATCCGCGACAACATTCTAATTGCTCGCCATATGGTTGATCACGAAAGAGTACTGTTGCAAGTACTCGACCCATTTGGCATGGCGGGCACCCAACTTCTTTTGGGCGTTAAGGAAGGAGAGGGCCTGATGGTCGCTATACAAAACAAACTCACGGTGGAGGAGAAAGTGCCTCCATTGGCGAAGGGACTGAACGATGGCATAGAACTCCATGTCGTACGTGGAGTAACGTTGCCAAACCGCATTCAGTTTCTCACTAAAGAATGCCATAGGATGGCCCTCTTGACTAAGAGAACCACCGATGACGGAACTGGAGGCAACACACGCGACCTCGAATACCTTTGAAAAGTTGGGGAGGAGCAGGACGGGGCCGGTGGTCAAGGCATCCTTAAGTGCGTCGAAAGCTCGCTGAGTGGCAGGAGTCCACTCAAACTCATCCTTAGAGAGGCGCTGGGTTAGGGGGGTCACAATCGTGCTAAACCCACGGATAAACCAACGATGGAAGCCCGCTACACCTAGAAAAATACGGACCTCTGACATAGACCGAGGCTCGGGCCAATGCCGAATGGCCTCAACCTTCGCAGGATCAACGGACATGTTGGTGTATATGCCCTAGGACCTAGTTTTGGTCCATCTTTGTACTACTTGACTGTGATATTAATATATATCTTTCTGGCATTGTCATTATCATTGTTTGTCTACACCTGCGATTGTGTACTTACATGATAATGTCCCTGGAGACAGATTGGATCTGTGCTCGAACTATAGTCCCCAGTCGATGTACCTGAGTGGATATGGGACAACTCTGGTACTTGAGAGACTGGTATATGGGCTGGTTAGGCACGTGGTGCTAACGCAGACACATGGGTATATCATTGGAGGATATACTGGACAGACCCGCTGTGAGGCTATGACTTAGTGTCATGAGTTATCCTCACAAGTGACAGGAGATGCATTGATCCCTTGACTTGAGGTCATTGACCATTCTATATGGTTAGGGACTTGCTTTGATGCAACCTAACACCTTACCGTAGTTGGGAGGTCATAACGGTTGTCATTGAGCATGTCACGACCCATATGAGAAGGTCAATGGACAGACATAGGATTTGCCCCTTCCTTTGGGAAGTATGATATCCATGGAGCTCCCTTATGGTTCTATGACTGAGAGTGTATGGCCATACCCAGGTAAGAACCTGTTCTAGTCATAGCCATGTGATTGGATGAAAACAAGTGGTGACACACTTGTCCAATCGGATATCAGTTCGGCAAAGAGACTGTAATGCATCTGTACCTAGTTGCGATGATGGGGATGTCGATGTCGATATCCATTCCGATGACTTGGGTAGTAGTGATGCACTGCTAGGTGCCACTCACTGCTTGTGGTGACATTTGGTCAGCACTGCCAACGTCAGAGGGACCTACAGGGTCGCACACCTTGATACTCGAGTTCTCGTATTGATCGGGAAGCCTTATGATCGAGTTATTGGATAACTCGGATCTATTTGGGAGATTTCATCAGCGCCAATGGGCCTAATGAGATGGAAAAATGTTATTGGAGCCAAACTTCATTTTTGGCAGGTTGACCCGTATTTGACCATGGTTGGCCACATTTGAATTAGGGTTGCATTGGATTGGATCCAAGTGCTTAATCAACCCATGTAATGAAGTTTGGGCTAGCTCGTTATCCAATGAGGCCCGATAACAAATTCTCATGAAGTGAGAAAAGGTTAAAAGGGTATAATGGGGACAAAACTTCTCCCCTAGGCGCCTATGGGCATAATGGGGAGAAGTGGCGCAATTTGCTTCATTAGGAAGCTTTAGGCGCCTTGCCCCTCTACCTTGGATGGTATGCTTGCTTCTATGGCAAGTCTTGGGGCTGATATGGCTTGATAGACTTCTTTGGAAGGTCTCATGCGCATATGGATAATTAGGAGAGGTTTATGGTAAAGTCTTGGAGACTTTCCTTACCTCAAACCCTAATTACTCTCTCCCCTTTACCCTAGCCGCCTCCTCCTTTGAGAATTGCGCCCACACCCTATTATTGTTGCCCCCTCTTGCCTCTCTATATATACATGGGTGTATGCGAGAGCAAGAGATGGATTTTTGGCGTGAGCAAGAATTAGAAGGGTAAAGAGGGAGGCTTTGGCGAAAGTCTTCTCTTCCATCTTCATCCTAGTCACAAGTCTCATCTATCCTTCTTCTCTTGGAGCAAGGACGGATAGGACTTGGTGTCTTCACCCTCTTGCCTCTTATCTTGGCGCACCTTCTCTAGGAGTTGGCGCAAGTAAGGATGAGGAATTGAAGACATGGCGGCAACATCTCCATCTTCCTTCTTCATTGGCGCTTCTACTTTAGAAGTGGCGCAAGGGTTGAAGAAAGTGCACGAAGGCTTGGATCTTCTTCCCGAGGCTAGCACCGGGCGTGGAAGAAGAGGACTCGAGGAATCCGTGTGTGCGAGACTGCAGAGGGCGAACACTTGGGCGCCTTCATCGACATCGACCTCATCTTGCTCTGAGGTATTTTCTAACTCATCGTGTCGACCCCCTTGTATGCGATCTTCACTGGGTTTTTGGGACGGACCTGTTTCGGGGACATTCTTCCGCTGTGCAATGTATGTATGTGTCTCTGAAAAATTGTAAAATGTCCCCGGGGTTTCCCAACAGTGGTATCAGAGGGACTTGCAAGACTCGAACGATGTTTTATGCTTTTCTTTCATGCTCACATGCCATATCTCTATTTTCGAAAAATAGCATAATGCATGGCAAACGATTTTTCTAAGTAAGAAAAATTAGGGTTTCTTGTTTCTATCATCCTCTCAATCTCTTTTGGATTTTTGGACTATTTTTCTTGTCTGATTTAAAGATCAAAGGCGCACGTAGTTTTGTCAAGAAGGACGGGCATTGTGTCTTCGGACTGGCCAAGTCTCTTGATCTGACAAAATTGCCAGCCGAAAGGATCTCTGAAATCATCTTGAAAAATAAATCGCAATTAACCAAAAGATTTGTGAGAAGAAGATGAGAAAAAGAGACTGGTTTTAATGAAAAAGTAAAATTTCAGATTTTATGTTTTTCATGAGCATGTAGAATTGCATGAGTAAATACCTTGATTGTGCATGATGTTGTGGTCGTATGTCAAGCCCCCTAGCATGCCTGTGATGTATCCTTGTGAGGCCTGCGTGCCGCTTTTCTTTTTGCTTTTAACTAAGAAGAAGATTAGGGTGGCGCATCTACTTGGAGCAAGGTGCATGCTTGCTTGGTTGCGCATCCTTGCCTGATGGCGCAACAAGCTTCAAAGGTGGCACATCCTTGCATGGGGGCGCAAGTTAGGGTTTGGCCGAGCCTTGTGCTTGTGTGCTATCCCTCTTGCGGCTTGCTAGATGGTGCACCTTCTTTGGAGGAAGACCATGGCATTGGCCGAACCTTGTGGGTGTACCCCTAGGGTTTGAGAGCTAAACCATGGGAAAATGACCTTGGAGCCAACCTTGCAGATATAGCTAGAGGTCGGCTAGGCTAGGTCTAATTTTGGGGCTTGAATCCTAGGTCAAGAGTTGAACCCCTTTTTGGCATGGATTGGTTCAATGTCTTGAATGGGCTATGATCACATCATCCTTTTATTGCTTTCTTTACAAAAGCTAAAGCATGCCTGTGATGTTTTATCGTTATGTTATCACCATAGGATTGCATGCCTGTAATGATAGACATAAGATAAAACTGAGATGATGAGACCTTAAACAAAAACCCTCAATTAAAATATCAAGTCTAGTAGCCTTCTAACGCGTAGCCCTCACTAAGCTATCGATCAGTGGAGTTGTGAACTGTTTCCCACCCTCGTGGGACACACCCACTTATCTTTAGAAAGTGCGTGGTGGCAATGGTTTCCCCAGTCCAGTTTTAACCTCGGCGTGCCTTCGCAAGGAAACTCATTGGCCCTGGGCATAACAGTTAGGGATGGACTTGACTAGAAGTTCACATGTGCTGGGCACATGGTGAAAGTCTAGAGGCATCGTTGAGAGGTAAGGGTTTCATGTTGTATCCAGCCCTCGCTGGACATGAAATGCCTGGACTGTCTCAATAAGGGGAATTGCTTGGAGCAATCGGCCGGCGCGCCCACCTTAGGAAACATGGGTCACTTTGTGCATCTCATCCCACCCTCGTGGGACGCGAAGCCCTGTGTGGAATGAGGATCTCATCTCACTAGGAAATCTTGGATTTCTCGATTGACTTTGTGGGTTGTCAATTCGATTAAAAATAGTGGGAGCCATGGTCATTTAAAAGGCAAGTCCAGTTTAAATGACTCGAAGTAGTACTAATCTGCTGTTTCTTGGTTGTTGTAGAACAATAGCTATTAACAATAGCAGTTGGTCACTGCGATCTACCCTGGATAAGTTGGTTGGATCCAACTTACTGGATTGGTATATGAACTTGAGAATAGTGCTCAAGCTCGAGAGGAAGCTTTATGTTCTTGAGCGTCTTATTCCTGAGCCACTTCCATGCTCGGCCTCAGCGGCTGAGAGGGATGCTTATGATAAGCATCAGGTTGATACTTTGGAGGTTGCTAACCAACATGTCACTTGAATTTAAAGGGTGATATGAATCGAAGAGTGCCTCTGAAATTATTTTAATCTAAGGAAGCTCTTCGATAAATTGGTTGAGCTCAATCATGCTAAAGTTGATATTCAGTGTGTTGAGCCGAAAGGCTTGACCAAGGAACTGAAATTAAAGATGGATATGATCAAGAATAATAGGTGCTATTCATGTGGAGGGCCACCTCACATGTTGAAGGACATGTTGCAACTTCAGAATGAGGAGAAGAAAGGCAAGGCCTTGTCTTTATGCTCAGGTATTTATGTTACCGAAGTCAACCTTTCTACTCCTATGACATGGGTATTGGATACCGCATGTGGAGTACAAATATGCAAAGGCTCAGAAAGGATAGATCGGTAAGGCCTAGAGAGATTCACCTACGGATAGGTAACAGGGCACAAGTTGCTGCTGTTGCTGTAGGAGTTTTTCTCCCTGCCTTCTGGACTTCAGTTAAAGCTAGACAATTGCTATTATGTACCTTCCCTTACCAAAACATTGAATCCACTCCTTGCTTGGCAAAGAAAGGATTTAGGTTTGAAATAAAAGAGAACTTATGTTCTTTTTCTTTTGCAAACATGTTTTATGGGAAGGGTACTTTGTGCAATAGTCCGCATGTCTTGGACATGGTTAGCTCTATTTGTAACATAAATATTAAAAGGACCAAACTGAGTGATTCAGTTGGTACTTTCCTACGGCATTGTCGATTAGCCCATATAAACAAGAATCGCATTCGACAACTCCATGCAAATGGGTTGCTAGATTCGAGTTCCTTGGAGGAACTTGATACATGTGAGACTTGTTTATTAGGGAAAATGACAAAGACGCCCTTCACCAAGATTGGTGAGAGGGCAGGAGGTTTGTTGGATCTCATACATAGTGATGTGTGTGGGCTATTCAATAAACAAGCCAAAGGAGGGTATAACTACTTCATCACATTTACTGATGACTTCAGTAGATATGGTTATGTCTACATGATGAGACATGAAGTAGAGAACCAGCTTGGTAGATCCTTTAAGAATCTTCGATCAGATCGTGATGGAGAGCACCTGAGCAGTGTATTCTTTGACTATCTGAGTAAGTGTGGAATCCTATCCCAACTCACTCCTCCTAGAGCACCTCGGTAGAATGCTGTATCTGAAAGGAGAAATCGAACCTTGTTGGACATAGTTCGGTCTATGATGAGTCATGCAACTCTACCTCCCTCATTCTGGGGACATGCACTTGAAAAAGCTTCTCTAATACTGAATAATGTTCCATCTAAGAGTGTCTCAAAGATTTCATACGAGGTATGGAATGGGAGACGCCCTAATCTCACTTTTATCAGGATCTAGGGATGTGAGGCTTATGTCAAACGTCAGGATTCTAGCAAGCTAGAACCTAGATCTGATAAGTGTATGTTTGTAGGGTACCCTAAGGAGACTAAGGGTTACTACTTCTATATTCCCACCGAGAACAAAGTTTTTGTTGCTCGGGGTGCGGTCTTTCTAGAGAAAGAATTTCTCATGAAAGAAGTTAGTGGGAGGAAGTTTGACTTGGACAAGGTCCAAGTGCAACCACAAGACATAGAGATGGGAACCTGAGCCACCTGCACCGGTTGCTAGGCAGCCTGAGGCTCAGACACAGGCCCCATGTAGGTCTGGGAGGTTTCGTCGTACACCTGAGAGGTATGGGTCGCTGCCGACCCAACACGACGGGATCTTCATCATGGAGGATGAACCTAGGACT
This sequence comes from Costus lasius, assembly GCA_027563935.2. Taxonomy (NCBI): domain Eukaryota; kingdom Viridiplantae; phylum Streptophyta; class Magnoliopsida; order Zingiberales; family Costaceae; genus Costus; species Costus lasius. The sequence goes on along the minus strand of CM050453.2, from coordinate 44,332,145 downwards.
TATGATGAGGCGGTCAGTGGACCGGACTCCGAGAGATGGCTTGAGGCCATGCGATCCGAGATGGATTCCATGTCGGCTAACCAAGTCTGGGATTTGGTTGAGCTGCCTGATGGGGTAAAACCCATAGGGTGTAAATAGGTCTTCAAGAGGAAGACAGACATGGATGGCAAAATAGTTACTTATAAGGGTAGACTAGTGGCTAAAGGATTTAAACAAGTCCACGGGGTGGACTATGATGAAACCTTCTCGCCAGTTGCCATGATCAAATCCATTCGGATTCTGCTTGCTATAGCTGCATATCATGACTATGAGATATGACAGATGGATGTGAAGACAGCGTTCCTTAACGGGAAGCTAACTAAGGATGTGTATATGACACAACCTAATGACTTCATCCATCCTGCAGATACTAGTAAAGTCTGCAGGCTAAAGAAATCCATTTACGGATTAAAGCAAGCATCTCGAAGTTAGAATCTTCAGTTTGATGAAGCTGTGAGAGATTATAGCTTTATCAAAAGCGAAGATGACGCCTGTGTATACAGAAAAATTCAGTGGGAGCCTGGTGACTTTTCTGGTCATGTATGTCGATGACATACTTCTCATCGGAAATGACATCCCTAGTCTTCAAGCTGTGAAGACATGGTTAGGGAAGTGTTTCGAGATGAAGGACTTAGGGGAGGCCGCCTATATTCTAGGCGTGAGGATCTACCGGGATAGATCCAAGAGGCTCTTGGCCCTTAGTCAGAGTACCCACATTGATAAGGTCCTGGAGAGGTTCAACTTGGAGCAATCCAAGAAGGGATACCTTCTAGTGAGACATGGCCTTACTCTCTCAAAGAACCAGTGTACCAACACAGAGCCTGAGAGAGATGACATGAGTCGAGTGCCCTATGCTTCTGCGGTGGGATCGATCATGTATGCAATGTTGTGTACTAGACCAGTTATGGCTTATGCTGTGAGCATAACCAGCCGATCCAATCCTAGTTTACAGCACTGGGTGGCTGTAAAGAATATCCTTGAGTATCCTAAAAGGGACTAAGGATTTATTCTATAAAGTCTACGGGGGACAGGAAGAACTCAGTGTGCAGGGCTTCACTGATGAGTCGTTCCAGTCTGATCCTGACGACTTCAGATCGCAGACCAGCTATTAGTTTAAGATGGTTGGAGGTGCTGTATGATGGAAGAGCTTCAAGCAATCCACCATAGCTAATTCTACAACCGAAGCTGAGTATGTGGTTGCTTCTGAGGCAGCCAATGAAGCCGTTTGGATCAGGAAGTTCTTTTCTGAACTTTAGGTGGTTCCAAGTGCAGTGGACCCCATTGAGCTCTACTATGACAACAATGGGAACTGCACATAATAAGGAACCACGGTCTCATCAAAGGTCCAAACGCATACTCAAGATATTTCGCCTGATCAAAGAGATCATTGATCGAGGTGATGTCAAGATTAGCAGAATTGACACAGAGAGCAATCTAGCAGACCCACTGACCAAGGCTTTGGCGCAACAGAAGCATGATGGTCGTACTAGAGATATGGGGTTGAGGTTGCTCAACCTCTAGGTCTTAGTGCAAGTGGGAGATTGTTGGTGTATATGCCCTAGGACCTAGTTTTGGTCCATCTTTGTACTACTTGACTGTGATATTAATATATATCTTTCTGGCATTGTCGTTATCATTGTTTGTCTACACCTGCGATTGTGTACTTACATGATAATGTCCCTGGAGACAGATTGGATCTGTGCTCGAACTATAGTCCCCAGTTGATGTACCTGAGTGGATATGGGACAACTCTGGTACTTGAGAGACTGGTATATGGGCTGGTTAGGCACGTGGTGCTAACGCAGACACATGGGTATATCATTGGAGGATATACTGGACAGACCCGCTGTGAGGCTATGACTTAGTGTCATGAGTTATCCTCACAAGTGACAGGAGATTCATTGATCCCTTGACTTGAGGTCATTGACCATTCTATATGGTTAGGGACTTGCTTTGATGCAACCTAACACCTTGCCGTAGTTGGGAGGTCATAACGGTTGTCATTGAGCATGTCACGACCCATATGAGAAGGTCAATGGACAGACATAGGATTTGCCCCTTCCTTTGGGAAGTATGATATCCATGGAGCTCCCTTATGGTTCTATGACTGAGAGTGTATGGCCATACCCAGGTAAGAACCTGTTCTAGTCATAGCCATGTGATTGGATGAAAACAAGTGGTGACACACTTGTCTAATCGGATATCAGTTCGGCAAAGAGACTGTAATGCATCTGTACCTAGTTGCGATGATGGGGATGTCGATGTCGATATCCATTCCGATGACTTGGGTAGTAGTGATGCACTGCTAGGTGCCACTCACTGCTTGTGGTGACATTTGGTCAGCACTGCCAACGTCAGAGGGACCTACAGGGTCGCACACCTTGATACTCGAGTTCTCGTATTGATCGGGAAGCCTTATGATCGAGTTATTGGATAACTCGGATCTATTTGGGAGATTTCATCAGCGCCAATGGGCCTAATGAGATGGAAAAATGTTATTGGAGCCAAACTTCATTTTTGGCAGGTTGACCCGTATTTGACCATGGTTGGCCACATTTGAATTAGGGTTGCATTGGATTAAATCCAAGTGCTTAATCCACCCATGTAATGAAGTTTGGGCTAGCTCGTTATCCAATGAGGCCCGATAACAAATTCTCATGAAGTGAGAAAAGGTTAAAAGGGTATAATGGGGACAAAACTTCTCCCCTAGGCGCCTATGGGCATAATGGGGAGAAGTGGTGCAATTTGCTTCATTAGGAAGCTTTAGGCGCCTTGCCCCTCTACCTTGGATGGTATGCTTGCTTCTATGGCAAGTCTTGGGGCTGATATGGCTTGATAGACTTCTTTGGAAGGTCTCATGCGCATATGGATAATTAGGAGAGGTTTATGGTAAAGTCTTGGAGACTTTCCTTACCTCAAACCCTAATTACTCTCTCCCCTTTACCCTAGCCGCCTCCTCCTTTGAGAATTGCGCCCACACCCTATTATTGCTGCCCCCTCTTGCCTCTCTATATATACATGGGTATATGCGAGAGCAAGAGATGGATTTTTGGCGTGAGCAAGAATTAGAAGGGTAAAGAGGGAGGCTTTGGCGAAAGTCTTCTCTTCCATCTTCATCCTAGTCACAAGTCTCATCTATCCTTCTTCTCTTGGAGCAAGGACGGATAGGACTTGGTGTCTTCACCCTCTTGCCTCTTATCTTGGCGCACCTTCTCTAGGAGTTGGCGCAAGTAAGGATGAGGAATTGAAGACATGGCGGCAACATCTCCATCTTCCTTCTTCATTGGCGCTTCTACTTTAGAAGTGGTGCAAGGGTTGAAGAAAGTGCACGAAGGCTTGGATCTTCTTCCCGAGGCTAGCACCGGGCGTGGAAGAAGAGGACTCGAGGAATCCGTGTGTGCGAGACTGCAGAGGGCGAACACTTGGGCGCCTTCATCGACATCGACCTCATCTTGCTCTGAGGTATTTTCTAACTCATCGTGTCGACCCCCTTGCATGCGATCTTCACTGGGTTTTTGGGACGGACCTATTTCGGGGACATTCTTCCGCTGTGCAATGTATGTATGTGTCTCTGAAAAATTGTAAAATGTCCCCGGGGTTTCCCAACAGGACAGACCTAGGTCGGACACTTGAAGATCCTAACAATTTTGAGATCAAGTCTGCTTTCTTATCTATGATTCAGCTAAATTAGTTTGGAGGATCTCCACTTGAGGATCCTAATCAACATCTTGCCTTATTTCTTAATAAGGTCCTAGAGAGGTTCAACTTGGAGCAATCCAAGAGGGTACCTTCTTGTAAGACATAGCCATACTCTCTCAAAGAGCCAGTGTCCCACCATATAGGCTGAGAGAGATGATATGAGTCGAGTGCCCTATGCTTCGGCCGTAGGATCAATCATGTATGCAATGTTGTGTACTAGACCAGATGTGGCTTATGATGTGAGCATAACCTGCGATACCAATCCAATCTAGGTCTGCAGCACTAGGTGGCTGTAAAAAATATCCTCAAGTATTTGAGAAGAACTAAGGATTTATTTTTAGTCTATGGGGGATAGGAAGAGCTTAGTGTTCAGGGCTACACTAATGCATCATTCCAGTCTGACCCTGACGACTTCAGATCACAGGCAGGCTATTTATGACACCAAAATTCATAATATATTTTGTGTCATTTCATTGGTCTTTTTTTGTCATATTTATGCTCTTTTGCTTGTTTTTAAGCCCTATTTGTCAAATATTGCGGAATCTATACCATTTCTTATTTTTGATCATTTTTAGGTAAAAAATGCCATATTTTGATGGATTTTGAAAGATCTAAGTGCACCAATGGATTCCAGACGTTGAAACGAAGTCACCTACCAAATTTCATGCTAATCAAAGCAAGCTTGCAAAATTATGGTAGTGCCCTGATGAAAATTATGGTACCGTAATTTCCGCCCCAGAAAGCACAGAAAGAAATTACGGCAGTGCCAAAATAAATATTATGGTACCATAATTTTGAGTGATTTTTGATCAGAAACTTCTTAAGAAATTATGGCATTACTATAATAAATATTATGGTACCGTAATTTGACTCAGTTTTGCCCGATTCTTCCGCTGGAAAATTAAAAAGACGATACCTTGAGATTTAAGACACTAAATTGAGATCAAAAAGAAGCTACGGACTCCTCTCAATGAGGAGAAGAGAAAGAGAGTGAAGGTCCTAATTTTTATCCACTATCCAGAGAGAAATCAAGGGAGGTGTCCTTAGGGCATGGCCTCAAGCTGAGAGGCGTAGAGGCCACCTCAGGCCGCGATTTTCGCAAGGAAGCTTCGCCTAGAGGAGGAGAGGATGCCCCATAAGTTTTAGAGCGAAAGGAGATCAATTGGAGGAGGAATCAACAAAAGAGCAGGCGTTGGCACTGTTCACTCGCAAAATTACAGGCTATAATTTTCATTACAGCCCTGTTTTGTAACTTCTACCCTTTCTCTTTGATTTTTGATCATTCTAAACTATGGATTATTGTAATTCCTTTTCCATGCTAGCTTAGATATCTTTTGGGACATGGGGTGTAATCCTCTTGAATTCTTATGACAAGATAACTTTACTTCGTCAGTATAATTTTGATATGATAATTTTACTTATGTGATGATTGTCTTCAATTCTCCGAAGATTTAAATTATTAGCATATTTTAGAGTTTTTGCGATATGGATCGAGTGGTGATTTGCTTAAGAACTTGGAACCCTAAAATTGAATATTATGAACTCACCGTAAGAAATTAGGTTAGTTCTTATTTCTTGATTTTAGAAGAATAATTGCCATGTTGATAATTTAAATCTAGGATTGAGTTACTATGATAAATGTGAAGATATTGCAAGAGATTGAGTATTGGATCGTTGGAGAACCATAAGTAGAACCTGTGTTGAGGTTCGGATGCATGAGAGTGATCCTTGAGTTTCCACTTCAGATGATTGACTTAGAATTCGGATGCACGAGAGTGATCCTTGAGTTCTTTGTTAATGGTTTACTTATCTTCAGTATTGAATAAATCTTGCATGAGAGTAAGGATTGATTCTTTGTATGATTGTCTGTGCGCGAGATGATCCCTTTATGAAATAAATTATATCTTTATCATAATAAGATTAGATTGACGAATACATATTTATATTTAGTCATGGAAATTAAGGTGGATGAAACCCTAGTCCCAGTTTCTCTCTTAGACATTTAGTTACTTTCCGTTTGTGCTTTCATCATATTCGATTTGCTTAGCTAGTGAGAAAACAACTATTTGGAACTTAACACGTAGGTCTCTATGGTTCGATATCTTTTTATTACTTCGAAGTATCCGTGCACTTGCGGACTACAACAAGTTTTTGGCGCTGTTGCCGGGGATTTTAGTTTTGTTAATATCAAAATAGTTGTTAGTATTGCTAGACTAAGTTTTATTTGTTTTAGATTTAACTTTGTTTTCTGTTTTTGCAGGATTTGGATATTCACAAGTTGTGACAGAACTGTGATTTCTGAATTTTTTTTTATTTGCTTGTGTTTTATATATTGAGAAAAAAAATTAATTGATTGGTGTTGGATAATCTTTCTGTTCTTGATAGATTTGAAGATATGTCTTTTAATCACAACTCATGGGCAACTGAAAGAGGTGAGGTATACATGCCACAAGGAAAGTATGAAGATGATTCATGGTGCACTGTTGCAGATAAGTTAGATTATTTGGCTCATAAATTAGACACTTTTAATATGTACCTGTTAGGAAATCTTGTTTTCTATTAGATGTGATATTTATGGATGTTTTGATCATTATACTTCTAATTGCCAACTTTTAATTCCTTCAAATCCCAAATCACCATGGTATCAAAATGATCAGTATAATTCTAGATGGGAAAATCAAACTTCTTTTTATGGTGATTGCTCAAACTATATTTTAGAACCATGCTTTGAGGATATTGAAAAATCTAGCTTAGAGATAATGTTTGAAAAGTTCATGAAACAAAGTGAGGAGTCACATGAGACCTTTAAACAAATGAATTATAGGATGGATAATTTGAGTGCTCATTCTGAAATTTTAGAAACCCAGTTAGCACAACAAGCTTGTTTATTTGAGTTTGATTTGGAAACTGAGGAAATTGATTTAGAAAAGTCCCCCTCTGATTTTGATAATTTTGAAATTGAGCCTTATGTGAACATTGGTGAATTTCACTCTGATTTTGATGATTGTAAAATTGATTCATTTGATAATTTATTTGTGGAAAAGTTTGAATAAATTGATTTTGAAAAATCCCCTCTTGATTCTAGTGATAATGATGAAATTGATACTTTTGATGATATATTATTTGTGGTTAAATCTGATTATTTCAATTCTGAGATTGATTCTTTTGATTCTTCTTTTGATGAATTATTTGTGGAAAGAAATGAGAAAATTGAAAATGATTTGAAAACTATAAATATTGATGAATCTCACTATGATGTTTTGCCCATATCTACTATTCAAATTTCTAATTTATTTGAAAAATTATGCTTCGTTGAAGAACCTAATGTGAGACAGAAAGACTATTTTGATGATCCAATACTTGAATCTTTTGATGGAAGTCCTACTCTTATTGCAATTGAAGATATAATTTTGAAGAAAGGACTAATGATTTTGCTTACTAACAAATTTAAGAAGATCATTGAATATCCTTTGAGTGAAATTGAAATTTTTTATTTTGATTTCTGCATGTTTGAGAAAGCCATGTCGATCTTCATTTACATGAAATTTTGGGTGTTTGGATTAGTGGCTAAACTTTTAGAATAACGGAAATGTAGAAAACTATATGCTATTTACTATGGTATTGATCCACCTGCTTCGCCATGATATTTGAGTTTTGGTCAAGCTATAGACCTAAAAATTAGCGCTTCTTGGGAGGCAACCCAAGCACTCTTACTTAGCTTAGTTTCTTTTATTTTTGTTTATTTTTAGAATTAATTTTTCTTTTCCTTTTCTAGGGAAAATCAAATTTTGTGTAAAATACGTCACTGCCGTAATCTTTTACATGGTGTTGTAATTTTGGTCCGATTTCATCCCAAGAGTTTTGCCTCTTTTACGGTACTACCGTAATAATTTTTATGGTACCGTATTTTTGGTCCGTTTTTGATTTCACGTGCCGTAATTTTGTGTGATTTTCAACCCAAGAGTTTTGAGATTTTTTGTGAACATTACGGTAGTGCCGTAACTAAATTTACGGTACCGTAATTCCTGCATAATCTACATTCTGCTTATCTGATTAGGTGTTTTCTTGCTATGATTTTAAGAAACTGGGTTGGGAAAATTTTTGATCTTTGGCACATCATGGAACTACTCATCTTTGTCTATTATTTGGATATTTTTATTGAATTTTATGGTTCATAGATCATCCTATATAACACACAGCATCTTTTGGTAACTAATTAATTTCTGCAGCAGTTTTTTTGACTAATCTGATTAGCACTTTTGCTGCAGATTTTTAAGATGCTTTGATGAGTTGAAACCCTAATCTTTCACTTGAAATTGGAAGAACATGTTTCATTCTATCTCTTGGATTTGTTGTTTTCATAAAAATATTTTCTTACAATTCTAGGAAGCATGGCAACTTTTCGAATATGATTAACTTTAGTGCAGTTTTTGATTCTAGTAATTTGATTAGTCTTCTTTCTGCTGATACCCTAAATTCCTAATAGATTTTGATCCTTTGATTTTCAAACGCCCTGAAAGAACAAGTTGTATTCTACCTTTTGGCTTTGTCTATTTTCTTTTTGGTTCATTAAATCTTATTCTTGGGTATAGCTACTTTTCGTAACTAAATCAATAAGCTTCACAGCTTTCCATCGACATTAGCAGCTCCTTGTCTTCATACTTTTACCAGAAACTGCAGCTCAGCAGCCACCACTGCATCTGCCTCTGACACCACTGTTTCCAGCCGTCGACATTGGATTCTACCACCAGCAGCCTCTTCTTCTGCTGCCTCTCTTGTACCACCAGCCGACATTTTCACCGCTAGAACTGTAGTCACCAACAGGCCACTAGAGACTATTCATCATCACTCTACTATCGGCACCATCATCTTTATCGCTAGTAGCTTTTCAGCTAGCATTTTTTCCACCTCAGCTCCTCCACCGGCATCTTCTTTGGACCACTAATAACATCTCTGATTTTTCATTGAGAGAAATATTTTCTATCATTTCTTTTTAAAGTAAGGGACTATTTTTTGATCTGAGCCTTATGTACCTTAAATTGTGCAGGTAAAATTTTCAAAAGGCACATTTTTGGACCTAGCAGCACTTGCCCCGACGCTACACCTCTAACGATGATTGAGCTTGCTATATAGTTTTGTGAGTATTGTTTGCACTTTTGATTATTTACACTTTTCTTCTCCTAAAAATTTCTATTTGATGTGATTATACGGATCTATCACTTTACATCTTTTGATACTTGATTTTATGCTTCACACCTTTTTGCATTGATATTGATATTTTTTATGCTTAAAATTTTTATGACTTGAATCCATGAGAGGTGTGTGAATTTTTCTATGATGATTAATTTTTATGCATGTCAATGCCTATGTATGGGGATATACCTATTATGCTGAATTTATTTCTTCAATATATATCTACTTGTTGAAATCTTCATTGATTGATGCATAAGGTTTTTGGGTAGGTATGTTGTTTGATGAATGCAATATAAGAGTGAAACATCTTTCTTGAATAAAATTAGCATATGAGTGTAATTTTTGAATTGATGTCAATTGATGAACTTAGTTGGTGTTTAGTCTATTTTACTATTTATTGGGAAAGAAATAATCCAAGATCCAAAGAGAGAGAGAGAGACTCCCCTACTTGACACTGTGTAAAATTGACAGTGGTACCAAAGACATGGGTTGAAGTCTATAAAAAAAAAAGAAAATGACTCCTCTACTTGGCACTGTGTAAAATTGACAGTGGTACAAAAGATAAGAGTTGAAGTCCAAATAAAAAGTGTGTATCTATGTGGGTACATACCATCAAAAATAAAAAAATAAAAAATAAAAATAAAAAAAATTTGGATATCCTATTCCTATAAACAAAAGTATGATAGATTTAAACTGAAACAAAGGTGAATTCATGAGACTGAGATTCTTTTTATTATGCGAGTCACGAAATTTTATTTGATCAAAGTTGTGAATCTTAAAAATTGATTTCAGAGGACAGTGTATTTATCTGAAATTTTGTGCAAAAAGTTGGTGGAATATTTTATGAGTGATTATATTTTAGAAATTTTTTTTTTCATAAAAGAGCATATTTTCCATACTTAGCATTGTTCTTTATTCTATTTATTAGCTTGAGGACAAGCAAAGTTTGAGCCTTATGTGTTTGATGACACCAAAATTCATAGTATATTTTGCGTCATTTCATTGGTCTTTTTGTATCATATTTATGCTCTTTTGCTTGTTTTTAAGCCCTATTTGTCAAATATTACGGAATCTACATCATTTCTTATTTTTGATCATTTTTGGGTAAAAAGTGTCATATTTTGACGGATTTTGAAAGATCTAAGTGCACTAATGGATTCCAGATGTCGAAACAAAGTCACCTGCCAAATTTCATGCGAATCAGAGCAAGTTTACAAAATTACGGTAGTGCCCTAATGAAAATTATGGTACCATAATTTCCGCCCCAGAAAGCACAGAAAGAAATTATAGCAGTGCCGCAATAAATATTATGGTACCGTAATTTTGAGCGATTTTTGACCAGAAACTTCTGAAGAAATTACGGCACTACCATAATAAATATTATGGTACCGTAATTTGACCCAGTTTTGCTTGATTCTTCCACTAGAAAATAAAAAAGACGATATCTTGAGATTTAGAGCACCAAATTGAGATCGGAAAGAAGCTACGGACTCGCCTCAATGAGGAGAAGAGAAAGAGAGGAAAGCACTAATTTTTATCCACTATATAGAGAGAAATCAAGGGAGGCATCCTTAGGGTATGGCCTCGCGTTGAGAGGCGTAGAGGCCACCTCAGGCTATAATTTTCACAAGGAAGCTTCGCTTGGTGGAGGAGAGGATACTCCAGAAGTTTCAGAGCGAAAGGAGATCAATCAGAGGAGGAATCAACAAAAGAGCGGGAGCCAGCACTATTCACTCGCAAAATTACGGGCTATAATTTTCATTACAGCCCTATTTTGTAACTTCTACCCTTTCTCTTTGATTTCTGATCGTTCTAAACTATGCATTATTGTAATTCCTTTTCCATGCTGGCTTAGATATCTTTTGGGACATGGGGTGTAATCCTCTTGAATTCTTATGACTAGATAACTTTTACTTCGTCAATATAATTTTGATATGATAATTTTATTTATGTGATTATTGTCTTTAATTCTCCAAAGATTTATATTATTAACATGTTTTAGAGTTTTCGCAATATGGATCGAGAGGTGATTTGCTTCAGAACTTGGAACCCTAAAATTGAATATTAGGAACTCACCGTAAGAAATTAGGTTAGTTCTTATTTCTTGATTTTAGAAGAATAATTATCATGTTGATAATCTAAATCTAGGATTGAGTTACTGTGATAAATGTGAAGATACTGCAAGAGATTGAGTATTAGATTGTTGGAGAACTATAAGTAGAACCTGTGTTGAGATTCAGATGCACGAGAGTAATCCTTGGTTTCCACTTGAGATAATTGTCTTAGAATTCGGATGCACGAGAGTTATCTTTGAGTTCTTTGTTAATGGTTTACTTATCTTCATCATTGAATAAATCTTGCACGAGAGTGAGGATTGGTTCTTTGTATAATTGTTTGTGCGAGAGCGAGATGATCCCTTTATGAAGTAAATTATATCTTTATCATAATAAGATTAGATTGACAAATACATATTTATATCTAGTCATGGAAATTAAGGTGGATGAAACCCTGTCCCTGTTTCTCTCTCAGATATTTAGTTTACTTTCCGTTTGTGCTTTCATCATATTCGATTTGCTTAGCTAGTGAGAAAACAACTATTTGGTACTTAACACGTAGGTCTCTATGGTTCGATATCTTTTTATTACTTCGAAGTATCCGTGCACTTGCGGACTACAACAGCTATGTGTTCAAGATAAATGGAGTCATTGTATGTTGGAAGAGCTTCAAGCAATCCACCATAGTTAATTCTACAATCGAGGTTGAGTATGTTGCCACTTCTGAGGCAGCCAAAGAAGCTGTTTGGATAAGAAAGTTCATTTCTGATATTCAGGTGGTTCCAAGTACTGTGGATCCCATTGAGCTCTATTGTGACAACAATAGGGCTATTGCACAGGCAAAGGAACCACGGTCTCCTCAAAGGCCCAAACACATACTCAGGAGATTTCACCTGATCAGATGGATCATTGATCGAGGTGATGTCAACATTAGCAGAGTTGACACAGAGAACATTCTAGCAGACCCACTGACCAAGGCTTTGGGGCAGCAAAAGCATGATTGTCATATGAGGGAAATGGGGTTGAGGTTCCTCAGCCTCTAGGTCTAAGTGCAAGTGGGAGATTGTTGGTGTTTATGCCCTGAGATGTAGTTTTGGTCCATCTTTGTACTATTTGACATTGATATTTCTTATATATTATTCTGGCATTGTCATTATCATGCGTAGTTTATATATGCGATTGTGTTCCTACATGAAAATGTCCATAAAGACAGATTGGATCTGTGCTCAAACTCTTGTCCCCAGTCGATGTACCTGAGTGGATATGAGATAGCTCTTGTACTTATGAGACTAATATATGGGCTGGTTAGGCACGAGGTGCTAACACAAACATATGGGTATATCAGTGGACGATACACTTGAACGATTCGCTGTGAGGCATTGACTTGGTTGAAGGGATCCCTTTCGAGAGGGGGGCGAAAACCCTATTAGGGTGGCGCATAAAATTTTGCAAGCGGAAGAAGGGCTTTCAAAGATCTTTCTATTGCATATGATCAACTTAGATAGATATGAGAATGATCCATACCGTCGCCATCTCTTGGATGGTGTCTTGGAAGAAGAAAGCAAAAGAGATCTCCTCCAAAGGCTATCGCACACAAGAAGAAGAAGGCCTACTTCTTTGGGGCGGTTTGTGCTAGCAATGCTCCAAAGCTTCCTCGATCGTTTGAGGGATGATGAGATGAAAATTTGGCTGAATCCTCTTGTCGTCAACCTTCACGCCATCAGCCGTGAGTCGTTCTATGCCAAGAGCGAAATCGCAAGAGGAATAGAGAGGAGGCGTTGCAAGTGAACGTGGGAACGTTCCCACGTTGAAAACCGACCGAGAGTTCCCAAAATAGCAAGCCATGATTACGTGCGTTATGCGTTCACCAAGTGAACCATGCGCAACTCTCTTCTCCCATCTGAACCTTGCGCTCAACCCATGAGCCGGTTCAAGATGTTTGGTTCAATGACCAAACCAAATCAGCCCAAACATTAAGTCTAGATCGAATTAGACCCTAAGGTCCTAGATCTGACCATTCATCTCCAGATGCTTCTGATCTGATCGATCTAGCATCAACACTCTCGATCGAAGCTTACCGATCTCAAGCCCTAATCAATCAAACATGATCAGACCAGATCTCACTTACAATCAGAGTTTAAATCCCTTTAAACTGAACCGAAACAATTCAGTCCACACGATCTGACTTAAGTAAGCCATATCATCAAATTGTGCGACCCTGAGGGTTTCCTTTAAATGTCGGTAACGATAACTTACGTTATCACGATCAGTGAGGGGTATCTAGCAACACATCACTGTCTCCCGATATAAAGGAAAGAGTCTTCCAAGACTACACCCAAAACACAGCTCAAGTGTGAATCCTTTTCACTAGGCTTCACTAGGCATACATATTTCCTTTGCCACTGGATGTTCTTATTGGACAAGCGTGTCAAGCTTGTAGCTCCAATATGATGAGCATGATTAGATCAGATGAACACAGTCACCTGGGTATGGCCATACACTTTCTCAATCATCTCAGCCGGGGGGCCCCTTTAGAACACCACACTCCTTAAACAAGGAGACGGCAATCCTATGTCTATCACTAGTGCCCTAACCTGACTCATGATCATTATCCAAGATAGTCTATAATCATTATGTTTCAAATGATATTGAACTACCTCAAAACAATGACAATCATCATTTAGAAACACAAGTGATCTCAAGTCAGAGGAGATGTGCCACTTGTAGCAAACAAGGATTATTCACATTGTGACAAGCAATTGAATATCCTAGTAGGGTCTGTCCAGTACATCCAATGTACCCATGAGTCTACATCTTATTCCATGCTCGAAGCATCCTATAAGATTAGAACACATATTAGTCTTAACCATATCAAGGCTGTCTCATGTTCACCAAGATACATCGACTAAGGACTTAACTGCATGTCAGCCTAGCTGAACAGCTTTGAGACATTATTCAGAAGAACATATATTGCAGCAGACAATGTAGCTTAACTGAATAACAACCATGCCTTTATAAATATAACAGTTTATTACATGATACTGTTACAATCCCAAGGCCTCAAACATTAGCATTAAGGGCATACCCCAACAATCTCCCACTTGCACTTAATCTAATGGTTGAGGAATCTCAAACCCATATTATTACAGTGCTTCTCATGCTTCTGCTGCGCCAGAGGCTTGGTAAGCGGGTCTGCCAGATTGTCATCTGTATGTACCTTGCAGACTTTGATCTCGCCACGATCTATGATCTCCCTGATCAAATGAAACCTTCTCTGTATGTGCTTGGACTTCTGGTGCGACCGTGGTTCCTTTGCTTGTGCGATTGCTCCAGTGTTATCATAGAAGATAACCAAAGGATCAGCACTCGAAGGAACGACACCAAGTTCTCTCACGAACTTACGAATCCACACTGCCTCCTTGGATGCTTCCGAGGCTGCAACATACTCGGCTTCTGTTGTGGAATCAGCAACAGTTGACTGTTTGAAACTCTTCCACACCACTGCACCTCCATTCAAGCTAAAAACATAGCCTGATTGCGATCGGAAATCATCCTGGTCAGACTGGAACGAAGCGTCAGTATATCCTTCAATACTGAGTTCTTCCTGACCACCATATATCAAGAACATATCTTTGGTCCTCCGAAGATATTTCAAAATGTTCTTGACCGCAATCCAGTGCGCCATACCTGGATTACTTTGGAACCGACTGGTCACGCTTAACCCGTAAGCGACGTCTGGGCGAGTACACAACATCGCATACATAATGGATCCAATAGCCGAAGCATAAGGCGTATTGTCCATTTCATCTTTCTCAGTCTGTGTTTGTGGACACTGACTCTTCGAAAGATTCAGACCATGTCTGATTGGAAGATATCCCCTTTTAGAATTCTCTAAATGAAATCTTTCCAGGACCTTATCGATGTAAGTACTCTGGCACAGCCCGAGAAGCCTCTTAGATCTATCCCTGTAGATCTTCACACCTAACACATAGGCTGCTTCTCCTAGATCTTTCATCTGGAAACATTTCCTTAACCATGCCTTAACCGCATGCATTTCAGGAATGTCGTTTCCAATGATCAAGATATCATCGACGTAGAGGACTAGGAATGTAATCACGCTCCCACTAAACCTCTTATATACACACGGGTCGTCCTCGTTCTTGATGAAACCAAACTCAGAGATTGATTCATCAAAACGAATATTCCAGCTTCTTGATGCTTGTTTCAGTCCATAAATGGACTTCTTTAATTTGCATATCTTATGACGATCTGATGGATTAGTGAAACCTTCAGGTTGTGTCATGTACACATCCTCATCCAGATTTCCATTCAGGAAAGCTGTTTTCACATCCATTTGCCAGATCTCATAATCGTAATATGCTGCTATCGCGAAAAGAATCCGAATAGACTTAAACATGGCTACAGGAGAGAAAGTTTCATCATAATCTATCCCGTAGATTTGTTTGAAACCTTTCGCAACTAGCCTGCCTTTATAGGTAACCACGTTACCATCCATGTCAATCTTCTTCTTGAAGATCCATTTACAGCCTATAGGGATAACTCCCGGAGGCGGATCAACCAAATCCCAGACTTGGTTATCTGACATGGAGTCCATCTCGGCGCGCATAGCTTCAAGCCATCTCGCTGACTCCGGTCCACTGACCGCATCCGCATAAGTGAGGGGTTCATCATTATCAATGATGTAGACTCCGTCATAGCGCTCAGGCTGACGACGGATCCTACCCGATCTTCGCAGTTCCCGTGATATCTGAGCCTCAGGTAATTCAATAACCTGTTCTACCGGCTCAGGCTCATCCAACTGCGCTTGACTACTTTGTCCTTGCTCTGGATTCTCATCCAGCTTTATTTCTCTCCCACTGGCTTCTTGCAGAAGAAACTCCTTCTCAAGAAATATAGCCGTCCGAGCAACAAAAACCTTGTTCTCTTTGGGATCGTAGAAATAATAACCCTTAGTTTCCTTAGGGTAACCGACAAAGATACATTTGTCAGATCTGCTCTCTAGTTTCCCAGAGGCGAGCTTTTTGACATAAGCCTCGCAGCCCCAGATCCTGATAAATGTCAAGCTTGGCTGTTTCCCATACCATAACTCATATGGAGTCTTAGAAACTGCCTTGGATGGCACTCGGTTTAGTACCTTTGCAGCTGTTTCCAGTGCAAATCCCCAAAAGGAGTAAGGTAGATTAGCCTGACTCATCATAGAACGAACCATATCAAGCAACGTTCTATTTCTCCTCTCGGACACACCATTCCATTGCGGTGTTCCTGGCGGAGTGAGCTGTGAGATAATCCCACACTCCTTTAGATAGTCAGTAAACGCATGACTTAGGTATTCTCCACCTCGATCTGAGCGAAGTGCCTTGATATTTCGGCCTAGCTGATTTTGTACTTCATTCTTAAACTCTTTGAACTTGTCAAAAGATTCACTCTTATGTCTCATCAGATAGACATAACCGTACCTACTGAAATCATCAGTAAAGGTAATGAAGTACTGATAGCCACCTCTGTCATGTTTACTAAACGGCCCACACACATCACTGTGTATAAGGTCAAGTAAACCTGAAGCCCTTTGACCTTTGTGAGGAAAAGGTGACTTCGTCATTTTACCCATCAAACAAGCTTTGCATGTATCAATCTCCTCATAGGAGAATGATCCCAGCAGTCCATGTTCATGCAACCGCTTAATGCGTTTCTTGTTAATATGGCCTAAACGACTATGCCATAGCAAGGTGCTGTCATCAGCATACTTGGCTTTCTTATTATCAATATTTTGTATAGAATTTTCCATGTCCAACATGAATAACCCATTGTTAATTGAACCAGTTCCATAAACAATATTATCATAAGATAAAACACACTTTGAAATATTGCATTCAAAGGCAAATCCTTTCCTGACAAGAGCAGGAATAGAGATAATATTTTTGGTGATGCTCGGTACAAAATAACAATTGTTTAATACCAATACAAGTCCAGATGGCAAAGAAATGAAATAGTCTCCTACAGCAACAGCAGCAACCCGTGCCCCGTTTCCAACGCGTAGGTCTACCTCATGCTGTCCCACCTGCCTTCTTCTCTTGAGTTCCTGTACATTTGAACAAATGTGAACTCCACATGCAGTGTCCAACACCCATGAAATAGAAGAAGATGAAAACATGACTTCAGTCACGAATATACCTGAGCCAGAAGCGATGCTTCCCCTCTTATCTCCTTGGAGCGCTTTACAGTCCTTTTTCCAGTGACCCAGCTGGCCACAGTGGAAACACCTGTATTCCTTGGACCGCTTAACCTTCTGTTTCAGAACCTTACTGTAGTTCTTGACCGGGGCCTTGCCCTTCTTCCCCTTCTTCTTGTTCCTGGAAGGAACCATTAAGACAGAGGTTGAAGGCTTTCCCTTCAGAGTTTCCTCAGTAGTCAAGAGCATATTGAGCAGCTCTGCCGGAGTACAGTCGATTTTGTTCATATTAAAGTTAATAATGAACGCGTCGAATGAAGGCGGGAGAGACTGCAGAATAATATCTACAGCAAGCTCCTGGTTGATGGTATGCCCCAGTTTCTCTAGAGCCTCCTTGTGCCCAATCATCTTGAGCACATGAGCTCCCACTAGGCTTCCTTCAGCCAGTTTGCTCTGAAAGAAAAGCTTAGTCAAATTATAGCGTTCCGTCCTCGCCTGTGCAGCATACAGCATCTTGAGGTTCGCTATAATCTCTATAGCCGACATATCCTCATGCTGACGCTACAGCGGTGGCGTCATAGACGCTAGCATCAGGCAAGCGACATCAATGCTATCATTGACATGCTTTTCGTAGGCTTCACGAACCGCCCTTGCGGCGTTCGCAGCGGGTTGAGGCAGCACAGCCATCTCGAGGACATACAGTTTCCTCTCTGCCTTAAGAACAATCTTAAGGTGTCCGTACCAGTCTGAGAAGTTCGGCCCAGCAAACTTCTCCCTTTCCAGTAGGGATCGCACATTGAAGCTCATGGTGTTCGTTGCTGCAGGAATCTACAACAATGCAAGAACAGCAAGGTCAGTATCAATGTTAAGAATCAATCAGGACTTAAGAATGATTCTTTTTCTCACTATTTTATCTGGCTGAAAAATCCAGCAAAACAGCCCGAAAGAGTAGAACTCTTTTAGTGAGATGGGATCCAGATTTCATACTTGGTCTCCGCGTCCCGCTCAGGCGAGATAAGATGCACAGAGATGACAAGCACTAATCTCTGGTAGGCAGTCCCTGCCAATCGCCAACCCGTGCGATTCCCCTTCATCTGGGCGATCCAGCAGACTGTGCCAACTGAGTTGGTACAACACAATCTCTGATCCCGTAGATGGCTGCCTCCATGTGCTACCATATGCGCCACATATGTAGCCTACATGGCCAAGCTGACCCGACCTACTCCCTGGACCACCACGTGCTATGCTGAGCAACGAGAAGCGATAAATCCCTTCTCTGTAACACGCAGGTGAAATCACACACCATCTGAAGATAGATGGACGTGCCCACTGAGTGGGTACAACACGGCTCCAACGATAATCAGAACAGTGAGGTTTCGCGTCAGAAGGCTTACGAGCTTGATATTTAATCGTTGGATTTTAACGGTCTTTTATCTTCTTCACTATCATGCAATTCCTATGGTGATAGCAGAAGATAAACTAATCATGCAATTCTAATATTAAACAATAAAAGAAAGCATGGATCTTATGTGGTAAAAGCCCATAGCCTAAGTAAGACCTTAAATAAACTTAAGTCTTCACTTGCTTTTCTTCATGGGGCTTTCGCTGCTCATCTGGCCCAAACCAGGGCCCAAGCGCCATCTGCAGCTCTTGTGCGCCCACCAGGAATATGCGCCAGGTCCTAGGGTCGAACCCTAGACCTCCCACCTGGTCTAGCCACTGCTGCAGGCGCCTCTGCCAAGTGTGCTTTGTGCTCTTGTCTGATTAATTTACATATTAATCTATCTAGACAAGATTGACACGCAGGTCAATAACATTTTTATAAATTAAGCAATGTGATTCGCAGATCACAATATAAAAATTAATTTACAAAAATACCAAGCACGCAGGCCCCAGCACAGCACACATTTAACATGGGCAGCCCACATAAGATTAAATAAATAGGCAATATGGCATCAAACATTAGCATGTGATCCAATAAGAAAACAAAATTTCGAAAACCGCAT
The DNA here is from genome assembly GCA_027563935.2 of Costus lasius. Classification (NCBI taxonomy): domain Eukaryota; kingdom Viridiplantae; phylum Streptophyta; class Magnoliopsida; order Zingiberales; family Costaceae; genus Costus; species Costus lasius. The sequence goes on along the minus strand of CM050453.2, from coordinate 44,312,964 downwards.
TGGCATCAATTTTAATTTTCTTATATGCCCCCACAACCTTACAACGGTACAATAATAGGGATCCACTCATCCATTCTAGTCAAATCCTGTGCCCTTGCATGCACCAAGTCCTAACTGACTTGAGTCAACCTAGTGGTCAACTATGCATGTACCAAGGGCTGAACGACCACGATGAGGTCTGGCAAACAGGTGTGAGCCCGGGCCTAACTCATGTGCGTTCAACAGACGTCTCAACCAGACATCGCTACACACCTATGATGCAGCCGACCTATAGCCACCTCTTGCTTGCGCAAGGGTGCTATCTGGTCGACCCATCTAGGCTGTCAGATGGTCTGATCAGACTAGTTGGATCTAACCTAGAGGATGACTTCAACCCTACTAACCCGTCTAAGGGTTTATAGTAGGCGCTTAGTCTAATGATAGGCGCGCAAGTGATATTCTTTTGATAAAACATCAACTACAAAGATCACAAAGATGCGCCTAGTTTGAAACATGCGCAAACATAAAACATGTGTTATCATATTCGCATGTCATGTAAACTATAGATCTAAGCATGTTTTGCAAACAAGGATCACAATATAGCATTAAGCAATCATATGCATAGATAAATCGGCTCTGATACCAATTTGAAAGGACCCCTTTCGAGAGGGGGGCGAAAACCCTATTAGGGTGGCGCATAAAATTTTGCAAGCGGAAGAAGGGCTTTCAAAGATCTTTCTATTGCATATGATCAACTTAGATAGATATGAGAATGATCCATACCGTCGCCATCTCTTGGATGGTGTCTTGGAAGAAGAAAGCAAAAGAGATCTCCTCCAAAGGCTATCGCACACAAGAAGAAGAAGGCCTACTTCTTTGGGGCGGTTTGTGCTAGCAATGCTCCAAAGCTTCCTCGATCGTTTGAGGGATGATGAGATGAAAATTTGGCCGAATCCTCTTGTCGTCAACCTTCACGCCACCAGCCGTGAGTCGTTCTATGCCAAGAGCGAAATCGCAAGAGGAATAGAGAGGAGGCGTTGCAAGTGAACGTGGGAACGTTCCCACGTTGAAAACCGACCGAGAGTTCCCAAAATAGCAAGCCATGATTACGTGCGTTATGCGTTCACCAAGTGAACCATGCGCAACTCTCTTCTCCCATCTGAACCTTGCACTCAACCCATGAGCCGGTTCAAGATGTTTGGTTCAATGACCAAACCAAATCAGCCCAAACATTAAGTCTAGATCGAATTAGACCCTAAGGTCCTAGATCTGACCATTCATCTCCAGATGCTTCTGATCTGATCGATCTAGCATCAACACTCTCGATCGAAGCTTACCGATCTCAAGCCCTAATCAATCAAACATGATCAGACCAGATCTCACTTACAATCAGAGTTTAAATCCCTTTAAACTGAACCGAAACAATTCAGTCCACACGATCTGACTTAAGTAAGCCATATCATCAAATTGTGCGACCCTGAGGGTTTCCTTTAAATGTCGGTAACGATAACTTACGTTATCACGATCAGTGAGGGGTATCTAGCAACACATCACTGTCTCCCGATATAAAGGAAAGAGTCTTCCAAGACTACACCCAAAACACAGCTCAAGTGTGAATCCTTTTCACTAGGCTTCACTAGGCATACATATTTCCTTTGCCACTGGATGTTCTTATTGGACAAGCGTGTCAAGCTTGTAGCTCCAATATGATGAGCATGATTAGATCAGATGAACACAGTCACCTGGGTATGGCCATACACTTTCTCAATCATCTCAGCCGGGGGGGCCCCTTAAGAACACCACACTCCTTAAACAAGGAGACGGCAATCCTATGTCTATCACTAGTGCCCTAACCTGACTCATGATCATTATCCAAGATAGTCTATAATCATTATGTTTCAAATGATATTGAACTACCTCAAAACAATGACAATCATCATTTAGAAACACAAGTGATCTCAAGTCAGAGGAGATGTGCCACTTGTAGCAAACAAGGATTATTCACATTGTGACAAGCAATTGAATATCCTAGTAGGGTCTGTCTAGTACATCCAATGTACCCATGAGTCTACATCTTATTCCATGCTCGAAGCATCCTATAAGATTAGAACACATATTAGTCTTAACCATATCAAGGCTGTCTCATGTTCACCAAGATACATCGACTAAGGACTTAACTGCATGTTAGCCTAGCTGAACAGCTTTGAGACATTATTCAGAAGAACATATATTGCAGCAGACAATGTAGCTTAACTGAATAACAACCATGCCTTTATAAACATAACAGTTTATTACATGATACTGTTACAATCCCAAGGCCTCAAACATTAGCCTTAAGGGCATACCCCAACATTGGTGTCATGAGTTATCCTCACAAGTGACAGGACATGCATTGATCCCTTGACTTGAGGTCACTGACTCTTCTATATGGTTAGGGAAGTGCTTTAATGCAACCTAACACCTCACCATAGTTGGGAGGTCATAACGGTTACCATTGAGTATATCACCACCCATATGAAAAGGTCAATGCACAGACAGAGGATTTGCCTCTTCCTAAGGGAAGCTTGATATCCATGGGGCCACCTATAGTTATATGACTAAAAGTGTATGGCCATACCCAGGTGAAAACCTGATTTTGTCATGAACATGAAATTATGATGTGGGGTGGAGACACGTGATGAGCAAACTAGAAAAAAAAGTAATGAAAATCTAAAAATATAGTAAGCAGCCAGAAATATAGTGCTATAGAAATTAATCAGTTAAGAAATGTAGCTATGCATTGTAGAAGGATCCATTCAATGAATATTTAAACCAATTAAACCAAATTGTAGACCAAGACTTGTTCTTTTGAAGCATGTCAAATTAGATAGTGGACTCCTTCTTGAGCATATAGATTTAGTGCAACCAATATAGCTAGTCAAATCGGTAAATTAAAATTGCTCAGAAATGTTTCAGATCGCAAATTTTGCAATGCCTGCTAGATTGAACTGTTGAACCTAGGCTTGCATCAACTAGTCCAAATTAAAGTACAAGATGTGTGCTTCATTCAAGATACTTGTTGCACCAATTGCTTAAAGCACCTGCACAAATAACACTATTCAGATTAGTTGTGAAAACGAATCCAGGAGTTAAATTATTCATCAAACGTTGCTATGTCTTGTAGCATGTTCTGGTCCATCTGGATTGTCGCAACTGATCCGAATGATAGAAGATGTTCTGGTCTTTCTATTGGTTCCAAGGATCAGAGCTGGAGGCTTATCCGAGCATGTTTAAAACTTGCAAAATTAAGCTTAATCAGATTAATAATATGGCAAAGCAGGAGACATGAGCCAACAATTCTGGAAAAAAAAATAGAGGGAAGCTGGCTGATTTCGTTCGTCGTCGGGAGGAAGAGAGGCGGCGCAGGTGGGGTTGTTTAGACTGGGAACTCTACCTGGATGTGATTGATGGGGTTGGAACGGCGTGTTGGTGTATATGCCCAAAAGACCAATGTATGGACATGGTCAGGCATTGGTTGAATGTACTTTGATAGAACTATTACTCTTTATATAGGCATGGTCGTTATTATGCAGACTTCTCTACCTGCGTTGATGTATTGAGTTGCATAAATAATGTCCCTGGAGTTTGGATTGGATCCATTCTCATAAGCTATCCCCAGACAAGGTACCTTAGTAGATATGGGACAGCTTCGGTACATGTGAGACTGGTGTATGGGCTGGTTATGTGCGGGGCACAGTAACGCAGACATACAGGTGCATTGGATGCACTGGAGTGATCCACCGTGAGGATTGACTTGTCTAGTCAACAAGTCAATCTCACATGCAAGAGGTTTGCATTGATCCTTAGACTTGAGGTATTCATGTCTAGACTTGATGAAGGGTATGCTTTAATACAGTCTTACGTCTCTCCGTAATTGGGAGATCAAAACGACTGTCATTGGGCATGTCATAACTCACGTAGAGACATGGATGACCAATAGTAGGATTTGCCCCTTCCTTCCGAGGAAGCATGATATCCACCTCGGGGCGCCCCACCTTATTGGTGCATGACAGGAAAGTGTGGCCACACTTGTTGAGTCATGACCAATGCATTGGATAATAAACTTGAGACTAATCCAATGGCAGGATATCAGCTTAGGCAAAGGGATCTGTAATGCAATGGGAATCCTCGTTGCTTGTTAGGAGTTGTTGCCATAATGACTTAAGTCCTATGACATGGGTAGTAGTGATGTGTTGCTAGATACCCCTCACTACTTATGATGTTTACATCATTGCCATCGTCATATGGATCCTACGGGGTCACACGCAATAGACTCTTGACGTTGCTTTAATCAGAAGCCTTAGGATCAAGTTATTGGATAACTTGGATCCATTTGGAAGATTTCATCAGCGCCAATGGGCCTGATGAGATGGAAGAAAGTTATTGGAGCCAAACTTCATTTTTGGCAGGTTGACCCGAAATTGACCTAGATTGGTCACATTTGGATTAGGGTTGCATTGGATTGGATCCAATGGCTTAATCAACCCATGCCATGAAGTTTGGGCTAGCTCATTATCCAATGAGGCCCAATAATTAGTTGTCATGAAGAGGAATTGGCTTAAAAGGGTATAATGGGGAGAAATCTCACCCCATTGGCGCCTAGGGGCATAATGGGGTGAGGGAGGCGCCTTTGCTTCATTATGGAAGTAAAGGGCGCCTAGCCCTTCTTCCTTGGAAAGAATACTTGCCTCTAAGGTAAGTCTTGGGGCTGATATGGCTTGAGAACTTTTATGGGAAGTTCCTAGGCGCATATGGACATAGGGAAGAGGTATATGGTAATGTCTTGGAGACTTACCTTACCTCAAACCCTAGTTTCTCCCAAAACCCTTACCCTAGCCGAAACTCCTCATGCATGTTGCACTTAGCCACTTAGCCTTTGATGGTAAGAATGCATTTGAGGCATGTCTTGGGCTGATATAGTGTTTAGACTTTTATGGATAGGTTGAATGAGGTTTATGGTAAAGTCTTGGAGACTTTCCTTACTTCAAGACACCTCATCCTAGCCATACACTTGGCATGATCCTAGCCCTTGCTCAAACCGCCTTTAGTCCTATTTATAGGACCCATTGTCGCCCTCTCTTTATGAAAAAAATTGTTGGAGACGTGAACAATCATAGAGGGGCGAAAGCAAGGGCAAAGGGCGACAACATCAGAGTGGCGCAACCCTTCTTCCAACAAGTGACCGCAAGTCTTCTCCTTCCTCTCCTCTTGGCGAGACTTGGAGAAGGACTTGGTGGCGCAATCAACCCCTAATCTTCCTCAAGGCCGAAACTCATCTTCTCCCTCTTCTCTTGGAGTGAAGAGGATAAGGAGTTGGCGGCATCTTCCTTGCACTTGGCGCATGAACCTTGGAGGTGGCGCAAGAAGAGTGAAGGAACCCTAAGGCTCGATTCTCTTCCCGAGGCTAGCACCGAGCGTGGAAGGGAGCAACGATCAAGGAGTCGACGCGTGGATACTTGTAGAGGGCGAACACTTGGGTGCCTTCAACATGGCTTCGACATCTAAACAAGCAAAAGTGGTACATCTCTAACACATCCTTGTGTCTTCTCTCTCGCATGGATCCTTGGGAAAGGAATGTGTTTCGGGTGTAATGCTTCTTCCGCTGCGTCCTGGGACTGCAAAATTTTAAATTACACCCGGCATTCCCCAACACGGCGGAGACGTCGAATCGGCGACGGCGAAGGCAGAGCAAAGTAAATCCTTGAAACAGCGGACTTCGGTCAAAGCAGGGGAGATTGCAAACGGAGCAGGGGAAGTCGCCGGTCGTCGTAGAAGGCACAAACACTGAACCTGCTACAACAGGGAATCCTTGTGATGGTGACGAAGGTGTGGCCGGAGTTTATGGGTGGACGGCGGCCGATCGGAGGAGAACGAGGCTTAGTGGCGGATCTAGGGCGGAAGTAGGGCACGAACAGGGGATCTCAAAGGGAGTTTCGATTCCGGTAATCCGCACGGCGGATGGATGGATGCCTGCGGTTGGACCTTCGTTGCAGCGAGGAGGAGTGGTGGCCAAAGTTTCATAGAGATCCAACGGCTAGATCGCCAGCGGTGAGCTCACGAATTTTCAGGAACATGGGAAATCTGGGTTGAACTTCAGACGAAATAGAGGAGGAGGATTAGAGGTAGAAGAAGAGATCAGAGGAGAAGAGAAGAGGGGAAGGTAGGTGACACAAGCGCCTCAGAGGAGAAAGGAGACATCCGATTCCATGGACGAAGAAACTATTTCATTCATCAAAACATTCTACTGATTACAAAGTTCATATGTGATACATATAGAGACATGCTGGGAGAAACGTTCCTGCTAAACGTTGGAGTTTCCTTTCTTGAGTAGCTGCACAGATGGCGTTGAAGCTTTCCTTGTGGGCTGAATCTGGTTTGAGTGAAGGTATGGAAGGAGACATTGGAGTTTCCATCTTGGATCCACAAAGAGATACGTTTAAGCTTCCTTTGCATCGGTGAAGATGAGCTTGATCAGCAGGAGAGACGTTGAGGCTTCCATTTTTTTTTTGCAGCGATCAAGATTTGTGCAGACGTGCGCTTGATGAAATGTTGAGATGAGTGTTGGCTGCATTGAACTCTGAGATTCGTGAAAATAGCTGCATGTTGGTTTGGCGCATCTTGTTTTGTTGTTGGCTGATCGCATGGAGTAGTCTTGGGCCTCTTTTGCGACGAATTATTCGTGATAAGTGGTTATTTATTGTCTTGGGCCTCTCTTGAAGTGGTTATTTATTGAGCTAGCTTTATTGGTAGAGCTTGCTAGCTTATTTGTGAACCTCCAAGCCTTTGACTACGGCAACCTTAGGCTCCACTTATATCTTCGTGGCTTGTGGTCTCTGCCCCCATCAAATTAGGTTAAAACAAGTAGTGACACACTTGTCCAATCGGATATCAGTTTAGCAAAGAGATTGTAATGCATCTGTACCTAGTAGCGATGATGGGGATGTCGATGTCGATATCCATTCCGATGACTTGGGTAGCAGCGATGCATTGCTAGGTGCCACTCACTGCTTGTGATGAGCTTAGGTCAACACTACCAACGTCAGAGGAACCTATAGGGTCGCACACCTTGATACTCGAGTTCTTATATTGATCGAGAAGCCTTATGATCAAGTTATTGGATAGCTTGGATCTATTTGGGAGATTTCATTAGCGCCAATGGGCCTGATGAGATGGAAGAGAGTTATTAGAGCCAAACTTCATTTTTGGCAGGTTGACCCGAAATTGACCATGGTTGGTCATATTTGAGTTAGGGTTTCATTGGATTGGATCCAATGACTTAATCAACTTGTGCAATGAAGTTTGGGCTAGCTCATTACCCAATGACGCCCAATAACATTTGTCATGAAGAAAGAATAGGGCATAAAAGTATAATGCAGAGAAAACTAACCCCATTGGCGCCTAAGGGCATAATGGGGTGTGGTAGGCGCCTAGTGCTTCATTAGGAAGCTTTTGGCGCCTCTCCCTTGTTCCTTGGATGGAATGTTTGCCTCTATGGCAAGTCTTGGGGGCTGATATGGCTACATTGACTTCTTTGGAAGGTCTTGGGCGCATATGGCTAATAGCAAAGGGTTTATGGAAAGCTCTTGGAGAATTGCCATAATCCTATCCCTAATCCCCATCCACTTTGCCCGAGCCGCACCTCTCCTTTTGACTTGCGCACATCCCCTTGTCTTGCCGCCCTTGGTTAATATATACACATAATATATGCGAGAGCATGGTGTGCAAAAATTGGCGTGAACCTCTTGGCGTGAGCAAGAGACAAAGGCAAGAAATCAATTGATAGTGGCGCAACTCCTCTTCCATCATCCTAACCACAAGCTTTTCCTCTCCTTCTCCTCTTGCCGCAAGGAGGGATAGAGCTTGGTTTCTTCATCCCCCTTCTTCTTCTCCTAGGTGCATCTTCTTTGACGGTGGCGCAATAATAGTTGAGGGGCTGAAGCTTGGCGGCAACATCTCTCAGCCTCTTTCACCTTGGCGCATCTTCCCTAGAGGGTGGCGCAAGTGATCAAAATGAGGACTTAAGGCTTGGATCTTCTTCCCGAGGCTAGCACCTGGCGTGGAAGAAGAGGACTCGATGCATCCGTGTGTGAGAGACTGCAGAGGGCACACGCTTGGGCGCCTACATCGGCATCACCTCTCATTGCTCATAGGTACTTCCTCTCTACATCATGTCGACCCCCTCATAAGTTTCGATCCATTGGGTTTTTGGGACCAGCCTGTTTTGGGGATATGCTTCCGTTGTGTAACTTTGTTGTATGTCAAAATTTAAAATATTCCCCAGGTTTCCCATCAATCCTTAGATGCGCAACTAGGTAAACCTAGAAGCAATTAGGGTTTCAGTCAAGCATGGATTTGCACTACCTTGGTTTGATCCACACGGGTGAAGACAGTAAACACCAAGAGATATCTTCCCTAATCTTTAATTCCGATTACAATAATCAATTGAAAAATATGAATTGAAAGTCGACACGCAGGCCTCACAAAGATACATCACAAGCATGTTATAGGGGTTTGACTAAGATCGCATCATCATGCATCAAATAAAAGCACCTATTAATGCTTTTCATAAAACCCATCCAACAATTTTCAGTGACTCTTCATCGATCATTCATTAAGTTTCATCCCTCTCAGGAGTCTATAAGGAGCCACCCTTTGCAATCCTTACCCCATAGAGATTAGGGCAATTATCCAGTCCAAGCCCTGCATAATCTCCTGTGTCTTGCACTATAGGTCTATCCTATGTGTACAAGGAGGGATAAATTCATCCACACAGGATTTATCCCATGTGTGAAGAAAAGAAAACAAGAAAGAGATGAGGGAGGCGAAAATAGAGGAATTAATTTTTCAATAGAAAAATTCATGACATAAATAATTTTTCCAAAAATCATTTCATAATATGGGCAAAAACAAGCATGTAGAGAACATTTACACCGCGTGGGTCTCATACGATCGCTTTGATACCACTATTGGGAATCCCCGGGCTAATTTAAATTTTTTTAACATAGCGGAAGCATTGGCACGAAACAAAATTCCCAGAAGAAATAGAATCGATGTATGAGAAGAACACCACAGGATGTGATAGTGTAGCAACTTTATTTCGCAAACCATAGGGGCGGCTGATGAAGATGAAGTAGACACGCAAAGGAGTGTCCTCTATTGTCTCACACACACAGGTTCCTCGAAGTCTCTCAACCTCCACTCTTGGTGCTAGCCTCGGGAGGTGAGATCCATGCCTCTAGGAACTTCTCTATTTGTGCCAATCACCAAGATCAAGCGCCAAGGAGAAGAGAGAGTGTTGGTGACAAAGAGTGAGAAGCACTTCCACTTGTTCCAGCCTTGATGCAAAAACTTCTTTGTATTATCACCTTCGAGACCCTCGCGCCAAGAAGGAGAGGGGAGGTGACAACTAGATGAGAGAAGAGGAAAGGTGCAAAGATAACGCAATAAAGCCTCTCTATTTATAATAGATCAACTAGCTATTCTTGGTAATTATTTTATTAAATTTATATATTAAATAAAATAAAGTTTGCGCCCAGGCCAAGTCATGATTAAATATATTAAATATATTTAGCAAAATTGGTCAAGCATAAATAAATATATTTGATTAAATTTGCTTAAACTCAAATTAGCAAATATATTAATTCTTTTAATCATGTAGGCTACTAATAATATTTTACAATTAACTATACTAATATATTTAATGTAAAATGTGTCTAGGCCTATTAATTAGCTAAGAGAAAATTTTTTTGTCAATTAATAATTTTATTTATTCATCTAACTTAAGCGCCAAGTCCAAACTTATGCTAAGACCCTTGTTTGATTCATTTTGAAAACACAGGTCAATAGAGGTCAAACAGGGTCTACTAGAAGTCAACTAGTGGTCAAATATGAACAAAATAAAATCTCATCTCTAAAGAAATAATCTCAAAACATCAATCTCCTATAATGATCCGAATCACACTATGATTCAATTTGAGGCTATCTAATTAGTATGAGACCTCGAGTGCCCAGGTGTGCGACCTTGTACGGTCTTCAGGCGTTAACAGTGATAACCTCATATCATCACAAACAATTAGTGACACCTACTAGTACATCATTGCTATCCAAGACATCAAAATGAAGTCAAAATCAACATCCCTTAAAGCTGCAACAAAGTATATGTATACTTTTGTCCTTTTGCTAAGCTAATATCCTAATTGGACAAGTGTGTCACATTTGTTTAACCCAATCTAATGGTCGTGACTAAATCAGGTTCTCACCTGGTATGGCTATACACTTGCAGTCACGGAACCATTTGTGGGGCGCTAATGGATATCAAACTTCCATTTAAGGAAGAGACAAATCATATCTTAGCTCATTGAATCTCTCTTATAGCTTATGATACACCCAATGATAACTGTTATGACTCCTCTACTATGGCAAAGTATTAGGTTGTATTAAAGTACATCACTTACCATATAGAGATATCAATGACCTCAAGTGAAGGACAAGTGCACCGTAGTCACTGTGAGATTTGACCTGAGATACCACATCAAATCCACACAGTCGATCAGTCGAGTATATCTACCTTGATATACCCTTATACCTATGTTAGTACCACGTGCTCAACCAATGCATATGCTAGTATCACATGCATCATAGCTGCCTCATATCCACTATGATACTTTAGTGGGGATAAAATTAGAGACTAGATAAAATCTATCTTTTGGAAAATTATTTATGCAAAAGTACATGTGACGCAGATGTACCATATACACAATAATAATAATGCTAGGATATCATGCATAAATGTGACACACATACCATACCATCCATAGGTCCTAAGGCATATACACTAATAGTTTCCTCCCACTAGTTTTTTTTTTTAAGAAACTAACTTTCTAAGAATGTAATATCCCAGGTTTTTGAAAAATAATTTTAGAAAATCATAATTTGTGTTTTGGAATTTTTGGGATTTTTCTAGAATTTTTCCTGAATTTTTAAATGTTTAAAATTTGATTTTGATTTAAAAAATTTATTTGCACTCGTAGAGGTTTGAACCCACGACGCGCCAAACATTTGAGCTCAGCCCGACCACTAAGCTGAGTTGCGATTTGATTATTAAAGCGCGCTCATTTTTATTGATTTGGATTTAAGTTAATTTCTGAGGATGAGTCCAATCGTCAACTTCCCCGCAGTTTTCAGCGACCGAGTCGTCCGTAGCGACTTTCTATTTTGGGACATGGTTTGCGTCTATTTGATAGGGCTTTTGTACGTGATTACACCAAAATATATAGTATATTTTGCATCAATTTTGACATCTTTTCATGCTAAAATTGAGGATCTTTTACTAGTTTTCATGCTAAATTCATCGAATATTGCAAAGTCTACTTCTGTTTTGGTTTTTCATGATTTTCAGGTAAAAAGGCACTATTTCAAGGAGTTTTCAAGCAAAATCAAACACATAGAAGAGTTCCCATCATCAAGAGGAGATCACCCAAGAAATTTCACGCAAAACGGAGCAAGTCTGCAAATTACGGCAGTGCCGTAATACATTTTACGGTACCGTAATTCGAACAGTACCGTAAAATCCGAGCACTGTCGTATTTTGAGGAGTTTGCGAATAGAAAGATCTTTGGATTTTACGGCACCGGCCGTAAACAATATTACGTTACCGTATTTCGGAGCGCTTTAGAACAGAAACTTCACCCGATTTTACGGCACTACCGTAAGGGATTTCACGAGCCGTATTTTCCACTCGTTTACAAACAGAGAGTTCAGCCGATTTTACAGCACTGGCCATAAACCATATTACAGTGCCGTAATTCCCAGACGACATCAGATTAGAAGCATCAACCGATTTTACGGCACTGCCATAACATATTACACGGCCATAATTTCCAGTCAAACGCGAGTTTTTCGGCCCGAAAATTACGAAGGCCATAACTTTTGATGCAAAGCTCCAAATTTAGATCCAAAAGTTGCTACGGCTTCGTCTTTAAGAGGAGAAGGCGTACAAAGTGAAAAGGGAGAACTTTTATCATGTATCCAGGGAGAAATCGCCAGAGAGGCGGCTAGGGTTTGTTCTCGCGCCGAGAGGCATAGAGGGCACCTCAAGCCTTGATTTTCACGCAGAAGCTTCGCCTGGAGGAGAAGACAACAGCCCAGAAGTTGCAGAGGAAAAGGAGTTCAATTGGAGGAGGAATCAACGAAATCAGTGGTGACAGCACTGTTCATCGAGTTCTGCTTGCAAAATACGGCTGTGAAATATTTCACAACCGTGCTGTATTTTCTAAAACCTCTTTTCTAGTTGATTTTTGATCTTCTGAATTTATGGATTATTGTATTTTCTTCTCTATGCAAGCTTAATACTGTTTTGGGACATAGGGTTTAATCCCTTTGATTTTTAATGATTAGATAACTCTTTCCTTTCGTCATGATAATCTTTATTGTGATAATTTTACTCTTGTGATAAATTGTGCTTAGATTCTCTATAATTGCATGTTATTAATTATGTTCTTAGAGTTTTCACAATGAGACTGAAAGGTGATTTGCTTGAGAGCTTGGAACCCTAGAATTGCATGTTAGGAACCCTTCTTTAGGTAGATCCTATTTGATCTGTTCTAGTAGAATTATTGCCATGATTATAACATGTATCTATAGATCGAGTCTATTTGTCAAACGTGGAGATCTTGCACGAAAGTGAGGATCGGAACATTAGAGTTCCATGAGTAAAACTAGTGTAGAATCCGGATGCACGAAAGTGATCCTTGAGACTCCACTAGAGATTATCAACTTAGAATCGGGATGCACGAAAGTAATCCCTCTAATCTTTGATTGATGATTTACTTACCTTCAGCATTGAAAATAGATCTTGCACGAAAGTGAGGATCAGTTATCTGCATAATTGTCTGCACGAAAGTGAGACAATACCTTTATCAAGTAAATTAGGTCTTTATCATAACAAGATTTGATTGACGACCCTTTTTATTTATATCTTATCATTAGAATCAAGGAGGATGAAACCCATGTTTATCTCTCTGATTATCTCTTTAGCATATTCTCTACATAGTTACTTCTATCAAATTCAGTTTACTTAGCTAGCGAGAAAATGATTATTTGGTAATTAACAATAAGGTCCCTGTGGATTCGATACTTTTCTTTATTACTTCGATAGTTCCGTGCACTTGCGGAAGCCTATCAATAAGTTTTTGGTGCCGTTACCAAGGATTAGTCCAAGGTACACGCGTGCCAGACTTGTAGTGTTCCCTTTCGAGCTATTAAGTTTTTGGCGCCATTGCCGGGGACCTTAGTTTTGTTGATATTAAAATAGTTGTTAGTATTGCTAGACTAAGTATTTTTTGTTTTAGATTTAACTTTGTTTTTTTTCTTTTTGCAGGTTTTAGATTTTCACAGTTGTGACAGAACTGTGATGTCTGAAGATTTGTGAATTTGCTTGTGTTTTAGATTTTCTATTTTTTTCTATATTCTGAAAAAAAAAAATCTTGATTGACTAGTGTTGGATTATCTTTCTGCTTTTGATAGATTTGGTAAATATGTATTTTTATCATAATTCATGGGCTTCTGAAAGAGGTAAGGGATACATGCAACAAGGTGAGCATAAAGATTATTCACAGATGTCTATTGCAGAATTAGCGAAATTACGCTATGAGCATACAGATAAATCACATATGTCTGTTGCGGAAATTGAGAAATTACGCTCTTATCTTGTTACATGTAATATTTGTACGTCTTCTGACCATTTTACTTATGAATGTCAATTTAGAAATCATGCAAATCCTAACTCACCATGGTATCAAGATGATCATTATTCTTCTTCTATTAGATGTGATATTTGTGGATATTTTGATCATTGTTCTTCTGATTGGAAATTTAGATGTAATGCAAAGTCTAATTTACCATGTTTTCAAGATGATCATTATTATTCTAGTTGGGAAAATTAAAATTCTTTTTATGATGATTGCCATGATCATGTTTCTGTGCCATACTATGAGGATACTGAAAAATCTAGCTTAGAAATCATGTGTGAAAAAATTATGGCAAATCAAAGAAAGCACATTGAGTATCTTAAGAGTTTAGTTAATCAAAATCCTTTTCAAGAAGAATCTTTGACTGCTAATACTAAATTGCTAGAAACCCAGATTGCACAAAACGATTGTTTATTTGAGTTTGATTTGGAAGCTGAGAAAGTTGATTTTAAAAATTCCCCCACTGATTATGATTGTTTTGAGATTGAGCCTTATGTGGATATTCGTGAATCTCATTTTTATGATTGTGAAATTGATATATCAGATAGTTTATTTGAGGAAAAGATTGAGAAAATTGAAATTGTAGAACCTTCTTTTAATGATAATTCTGATTTTGAGAATATCTTATTTATGGTTAAATCTGATGAGCATGATGAAGGTTCAAAAATTATAGACATTGATGAGCCCACTGTGATTTTGGTGATATTTTTGAAATTAATAATAAATCTCTTGTGGTCAACTCTGATTCTATAAATTCTTTTTTGTATGATTCTGATTTTGACTCTTCTGATGATGAATTATTTGTGGGGAAGCATGAGGAAATTGATTTTGAAGTGACTCATCTTGATTTTGATATTGATAAATTATTTGATGATGAACATGAAGAAATTGACAAGGATTTGAATATTGTGAAAATTGATGAACCTCACCATGATGATGTTTTGCCCATAGCTATTGATGAAAATTTTGATCTATTTGAAAATTTGAGCTTTATTGGTGTATCTGATGTAGAACAGAAAGACTATTATTATGATGATCCAATGCTTGAATATTTTAATAAAAGTCCTAGTATGATTGAAGGTCTAATTTTGAAGAAAGGGGTTATGATTCTACTTGGTGACAAACATAGGAAGATTATTGAAAATTTTGATTTTGATTTCTACATATTTGAGAAAGCCACTTTGATTTTGATTTATTTGCAATTCTGTATTTTTGAATTAGTGGCTAAAATTTTTGGACAACGGAAGAGGAAGAAATTGCATGCAATCTACTTTGATACTGATTCACCTACTTCACCATGATTTGATTTTTTGTCAAGCTAATGACCTAAAATTAGCGCTTCTTGGGAGGCAACCCAAGCCCTCTATCTTAGTTTAGTTTCTTTTATCCTAATTTATTTTTAGTATTAATTTTTTTGTTATTTTTGAAAAAAAAACTGCATTTTTCCTCCTGTTGATTGCTTATTGAGTAGGTGTTTTCTCGCAGCAATTTTTAGAAATTGGGTTTAGAAAAATTTTGATCTTTGGCACAACATTGAACTACTCATCTTTGTCTATCATCTAGATATTTTTCCGGAATTTTAGAATCCATGGATCATTCTAAAACATACAGCAACTTTATGAATATGATTAATTTCTGCAGCAGTTTTTTCTGACTAATCTAATTAGCACTTTTGCGGGAAGTTTTTAAGATGTTTTGGTAACTCGAAACCCAGATTTTTCATTTGGAATTTGAAGTTCATGTGTCATTCTATCTTGTGGATAAATTATTTTTATGAAAATATTTTCTGATCATTCTAGGACACATGGCAACTTTTAGAATTTTATTAACTTTTACGCAGTTTGTGCTGTTTTTAATCTGAATAGCCTTCTTTCTGTTGATACCCTAAATTCCTGAAAGATTTTGATCATTCAATTTTTATACTTCTGAAAAGAACATATCTCATTCTATTACATGGTTCTGTCCATTTTCTATTTGGATCATTAAATTTTATTCTAGGCTATGGCTACTTTTCATAAAAAATTCAAAAACTACACAGTTTGCTTTCTACCAGTTATTGCTTATTTTGCATCCAGATTCAGAAATCTTCAAGAGCAACTATCTTCCACCTCTAGCCACCACTGCATCTGCCTCTGACATCACTGTATCCAGCCGTCGACACTAGATTATACCATCTGCAGATTCTTACTTCTTTTGCTGCCTCTTATTCCATTTATTTTATTTATGCAGTAGAATATTCATTAGTGACTGATTTTCTATTTTTGCAGTATTATCTCTTACATAGCCCGACGATCTCACCTCTAGGACTGTGATCTCTAGCAGGCCACTAGAGATTACTCACTCTACTGTCGGCATCATCATCATTGACAGCAGCTTTTCAGCTAGCATCTATTCCACCTCTACTTCTCAGTTTTTTCCACCAGCACTCTTCAGACCTCCGGTGACATCTCTGATTCTCTCTTGAGATTATTTTTTATCATTATTATTTTTTTGAGACTATTTTTGATCTGAGCCTTATGTACCTTAAATTTTGCAGGAAATTTTCAAAAGGCATATCATTGGACCCAGCTGCACTAGCCTGACAACGATTGAGCATGATCTATATGGTTTTGTGAGTATCACTTGCACTCTCTTATCAATGACTATTTCTTATAGTGCATCTTTGACTTTATACTACTTATTGGTTTTCTCTTGAAAAATGATTTTATGGAACTCATTGTTTTGATGGTGATATTATTCAAATTTGTTATTAAAATTGATATAAGCATATGATCCACTTTCTACTATATGATGGCATGATTTATTGATAAAATTTCTATTGATAAAATATTTTCCTTGATGATGTGAGTATTTATACTTGTGATTGGAGAAAAACCCTATCATGTTAGATTTATTTCTTCAATGCATATCTATCTTTGAAATTTGACGTTGGTTGATGCATGAAATTTTGGGTATATGTGTTATGAAGGATAAAATCTAAAGGTAAAACTATTCCTTTAAATAAAATGAGCATATGAGTGTAATTTTTAATCAATGTCAATTAATTAGCCTAGTTGATGTTTGGTCTATTTTACTATTTGTTGGGAAGGAAGAATCCATGATCCATAAAAAAAAATAGTGAGAGACTCCCCTACTTGGCACTGTGTAAAATTGACAGTGGTACCTAAGAGATGGGTTGAAGTCTATAAAAAATTTGAGAGTGAAAAAAGATAAGACTCCTCTACTTGGCACTGTGTAAAATTGACAGTGGTACCGAAGACAAGAGTTGAAGTCAAAAATAAAAAGTGTTATCTATGTGGGTACATGCCATCTGTTCAAAAACTAAAAAGAGAGAGAAAGAGCAAGAAAAGAAAGGTTCTGTGTGGAAAAAGATCTTGGAGACTTAATTCCTATAAAAAAAAGGTATGATAGATTTAAACTAGGACAAAGGTGAAATCTTGAGACTGAGATTTTTTTTATTATACAAGTTGTAAAGTTTTATTTGATTGAGTTGTGGATCTAGAGGGTTGAGTTCTACGGATGATATGTTTACTTGATGTTTTGTAAATCAAATGGTGGAATTTTTCATTGATAGGTTGTATTTTAGAAATTTATTGAGCAGGAAATGGTTACTCTTTTAATCAAGTTTTGATTTTTGCTTGAGGACAAGCAAAGTTTGAGCCTTATGTATTTGATGACACCAAAATATATAGTATATTTTGCATCATTTTTTATATCTTTTCATGCTAAAATTGAGGATCTTTTACTTGTTTTCATGCTAAATTCATCGAATATTGCAAAGTCTACTTCTGTTTTGGTTTTTCATTATTTTCAGGTAAAAAGGCACTATTTCAAGGAGTTTTCAAGCAAAATCCAACACATAGATGAGTTCCCATCATCAAGAGGAGACCACCCAAGAAATTTCACGTAAAACGGAGCAAGTCTGCAAATTACGGCAGCGCCGTAATACATTTTACGGTACCGTAATTTTGGACAGTACCGTAAAATCCGAGCACTGCCGTATTTTGAGGAGTTTGCAAACAGAAAGATCTTCGGATTTTACGGCACCGGCCGTAAACAATATTACGGTACCGTATTTCGGAGCGCTTAAGAACAGAAACTTCACCCGATTTTACGGCACTACCGTAAGGGATTTCACGGGTAATATTTTCCACTCGTTTACGAACAGAGAGTTCAGCCGATTTTACAGCACTGGCCGTAAACCATATTATAGTGCTGTAATTCCCGGACGACATCAGATCAGAAGCTTCAACCGATTTTATGGCACTGCCGTAACATATTACACGGTCGTAATTTCCAATCAAAACGCGAGTTTTTCGGCCCGAAAATTGCGAAGGCCATAACTTTTGATCCAAAGTTCCAAATTTAGATCTGAAAGTTGCTGTGGCTTCGTCTTTAATAGGAGAAGGCGTACAAAGTGAAAAGGGAGAACTTTTATCACGTATCCTGGGAGAAATCACCAGAGAGGTGGCTAGGGTTTGTTCTCGCGCCGAGAGGCATAGAGGGCACCTCAGGCCTTGATTCTCACACAGAAGCTTCGCCTGGAGGAGAATACAATAGCCCAGAAGTTGCAAAGGAAAAGGAGTATAATTGGAGGAGGAATCGACGAAATCGGTGGTGACATGACTGTTCATCGAGTTCTGCTTGCAAAATACAGCTATGAAATATTTCACAGCCGTGCTGTATTTTCTAAACCCTCTTTTCTAGTTGATTTTTGATCTTCTGAATTTATGGATTATTGTATTTTCTTCTCCATGCAAGCTTAATACTGTTTTGGGACATAGGATTTAATCCCTTTGATTTTTAATGATTAGATAACTCTTTTCTTTCGTCATGAAAATCTTTGTTGTGATAATTTTACTCTTGTGATAAATTGTGCTTAGATTCTCTATGATTGCATGTTATTAATTATGTTCTTAGAGTTTTCGCAATGAGACTGAAAGGTGATTTGCTTGAGAGCTTGGAACCCTAGAATTGCATGTTAGGAACCGTTCTTTAGGTAGATCCTATTTGATCTGTTCTAGTAGAATTATTGCCATGATTATAACATGTATCTATAGATCGAGTCTATTTGTCAAACGTAGAGATCTTGCACGAAAGTGAGGATCGGAACGTTGGAGTTCCATGAGTAAAACTAGTGTAAAATCCGGATGCACGAAAGTGATCCTTGAGACTCCACTAGAGATTATCAACTTAGAATCCGGATGCACGAAAGTGATCCCTGTAATCTTTGATTGATGATTTACTTATATTCAGCATTGAAAATAGATCTTGCACGAAGGTGAGGATCGGTTATCTGCATGATTGTCTGCACGAAAGTGAGACAATACCTTTATCAAGTAAATTAGGTCTTTATCATAACAAGATTTGATTGACGACCCTTTTTATTTATATCTTATCATTAGAATCAAGGAGGATGAAACCCTAGTCCCATGTTTATCTCTCTGATTATCTCTTTAGCATATTATCTACATAGTTACTTCTATCAAATTCGGTTTACTAAGCTAGCGAGAAAATGATTATTTGGTAATAACAATAAGGTCCCTGTGGATTCGATACTTTTCTTTATTACTTCGATAGTTCAGTGCACTTGCGGAAGCCTATCAACAAGTTTTTGGTGCCGTTACCAAGGATTAGTCCAAGGTACACGCGTGCCAGACTTGTAGTGTTCCTTTTCGGGCTATCAAGTTTTTGGCGCCGTTGCCGGGGACCTTAGTTTTGCTAATATCAAAATAGTTGTTAGTATTGCTAGACTAAGTATTTTTTGTTTTAGATTTAACTTTATTTTTTTTATTTTTGCAGGTTTTAGATTTTCACAGTTGTGACAGAACTGTGATATCGGAAGATTTGTGAATTTGCTTGTGTTTTATATTTTCTATTTTTTTCTATATTTTGAAAAAAAAATCTTGATTGACTAGTGTTGGATTATCTTTCTGCTTTTGATAGATTTGATAAATATGTCTTTTTATCATAATTCATGGGCTTCTGAAAGAGGTAAGGGATACATGCAACAAGGTGAGTATAAAGATTATTCACAGATGTCTATTGCAGAATTAGCGAAATTACGCTATGAGCATACAGATAAATCATAGATGTCTATTGTGGAAATTGAGCAATTATGCTCTTATCTTGTTACATGTAATATTTGTAAGTCTTCTGACCATTTTACTTATGAATGTCAATTTAGAAATCATGCAAATCCTAACTCACCATGGTATCAAGATGATCATTATTCTTCTTCTATTAGACGTGATATTTGTGGATATTTTGATCATTGTTCTCCTGATTGCAAATTTAGATGTAATGCAAAGTCTAATTTACCATGTTTTCAAGATGATCATTATTATTCTAGCTGGGAAAATCAAAATTCCTTTTATGATGATTGCCATGATCTTGTTTCTGTGCCATACTATGAGGATACTGAAAAATCTAGCTTAGAAATCATGTGTGAAAAAATTATGGCAAATCAAAGAAAGCACATTGAGGATCTTAAGAGTTTAGTTAATCAAAATCCTTTTCAAGAAGAATCTTTGACTGCTAATACTAAATTGCTAGAAACCCAGATTGCACAACATGATTGTTTATTTGAGTTTGATTTAGAAGCTGAGAAAGTTGATTTTAAAAATTCCCCCACTGATTATGATTGTTTTGAGATTGAGCCTTATGTGGATATTCATGAATCTCATTTTTATGATTGTGAAATTGATTTATCCGATAGTTTATTTGAGGAAAAGATTGAGAAAATTGAAATTGAAGAACCTTCTTTTGATGATAATTCTGATTTTGATAACATCTTATTTATGGTTAAATCTGATGAGCATGATGAAGGTTCAAAAATTATAGACATTGATGAGCCCCACTGTGATTTTGGTGATATTTTTGAAATTAATAATAAATCTCTTGTGGTCAACTCTGATTCTATAAATTCTTTTTCGTATGATTCTGATTTTGACTCTTCTGATGATGAATTATTTGTGGGGAAGCATGAGGAAATTGATTTTGAAGAGACTCATCTTGATTTTGATATTGATAAATTATTTGATGATGAACATGAAGAAATTGACAAGGATTTAAATATTGTGAAAATTGATGAACCTCACCATGATGATGTTTTGCCCATAGCTATTGATGAAAATTTTGATCTATTTGAAAATTTGAGCTTTATTGGTGTATCTGATGTAGAACAGAAAGACTATTATTATGATGATCCAATGCTTGAATATTTTAATAAAAGTCCTAGTATGATTGAAGGTCTAATTTTGAATAAAGGGGTTATGATTCTACTTGGTGACAAACATAGGAAGATTATTGAAAATTTTGATTTTGATTTCTACATATTTGAGAAAGCCACATTGATTTTGATTTATTTGCAATTCTGTATTTTTGAATTAGTGGCTAAAATTTTTGGACAACGGAAGAGGAAGAAATTGCATGCAATCTACTTTGGTACTGATTCACCTACTTCACCATGATTTGATTTTTGGTCAAGCTAATGACCTAAAATTAGCGCTTCTTGGGAGGCAACCCAAGCCCTTTATCTTAGTTTAGTTTCTTTTATCCTAGTTTATTTTTAGTATTAATTTTTCTATTATTTTTGATAAAAAAAACTGCATTTTTCCTCCTGTTGATTACTTATTGAGTAGGTGTTTTCTCGCAGCAATTTTTAGAAATTGGGTTTAGAAAAATTTTGATCTTTGGCACAGCATTGAACTACTCATCGTTGTCTATCATCTAGATATTTTTTCGGAATTTTAGAATCCTTGGATCATTCTAAAACATAGAGCAACTTTTTGAATATGATTAATTTTTGCAGTAGTTTTTTCCGACTAATCTGATTAGCACTTTTGCAGCAAGTTTTTAAGATGTTTCGGTAACTCGAAACCTAGATTTTTCACTTGGAATTTGAAGTTCGTGTGTCATTCTATCTTGTGGATAGATTATTTTTATGAAAATATTTTCTGATTTTATTAACTTTTGTGCAGTTTGTATAGATTTTAATCTGAATAGCCTTCTTTCTATTGATACCCTAAATTCCTGAAAGATTTTGATCATTCAATTTTTATACTTCTGAAAAAAACATATCTCATTCTATTACATGGTTCTGTCCATTTTCTATTTGGATCATTAAATTTTATTCTAGGGTATGGCTACTTTTCATAAAAAATTCAAAAACTACACAGTTTGCTTCCAACCAGTTATTGCTTATTATGCATCCAGATTCAGAAATATTCAAGAGCAACTATCTTCCACCTCTAGCCACCACTGCATCTGCCTCTGACAT
Organism: Costus lasius; assembly: GCA_027563935.2. NCBI lineage: Eukaryota > Viridiplantae > Streptophyta > Magnoliopsida > Zingiberales > Costaceae > Costus > Costus lasius. Next base: position 44,290,917 of record CM050453.2, on the reverse strand, counting down.
CACTGTATCCAGCCGTCGACACTGGATTATACCTTCTGTAGATTCTTACTTCTTTTGCTGCCTCTTATTCTATTTATTTTATTTATGCAGTAGAATATTCATTAGTGACTGATTTTCTATTTTTGCAGTATTATCTCTTACATAGCCCGACGATCTCACCTCCAGGACTGTGATCTCTAGCAGGCCACTAGAGATTACTCACTCTACTATCGACATCATCATCATTGACAGCAGCTTTTCAGCTAGCATCTATTCCACCTTTGCTTCTCAGTTTTTTCCACCAGCACTCTTCAGACCTCCGGCGACTTCTCTGATTCTCTCTTGAGATTATTTTTTATCATTATTATTTTTTTGAGACTATTTTTGATCTGAGCCTGATGTACCTTAAATTTTGTAGGAAATTTTCAAAAGGCATATCATTGGACCCAGCTGCACTAGCCTGACAACGATTGAGCATGATCTATATGGTTTTGTGAGTATCACTTGCACTCTCTTATTAATGACTATTTCTTATAGTGCATCTTTGACTTTATATTACTTATTGGTTTTCTCTTGAAAAATGATTTTATGGAACTCATTGTTTTGATGGTGATATTATTCAAATTTGTTAATAAAATTGATATAAGCATATGATCCACTTTCTACTATATGATGGCATGATTTATTGATAAAATTTCTATTGATAAAATATTTTCCTTGATGATGTGAGTATTTATACTTGTGATTGGAGAAAAACCCTACCATGTTGGATTTATTTCTTCAATGCATATCTATCTTTGAAATTTGACATTGGTTGATGCATGAAATTTTGGGTAGATGTGTTATTTGAAGGATAAAATCTAAAGGTGAAACTATTCCTTTAAATAAAATGAGCATATGAGTGTAATTTTTAATCGATGTCAATTGATTAGCCTAGTTGATGTTTGGTCTAATTTACTATTTGTTGGGAAGGAAGAATCCATGATCCATAAAAAAAAATAGTGAGAGACTCCCCTACTTGGCACTGTGTAAAATTGACAGTGGTACCTAAGAGAAGGGTTAAAGTCTATAAAAAATTTGAGAGTGAAAAAAGATAAGACTCCTCTACTTGGCACTGTGTAAAATTGACAGTGGTACCAAAGACAAGAGTTGAAGTCAGAAATAAAAAGTGTGTATCTATGTGGGTGTTGAACTATAAATTTTCACCCACAGAAAGATGATGACAGTATGGATATGCGAGGCATACAAAGTCATTGGAATTTTTCTGCAACAAATGTTCATTTCTAGAGCTATTTGCAACACACGTCTCAGCATCTCGGTCATTTGCCAATCTAGCATGGCCAATGCCTTGTAAGGCAAAAGAAATGAAAATACCCAGCACCCTGAAGGAAACGAAAGAAACGCCAAAGAAGAGAAGAATAATCGATAAAAAAAAAAGAAATAATGGCTGACCTGGCGAGAATAAAGCTGGCGGAAGTAAAGTCGTAGCCAACAAGGGCAAAGTATTCAAAGCTGTGCAAAAATGACAGAGAATTAAGAAGATCAACAAGGAAAGAAGGAAAAGGGCGCGGTGCAATTAGAAATCAAGGAAATAATTTGAAAGGAAGTGTGGCTAGAAGTCCTATGAGAAGAAAGGTTAGACGAAACAAAGAAGAAACCTGACATATACATACACCACCAGGGACAAAAAATGTCACCAAATCCCACCTATTCATCTGCAAATAAGACAAAAAAGAAGAGGATATGGCAACAGGCAGGGAAGCTGTAAAACAAAAAGGGGATCAGTTCCCAACCAATGAGGGAATGCTTGGGGCTGACGAACGTGAGGGATGGAAAACCCTCGTAACAATTAAAAAAAATCGATCGATAAAAGAAGTAAAAAAGGAGGGAAAGCCAGCTGTTAACAAATGGTCACTCCATGGGGTTGAGAGGTTTATAAAAGGGGCAGGAGGCTAAAAAAAGGAGGACATCACCAAAGGCGGCAAGAAGGAGCAGGGAGAAGGTAGACGAAGGGGAGTTTGCGGCAAGAAGGAGCAGGGAGAAGGTAGACGAAGGGGAGTTTGCTTTATTTTTTTGCTCTACTCGTTTTTTTTTTTAGGCTTCATGGACGCATTAAGCGTCCTGGCACCTTAATGAAATGTAGCACTCCTTTTTCAATCATTCTTTTTAGGCCTCATGGACGCATTAAGCGTCCTGGCATCACAAAAACACACACTATCACTCTTTCGATATTCTTCGGCTTGCATTACACAAACTAGCCTGGTGTAAATAATCGGTTACATGAAGGAGGGAACGATGTGCCGTAAAAAAAAAAAATAAAGAGGGTGATGCTGTGCGTAAAAAAAAAAGAGAAAACAAAAAAAAACAAAAAAAAACGAAAAACGAGGGAAGAATCCAAGAGAAGTAGAGAGGAGAAGAAGGATTCATACATCAAAAAAGATATGTAAAAAGGAGGGGAGAGCTAACTTGATTCAGGCCGCTTACTGCTACTCCCGCTCGCCGTGATCGCCCATTACAAGCGCTACTGAGGGAGTATAGAGAATTTAGATTCTGACTTGACAAAAAAAAACTGAAGAAGCCAATGAACATTTTAAAGAGGGGTCAGCAAATATTACCTGTGGAAGTGGGGTTGTTTTGATCCATCACTTGGTTCTCCCTCTTGAAGGAATCATTTTCAACGAGATCAAGAAATCACTGAAGTGAACTGAGGATGAAGGATATCCCCTCGTCAGAACGCTGCGAGGCAGACAACCATAAACAAGAGGAGAATCATTTCAGGCATTATAGTGAATAATAAAAAGACAAACGGCGAAAACAACAAAAAAAAAAAAGAATCTTGTCACACGGCGAGAGAAGGAACAATGAGATAATCGTGCAAGAGCTAAATTAGGGACAGAAATCACTCAGGCGGAAGTTGCTACATCGCCAGGAAGACGGTAAAAGGGAAAGTGAAAATGAAAACGTTTGAATAAAACCCTATCTTTTGCTTGCCTGAAGAAGGGGCCACCGTCCGTCTCTCGTGCTCCCAACCGCCAGGCTCGTCTTCTACCCTAGCGGCACTACATCGCCCGGGGAACGACGCGCCTCAAAATGGCGGAAGCGACGCTACGATCGCCGGCAGCTCAACAGCTCAAGGTTTAGTGTTGTGACGCTGCTAAACCTCCTCTACAATCTCACCGGATCTCGCCATTAATTTCTGCCTTCCGTCTGTGACGGGTGCCTCCAGTCGCCTTCGCCGCGAGGGGTCACTTGAGTCCTGTCCGCCGATCAGCTAATGGGGAAGAACGTTATTCCTTGGCCAAGATTTGTACGGCCACGAAGAAACAACTTTACCCTTTTGCCGAGGGTAACAAAACAGGGAATAATGAATTGATTTATCTGATGTAATAAGAGATGATAAGCCAACTCGTCTGGCGTTTTAAAACCTCGGCATAACCCTGCCTTGCTTGGACTTAGTCTAAGTTGACCAAATTTTGGGCCCATATCGAGTTCGAAATAAAGAGGTTGAACTAACGTTAAACTTCATCTACGCTTGTTTTAGTTTAGCATATGTGGTATTTGGTATTTAAGCCACAAATGCGCATCGAAAATGTAAACTCAAGACTAATGGGACGTAACGACAAACCAGCATGAACGCGTCGGTATTAGTGCTACTTTGCTATCGTTCGGACTCAACAAGTCGCACCCGACTAGGTGTTAATTCTCGAGGAAAAGTTCTCATAATACCAAAAAAAATTTTGACGCATTACGATGGAATATTGTTTCGGAGGTACGTACGTCGACGTTCGTCGTCGGGGCGTAGCTCCTCAATATGACGTTGTCTTTGTTAAAGTTTAAGTATCTTCTTCTCAAAAATTAAATTATCCATCATGCCGCAAGGCCGGATAAATTCCAAATCAAATTATCCATCACGCCGCAAGGCCGGATAAATTCCAAATTAAATTATCCATCACGCCGCAAGGCCGGATAAATTCCAAACTAAATTATCCATCACGCCGCAAGGCCGGATAAATTTCCAAATCAAATTATCCATCACGCCGCAAGGCCGGATAAATTCCAAATTAAATTATCCATCACGCCGCAAGGCCGGATAAATTCCAAATTAAATTATCCATCACGCCGCAAGGCCGGATAAATTCCAAATTAAATTACCCATTGCGCCGCAAGGCCGAATAAATTCCAAATTAAATTATCCATCACGCCGCAAGGCCGGATAAATTCCAAACTAAATTATCCATCACGCCGCAAGGCCGGATAAATTTCCAAATCAAATTATCCATCATGCCGCAAGGCCGGATAAATTCCCAAATCAAATTATCCATCATGCCGCAAGGCCGGATAAATTCCCAAATCAAATTATCCATCATGCCGCGAGGCCGGATAAATTTCCAAATCAAATTATCCATTATGCCGTAAGGCCGGATAAATTTCCAGATCAAATTATCCACCACGCCATAAGGCCGGATAATCTTTCTTACTTCAAGTCGTCCAACGCGCCATCAAGGCCGGGTGATCTTTCCAGTCTAATATCCAATACGCCTTAATGTATTACGATGGGATATCGTTTGGGAGGTGCGTACGTCGATGTTTACCATTGGGGCGTAGCTCCTCGATATAACGTTGTACTGCCTGGGCCGGATATTATCCAACACGCCGTCACAAGGCTAAAGTTCGACGAACACAAATTGTCCATGTTGTTGGAAACTCTTTTTCTCTTATCATGTCGAAATATGTATCACGTCAAATTAAATTCATGAATGAAATTTGTAAATGACATCATCTGATTATCGCTCTTATCTTGTTGCGTATTATAGATCTCTTAATCAAAGGTTCCCTAATTTTAGGGGTAATTAACAATGAGCGCTTGCGCTCATTGGAAGCCAGAACCCATTAAACAAAAAGCCTTATTAATTTAAGGTGGATTTGAGATGGTCATAATACATTCCTAATGTAACGAAAATGACCCCACAAATTCTGGCACGCCCGGTGGGACAGGCTTCTCCTTTCATCTTCGAGATCTATGTTACGCAACACCAAATTCCATGCTCTTGTTCTTACACTTCTCTCGTTCTACGCAGCAATGGCGAAGAAGCTGAACATCTTTGTTGAGGATGCATCGATCATCGTGCATGGCGTCCAATTTGGTTCCATTTCGGAGGAGGACGTTGAGTTCATCTACCTACCCTTCGTAGACTCTGAGAACATTAAAGGAAGGAATGCTCCGGTTATCAAGAATAAGACCTCCTTGAAGAAGAAGGAGACTACCACGAAAAAGAAAGAGCTATCAAACGCAAATAATGGGGGCATGTTCAACGAAAAGGAGGAGGAACCGTCTTTCACTATTAACGGGGGCAAGATCCACCAGATTATGTTCTCAAACCCTGAGAAGACAAGGAAGCAGGAACGACAAGCCTTGAGGAAGAAGGAGGCTAGGCTTTACAAACAAGGTCGCTTAATCCCGGTGAAGCATAACCATTCCGCTGCTAAGACAGAAACTACCGTAACAAACAAATTTGCACCACTTCTGTCAGTTGTGAGAAACTCTAACCTGATAGAGGGGCTGCGGCTGCAAACCCACGTACAGAGCAGGCCTCACCCAAAACCTAAGAATATCATTGCTCAAAAGACAATATCTCAAAGGGTTTATGAGGCCTACAAAAAGGCTCAAAAGAATATAAGAAGAAAAGAAAGGTGTTTCAAGACTAGCCATAAGGAGGCAAAGGGTTATACCGTCCATACGGTACGAATGGTGGAACATGCACGAGAGACCGGCTCTAATTCTGAGGAGGATACCCTTCGGACCATGACAAGGAAAGCCAAGAGTAAAAAGTTGGCCTCTATCGTAATTCAGGAGCCTGTTCAACGATACGAACTAGGAGCGACCCCTCTACATCAAGGAACTTTTGAAGAGGAAGAGGAAGAGGAAGAACCCGTTATGACCACTAATCATGACCATAGAGATGAGGCTATCGCCGATCTTAAGAGACAACTCAAGAAGAGGGACAACGACATGAGCATCCTCATGGCAAAGTTCGAGGAGGTGACTAATGCTCTTGCAAAGACGCAAGAGATGATGCTGCGCCAAGAACAAACATCGCGAGAACAAAATAACGCTCTGGCGACATCTTCTTTACCAGCACAATCAAATGACGAGGCCATCACCTTGACCAGAAAGGAAGTACAAGAGATGGTGATGGACCAGCTGAAGCAAATGGAGGGAACCAAAATCGCTCCGCGAAGGAGGCGCGGGAGACCTTACCCAGCTGTATACGATAATATTCCTTACCCCAAAGGGTACATTGTACCGCACTTTAAGATGTTTAGTGGAGTAGGAAACCCTGACCAACACTTGGCCCATTTTGTCACGACTTGTGGGAACACTGGCGGCAACGACGCCTTATTGCTTCGGCAGTTTCCACAAAGCCTCTCAGGGGTTGCCTTTGAGTGGTATTACTCTCTAGAGAACGAAGCTATCGGAACTTGGGCCGACATGGAGGAAACCTTCAGGATGAAGTTTGCTTCGATAAGCGATAAGATTACAATCGCAGATCTGGCCGATACAAAGAGCAAAAAGGACGAGACCGTCCTCAATTATATTACAAGATGGAGAAATTTGAGTATCAAATGCGAAAAGCCACTAGAGCAAACCGAGGCCGTGGATTTGTTGGTCCGCAACATCGATAGCTGGATGGCCCCCTTTCTTTGCGGTAATAACATCTCTACGTTTCAAGAATTGATCACCCAAGTGGCAAAACTGGAACGAACGAACCATCAGCCTTATGTAAATACGCAAAACCCAAAATTCAGAAGGGAAGAACCAAGAAGAAATGAACCCAAGGTCGCCTATACAAACGTTGTTAACAGGGGCAAAAGAGTGGAAGTTCACAACGCAAACATACCTCGAATAGAAAGAGCGCCAACGCTCGGCGAAAATAGCCGGGGCAAGCCATTGACCCTTGAAGAGAGAAAGAATAAAATCTATTCGTTCAAAAGAGAAAAGACGATGAAAATTTTTAGGGATGCCCTGAAGAATGGCTTACAACTACCAGAGCCGAAGCGTCCTGAAGAAAGCAATAAGACCGACGATCCCAACTTTTGCCCTTACCATCGCGTACTGGGGCACACGATAGAAGATTGTTATATTTTCAAAGATTGGGTGGAGAAACAATATAAGACGGGGAAGATAACTCTATCGAAGCAGGTATTGAACGAAGCCCAAACCGAGGAGGTTGACGTCGTCCAAGTCAGAATAGATCCGACGCATGTAGAAGACCAAGAGTGGAATACCGTGGTGCCAAAAAAGACATTGCGACTCCTCCGAAAATTACAACAAATACCGGGCATAGTATGGAAAGACTCCCTGTCCCCACGATACGTACCGCCAAGACCTCGTCCACCAACAAGAGAAAGTCAAAAGAAAAGGAAAAGAACCCTCGATCGAAGAACAAAAATAAGAAAGCAGCTTCTTTGACTAAAGCGCAAGAAAAGAGTGCTCTCAAAAAATACATCGACTCGCTTGAGGAGTATGTGCAAGAAATGCCTAAACCTGTAAAACTTCATCACTGCATCACGGAAGAAGTATGGGAAAGACTCCTAGAAGATGATTCAGAGGATGAAGAGTACGAGGTGGAGTCCTGCAGAATGATATCGGTGGTCCCAGAGCCCTTAGAGGAAGATAAAACTGACAACGTTAGAGGCGTCACCACTGCAAGGATGGGTACCTGTAGCGCGATCAACTTGGGAAGTGACTTCGAAGATGAAATCTTACCTGCCTACCTATATGAGGAAGTACCTGCCGCTAGAAGCAGTAAGCGAACAAACGAATCCTGCCAAATGAATCTTAGGAGCGGCAAGGTCGTAATAGGACGTACGATAGACAAAGAAAAGGAAAAACTCAAAGGAAAGCAAATTGAAACGCAGGAAGTGGGCGACGATGCAGTACCCCCGTTAAAGCTATCCTCTTCTGAATATAATATACTATCACATTTGAGAAAGGTTCCCGCACTCCTCAGCGTATATGACGCCTTGATGATGTCACAAGAACTGAGAGATGTTCTTATTTGCGCCCTGCAAAACCCTCAAAAATTTCAAGCATTCTTCGTGGAGGCTGACATAAAGGAGGCATTGAGTACGTATACCACATCGTCCATTACTTTCAACGACGATGATATGCTATTGGGAACGTCGCAGCATAATCGACCGCTTTATGTGACCGGGGACGTGGAAGGAATGAAGATAAGTAGAATCCTAGTTGATCCAGGGTCATCAGTTAACCTCATAACCTTACGGACCTTAAAAAGCCTTTCTTTAGGCGTCCATAACTTAACGGCCGAAAAAGTCGTCATCCAAGGGTTCAATAAAAATAGCCAGAAGGCTTTAGGCTCTATATGTTTACCATTGCAGCTCGACGATCTAAAGACCGAAGTTAAATTCCATGTCATCGACACTGATACCTCATACAAGGCGTTACTCGGGAGACCTTGGTTGCACGAGAATCACATAGTCCCCTCTACCTTACACCAATGCCTGAAATACCTAAGAGAAGATAGGGAGGAGCGTATCGATGGGGATATCCAACCCTTCTCAGTGCATGAAGTTAAATACGAAGACGCGCACTATTTCATCGGATCGATGACGCAGCCTGCGAAATCGACACTAGAGAGCTCGATCATCTCCAAGCTAAAGAAAACAACTCTGTCAGCATGTCCCCATTTCGGAAGTGACTCCGAGTCAGAAGCGAGTGACTGCTCGGCCTCTACATGCGACGTGGTTGAAACCCATGAAAAGGAAGGTTGGTCACAAAGGCTGACGACACGACGAAACATGGCGGAATACGAGATAGGAGTATTGAGAGTTCCTCAAGGCTACCTTAAGGGTTTCACTCCCCTGAATGCATCGCAAGTTGTAGAGATGAAGACTTTTATTGTCCCTAGCAAGAGGGAATGCACGAGAGGAAGGCTCTTTGTCCATAAACCAATACACTCTATCAGTCGGATGAAATTCATCACGTCATGACAGACAAAGAGAATGACCCAGAGTCAACGCAACTCATCAAAGTCCCCCCATTTGCTTATTACTCTCCGAGCTTAAGAAATCTCGTAGAAAAGTACGGTTGCTTGAACCCTCGTTTAAAGAGTGAGTTACGCCAATTTGAGAAGTTGTGGAACCCAGGTTCACGGAATATCACATTACCAAATGGGAAGATCTCCAATACTCGGGGTTTAGGGTACACAGAACCAAGTGAAGAGGCTCTTATGTTTCACCCATGTACTTGCAATATGGTGACAATAGGCGAAACATACGAAATGGAGCAAGAAAATGAAGAATTCAAAAGGGCACCGAAAGAACTGGAAGATGGGGGGCAGACCACCTGCGATGAGTTGATTGAGGTCAATCTTGGGTCAGAAGAAGATGTCAAGCCCACTTATATAAGTGCACAACTCTCTCAGCATGAAAAGGACCAGCTGGAGGCACTCCTCCACGAGTTTAGTGACTGCTTTGCGTGGACATATAAAGAGATGCCGGGCCTTAGTCCGGAGGTCGCCGTCCATAATTTGTCGATCAGTCCTGATGCTACCCCGGTAAAGCAGGCACCAAGAAGAATGAGGATAGAACTTGAAGGGCAGATCACCCTTGAAATAAAGAAATTAATCGAGGCAGGCTTTATAAGAGAGGAGAAATACGCAGACTGGATAGCAAGTATCGTCCCTGTAAAGAAGAAAAATGGGCAAATCCGGATCTGCGTAGACTTCAGAGACTTGAATAACGCATGTCCCAAAGACGATTTTCCACTCCCTGTGACAGAAGTAATGATCGACTCGGTATCAAACTTTGAAGTGTTTTCATTTATGGACGGGTCATCTGTTTACAATCAAATTAAGATGGCGCCTGAAGATGAGAAGCACACTGCGTTTCGCACGCCTATCGGCATCTTTTGCTATACTGTTATGCCGTTTGGATTAAAGAACGCTGGGGCAACATACCAACGCGCGATGACTAAGATCTACGATGATTTAATCCACAAACTCGTCGAGTGTTATGTGGACGATTTGGTGGTCAAGTCACGATCTAAAGCAGAGCACTGCCAGGACTTGAGGACCGTGTTCACTCGGATCCGCAAGTACAACCTCAAAATGAACCCATTCAAATGCGCGTTCGGAGTATCATCTGGAAAATTCCTGGGTTTCGTGGTCAGACACAAAAAGGTTGAAATTGATCCTGCGAAAATAAGCTCAATCAAAGACATGCCGCCCCCAAAGAATCTTAGGGAGCTTAGATCCTTTCAAGGGCGATTGGCTTATATTAGGAGGTTCATTTCCAATTTATCCGGGCGAATCCATCCCTTTTCGAAACTGACAAAGAAAAATGCTCCATTCATTTGGGACGGCACGTGTCAAAGCGCTTTCGAAAATATCAAAGAATATCTTTCATGCCCTCCAGTCCTTGGGGCACCTATCACGGGAAAACCACTCATCTTATATACCACAGCATTGGAAGCATCCTTGGGGGCACTATTGGCCCAGGATAACGACGATGGAAAAGAGACCGCCTTATATTATCTTAGCCGAATGTTCGTAGGAGCAGAACACGCCTATTCCCCAATCGAAAAACAATGTCTGGCATTGATATTCGCCATTAAAAAGTTAAGGCATTATCTTCTTGAACATGAAGTTCGCCTCATATCAAAAGTCGACCCCTTAAGATACCTGATGACGAGGCCTACCCTAACAGGACGATTGGCTAAATGGGCCGTCCTACTCCAGGAATTCGACATCACATATGTGTCGCAGAAAGCAGTAAAAGGGCAAGTTCTCGCTGATTTCTTAGCAGCTCATCCCGTCCCCGATGACTCTCCCCTAAGCTATGACTTCCCAGACGAGGAGATATTAAATACCGAAACCGACGATGGATATTGGGAACTCTACTTCGATGGGGCGTCTTCAATTCAACCAGCTATTCCCCCGAATATCCCGAAAGTAAAGTCAGGGATCGGCCTGGTGTTCATCACCCCGGAAAAAGGAATATTGCATTACTCCTTAGCCCTAACTGGTCCCTGTACCAACAACGAAGCTGAGTACGAAGCTTTAATCGCCGGACTCGAGCTCACGTTGGAGATGAAAATTGAAAGAATGCATATATATGGCGACTCCCAGCTCATTGTCAAGCAGGTGACAGGTAAGTACCAAGTCAAGAAAACGGAATTGCACAAATATCATACGAAAGCTGTGGAACTCATGGAAAAAATACCGTACGTCACTCTGACCTGCATCGCTAGGGCTGCTAATGGTAGAGCGGACGCATTGGCAAAGTTTGCCAAAGAGCTAGCTGGGCCATCCATTGACCAAGTCAATATCGTGATCAGAGACAGGAAACTGATCGCACCGGCCGAAGGTGACCACGTCAACAAGAAAGAAGTAACAGATGCTATGACAATCTCCCTCACGCAAGAACATGACTGGAGAGAGCCATTCGTCAACTATCTCAAAAATGGCATCCTACCCGAGGATAAGACTCAAAGGGTACAATTGAAAAAATGGGCCCATCGGTATACATTTGTGAATGACACGCTGTATCGTCGATCGTATGAACAGCTTTGGCTCAGGTGTATCGCGATGGATGAGGTCGCCCACGTATTACATGAAGTCCATTCCGGTCTTTGTGGTGCCCACCAATCAGGACCCAAAATGTACCTTAAGATTAAGAGGTTGGGGTATTACTAGCCAAGCATGGTGCGAGACTGCATAAACTGTGCAAAGACCTGCCATTTGTGCCAAGTGCACGGAGATTTAATTCATAAGCACCCTAACCCTCTTCATCCGATGGTTTCGTCATGGCCATTCGAAATATGGGGGACGGACATAGTAGGGCCAATAGAGCCTCCTTCTTCTCTGGGGCATCGATTCATACTCGCAGCAACAGACTACTTCTCCAAATGGGCGGAGGCCATCCCATTAAAAGAAGTCAAGGCCACCAACGTCGTCAACTTCTTTCGCGGGAACGTATTGAGCCGTTTTGGAACCCCTAGACGGATCATATCCGATAACGGCTTAGCCTTCAAAAATGCCTTGATCTACAAATTTGCAGAACGTCACAAAATTGATTGGCGATACTCCTCGATATACAACCCAAGAGCGAATGGATTAGCTGAGGCATTCAATAAGACCCTATGCAAGCTGCTCAAGAAGAGCGTTTCGAAAAACAAGAAAGAGTGGCATCAGAAGCTAGTGGAAGCATTGTGGGCTTATCGAACCACGTATCGCACACCCACGCAATCAACGCCTTATTCCTTAGTCTTCGGTGTCGAAGCAGTGCTTCCACTCGAGGTCGAAATACCTTCACTAAGAATGGCAATGCAATGTGACATGACAATGGATGAAAATATTCAGTTACGACTTGATGAACTGGATACACTTGATGAGCGAAGGCTGCTTGCACAGCAAAACCTGGAGCTATACCAAGCGCAAATGACAAGGGCGTATGACAAGTTAGCCAGAGAACGCACTTTCAAGAAAGGAGACCTTGTCCTAGCAGTAAGGCGACCCATCATATCCAACAAGATAGCAAAAGGGAAATTCAACCCTAATTGGGAAGGACCCTACGTAATAGGAAAAGTCTACGAAGGAGGAGCCTACCAATTGATAGATCAAGACGGGGTGCACCCGATGCCGCCCATTAACGGCCGTTTCTTAAAGAAATACTATGCTTAAAGCGCGAATCTGATCCTGACCAAGCAACAGTATGATCAATAAATATTGAGGCCGTTCCCGGTCGGCCGTGAGTTACAAACTACGTAAACTCCCTATACGAGCTTTCATCCTAGTCGGATGACAGAGGCGTAAGCTCGCCCCTAGTCGCCTCTAAACAAAAGGATATTGTCTAAAAAAAAAACAAACAAAAAAAAAAACAAACAAAACAAAAAAAAATTCAAAAATCAAAGCCAAGACAAGGATGAGAGGCATGACTTTGTAAAGAAGCTACATGGTTCGAAAGTCTTTGAAGTTGACGGGCCCATTACAGTTAGCTACAAGCTAAACCATTCATGCAAGTACACGAGTCAAGGACGAAACAAGGCAGCCATCAAATTCGTAATGGATCTCACACATATGATAGCCCAAGGCTTGCTGTGTGAAGTGCTTGATCATACTACATCACTCGCTGAGCTCATTAAGCTTGGCCTCCCTTTAGACTTTAAGGAAGGTGCCGTTGATTTCCTGTCCAAGACCAGAAATCTTGAAGTGTTCCCTGACGACGAAGAATTTCTACCCACGCTAGCTTCCTCTCAGAAGTCGAGCAAAGTGGAGGCAGAATCATCTTTTATTTGTTTCAAAACATCGATGTTCTACTGAGGTCCGACCCATATTTGGTTATGCACGCTCCCCCCTGATTGGCATGGGTGAAGTTTTGTCGTTCCTGCTTAGCAGATTCATATGATGTACACCCCTCAATACCACCTGTGCAGTTCTGTTAAGTGGCAGCTTGACAATATAGTGTCACGTATACAATCCCATTTAACAAAAATTTGGCAACACAAATGTGACATCATAATAGTCTGCCAAAGAAGATCATCATACCAATTGTTACATGTCTACAGAAGATTGGTAGAATCACAATAATATGGAACATTCTCATCCGAATGAAGTCTATAGTCCAAAATCAGCAGGTAATAATTAAAAAAAAAAACAAAAAAACAACAACACAAAGGTTTGGGGTTCAAACGCAAGATACAAGAGAAAAAAATACATCAAAATTCCCTGGTGATCGCCTGGAGAGTCAACTTCTGTTCTTCTGTAGAGGCAAGCCTGCTGCGTCCGATCTCCTTGGATCCATACCACGTCTATGGGGAAGCTAATTAGGCCTCTAGTCCTGCAATTAACTCAGAATTCACTTCTTGAGTGTCTTCGGTGGTCCTCAAGCTACCTTCGCATTCTTACAAATCTAAAATCATCGGGTAGTTGGGAAGCTGGTAGCTCAACAACCTCTTGAACCTTGTTCGTGCTCCCTGAAGCAGCAACACATGTTAAACTATACGTACACAGTAGAAGGAAAAAGGAAAATCACCGTTGTCGGGTGAGCAGCCATCTCCAGCAACAATTTTCTCAGCACCTGTCACAGATCCAAAGGATTGTTATCACGATAAGATACGTAAATTTCACTATGTGTTGAAATGAATTAAAACTACCCTTGCTAGGAGGATTAGTGCATTCTTTATCAGCCTTGTGAATATTTGCTGGAAATTCCGGGATGATTGTTACGGTCGGACTTATCGAGTTACAAAGGAAGGAAGCAAAGAGAACATACCCCCCCCCCCACTGAATGCGTATCTTCTACAACATCTTGCTTAAGCATGTGATGCAGGGCCAAGGAATTTTCTTTTTTTTTTTTTTTTTAGATCATGTGTGAGAAAAGAAGCCAAAAGAGGAAGAAATTAAAGTTACCATCTTTTGCGGACTCCTCATTCTTGGTGTCCTAAGCTCCGAACCTGAATGCTGTATCAAATTAAACGCAAAAGATAATTATCCAGACATCCGCGCTAGCGCTAACCTCCTGAAGCATTTGTCAATCTTACAAAACTCAAAGATTATTGATAATAATAATGTGTCGTACATCTAAAATGGTAGAAAGCCTGGTGAGCGATGACAAGAGGCGCATTTTCCAACGGATTTGTACGCGCTCGTTGCTTATACAAAATCCGTTGGGGGGCATTTGTTGAACTATAAATTTTCACCCACAGAAAGATGATGACAGTATGGATATGCGAGGCATACAAAGTCATTGGAATTTTTCTGCAACAAATGTTCATTTCTAGAGCTATTTGCAGACACACGTCTCAGCATCTCGGTCATTGGCCAATCTAGCATGGCCAATGCCTTGTAAGGCAAAAGAAATGAAAATACCCAGCACCCTGAAGGAAACGAAAGAAACGCGAAAGAAGAGAAGAATAATCGATAAAAAAAAAAGAAATAATGGCTGACCTGGCGAGAATAAAGCTGGCGGAAGTAAAGTCGTAGCCAACAAGGGCAAAGTATTCAAAGCTGTGCAAAAATGACAGAGAATTAAGAAGATCAACAAGGAAAGAAGGAAAAGGGCGCGGTGCAATTAGAAATCAAGGAAATAATTTGAAAGGAAGCGTGGCTAGAAGTCCTATGAGAAGAAAGGTTAGACGAAACAAAGAAGAAACTTGACATATACATACACCACCAGGGACAAAAAATGTCACCAAATCCCACCTATTCATCTGCAAATAAGACAAAAAAGAAGAGGATATGGCAACAGGCAGGGAAGCTGTAAAACAAAAAGGGGATCAGTTCCCAACCAATGAGGGAATGCTTGGGGCTGACGAACGAGAGGGATGGAAAACCCTCGTAACAGTTAAAAAAAAATCGATCGATAAAAGAAGTAAAAAAGGAGGGAAAGCCAGCTGTTAACAAATGGTCACTCCATGGGGTTGAGAGGTTTATAAAAGGGGCAGGAGGCTAAAAAAAGGAGGACATCACCAAAGCCGGCAAGAAGGAGCAGGGAGAAGGTAGACGAAGGGGAGTTTGCTTTATTTTTTTGCTCTACTCATTTTTTTTTTAGGCTTCATGGACGCATTAAGCGTCCTGGCACCTTAATGAAATGTAGCACTCCTTTTTCGATCATTCTTTTTAGGCCTCATGGACGCATTAAGCGTCCTGGCATCACAAAAAAACACACTATCACTCTTTCGATATTCTTCGGCTTGCATTACGCAAACTAGCCTAGTGTAAATAATCAGTTACTTGAAGGAGGGAACGATGTGCCGTAAAAAAAAATAAAGAGGGTGATGCTGTGTGTAAAAAAAAAAGAGAAAAAAAAAACAAAAAAAATGAAAAACGAGGGAAGAATCCAAGAGAAGTAGAGAGAAGAAGAAGGATTCATACATCAAAAAAGATACATAAAAGGGAGGGGAGAGCTAACTTGATTCAGGCCGCTTACTGCTACTCCCGCTCGCCGTGATCGCCCATTACAAGCGCTGCTGAGGGAGTATAGAGAATTTAGATTCTGACTTGACAAAAAAAAAACAGAAGAAGCCAATGAA
Source organism: Costus lasius (assembly GCA_027563935.2). Lineage (NCBI taxonomy): Eukaryota > Viridiplantae > Streptophyta > Magnoliopsida > Zingiberales > Costaceae > Costus > Costus lasius. Next base: position 44,274,881 of record CM050453.2, on the reverse strand, counting down.
CATTTTAAAGAGGGGTCAGCAAATATTACCTGTGGAAGTGGGGTTGTTTTGATCCATCACTTGGTTCTCCCTCTTGAAGGAATCATTTTCAACGAGATCAAGAAATCACTGAAGTGAACTGAGGATGAAGGATATCCCCTCGTCAGAACGCTGCGTGGCAGACAACCATAAACAAGAGGAGAATCATTTCAGGCATTATAGTGAATAATAAAAAGACAAACGGCGAAAACAACAAAAAAAAAAAAGAATCTTGTCACACGGCGAGAGAAGGAACAATGAGATAATCGTGCAAGAGCTAAATTAGGGACAGAAATCACTCAGGCGGAAGTTGCTACGTCGCCAGGAAGACGGTAAAAGGGAAAGTGAAAATGAAAACGTTTGAATAAAACCCTATCTTTTGCTTGCCTGAAGAAGGGGCCACTGTCCGTCTCTCGTGCTCCCAACCGCCAGGCTCGTCTTCTACCCTAGCGGCACTACATCGCCCGGGGAACGACACGCCTCAAAATGGCGGAAGCGACGCTACAATCGCCGGCAGCTCAACAGCTCAAGGTTTAGTGTTGTGACGCTGCTAAACCTCCTCTACAATCTCACCGGATCTCGCCATTAATTTCTCCCTTCCGTCTGTGACGGGTGCCTCCAGTCGCCTTCGCCGCGAGGGGTCACTTGAGTCCTGTCCGCCGATCAGCTAATGGGGAAGAACGTTATTCCTTGGCCAAGATTTGTACGGCCACGAAGAAACAACTTTACCCTTTTGCCGAGGGTAACAAAATAGGGAATAATGAATTGATTTATCTGATGTAATAAGAGATGATAAGCCGACTCGTCTGGCGTTTTAAAACCTCGGCATAACCCTGCCTTGCTTGGACTTAGTCTAAGTTGACCAAATTTTGGGCCCATATCGAGTTTGAAATAAAGAGGTTGAACTAACGTTAAACTGCATCTACGCTCGTTTTAGTTTAGCATATGTGGTATTTGGTATTTAAGCCACAAATGCACGTCCAAAATGTAAACTCAAGACTAATGGGACGTAACGACAAACCAGCATGAACGCGTCGGTATTAGTGCTACTTTGCTATCGTTCGGACTCAACAAGTCGCACCCGACTAGGTGTTAATTCTGGAGGAAAAGTTCTCATAATACCAAAAAAATTTTTGATGCATTACGATGGAATATTGTTTGGGAGGTACGTACATCGACGTTCGTCGTCGGGGCGTAGCTCCTCAATATGACGTTGTCTTCGTTAAAGTTTAAGTATCTTCTTCTCAAAAATTAAATTATCCATCACGCCGCAAGGCCGGATAAATTCCAAATCAAATTATCCATCACGCCGCAAGGCCGGATAAATTCCAAATTAAATTATCCATCACGCCGCAAGGCCGGATAAATTCCAAACTAAATTATCCATCACGCCGCAAGGCCGGATAAATTTCCAAATCAAATTATCCATCACGCCACAAGGCCGGATAAATTCCAAATTAAATTATCCATCACGCCGCAAGGCCGGATAAATTCCAAATTAAATTATCCATCACGCCGCAAGGCCGGATAAATTCCAAATTAAATTATCCATCACGCCGCAAGGCCGGATAAATTCCAAATTAAATTATCCATCACGCCGCAAGGCCGGATAAATTCCAAATTAAATTATCCATCACGCCGCAAGGCCGGATAAATTCCCAAATCAAATTATCCATCATGCCGCAAGGCCGGATAAATTCCCAAATCAAATTATCCATCATGCCGCGAGGCCGGATAAATTTCCAAATCAAATTATCCATTATGCCGTAAGGCCGGATAAATTTCCAGATCAAATTATCCACCACGCCATAAGGCCGGATAATCTTTCTTACTTCAAGTCGTCCAACGCGCCATCAAGGCCGGGTGATCTTTCCAGTCTAATATCCAATACGCCTTAATGTATTACGATGGGATATCGTTTGGGAGGTGCGTACGTCGATGTTTACCATCGGGGCGTAGCTCCTCGATATAACGTTGTACTGCCTGGGCCGGATATTATCCAACACGCCGTCACAAGGCTAAAGTTCGACGAACACAAATTGTCCATGTTGTTGGAAACTCTTTTTCTCTTATCATGTCGAAATATGTATCACGTCAAATTAAATTCATGAATGAAATTTGTAAATGACATCATCTGATTATCGCTCTTATCTTGTTGCGTATTATAGATCTCTTAATCAAAGGTTCCCTAATTTTAGGGGTAATTAACAATGAGCGCTTGCGCTCATTGGAAGCCAGAACCCATTAAACAAAAAGCCTTATTAATTTAAGGTGGATTTGAGATGGTCATAATACATTCCCAATGTAACGAAAATGACCCCACAGTGGGTACATGCCATCTGTTCAAAAACTAAAAAGAGAGAGAAAGAGCAAGAAAAGAAAGGTTCTGTGTGGAAAAAGATCTTGGAGACTTAATTCCTGTAAACAAAGGTATGATAGATTTAAACTAGAACAAAGGTGAAATCTCGAGACTGAGATTTTTTTTATTATACAAGTTGCAAAGTTTTATTTGATTGAGTTGTGGATCTAGAGGGTTGAGTTCTAAGGATGATATGTTTACTTGAAGTTTTGTAAATCAATTGGTGGAATTTTTCATTGATAGGTTGTATTTTAGAAATTTATTGAGCATGAAAAGGTTACTTTTTTAATCAGGTTTTGATTTTTGCTTGAGGACAAGCAAAGTTTGAGCCTTATGTGTTTGATGACACCAAAATATATAGTATATTTTGCATCATTTTTTATATCTTTTCATGCTAAAATTAAGGATCTTTTACTTGTTTTCATGCTAAATTCATGGAATATTGCAAAGTCTACTTCTGTTTTGGTTTTTCATGATTTTCAGGTAAAAAGGCACTATTTCAAGGAGTTTTCAAGCAAAATCAAACACATAGAAGAGTTCCCATCATCAAGAGGAGATCACCCAAGAAATTTTATGCAAAACGGAGCAAGTCTGCAAATTACGGTAGTGCCGTAATACATTTTACGGTACCGTAATTTTGGACAGTACCGTCAAATCCGAGCACTGCCGTATTTTGAGGAGTTTGCAAATAGAAAGATCTTCAGATTTTACGGCACCGGCCGTAAACAATATTACGGTACCGTATTTCGGAGCGCTTTAGAACAGAACCTTCACCCGATTTTACGGCACTACCGTAAGGGATTTCACGGGCCGTATTTTCCACTCGTTTACGAACAGAGAGTTCAGCCGATTTTACGGAACTAGCTGTAAACCATATTACAGTGCCGTAATTCCCAGACGACATCCATGGAGCTCCCTTATGGTTCTATGACTGAGAGTGTATGGCCATACCCAGGTGAGAACCTGTTTTAGTCATAGCCATGTGATTGGATGAAAACAAGTGGTGACACACTTGTCCAATCGGATATCAGTACGGCAAAGAGACTGTAATGCATCTGTACCTAGTTGCGATGATGGGGATGTCGATGTCGATATCCATTCCAATAACCTGGGTAGCAGCGATGCACTGCTAGGTGCCACTCACTACTTGTGATGACCTTTGGTCAGCACTGCCAGCGTTAGAAGAACCTACAGGGTCGCACACCTTGATACTCGAGTTTTCATATTGATCGGGTAGCCTTTAGATCGAGTTATTGGATAACTCTGATCTATTTGGGAGATTTCATCAGCGCCAATGGGCCTGGTGAGATGGAAGAAACTTATTGGGGCCAACTTCCGTTTTTGGCATATCGATCAAATTAACCATGGTTAGCCTCATTTAACCATGGGTTAAATTGGATTGGATCCAATAGCTTGGTTAACATGCATAATGGACTTTGGGCTTGGCCCATTGCTTAGTTGGGCTTGCTAATAAGTTGTATTGAAGGGCTAAGAGGCTTGAAGGGTATAATGGGGATCAATTAATGGGATAGGCGCATATGGGATTCTAGTTGGACTAGAATTTGCGCCTATGCCTTGTTTGGTATCTCCTAGGTGATTAAATCAAATTGGATTTGATTAAATCACACAAGATAATTGATTGGATTGCGTTTGACAATTGTGGGCTGATTATTAACATAATTAGAGTCCTAATTGGATTAGGACTTGCGCCCAAGCCACATTAGGCAATCCATCATATTGTCTTGACTAGGTCTAGGCGCATGGATGGGATTAATGCCTCATATGGCATGATATGGGCGCATATGGCTGATGCTTGCTTTGGCAAGTCTTAGGCGCATATGGGAGTGGAGATTTAATCAATATATTTGATTGGATAATCTCCTAGAATCATGCCCTAATTGTCAACACTTGCCATTCTCCCCTAACCGCCTCTTGCTCCTATAAATAAGTCCTTGCCGCCCCCTCTCTTTATGACGCTAATTCCTTGGAGGCGTGAAGCATTAGAGGGCGACGGCTTGGAGAGCTTAGAGCTCTTCTTCTTCCATCAAGGGCGCAAGCATGCTTCTCCTTTTCCTTTCCTTGGCGCAAAGGAACAAGAAGGCTTGCGGCGTTCTCTTCTCCTTCCATCTCCTTGGCGCATCACATCTTGGTGGTGGCGCAAGTTGCTTGGAGGACTCTCCTAAGGCATGGATCTTCTTCCCGAGGCTAGCACCGGGCGAGGAAGAAGAAAACTTGAGAAATCCGTGTGTGTGAGACTGCAGAGGGCGAACACTTGGGCGCCTTCATCGACATCGGCTTCTAATTGCTTAAAGGTACTTACTATCACATCGTGTCGACCCCCTCGCAAGAGATCTTCACTGGGTTTTTGGGACTAGCCTGTTTCGGGGACATTCTTCCGCTGCGTAAAATGTATGTCCATGGCTCTGAAAATTGTAAAATGTCCCCGGGGTTTCCCAACAGTGGTATCAGAGGTACTTGCGAGCCTCGAACGATGTTCTTTCATGCTTTTGATGCTCACATGCCATATCTACATTTTCGCATATTGCATAGATGTTGGCGCATGATTTTTCTTTAAGTAGAAAAATTGTAGGTCTCTTGTTTCTTACTTCTAATTAACTTCTTGTGGTTCTTTGCTCTCTTCATGTGATGGGATAGACCCATACGTGGAAGAGAAAATTTCTCCTCTCATAATAGGATAGACCTATCTTGAGAGACTTGTTGGAATAGGGCATGGACTGGGTGATTGCCCTTATCCTAGCAAGTTAGGGATTTCAAGGAGGGCAACCGGTATGCCTCTTGTAGACTCCTGAGAGAAACTTAGAATCAAAGATTTGTGATATGAAGGGAAGGAAGAGAGACATGTTTTATGAAAAAGTAAAATTTCAGATTTTATGTTTTTCATGAGCATATAGAATTGCATGAGTAAGTACTTGATTGTGCATGATGTTGTGGTCGTATGTCAAGCCCCCTAGCATGCCTGTGATGTATCCTTGTGAGGCCTGCGTGCCGCTTTTCTTTTTGCTTTTAACTAAGAAGAAGATTAGGATGGCGCAACAAGCTTCAAAGGTGGCACATCCTTGCATGGGGGCGCAAGTTAGGGTTTGGCCGAGCCTTGTGCTTGTGTGCTATCCCTCTTGTGGCTTGCTAAATGGCGCACCTTCCTTGGAGGAAGACCATGGCATTGGCCTAACCTTGTGGGTGTACCCCTAGGGTTTGAGAGCTAAACCATGGGAGAATGACCTTGGAGCCAACCTTGAAGATAGAGCTAGAGGTCGGCTAGGCTAGGTCTAATCTTGGGGCTTGAATCCTAGGTCAAGAGTTGAACCCCTTTTTGGCATGGATTGGTTCAATGTCTTGAATGGGCTATGATCACATCATCCTTTTATTGCTTTCTTTACAAAAGCTAAAGCATGCCTGTGATGTTTTATCGTTATGTTATCACCATAGGATTGCATGCCTGTAATGATAGACATAAGATAAAACTGAGATGATGAGACCTTAAACAAAAACCCTCAATTAAAATATCAAGTTTAGTAGCCTTCTAACGCGTAGCCCTCACTAAGCTATCGATCAGTGGAGTTGTGAACTGTTTCCCACCCTCGTGGGACACACCCACTTATCTTTAGAAAGTGCGTGGTGGCAATGGTTTCCCCAGTCCAGTTTTAACCTGGGCGTGCCTTTGCAAGGAAACTCGTTGGCCCTGGGCATAACGGTTAGGGATGGACTTGACTAGAAGTTCACATGTGCTGGGCACGTGGTGAAAGTCTAGAAGCATCGTTGAGAGGTAAGGCTTTCATGTTGTATTCAGCCCTCGCTGGATATGAAATGCCTGGACTGTCTCAATAAGGGGAATTGCTTGGAGCAATCGGCCGGCGCGCCCACCTTAGGAAACATGGGTCACTTTGTGCATCTCATCCCACCCTCGTGGGACGCGAAGCCCTGTGTGGAATGAGGATCTCATCTCACTAGGAAATCTTGGATTTCTCGATTGACTTTGTGGGTTGTCAATTCGATTAAAAATAGTGGGAGCCATGGTCATTTAAAAGGCAAGTCCAGTTTAAATGACTCGAAGTAGTACTAATCTGCTGTTTCTTGGTTGTTGTAGAACAATGGCTATGAACAATAGCAGTTGGTCACTGCGATCTACCCTGGATAAGTTGGTTGGATCCAACTTACTGGATTGGTATATGAACTTGGGAATCGTGCTCAAGCTCGAGAGGAAGCTTTATGTTCTTGAGCGTCTTATTCCTGATCCACTTCCATGCTCGGCCTCAGCGGCTGAGAGGGATGCTTATGATAAGCATCAAGTTGATACTTTGGAGGTTGCTAACCAACATGTCACTTGAATTTAAAGGGTGATATGAATCGAAGAGTGCCTCTGAAATTATTTTAATCTAAGGCAGCTCTTTGATGAATTGGTTGAGCTCAATCCTGCTAAAGTTGATATTCAGTGTGTTGAGCCGAAAGGCTTGACCAAAGAACTGAAATTAAAGATGGATATGATCAGGAATAATAGGTGCTATTCATGTGGAGGGCCACCTCACATGTTGAAGGACATGTTGCAACTTCAGAATGAGGAGAAGAAAGGCAAGGCTTTATCTTCATGCTCAGGTATTTATGTTACCGAAGTCAACCTTTCTACTCCTATGACATGGGTATTGGATACCGCATGTGGAATACAAATATGCAAAGGCTCAGAAAGGATAAATCGGTAAGGCCTAGAGAGATTGACCTACGGATAGGTAACAGGGCACAAGTTGCTGCTGTTGCTGTAGGAGTTTTTCTCCCTGCCTTCTGGACTTTAGTTAAAGCTAGACAATTGCTATTATGTACCTTCCCTTACCAAAACATTGTATCCACTCCTTGCTTGGCAAAGAAAGGATTTACATTTGAAATAAAAGAGAACTTATGTTCTTTTTCTTTTGCAAACATGTTTTATGGGAAGGGTACTTTGTGCAATGGTCCGCATGTCTTGGACATGGTTAGCTCTATTTGTAACATAAATAATAAAAGGACCAAACTGAGTGGTTCAGTTGGTGCTTTCCTACGGCATTGTCGATTAGCCCATATAAACAAGAATCGCATTCGACAACTCCATGCAAATGGGTTGCTAGATTCAAGTTCCTTGGAGGAACGTGATACATGTGAGACTTGTTTATTAGGGAAAATGACAAGGACGCCCTTCACCAAGACTGGTGAGAGAGCAGGAGGTTTGTTGGATCTCATACATAGTGATGTGTGTGGGCTATTCAATAAATAAGCCAAAGGAGGGTATAACTACTTCATCACATTTACTGATGACTTCAGTAGATATGGTTATGTCTACATGATGAGACATGAGTCTGAATCCTTTGAGAAATTTAAGGAGTTCAGACATGAAGTAGAGAACCAGCTTGGTAGATCCTTTAAGGATCTTCGATCAGATCGTGATGGAGAGCACCTGAGCAGTGAATTCTTTGACTATCTGAGTAAGTGTGGGATCCTATCCCAACTCACTCCTCCTAGAGCACCTCGGTAGAATGGTGTATCTGAAAGGAGAAATCGAACCTTGTTGGACATAGTTCGGTCTATGATGAGTCATGCAACTCTACCTCCCTCATTCTGGGGACATGCACTTGAAAAAGCTTCTCTAAAACTGAATAATGTTCCATCTAAGAGTGTCTCAAAGATTCCATACGAGGTATGAAATGGGAGATGCCCTAATCTCATTTTTATCAGGATCTAGGGATGTGAGGCTTATGTCAAACGTCAGGATTCTAGCAAGCTAGAACCTAGATCTGATAAGTGTATGTTTGTGGGGTACCCTAAGGAGACTAAGGGTTACTACTTCTATATTCCCACCGAGAACAAAGTTTTTGTTGCTCGGGGTGCGGTCTTTCTAGAGAAAGAATTTCTCATGAAAGAAGTTAGTGGGAGGAAGTTTGACTTGGACGAGGTCCAAGTGCAACCACAAGACATAGAGATGGGAACCTGAGCCACCTACACCGGTTGCTAGGCAACCTGAGGCTCAGACACAGGCCCCACGTAGGTCTGGGAGGATTCGTCGTGCACCTGAGAGGTACGGGTCGCTGCCGACCCAACATGATGGGATCTTCATCATTGAGGATGAACCCAGAACCTATGATGAGGCGGTCAGTGGACCGGACTCCGAGAGATGGCTTGAGGCCATGCGATCCGAGATGGATTCCATGTCGGCTAACCAAGTCTGGGATTTGGTTGAGCTGCCTGATGGGGTAAAACCCATAGGGTATAAATGGGTCTTCAAGAGGAAGACAGACATGGATGGCAAAATAGTTACCTATAAGGGTAGACTAGTGGCTAAAGGATTTAAACAAGTCCACGGGGTGGACTATGATGAAACCTTCTCGCCAGTTGCCATGATCAAATCCATTCGGATTCTGCTTGCTATAGCTGCATATCATGACTATGAGATATGGCAGATGGATGTGAAGACAGCGTTCCTTAACGGGAAGCTAACTAAGGATGTGTATATGACACAACCAAATGACTTCATCCATCCTGCAGATACTAGTAAAGTCTGCAGGCTAAAGAAATCCATTTATGGATTAAAGCAAGCATCTCGAAGTTAGAATCTTCAGTTTGATGAAGCTGAGAGAGATTATAGCTTTATCAAAAGTGAAGATGACGCCTGTGTATACAGAAAATTCAGTGGGAGCTTGGTGACTTTTCTGGTCATGTATGTCGATGACATACTGCTCATCGGAAACGACATCCCTAGTCTTCAAGCTATGAAGACATGGTTAGGGAAGTGTTTCGAGATGAAGGACTTAGGGGAGGCCGCCTATATTCTAGGCGTGAGGATCTACCGGGATAGATCCAAGAGGCTCTTGGCCCTTAGTCAGAGTACCCACATTGATAAGGTCCTGGAGAGGTTCAACTTGGAGCAATCCAAGAAAGGATACCTTCCAGTGAGAGATGGCCTTACTCTCTCAAAGAGCTAGTGTCCTACAACACAGGCTGAGAGGGATAACATGAGTCGATTTCCCTATGCTTCGGCAATGGGATAAATCATGTATGCAATGTTGTGTACTAGACCAGATGTGGGTTATGCTGTAAGCATAACCAGCCGATACCAATCCAATCCAGGTTTGCAGCACTGGATGGCTGTAAAGAATATCCTTGAGTATCCTGAAAGGGACTAAGGATTTATTCTATAAAGTCTACGGGGACAGGAAGAACTCAGTGTGCAGGGCTTCACTGATGAGTCATTCCAGTCTGATCCTGACGACTTCAGATCGCAGACCAGCTATTAGTTTAAGATGGTTGGAGGTGCTGTATGCTGGAAGAGCTTCAAACAATCCACCATAGCTAATTCTACAACCGAAGCTGAGTATGTGGTTGCTTCTGAGGCAGCCAATGAAGCCGTTTGGATCAGGAAGTTCTTTTCTGAACTTCAGGTGGTTCCAAGTGCAATGGATCCCATTGAGCTCTGCTATGACAACAATGGGAACTGCACATACTAAGGAACCACGGTCTCATCAAAGGTCCAAACACATACTCAAGAGATTTCGCCTGATCAAAGAGATCATTGATCGAGGTGATGTCAAGATTAGCAGAATTGACACAGAGAGCAATCTAGCAGACCCACTGACCAAGGCTTTGGCGCAGCAGAAGCATGATAGTCGTACTAGAGATATGGGGTTGAGGTGGCTCAACCTCTAGGTCTTAGTGCAAGTGGGAGATTGTTAGTGTATATGCCCTAGGACCTAGTTTTGGTCCATCTTTGTACTACTTGACTCTGATATTAATATATATCTTTCTGGCATTGTTGTTATCATTGATTGTCTACACCTGCGATTGTGTACTTACATGATAATGTCCCTGGAGACAGATTGGATCTGTGCTCGAACTATAGTCCCCAGTCGATGTACCTGAGTGGATATGGGACAACTCTGGTACTTGAGAGACTGGTATGTGGGCTGGTTAGGCACGTGGTGCTAACGCAGACACATGGGTATATCATTGGAGGATATACTGGACAGACCCGCTGTGAGGCTATGACTTGGTGTCATGAGTTATCCTCACAAGTGACAGGAGATGCATTGATCCCTTGACTTGAGGTCATTGACCATTCTATATGGTTAGGGACTTGCTTTGATACAACCTAACACCTTGCCATAGTTGAGAGGTCATAACGGTTGTCATTGAGCATGTCACGACCCATATGAGAAGGTCAATGGACAGACATAGGATTTGCCCCTTCCTTAGGGAAGTATGATATCCATGGAGCTCCCTTATGGTTCTATGACTGAGAGTGTATGGCCATTCCCAGGTGAGAACCTGTTTTAGTCATAGCCATGTGATTGGATGAAAACAAGTGGTGACACACTTGTCCAATCGGATATCAGTACGGCAAAGAGACTGTAATGCATCTGTACCTAGTTGCGATGATGGGGATGTCGATGTCGATATCCATTCCAATAACCTGGGTAGCAGCGATGCACTGCTAGGTGCCACTCACTGCCTGTGATGACCTTTGGTCAGCACTGCCAGCGTTAGAAGAACCTACAGGGTCGCACACCTTGATACTCGAGTTTTCATATTGATCGAGTAGCCTTTAGATCGAGTTATTGGATAACTCTGATCTATTTGGGAGATTTCATCAGCGCCAATGGGCCTGGTGAGATGGAAGAAACTTATTGGGGCCAACTTCCGTTTTTGGCATATTGATCAAATTAACCATGGTTAGCCTCATTTAACCATGGGTTAAATTGGATTGGATCCAATAGCTTGGTTAACATGCATAATGGACTTTGGGCTTGGCCCATTGCTTAGTTGGGCTTGCTAATAAGTTGTATTGAAGGGCTAAGAGGCTTGAAGGGTATAATGGGGATGAATTAATGGGATAGGCGCATATGGGATTCTAGTTGGACTAGAATTTGCGCCTATGCCTTGTTTGGTATCTCCTAGGTGATTAAATCAAATTGGATTTGATTAAATCACACAAGATAATTGATTGGATTGTGTTTGACAATTGCGGGCTGATTATTAACATAATTAGAGTCCTAATTGGATTAGGACTTGCGCCCAAGCCACATTAGGCAATCCATCATATTGCCTTGACTAGGTCTAGGCGCATGGATGGGATTAATGCCTCATATGGCATGATATGGGCGCATATGGCTGATGCTTGCTTTGGCAAGTCTTAGGCGCATATGGGAGTAGAGATTTAATCAATATATTTGATTGGATAATCTCCTAGAATCATGCCCTAATTGTCAACACTTGCCATTCTCCCCTAACCGCCTCTTGCTCCTATAAATAAGCCCTTGCCGCCCCCTCTCTTTATGATGCTAATTCCTTGGAGGCATGAAGCATTAGAGGGCGACGGCTTGGAGAGCTTAGAGCTCTTCTTCTTCCATCAAGGGCGCAAGCATGCTTCTCCTTTTCCTTTCCTTGGCGCAAATGAACAAGAAGGCTTGCGGCGTTCTCTTCTCCTTCCATCTCCTTGGCGCATCACATCTTGGTGGTGGCGCAAGTTGCTTGGAGGACTCTCCTAAGGCATGGATCTTCTTCCCGAGGCTAGCACCGGGCGAGGAAGAAGAAAACTTGAGGAATCCGTGTGTGCGAGACTGCAGAGGGCGAACACTTGGGGCGCCTTCATCGACATCGGCTTCTAATTGCTTAAAGGTACTTACTATCACATCGTGTCGACCCCCTCGCAAGAGATCTTCACTGGGTTTTTGGGACTAGCCTGTTTCGGGGACATTCTTCCGCTGCATAAAATGTATGTCCATGGCTCTGAAAATTGTAAAATGTCCCCGGGGTTTCCCAACATTAAAGATGAAGCTATAAAAACTTTCGGATCTAAATTTGGAGCTCTGGATCAAAAGTTATGGCTCGTGCAAGTTTCGGACTCGTAAAAATCATGTTTTTTTGAATAGCAATTACGGCAGTGTAATAGTTCACGGCAGTGCCGTAAAATCGGTTGAGTTTTCTGATCTGATGTCGTCTGGGAAATACGACACTGTAATATGGTTTACAGCACTGCCGTAAAATCGGCTGAACTCTCTGTTCGGAAGCGACTGAAAAATACGGCCCGTGTAATTCTTTACGGCGGTGCCGTAAAATCTGAAAAACCTTATGTTCGGAAACTCCCCAAAATATGGCAGTGGCTCAGATTTTACGGTAGCATATGAAAATACGGTACCGTAAAATAGGTTACGGCACTGCCGTAATTTGCTGTGTTGCTCCGTTTTGCATGAAATTTCTTGGGTGATTTCCTCTTGATGATGGTAACTCTTCTATGTGTTTGATTTTGCTCAAAAACTCCTTGAAATAGTGCCTTTTTACCTGAAAATCATGAAAAACCAAAATAGAAGTAGACTTTGCAATATTCGATGAATTTAACATAAAAATAAGCAAAAGGATCCTCAATTTAGCATGAAAAGATACATAAAATGATACAAAATCTACTATATATTTTGGTGTCATCACTTACTTTGATGTAAGTAATTGTAAAGTATTGTAAAGAGATTTTGTAGCGGTTAAACTTACATTATTGTTCCTAGATTATAAAGTTATAATAGATTATTTTAATCTAGTCTTAGTACCAGAGTGTAACAAATAAAAATAGCAATTTGAGCAATAATAACTTGTTCTCTAGTGGGATCATGGAAGTAGTATTCCTAAGTTTCCTTAGGATACCCAACACACACTTATTAGATTTTTTATTCTAGCATACTAGAACTCAGATGTATGACTAAAAGTCTCACATATTTAGATCATGATAATAGGTCAGGTCATCTCCTAGTCGGTAAAGCCCTAGAGACACACTTAGATGAAACATCTAGTGTATAGAAAAGCTAATTCTTTTGAAGAAACTCTATAAGAGGTATAGTTATCTGACTCATCAAATATCAAATCATGCTGAGCAAAACTCGATTTCTCCAGTCAAACACGCCCTTGAACTGAGGTTTTCTTGGAGGAGTGAACTATGAGAAAATATTATACTCTCTTAGATAGTCATGTAACTAATGGCAGCTTAAGCACTCTTCATCTCAAATCAGATTGAAGAAACCTCTTGGAGGAGTGAACTATGAGAAAATATTATACTCTCTTTGATAGTCATGTAACTAATGGCAGCTTAAGCACTCTTCATCTCAAATCAGATTGAAGAGTCTCAATGAATCTATTACGCTGGCTCATTACTTTTCTAAACTCTTTCACAAAGATTTAGAATTATGTCTTTCTGAAGTTATCAGTAATCCAGTGAAATTTTTGTTACTTTCTTTTAGTAGTTTGTTGTTTATCTCTATGAACAAGTATTGCATGTTTTCAACGTCCTGAAAGAGGTTGAAGACTAACAATAACTTTGTAAATCTAAGAGAATAACTTCTTTTATTTCAAAATTTCTATTTATGTGGAATAAAAATAATGTGAAATACAATCTACAATGAAAATAAAAGTCATATCAAAATTGATGATTATAAAGAGAGTGATATATATGACTATCCTATGCTCCAATTTGTAAGTCAATCCCTCGTTGTCATGTCTGTGTTATTTTTGTTGAGCACATATATATTTTTATAGATATCAATTCCATCATACAGTATGAAATACCCAAAACTATAATTGAGAAATTTTTTATGGATCATGTTGATGAGAAAGTGAAGCATGATATGCTACAATAGTTTAAAACATATAATTGGAAAACAAAAATTGTACGAATTAGGTTTGGGTTTGAAAGTCGAAATTATTATATTTTTATTTGTGTCAATGGCAAAAAGAGAGAACACGTACCACTTCTCAAATAGTATTTTATTTAATGAATTATTATATATTACGGAAAAGTAAGAAACACATTAGACTCAAGGTAAAATATCTTGAATTATCACACAATAAGAAAAAATAAATCCTCGGTCATCGTATTTTATGGTACGGTAAAAATAAATTAGATAACATGCAGTTTGATATTTAAGCTAAAGTGGGAACATTGGATTTGTCGATTATTTCTCTCAAATATAAATATGACCAAGGACTATAGATTAAGCATAAACTATGCATAAAATCGTTTACGTAAATGATTATTCCAGTCAGCGATTCGTAAATGAGTCATATAAATGACCCAGAACTTATGGCAAACTCGAACATAACAAATAAATTAATTTAGTTTAAATATATAAAAATATAATATAGATTTGAATTAATATTTTATAATCAAAAATATATTTTCTACGTACTAAGCGTAAATCATATTCATTCATTTTTTATTATAGCTAACATAAACTCGTTACATTCTACACTTGCATATAACAAATATTATGATTGAACGTCGGCCAATTAACAAGTCAGTATTTAGCAGCTGATCCGAAATTGCTAATATCGTCATTGGAAATGGCCGGGATGCAGCTGGAACTCCTCCCAATGCCCGCTCCCATCCTTCCACCGCCATCCCTAACCCTGTGCTGCACCGGCGGCCTCGCCTTTCTCAATATTGTCCTCACATCGTCGGCCTGGAACAGAGCCGGGTGCGTCCGCCCTATCCCGTTGAACCGCGCACACGCCCTCACGTGCGAGTCGAGAGCCTCGCGCCGCCGCCCGCCGTTCTTGGTCGCCTCCTCCTTCACCGCTTCCGAGCACAGACCGCAGATCCACTTGCCCGCGAACCCGGCGCGCACACGGCGGACGTAGTCGGGCGTGCACGCCTCCGACATGCCGCAGCACTCGCACTTGGCGTCGACCTCGGCCACCTCCGAGATGGGCGAGAGGAGTGCAGTTGTGATGGCTCCGGCGTGGTCTTTGCTGAGCTGGATCTGCAAGGAAAGGTCGGATAGGGCTCGCTGCAGGCCGTTCTCCGTCGAGCTCCTCCGAGGTCTTTGATGGTGGTCGAGGGCCTCGAGGCCATTGGGCGCCATGGCTAATAAATATGTATAAATATATAATCTCAGCAGGAGAGCTTTTGTTAATTAGAGCTACTACCTACAGTGAATAGTTGATGCCGTGTACAGCGCTGTTTATATAGAAACAGAGTCTGAAAAGGACAGAGGGCACAAGGTTTCTCGTGAGCTGAACTAATTAAACCATCATCTTTGCAATTCATTCCAGAGGGTTTTAAAAATATATAGAAAATAAGAGAACAACTAATTACCCGCCGTCCACTTAATTAACTAGTCGTTATTTGCCAAGATTTTCTCCCCCTTAGCATTTGAGTAACCGTAGCTATTTTAATCACAATTTAATGAAGACCATATATATATATATATATATACTGCATTCATGAATGTGTAAAGGTAGTTCAAATTATCATAACTATATTTTACCCACCACCATCCTAACTGTTCCAAATACTGTTCACTATTTGATCTTTAGGGCTAAATGGAAACATGACCATCTAAAGCACATTATCATCACAAGAATTAATTTTACTTTTAACATATGTCTTTTTAAAGATTTATCATATTTGCCAAGAATCGAGAGTTGAACTTGAAAAGGTGAAGATTATCTTAAAGCTTACGATCTCGTTTTGAGATTTATAGATTTCACGTGCTTTCAACTTACCTCAAATGGTTTATTAATGGATGTAGCACCATTAAAGCCTTAATTTTTTTCCAACAACGATGACTTAGTGAACCGCATGCACTAGTGAAGATTAGAGATCAAGACTAGGATGATTTCAACACATTTTTACTTTGTCCTCTTAACTTTCCTATGACTTTTGAAGAGACTATGATATTTCAAGAATTGTTATTCAAGTAATTCTTTTTTAGAAAAGGTACCATATATCATTGAGATGCCAAATGTTACTAAATACATGTATTTGGCATTTAATAAATATTTATATGTTATTATCCAATCCCCAAGCTCATTTTATACTATATATTAATAATCACATGCTTGTCCATGTCATTAGGAAGAAATATTTTATTTCATCATTTATAATTTTTAACATCATATGGATCCTAGGAAAAATCACTTTATTCCAAATTACCATACCTTTTCCTTTAAAATTATTTAAAAGTTCTTTTATAAAGCTTTATCATTAATATCTTCAATGAACAAAATATGCCCAAAAAAAGAACTAATAATAAACACAAGTCTTCATTCTTTAGAAAGAATCCCTTTTCTGCATCCTTGTAATTTGTCATTAATCTAGTTAATGATAGTAGCTAATTAGATTTATGCAAGGTCACATCACATATTTCTAAAACAATATAAATTGATAAAAAATACAATATAAAGAATACTGGCTACCACATTTGCTCTCTTGTCCTTAATCATTTAAGTGTGTATCTATGAATTTAGAACAATTAAACTTTTTTATTGAAATTTATGAAATAGTTATAAACTTTCCTATTATATTTACTCTAGCCATTGTCATCGGCCACACGATCAAACTTGTGTTGCTAGCATTCGACAATCACCATTGGGTTAAAAAGTTAAGGATTCAATCTATGTCTAACACCTTAACCAAAAGTTACATGGAATCCTATATATAATCCATCCAAGTCATCCCAATTGGCTTTAGGTCCAAAACATATTCACACAAGTTATCCTAACTTAATACAAAGAGCCTATCTAATTCAATTCTAAACACCTATCTAATTGGGAATAAGATTATCCAACTCCACCAAATTAAATATAATAAAAAAGAGGCTACTGAGTCAATTCTTCAAAAGAGTGTCCATTAGACACATCTCCTACCCATTTATGATTATTTTTACCCTTATAATAGTGTATGTTTACTTCATAGTTTATTGCTAAGTAAATTGCATGATTATATTGCCCCATAATAGTTGGTCCACATCACTTGAAATTAGCATATTAAAACGCTGACAAGAAAAAAAACAATTGTAAGGTAGTTTGAAGTCAGCATGCATGTCATCTCATCACAATAAAAATAAATAAATGTAGATAAATAGTTTATCTACGTACGCATTTAATTTTATTGCAAATTAAATTGGATCGTGTACTAACAAATTCACATGTAGATGTAGCCTGGCCATACGTATGTGACACAAAACAAATAATTAAGTAGTAGATAGAATACATGAAGTTGGCTCTGTTTCTGGCCACGCATTAATTAACTCAATTATATTGATACATACATAGCATAAACAGGACACTGCACTCACGAGAAGCCTAACGAGAGACGAGAAAAAGAGGGAGGCCGGCTCATCAATATCACACTAAAAGTTATACGAGATCATATGCTTTTGATTATTCTTGGCACTGTCACAGCTTGCTGTTCAACAGCAGCCACTCTATTGTTACTGGTTTGCAAAGTGCCAAGGAACCAATCTGTCACAGTTGTTCCTCGTTTCTTGGAGGTTGACTGAGATGCACGAGGGCAAGCACCTCCGTATGTAGTGAACTAGTCTACCATAAACACCCGTTGGTTGAATCATAAAGATAATATCCTCGTGTGCTTTTCCTTTGACTACTAAACAGAAATCGTTTTTCAGCATCTAAAAAGGAAGATCGATTCTTTCGGATTTAAAAAAAAATTATTAAAAATTAAATAAAAACACTAATTAACAAAAAAAAAAGCCGACCTAATTAAAGAAGAAGAAAAAAAAAACCACAACTTGATTTTCTTTCGGTATATAAAACACATTCCAAATTACTTTTCACAGTAAAATTTTAGTTATTGGTCAATACGTCACAGTCATAAAAGCACTTTTTCTTCCGAAATAAGTGTGCATTGTATGATCTTTTATCATTGTCGAGTGAACTGTGTTGGTACGTGATCCAACAACTTAAGAGATTTTGTGTATCGGTGTTTTGAATGAAATCCGTATTTTTCTCTTTTACACATGGTGCTGTGTTCTTGTGACCTTTAAATGGTTCTGAGTACTTTGCGATTGTGCCTAGATCAGAAAATGTGCATAGCTCATTCCAAAGTTTTGGGTGAACGCCTTATCCATTGATTCCTTTAATCTCCACTGCACCCAAGACTCGGGGGAGGGAGATTTTCTTGTGTTTTTGGTTGGACAAGGGGCGGCATCACTTGGCAATGGGGGCGTTGCGAAATTCACATACACAAGGCATGGGGGATGGAAATTCTTTTTGTTTTGTGAGCAAATTTCAGCCCAAAGACATACGCCCTTTGTCTAGTGTGGGGGTGTAGTCGGGGGACATGAATTTATGTGCGGGACACGTGCCTTGTGTTAGTGTTTATGCCCTGTACATCAATATATGAACATGGTTTGACATTATTTGAATGTACTTTGATAGAATTGATATAATTGATAAAGGCATGGTCGTTATTATGCAGATTGCTTTACCTGCATTGATGTATTGAATTGCATAAATAATATCCCATGAGTTTGGTTAGATCTATTCTCATAGTAATCCCCAGTCGAGGTACCTCAGCAGACAAAGGACAGCTTTGGTACATGTGAGACTGGTGTATAGTCTGGTTAAGTGCGAGACACAGTAACGCAAACATACAGGTGCTTCAGCATTAGTTGCACTGGAGTGACCCACCGTGAGGGTTGACTTATCTAGTCAACAGATCAATCTCATATGCAAGAGGTTTGCATTGATCCTTAGACTTGAGGTATTCATATCTAGATATGATGACAGGTGTGTTTTGATACAGTCTTACATCTCTCCATAACTGCGTGGTCAAAACGGCTGTCATTAGGTATATCATAAGTCATATAAAGATATGAATGACTAATAGTAGGATTTGCCCCTTCTTTAATTGGAAGCTTGATATCCACTTTGGGGCGCCCCACCTCATTGGTGCATGATAGGAATGTATGGCCATACTATTTGAGTCATGACTAATAGATTGGATTAATAAATATGAGACTAATCCAATGGCGGGATATTAGTTCAGGCAAAGGGATCTGGAATGCATGGGAATCCTCGTTGCTTGTTAGGGAGTTATTGCCAGATGACTTTAGTCCTGTGACATGGGTAGTAGTGATGTATTGCTAGATACCTCTCACTGCTTATGAGATTTTATCATCAGTGCCATCATCATATGGATCCTATGCGGTCACACGCAATAGACTCTTGACGTTGTATTTTGATCTAGATATCTTTGAATATTTTTTAGTTCATTCTGATTCTGAGTCCAAGACAGATTCATGGTTGAATCTGAGTCCAAGTGAGATTCAGTCTAATTAGGATTGAATTTGGACTTGGGTTTATAAACCATGTTAGTTTTATAAACCATGTTAGTATTCTGTATATATCCTAGTCAAGTTCGTATTCTGTATAGGGGTTGAATTTGGACTTGGGTTTATAAACCATGTTAGATACAAATCCTAATTTAATTAGGAATTGGAATCCTAATCCAACTAGGAGTTGGAATCCTAATTTAATTAGGAATTGGAATCCTAATTTAATTAGTATCCTAATCTAATTAGGAGTTAGAATCCTGATTTAATTAGGAGTTGAAATCCTAATCCTATTAGGAGTAGGAATCCTAATCTAATTAGGATTCAAATCTTAATAAGAATTTGGATTTGGATAAGGCCCATAGTGGTTGGGCACAAATCATAATAGGAATTGGATTTGGATGAGGCCCATATTGGTGGGCGAAAATTATAATCCAATAAGGACTTAAATCCAATACTAAATTAGAGATGAAATCCAACTCCAAATTGAACTTATGGATTAAATCTAATTTATGTAAGTTGGAATCCTAATGGGAGTAGGATTTATACTAGGCGCATGGCATAATTCCATATATGGAATTTGCACCAATGATATGTATGAAGCCTTTTGGAATTTGGTTTCCATACTTGGAAATTTTGTTGGACGCATAGGGCTGATATATTGGCAAGTAAGGCTTGATTAATTCAAGCAAGAATTCAACCAAATATATGGTAAGTCCTAATAAGAATAGAACTCAAACTCCCTCTCTTGATAAGACAAGAAGCTAGATTGTTTCCTAACTTCATGATTGCGCCAATTCAATAAGGGAGGTGGTGTTGGAAAACCCCGGGGATATTTTAAAATTTTTCAGAGTCATTACAATACATACACATTGCACAGCGGAAGAATATCCCCGAAACAGGCCAGTCCCAAAAACCCTGTAAAGATCGTCAAGCGAGAGAGTCGACACGATGAGATAGAAAATACCTAAAAGCAAGACGAGGCCGATGTCGAGGTAGGCACCCAAGCATGCGCCTTCTGCAATCTCACACATACGGATGCCTCGAGCTCTCTTCTTCGTCACCCAGTGCTAGCTTCGGGAAGAAGATCCAAGCCTTTGTCACCTTCTACACCACTTGCGCCACCTTATAGGGAAGATGCGCCAAGGAGAAGGAGTGGAGATGATGAAGCCGCCAAGCCCTTATTCTTCTTGGGCCAAGAAGAGAAGGAGAAGAAGGCTTGCGGTTCTATGAAGGATGAAGCCGCCAAGGTATTCCCTAGCTTTTTCCAAGAGAAAGAAGGAAGGAAGACTTGCGGCTAGGGTTGGATGGAAGAGAACACTTGCGCCAATGCCCCTCTTCTTGCCCTTCAATTGCTTTATCACGCTTATTGATTACCTCACTTAGCCTCACACATATACATGTATATATAGAGAGGCAAGGGGCGGTGAGGCAAAGGGGTTAGGGGCGCAATTATCATGGGAGTATGCAGCTAGGGTATGAGAAGGGTGGCAATTAGGGTTAGGGTTAAGGAAACTCTCCAAGAGCTTTCCATAAACCTTTTCCTATTAGCCATATGTGCCAAAGACCTTTCAAAGAAGTCTATGCAACCATATCAGCCCCAAGACTTGCCATAGAGGCAAGCATACCATCTAAGGTAGAAGGGGGAGGCACATAATGCTTCCTTATGAAGCAAATTGTGCCAACTTATCCCCATTAAGCCCCTAGGCGCCAATGAGATAAGTTTTCTTCCCATTATACCCTTTTAGCCCATTAGCTCTTCATGACAACTTGTTATTGGGCCTCATTGGATAATGAGCAAGCCTAAACTCTATTACATGGGTTGATTAAGCTATTGGATCCAATCCAATGCAACCCTTATCCAAATTTGACCAATCTTGCTCAAATACGGGTGAACCTGCCAAAAAAAAAAAATTAGTTCCAATAACTCTCTTCCATCTCATCAGGCCCATTGGTGCTGATGAAATCTCCAGAATAGATCTGAGTTATCCAATAACTCAATCATAAGGCTTCCTGATCAATGCGAGAACTCGAGTATCAAGGTGTGTGACCCTGTAGATTCCTCTGATGTTGGCAGTGCTGACCTAAGGTCATCACAAGTAGTGAGTGGCACCTAGCAGTGTATCACAGCTACTCAAGTCTTCGGAATGGATATCGACATCTGTTGGGATATGCCCTTAAGACTAATGTTTGAGGTCTTGGGATTGTAACAGTATCATGTAATAAACTGTTATGTTTATAAAGGCATGGTTGTTATTCAGTTAATTACATTGTCTGCTGCAATATATGTTCTTCTGAATAATGTCTCAAAGTTGTTCAGCTAGGCTGACATGCAGTTAAGTCCTTAGTCGAGATATCTTGGTGAACTTGAGACAGCCTTGATATGCTTGAGACTAATATGTGTTCTAATCTTATAGGATGCTTCGAGCATGGAATAAGATGTAGACTCATGGGTACATTGGATGTACTGGACAGACCCTACTAGGATATTCAATTGCTTGTCACAATGTGAATAATCCTTGTTTGCTACAAGTGGCACATCTCCTCTGACTTGAGATCACTTGTGTTTCTAAATGATGATTGTCATTGTTTTGAGGTAGTTCAATATCATTTGAAAGATAATGGTCATAGACTATCTTGGATAATGATCATGAGTCAGGTTAGGGCACTAGTGATAGATATAGGATTGCCGTCTCCTTGTTTAAGGAGTGTGGTGTTCTAAAGGGGCCCCCCCGGCTGAGATGATTGAGAAAGTGTATGGCCATACCCAGGTGACTGTGTTCATCTGGTCTAATCATGCTCATCATATTGGAGCTACAAGCTTGACACGCTTGTCCAATAAGAACATCCAGTGGCAAAGGAAACATGTATGCCTAGTGAAGCCTAGTGAAAAGGATTCACACTTGAGCTGTGTTTTGGGTGTAGTCTTGGAAGACTCTTTCCTTTATATCGGGAGACAGTGATGTGTTGCTAGATACCCCTCACTGATCGTGATAACGTAAGTTATCGTTACCGACATTTAAAGGAAACCCTCAGGGTCGCACAATTTGATGATATGGCTTACTTAAGTCAGATCGTGTGGACTGAATTGTTTCGGTTCAGTTTAAAGGGATTTAAACTCTGATTGTAAGTGAGATCTGGTCTGATCATGTTTGATTGATTAGGGCTTGAGATCGGTAAGCTTCGATCGAGGGTGTTGATGCTAGATCGATCAGATCAGAAGCATCTGGAGATGAATGGTCAGATCTAGGACCTTAGGGTCTAATTCGATCTAGACTTAATGTTTGGGCTGATTGGTTTGGTCATTGAACCAAACATCTTGAACCGGCTCATGGGTTGAGCACAAGGTTCAGGTGGGAGAAGAGAGTTGCGCATGGTTCACTTGGTGAACGCATAACGCATGTAATCAAGGCTTGCTATTTTGGGAACTTTCGGTTTTCAACGTGGGAACGTTTCCACATTCACTTGCAACGCCTCCTCTCTATTCCTCTCGCTAATTCGCTCTTGGCATTGGACGACTCACGGCTGGTGGCGTGAAGGTTGACGACAAGAGGATTCGGCCAAGTTTTCATCTCTTCGTCCCTCAAACGATCAAGGAAGCTTTGGAGCATTGCTAGCACAAATCGCCCCAAAGAAGTAGGCCTTCTTCCTCTTGTGTGCGACAACCTTTGGAGGAGATCTCTCTTGCTTTCTTCTTCCAAGATACCATCCAAGAGATGGCGACGGTATGGATCCTTCTCATATCCATCTAAGTTGATCATATGCGATATAAAGATCTATGAAAGCCCTTCTTCCGCTTGCAAAAGGTTTTATGCGCCATCCTAATAGGGTTTTCGCCCCCCCCCCCTCTTGAAAGGGGTTCCTTCAAATTGGTATCAGAGCAGGTTTATATCTATGCATATGATTGCTTAATGCTATATTGTGATCCTTGTTTGCATGCTTAGATCTATAGCTTACATGCGAATATGATTACACATGTTTTATGTTTGCGCATGTTTCAAACTAGGCGCATCTTTGTGATCTTTGTTGTTGATGTTTTATCAAAAGAATATCACTTGCGCGCCTATCATTAGACTAAGCGCCTACTATAAACCCTTAGACGGGTTAGTAGGGTTGAAGTCATCCTCTAGGTTAGATCCAACTAGTCTGATCAGACCATCTGACAGCCTAGATGGGTCGACCAGATAGCACCCTTGCGCAAGCAAGAGGTGGCTATAGGTCGGCTGCATCATAGGTGTGTAGCGATGTCTGGTTGAGACGTCTGTTGAACGCACATGAGTTAGGCCCGGGCTCACACCCATTTGCCAGACCTCATCGTGGTTGTTCAGCCCTTGGTGCATGCATAGTTGACCACTGGGTTGACTCAAGTCAGTTAGGACTTGGTGCATGCAAGGGCATAGGATCTGACTAGATTGGATGAGTGGATCCCTATTATTGTACCGTTGTAAGGTTGTGGGGGCATATAAGAAAATTAAAATTGATGCCAATGCGGTTTTCGAAATTTTGTTTTCTTATTGGATCACATGCAGATGTTTGATGCCATATTGCCTGTTTATTTAATCTTATGTGGGCTGCCCATGTTAAATGTGTGCTGTGCTGGGGCCTGCGTGCCTGGTAAATTTTGTAAATTAATCTTTATATTGTGATCTGCGAATCACATTGCATTTAATTTATAAAATGTAATTGACCTGCGAGTCAATATTGTCTAGATAGATTAATATGTAAATTAATCAGACAAGAGCACAGAGCACACTTGGCAGAGGCGCCTGCAGCAGTGGCTTGACCAGGTGGGAGGTCCAGGGTTCGACTCTTGGACAGGCGCATATTCTTGGTGGGGGCTCCAGAGCTGCAGATGGCGCTTGGGCCCTGGTTTGGGCCAGATGAGCAGCAAAAGACCCATGAAGAAAAGCAAGTGAAGACTTAAGTTTATTTAAGGTCTTACTTAGGCTATGGGCTTTTACCACATAAGATCCATGCTTTCTTTTATTGTTTAATATTAGAATTGCATGATTAGTTTATCTTCTGCTATCGCCATAGGAATTGCATGATAGTGAAGAAGATAAAAGACCGTTAAAATCCAACGATTAAATATCAAGCTCGTAAGCCTTCTGACGCGAAACCTCACTGTTCTGATTATCGTTGGAGCCGTGTTGTACCCACTCAGTGGGCACGTCCATCTATCTTCAGACGGTGTGTGATTTCACCTGCGTGTTATAGAGAAGGGATTTATCGCTTCTCGTTGCTCAGCATAGCACGTGGTGGTCCAGGGAGTAGGTCGGGTCAGCTTGGCCATGTAGGCTACATATGTGGCGCATATGGTAGCACATGGAGGCAGCCATCTGTGGGATCAGAGATTGTGTTGTACCAACTCAGTTGGCACAGTCTGCTGGATCGCCCAGATGAAGGGGAATCGCACGGGTTGGCGATTGGCAGGGACTGCCTACCAGAGATTAGTGCTTGTCATCTCTGTGCATCTTATCTCGCCTGAGCGGGACGCGGAGACCAAGTATGAAATCTGGATCCCATCTCACTAAAAGAGTTCTACTCTTTCGGGCTGTTTTGCTGGATTTTTCAGCCAGATAAAATAGTGAGAAAAAGAATCATTCTTAAGTCCTGATTGATTCTTAACATTGATACTGACCTTGCTGTTCTTGTATTGTTGTAGATTCCTGCAGCAACGAACACCATGAGCTTCAATGTGCGATCCCTACTGGAAAGGGAGAAGTTTGCTGGGCCAAACTTCTCGGACTGGTACGGACACCTTAAGATTGTTCTTAAGGCAGAGAGGAAACTGTATGTCCTCGAGTCGGCGATACCGCCGCAGCCCGCTCCGAACGCCGCAAGGGCGGTTCGAGAAACCTATGAAAAGCACGTCAATGATAGCATTGATGTCGCTTGCCTGATGCTAGCGTCTATGACGCCACCGCTGCAGCGTCAGCATGAGGATATGTCGGCTATAGAAATTATAGCGAACCTCAAGATGCTGTATGCTGCACAGGCGAGGACAGAACGCTATAATCTGACGAAGCTCTTCTTTCAGAGCAAACTAGCTGAAGGGAGCCCAGTGGGAGCTCACGTGCTCAAGATGATTGGGCACAAAGAGGCTCTAGAGAAACTGGGGCATACCATCAATCAGGAGCTTGCTGTGGACATTATTCTCCAGTCTCTCCCGCCTTCATTCGATGCGTTCATTATTAATTTTAATATGAACAAAATCGACTGTACTCCGGCAGAGCTGCTGAATATGCTCTTGACTACTGAGGAAACTCTGAAGGGAAAGCCTTCAACCTCTGTCTTAATGGTTCCTTCAAGGAACAAGAAGAAGGGGAAGAAGGGCAAGGCCCCTGTCAAGAGCTACAGCAAGGCTCTGAAACAGAAGGTTAAGCGGTCCAAGGAATACAGGTGTTTCCACTGTGGCCAGCTAGGTCACTGGAAAAAGGACTGTAAAGCGCTCCAAGGAGATAAGAGGGGAAGCATCGCTTCTGGCTCAGGTATATTCGTGACTGAAGTCATGTTTTCATCTTCTTCTATTTCATGGGTGTTGGACACTGCATGTGGAGTTCACATTTGTTCAAATGTACAGGAACTCAAGAGAAGAAGGCAGGTGGGACAGCATGAGGTAGACCTACGAGTAGGAAACGGGGCACGGGTTGCTGCTGTTGCTGTAGGAGACTATTTCATTTCTTTGCCATCTGGACTTGTATTGGAACTAAACAGTTGTTATTTTGTTCCCAGCATTACTAAAAATATTATCTCTATTCCTGCTCTTGTCAGGAAAGGATTTGCCTTTGAATGCAATATTTCAAAGTGTGTTTTATCTTATGATAATATTGTTTATGCAACTGGTTCAATTAACAATGGGTTATTCATGTTGGACATGGAAAATTCTATACAAAACATTGATAATAAGAAAGCCAAATATGCTGATGACAGCACCTTGCTATGGCATAGTCGTTTAGGCCATATTAACGAGAAACGCATTAAGCGGTTGCATGAACATGGACTGCTGGGATCATTCTCCTATGAGGAGATTGATACATGCAAAGCTTGTTTGATGGGTAAAATGACGAAGTCGCCTTTTTCTCACAAAGGTCAAAGGGCTTCAGGTTTACTTGACCTTATACACAGTGATGTGTGTGGGCCATTTAGTAAACATGCCAGAGGTGGCTATCAGTACTTCATTACCTTCACTGATGATTTCAGTAGGTACGGTTATGTCTATCTGATGAGACATAAGAGTGAATCTTTTGACAAGTTCAAAGAGTTCAAAAATGAAGTACAAAATCAGCTAGGCCGAAATATCAAGGCACTTCGCTCAGATCGAGGTGGAGAATACCTAAGTCATGCGTTTACTGACTATCTAAAGGAGTGTGGGATTATCTCACAGCTCACTCCGCCAGGAACACCGCAATGGAATGGTGTGTCCGAGAGGAGAAATAGAACGTTGCTTGATATGGTTCGTTCTATGATGAGTCAGGCTACTCTACCTTACTCCTTTTGGGGGTTTGCACTGGAAACAGCTGCAAAGGTACTAAACCGAGTGCCATCCAAGGCAGTTTCTAAGACTCCAAATGAGTTATGGTATGGGAAACAGCCGAGCTTGACATTTATCAGGATCTGGGGCTGCGAGGCTTATGTCAAAAAGCTCGCCTCTGGGAAACTGGAGAGCAGATCTGAGAAATGCGTCTTTGTCGGTTACCCTAAGGAAACTAAGGGTTATTATTTCTACGATCCCAAGGAGAGCAAGGTTTTTGTTGCTCGGACGGCTATATTTCTTGAGAAGGAGTTTCTTCTGCAAGAGGCCAGTGGGAGAGAAATAAAGCTGGATGAGAATCCAGAGGATGGACAAAGTAGTCAAGCACAGATGGATGTGCCTGAGCCGGTAGATCAGGTTATTGAACAACCTGAGGCTCAGATATCACGGGAACCGCGAAGATCGGGTAGGATCCGTCGACAGCCTGAGCGTTATGACGGAGTCTACATCATTGATAATGATGAACCCCTCACTTATGCGGATGCGGTCAGTGGACCGGAGTCAGCTAGATGGCTTGAAGCTATGCGAGCCGAGATGGACTCCATGTCAGATAACCAAGTCTGGGATTTGGTTGATCCGCCTCCGGGAGTAATCCCTATAGGCTGCAAATGGATCTTCAAGAAGAAGATTGACATGGATGGTAACGTGGTTACCTATAAAGGCAGGCTTGTTGCGAAAGGTTTCAAACAAATCTACGGGATAGATTATGATGAAACTTTCTCTCCTGTAGCCATGTTTAAGTCTATTCGGATTCTATTCGCTATAGCTGCATATTATGATTATGAGATCTGGCAGATGGATGTGAAAACAGCTTTCCTTAATGGAAATTTGGATGAGGATGTGTATATGACACAACCTGAAGGTTTCACTAATCCATCAGATCGTCATAAGATATGCAAGTTGAAGAAGTCCATTTATGGACTGAAACAAGCATCAAGAAGCTGGAACATTCGTTTTGATGAATCAGTCACTGACTTTGGTTTCATCAAGAACGAGGATGACCCGTGTGTATATAAGAGGTTTAGTGGGAGCGTGATTACTTTCCTAGTCCTCTACGTCGATGACATCTTGATCATTGGAAATGACATTCCTGAAATGCATGCTGTGAAGGCATGGTTAAGGAAATGTTTCCAGATGAAAGATTTAGGAGAAGCAGCCTATGTATTAGGTGTGAAGATCTACAGGGATAGATCTAAGAGGCTTCTCGGGCTGTGCCAGAGTACTTACATCGATAAGGTCCTGGAAAGATTCCATTTAGAGAATTCTAAAAGGGGATATCTTCCAGTCAGACATGGTCTGAATCTTTCGAAGAGTCAGTGTCCACAAACACAGACTGAGAAAGATGAAATGGACAATACGCCTTATGCTTCGGCTATTGGGTCCATTATGTATGCGATGTTGTGTACTCGCCCAGACGTCGCTTACGGGTTAAGCGTGACCAGTCGATTCCAAAGTAATCCAGGTATGGCGCACTGGATTGCAGTCAAGAACATTTTGAAATATCTTCGGAGGACCAAAGATATGTTCTTGATATATGGTAGTCAGGAAGAACTCAGTATTGAAGGATATACTGACGCTTCGTTCCAGTCGGACCAGGATGATTTCCGATCGCAATCAGGCTATGTTTTTAGCTTGAATGGAGGAGCAGTGGTGTGGAAGAGTTTCAAACAGTCAACTGTTGCTGATTCCACAACAGAAGCCGAGTATGTTGCAGCCTCGGAAGCATCCAAGGAGGCAGTGTGGATTCGTAAGTTCGTGAGAGAACTTGGTGTCGTTCCTTCGAGTGCTGATCCTTTGGTTATCTTCTGTGATAACACTGGAGCAATCGCACAAGCAAAGGAACCACGGTCACACCAGAAGTCCAAGCACATACAGAGACGGTTTCACTTGATCCGGGAGATCATAGATCGTGGCGAGATCAAAGTCTGCAAGGTACATACAGATGACAATCTGGCAGACCCGCTTACCAAGCCTCTGGCGCAGCAGAAGCATGAGAAGCACTGTAATAATATGGGTTTGAGATTTCTCAACCATTAGATTAAGTGCAAGTGGGAGATTGTTGGGATATGCCCTTAAGACTAATGTTTGAGGTCTTGGGATTGTAACAGTATCATGTAATAAACTGTTATGTTTATAAAGGCATGGTTGTTATTCAGTTAATTACATTGTCTGCTGCAATATATGTTCTTCTGAATAACTAAAAATACTATCTCCATTCCTGCTCTTGTCAGGAAAGGATTTGCCTTTGAATGCAACATTTCAAAGTGTGTTTTATCTTATGGTAATATTGTTTATGCTACTGGTTCAATTAACAATGGGTTATACATGTTGGACATGGAAAGTTCTATACATAACATTGATAATAAGAAAGCCAAGAATGCTGATGACAGCACCTTGCTATGGCATAGTCGTTTAGGCCATATAAACGAGAAACGCATTAAGCGGTTGCATGATCATGGACTGCTGGGATCATTCTCCTATGAGGAGATTGATACATGCAAAGCTTGTTTGATGGGTAAAATGACGAAGTCACCTTTTCTTAATAAAGGTCAAAGGGCTTCAGGTTTACTTGACCTCATACACAGTGATGTGTGTGGGCCATTTAGTAAACATGCTAGAGGTGGCTATCAGTACTTCATTACCTTTACTGATGATTTCAGTAGGTATGGGTATGTCTATTTAATGAGACATAAAAGTGAATCTTTTGACAAGTTCA
Source organism: Costus lasius (assembly GCA_027563935.2). Taxonomy (NCBI): domain Eukaryota; kingdom Viridiplantae; phylum Streptophyta; class Magnoliopsida; order Zingiberales; family Costaceae; genus Costus; species Costus lasius. The sequence goes on along the minus strand of CM050453.2, from coordinate 44,245,161 downwards.
AAGAGTTCAAGAATGAAGTACAAAATCAGCTAGGCCGAAATATCAAGGCACTTCGCTCAGATCGAGGTGGAGAATACCTAAGTCATGCGTTTACTGACTATCTAAAGGAGTGTGGGATTATCTCACAGCTCACTCCGCCAGGAACACCGCAATGGAATGGTGTGTCCGAGAGGAGAAATAGAACGTTACTTGATATGGTTCGTTCTATGATGAGTCAGGCTACTCTACCTTACTCCTTTTGGGGTTTTGCACTGGAAACAGCTGCAAAGGTACTAAACCGAGTGCCATCCAAGGCAGTTTCTAAGACGCCATATGAGTTATGGTATGGGAAACAGCCGAGCTTGACATTTATCAGGATCTGGGGTTGCGAGGCTTATGTCAAAAAGCTCGCCTCTGGGAAACTGGAGAGCAGATCTGAGAAATGTATATTTGTCGGGTACCCTAAGGAAACTAAGGGTTATTATTTCTACGACCCCAAAGAGAACAAAGTATTTGTTGCTCGGACGGCCATATTTCTTGAGAAGGAGTTTCTTCTGCAAGAGGCAAGTGGGAGAGAAATAAAACTGGATGAGAATCCAGAGGAAGGACAAAGTAGTCAAGCACAGTTGGATGAGCCTGAGCCGGTAGATCAGGTTACTGAACAACCTGAGGCTCAGATATCACGGGAACCACGAAGATCGGGAAGGATCCGTCGACAGCCTGAGCGCTATGACGGAGTCTACATCATTGATAATGATGAACCCCTCACTTATGCGGATGCGGTCAGTGGACCGGAGTCAGCTAGATGGCTTGATGCTATGCGAGCCGAGATGGACTCCATGTCAGATAACCAAGTCTGGGATTTGGTTGATCCGCCTCCGGGAGTAATCCCTATAGGCTGTAAATGGATCTTCAAGAAGAAGATTGACATGGATGGTAACGTGGTTACCTATAAAGGCAGGCTAGTTGCGAAAGGTTTCAAACAAATCTACGGGATAGATTATGATGAAACTTTCTTACCTGTAGCCATGTTTAAGTCTATTCGGATTCTTTTCGCGATAGCTGCATATTACGATTATGAGATCTGGCAAATGGATGTGAAAACAGCTTTCCTTAATGGAAATCTGGATGAGGATGTGTATATGACACAACCTGAAGGTTTCACGAATCCATCAGATCGTCATAAAATATGCAAGTTAAAGAAGTCCATTTATGGACTTAAACAAGCATCTAGAAGCTGGAATATTCGTTTTGATGAATCAATCTCTGAGTTTGGTTTCATCAAGAACGAAGATGACCCGTGTGTATATAAGAGGTTTAGTGGGAGCGTGATTATTTTCCTAGTCCTCTACGTCGATGATATCTTAATCATTGGAAATGATATTCCTGAACTGCATGCTGTTAAAGCATGGTTAGGAAAATGTTTCCAGATGAAAGATTTAGGAGAAGCAGCCTATGTACTAGGTGTGAAGATCTACAGAGATAGATCTAAGAGGCTTCTCGGGCTGTGCCAGAGTACTTACATCGATAAAGTCCTGGAAAGATTCCATTTAGAGAATTCTAAACGTGGATATCTTCCAGTCAGACATGGTCTGAATCTTTCGAAGAGTCAGTGTCCACAAACACAGACTGAGAAAGATGAAATGGACAATACGCCTTATGCTTCGGCTATTGGGTCCATTATGTATGCGATGTTGTGTACTCGCCCAGACGTCGCTTACGGGTTAAGCGTGACCAGTCGGTTCCAAAGTAATCCAGGTGTGGCGCACTGGATTGAACCGAATTGAGTTGAACCTAATCGGCTTGAACCGGTTCACATGGGTGAACGTATGGTTCAAGGTTTAAAGGCATCTTGGGCGGTTTTTCTTCAAGTGGTCGCATGGCTTGATAACCTTCCATATTTGGAAGTGTAACGCCATGACTTGAATAAAAAAAAACCTCAACGCAATTTGCCAATTACTCTCTTGTCTCCTTCATTCGACGAAGAGAGGACTCTTGGACAAGGTAGCTCTCGGCCAAGCACATCTCATCATCAACACACGACAAGGAACTTTGGGGAGATCTCTTGCTAGCACAAGGAAGATCCTAAAGGGTAGCCATCTCTCATCTAGTGTGTGTTTTCTTTGGAGGAGTGCTTACTTGCCCTCTTGCTTCCAAGCCGCCACCCTTTATCATGGCTATGGTAAAAGATCTCAAACTTGATCTTTGCAATACATATAAAGTTGATCATATATATGTGTTCATGCAAACGATTTTATTGAAACCCTAGAAGAGTACATTTTCCGCATGCTCTAGGGTTCGCCCCCCTCTTGAAAGGGGTTTTATCTGCCTGCGCTCCCCCTTGAAGGGGACTCTTCACTTGTCCAATAAGAACATCCAGTGGCAAAGGAAATATGTATGCCTAGTGAAGCCTAGTGAAAAGGATTCACACTTGAGCTGTGTTTTGGGTGTAGTCTTGGAAGACTCTTTCCTTTATATCGGGAGACAGTGATGTGTTGCTAGATACCCCTCACTGATCGTGATAACGTAAGTTATCATTACCGACATTTAAAGGAAACCCTCAGGGTCGCACAATTTGATGATATGGCTTACTTAAGTCAGATCGTGTGGACTGAATTGTTTCGGTTCAGTTTAAAGGGATTTAAACTCTGATTGTAAGTGAGATCTGGTCTGATCATGTTTGATTGATTAGGGCTTGAGATCGGTAAGCTTCGATCGAGGGTGTTGATGCTAGATCGATCAGATCAGAAGCATCTGGAGATGAATGGTCAGATCTAGGACCTTAGGGTCTAATTCGATCTAGACTTAATGTTTGGGCTGATTGGTTTGGTCATTGAACCAAACATCTTGAACCGGCTCATGGGTTGAGCACAAGGTTCAGGTGGGAGAAGAGAGTTGCGCATGGTTCACTTGGTGAACGCATAACGCATGTAATCAAGGCTTGCTATTTTGGGAACTTTCGGTTTTCAACGTGGGAACGTTTCCACGTTCACTTGCAACGCCTCCTCTCTATTCCTCTCGCTAATTCGCTCTTGGCATTGGACGACTCACGGCTGGTGGCGTGAAGGTTGACGACAAGAGGATTCGGCCAAGTTTTCATCTCTTCGTCCCTCAAACGATCAAGGAAGCTTTGGAGCATTGCTAGCACAAATCGCCCCAAAGAAGTAGGCCTTCTTCCTCTTGTGTGCGACAACCTTTGGAGGAGATCTCTCTTGCTTTCTTCTTCCAAGATACCATCCAAGAGATGGCGACGGTATGGATCCTTCTCATATCCATCTAAGTTGATCATATGCGATATAAAGATCTATGAAAGCCCTTCTTCCGCTTGCAAAAGGTTTTATGCGCCATCCTAATAGGGTTTTCGCCCCCCCTCTTGAAAGGGGTTCCTTTAACATCGACATCCCCATCATCAGAACCAAGTACAGATGCATTACAGTCTCTTTGCCAAACTAATATCCGATTGGAAAAGTGTGTCACCACTTGTTTTCACCCAATCACATGGTCATTACTAAATCAGGTTCTCACCTGGGTATGACTATACACTTTCAGTCATAGAACCATAGAGGAGATCTATGGATATCAAGCTTCCCTCAGGAAGAGGCAAATCCTCTGTCTGTCTATTGACCTTCTCATATGGGTCGTGACATGCTCAATGACAACCGTTATGATGTTATAACCTTAATTTTAGTAATTTTAAGTTTTAAAATTTTAGAAATATCAGAATTTGTATTTTTGGAATTTTTGGGATTTTCTAGAATTTTTATGAATTTTTTTTAAATGTTAAAATTAAAAGAAAAATAAAATAAGTTTTATTTTCGAAAATGTGAAACGCGTTCGCGGGTGCTCAAACCCGCGTCGCACGGCGTTTTCGCAAGCGCCCAAACCGCTAAGCTAGTTTTCCATTTCGTTTATTATACCATGCTTCTTTTAGTTATGTCGGATTTGATTTGAATTTAATTAAAACAAAAACCGCATTCGCTGGGGCTCGAACCCGCAACGCGCGTAAACGTCGGACTCAACCGAACCATGGGGCTGAGTCGCATTTTAATTTTAAATCCGCGATCATTTTATTTGATTAAAGTTAAATTTTGAATTATGGACCGAGTCAACTCGTCGTCTTCTCCGCGGAATTCGGCGAACGAGTTGGCGGCGGGATGCTATTTTGGGATGCGTCTTTGGCTTATATAAGAGGGCTTCTGCTCTCCTTGAGGAGGTACGAACCTTAGAGTATCTTCGAGACGTGCGGCGCTGCCAAAAGGGAGAAATCGGAGAAGGAAGAGTTTGTCGGAGCTTTGCACTGCTTCCATCCTCTATGCCACCGGCGACGACGATCTATCTATTCTGGGCAACGATACATCTTCATAGAAAGGAATTACTTTTTATGTGAAGTTTATGTTGGGTATAGGTAGGTTTTGGTTGAGTTTCATGTATCCACGGCGGTGGCGCACCGTCGATACATGCGGCTGCTTCTGGTGCTTTGACCGTGCCTCGAAAGCTCACCGCAACTGGTCTTGGGGCTTCGCTTCGTCGTTAGGGACGGACTGACGAAGTTTGGCAGCGAACGAACATTCGAAGCGCCCTCAAGAGCGCGCCGGAGTAAGCTACGGACGAGGGCAAGCAATCTGTCACAGTAGTTCCTCGTTTCTTGTAGGTTGACTGAGATGCACGAGGGCAAGCACCTCCGTATGTAGTGAACTAGTCTACCATAAACACCCGTTGGTTGACTCATAAAGATAATATCCTCGTGTGCTTTTCCTTTGACTACTAAACAGAAATCGTTTTTCAGCATCAAAAAAGGAAGATCGATTCTTTCGGATTAAAAAAAAAATTATTAAAAATTAATTAAAAACACTAATTAACAAAAAAAAAAGCCGACCTAATTAAAGAAGAAGAAAAAAAAAACCACAACTTGATTTTCTTTCGGTATATAAAACACATTCCAAATTACTCTTCACAGTAAAATTTTAGTTATTGGTCAATACGTCACACTCATAAAAGCTCTTTTTCTTCCGAAATAAGTGTGCATTGTATGATCTTTTATCATTGTCGAGTGAACTGTGTTGGTATGTGATCCAACAACTTAAGAGATTTTGTGTATCGGTGTTTTGAATGAAATCCGTATTTTTCTCTTTTACACATGGTGTTGTGTTCTTGTGACCTTTAAATGGTTCTGAGTACTTTGTGATTGTGCCTAGATCAGAAAATGTGCATAGCTCATTCCAAAGTTTTGGGTGAACGCCTTATCCATTGATTCCTTTAATCTCCACTGCACCCAAGACTCGGGGGAGGGAGATTTTCTTGTGTTTTTGGTTGGACAAGGGGCGGCATCACTTGGCAATGGGGGTGTTGCAAAATTCACGTGCACAGGGCTTGGGGGATGGAAATTCTTTTTGTTTTGCGAGCAAATTTCAGCCAAAAGACATACGCCCTTTGTCTAGTGTGGGGGTGTAGTCGGGGGACATGAATTTATGTGTGGGACACGTGCCTTGGGTATAGGTAGGTTTTGGTTGAGTTTCATGTATCCACGGCGGTGGCGCACCGTCGATACATGCGGCTGCTTCTGGTGCTTTGACCGTGCCTCGAAAGCTCACCGCAACGGGTCTTGGGGCTTCGCTTCGTCGTTAGGGACGGACTGACGAAGTTTGGCAGCGAACGAACATTCGAAGCGCCCTCAAGAGCGCGCCGGAGTAAGCTACGGACGAGGGCAAGCAATCTGTCACAGTAGTTCCTCGTTTCTTGGAGGTTGACTGAGATGCACGAGGGCAAGCACCTCCGTATGTAGTGAACTAGTCTACCATAAACACCCGTTGGTTGACTCATAAAGATAATATCCTCGTGTGCTTTTCCTTTGACTACTAAACAGAAATCGTTTTTCAGCATCAAAAAAGGAAGATCGATTCTTTCGGATTAAAAAAAAAATTATTAAAAATTAATTAAAAACACTAATTAACAAAAAAAAAAGCCGACCTAATTAAAGAAGAAGAAAAAAAAAACCACAACTTGATTTTCTTTCGGTATATAAAACACATTCCAAATTACTCTTCACAGTAAAATTTTAGTTATTGGTCAATACGTCACACTCATAAAAGCTCTTTTTCTTCCGAAATAAGTGTGCATTGTATGATCTTTTATCATTGTCGAGTGAACTGTGTTGGTATGTGATCCAACAACTTAAGAGATTTTGTGTATCGGTGTTTTGAATGAAATCCGTATTTTTCTCTTTTACACATGGTGTTGTGTTCTTGTGACCTTTAAATGGTTCTGAGTACTTTGTGATTGTGCCTAGATCAGAAAATGTGCATAGCTCATTCCAAAGTTTTGGGTGAACGCCTTATCCATTGATTCCTTTAATCTCCACTGCACCCAAGACTCGGGGGAGGGAGATTTTCTTGTGTTTTTGGTTGGACAAGGGGCGGCATCACTTGGCAATGGGGGTGTTGCAAAATTCACGTGCACAGGGCTTGGGGGATGGAAATTCTTTTTGTTTTGCGAGCAAATTTCAGCCAAAAGACATACGCCCTTTGTCTAGTGTGGGGGTGTAGTCGGGGGACATGAATTTATGTGTGGGACACGTGCCTTGTGTTAGTGTTTATGCCCTGTAGACCAATATATGAACATGGTTTGACATTATTTGAATGTACTTTGATAGAATTGATATAATTGATAAAGGCATGGTCGTTATTATGCAGATTGCTTTACCTGCATTGATGTATTGAATTGCATAAATAATATCCCATGAGTTTGGTTAGATCCATTCTCATAGTAATCCCCAGTCGAGGTACCTCAGCAGACAAAGGACAATATTGGTATATGTGAGACTGGTGTATAGTCTGGTTATGTGCGAGACACAGTAAAGCAAACATACAGGTGCTTCAGCATTAGTTACACTGGAGTGACCCACCGTGAGGGTTGACTTATCTAGTCAACAGATCAATCTCATATGCATGAGGTTTGCATTGATCCTTAGACTTGAGGTATTCATGTCTAGATATGATGACGGATGTGTTTTGATACAGTCTTACATCTCTCCATAATTGCGTGGTCAAAACGGCTGTCATTGGGTATATCATAAGTCATATAAAGATATGAATGACTAATAGTAGGATTTGCCCCTTCTTTAATTGGAAGCTTGATATCCACTTTGGGGCGCCCCACCTCATTGGTGCATGACAGGAATGTATGGGCATACTGTTTGAGTCATGACTAATAGATTGGATTAATAAATATGAGACTAATCCAATGGCGGGATATTGTTCAGGCAAAGGGATCTGGAATGCATGGGAATCCTCGTTGCTTGTTAGGGAGTTATTGCCAGATGACTTTAGTCCTGTGACATGGGTAGTAGTGATGTGTTGCTAGATACCTCTCACTACTTATGATATTTTATCATCAGTGCCATCGTCATATGGATCCTATGCGGTCACACGCAATAGACTCTTGACGTTGTATTTTGATCTGGATATCTTTGAATTTTTTTTAGTTCATTCTGATTCTGAGTCCAAGACAGATTCATGGTTGAATTTGAGTCCAAGTGAGATTCATGGGTTTATATATATCCTAGTCAAGTTCGTATTCTGTATAGGGGTTGAATTTGGACTTGGGTTTATAAACCATGTTAGATACAAATCCTAATTTAATTAGGAATTGGAATCTTAATCCAACTAGGAGTTGGAATCCTAATTTAATTAGTATCCTAATCTAATTAGGAGTTAAAATCCTGATTTAATTAGGAGTTGAAATCCTAATCCTATTAGGAGTAGGAATCCTAATCTAATTAGGATTCAAATCTTAATAAGAATTTGGATTTGGATAAGGCCCATAGTGGTTGGGCACAAATCATAATAGGAATTGGATTTGGATGAGGGCCATATTGGTGGGCGAAAATTATAATCTAATAAGGACTTAAATCCAATACCAAATTAGAGATGAAATCCAAGTCCAAATTGAACTTATGGATTAAATCTAATTTATGTAAGTTGGAATCCTAATGGGAGTAGGATTTATACTTGGCGCATGGCATAATTCCATATATGGAATTTGCACCAATGATATGTATGAAGCCTTTTGGAATTTGGTTTCCATACTTGGAAATTTTCTTGGACGCATAGGGCTGATATATTGGGGAGTAAGGCTTGATTAATTCAAGCAAGAATTCAACCACATATATGGTAAGTCCTAATAAGAATAGAACTCAAACTCCCTCTCTTGATAAGACAAGAAGCTAGATTGTTTCCTAACTTCATGATTGCGCCAATTCAATAAGGGAGGTGGTGTTGGGAAACCCCGGGGATATTTTAAAATTTTTCAGAGTCATTACAATACATACACATTGCACAGTGGAAGAATATCCCCGAAACAGGCCAGTCCCAAAAACCCTGTAAAGATTGTCAAGCGAGAGAGTCGACACGATGAGATAGAAAATACCTAAAAGCAAGACGAGGCCGATGTCGAGGTAGGCACCCAAGCATACGCCTTCTGCAGTCTCACACATACGGATGCCTCGAGCTCTCTTCTTCCTCGCCCAGTGCTAGCTTCGGGAAGAAGATCCAAGCCTTTGTCACCTTCTACACCACTTGCGCCACCTTATAGGGAAGATGCACCAAGGAGAAGGAGTGGAGATAATGAAGCCGCCAAGCCCTTATTCTTCTTGGGCCAAGAAGAGAAGGAGAAGAAGGCTTGCGGTTCTATGAAGGATGAAGCCGCCAAGGTATTCCCTAGCTCTCGCCAAGAGGAAGAAGGAAGGAAGACTTGTGGCTAGGGTTGGATGGAAGAGAACACTTGCACCAATGCCCCTCTTCTTGCCCTTCAATTGCTATATCACGCTTATTGATTACCTCACTTAGCCTCACACATATACATGTATATATAGAGAGGCAAGGGGCGGTGAGGCAAAGGGGTTAGGGGCGCAATTATCATGGGAGTATGCAGCTAGGGTATGAGAAGGGTGGCAATTAGGGTTAGGGTTAAGGAAACTCTCCAAGAGCTTTCCATAAACCTTTTCCTATTAGCCATATGTGCCAAAGACCTTCCAAAGAAGTCTATGCAACCATATCAGCCCCAAGACTTGCCATAGAGGCAAGCATACCATCTAAGGTAGAAGGGGGAGGCGCATAATGCTTCCTTATGAAGCAAATTGTGCCAACTTATCCCCATTAAGCCCCTAGGCGCCAATGAGATAAATTTTCTTCCCATTATACCCTTTTAGCCCATTAGCTCTTCATGACAACTTGTTATTGGGCCTCATTGGATAATGAGCAAGCCCAAACTCTATTACATGGGTTGATTAAGCTATTGGATCCAATCCAATGCAACCCTTATCCAAATTTGACCAATCTTGCTCAAATACGGGTGAACCTGCCTGTAACGCCCTCGATTTTTCTGAATTATGATTTAAGGTTAGAAATTCTGTTTCTGTATTTTTATCTGTTAAAATTTTGGGATTTTTGCCTAAGTGTAGGAATTTTTCCTACAGGGCAAAAATAATTATTTTGGTTGGGGATTTGAACCCTCAACCTTGATTCTTTGCTCCTGGAATTCCTTCCACCATGGTGGCGCATATTTCTGATGTTATTGGAGTGGCGCAGGGTGGTTAAGCCCAGGTAAGCCCATAAAACTGATTTTTTTTCATTTAAGTTAACTGGGTTATTGGATCTTGGATCCGTTTGGGGTGGGAGAAAAAGAGGAATTGCGTGAGGGCTCCTCTCCCTCACGACTTTTGTTGGTTTTCTTGCCCAAGCCGCCTTTGGTTGTCGCCCCTCACTGTGCTTGGCGCCTCCTGAAATTCCTGACGCTGGTGGTGGACGAATTTCCTGGTGATCCTTGCTCCTCTGTCTTGGCGTTTTTCTCTGTGGACCATTTTCCTTGTGAGTAATTCGATCCTAAGGAGTCTAATCCGCTAAATTGTAGATTATCAGTCAATTAAAATTCGTTATTTGCAACGATTATCTGTGTTGGGGTATGCCCTTAAGCCTAATGTTTGAGGCCTTGGGAATGTATCAGTATCATGTAATAAACTGTTATGTTTATAAAGGCATGGTTATTATTCAGTTAGCTACATTGTCTACAGCAATATATGTTCTTCTGAATAATGTCTCAAAGCTGTTCAGCTAGGCTGACAGGCTATAATGTCCTTAGTCGATGTATCTTGGTGAACATGAGACAGCCTTGATATGGTTAAGACTAATATGTGTTCTAGTCTTATAGGATGTTTCGAGCATGGAATAAGATGTAGACTCATGGGTACATTGGATGTACTGGACAGACCCTACTAGGATGTTCAATTGTTTGTCGCAATGTGAATAATCTTTGAATATGACAAGTGGCACATTTCCTCTGACTTGAGATCACTTGTGTTTTCTAAATGATGATTGTCATTGTTTTGAGGTAGTTCAATATCATTTGAAACATAATGGTTATAGACTATCTTGGATAATGAACTTGAGTCATGTTAGGGCACTAGTGATAGACATAGGATTGCCGTCTCCTTGTTTAAGGAGTGTGATGTTCTAAAGGGGCCCCCTGGATGAGATGATTGAGAAAAGTGTATGGCCATACCCAGGTGACTGTGTTCATCTGATCTAATCATGCTCATCATATTGGAGCTACAAGCTTGACACGCTTGTCCAATAAGAACATCCAGTGGCAAAGGAAACATGTATGCCTAGTGATGTGGATTCACACTTGTGCTGTGTTTTGGGTGTAGTCTTGGAAGACTCTTTCCTTTATATCGGGAGACAGTGATGTGTTGCTAGATACCCCTCACTGATCGTGATAACGTGAGTTATCGTTACCGACATTTAAAGGAAACCCTCAGGGTCGCACAATTTGATGATATGGCTTACTTAAGTCAGATCGAGTGGACTGAATTGTTCGGGTTCAGTTTAAAGGGATTTAATCTCTGATTGTGAGTGAGATCTGGTCTGATCATGTTTGATTGATTAGGGCTTGAGATCGGTAAGCTTCGATTGAGAGATTGGATGCTAGATCGATGAGATCAGGAGCATCAGGAGCATCAGGAGATCAACGGTCAGATCTGAGCCTTAGGGTTTATTTGAGATCTGGACTTGATTGCTTGGCTTAATTGGTCTCTGGACCAAACCAATTTGAACCGGCTCGTTTAATGAGCGCATGGTTCAAGTGGAGAGGAGTTGGCGACATGTTCACTTGGCGTGAACGTTGGAGCGAAGTGTGGTGGCTATTTTTAGTAACCACGATCTCCACTTGGAGATGTTGTTCACGACCGAATAGAGTGCTCTCTATTCTTGCCTCTCGCCCATATTCCTCTTGACGCTTTCGTGTGTGGCGACACCTTGAAGGTAGAGGAGGATTCGGCCAAGAGAAGGACATCTCATCTTTCCCTTTCACTCGACAAGGACCTCTTGGAACCTTGCTAGCACAAGGAGCACCAAGGGAGGAAGCAACATCATCTTGTGTGTGACGATTTGGAGGAGAGCTCTCTTGTTCTCTTGCTTCCAAGGCGCCTTCCATTATATGGCTTCGGTATGAGTTCATTTCATGCTTTAAAGTTGATCATAATACATGCTATGCGATTTTGAAAGCCCTAGATTCCGCTAGAATGTTATTGCGCCACCTATTAGGGTTTTCGCCCCCCTTGTGTAGGGGACCTTCAATTGGTATCAGAGCAGGTTTTCATGCATGTTTTATGATTGCTTGAAAATGATTGTGATCCATGTTTTGCGCAAATTCATAGATCTATAGTTACATGCTTTATGTTGGCGAAAATGCATGCTAGTAATAGATATGATTTTCTCCTTGGCGCATGTTAAGTTGGCGCATATATTATGTTGTAGTTTTTCTTAAAACTTAAACACTTGCGCGTATACCACTAGATCTAAGGCCTTACATTAAATCCTTAGACGGGTTATTAGGGTTGAAGTCACCCCCTAGGTTAGATCCAAAAGTCTGATCAGATCATCTGACAGCCTTGACGGGTTGACCAGGTAGCACCTGTGCGCAAGCACGTGGTGGCTACAGGTCGACTGCAGACAGGCATGTAGCGATGTCTGATTGAGACAACTAGTGAACACACATGAGTTAGGCCCGGGGTCACACCCGCTTGCCAGACCTCATTGTGGTTGTTCAGCCCTGGCGCATGCATTGTTGACCTTATGGTCGACTCAAGTCAGTTAGGACTTGGTGCATGCAAGGGCAGTGGATCTGACTAGGATGGATGAGTGGATCCCTAGTAATGGACCGTTGTAAGGTTGTAGGGCAAATAAGGAAATTAAAATTGATGCCTATGGGTTTTCGAAATTTAAATTTTCTTGAGTGGATCACATGTTGATTGATGCCATATGTTTGTCTATTTACTCTTATGTGGGCTGCCCGTTTTTAATGTGTGCTGTGCTGGGGCCTGCGTGCCTGGGAATTAATTGTAAATTAATTTTTATTTTTGTGATCTGCGAATCACAGTTTAATTAATTTATAATGTGTAATTGGCCTGCGTGTCAATCTTGTCTAGATAGTTAAATTTGTAATTTAATTAGACAAGAGCACAGAGCACACTTGGCAGAGGCGCTTGCAGCAGTGGCTGGACCAGGTGGGAGGTCTAGGGTTCGACCCTAGGACCTGGCGCAAATTCCTGGTGGGCGCACCAGAGCTGCAGATGGCGCTTGGGCCCAGGTTTGGGCCAGATGAGCAGCAAAAGCCCTATGAAAAAAAGCAAGTCAAGACTTAAGTTAAATTAAGGTCTTACTAGGGCTATGGGCTTTTACCACATAAGATTCATGCTCTCTTTTATTATTGTCTAAATATTAGAATTGCATGATTAGTTTATCTTCTGCTATCACCATAGGAATTGCATGATAGTGAAGAAGATAAAAAGATCGTTAAAATCCAACGCTAAAATATCAAGCTCGTAAGCCTTCTGACGCGAAACCTCACTGTTCTGATTATTGTTGGAGCCGTGTTGTACCCACTCAGTGGGCACGTCCATCTATCTTCAGACGGTGTGGGATTACACCTGTGTGTTACAGAGTAGGGATTTATCCCTTCTCGTTGCTCAGCATAGCACATGGTGGTCCAGGGAGTAGGTCGGGTCAGCTTGACCATGTAGGCTACATATGTGGCGCATATGGTAGCACATGGAGGCAGCCATCTGTGGGATCAGAGACTGTGTTGTGCCAACTCAGTTGGCACAGTCTGCTGGATTGCCCAGATGAAGGGGAATCGCACGGGTTGGCGATCGGCAGGGACTGCCTACCGGAGATTAGTGCTTGTACTCTCTGTGCATCTTATCTCGCCTGAGCGGGACGCGGAGACCAAGTATGAAATCCGGATCCCATCTCACTAAAAGAGTGTCTACTCTTTCGGACTGTTTAATGGATTTTTCAGTCAGATAAAATAGTGAGAAAAAGAATCTTTCTTAAGTCCTGATTGATTCTTAACATTGATACTGACCTTGCTGTTCTTGCATTGTTGTAGATACCTGCAGCAACGAACACCATGAACTTCAATGTGCGATCCCTACTGGAAAGGGAGAAGTTTGCTGGGCCGAACTTCTCTGACTGGTTCGGACACCTTAAGATCGTTCTTAAGGCAGAGAGGAAACTGTATGTCCTCGAGACGGCGATACCGCCTCAGCCCGCTCCGAACGCCGCAAGGGCGGTTCGGGAAGCCTATGAAAAGCACGTCAATGATAGCATTGATGTCGCTTGCCTGATGCTAGCGTCTATGACGCCACCGCTGCAGCGTCAGCATGAGGATATGTCTGCTATAGACATGATAGCGAACCTCAAGATGTTGTATGCTGCACAGGCGAGGACAGAGCGCTATAATCTGTCAAAGCTTTTCTTTCAGAGCAAACTGGCTGAAGGGAGCCCAGTGGGAGCTCACGTGCTCAAGATGATTGGGCACAAGGAGGCTCTAGAGAAACTGGGGCATACCATCAACCAGGAGCTTGCTGTGGATATTATTCTGCAGTCTCTCCCGCCTTCATTCGACGCGTTCATTATTAACTTTAATATGAACAAAATCGATTGTACTCCGGCAGAGCTGCTGAATATGCTCTTGACTACTGAGGAGACTCTGAAGGGAAAGCCTTCGACCTTTGTCTTAATGGTTCCTTCCAGGAACAAGAAGAAGGGGAAGAAGGGCAAGACCCCTATCAAGAGCTACAGCAAGGCTCTGAAGCAGAAGGTGAAGCGGTCTAAGGAATACAGGTGTTTCCACTGTGGCCAGCTGGGTCACTGGAAAAAGGACTGTAAAGCGCTCCAAGGAGATAAGAGGGGAAGCATCGCTTCTGGCTCAGGTATATTCGTGACTGAGGTCATGTTTTCTTCTTCTATATCATGGGTGTTGGACACTGCATGTGGAGTTCACATTTGTTCAAATGTGCAGGAACTCAAGAGAAGAAGGCAGGTGGGACAGCATGAAGTGGACCTACGAGTTGGAAACGGGGCACGGGTTGCTGCTATTGCTGTAGGAGACTATTTCATTTCTTTACCATCTGGACTTGTATTGGAACTAAACAGTTGTTATTTTGTTCCCAGTATTACTAAAAATATTATCTCCATTCCTGCTCTTGTCAGGAAGGGTTTTTCCTTTGAATGCAATATTTCAAAGTGTGTTTTATCTTATGATAATATTGTTTATGCAACTGGTTCAATTAGCAATGGGTTATACATGTTGGACATGGAATGTTCTATACAGAAAATTGATATTAAGAAAGCCAAGAATGCTGATGACAGCACCTTGCTATGGCATAGTCGTTTAGGCCATATTAACGAGAAACGCATTAAGCGGTTGCATGATCATGGACTGCTGGGATCATTCTCCTACAAGGAGATTGATACATACAAAGCTTGTTTAATGGGCAAAATGACGAAGTCACCTTTTCTTAACAAAGGACAAAGGGCTTCAGGTTTACTTGACCTTATACACACTGATGTGTGTGGGCCATTTAGTAAACATGCCAGAGGTGGCTATCAGTACTTCATTACCTTTACTGATGATTTCAGTAGATATGGGTATGTCTTTTTAATGAGACATAAAAGTGAATCTTTTGACAAGTTCAAAGAGTTCAAGAATGAAGTACAAAATTAGCTAGGCCGAAATATCAAGGCACTTCGCTCAGATCGAGGTGGAGAATACCTAAGTCATACGTTTACTGACTATCTGAAGGAGTGTGGGATTATCTCACAGCTCACTCCGCCAGGAACACCGCAATGGAATGGTGTGTCCGAGAGGAGAAATAGAACGTTACTTGATATGGTTCGTTCTATGATGAGTCAGGCTACTCTTCCATACTCCTTTTGGGGTTTTGCATTGGAAACAGCTGCAAAGGTACTAAACCGAGTGCCATCCAAGGCCGTTTCAAAAACTCCATATGAGTTATGGTATGGGAAACAGCCAAGCTTGACATTTATCAGGATCTGGGGCTGCGAGGCTTATGTCAAAAAGCTCGCCTCTGGGAAACTAGAGAGCAGATCTGACAAATGCATCTTTGTCGGTTACCCTAAGGAAACTAAGGGTTATTATTTCTACGATCCCAAAGAGAACAAGGTTTTTGTTGCTCGGACGGCCATATTTCTTGAGAAGGAGTTTTTTCTGCAAGAGGCCAGTGGGAGAGAAATAAAGCTGGATGAGAATCCAGAGGAAGGACAAAGTGCTCAAGCAGAATTGGATGAGCCTGAGCCAGAAGATCAGGTTATTGAACAACCTGAGGCTCAGATATCACGGGAACCGCGAAGATCGGGAAGGATTCATCGACAGCCTGAGCGCTATGACGGAGTCTACATCATTGATCATGATGAACCCCTCACTTATGCGGATGCGGTCAGTGGACCGGAATCAGCTAGATGGCTTGAAGCTATGCGAGCCGAGATGGACTCCATGTCAGATAACCAAGTTTGGGATTTGGTTGATCCGCCTCCGGGAGTTATCCCTATAGGCTGTAAGTGGATCTTCAAGAAGAAGATTGACATGGATGGTAACGTGGTTACCTATAAAGGCAGGCTAGTTGCGAAAGGTTTCAAACAAATCTACGGGATAGATTATGATGAAACTTTCTCACCTGTAGCTATGTTCAAGTCTATTCGGATTCTTTTCGCGATAGCTGCATATTATGATTATGAGATCTGGCAGATGGATGTGAAAACAGCTTTCCTTAATGGAAATCTGGATGAGGATGTGTATATGACACAACCTGAGGGTTTCACTAATCCATCAGATCGTCATAAGATATGCAAGTTAAAGAAGTCCATTTATGGACTTAAGCAAGCATCAAGAAGCTGGAATATTCGTTTTGATGAATCAGTCACGGAATTTGGTTTCATCAAGAACGAGGATGACCCGTGTGTATATAAGAGGTTTAGTGGGAGCGTAATTACTTTCCTAGTCCTCTACGTCGATGATATCTTGATCATTGGAAATGACATTCCTGAAATGCATGCTGTGAAGGCATGGTTAAGGAAATGTTTCCAGATGAAAGATTTAGGAGAAGCAGCCTATGTATTAGGTGTGAAGATCTACAGAGATAGATCTAAGAGGCTTCTCGGGCTGTGCCAGAGTACTTACATCGATAAAGTCCTGGAAAGATTTCATTTAGAGAATTCTAAACGAGGATATCTTCCAGTCAGACATGGTCTGAGTCTTTCGAAGAGTCAGTGTCCACAAACACAGACTGAGAAAGATGAAATGGACAATACGCCTTATGCTTCGGCTATTGGATCCATTATGTATGCGATGTTGTGTACTCGCCCAGACGTTGCATACGGGTTAAGCGTGACCAGTCGTTTCCAAAGTAATCCAGGTCAGGCACACTGGATTGCAGTCAAGAATATTTTAAAATATCTGCGGAGGACCAAAGATATGTTCTTGATATATGGTGGTCAGGAAGAACTCAGTATTGAAGGATATACTGACGCTTCGTTCCAGTCTGACCAGGATGATTTCCGATCGCAATCAGGCTATGTTTTTAGCTTGAATGGAGGAGCAGTGGTGTGGAAGAGTTTCAAACAGTCAACTGTTGCTGATTCCACAACAGAAGCCGAGTATGTTGCAGCCTCGGAAGCATCCAAGGAGGCAGTGTGGATTCGTAAGTTCGTGAGAGAACTTGGTGTTGTTCCTTCGAGTGCAGATCCTTTGGTTATCTTCTGTGATAACACTGGAGCAATCGCACAAGCAAAGGAACCACGGTCGCACCAGAAGTCCAAGCACATACAGAGACGGTTTCATTTGATCAGGGAGATCATAGATCGTGGCGAGATCAAAATCTGCAAGGTTCATACAGATGACAATCTGGCAGACCCGCTTACCAAGCCTCTGGCGCAGCAGAAGCATGAGAAGCACTGTAATAATATGGGTTTGAGATTTCTCAACCATTAGATTAAGTGCAAGTGGGAGATTGTTGGGGTATGCCCTTAAGCCTAATGTTTGAGGCCTTGGGAATGTATCAGTATCATGTAATAAACTGTTATGTTTATAAAGGCATGGTTATTATTCAGTTAGCTACATTGTCTGCTGCAATATATGTTCTTCTGAATAATGTCTCAAAGCTGTTCAGCTAGGCTGACAGGCTATAATGTCCTTAGTCGATGTATCTTGGTGAACATGAGACAGCCTTGATATGGTTAAGACTAATATGTGTTCTAGTCTTATAGGATGCTTCGAGCATGGAATAAGATGTAGACTCATGGGTACATTGGATGTACTGGACAGACCCTACTAGGATGTTCAATTGTTTGTCGCAATGTGAATAATCTTTGAATATGACAAGTGGCACATTTCCTCTGACTTGAGATCACTTGTGTTTTCTAAATGATGATTGTCATTGTTTTGAGGTAGTTCAATATCATTTGAAACATAATGGTTATAGACTATCTTGGATAATGAACTTGAGTCATGTTAGGGCACTAGTGATAGACATAGGATTGCCGTCTCCTTGTTTAAGGAGTGTGATGTTCTAAAGGGGCCCCCTGGATGAGATGATTGAGAAAAGTGTATGGCCATACCCAGGTGACTGTGTTCATCTGATCTAATCATGCTCATCATATTGGAGCTACAAGCTTGACACGCTTGTCCAATAAGAACATCCAGTGGCAAAGGAAACATGTATGCCTAGTGATGTGGATTCACACTTGTGCTGTGTTTTGGGTGTAGTCTTGGAAGACTCTTTCCTTTATATCGGGAGACAGTGATGTGTTGCTAGATACCCCTCACTGATCGTGATAACGTGAGTTATCGTTACCGACATTTAAAGGAAACCCTCAGGGTCGCACAATTTGATGATATGGCTTACTTAAGTCAGATCGAGTGGACTGAATTGTTCGGGTTCAGTTTAAAGGGATTTAATCTCTGATTGTGAGTGAGATCTGGTCTGATCATGTTTGATTGATTAGGGCTTGAGA
This sequence comes from Costus lasius, assembly GCA_027563935.2. NCBI lineage: Eukaryota > Viridiplantae > Streptophyta > Magnoliopsida > Zingiberales > Costaceae > Costus > Costus lasius. The sequence continues at coordinate 44,226,814 of CM050453.2, read as the reverse complement.
TCGGTAAGCTTCGATTGAGAGATTGGATGCTAGATCGATGAGATCAGGAGCATCAGGAGATCAACGGTCAGATCTGAGCCTTAGGGTTTATTTGAGATCTGGACTTGATTGCTTGGCTTAATTGGTCTCTGGACCAAACCAATTTGAACCGGCTCGTTTAATGAGCGCATGGTTCAAGGGGAGAGGAGTTGGCGACATGTTCACTTGGCGTGAACGTTGGAGCGAAGTGTGGTGGCTATTTTTAGTAACCACGATCTCCACTTGGAGATGTTGTTCACGACCGAATAGAGTGCTCTCTATTCTCGCCTCTCGCCCATATTCCTCTTGACGCTTTCGTGTGTGGCGACACCTTGAAGGTAGAGAAGGATTCGGCCAAGAGAAGGACATCTCATCTTTCCCTTTCACTCGACAAGGACCTCTTGGAACCTTGCTAGCACAAGGAGCACCAAGGGAGGAAGCAACATCATCTTGTGTGTGACGATTTGGAGGAGAGCTCTCTTGTTCTCTTGCTTCCAAGGCGCCTTCCATTATATGGCTTCGGTATGAGTTCATTTCATGCTTTAAAGTTGATCATAATACATGCTATGCGATTTTGAAAGCCCTAGATTCCGCTAGAATGTTATTGCGCCACCTATTAGGGTTTTCGCCCCCCTTGTGTAGGGGACCTTCAATCTGTATGAACCAAAAATCTACAAGTAAATTTGTGCATATGTGAAATTCGAAATTTACCTGTGCCGGACGAATATTCCTTTGTGAGAAAAATTTATCCTGTATGGTTTAATGTCTTAAATTGTGGTCTGTAGTTCTTCTAAAATTTATTTGCTTGATGAGAAATTTTAGAGAAAACAAAATTTGAGGATTTAACTAAGAACTTAGGGATTTTCGAAAATCATGGTTCGGGCCAATTTTGGGGCTTTTGTCATTTTCCTTCACAAACGTGCAATTAAAATTATCTGTAGTGGGGGACTGAAATTATTTTCATGAAATTTGTATGTTCTGCAAGGATTCTGAAAATTTCGCCCCTTGCAGTGATTTTATGGCTCACGGTTTTTTTGAAATTTTGGGGAAGAATAGTGCAATGAGTATCTATATATATATTTCCCTATAATTTCTAGGCTTGTTTAATTGTTTGTTACGCGAATAATTTCTGTTCTGTATATATGTTGTGAATTTTCTGAAACTTTGAATGTGTTATAACCTTGTGAGAACATAGAATGGTTTGACCTGAATTAAGGATAGTTGTATGAAATCTAAGGAATTCACTCATATATTACTTCTGGTTGATGGTAAAAATTATGAAGAGTGTTCAGCTTTGATTTTCTGCAAATTGTAATTTTGTTAAGGACTGGATATTGGGGTGTGTCATTTTCTGGTTTGTGAGACACTTTGGGCATGATGTGAGAATTGAGTAGTGGTTAGTCCTACTCCTCCGTTTCAGCATGACCTGTTCTGTAAAAATTATGCCCTAGTGTAGCACTCTTCCGTGTCCTTACCCTCCTTCTGTGGCGCTGTAATGGTGCTGATAGTCTACTACGACCCATGAGACACTAGTGAAGGGTAGATGTGAGCTGGTCTCACCTTCCGTTCTCCCTCCACTATTTCTGTTCTGTTCTGGGTATTGGAGGCCAGAGTGCCACGTCTTGACGAGACGGGGGCCACCCACTGATACCTCCTCTACCATTCTGTTTCTGATATGCATGCATGTCTCGTCCTCGGCAGAGGTGGGGTCAGACCTTCTATGGTCTTCAGGCCTTCTGTGGCCTTTCTGTTTCCGATGTAGACTATCTGTTTGGATTCTGAAAATTCTGACTTTCTGTCTGTCAGCTCTGATTTCTGTAGTTCTGTTTCGATTTGTAGTATAGATGTGTTGGGCGGTGTGATTAGTTGGAATGGGTTGGTATACTTATATCCTACTTCGTGCTTGATGCCTATTGTTATAAGTGTCTGTATTTGATTATGTTTTGTTTCTGATATGAGTGTGCATGTTAAGTGTCTTATCTGCAAGCATGATATTTTTTTGATGTGTACTATGGATGGCTTTTAGTGTCTTTTACTCACTGAGCTTTTTAGCTCACCCCCGTTGTTTAAATATTTTCAGGTGAGACATCAGGACAGTGATTGCTACAGCTACTTAATTTGTTATGATGCTAATGTTTTATATAATTTCTAAGAGTTGTCTTCTAAAGATCTATCAGGCCTGCGTGCCTAACTTACTTATATGACACGTTTTATCTCCTGAGGGCTTATGCCTGTTTTCAGGATATTATATTATAGTTGTCTCGTTTTATTGTTGGATACGAGTTTTGGAGTCATGAGAATTGAAATTGTTCTTATTCTGAAATGTGTAACCGAGTTACTGTATTCGAAATACCTTGAGATGTGTAACCGAGTTATTGTTGTATTTGGTATCTGAATAATCAGTTTCTGCAATATTTCTGAAATTTGTGTTCTCCACATATGTGTAGTGTGGACATCTGTTTTGTTCCAGGATATGTGGGTCTGTGCAGCAGTAATTTAGTATACTTGCTGCCGGATTTCTATTTCCTAGTAATCGATCCTACTCAGTTCTGTGCGGTTTTCAGTTCCGTAGTAATGTCCTTCGATGCCGCTTTCTTCTTATGTTTTAATGGAAGAGTAAAAATTTTTAAAACCCCGTATTTTTACTTGTATGCGTGTGGGGTGTGATTGTGAGGGATGTTACAGACTGCCAAAAAAAAAATGGTTCCAATAACTCTCTTCCATCTCATCAGGCCCATTGGCGCTGATGAAATCTCCAGAATAGATCCGAGTTATCCAATAACTCGATCATAAGGCTTCCTAATCAATGCGAGAACTCGAGTATCAAGGTGTGTGACCCTGTAGGTTCATCTGATGTTGGCAGTGCTGACCTAAGGTCATCACAAGTAGTGAGTGGCACCTAGCAGTGCATCACAGCTACTCAAGTCTTCGGAATGGATATCGACATCGACATCCCCATCATCAGAACCAGGTACAGATGTATTACAGTCTCTTTGCCAAACTAATATCTGATTGGAAAAGTGCGTCACCACTTGTTTTCACCCAATCACATGGTCATTACTAAATCAGGTTCTCACCTGGGTATGACTATACATTTTCAGTCATAGAACCATAGAGGAGCTCTATGGATATCAAGCTTCCCTTAGGAAGGGGTAAATCCTCTATCTGTCTATTGACCTTCTCATATGGGTCGTGACATGCTCAATGACAACCGTTATGATGTTATAACCTTAATTTTAGTAATTTTTAATTTTAAAATTTTAGAAATATCAAAATTTGTATTTTTGGAATTTTAGGGATTTTCTAGAATTTTTCTGAATTTTTTTTAAATGTAAAAAAATAAAAGAAAAATAAAATAAGTTTTATTTTCGAAAACGCGGGGAACGCGTTCGCGGGGGCTCGAACCCGCGTCACACGGCGTTTTCGCGAGCGCCCAAACCGCTAAGCTAGTTTTCCGTTTCATTTATTATACCATGCTTCTTTTAGTTATGTCAGATTTGATTTGAATTTAATTAAAACAAAAACTGCGTTCGCTGGGGCTCGAACCCGCGACAAGCGTAAACGTCGGACTCAACCGAACCATTGCGCTGAGTCGCGTTTTGATTTTAAATCCGCGATCGATTTATTTGATTAAAGTTAAATTTTGAATTCTGGACCGAGTCAACTCGTCGTCTTCTCCACGGAATTCGGCGAACGAGCCGGCGGCGGCTTGCTATTTTTGGACGCGTCTTCGGCTTATATAAGAGGGCTTCTGCTCTCCTTGAGGAGGTATGAACCTTAGAGTATCTTCGAGACGTGCGGCGCCGCTAGAAGGGAGAAATCGGAGAAGGAAGAGTTCGCTGGAGCTTTGCACCGCTTCCATGGGCAACGATACATCTTCGTAGCAAGGTATTACTTTTTCTTTGAAGTTTATGTTGGGTATAGATAGGTTTTGGTTAAGTTTCATGTATCGACGGCGGTGGCGCCACCGTCGATACATGCGGCTGCTTCTGGTGCTTTGACCGTGCATCGAAAGCTCGCCGCAACCGGCCCTGGGGCTTCGCTTTGTCGTCAGGGATGGACTGACGAAGTTTGGCAGTGAACGGACATTCAAAGAGCCCTCGAGAGAGTGCCAGAGTAAGCTACGGACGCGAATCCGGCGGCCTTGCACGGCGGTGGTCGGGCGGCGCGGGCGAGTGGTCGGTTCGTTTTGATTTTAGGGTTTGGTTCGGTTTATTTGGAAATAAACCGTCCAGCTGTATTGAAATCGATTTGAACCGGTTCAACAGTGAAAACGGTTCAATTCCAATTTCGGTTCAGTTCTTGAATTCTGACCGGTTCGACCCTGATTCGGTTGAATCCGGGCCGGTTCAGATAGCCGTTGGAAAGCTTCTGAAATTTCCTATCTAATGATAATCTGTATAGCTTTAGATGAGTTCTATATTTTGTGTAATTTAACTTAGAAGTATCGGTTTAACTTGGTTCAAGGTGAATTTGATCGGTTCATTGCAATTGTGTTCGGTTCAGTAGGCTTTAGGTCTGGTTCATATGATCTGAGACTAGTTCTCTAGGTTTAGGGTTATGTTCTACATGTTGGTAATTTTGGTTTTCAAATTAGAATGTTTATTGATAGAGTTCATGTACAAATTCATGTTACGGAGTGGTTGATCCAATAATCGGCTTGCATTGTTTGATATACAACTTACTGGCTTTTCAAAAGAAATCAGGATAACAGCGATTCAGGTAGGAATCTTACCCTACTCCTTTCTTACAGTGTCAATAATAGGATTTGCTACTTAATCCTTTGACTTTATATATGATGCATATGATAGAATTGATTGACACTAATATCTGATTGCTTCGTCTGCTTAGTTTGTTTCTGAAATTCCTGTTGACCTCAATTATCTTGTTTATTTGGTCATATTCTGTTCTGTATGAATGGTTAACAAACCTGTTTTGAGATATCTTATATATTGGCTTATGATCATGGTTGAACAATTGTGTATCTGTGATATTGACACTTGAGTATGTGAAACCGTTGTAAATCTGTCATGATCAAGTCGTGATGTATATTGACCTCTGACCTGGATGATTTATTCTCTAGTGGCTTGTTTATCTGAGTTATAGTTCCGACGCGCATCGGACTATCTGAGATGCCGGTACGGCACCACCAGTTGTCTTGAGGACAATACTACGGATGTCAGTGTTGGACGCAACACTCCGGGCTGTTTAGGACAGTCGTTCCATTGCATGAGCAACAGTGGAAACACTCTAAAAATGAGTGTGGCTCTTAAGTGAGATCTGTTGGCCAACTTGATGATTTGCACGACATTCTTATATTAGTTGTATATCGTTGTTTCAGTTATTGTATTATCCTGTTATTTGATTCCCTCACCATGTTTGTTGATTCCTACTTAGCAATTATGCTAACTCCCTTTGTTTCTCTTCCAGGTACAGAGTTAGCTTTTGGGAGGGATAGAGTAGATAGCAGATATCAGCCTGAGTTCAGATAGTCTTTTAACTTTTATTTCAGTTAATTTATGTATATATTGGAAAGTATGTTTTAGAGATTGTGTTATAAAACTGTTGATGTTAAAGTTTGGATTATTATTTAATAAATGATATTTGATTAATGCAGTTCTCTGGTTCCTATCAATATTGTTACTCCCTGGGGAACCCTGAGCTAGAAATAGTCGGCTTCCCGCCGGGGTGTGACACATGACCTCCCAACTACGGCGTGGTGTTAGGTTGTATCAAAGCATGTCCCTAACCATATAGAAGGGTTAATGACCTTAAGTCAAGGGATCAATGCATCTCTTGTCACTTGTGAGGATAACTCATGACACCAAGTCATTGCCTCACAGCGGGTCTATCCAGTATATCCACCACTGATATACCCATATGTCTGCGTTAGCACCTTGTGCCTAACCAGCCCATATACCAGTCTCACAAGTACTAGAGCTGTCCCATATCCACTCAGGTACATCGACTGGGGATAATTATTTGTGCACAGATCCAATCTGTCTCCAGGGACATTATCATGTAAGTACATAATCGCATATGTAAACAAACATAGATAATGACAATGCCAGAAAGATATATAAATATTTGAGTTAAGTATTACAAAGATGGACCAGAACTAGGTCCTAGGGCATATACACCAACAATATCCCACTTGCACTAAGACCTATAAGTTGAGCAACCTCAACCCCATATCTCTAGTACGACCATCATGTTTCTGCTGTGCCAAAGCCTTTGTCTGTGGGTATGCTAGATTGTTCTTTGTGTCAACTCTGCTAATCTTGACATCACCTCGATCAATGATCACTTTGATTAAGTGAAATCTCCTGAGTATGTGTTTGGCCATTTGATGAGACGTGGTTCCTTAGCATGTGCAATTGCACCAATGAAGTCACAGTAGAGCTCAATGGGATCCACTGCACTTGGAACCACCTGAAGTTCAGAAATGAACTTCTTGATCCAAACGGCTTCTTTGGCTGCCTCAGAAGTGGCTACATACTCAGCCTCAGTTGTAGAATTAGCTATGGCGGATTGCTTGAAGCTCTTCCAGCATGCAGCACCTCCAACCATCTTGAACACATAGCCGGCCTGGGATCTGAAGTCGTTAGGATCAGACTGGAACGATGCATCAGTGTAGCCCTACATACTGAGGTCTTCCTGTCCCCCATAGACCAAGAACAGATCCTTAGTTCTTCTCAGATACTCAAGGATGTTCTTTACAGCAACCCAGTGCTGTAATCGTGGATTGCATTAGTATCGGCTGGTTATGCTCCCAGCATAAGCCACATCTGGTCTAGAACACAACATTGCATACATAATCGATCCCACTGCCGAAGCATAGGGCACTCGACTCATGTCATCTCTCTCAGACTTTGTGCTGGGACACTGGCACTTTGAGAGAGTAAGGCCATGTCTCACTAGAAGGTACCCCATCTTGGATTGCTCCATGTTGAACCTCTCTAGGACCTTATCAATGTAGGTACTCTAACTAAGGGTCAGGAGCCTCTTGGATCTATCCCGGTAGATCCTCATACCTAGGATATAGGCAGCCTCCCCTAAGTCCTTCATCACGAAACACTTCCCTAACCATGTCTTCACTGCTTGAATACTAGGGATGTCATTTCCGATGAGCAGTATGTCATCGACATACAATACCAGAAAAGTCACCAAGCTCCCACTGAATTTTCTGTATACACAAGCGTCATCTTCGCTTTTGATAAAGCCATGATCTCTCACAGCTTCATCAAACCGAAGATTCGAACTTCGAGATGCTTGCTTTAATCCATAAATGGATTTCTTTAGCCTCCAGACTTTACTGGCATCTGCAGGATGGATGAAGCCGTCAGGTTGTGTCATGTACACATCCTCAGTCAGCTTCCCGTAAAGGAGCGATGTCTTCACATCCATCTGAAAGTACCCCTTAACCTGTAAGGGGGGTCCCCTTCTAGGGGGAGCGAAAACCCTAAAGTGGCGCAAATTATAACATGCAGCGGACGGAAGGGCTTCAAAGAATCATTGCGCATGCATTATGTGATCAACCTTAAAACATAATAGAAGAAGATGCAATTCATACCATAGCCATTAGAGGATGGCGCCTTGGAAGGAAAGATCAATCGAGAACTTCTCCTAAGTTTCGCACACAAGATGAGGAAGCCGCCTACTCTCTTGGTGCAACTTGTGCTAGCAAGGCTCCAAGAAGTGCTTGTCGTATGAAGGGATGAAGATCTCCTTGCTTGGCGAAAACCTCTCCCCAATGTCGACCACCACTTCTCCACAAGCGAATGTCTCAAGGACAACCCCGAGCGGCGACAATAGGGCGAGAGGGAAGCGTGAAGAGAGTCCACACGGAACGTGGTCACGTAAGTGACATGTTTTCTAATAATAGAAAACCATACTTCCACTTGCGATCATGGGTTTACCCAATCGCAAATCTCTCTTAAAGTGAACCATACGCTCAACCAATGAGCTGGTTCATTTTGGTTTGGTTCAAGACCAAATAACCCAAGCAATTAGTCCAGATCACATTAAACCCTAAGGTGCTTGATCTGACCGTTGATCTTTTGATGCTCCTGATCTCAATGATCTAGCATCCAATCTCCCGATCGAAGCTTACCGATCCCTAGCCCTAATCAATCAAACATGATCAGACCAGATCTCACTCACAATCAGAGCTTAAATCCCTTTAAACTGAACCCGAACAATTCAGTCCACACGATCTGACTTAAGTAAGCCATATCATCAAATTGTGCGACCCTGAGGGTTTCCTTTAAATGTCGGTAACGATAACTCTCATTATCACGATCAGTGAGGGGTATCTAGCAACACATCACTGTCTCCCGATATAAAGGAAAGAGTCTTCCAAGACTACACCCAAAAACAGCACAAGTGTGAATCGACTTCACAAAGCATACATATTTCCTTTGCCACTGGATGTTCTTATTGGACAAGCCTGTCAAGCTCGTAACTCCAATATGATGAGCATGATTAGATCAGATGAACACTGTCACCTGGGTATGGCCATACACTCTCTCAATCATCTCATCCAGGGGGCCCCTTTAGAACATCACACTCCTTAAACAAGGAGACGGCAATCCTGTGTCTATCACTAGTGCCCTAACCTGACTCAAGCTCACCATCCAAGATAGTCTATAATCATTATGTTTCAAATGATATTGAACTAACTCAAAATAATGACAATCATCATTTAGGAAACACAAGTGATCTCAAGTCAGAGGAAATGTGCCACTTGTCTTATACAAGGAATATTCACGTTGTGACAAACAACTGAACATCCTAGTAGGGTCTGTCCAGTACATCCCATGCACCCATGAGTCTACATCTTATTCCATGCTCGAAGCATCCTATAAGATTAGAACACATATTAGTCTTAACCATATCGAGGCTGTCTCATGTTCACCAAGATACATCGACTAAGGACTTAATAGCTAGTCAGCCCAGCTGAACAGCTTTGAGACATTATTCAGAAGAACATATATTGCAGCAGACAATGTAGCTAACTGAATAACAACCATGCCTTTATAAACATAACAGTTTATTACATGATACAGATACATTCCCATAGGCCTCAAACATTAGCCTTAAGGGCATACCCCAACAATCTCCCACTTGCACTTAATCTAATGGTTGAGAAATCTCAAACCCATATTATTACAGTGCTTCTCATGCTTCTGCTGCGCCAGAGGCTTGGTAAGCGGGTCAGCCAGATTGTCATCTGTATGAACCTTGCATACTTTGATCTCGCCACGATCTATGATCTCCCTGATCAAATGAAACCGTCTCTGTATGTGCTTGGACTTCTGGTGCGACCGTGGTTCCTTTGCTTGTGCGATTGCTCCAGTGTTATCACAGAAGATAACCAAAGGATCTGCACTCGAAGGAACGACACCAAGTTCTCTCACGAACTTACGAATCCACACTGCCTCCTTGGATGCTTCCGAGGCTGCAACATACTCGGCTTCTGTTGTGGAATCAGCAACAGTTGACTGTTTGAAACTTTTCCACACCACTGCACCTCCATTCAAGCTAAAAACATAGCCTGATTGCGATCGGAAATCATCCTGGTCACTCTGGAACGAAGCATCAGTATATCCCTCTATACTGAGTTCTTCCTGACCACCATATATCAAGAACATATCTTTGGTCCTCCGCAGATATTTTAAAATGTTCTTGACTGCAATCCAGTGCGCCATACCTGGATTACTCTGGTAACGACTGGTCACGCTTAACCCGTAAGCGACGTCTGGGCGAGTACACAACATCGCATACATTATAGAACCAATAGCCGAAGCATAAGGCGTATTGTTCATTTCATCTTTCTCAGTCTGTGTTTGTGGACACTGACTCTTCGAAAGATTCAGACCATGTCTGACTGGAAGATATCCTCGTTTAGAATTCTCTAAATGAAATCTCTCCAGGACCTTATCGATGTAAGTACTCTGGCACAGCCCGAGAAGCCTCTTAGATCTATCCCTGTAGATCTTCACACCTAACACATAGGCTGCTTCTCCTAGATCTTTCATCTGGAAACATTTCCTCAGCCATGCCTTAACAGCATGCATTTCAGGAATATCATTTCCAATGATCAAGATGTCATCGACGTAGAGGACTAGAAAAGTAATCACGCTCCCACTAAACCTCTTATATACACACGGGTCATCCTCGTTCTTGATGAAACCAAATTCCGTAACTGATTCATCAAAACGAATATTCCAGCTTCTGGATGCTTGTTTAAGTCCATAAATAGACTTCTTTAACTTGCATATCTTATGACGATCTGCTGGATTAGTGAAACCTTCTGGTTGTGTCATATACACATCCTCATCCAGATTTCCATTAAGGAAAGCTGTTTTCACATCCATCTGCCAAATCTCATAATCATAATATGCAGCTATCGCGAAAAGAATCCGAATAGACTTAAACATGGCTACAGGAGAGAAAGTTTCATCATAATCTATCCCGTAGATTTGTTTGAAACCTTTCGCAACTAGCCTGCCTTTATAGGTAACGACGTTACCATCCATGTCAATCTTCTTCTTGAAGATCCATTTACAGCCTATAGGGATAACTCCCGGAGGCGGATCAACCAAATCCCAGACCTGGTTATCTGACATGGAGTCCATCTCGGCGCGCATAGCTTCAAGCCATCTCGCTGACTCCGGTCCACTGACCGCATCCGCATAAGTAAGGGGTTCATCATTGCCAATGATATAGACTCCGTCATAGCGCTCAGGCTGTCGACGAATCCTTCCCGATCTTCGCGGTTCCCGTGATATCTGAGCCTCAGGTTGTTCAATAACCTGTTCTACCGGCTCAGGCTCATCCAACTCTGCTTGAGCACTTGAGCTCCTACTGGGCTCCCTTCAGCCAGTTTGCTCTGAAAGAAGAGCTTTGTCAAATTGTAGCGTTCTGTCCTCGCCTGTGCAGCATACAGCATCTTGAGGTTTGTAATCATGTCTCTAGCAGACATATCCTCATGCTGACGCTGCAGCGGTGGCGTCATAGACGCTAGCATCAGGCAAGCGACATCAATGCTATCATTGACGTGCTTTTCATAGGCTTCCCGAACCGCCCTTGCGGCGTTCGGAGCGGGCTGCGGCGGTATCGCCGTCTCGAGGACATACAGTTTCCTCTCTGCCTTAAGAACAATCTTAAGGTGTCCAAACCAGTCAGAGAAGTTTGGCCCAGCAAACTTCTCCCTTTCCAGTAGGGATCGCACATTGAAGTTCATGGTGTTCGTTGCTGCAGGTATCTACAACAATGCAAGAACAGCAAGGTCAGTATCAATGTATAAGAATCAATCAGGACTTAAGAAAGATTCTTTTTCTCACTATTTTATCAGGCGTGAAAAATCCAGCAAAACAGCCCGAAAGAGTAGAACTCTTTTAGTGAGATGGGATCCAGATTTCATACTTGGTCTCCGCGTCCCGCTCAGGCGAGATAAGATGCACAGAGAGTACAAGCATTAGTTTCTGGTAGGCAGTCCCTGCCGATCGCCAACCCGTGCGATTCCCCTTCATCTGGGCAGTCCAGCAGACTGTGCCAACTGAGTTGGTACAACACAATCTCTGACCCCACAGATGGCTGCCTCCATGTGCTACCATATGCGCCACATATGTAGCCTACACGGTCAAGCTGACCCGACCTACTCCCTGGACCACCATGTGCTATGCTGAGCAACGAGAGGGGATAAATCCCCAATCTGTAACACACAGGTGTAATCCCGCACCGTCTGAAGATAGATGGACGTGCCCACTGAGTGGGTACAACACGGCTCCAACGATAATCAGAACAGTGAGGTTTCGCGTCAGAAGGCTTACGAGCTTGATATTTAAGCGTTGGATTTTAACGGTCTTTTATCTTCTTGCCTATCATGCAATTCCTATGGTGATAGCAGAAGATAAATTTACTCATGCAATTCTAATATAAAGCTATAAAAGAAAGCATGTGTCTTATGTGGTAAAAGCCCATAGCCCTAGTGAGACCTTAACCTAACTTAAGTCTGCACTTGCTTTTCATGGGTCTTTAACTGCTTATCTGGCCCAACCCAGGGCCCAAGCGCCAATTAGCAGCTCTGGTGCGCCCACCAGGAAATGCGCCAGGTCCTAGGGTCGAACCCTAGACCTCCCACCTGGTCCAGCCACTGCTGCAAGCGCCTCTGCCAAGTGTGCTCTGTGCTCTTGTCTAATTAAATTACAAATTTAACTATCTAGACAAGAGTGACACGCAGGTCACTTTCACATTATAAATTAATTAAATTGTGATTCGCAGATCACATAAATAAAATTAATTTACAACAATTAATCCAGGCACGCAGGCCCCAGCACAGCACACATTAAAAACAGGCAGCCCACATAAGACTAAATAAACAAGCAGATTCAACAACCATCATGTGATCCAGTCAGGAAAAATAAATTTTAAAAAAAAAACCCCATGGGATCAATTTTAATTTTCCTTATTTGCCTTACAACCTTACAACGGTCCATTACTAGGGATCCACTGATCCACCCTAGTCAGATCCTCTGCCCTTACATGCACCGAGTCGTAACTGACTCGAGTCGACCAAAAGGTCAACTATGCATGCGACAGGGCTGAACGACCACACTGAGATCTGGCAAGCGGGCGTGACCCCGGGCCTAACTCAGGTGCGTTCATTGGTCGTCTCAATCAGACATCGCTACACACCTGTCTGCAGTCGACCTATAGCCACCATAGGCTTGCGCCAAGGTGCTATCTGGTCGACCCATTCAGGCTGTCAGATGAACTGATCAGACTGGTCGGATCTAACCTAGGGGTTGACTTCAACCCTAGTAACCCGTCTAAGGGTTTACTGTAGGCGGCTTAGATCTAAGGTGAAAACGCGCAAGTAATATTTTTGAAGAAAAACATACATTAAGCGCCAACATTTCAACACATATGCGCAATTAAAACATAACTTTGGTTTCGGCATGAAACAAGTTAATATGAAAAATTACGCATGATAGATCTAAGCATGCATCTTCATTCAAGGATCACCGAAACAAAGCAATCAAATAAGCATGCGATTAACTTGCCTCTGATACCAATTGAAAGTACCCCTTAACCTGTAAGGGGGGTCCCCTTCTAGGGGGAGCGAAAACCCTAAAGTGGCGCAAATTATAACATGCAGCGGACGGAAGGGCTTCAAAGAATCATTGCGCATGCATTATGTGATCAACCTTAAAACATAATAGAAGAAGATGCAATTCATACCATAGCCATTAGAGGATGGCGCCTTGGAAGGAAAGATCAATCGAGAACTTCTCCTAAGTTTCGCACACAAGATGAGGAAGCCGCCTACTCTCTTGGTGCAACTTGTGCTAGCAAGGCTCCAAGAAGTGCTTGTCGTATGAAGGGATGAAGATCTCCTTGCTTGGCGAAAACCTCTCCCCAATGTCGACCACCACTTCTCCACAAGCGAATGTCTCAAGGACAACCCCGAGCGGCGACAATAGGGCGAGAGGGAAGCGTGAAGAGAGTCCACACGGAACGTGGTCACGTAAGTGACATGTTTTCTAATAATAGAAAACCATACTTCCACTTGCGATCATGGGTTTACCCAATCGCAAATCTCTCTTAAAGTGAACCATACGCTCAACCAATGAGCTGGTTCATTTTGGTTTGGTTCAAGACCAAATAACCCAAGCAATTAGTCCAGATCACATTAAACCCTAAGGTGCTTGATCTGACCGTTGATCTTTTGATGCTCCTGATCTCAATGATCTAGCATCCAATCTCCCGATCGAAGCTTACCGATCCCTAGCCCTAATCAATCAAACATGATCAGACCAGATCTCACTCACAATCAGAGCTTAAATCCCTTTAAACTGAACCCGAACAATTCAGTCCACACGATCTGACTTAAGTAAGCCATATCATCAAATTGTGCGACCCTGAGGGTTTCCTTTAAATGTCGGTAACGATAACTCTCATTATCACGATCAGTGAGGGGTATCTAGCAACACATCACTGTCTCCCGATATAAAGGAAAGAGTCTTCCAAGACTACACCCAAAAACAGCACAAGTGTGAATCGACTTCACAAAGCATACATATTTCCTTTGCCACTGGATGTTCTTATTGGACAAGCCTGTCAAGCTCGTAACTCCAATATGATGAGCATGATTAGATCAGATGAACACTGTCACCTGGGTATGGCCATACACTCTCTCAATCATCTCATCCAGGGGGCCCCTTTAGAACATCACACTCCTTAAACAAGGAGACGGCAATCCTGTGTCTATCACTAGTGCCCTAACCTGACTCAAGCTCACCATCCAAGATAGTCTATAATCATTATGTTTCAAATGATATTGAACTAACTCAAAATAATGACAATCATCATTTAGGAAACACAAGTGATCTCAAGTCAGAGGAAATGTGCCACTTGTCTTATACAAGGAATATTCACGTTGTGACAAACAACTGAACATCCTAGTAGGGTCTGTCCAGTACATCCCATGCACCCATGAGTCTACATCTTATTCCATGCTCGAAGCATCCTATAAGATTAGAACACATATTAGTCTTAACCATATCGAGGCTGTCTCATGTTCACCAAGATACATCGACTAAGGACTTAATAGCTAGTCAGCCCAGCTGAACAGCTTTGAGACATTATTCAGAAGAACATATATTGCAGCAGACAATGTAGCTAACTGAATAACAACCATGCCTTTATAAACATAACAGTTTATTACATGATACAGATACATTCCCATAGGCCTCAAACATTAGCCTTAAGGGCATACCCCAACACCATCTGCCATATCTCATAGTCATGATATGCAGCTATAGCAAGCAGAATCCGAATAGATTTGATCATGGCAACCGGCAAGAAGGTTACATCATAGTCCACCCCGTGGACTTGTTTGAATCTCTTCGCCACTAGTCTACCTTTATAGGTAACTATGTTGCCATTCATGTCTGTCTTCCTCTTGAAGACCCATTTACACCCTATGGGTTTTACCCCATCAGGCAACTTAACCAAATCCCAGACTTGGTTAGCTGACATGGAATCCATCTCGGATTGCATGGCCTTAAGCCATCTCTCAGAGTGTCCATTGACCACCTCATCATAAGTCCTGGGCTCATCCTCAATGATGAAGATCCCGTCGTGTTGGGTCAGCAGCGACCCATCCTCTCAGGTGCCTGTGTCTGAGCCTCAGGTTGCCCAGCATCTGGTGCAGGTGGCTCATGTCACGCCCCGGCAGAAGCCGGCTATTTCTAGCTCAGGGTTCCCCAGGGAGTAACAATATTGATAGGAACCAGAGAACTACAATAATCCAATATCATTTATTTAATAAACAATCCAATCTTAACATCTACAGTTTTATAACACAATATCTGAATACAACTATCCAAATTATCAACTGAATAAAATACAAAAGACAACTATCTCAACTCGGGCTGGTATCTGCTATCTACTCTATCCCTCCCAAAAGCTAACTCTGTACCTGGAAGAGAAACAAAGGGAGTTAGCATAAATGCTAAGTAGGAATCAACAAACATGGTGAGGGAATCAAATAACAGGATAATACAATAACTGAAACAACGATATACAATTAATATAAGAATGTCGTGCAAATCATCAAGCTGGCCAACAGATCTCAATTAAGAGCCGCACTCATTTTCAGAGTGTTTCCACTGTTGCTCATGCAATGGAACGACTGTCTCAAACAGTCCGGTGAATGTTGCGTCCAACATCTGACATCCGTAGTATTGTCCCGAGGACAACTGGCGGTGCCCTAACCGGCAGCTCAGATAGTCCGATATAATCAGAACTATAACTCAGATAAACAGGCCACTGGAGAATAAATCATCCAGGTCAGCGGTCAAAATATATCACGACTTTATCATCTCAGGTTTACAACGGTTCCACATACTTATGCGTCAATATCTCAGATACACAATTGTTCAATCAGGTTCATAAGCTAATAAATCAGATATCTCAACATAGTTTCTTTTATCGTGCACACAGAAATAGAATATGACCAAGGAACAAGATAAATGAGGTAAACTGAATTACAGAAACAAATCAAGCAGATGAAGCAATCAGATATCAGTGTCAATCAATTCTATCATATGCATCATATATCAAACAAAAGGATTAAGTAGCAAATCCTATTATTGACACTGTAAGAAAGGAGTAGGGTAAGATTCCTACCTCAATCGCTGCTATCCTGAATTCCTCTGAAATCACAGTTATCTTCTTTCTTCACTGAATAATTTAAATAAACCTCGGTTATTTTCTATCATAAGCATCAATCCATAAAATACTCTCAACCCCTAATCTCTTATTTAAATCAAAATTATCCCAAATTAATTATCATCTAATTCCTCCTTCAAATTTTCTATTACTAATTTATTCTCTAAAATGGATTTAAAATAAATAAAAACAATTAAATAAATCAAAACCTACCTCTGTCGCTGAGATCAACGCGGACGAACGAAAGCAACGAGCGCTTCGTTCGTTTTGTCGCTGGCGCTCACGGTCGGGAGAAAAACTGCCGGCGCTCGCTGGAGAAGGTCAGCCGCCGGAAAGAGGATCAGGCTGCCGGCAAGAGGGGAAGGTGGAGGCGGCGCTGTGCACGCGCAGCCACACGCGGACGAATCAAGCGGATACAACTTTCGTTCGCGTCGCTGAAGCCTGGAGAGATTTCCGGCGCTTGCTGCCGGAAAGGTCATGGCTGCCAGCACTGGAGGAGGAAAAGGAGTTGCCGATAGAGGAGGAGGAAGCCGCCGGCGCCGGACACGCTGGAAGGAATAGCCGCCGCACACTAGATAGAATCCACCACCAACAGAGGAAAACGAGGCTGCCGCTCTCCGTGAAGAGCAGCCACCGGAAGAAGCAGATGGACCACCGGTGCTGGAAGGAGGGAAAAGGCTACCGGCTCTGGAAGAGGAAGGAAGCTGTCGCTGAGAGGGGAGAAGCTCGTAGTCGCTGGACAAAGTCGCCTCAGCCGCCGCCGCAGAGGACTCGTCGCACGCGTCTAAAACACAACGGACGGCGGGCGCTGCTCGAAGGGACGATGAAAACGATGCCTGCGCTTCTTCCCGTCGCCGCCGAAATCACTGCCGTCAACGAGGGTGGTAATAACCGCCGCCGCTTGGAAAAGGAGAAAAGAGCCGCCGCTCAAACAAGGAACTCGTCGCCGCCTCTGATCCAGTCGCGCATGCCCGGGATCACAGTGGACGGCAGACGCAGCACCAAGGGAAGAAAGGGTGACCGCTGGCGTCTCTTCCCGTCGCCGCCGGACGCCTGCGCTTGCTTGCCGGAGAAGACGTGAACACGAATCGTGGAGGCGGGCGACGCAACGTTGGCAGGGAAGAAGAAAAAAAAAAGGAACAGAGTGCTGCGGCACTCATGGGAACAGTAAGTCATTAGGTAATAGGATTAAGAAAATAGGTTTAGGTTAAATTGATAAGGATTAAAGGAGAAGGGTTTAGGGTTAATGAGTAGGATTAAAGAGAGATTAGGGTATATTTATAGGTAAAAATTTAGAGAGAAAATAGGGCAAAATAAAGGAGAGATTTTAGGGCTTGATTAAGATTCTAATTATAGCAAATTTCAAAATATCAAAATTTAAAATTTAATAAAAAAAATCAGATTATAACAGCTCAGGTTCCATCTCTTAGTCTCGTGGCTGCCTCAGGTTGCCCGAGCCACAAAAGCTTTGTTCTCGGTGGGAACATAGAAGTAGTATCCTTTAATTTCCTAAGGAGATACCCCACAAAGACACATTTATCAGATCTAGGTTCTAGCTTGCTATAATCCTGACGTTTGACATAAGCCTCATATCCCCAGATCCTAATAAATAAGAGATTAGGGCGTCTCCCACTTCATACCTCGTATGGTATCTTATAGACACTCTTAGATGGAACATTATTTAGTATCAGAAAAGCTGTCTCAAGTGCATGACCCCAGAATGAGGGTGGTAGAGTTGTATGACTCATCATAGACCGAACCATGTCCAACAAGGTTCGATTTCTTCTTTCAGACACCCCATTCCATTGAGGTGTTCCAGGAGGAGTGAGTTGGGATAAGATCCCACACTCTCTCAGATAGTCAAAGAACTCACCGCTCAAGTACTCTCCACCACGATCTGATCGAAGAGTCTTAATGGATCTACCAAGCTGGTTCTCTACTTCATGTCTGAACTCCTTAAATTTCTCAAAGGATTCAGACTTATGTCTCATGAGGTAGACATAACCATATCTACTAAAATCATCAGTAAAAGTGATGAAGTAGCTGTACCCTCCTCTAGCTTGCTTATTGAATGGCCCACACACATCATTGTGTATAAGATCCAATAAACCTCCTGCCCTCTCACCGATCTTGGTGAAGGGCGCCTTTGTCATCTTTCCTAATAAACAAGGCTCACAAGTATCAAATTCCTCAAAGGAACTTGAATCTAACAACCCATTTGTATGGAGTTGTTGGATGTGATTATTGTTTATATCGGCTAATCGACAATGCCATAGGAAAGCACCAACTGAACCACTTAGTTTGATCCTTTTGTTATTTATGTTACAAATAGAACTATCCATGTCCAAGACATATAATCCATTGCACAAAGTACCCTTCCCATAAAACATGTTTGCAAATGAAAAAGAACAAGAGTTCTCCTTTATTTCAAACTTAAATCCTTTCTTTGCCAAGCAAGGAATGGATACAATGTTTTTAGTAAGTGAAGGTACATAGTAGCAATGATCTAGTTCTAATTGAAGTCCAGAAAGTAGGGAGAGAGTCCAAAACTCCTACTGCAACAGCAACAACTTGTGCCCCGTTTCCAACCCATAGGTCAATCTCTCCAGGCCGCATCGATCTACTCTTTTGAGCCCCTGCATATTTGTACAAATATGAGCTCCACATGCGGTATCTAATACCCATATCATAGAAGTAGAAAAGTTAACTTCGGTAACATAAATACCTAAGCATGAAGATGAGGCTTTGCCCCTCTTCTTCTCACTCTAAAGTCCCACCATGTCCTTCAACATGTGAGATGGCCCTCCACATGAATAGCACCTGTTATTCCTGATCATTTCCATCTTTAATTTCAGTTCCTGGGTCTAGCCTTTAGGCTCAACACATTGAATATCTACTTTAGGAGGGTTGAGCTCAACCAATTCATAAAAGAGCAGCCTTAGATTAGAAATAAACTCAGAGGCACTCTTCAATTCATATTGCCCTCGAAACTCAGGCTATATGTTGGTTAGCATCAAATTAGCAACCACCAAAGTATCAGCCTAATGCTTACTGTTGTGATCTAAAGCCCTAGGACCTATGGTTGGTCCAGTGTGGTGTGTGTCACATTTGTGTTTGATGATGGACATACCCTAGTATGGTCATTGTTATGCACCTTGTACATCTGGCGCATATGTACATTTGCATAGATAATGTCCCTAGATATAGATTTTATCTAGTCTCTTTGTTTGTCCCTGGTGGAGAATCATAGTGGATATGGGCAGCTATGATTCACCTGAGACTAGTATATGCGCCGGTTGAGCACGAGTTGCTAACACAGGCATATTGGTATATCATAGGAGATATATTGGATCGACCCACTGTGAGGATTCATCTTAGAGTCTATAGCTTTGAGATTTCTTCTGTGGAGATGATGTTTTATTTAGTCATGTTTCACCACTAGTTGACCTCTACTAAATCACATTTGACCTCTGTTGACATGTGTTGTAAAAATGAGTCGAACAAGGGTTTTAGTGCAAGTTTGGGACTTGGCACTTAAGTCAGATGAATAAATAAAATTTAATAATTGGCAAGAGAATTTTTCTCTTGCCTAATTAATTGGGCTAGATGCATTTTAGATTAAATATATTTATATATTTATTGTAAAATATAAATAGGCACATATATGATTAAAATAATTAATATATTTGCTAATTTATGGTTAAGCTAATTTAATCTAATATTTTATTCACACTTAACCAAATTGGCTAATATATTTAATTGATTTAAATCATACTTGGCCCAGGCGCATTCTTCATTATATTTAATATATTTATATATTAAATTTAATAAAAAAAATAATCTCCAAGAATAGCTGGTACATCCATTATAAATAGAGAGACCTTCTTGGGAGATTCTTGCATGGACAAGTTGTCGTGCTACCCACTTCTTATCGCCAACAGTTCCCCTTCTCCTTGACACTGGATCTTGGTAATTTGGCGCAAGTTGAGAATTTCCAAGAGGCGTGGATCCCACCTCCCTAGGCTAGCACCACATGTGGGGTTGGAGAGACTTCGAGGATTCCGTGTGTGCGTGATTGCAGAGGACAAGCACTTGTGCGTCTTCATCATCACTAGCTCCAGAATCTGCTGGATAAGGTACTACTCTTCACATCATTCAATTTTCTCTCGTCAGGGATCCTAGCATCACAGAATTCTATTTCAGGCCAATCGCTTCTATTGTGTTCAAAATTTTAAAATTTGCCTACTGATTCCCAACACCATCTTCAGTGTTTCACCACTCTCAAGAGTCTACAAGGGATAGCCGCCCCTTGCAATCCTTACCCTATAGAGATTAGGACAATCACCCTGCCCCGATAATCTCCTATGGGTCTTGTGTGATGGGTCTATCCCATGAGCGCAAGGAGGAGTAAGTTCTTCCACATAGGGCCTATCCCAGATGTGAAGAAAATGAAACTAAAAGATGATTAAGAGGCGAAAATCAAAAGAAATTTATTTTCAACAGAAAATTCGTGGCATAAAATTTTCAAAATGATTTTATGACATGGGGCTGGCCGTCCTCTACCATCACACACACGCGTGCTCCTCGAGTCCTCTTATATCTCCACACCAGGTGCTAGCCCCGGGAGATTTGATCCACGCCTCTAAGTGTTCTCAACTTGTGTCTATGCCAAGGAGAAGGGGGCGAGTTGGTGACAAGGAGAGGGTAACTTATCCCAACCTATGCAAAAGCTTCTAATTGTTATCACGAACAAGACCCTCACGCCAAGAAGGAGAGGGGAGGCGACAAGAGGAGATGAGAGAAGAGAACTAGTGCAAAAATCTACTAAGAAAGCCTATCTACTTATAATAGATGTACCAGCTATTCTTGGAGATTATTTTTCATTAAATTTAATATATAAATATATTAAATAAAATGAAGAATGCATTCAAGCCATGTCTTGATTGAATCTATTTAATATATTTAGCCAAATTGGTCAAGCATGAATAAATATATTTGAATAAATTTGTTTAACCCCCCAATTAGCAAATATATTTATTTTTTTAATCAAGTAGGCCCCTAAATTAATTTTACCATTAAATATATCAATAATTTTCTTTCTAATTAATAATTTTATTTATTTATGTGACTAAAGTGCCAAGTCCAAACTTGCACTAAGACGCTTGTTTTACTCATTTAAATAACACAAGTCAACAGAGGTCAAACGTGGTCCACTAGAAATCAAACATGAACTAAATAAAATATTATCTCCACAAAAGAAATCTCAAAGCATCAGTCTCCCAGAATGATCAAAATCATACAATGATTCGATCAAAGGCTAACCAATCAGTATGTGAACTCAAGTGTCAAGGTGTGCGACCCTGTAGGTTCTTCAGACGTTGGCAGAGAAAATATAAGATAACCATAAGCGATGAGTGGTACCTAGTAGTGCATCATGGCTACCCAAGTCATCAGAATAGAGTTAACATCGATACCCCCTAAAATTGCAATAAAGTACAAGTACAACATTGTCCTTTTGCCAGACTAATGTCCGGATTAGACAAGTATGTCACACTTGTTTACCCAAATCTTATGGTCATGACTAAATCAGGTTCTCACCAGGGTGTGACCATACACTTTCAGTCATGAAACCATTTAGGGCGAAATGGACATTAAGCTTCCTTGCAAGGAAGGGGCAAATCCTCTATTGGCACATTGAATCTCTCATATAGTTTATTACACACCCAATGACATCCGTTATGACTTCCCTTTTACGGCAAAGCATTAGGTTGTATCAAAGTGCATCACTCACTATATAGAGATATCAATGCCCTCAAGTCAATGACAAGCATAACTCTGTCACTGTGATATTTATCTCATGATACCAAGATGAATCCTCACGGCGGGTCGATCTAGTATATCTCTCTTGATATACCTATATGCTTGTGTTGGCATCCCGTGCTCAACCAACGCATATACTAATCTCAGGTGAATCATAGCTGTCCCATATTCACTATAAATCTCGATTGGGGACTGATGTAGGGGGGAAGCGTGGAATAAATCTACTGATAAAAACTAATTTTTTTATATTTTGAATTTTTGAAAATGTCAAATTGAGGAAAACAATCAAGAAACAACAATCAGAATTCCAGGGTAACTCTAATCAAATACGAAAAGTAGCTATACCTTGTAGAAAAATCCATACGTCCTAAATGTAAACTGATTAAATTACATTATAGTATGAAACTAATTCTTTTAAAATGTATCAAAACATAGAGTCATGAATTGTCAAGCAAATAGGGCATCTGTAACAATATAGCTAATCAAATCATGAAAGTGCAAAATTTTATCAGATTACAACTTTTGCAATGCTTCCCAGGATGAACTGGTGAGTCTTCAATAGATCCAACTGATCCACAAGGTAGAGCAAAACTTGCTCTTCTGAACCGTATCAGATATCAGATTCTCTGCTATGTCAAAGCACATCAAACACCTGCAAAGAAAACACTAATTAGATTAGATTTGAGCAAAATAGAACACAGGATGCAGAGAGATATGAAACAGTTGGAAGTTGCATAAGAGGGCAGGGATCGTTGGCGTTCGTCTGGTGGTGTACGATCGCCGGACCTGCTACTACTGGAGGTCCTTATGTTGATGGAGAAGAGGTGGCCGGAGTTTGGTGATGGGCGGTGGCTAGCCGGAGGAGAACCATGATGAAAGGCGGATCTAGGGAGGAAACTGGGCTGAAACAGGGGATGTCGTGCTGGAGAAGGATTTGTCGCCGGCCGGCCGGTGGTTGACCAAATCAAAAACTGCTACGACTGGAGGTTGCTATGGTTGTGCTAACGACGTGGCCGGTGTTTTGGGGCGGATGGTGGCCGGTCGGAGGAGGACGACGGTGAAATGTGGAACTAGGGCGGAAGCAGGGCGGAACAAGGGATGTTGTCAGGGGCTTCGATTCCGGCCATCCAAGCGGCGGATGGAGGGATGCCGGCAGCTGTTGCTTCGTATTGTGGAGGAGGAGGGATGGCTGAAGTTGCGTGATGATCGGACGGTTGGATCGCCGTCGGGAAGGTTCCGAAATTTCAAAATTCTTGGTCGCTGAAACTTGTGGATGGTTATAGCTGACAGTAAACTTTGGAGGAAGTAGAGATTGGAGAAGAAGGGAAGAGTGAGGGGCTCAGCCCTAGAAGGAGGAGAGGGGAAAACTAGGTGACATATGCACCTCAGAGGAGAAGAAGGAGACATCCGATTGAGGACAAAAAACCATTTCCATTCAATTATCAAAATCTGCTGATTACAATCATGAAAGAGATACATATATGCTGGAGCATGGAGAGACATTGCAAGAGAATGTTGTAATTTCCATAGCTGGAGCAGCAGGGATACATTGAAGTTAGACGTTGCAACTTCCATGTTGAGCAGGGAGACGTTGAGGATAATGCTCGCTGAAGATGAACGTTGCCGGATCCTTCTTTGCAGCATTGCTTGGCATTTAAACGGCTGATATGGAGCTGGCCGATGATTGCTTTGTTTCCTTTATCGCATGGTGTGGCTGCATGGGTTTTAGTTGTATACAGCAACTTATTGAGCTGAAAAGTCTTGAAGTTATTGGAGTAATTATTCCCATTATTTTGAGCTAGCTTTATGAGTGCGCATGCTAGCTTATTTGTGAAACTCCGAGCCTTTGCCTACGGTAACCTCAGGCTCTACTTGTATCTTTGCGGCTTGTGGTCTCTGACCCCATCATTTCAGAGACAAACATAGAGACTAGATAAAATCTATCTCTAGGGACATTGTCTATGCAAATGTACAGTTTTGTGATGCCATTATCTCACCCTCCTATGGCGACCTTCTTCTCCAGTCGCTCTTCTTCTTTGATCTTTTGCCTATTACTTCTCATGTCAATTAATTATATGAACAAGTGTTATACAACCGATGCACAAAGCTAAGATTTGTATTTATAGTCTAGCACTTAGATCCTTATACTATTTTACACTGAAATACCTTCCTAGATGAGATTGTTCATTTGTTAGTTCCTCGCTACACCAGACGAGCAATACACAATAGAAATCAACTTCAAATTGAACTACAATGGTAGATATAATCTGAACACCATTAATGTATTATTCCCACAATTTCAACAACTTCCATAATCAACCATTCCCAAGTAAACATTTATGGATGTTGCCCAATTGGCTTTCACAATTTCCAAAACCTATCTTTTCCCTCACTTTTGTTGATATTTTTGAGCAATCAAATAGATTCCTATACATAGAAGTGCATCACCATAAACAATAGGGAAATCATGATTAAAAATAAATAGACATGAATAAGGTAATTTAGTTACTACTCATAGAATAGGATGTAAGTAAAGACTAGCAATTTATCACAACATAGTCTTAGTACTATCTATATTTATGTGAAAAGATATATAGAGGACATAAAGTTCACAAGAAACAACGAAAAGTGTCAGTGCCATGTGGAACATGCCTACCACACTCATGTATTATGATATTTATAATAGTGCAATCGAGAAAAACTTATGGCCTATATCTCATTTCACAATGCAAGGGTCAAAATTTGTGTTAAAAATTTTCAAGAACTTAGTGGTTTGAAGTACAAAAAGGTAAAGCTAAAAAATAGATGTGATGAAATGAAAGCCGACTGAAAATTTTAGAAAGAGTTAAAGGAAAATGAAAGTGAGTTAGGGTGGGATTCAAGACTAAAAATTGTGGATGCTACACCTGAATGGTGGGCTATTAAAATTACGGTATGTATTTTATTTTAATTTTGTTTAATATTGTTAAAATCGATAATATGATTCATTTTTCTAGTTTAAATTTAGATAAATAAAGAACATGCAAAGTTTCAAGAGAAAATTATTCATCTTGATATTGAGACATAAAATGATATTATGTTTGGATGTACTATAGCAACTGGTGACCAGTGTTATACACTTGTTGTAGACAGTGAGATTCTTGAAGACTTGGAAATACATGTTGAAAGTAATGACCAAGTGGACGAAAGTAAATAGTCAAGACATGATGAATCACCCCTCCCACTAGTCAGTAGGAAGGCACGTGGTAAAAGAGTGTACAATTGCATCTATTGTAAAGGAGGATTTATATTCAATGGCATCATCTATTGAACAAAGGGTTAGTATTGAGTCTGAGCTAGTATATCCTCCAGGATGTAGTATTGATGAGGTCACGGTAGAGGTTGGCTTTATTCCATATCAAAGCTAATGGAGACTTATTCTTTTTACCAGCATCCACACTTTGAAACAAAGCAAATAGAGTGATGTGGAATGCAATGAAAACGCTTGAAAAAAAAAAGATTCCTATGGTATCTATTTGTAGAAAAGTGAAGACATCTTATTTGTTATTTTAAGGGATGGTAGAACATTTCTATTATCTTCCATAACTTGTTGTTATGTTGTATAGTTAGTCATGGCATATTAAACAATTACTCATTATGTTTGTATTTGAATGTGTTGATGGAAGTACTGCGAGTTATGTTTTTAATTTTTATTGTATGAATGTTGAATCTTCTAGTACTTGTTGTTATGTTGTATGGTTGGTATTGGCATGTTAAACAATTATTTTTGTTGTATGAATGTTGAATTTTCATTATTAGTTATTTTATAGATATGGATGTTGATCATAGTAATAGTGAAATTAATGAGGCAAAGTATATTGAAGATACAACATCTGAGTTTTGGAGTACAACTTATGTTATAATTATTGCGATAGCTGACTATTACTCATCACACATACACAAAGTCACCTTGTATGGTATTTGATCATCATGTGATGGAGGTGGAAGCCATGCTCTAAGGAAATATAAATGGAGCCTAACGACACCCTAGCTTAAGGGTACCCCAAAGCTCCATCCCTATGTAAATTAATGAGGCAGAGTGTATTTGAATGTGTTGATGGAAGTACTACGAGTTATGTTTTTATTTTTATTGTTTGAATGTTGAATCTTCTAGTACTTGTTGTTATGTTGTATGGTTGGTATTGGCATGTTAAACAATTATTTTTATTGTATGAATGTTGAATTTTCATTATTAGTTATTTTATAGCTATGGATGTTGATCATAGTAATAGTGAAATTAATGAGGCAGAGTATATTGAAGATACAATATCTGAGTTTTGGAATACAACTTATGTTATAATTATTGCGATAGCTGACTATTACTCATCACACATACACAAAGTCACCTTGTATGGTATTTGATCATCATGTGATGGAGGTGGAAGCCATGCTCTAAGGAAATATAAATGGAGCCTAACGACACCCTAGCTTAAGGGTACCCCAAAGCTCCATCTCTATATTTGCATTACACAACATAGTAGGATAGTCCCACCTACACATATATCATGCATTTCATGTAGACATTAATTCAGTTGGAGAATTGCATTGTATGTTGGTGTTTATGCCCTAGGACCTCTGGGATGGTCTGGTGGGATATGTGTATCACATCTGATTGATAGATGAGATATCCTGGCATAGTCGTTATTATGCAAACATGTACATCTGCGCACATGTACAGTTGCATGTACGATGTCCCTAAAGAGATAAGATGTTTATCTTGTTTTAGTTTTGTCCCCAGTCAAGAGTCATGGTGGATATGAGACAGCTATGATTCATTTGAGACTGGTATATGGGCTGGTTAAGAATGGGTTACTAACGCGGGCATATAGGTATATCAAGGGAGATATACTGGACCGACCCACCGTGAGGATTCATCTTGGTATCACAAGATGAATATCATAGTGACAGAGTTACGGTTGTCATAGACTTGAGGGCATTGTCATCTCTATATGGTGGATGAGGGACTTTGATACAACCTAATGTTTCGCTGTAAAAGGGGAGTCATAACAGTTGTCATTGGGTGCATCATGAGCCATATGAGAGATTCAATATGATAGGAGAGGATTTGCCCCTTCCCTGTGGGGAAGCTTGATTGTCCATGGTGCCCTTCTATGGATGACTGAAAGTGTATGACCATACCCAGGTGAGAACCTGATTTAGTCATGCCATAATATTCGAATCAACAAGTGTGACATGCTTGCCCGATCTAGACATCAGTCTGGCGATAGGACAACTCTGTACTTATACTTTGTCACAGTTCTAGATGTTGTCGATGGTGACATTTGTTCTAATGACTTGTGAAGCAATGATGTACTACTATGTGCCACTCATTTCTTGTGATGATTTAGTCATCACTGCCAACGTCTGAAGAACCTACATGGTTGCACACCTAGACGTCAGAGATTTCGTATTGATCGGTTAGCCTCAAATGAATAAAATAAAATTATTAATTGGCAAGAGAATTTTTGTCTTAGCTAATTAATTGGGCTAGGTGCATTTTGTAATTAAATATTTAATTGTGGAATTTAAATAGGCTCCTAAACAATGTCCCACATCGCAAAATATCTCCAAGAATAGCTGGTTCATCTATTATAAATAGACAGGCTCTCTTGGGAGATTTTTGCACCAGTTCTTTCTCTCATCTCCTATTGTCGCCTCACCTCTCTTCCTTGGAGTGAGGGTCTTGAAGGTGATAACAAAAGAAAAGTTTATGTATCAAGGTTGGGACAAGTGGTAGTGCTGCCCACTCCGTGTCGACAACTCTTCCCCTTCTCCTTGGCGCATTGTCTTGGTGATTCCCCTTCTCTCTTCCTTGGCATGGATCTCTTCTTCCTAAGCTAGCACGTGCGTCGAGTAGAGGAATCTCGAGACAGTTCGTGTGTGCACGATTGTAGAGGACGGACATCTGTGCGGCTCCATCACCGGCAACAATAAGGACTAGCGTAAGTGATAAGGTACTACTCTTCACATCCTTCAGTTTTCTCTCATAAGGGATCTTGGTGTTTCTAGGAATTATATTTCGGACCTTCGATTCCACTGTGTTTAAAGTTTTTTATAAGGTCCGGGGATTCCCAACAGGGGTATAAGAGTAAACTTACGA
This sequence comes from Costus lasius, assembly GCA_027563935.2. Lineage (NCBI taxonomy): Eukaryota > Viridiplantae > Streptophyta > Magnoliopsida > Zingiberales > Costaceae > Costus > Costus lasius. The sequence continues at coordinate 44,198,595 of CM050453.2, read as the reverse complement.
GGCCGGTATGTGTATTTTCTACATGCGCAGCCCATGTCATGAAAATTTGTTTTCAAAAATTTTATGCCATGATTTCTCTGTTGAAAAATAATTTTTGTTAATTTTTGCCTCTTAATCAACTTCTAGTTTTTGTTTTCTTCACATATGGGATAGACCCTATGTGGAAGAATTTACTCTTCCTTGCGCACATGGGATAGACCCATGGCTCAAAACCCATAGGAGATTATTAGGGCAGGGTGATTGTCCTAATCTCTATGGGGTAAGGATTGCAAGGGGTGGCTACCCTTTGTAGACTACCAAGAGGGGCGAAATAATATAGAAGGATGATATAGAGTCGCTGAAAATTAATTGAAAGGGTTTTAAGAAAAATTAAAAGTGATTACTTGTTGATTTTTCATAGCATGTAGAATTGCATGAGTCATTTGTTTTGTGCATCTATGATTGTGATCAAAGTCAAGCCCCATAAAATTGCCATGCCTACGATGTATCATTATGAGGCCTACGTACCGACTTTTAATTTTGAATTTCAATTTTGTATTGTAAATTAAGTTGAAGATTTTGAAGACATCGTGGTGTTTCTGTCTCTCTCTCTCTCTTCCGCATCTCTCATGCTGGCACAACCGATGACCTAGCCGAACCCTTGGCTAGCTTCTAGGCTTACCTAGAGGCACATCCAAAGGGGTTGGCGGCTAGGGTTAGGGTTGGCACACCTCACCCTAAAGGTGGTGCATCCCTTCTTTGACCTAACCTTGAATGGCTCCTAGGGTTACCTAGATGGTTAACTTGAGGGATGATGGTTGGATAGGGTGATTGTGCAACCTAACCAAGTTAGGGGTCTGACCTTTGTCCTTAGCCGAACCATGAGGCCTTCTAGGGTTTCCTAGTTATGCATCAAGGGTTCAAGGGCTAATGATGAAGATGGCCCACCCTAAGGGGCTCACCTACATCAAAAGCCAAACCTTGTTGACTTGTGGGGTCACCTAGTTGTGTAACAATGGGTTCATGGGCTAGTGGTGAAGGTTGAGTATCCTAAGGGGCTGATCAACTTGACTTGCCGAACCATGATGCTTACTAGGGCTGCCTAGTGGGGCATCTAAGGGTTCAATGCCTGATCAAGATGGTTAGCACACCTAACCTTGGTAAGGGATTGTTTTTCTCTATTAGTCATGAATGAGAAGGCTCTTAGGGGTACTTCATACATTCAAGGGTTGAGATAGAGAAGGAACAGCACCTACACTTGCATGATGACACATCCAAACAAAAGGGCGCACCTTATGGGTGGCACACCTAGCATGGGAAGTGGCACATCTAGCAAGCATGGTGAGTGACGAAGTCATGGAAGCATCTGGGTGTGACCCAACACCCGTAGAAGACCCTGGGGAAGCCTCTAGAGAGCCCCAGGAAGACCCCCACAAATTTTTAGCCCAAACAGAAGCTGCTGCCAGTTTTCAGGGCGAAATTACGGCCCGTAATAAAAATTATAGCACCACCGTAATTTGCCCAAGACACCCCGAAGCTATTGCCAGATTTTAGTGCGAACTTACGCCATGTAATAAAAATTACGGCACTATCGTAATTTGCCCTGAATGTCCATAACCCTCTGCCAGATTTTCAGCCACAATTACGGGCCATGAAAAACATTATACCCCTGAAATTACGGCCAGTAATAAAAATTACGGCCCTACTGTAATTTGCCCAAAATTGCAAAAGAAGAACCCTGAACTTTCTGCCCAGATTGAGAACGAAATTACGGTTCATAATAAACATTATGGCCCTGCCGTAATTTGCCAACAAATCCCGAAAAGCTCTGTTCAGTACGCTGTTCGACGCTCACAGCATTCCTCGCGTCCTCTAGATCGACATGTGGGGATTCTCAGTCCATCTACTACCTCCATGGAGTCCGTCCATCCCATCCCCATGGCCACTCTGCCCCAAGGGCTTCCGCCAGAAGCCACCGCTGTCCGCTATCACAATCAGGTCCTCAACATGGCCCAAGAGACCGCCAACAACATTCAGAATCAACTCACGATCAGCAGGTTTTGCTGCTTCGTAGCAGCCTACTCCGAGATGGTGTATCGTTCAAGTTTGGCCCAGACAACAACCCACGAAAGAGGCCCACACGCCAGCTTGCCCCTAAAGCTATGTGCCAGCCCTTGAGATTCGCTACATAAATTAGTTAGCATCTTGCTTTAGTTTGTTTGGGGGTGTCTTGACCCTCTTTTAGGAGGTTAGGAGTTTGTTGGCTTCGCCAACAACTCCCATGTGTCATGTGCTGTTCCCTCCCTCTTGATCTATGAAAGAGGGATAAGGGCTTCTTCCTTTTCAATTTTCGCTGTAATAGATGCTCTCCCCATCGCGAGAGCCTAGGTCCAGTGTAACTCCAGCATCTTCGCTGTCTTTTATTTGCTTCCAATCAAAACACCCGGAGAAAGGCAGCTGGGCTCCGGGTCCTTTCCAAACTTCCTGCGACTTCATTTCCCGGTTGTGTTGGGATGAGTAGAGTTCCCGTCTCACAGCATCGTGAAGGACTTGTGCGCGCATGCTTGCTTGCTTGAAAGTTGGCCCCTTGATTCAGGTGAGTAGTTTTAGTTGTAGTTCGATCCATGGTTCTGACTCGCTGGGTTTTGCTCAAGTAAACTTTCACCGCAATTTCATCAGTTTCACTGGATTTCTGAATCGGGCATGCTTTTCTCTTCCCTCGTCTCAAGACCCTCTCACGATTTCAGCATCATGGTTTCCACATCCTTAGAGTATTGAGATAAGGACCACCCCTCCCATAGTTCCGTTGCGTCAGTGGGACACATGGAGAGGATGGCACATGGATGTTTGGCCGAACCCTAAAAGGAGCCTAGGGTTTGTGAGCTATCTTCCAAAAGGAGATATGAGTTTGCCGAATCTTAGGAGGAGCCTAGGATTTGCGAGCTGGATCATGGAGAAGACTCGGGCTGGCCGAACCTAAAGGGGATCTAGGGTTTGCCTGGATGGTGCCTTTAGGGTTTGTGAGCTGACCCATGGAGCTGAAGACCTAGGTGCACACCTCAGGGCTTGGCAGTAGAACCCTTAGGGCACTCAGGGATGAGCTAAGGACTTGTTGGCATGAGCCCATGGCTCATTGCCCTTAGTAGTGCTAGGTGGCTAGGACTAGGTTTTGGGGCTTGTTACTAGAGTTATGGGATTTGATCACATCATACTTTACTGTTTTTGTTTCAGCATGCCTTTATTGCTTTTAGTTTTATTCCACCATAGGATTGCATTCCCGTATTGGTAGAATAATATAAAAGCTCGTGGTGCCGAGACCACAAAAATCCTCACTAAATCACATCAAGTCCCGTTACTTAGCCTTCTTACGCATAACCCTCGTGAAATTGTCGATCGATGGTGTTGTGCACTATTTCCCACCCTCGTGGAACACACCCATCTATCTTCAAGAGGCATGTGGTGACAATATTTTCCCTAGTTCGGTTAAAACTCCGGACGTGCCTTTCACAAGGAAATTGTTGGCCCTGGGTATAACGGTCAGGTCGGACTTGACTATATTTTTTCATATGTGTTGATTCATATGAAATTTTTGATGGCACCCTTAAGAAGTTAGGTCTTTGTACTGTATCCAGCCCTCGCTGGAGACAAAGTGCCTAAATGGTCTTGAGAAGGGGAATTGCCAAGTTGCATTTTGTCGGGGAACTATCTTAGGAAGCATGCGTCACCTTGTGCAGTACATCCCACCCTCGTGGGACGCAAGGCCATGTATGAAATGAGGATCCCATCTCACAAGGAAGTTAGGCAACTTCTCGATCAATTTTTGAGGATTATCAATTCGAATAAAATAGTGAGAAATAATCATTGATAAAAGGCCATAATAAATGATTGAAAATGTGATACTAGTCTGCGTTTGTCTATTATTATAGATGGCTTCTACAAACAAAAACAACGGCAGACTATCACTCTGACCTCTCCTCGAGAGTGAGAAAATTTAGTTGGAACCAACTTCGAGGACTGGTACTAAGCTTTGAGTATTGTTCTCAGAAGCAAGCGGAAGCTATACATTCTTGAGATGCCAATTCCTGAACTTGTTTCATCTACAGCCTCAGCAGCTAAAAAGGATGCTTTAGAGGCTGCACAGCTTATGCTAGCCAGTATGTCTCTTGAATGGCGTGAGCTATTTGAAGGGTCGAGTGCTTCTGAAATTATTAATAATTTGAAGCAGCAACTATAGGGACAAGCTAGTATTGAGAGTATTAGCGTCACTAAGGTTATCCCTCAGTAAACTAGTAAGCCTAAGGGCTTGACTAAAGCATTGGTACTTAAGAAAAGTGAAGAAATAAAGATGAAAAATGTAGGAAAAGTTAGGCACTTAAGAAAAGGTTGCAGGCAACTTTAGAATAAAGTGAAGAAAAGTGACACTTCGTCTTCAGGCACAAGTAATTTTGTTACTATGTCCTATGTTATCTATTTCTAACCATAGGTATTTAATACCGTATGTTGAGACTGATATTTGCAAAAATATGCAGGTGCTCAGTAGAAATAGGACAAGGTTAACATCGAGGGAGTGACTGTTGATTATGGAGCACAAGGTGCTGCCTTGTCACTCTCTCTGTAACCGATAATAGGATTGTTTCATTCTTTGCTATTATGTAATTGACATTATTTCTATTCTTTGGGAATGAAATTTTTGGAATAAAGAGAATTTGGTATTCTTATTATTTGCAAATTTCTTGTCATTACATTGTGCAAAATAATGAGGTAACAAAATAACTAAAGTGAATTTAATAAGTGGTTCATATTGAATACCAATCTTTTAACCTAGCTATCTTTTATCATAAACAAGAGATGCATCCAATGACTTCATGTAAATGAACTCTTGGAATAAATTCCTTCTAGGAGATTGGCTATCTTAACCTCTTTCGAAACGTTAAAGATAGGTAGACACTTGTTTATTAATAGAAAGTAAATGTCCTTCACCAAGTAAGGAGAAGTGGACTGAAAGGTCAAAAGAAAGGAATTCATAATATATAGTACTAGCTTACAAAAACATAGAACACACTTAGGTTCTGAAAAGAACTAAGGGGTGGTTCTTGGTCATAAAATGGTAGGAAAAGCTCAGTGTTCACACTTGGTAGTTTGTTCTAGCCATACCAGAGTGACATTCTAGCTATAGTAGTGCTCGAAGCTGTGGGAGCTTCAGAGTATACTACATAAAAGCAGAGTATGTTCATGCTTTTGAGAAGCAGTTTGAATAAGTGAGAGTTCTTTGCTGAACTTCATAAGATTCAAAACAACGTACTCAAGTGCTCATACATTGTCTTGGGGACAAAGATAATGAAGACATAACAAATTTTGACATTGACATAGTGGGCCCACTGACCGGTGCTCTGGCACAATAGGAGCATGGCCAGTCGAGCCTAGGAGATAATGCTGAGGTCATGGTCCTAGTGCAAGTGGGAGATAGTTAGTGTTTATGCCCTAGGACCTCTGGGATGGTCCGGTGGGATATGTGCATCACATCTGATTAATAGATGAGATGTCCTGGCATGGTCATCGTAATGCAAACATGTACATCTGCGCACATGTATAGTTGCATATACAATGTCCCTAAAGAGATAAGATGTTTATCTTGTTTCAGTTTTGTCCCCGGTCAAGAGTCATGGTGGATATGGGACAGCTATGATTCACTTGAGACTGGTATATGGGCTGGTTAAGCACGGGTTACTAACATAGGCAAATAGGTATAACAAGGGAGATATACTGGATCGACCCGCCATGAGGATTCAACTTGGTGTCACAAGATGAATATCACAGTGACAAAGTCACGGTTGTCCTAGACTTGAGGGCATTGACATCTCTATATGGTGAATGAGGGACTTTGATACAACATAACGCTTCGCCGTAAAAGGGGAGTCATAACGGTTGTCATTGGGTGCATCATTAGCCATATGAGAGACTCAATGTGCGAAGAGAGGATTTGCCCCTTCGTTGTGAGGTAGCTTGATTGCCCATGGCGCCCTTCTATGGATGACTGAAAGTGTAGGAAGTCTCGCCTGAAGTGGGATATTGGCAAGGGGAGAGGAGAAAAATAAAAGGAGGCAATTGAAGATAAAAGAAGGAAGCTAGAAGAAGTCTTTAGCAGCAATAAAAATGAGTAGTGACAGAAAAATTGAGGGGGAGAAGTAGAAGGTAAAAGGAGGGAGGACAATTTGTTAGTATTTAAGGATTTGTTGATTCTTATTTCCTATGGTTCATAGGATTCCTATATCCCACTCTTTTTCTGGTATTCATATATCCCCTAATGCTCTTGGGATTTTGTATCCCTTGAATTTTTCGTGGGATTTTATATCCCCTAAAAAAAATTTCCTAGGATTTCATATCCCTTGAATTTTCTTGAGATTCAATAGTATCAAAATTTCTTCATTTTATATCCAGATTTTGCCTAACGTCTCATCAGGAGGAGGAATTAATGGAGATCATATAAGATTAGATTTTTTTGGCTGAACGCTAAGCGGGTTGTAGCGAAGTGAAAGCTAGTTTCGTTGTTTAAGTAGAGGAAGGAAAAAAAATTTTGATCCTATGCCGTCTCACTACAGTAGAGGAAATAACAAACAAAATCATTGCAAACGGCCAATGAAGAGATTTGAGGAACATTTTTCTAGGGCAGAATGAAATCACAGCAAAAGAACAATAATGGGCTTCCGAAAAACAAAAAAGAGAGAGAAACAGGCAAAATCTGGTAGAAGTATCAACCATAAAACTATTACCTAAAACTTTAACTCTCACCGGATCCACTATTATCATCGAAATCGCCTAGGAACTGTATATAACAAAAGAGCAGTGAAGACACCAAAATATATAGTATATTTTGTATCATTTTATATATCTTTTCATGCTCAATTGAAGATCTTTTGCTTATTTTTATGCCAAAATTATCAAATATTACAAAATCTACTTCTTTCTTGGTTTTTCATGATTTTCAGGTAAAAAGGCACTATTTTGAGGCATTTTCAAGCAAAATCAAATACATGGAAGAGTTACCATCATCACGAGGAGTCCACATAACAAATTTCATGCAAATCAGAGCAAAAGACCAAAATACGGTAGGGCCGTATTATATATTACGGTACCGTATTTCCATACGATACCATAATATCGGAGCACCTGCCGTAATTTGGTGGATTTCAGACTAGAGAACTCGTCCGATTTTACGGCACTGCCATAATAACTTTTATGGGCTGCAATTTTGACCCAGGGTTCACAGAACTAAAATACGGCATTACCGTAAAATAAAACACCGCCGTATTTTCTACCTAGATGCGCGACATTTTCGAGCCCGATTCTTGCGCGGACCATATCTTTTGATCCAGACCTTCAATTTGAGATCCGAAATATGTTGTGGACTCGTATTAAAGAGGAGGGAGAAGACACACAAAGTGAAAGGATGAATTTTTATCCAGAATCGAGAGAGTAATCGATAGAGAGGTGCTTAGGGTTCGGCCTCGCACTGAGAGGCGTAGAGACCACCTCAGGCAGTGATTTTTACACAGAAGCTTTTTTTGGAGGAGTAGATAACAGCCCAGAAGTTCTAGAGCAAGAGGAGTTTGATTGGAGGAGAAATCAACAAAGGAGCGGCGCCGACACTATTCACTCGCATAATTACAGCTGTTATTTCTATTACAGCCATGTTGTAATGTTATTTCTCCCCTCTTTTATTTTTCTGATCATTCTAAACAATAGATTATTGTATTTCTTCTTCCATGCAAGCTTAAACATATTTAGGACATGGGGTGTAATCCCCTTTGATTTCTTAATGACTAGATAACTTTTTACCTTCGTCAGAATAGTTTTATGATGATAATTTTACTTATGTGAATAATTGTACTTTGATTCTCCATAGATTGATGTTATTATTCATGTTTTAGAGTTCTCGCAATAAGGACCGAAAGGTGACTTGCTTGAGAACTTGGAACCCTATAATTGCATGTTAGGAACTCTCTTAGGTTAGTTCTTATTATTTGATTTTAGTGATCTTATTGCCATGTTGATAATTTGAATCTAGGGTTGAGTTATTGTGTTAGACTTGATTTGATCTTGCACGAAAGTGAGGATCGAGTCGTCAGAAAACCATAAGTAGAACTTGTGTTGGGTCTCGGATGCACAAAAGTGATCCTTGAGATTCCACTCGAGACAATCAACTTAGAATTCGGATGCATGAAAGTGATCTTTGAATTCTTTGATTGATGAGTGTTGAACCATAAAATTTCATGACAAGGGACAAAGAGCTCAATCCAACACAAATGAAGAACCAAATAAGAAAAATCTTCAAGATGATCAATGACGCGTTGTGGCACTAGTGTCATTGAGAATAAATAGTAATTACATAGAAAGCAGATTCCACCCATCAATATTGCTTCTGAGAATGAATCTCTGTGTACAGCTTCGTATAGTTCCTAAACATGAACTTAGTACAGGAGAATCCCCCCCAAGAATCTGGGGATGTACAGGATGTTTAGTATGTTAGTGTGCTATGTCTTCAATCATCGGTCCTTGCTCATAGCTCCTCTAAACCTCCTAATCCTAATCCACTTCGTGAAGGGGCAATGGAACAGTTTTGACAGCTCTGAATTTCCAGAATTATTAAGATGCTCATTCTCCAGCCTGAAATATCAATAGATTTTAGGCTCAGTATAAAAATAAATAAATATCAAAGGAGTTCATTTAAGACTACATGTAATCCCACTTACACAATCTCGGAATTGAAGAACGATGGCTTGAGTTCCTCAATGCTAGTGGTCAGAGTCAAGCTTTAATAAAAAAAATAGCTTGCATCCAACTTTGCAGCTCATTCTCGGACCTATATTTGGAGAAGCTTGAAAATGTCGGTGCAAACTACCTATAAAAGTTCCATTGCCTTGCCGGGTCACCTCAAGGGCTGCCAGGGAGAATGAAGTCACTTGATAATCCGAACTCCTAAAATTATAATGAAGAATCATCTGTAACCACGTGAGTCAAAGAACAAGGTTCAGAGCCTGCACAATTAACAATGAAGTTACTGATCCTTCCAAACAACAAAAGAAAATAATGTTCAACTTGTGATGGTAACATGATGTTGAAACAAGCGAAGGTTTGGTGGTCATCTACCATTGATATGTAGTACACGAACTCCCTCCTCAAGATCAGGTTATCCCTGAGTCGTGGATTCTTCGAATTGAGCTCGAGCAAGCCCCAATCCTTAATAGAGTCCCGGTACATTTGGTATAGCCCCAATCCTTAACCGTTGAATCATGAAATTTCACAAACAAGGGACAAAGTCAGAACTTATTTTGACCGTAAGTGCCGTACCATTGACCATGCACGCAAGAAATAGTCAAAAATAATTTTTAACTACAAATAGGAGTAGGAAACAGCATGAAAGGAGAGCTAAACTAAAAAAAGAATTCCTCACAGCACTTAACAAAGAAAACAAAGCGCCAGCAAGAAATAAAAAAAAAGGGAAAAAACTGGCGTACACCACCAGAGATGCAGAAAATGTATCACCCAATCCCACCAAACGATCATAGAAAAGACAAGTAAGCGCCAGCAAGAAATAAAAAGAAGGGGGGAAAACCTGGCGTACACCACCAGAGATGCAGAAGATGTATCACCTAATCCCACCAAACGTTCATAGAAAAGACAAGTCAAAAAAAATCAAAGAAGAAAAGTGTTGATGAACAAACGAGCTACCAGCAAGTAAGGGAATGGTTAGAGTTGATAAGAAAGAAGAGAGAAAAAGTGCTTACGCTAGCCTGCCAAAATAAAAAAGCGGAAGAGGCGCGAAAGAGAAAAAGGGGGGGAAACAGTTGTTAAGGGGGGGATTTCCTTACCTGGGTTGACATTATATATAAGTGGTGTCGAGTGCAAAAAGAAAAAAGACAACAAAAGGCAAGAGAACACAGGGGTCGACGGAAGACAAGAAGGAAGGAGATCGCAAGACGAAATAGAAGAAGGTAAACGAATGAGCCCTTTTGATCAGTTTTCTTAGGCTTCATGGACGCACTAAGCGTCCTGGCACCACAGTGAAACACACACACACTTTCTCTCGACCCTCGATTTTTTTTAGGCTTCATGGACGCACTAAGCATCCTGGCACCACGATGGAGTATACACGCACTCTCTTCCGATTTTGGTTTTCTTAAGCTTCATAGATGCACTAAGCATCTTAGCACGGTGTAAATGGCCCTCTATTCGGGGAACACACAGTAAAAAAAGGGGAAGAGGAGAGGATGATGTGAGAAGCCAAAGAATGAAAAAGGGAAGAGGAGGTGCTGAAAAGAGAGAAAGGAGATGAAGACTATAAATGCCGAGAGAATCCGTAAAAAAAAAAAGGAGAGTCGCGAGAAAACCTATTGAGAAGAAGCAGGGCCTTGAAAAAAAAAAGAAAAAAAACCTTCAGAGAAGATAAAGCAGCCGAGAGTCTGCAGAAGAAATAAAAAAAAACAGAGAGAAAAGTGTTGAGAAATTTCAACAGGGAGGAGGTAAAAAAAAAGGAAAAGAGAGAAGGCGTGAGATCTTAGCAATCAGAAATCGGGATCAAGAAAGTCCATAAAAAAGGAGCAAAAGGGAAACATGAAATGCGCTGAGAGAACCCGTAAAAAGGAGGGGGAGAAAAGATGAAATCCAGATCAAGAAGAACCCGTGAACCGGAGAAAACATGCGAAGAACAAAAATACCTGTTCGAGCCCTGTGTTGCTCTCTTCAAATCAAATCCAGCATTTTCTCATTTGAACTGAGATTTGGAACCTGCAACAAGCCTCATGAAGGAAATCGGATTAAGAGAGATGATTAAAACAAAAGAGAGGACAAATATATATTAAAAGATTGATTACCTAAAGAGAAGAATCCCGTCAAAAAAGTCTGCTGCTGAATCTTGATTACGTGCAAGAAACTGCAGAAACCTTCAAAAAGGCGAGTTGTTGAGGGGTCATAAAATCAATAAGACCAAGCCATAGAATTCAAATGAAGACGAAAATCTAAGACATCAAAATTGAATCAATACCTGTTCTCCACCAAAAGAAAGATTATCCCTAAACTTCAGAGGCCAGCTGGACAAGATGTCCTTCGTTAGAATACCAGGAGAACCAAATTCGCAATGCTTGATGGCACATAAAAGGAAGAGAGCCTTACTTCAGTGTCACCGACTTCCAATCCGGCCGGCAAAATTCGGCTTCGAAGTTGAACTCTAAACCGAATTGAGGTACTCGCCGACTTCCAATTTGGACAGCAAGATGCAGTATCATTGGACCCTAATCGTAATCGAAGCTTTAATACAAAACTGAAGGAAGATCCAACATAACTGAAGGAAGACCCGATCCGATAAGGACCCGAGGCTATGCTCTTCAACCAAGAACAACCAGTTGGCTAATTGGGTTCGAAATCCAAAACTCAATGCACCGAAATTTCAAATTCACCAAGCACGATTCTAAGTTATCGACTGAAAATCAGATTAGCCAACAGCAAAGAATGTTAGTCGACGTCAAAACATGATTCTAAGTTACAAAATATAACGAGAAGGATATGAAAATATCAGATTAGCTGTTCGCTGCCTGGTAAGGAAGGCAATGTTAAGTTCATTTCCACGCAAAATTGAAACTGGAAGTCATCTAGACGACGATGGCGAAGATCGAGCCTGTGAGATTAAAAAAAGAAAAGATGAAGACACAGGATCAAAATTTACCAGATCTTGTTTGATCTCGGATTTGCATACTTGATCTTGATCCTCTACGCCCTATAGTTGAGCTTTAATCCACAAAGTGAGCCAATCCTGATCAGCCTTGAAGTTTCATCTGAATGGAACGGACCCCAGCCCGATGTTGTACCCGTCTTCGTGGCAGAAGAAAATCTTCTCAGCTAGCAGCAAACTCCGGCGCAGTAGCACCATCATAAGCTCGCCTTCTCTATAGCAACGCCGCCGAGATCGCGAGTCTGGAAGGGAAATGTCTGCGCATCGACTAATCGTGCACGGAATGAGCGTCGGAGCCATTGTCGAGGATCCATTTCCATCGAAGACATCCCCCGCCATATTCATCTCGTCGGCATCCCTTGAAAATCAAATCGTAATGAGCTGAGGTTGCTGCCGCTTTTCGCTACGGACGAAAGCCTCCCGCCCATACTTTTTGACGAACAGCAGGGCTCCGCAGTCCCGGATCCCTCCGCATGACCATCCAGACTACTGCCCTTGTCAAGACGCCCAGCATTCGCCCCCATTTGCCTGCATTCATCCCGTCAGCGACTTCAGCAAAACCAATTTGTGGTCATCGCCTAGAGGAATCGCCTGGATTTTGTTCGTCGGTAGAACAGGGGAAAGCTTTACTCTTTTGCTTGGAGAGTTACAAAGTCGGGCATAAAGAGGAGTAACTTTACTCTTCAGTGATAAAATAGTAACTTTAACAAAATAATGATAAAACAGAAATGATAAAATGGGTAAAACAAAATATGATAAAAGGATGATGTTCATCTGACTTAGTCACCTTGGGCTCTCTCTCAGCCCAAATCACGTACGACCCAATATCGACTCAAAAAAATTTGTCAATTGAACATGATATTTAGAGCTTTGAACTATTGCGATGAAATATTGCTTAGGAGGTGCGTACGTCAATGTTTATCGTTGCGGCGTATCTCCTCAATATAACGTCGCGTTTGTTAATGCCGAAGTTTATCACATTATCCAACACGCCGCAAGGCCGGATAAAATTCCAAATCAAATTATCGAACACGCCGCAAGGCCGGATAAAATTCCAAATCAAATTATCGAACACGCCGCAAGGCCGGATAAAATTCCAAATCAAATTATCCAACATGCCGCAAGGCCGGATGAAATTCCAAATCAAATTATCCTTTACGCCGCAAGGCCAGATAAAATTCCAAATCAAATTATCCAACACGCCGCAAGGCCGGATAAAATTCCAAATCAAATTATCCAACACGCCGCAAGGCCGGATAATATTCCAAATCAAATTATCCAACACCCCGCAAAGCCGGATGAAATTCCAAATCAAATTATCCTTTACGCCGCAAGGCCGGATAAAATTCCAAATCAAATTATCCAACACGCCGCAAGGCCGGATAAAATTCCAAATCAAATTATCCAACACGCCGCAAGGCCGGATAAAATTCCAAATCAAATTATCCAACATGCCGCAAGGCCGGATGAAATTCCAAATCAAATTATCCTTTACGCCGCAAGGCCGGATAAAATTCCAAATCAAATTATCTAGCACGCCGCAAGGCCGGATGAATTTCCAAACCAAATTATCCAACACGCCGCAAGGCCGGATAAATTCCAAGTCAAATTATCCAACACGCCGCAAGGCCGGGTAAATTCTCAAATTCAATTATCCAATACGCCGCAAGGCCGGATAACTCCCAAACCCAAGTTGTTCAACACGCCATGAAGCCGAGCAATTTTCTTCCAAATTAAACTACTCAACAGGCCGCGAAGCCGAGTAATTTCTTTCAAATTAGAGCCATCCAACATGCCGTCAAGGCCGGATGATTTCCCAAACCCAATATCCAACATGCCTTAATGCATTACAATGGAATATTGTTTGGGAGGTGCGTACGTCGATGTTCACCATCGGGGCGCAGCTCCTCAATATAACGTTGTACTGCCTAGGTCGGGTATTACCCAATATGCCATCACAAGACCAAAGTTTGACGAACACAAATCGTCCATGTTGATGAAAGCTCCTTTTTTTATGTCAAATTATGTATCACGTCAAATCAAATTAATGAATGATATCAGTTGACTATGTCTCTCCTATTTTGTTGCGTATTATAGATCTCTTAATCAAAGGTTCCCTAATTTGAGGGGTAATTAACAATGAGCGCTTGCGCTCATTGGAAGCCATAACCCATTTAACAAAAAGCCTTATTAATTTAAGGTGGATTTGAAACGGTCATAATACATTTCTCAATGTAGCAATTTTGACCCCACAAATTCTGGCACGCCCGGTGGGACTAGGCTTCTCCTTTCATCTTTGAGATCTATATTACGCGACACAAAGATTTCACATCCTTGTTCTTATACTTCTCTTGTTCTACACAGTGATGGAAAAGAAGCTGAACATCTTTGTTGAGGACGCATCAATAATCATGCAGGGCGTTCAATTTGGCTCTATTTCGGAGGAGGACGTTGAGTTCATCTATCTACCCTTTACAGACTCCGAGAACATTAAAGGCAAAGGAAAGAATACTCAGGTTATCAAGAGTAAGACCTCCCTGAAGAAGAAGGAGACTGCCACGAAAAAGGAAGAGCCGTCATTCACTGATAATGGGGGCATGTTCAACAAAGAAGAGGAGGAACCATCTTTCACTATTAACAGGGGCAAGATCCACCAGACTATATTCTCAAACCCTGAGAAGACAAAGAAGCAGGAACGACAAGCCTTAAGGAAGAAAGAGGCTAGGCTCTGCAAACAAGGTCGCCTAATCCCTGTGAGGCGTAACCATTCTGCTGCTAAAACTGAAACCGCCGTAACAAACAAATTTGCACCACTTCTGTCGGTTCTAAGAAACTCTAACCTGATAGAGGGACTGCAGCTGCGAACCCACGTACAGAACAGGCCTCACCAAAAACCTAAGAATATCACTGCTCAAAAGATGATATCTCGAAGGGTTCATAAGACCTACAAAAAGGCTCAAAAGAATATGAAGAGAAAAGAAAGGTGTTTCAGGACTGGCCATAAGGAGATGAAGGGTTATACAATCCATACGGTACGGATGGTGGAACACGCACGGGAGGCCGGCTCTAATTCTGAGGAGGATACCCTTCAGACCATGGCAAAGAAAGCCAAGGGTAAAAAGTTGGCCTCTATTGTAATCCAGGAGCCTGTTCAACGATATGAACCAGGAGCGACCCCTTTACACCAAGAAATTTTCGAAGAAGAAGAGGAAGAGGAAGAACCTGTCATGACTACTAATCATGATCATAGAGATGAAGCTATCGCCGACCTCAAGAGGCAACTCAAGAAGAGGGATAACGATATGATCATCCTCATGGCAAAGTTTGAGGAGGTGACTAGTGCTCTTGCAAAGACGCAAGAGATGATGTTACGCCAAGAACAATCATCGCGGGAACAAAATAATGCTCCGGCAACATCTTCTTTGCCAGCTTAGTCAAATGACGAGGCCATCACCTTGACTAGGAGGGAAGTACAAAAATTGGTGATGGACCAGCTGAAGCAACTGGAGGAAACCAAAATTGCTCCGCGAAGGAGGCGAGGGAGACCCTACCCAGCTGTATACGATGATATCCCTTACCCCAAAGGGTACATCGTACCGCACTTTAAGATGTTTAACGGAATAGGAAACCCTGACCAGCATTTAGCCCATTTCGTCGCGACTTGTGGAAATACCGGCGGCAATGACGCCTTGTTGCTCCGACAGTTTCCACAAAGTCTCTCAGGGATCGCCTTTGAGTGGTATTACTCACTGGAGAGTGAAGTTATTGGAACTTGGGCTGACATGGAGGAAACCTTCAGGATGAAGTTTGCTTCGGTAAGCGATAAGATTACGATCGCGGACCTGGCAGATACAAAGAGAAAAAGGGATGAGACCGTCCTTAATTACATTACAAGATGGAGAAATTTGAGTATTAAATGCGAAAAGCCACTAGAGCAAACCGAAGCCGTAGAATTGTTGGTCCGCAATATCGACAGCTGGGTGGCCCCCTTCCTTTGCGGTAATAACATTTCTACATTTCACGAATTGATCACCCAAGTGGCAAAGCTGGAACGAACAAATCATCAGCCCTATGTAAATACGCAAAACCTGAGATTCAAAAGGGAAGAACCAAGAAGGAATGAACCCAAGGTCGCCTACACAAACACTGCCAGCAGAGGCAAAAGGGTGGAGGTTCATAATACAAACATACCCCGAATCGAGAAAGCGCCAACGCTTGGCGAAAATAGCCGAGGCAGACCGCTGACCCTTGAAGAAAGAAAGAATAAAGTCTAATCTTTCAAGAGAGAAAAGACGATGAAAATTTTTAGGGACGCTTTGAAGAATGGTTTACAACTACCAGAGCCGAAACGCCTTGAAGAAAGCAATAAGACTGACGATCCCAACTTTTGCCCTTACCATCGCGTACTGGGGCACATAATAGACTGCTATATTTTCAAAGATTGGGTGGAGAAACAATATAAGACAGGGAAGATAACTCTATCGAAATAGGTATTGAATGAAACCCAAACCGAGGAGGTTGATGTTATTCAAACAAGAATAGATCCGGCGCCTATAGAAGACCAGGAGTGGAATACCGTGGTGTCAAAAAAGACGTTGCGACTCCTCCAAAAATTACAACAGATACCAGGCATAGTGTGGAAAGACTCCTTGTCCCCACGATACGTATCGCCGAGACCCCGTCTACCAATAAGGGAAAGTCAAAAGAAAAAGGAAAAGAATTCTCAGTCGAAGAACAAAAATAAGAAAGTAGCCATTTTAACTAAGGCGCAAGAAAAGAGCGATCTCAAAAAATACATTGACTCGCTTGAAGAGTATGTGCAGGAAATGCCTAAACCTATAAAACTTCACCACTACATCACTGAAAAGGTGTGGGAGGGACTCCTAGAAGACGACTCAGAGGACGAAGAGTGCAAGGTGGAGTCCTGCGGGATGATATCGGTGATCCCGGAACCCTCAAAGGAAAATAAAACTGACAATGTTAAAGCCGTCACTACCGCAAGGATGGGTATCTGTAATGCGGTTAACCTGGGAAGTGACTCTGAAGATGAGATCTTACCTGCCTATTTATATGAGGAAGCACCTGCCGTTAAAAGCAGTAAACAAACAAACGAATCCTGCCAAATGAATCTTAGGAGCGGCAAGGTCGTAATAGGACGTACGATAGACAAAGAAAAGGAAAAACTCAAAGGAAAGCAAATTGAAACACAGGAAGTGGGCGACGATGCAGTACTCCCACTGAAGCTGTCCTCCTCTGAATATAATATACTGTCACATTTGAGAAAGGTCCCCGCCCTCCTCAGCATATATGATGCCTTGATGATGTCACAAGAACTGAGGGATGTTCTTATTTACTCCCTGCAAAATCCTCAAAAATTCCAAGCATTCTTCGTGGAGGCTGATATAAAAGAAGCGTTGAGTACGTATGCTACATCGTCCATTACTTTCAACGACGATGACATGCTATTAGGAACGTCGCAGCATAATCGACCGCTGTATGTGACTGGAGACGTGGAAGGAATGAAGATAAGCAGAATCTTAGTTGACCCAGGGTCATCAGTTAACCTCATAACTTTACAGACCTTAAAAAGCCTTTCTTTAGTCGTCCATAATTTAACGGCCGAAAAAGTTGTTGTCCAAGGATTCAATAAGAACAGCCAGAAGGCTTTAGGCTCTATATGTTTACCGTTGCAGCTCGATGACTTGAAGACCAAAGTTAAATTCCATGTTATCGACACTGATACATCATACAAGGCGTTGCTCGGGAGGCCTTGGCTACATGAGAATCACATAGTCCCCTCTACCTTACACCAATGCTTGAAATACCTAAGAGAAGGTAGGGAGGAGCGTATCGATGGGGATATCCAACCCTTCTCAGTGCATGAAGTTAAATACGAAGACGCACACTATTTCATTGGATTGGCAGCACAGCCTGCGAAATCAACGCTACAGAACTCGATCATCTCTAAACTAAAGAAGATAACTCTGTCCACATGTCCCCATTTCGGAAGCGACTCCGAGTCAGAAGCGAGTGACTGCTCAGCCTCTACATGCGACGTGATTGAAACTCATGAGAAGGAAGGCTGGTCACAAAGACTGACGATGCGACAAAATATGGCGAAATACGAGGTAGGAATATTAAGAGTTCCCCAAGGCTATCTTAAGGGTTTCACTCCCCTGAATGCATCGCAAGTCGTAGAGATGAAGACTTTTATTGTCCCTAGCAAGAGGGAATGCACAAGAGGAAGGCTCTTTGTTCATAAACCAATACACTTCTATCAGTTAGACGAAATTCATCACGTCATGACAAACAAAGAGAATGACCCAGAGTCAACGCAACTTATCGAAGCCCCTCCGTTTGCTTATTACCCCCCGAGCTTAAAAAATCTCATGAAAAAGTATGGTTGTTTGAAGCCTCGTTCAAAGGGTGAGTTACGCCAATTTGAAAAGTTGTGGAACCCGAGTTCACGAAATATCATGTTACCAAATGGGAAGATCTCCAGCACCCGCGGTTTAGGGTACACAGAACCAAATGAAGAAGCTCTTATGTTTCGTCCATATACTTGCAACATGGTGACAATAGGCGAAGCACACGCAATAGAACAAGGAAATGAAGAATTCAAAAGGGCACCAAAAGAACTGGAGGATGGGGGGCAGACCACCTGCGATGAATTGATTGAGATCAATCTTGGGTCGGAAGAAGATGTTAAGCCCACCTATATAAGTGCACAGCTCTCTCAACATGAAAAGGACCAGCTGGAAGCACTCCTCCACGAGTTTAGTGACTGCTTCGCATGGACATATAAAGAGATGCCGGGCCTCAGCCCGGAGGTCGCCGTCCATAATTTATCGATCGGTCCTGACGCTACCCCGGTAAAGCAGGCACCAAGGAGAATGAGGATAGAACTTGAAGAGAAAATCACCTTTGAAATAAAGAAATTGATCGAGGCGGGTTTTATAAGAGAGGAGAAATACGCAGACTGGATAGCGAGTATCATCCCTGTGAAGAAGAAAAATGGACAAATCCGAATCTGCGTGGACTTCAGAGACTTGAATAACGCATGTCCCAAGGACAATTTTCCACTCCCTGTGACAGAAGTAATGGTCGACTCAGTGTCAAACTTTGAGATGTTCTCATTTATGGACGGGTCATCTGGTTACAATCAAATTAAGATGGCGCCTGAAGATGAGAAGCACACTGCATTTCGTACGCCTATCGGCATCTTTTCCTATACCGTTATGCCGTTTGGATTAAATGAAAGTCCTCACAAGGTGGCGAAACCCTAGATAGGCGCATGAAAAAATTTCTTCTAAAGCAGCGGAGTGGGTTTCTTAGTATCATCGCATGCAATATGATCAACTTAACAACATGAAAAGAATTCATACCGAAGCCATGTGTTGGATGGCGTCTTGGAAAGAGAGAGCAAGAGAGATCTCCTCCAAATGATGCGCACACAAGAATGAGGATGCGCTCACTTCCTTGGTGCTCCTTGTGCTAGCAAGGTTCCAAGAGGTGTCTTTGATCGAATGGAAGGGATGGATGAAGCTTTGCTCGCTTTGCCAAATGACTCTCCAAGGCGTCCAAGACTCGTCACACACGAATGCCCTCTCGAGAGTAAGTGGGGAAAGGCGAGAGAGAAGTTCTCTTGGCGTGAACGTGAGATGTGGTCACGTTAGAGAACATGCTATCTAAAAATAGCAATGTCTCAACGTTCATGCGACCATGCATTACCCCAATCGCCAATGCCTCTTTACTTGAACCATGCGCTCACCCAATGAGCTGGTTCAAATCGATTTGGTTCAATAACCAAATAAACCAAGCAACTAGTCCAGATCATAACAAAAACCCCTAAGGCTTAAGATCTGACCGTTCATCTCTTGATGCTCCTGATCTCACCGATCTAGCATCCATTCTCTCAATCGAAGCTTACCGATCTCAAGCCCTTATCAATCAAACATGATCAGACTGGATCTCACTTACAATCAGAGATTTAATCCCTTTAAACTGAACCCAAACAATTCAGTCCACACGATCTGACTTAAGTAAGCCATATCATCAAATTGTGCGACCCTAAGGGTTTCCTTTAAATGTCGGTAACGATAACTTACGTTATCACGATCAGTGAGGGGTATCTAGCAACACATCACTGTCTCCCGATATAAAGGAAAGAGTCTTCCAAGACTACACCCAAACCACAGCACAAGTGTGAATCCAATTCACAAGGCATGCAAATTTCCTTTGCCACTGGATGTTCTTATTGGACAAGCGTGTCAAGCCTGTAGCTCCAATATGATGAGCATGATTAGATCAGATGAACACTGTCATCTGGGTATGGCCATACACTTTCTCAATCATCTCATACAGAGGGGGGGCCCCTTTAGAACATCATACTCCAATTAAGGAGACGGCAATCCTTTATCTATCACTAGTGCCCTAACCTAACTCAAGCTCACCATCCAAGATAGTCTATAATCATTATGTTTCAAATGATATTGAACTACCTCAAAACAATGACAATCATCATTTAGAAACACAAGTGATCTCAAGTCAGAGGAAATGTGCCACTTGTTGCAATCAAGGATTATTCACATTGTGACAAGCAATTGAATATCCTAGTAGGGTCTGTCCAGTACATCCAATGTACCCATGAGTCTACATCTTATTCCATGCTCGAAGCATCCTATAAGATTAGAACACATATTAGTCTCAATCATATCAAGGCTATCTCATGTTCACCAAGATATCTTGACTAAGGACATAACTGCATGTCAGCCTAGCTGAACAGCTTTGAGACATTATTCAGAAGTACACTTATTGCAGCAGACAATGTAACAAACTGAATAACAACCATGCCTTTATAAATATAAGAGTTTATTACATGATACTGATACAATCCCAAGGCCTCAAACATTAGCCTTAAGGGCATACCCCAACATTAAAGAATGCTGGGGCAACATATCAACGTGCAATGACCAAGATCTTTGACGATTTAATCCATAAACTCGTCGAATGCTATGTCGATGATTTGGTGGTTAAGTCGCGATCTAGAGCAGAGCACTGTCAGGATTTGAGGACCGTGTTCACTCGCATCTGTAAGTACAACCTCAAGATGAACCCATTCAAATGCGCGTTCGGAGTATCATCCGAAAAATTCCTGGGTTTCGTGGTCAAACACAAATGAATTGAAATTGATCCCGCGAAGATATGTTCAATTAAAGACATGCCACCCCCAAAGAATCTCAAGGAGCTTAGATCCTTTCACGGACGATTGGCTTATATTAGGAGGTTCGTTTCCAACTTATCCGGGAGAATCCATCCCTTTTCGAAACTAACAAAGAAGAGTGCTCCATTCATTTGGGACGACACGTGTCAGAGCGCTTTCAAAAATATCAAAGAATATCTTTCATATCCACCAGTCCTTGGGGCACCTATCACCGGAAAGCCACTCATCTTATACACCACAGCATTGGAGGCATCCTTGGGGGCACTATTGGCCTAGAATAATGACGATGGGAAAGAGACCGCCTTGTATTATCTTAGCCGAATGTTCGTAGGGGCAGAGCATTCCTATTCTCCAATTGAAAAGCAATGTTTGGCATTGATATTTTCCATTAAGAAATTAAGACATTATCTCCTTGAACATGAAGTTCGTCTCATATCAAGTGTCGACCCCTTAAGATACCTGATGACGAGGCCTACTTTAACAGGACGATTGGCTAAATGGGCCGTCCTACTCCAGGAATTCGACATCACATATGTGTCGCAGAAAGCAGTAAAAGGGCAGATTCTCGCCGATTTCTTAGCAGCTCATCCTGTCCCCGATGACTCTCCTCTGAGTTATGACTTTCCAGACGAGGAAATATTAAATACCGAAACCGACGATGGATATTGGGAACTCTACTTCGATGGGGCGTCTTCAATTCAACCAGCTATTCCCTCAAATATCCCGAAAGTAAAGTCAGGGATCGGCCTGGTATTCATCACCCCGGAAAAAGGAATATTGCATTACTCCTTAGCCCTCACTGGTCCCTGTACCAACAACGAAGCTGAGTACGAAGCTTTAATCGCCGGGCTCAAACTCGCCCTGGAGATGAAAATTGAAAGAATGCGTATATATGGCGACTCCCTGCTCATCGTCAAGCAGGTGACAGGTAAATACCAAGTCAAGAAAATGGAATTACACAAATATCATACGAAGGCCGTGGAACTCATGGAGAAAGTACCGCATGTCACTTTGACTTGCGTCGCTAGGGCTACTAATGGTAGAGTAGACGCACTAGCAAAGTTTGCCAAAGAACTAGCTGGACCATCTATTGACCAAATCGATATTACGATCAGGGACAGGAAGCTGATCGCACCAGCCGAAAATGATAACGTTGACAAGAAAGAAGTAACAAATGCTATGACAACCTCCCTCACGCAAGAACGTGACTGGAGGGAGCCCTTCGTCAACTATCTCAGAAGTGGTATTCTACCCGAGGATAAGACTCAAAGAGTACAATTGAAAAAACGGGCCCTTCGGTATACATTTGTGAATGACACGCTATATCGTCGATCGTATGAACAACTTTGGCTCAGGTGCATCGCAATGGATGAGGTTGCTCACGTATTACATGAAGTCCATTCCGGTCTTTGTGGTGCCCACCAATCAGGACCCAAAATGTATCTTAAGATTAAGAGGTTGGGGTACTACTGGCCAAGCATGGTACGAGACTGCATAAACTGCGCAAAGACTTGCCATTTGTGCCAAGTGCATGGAGATTTAATTCATAAACACCATAACCCTCTTCATCCGACAGTTTCATCATGGCCATTCGAAATATGGGGGACGGATATAGTAGGGCCAATAGAACCTCCTTCTTCTCTGGGGCATCGATTTATACTCGCGGCAACAGACTACTTCTCCAAATGGGCGGAGGCCATCCCATTAAAAGAAGTCAAGGCCGCCAATGTCGTCAGTTTCTTTCGCGGGAATGTATTGAGTCATTTTGGAACCCCTAGACGAATCATATCCGATAACGGTTTGGCTTTCAAAAACGCTTTGATCTATAAATTTGCAGAGCGTCACAAAATTGATTGGCGGTACTCCTCGGTATACAATCCAAGGGCGAATGGACTAGCTGAAGCATTCAATAAAACTCTATGCAAGCTGCTCAAGAAGAGCGTTTCAAAGAACAAGAAAGAGTGGCATCAAAAGCTAGTGGAGGCATTGTGGGCTTATCGAACCACGTATCGTACACCCACACAATCAACACCTTATTCCTTAGTCTTCGGTGTCGAAGCAGTGCTTCCACTCGAGGTGGAAATACCTTCGCTGAGGATGGCAATGCAATGTGACATGACAATGGACGAAAATATTCAGTTACGTCTTGATGAACTGGATACACTTGATGAGCGAAGGCTGCTTGCACAGCAAAACCTGGAGCTATACCAAGCGCAAATGGCAAGGGCGTATGACAAGTTAGCCAGAGAACGCACTTTCAAGAAAGGAGATCTTGTCCTAGTAGTAAGGCGACCCATCATATCCAACAAGATAGCAAAAGGGAAGTTCAACCCTAATTGGGAAGGACCCTACGTGATTGAAAAGGTTTATGAGGGAGGAGCCTACCAACTGACAGATCAAGATGGGGCGCATCCGATGCCGCCCATCAATGGCCGCTTCCTAAAGAAATACTATGCTTAAAGCGCAAACTTAGCTCGGACCAAGCAACAGTATGATCAAGAATATTGAGGCTGTTTTCGGTTGACCATGTGTTAGAACTATGTAAACTCCTCATACGAACTCTCATCCCAGTCGGACGACAGAGGCATAAGTTTGCCCCTAGTCGCTTCTAAATGAAAAGGAAAATGTCTGACTAAAAACACAAAAAATATATATAATAATAATAAAATAACAAAAAATAACAACAAAAAGGCAAAATGTAAGATTTTGGCGCATTATGGTGTAGTATCATTTGGGAGATGCGTACGTCGATGTTTACCATCGGGGCGTAGATCCTCAATACGACATTGTATGCAATGAAATAACCAAATGCTAAGATTAAAGCTCAAATATTCACAGGTCATGAAAGACTGGGCATATGTGCAAATTCAAACTCCACATTTCACAAGCTGCTCATCCGAGTTCTGAACATTTGGTCCCACGACCTGTTCATTTCAATTTTAAACATTTGGTCACATGACCTTTTCACTCAATTTCTGAACGTTTGGCCCTATAGCTCGTTCACTCAAATCTCGAGCGTTTGGCCCTATAGCTCGTTCACTTAAATCTCAAGCGTTTGGCCCTATAACTCGTTACTCTGGGGCAATCTTCAATGATCACTTCTAAATCCTTGTCGAAGCATTTAAAGCCAAAAGAAATAGTGGCATTCACCAATGCAAGAAATTATGTTGAATCATCATGAGAATTTGGCCACGCATGACATATATGGTAATGCAACCTAGCTTCAACCAATTCAATTCGGGTTCGGGATGTTACAAAAATACTGCCTTGGCCAATGGGTTCTAAAGCAAAGAGAGTGGAGTACCATACACAGAATAAGTCATACCGATGATGAGATAGCCTTAGAGAGGGATCACACGTATGGCGCTTTGAGGCTCTCTATTATAAATGTTTCATTCAACATGAAGACATGTGACATGGAATACACAATGAGTCTCAAGTTCCTAATGAACTAGATGACAACACAACCAAATAGAAGGTGTGAAGAAAAAAGCATCTAAGCCAAGTGCGATTCGTCCTACTTTATCAATTCTGGGAAGTTTATTGGTCACCGCTCAAACATCTACTTTATCCAAAGATACAACAACTCTCCTTACATGAGCAAAAAATCTGAGACTTGGGATCTTTGAACTTCAACTCTCCATTATCCTGGATCCGCCTGTTTCTTTAACCTCCAACTTGTATTCAAAAAAATTTCATTTCACCTACGATGTGTTGATGCACCAATTTAACTTCTATTATCCCTGCAAGGAGATCGAGAGCGACCTTCGAACAAAACATCATGAAAACTCGGAGTAGTTCGCATCACCACGAACAAGGATTTCATCAAGTATGAAGCATGCACACCATTTGAAAACTATTTCGTTTGAATTATTTTGCATCCCGAAGAGCGGTTTAGAAGTGGGAGATGGAATGCATATCTCAGAGTCGACTACATATCATTCGCAACAACGTAAAAAGGGAGACGAGGAAATCGTGGAGAAGCTCCCAGTATTAATTCCACAGTTCCATGGTGCTAATTTCTAGAGTCAGGACAACAGCAGGGACGAGAATGTAATCTTAAGGGAGAGAAGAGGAATGATGAAGGGTACATCTCGCATGTTTTATCGAAAGGCCATGCTCGATCTGGTGTCACTGCCGAGAGGGTGATTTACAGGAAGCATGTAACATACGCTTAATCCTACATGTGGCCTAAGTGATCCAGTAGGAGATATTATGCGATTGAAGGCCAAGCAACTCGAACTGCGTTTTGAACAGATGCATTTCCTTGGACAAAAATTCAGCTCTCATGTCTTGGAATCTTGCCACAACTGACATCCAATACAAATGCACATATGTGAATATCATCGAAAAAACAAAAAAAAGAGAATGCAAAGGTACCCTCAATGTCACCTGCGCTATCCTGTTACGCAGTAATTTGACAATATAAATATGATATCATACAAGTTACAATAACCTGTTAAAGAAAAGTCAACCTGCCAAAAAAGAAGTCAATGTTATACCAATTACCACATGTTTACAAGATGTTGGTAGAATCACAGTCAGTGAAACAAATCATCCCCAGCCGAATGCAAGTTACAATCCGAAGTCAAACAAATCATCCTCAGCCAAATGCAAGTTACAATCCGAAGTCAGCAAGTGATAAAAAGCGCACCAATACAAAGGTTGGGAATTCAAATACAGGATACAAAAAGAGGAATACATCAAAATTCCTAGATGACCTCCTAGAGAGCAAACTTTCGCTCTTCAAAGGAGGAGATGAGCCTACGGTGTTCCATCCCCTTGGTCTTCCTCACTGGAAAAATCATGCGTTGAACAAAGCTTAAAAGGCAAAGTATATCTAAAGCAAAGACATTTTCCGACGGATTTATACGCACTTGTGGCTTGTACGAAATCCGCCGGGGGGGGCATTTGTTGAACCATAAAATTTCATGACAAGGGATCCAACACAAATGAAGAACCAGATAAGAAAAATCTTCAAGATGATCAATGACGCGTTGTGGCACTAGTGTCATTGAGAATAAACAGTAATTACATAGAAAGCAGATTCCACCCATCAATATTACTTCTGAGAATGAATCTCTGTGTACAGCTTCGTATAGTTCCTAAACATGAACTGAGTATAGGAGAATCCCCCCCAAGAATCTGGGGATGTACAGGATGTTTAGTATGTAAGTGTGCTATGTCTTCAATCATCGGTCCTTGCTCATAGCTCCTCGAAACCTCCTAATCCTAATCCACTTCGTGAAGGGGCAATGGAACAGTTTTGACAGCTCTGAATTTCCAGAATTATTAAGATGGTCATTCTCCAACCTGAAATATCAATAGATTTTAGGCTCAGTCTAAAAATAAATAAATATCAAAGGAGTTCATTTAAGACTACATGTAATCCCACTTACACAATCTCGGAATTGAAGAACGATGGCTTGAGTTCCTCAATGCTAGTGGTCAGAGTCAAGCTTTAATAAAAAAAATAGCTTGCATCCAACTTTGCAGCTCATTCTCGGACCTATATTTGGAGAAGCCTGAAAATGTCGGTGCAAACTACCTATAAAAGTTCCATTGCCTTGCCGGGTCACCTCAAGGGCTGCCAGGGAGAATGAAGTCACTTGATAATCCGAACTCCTAAAATTATAATGAAGAATCATCTGTAACCACGTGAGTCGAAGAACAAGGTTTAGAGCCTGCACAATTAACAACGAAGTTACTGATCCTTCCAAACAACAAAAGAAAATAATGTTCAACTTGTGATGGTAACATGATGTTGAAACAAGCGAAGGTTTGGTGGTCATCTACCAATGATATGTAGTACACGAACTCCCTCCTCAAGATCAGGTTATCCCTGAGTCGTGGATTCTTCGAATTGAGCTCGAGCAAGCCCCAATCCTTAACAGAGTCCCGGTACATTTGGTATAGCCCCAATCCTTAACCGTTGAATCATGAAATTTCACAAACAAGGGACAAAGTCAGAACTTATTTTGACCATAAGTGTCGTACCATTGACCATGCACGCAAGAAATAGTCAAAAATAATTTTTAACTACAAATAGGAGTAGGAAACAGCATGAAAGGAGAGCCAAAATAAAAAAAGAATTCCTCACAGCACTTAACAAAGAAAACAAAGCGCCAGCAAGAAATAAAAAGAAGGGGAAAAAACTGGCGTACACCACCAGAGATGCAGAAAATGTATCACCCAATCCCACCAAACGATCATAGAAAAGACAAGTAAGCGCCAGCAAGAAATAAAAAGAAGGGGGGAAAACCTGGCGTACACCACCAGAGATGTAGAAGATGTATCACCCAATCCCACCAAACGATCATAGAAAAGACAAGTCAAAAAAAATCAAAGAAGAAAAGTGTTGATGAACAAACGAGATACCAGCAAGTAAGGGAATGGTTAGAGTTGATAAGAAAGAAGAGAGAAAAAGTGCTTACGCCAGCCTGCCAAAATAAAAAAGCAGAAGAGGCGCGAAAGAGAAAAAGGGGGGGAAACAGTTGTTAAGGGGGGGAATTCGTTACCTGGGTTGACATTATATATAAGTGGTGTCGAGTGCAAAAAGAAAAAAGACAACAAAAGGCAAGAGAACACAGGGGTCGACGGAAGACAAGAAGGAAGGAGATCGCAAGACGAAATAGAAGAATGTAAACGAATGAGCCCTTTTGATCGGTTTTCTTAGGCTTCATGGACGCACTAAGCGTCCTGGCACCACAGCGAAACACACACACACTTTCTCTCGACCCTCGATTTTTTTTAGGCTTCATGGACGCACTAAGCATCCTGGCACCACGATGGAGTATACACGCACTCTCTTCCGATTTTGGTTTTCTTAAGCTTCATAGATGCACTAAGCATCTTAGCACGGTGTAAATGGCCCTCTATTCGGGGAACACACAGTAAAAAAAGGGGAAGAGGAGAGGATGATGTGAGAAGCCAAAGATTGAAAAAGGGAAGAGGAGGTGCTGAAAAGAGAGAAAGGAGATGAAGACTATAAATGCCGAGAGAATCCGTAAAAAAAAAAGGAGAGTCGCGAGAAAACCTATTGAGAAGAAGCAGGGCCTTGAAAAAAAAAAAAGAAAAAAAACCTTCAGAGAAGATAAAGCAGCCGAGAGTCTGCAGAAGAAATAAAAAAAAACAGAGAGAAAAGTGTTGAGAAATTTCAACAGGGAGGAGGTAAAAAAAAAGGAAAAGAGAGAAGGCGTGAGATCTTAGCAATCAGAAATCGGGATCAAGAAAGTCCATAAAAAAGGAGCAAAAGGGAAACATGAAATGCGCTGAGAGAACTCGTAAAAAGGAGGGGGAGAAAAGATGAAATCCAGATCAAGAAGAACCCGTGAACCGGAGAAAACATGCGAAGAACAAAAATACCTGTTCGAGCCCTGTGTTGCTCTCTTCAAATCAAATCCAGCATTTTCTCATTTGAACTGAGATTTGGAACCTGCAACAAGCCTCATGAAGGAAATCGGATTAAGAGAGATGATTAAAACAAAAGAGAGGACAAATATATATTAAAAGATTGATTACCTAAAGAGAAGAATCCCGTCAAAAAAGTCTGCTGCTGAATCTTGATTACGTGCAAGAAACTGCAGAAACCTTCAAAAAGGCGAGTTGTGGAGGGGTCATAAAATCAATAAGACCAAGCCATAGAATTCAAATGAAGACGAAAATCTAAGACATCAAAATTGAATCAATACCTGTTCTCCACCAAAAGAAAGATTATCCCTAAACTTCAGAGGCCAGCTGGACAAGATGTCCTTCATCAGAATACCAGGAGAACCAAATTCGCGATGCTTGATGGCACATAAAAGGAAGAGAGCCTTACTTCAGTGTCACCGACTTCCAATCCGGCCGGCAAAATTCGGCTTCGAAGTTGAACTCTAAACCGAATTGAGGTACTCGCCGACTTCCAATTTGGACAGCAAGATGCAGTATCATTGGACCCTAATCGTAATCGAAGCTTTAATACAAAACTGAAGGAAGATCCAACATAACTGAAGGAAGACCCGATCCGATAAGGACCCGAGGCTATGCTCTTCAACCAAGAACAACCAGTTGGCTAATTGGGTTCGAAATCCAAAACTCAATGCACCAAAATTTCAAATTCACCAAGCACGATTCTAAGTTATTGACTGAAAATCAGATTAGCCAACAGCAAAGAATGTTAGTCGACGTCAAAACATAATTCTAAGTTACAAAATATAACGAGAAGGATATGAAAATATCAGATTAGCTATTCGCTGCCTGGTAAGGAAGGCAATGTTAAGTTCATTTCCACGCAAAATTGAAACTGGAAGTCATCTAGACAACGATGGCGAAGATCGAGCGTGTGAGATTAAAAAAAGAAAAGATGAAGACACAGGATCAAAATTTACCAGATCTTGTTTGATCACGGATTTGCATACTTGATCTTGATCCTCTACGCCCTATAGTAGAGCTTTAATTCACAAAGTGAGCCAATCCTGATCAGCCTTGAAGTTTCATCTGAATGGAACGGACCCCAGCCCGATGTTGTACCCGTCTTCGTGGCAGAAGAAAATCTTCTCAGCTAGCAGCAAACTCCGGCGCAGTAGCACCATCATAAGCTCGCCTTCTCTATAGCAACGCCGCCGAGATCGCGAGTCTGGAAGGGAAATGTCTGCGCATCGACTAATCGTGCACGGAATGAGCGTCGGAGCCATTGTCGAGGATCCATTTCCATCGAAGACATCCCCCGCCATATTCATCTCGTCGGCATCCCTTGAAAATCAAATCGTAACGAGCTGAGGTTGCCGCCGCTTTCCGCTACGGACGAAAGCCTCCCGCCCATACTTTTTGACGAACAGCAGGGCTCCGCATTCCCGGATCCCTCCGCATGACCATCCAGACTAGTGCCCTTGTCAAGACGCCCAGCATTCGCCCCCATTTGCCTGCATTCATCCCGTCAGCGACTTCAGCAAAACCAATTTGTGGTCATCGCCCAGAGGAATCGCCTGGATTTTGTTCGTCGGTAGAACAGGGGAAAGCTTTACTCTTTTGCTTGGAGAGTTACAAAGTCGGGCATAAAGAGGAGTAACTTTACTCTTCAGTGATAAAATAGTAACTTTAACAAAATAATGATAAAACAGAAATGATAAAATGGGTAAAACAAAATACAATAAAAGGATGATGTTCATCTGACTTAGTCACCTTAGGCTCTCTCTCAGCACAAATCACGTACGACCCAATATCGACTCAAAAAAATTTGTCAATTGAACATGATATTTAGAGCTTTGAACTATTGCGATGAAATATTGCTTAGGAGGTGCGTACGTCAATGTTTATCGTTGCGGCGTATCTCCTCAATATAACGTCGCGTTTGTTAAGGCCGAAGTTTATCACATTATCCAACACGCCGCAAGGCCGGATAAAATTCCAAATCAAATTATCGAACACGCCGCAAGGCCGGATAAAATTCCAAATCAAATTATCCAACATGCCGCAAGGCCGGATGAAATTCCAAATCAAATTATCCTTTACGCCGCAAGGCCGGATAAAATTCCAAATCAAATTATCCAACACGCCGCAAGGCCGGATGAAATTCCAAATCAAATTATCCTTTACGCCGCAAGGCCGGATAAAATTCCAAATCAAATTATCCAACACGCCGCAAGGCCGGATAAAATTCCAAATCAAATTATCCAACACGCCGCAAGGCCGGATAAAATTCCAAATCAAATTATCCAACATGCCGCAAGGCTGGATGAAATTCCAAATCAAATTATCCTTTACGCCGCAAGGCCGGATAAAATTCCAAATCAAATTATCCAGCACGCCGCAAGGCCGGATGAATTTCCAAACCAAATTATCCAACATGCCGCAAGGCCGGATAAATTCCAAGTCAAATTATCCAACACGCCGCAAGGCCGGGTAAATTCTCAAATTCAATTATCCAATACGCCGCAAGGCCGGATAACTCCCAAACCCAAGTTGTTCAACACGCCATGAAGCCGAGCAATTTTCTTCCAAATTAAACTACTCAACAGGCCGCGAAGCTGAGTAATTTCTCTCAAATTAGAGCCATCCAACATGCCGCCAAGGCCAGATGATTTCCCAAACCCAATATCCAACATGCCTTAATGCATTACAATGGAATATTGTTTGGGAGGTGCGTACGTCGATGTTCACCATCGGGGCGCAGCTCCTCAATATAACGTTGTACTACCTAGGTCGGGTATTACCCAATATGCCATCACAAGACCAAAGTTTGACGAACACAATGTTGGGGTATGCCCTTAAGGCTAATGTTTGAGGCCTAGGGATTCTTTCAGTATCATGTATAAACTCTTATGTTTATAAAGGCAATGGTTGTTATTCAGTTTGTTACATCATCTACTGCAATATGTACACTTCTGAATAATGTCTCAATGCTATTCAGCTTGGCTGACATGCAGTATTGTCCTTAGTCGAGATATCTTGGTGAACATGAGACAGCCTTGATATGATTGAGACTAATATGTGTTCTAATCTTATAGGATGCTTCGAGCATGGAATAAGATGTAGACTCATAGGTACATTGCATGTACTGGACAGACCCTACTAGGATGTTCAATTGCTTGTCACAATGTGAATAATCCTTGTATGTGAACAAGTGGCATACTTCCTCTGACTTGAGATCACTTGTGTTTCTAAATGATGATTGTCATTGTTTTGAGGTAGTTCAATATCATTTGAAACATAATGGTTGTAGACTATCTTGGATAATGATCATGAGTCAGGTTAGGACACTAGTGATAGATAAAGGATTGCCGTCTCCTTGTTTAGGAGAGTGATGTTCTAAAGGGGCCCCCTGGATGAGATGATTGAGAAAGTGTATGGCCATACCTAGATGACTATGTTCATCTGATCTAATCATGCTCATCATATTGGAGTTACAAGCTTGACACGCTTGTCCAATAAGAACATCCAGTGGCAAAGGAAACATGTATGTCTAGTGAAGTGGATTCACACTTGTGCTATGGTTTGGGTGTAGTCTTGGAAGACTCTTTCCTTTATATCGGGAGACAGTGATGTGTTGCTAGATACCCCTCACTGATCGTGATAACGTAAGTTATCGTTACCGACATTTAAGGGAAACCCTCAGGGTCGCACAATTTGATGATATGGCTTACTTAAGTCAGATCGTGTGGACTGAATTGTTTTGGTTCAGTTTAAAGGAGTTTAAACTCTGATTGTAAGTGAGATCTGGTCTGATCATGTTTGATTGATTAGGGCTTGAGATCGGTAAGCTTCGATCGAGAGTAGTGATGCTAGATCGGTGAGATCAAGTGCATCTAGAGATGAACGGTTAGATCTTGAACCTTCATGGTTCATATAGATTTAGACCATGGCTTGGCTTGGTTTGATTTGGTCTTTGTACCAAATCCTTTTGAACCGATTGCAATTGAACCCATTCACCTATGTGAACGTATGGTTCAATGAGGAGGGGAGTTTCGATGGTTCACTTGAGGTGAACGCATGAAGCTTTGAAGACTTGCTATTTTTGGAGTTCGGTTTTCAAAAAAGGAAAAACGTCTCCATGTTGTAACGTGTTCGCCCCCTTCTCGAGTGGTGAAGCTATCATCGTGGTGTCTTCTTCCTTGACGAAAGGAAAAAGAGGATAGGCCATCAAGAGGATTCATCTCATCTTCTTCACACGACAAGGAAATTTGGAGATCCTCGCTAGCACAAGGAAAGTCCAAAGAGGTAGCCATCTCTCATCTAGTGTGCGTCTTCTTAGGAGGAGAGCCAATTCGCCCTCTTGCTTCCAAGTCGCTTCCTTCATCATGGCTATGGTAAAAGATCTTAACTTGATCTTTGCATCATAATCAAAGTTGATCATATATATTCATGCAAGCGATCTTGTTAAAACCCTAGAAAAGTTTATATGCGCAAGTTTTAGGGTTTTCGCCCCCCCCCCCCCTTTAGGGGACTTACACACAAATCGTCCATGTTGATGAAAGCTCCTTTTTTTTATGTCAAATTATGTATCACGTCAAATCAAATTAATGAATGATATCAGTTGACTATGTCTCTCCTATTTTGTTGCGTATTATAGATCTCTTAATCAAAGGTTCCCTAATTTGAGGGGTAATTAACAATGAGCGCTTGCGCTCATTGGAAGCCATAACCCATTTAACAAAAAGCCTTATTAATTTAAGGTGGATTTGAAACGGTCATAATACATTTCTCAATGTAGCAATTTTGACCCCACAATGAGTTACTTATCTTCAGCGTTGGGATAGATCTTGCACGAAAGCAAGGATTGGTCCCTGCATGATTGTCTGCACGAAAGTGAGATGATCCCTTTATGAAGTAAACTAAGTCTTTATCATAATAAAATTAGTCTGATGACCTTTTATTTTTATCTAATCATAGAAATTAAGGAGGATGAAACCCTAGTCCCAGTTTATCTCTCTAATTATTTTCTCGTGTGTTTATCGATTATTCACTTGCATCATATTTGATTTGCTTAGCTAGTAAGAAAATAGTTATTTGATACTTAACAATAAGGTCTCTGTGGGATCGATACTTTTCTTTATTACTTCGAGTATCCGTGCATTGCGGACACTACAAGTTTAGGGACAATAAGTTTTTGGAGCCGTGTCAGGGAGTGACAATAGCCCTGTACGCCAACACTTAAGTTTTGGCTGCGACACCTGAAATAAGTCTACCTACTTGTATTTATAAGTGTGTCCTTTCGGATCACAACAAGTTTTTGGCGCCGTTGCCGGGGACCTTAGTTTTGTTAATATCAAAATAGATATTAGTATTGCTAGACTAGGTTTTATTTGTTTTAGATTTAACTTTGTTTTTTTGTTTTTGCAGTTTTTGGACTTTCACAAGTTATGACAGAGCTGTGATTTCTAAAAATTTGTGAATTTGCTTGTGTTTTATATTTTCTATATTTTTTATATATATTATAGAAAAAAAAACCATTTTGATTGATAGGTGTTGGACTATTTTTCTGTTTTCGAAAGATTTGAAGGTATGTCTTTTGATCATTACTCTTGGGCAACTAAAAGAGGTGAGGTATACATGCAACAAGAAAGGTATGAAAATAATTCATTGTGCACTCTTACATAAAAGTTAGATTCTTTTATGCACTCTGTTAGATGTGATATTTGTGGTAGTTTTGATCATTATAGTTATGATTGCCATATTTTAATGCCTCAAAATTCTAATTCATCATGGTATCAAAAAGATCATTATAATTCTAGATCTTTTTATGATGATTGTTCAAATCATGTTTTAGAATCTAGCTTAGAGATTATGTTTGAAAAGTTCATGAAACAAAGTGAGGAGGCACATGAGACTTTTAAACAAATAAATTCTAGGATGGATAATATGAGTGCTCATACTGAAATTTTAGAAACCCAGTTAGCACAAAAAGCATGTTTATTTGAGTTTGATTTGGAAACTGAAAAACTTGATTTAGAAAAATCCCCATTTGATTATGATTGTTTTGAGATCGAGCCTTATGTGAATATTAATGAATCTCACTCTGATTTTGATGATTGTAAAATTGATTCACTTCATAATTTATATGTAGAAAATTTTGAGGAAATGAAAATTGAAAAACCCCTTTTGATGAAATTGATTCTTTTGATGATGTATCATTTATGGTTAATTCTGATGAAGGATATGAGGGGACTAATTTAGAAAGATCTAACTCTGATTTTGTTGATAATTTTAAAATTGATAAATTATTTGATGATGAACATGATGAACTTGAAAGTGATTTGAAATTTATAAACATTGTTGAATCTCACCATGATGATGTTTTGCCCATATCTATTGTTCAATCTTCTAATTTATTTGAAAAATTATGCTTTGTTGAAGAATCTAATGTGAGACACAAAGATTATTTTCATCATCCAATGCTTATATCTTTTGATCAAAGTCCTATTGCAATTGAAAATATAAATCTGAAGAAAGGACTTATGATTTTGCTCTATAATAAATTTAGGATGATCATTGAATATCCTTTTAGTGAAGATGAAAATATTGATTTTGATTTCCTCATATTTAAGAAAGCCACATTGATCCGATTTCATTAGAGAGTTCCATGAAATATGTGTTTTGGTCAAGCTAATGACCTAAAAATTAGCGCTTATTGGGAGGCAACCCAAGCACTCTTACCTTAGATTAGTTCTTTTTATTTTAATTTATTTTTAGAATTAATTTCTCTTTTTTTTTACAGGGAAAATAAAATTTGCGCAAAATATGGCTCTGCCGTAATCTTCATTACGGTGCTGTAATCTTGATCTGATTTCATCAGAGAGCTTTTAGCATATTACGGCGGTACCATATTAGTGTTTATGGTACTGTATTTTGGGACGATTTCTTACCCGAGAGTTTTGCTTCTTTTACGGTACTACCGTAATGCATTTTACGATACCGTATTTTCGGTTCGTTTAAAAACAGAAAATTTTGTGTCTTTTACGGCACTACCGTAGCATTTTTTACATGCCGTAATTTCATGCAATTTTTGACCCGAGGATTCTTTGAAAAATACGGCAGGGCCGTAACATTTTTCATTGTACCGTATTTCAAACCTGCATTCTGCTTATTTGATTAGGTGTTTTCTCACTGTGATTTTAAGAAATTGGGTTAGGAAAATTTTTGATTTTTGGCACCGTCGAGAAATACTCATCTTTGTCTATCATCTGGATATTATTGCTAAATTTTAAAGTCCATGGATCATTCTAAAACACATTGCATCTTTTCGATTCTGATTAATTTATGTAGTAGTTTTCTTTTGACTATTATGATTAGTGATTTTATTGCAAGTTTTTAATATGCTTTAATGACTTGAAACCCTGATTTTTCGCTTGGAATTGGAAGAACATGTGTTGTTCTATCTCGTGGATTAGTTGTTTTAATGAAAATATTTTCTGATCATTCTAGGACACATGGCAACTTTTCGAATATGATTAACTTTTGTGCAGTTTTAAATTTAATAATCTAAGTAGCCTTCTTTCTGTTGATATCGTAAATTCCTTATAGATTTTGATCCTTTGATTTTCATACATCTAAAAAGAATGGGCTTTTATTCTATTACATGGTTCTGTCCATTTTCCTTTTGGATCATTAAATCTTATTTTTGGGTATGGCTACTTTTCCTAAAGAATTAAGTGGCTACTCTGTTTGATTTCTATCTGTTATTGCTTCTTTTGCCTCCAGATCCAGAAATCTTCAAGAGCAACTATCTTCCACCTCTAGCCACCACTGCATCTGCCTCTGACATCAGTGTTTCTAGCCGTCGACACTAGATTATACCATCCATTAGTGACTGAATTTTTTTATTTATGCAGCAGACTCTCCATTAGTGACTGAATTTTTTTATCTATGCAGTGCTATCTTTTGCCCCCACCAGCCGATGATCTCTCCTCTAGGACTGTAGTCTCTAGCAGGCCACTAGAGATTACTCACTTTACTGTCGGCACCATCACCATTATTGCTAGCAGCTTTTCAACTAGCCTCTATTCACCCTCTGCTTCTCAGCTGCATCAGCTCTTTCCACCGGCATCCTCTTTATACCACCGACGACATCTCTGATTCTCTTTTGAGAAAATTATTTTTATCATTATTATTTTTTAAGACTATTTTTAGACTAAGCCTTATGCGTCTTAAATTATGAAGGAAAAATTTTGAAAAGGCACATCTTTGGATATAGCAGCATCTGCCCCAACACAATTTTTGGCCTGAGCCTTATGTAATTTTAGTCAGAGCTTGCTATATAGGTTTGTGAGTAATGTTTGCACTCTCTTATTCATGATTATTTCATATGGTTGCATCTTTGATTCACTTTAGATGTATCACTAACTGAGATTTCTACTCGATATGGTCTCTTGAATCTATCATTTTACACTTTTGAACATTTTTGTTTGAGTTTGATGCTTCTACACCTCTGTGACTGCCGCCACTGCTATTCTATTTCACATGCTTATTTTTCTTTTCGATGTGGTTGTATGATGGTTATGATGATACTGATTTCTACTATTTCGATGGGGTTGTATTATGATATTTCGATATTCTGATGATTTATCTTCGATATGGTTATAGTATACATGATGATATATTTTTATATTTTTTTTGATGATATGATATTGTGATATTTGATGCTGATGATGAGTATACTCTTGATTTTTATTGTTGATGACTTGATTGATTGATGATGAATAAATTCAAATTCATGATTAGAGACAAACCCTATCATGTTAGATTTATTTCTTCAATGCATATTTATTTTTGAAATTTGACATTGGTTGATGTATGAAATTTTGGGTAGATATATTATTTAAGGGATAAAATCTAAAGGTGAAACTATTCTTTTGAATAAAATGAGTATATGAGTATGATTTGAGAATTGAGATCAATTAATCAACCTAATAGATGTTTAGTCTATTTTTGCTATTTGTTGGGAAATAAGAATCCAAGATCAATAAAAATAGTGAGAGACTCCCCTACTTGGCACTATGTAAAATTGATAGTTGTACCTAAGACATGGGTTGAAGTCTATATGAAAGATAATGAGAGTGAAAAATGATAAGACTCCTCTACTTGGCACTGTGTAAAATTGACAGTGGTACCGAAGACAAGGGTTGAAGTCAAAACAAAAAGTATGTATCTAAGTGGGTACATGCCATCTTTGCAAAAATAATCAAATACATAAAAAGGAAAAAAATGAATAAAAATATGTGTGGAAAAAGATCTTGGAAACCTAATTCCTATAAACAAAAGCATGATTGATTTTAACTGAAAATTTGGTGAAATCATGAGATTGAAAATTATATTTATTATACAAGTTGCAAAGTTTTATTTGATTGAATTGTGGATCTAGAGGGTTGAGTTCTAAGAATGATATGTTTACTTGATGTTTTGTGAAACAATTGATGGAATTTTTCTTTGATGATTGTATTTTAAAAATTTATTGAGCATGAAAAGGTTATTCTTTTAATCAGTTTTTGATTTTTGCTTGAGGACAAGCAAAGTTTGAGCCTTATGTATTTTGATGACACCAAAATATATAATATATTTTGTATCATTTTATATATCTTGTCATGCTCAATTGAAGATCTTTTGCTTATTTTTATGCCAAAATTATCAAATATTGCAAAATCTACTTCTATTTTGTTTTTTCATGATTTTCAGGTAAAAAGGCACTAGTTTGAGGCATTTTCAAGCAAAATCAAATACAAAGAAGAGTTACCATCATCAAGAGGAGTCCACATAACAAATTTCATGCAAATCAGAGCAAAAAACCAAAATACGGTAGGGCCGTATTATATATTATGGTACTGTATTTTTATACGATACCGTAAAATCAGAGCACCCGCCGTAATTTGGTGGATTTCAGACAAGAGAACTCGTCCGATTTTATGGTACTGCCATAATAACTTTTTTGGGCCGGAATTTTGACCCAGGGTTCACATAACTAAAATACGGCACTGTCGTAAAATAAAACACGGCCATATTTTCTACCTGGACGCGCGACATTTTCGGGCCCGATTCTTGCGCCGACCATATCATTTGATCCAGACCTCCAAATTGAGGTCTGAAAGATGTTGCGGACTCGTATTAAAGAGGAGAAGATACACGAAGTGAAAGGATGAATGTTTATCCAGAATCGAGAGAGTAATCGATAGAGAGGTGCTTAGGGTTTGGCCTCACACTAAGAGGCGTAGAGATCACCTTTGGCTGTGATTTTACACAAAAGCTTCGTTTGGAGGAGGAGACAATAGCCCAGAGGTTTCAGAGCAAGAGGAGTTCGATTGGAGGTGAAATTAACGAAAGAGCGGCGCCGGCAATGTTCACTTGCATAATTACGGCTGTAATTTATATTAAAGCCATGTTGTAATGTTATTTCTCCCCTCTTTTCACTTTTTGATAGTTCTAAATAATGGATTATTGTATTTCTTCTTCCATGGAAGCTTAAACATATTTGGGACAAGGGGTATAATCCCCTTTGATTTCTTAATAATTAGATAACTTTTTACCTTCGTTAGAATAGTTTTATGATGATAATTTTTCTTATGTGAATAATTGTAATTTGATTCTCCATAGATTGATGTTATTATTCATGTTTTAGAGTTCTCACAATAATGACCGAAAGGTGACTTGCTTGAGAACTTGGAACCCTAGAATTGCATGTTAGGAACTATCTTAGGTTAGTTCTTATTATTTTATTTTAGTGATCTTATTGCCATGTTGATAATTTGAATCTAGGGTTGAGTTATTGTGTTAGGCTTAATTTGATATTGCACGAAAGTGAGGATCGAGTCGTCAGAAAACCATAAGTAGAACTTGTGTTGAGTCTCGGATGCACAAAAGTGATCCTTGAGATTCCACTCGAGACAATCAACTTAGAATTCGGATGCACGAAAGTGATATTTGAATTCTTTGATTGATGATTTACTTATCTTCAGCGTTGGGATAGATCTTACGCAAAAGTGAGGATTGGTCCCTGCATGATTGTCTACACGAAAGTGAGATGATCCCTGTATGAAGTAAATTAAGTCTTTATCATAATAAAATTAGTATGACGACCTTTTATTTTTGTCTAATCATTGAAATTAAAGGAGGATGAAACCCTAGTCCCAGTTTATTTCTCTGATTATTTTCCCATATGTTTATCAATTATTCACTTGTATCATATTCGATTGGCTTAGCTAGAAAGAAACTAATTATTTGGTACTTAACAATAAGGTCTCTGTGGGATCGATACTTTTCTTTATTACTTCGAGTATCCGTGCACTTGCAGACACTACAAGTTTAGGGACAACAAATTTTTGGAGCCGTGTTAGGGAGTGACAATAGCCCTATACGCCAACACTTAGGTTTTGGCCGCGACACTTGAAATAAGTCTACCTACTTGTATTTATAAGTGTGTCTTTTCGGATCACAACAAGTTTTTGGCACATTCCCGGGGACCTTAGTTTTGTTAATATCAAAATAGTTGTTAGTATTGCTAGACTAGGTTTTATTTGTCTTTGCAGGTTTTGGATTTTCACAAGTTGTGACAGAGTTGTGATTTCTAAAAATTTGTGAATTTGCTTGTGTTTTATATTTTCTTTATTTATTATATATATTCTGAAAAAAAATGCATTTTAATTGATTGGTGTTGGATTATTTTCTATTTTTGAAATATTTGAAGGTATGTCTTTTGATCATTACTCCTGGGCAACTGAAAGAGGTGAGGTATACATGCAACAAGGAAGGTGTGAAAATAATTCATTGTGCACTCTTACAGAAACGTTAGATTCTTTTATGCACTCTGTTAGATGTGATATTTGTGGTAGTTTTGATCATTATAGTTATGATTGCCATATTTTAATGCCTCAAAATTCTAATTCATCATGGTATCAAAATGATCATTATAATTCTAGATCTTTTTATGATGATTGTTCAAATCTTGTTTCAGAATCATGCTTTGAGGATACTGAAAAATCTAGCTTAGAGATTATGTTTGAAAAGTTCATGAAACAAAGTGGGGCGGCACATGAGACTTTTAAACAAATGAATTCTAGGATGGATAATATGAGTGTTCATACTAAAATTTTAGAAACCCAGTTAGCACAAAAATAATGTTTATTTGAGTTTGATTTGGAAACTAGAAAACTTAATTTAGAAAAATCCCCCTCTGATTATGATTGTTTTGAGATTGAGCCTTATTTGAATAGTCATGAATCTCACTCTGATTTTGATGATTGTAAAATTGATTCACTTGATAATTTATATGTAGAAATTTTTTAGGAAATTAAAATTGAAAAACCCCTTTTGATGTAATTGATTCTTTTGATGATGTATCATTTACGATTAATTCTGATGAAGGATATGAGGGGACTAATTTAGAAAGATCTTACTCTGATTTTGTTGATAATTTTGAAATTGATAAATTATTTGATGATGAACATGATGAACTTGAAAGTGATTTGAAAATTACAAACATTGTTGGATCTCACCATGATGATGTTTTGCCCATATCTATTGTTCAATCTTCTAATTTATTTAAAAAATTATGCTTTGTTGAAGAATCTAATGTGAGACACAAAGATTATTTTCCTGATCCAATGCTTATAACTTTTGATCAAAGTCCTATTGCCATTGAAAATATAAATCTGAAGAAAGGAGTTACGATTTTGCTCTCTGATAAATTTAGGAAGATCATTGAATATCCTTTTAGTGAAGATGAAAATATTGATTTTGATTTCCGCATATTTAAGAAAGCCACATTGATTGTGATTTATATGAAATTTTGGATATTTGAATTAGTGGCTTAACTTTTTGGACAGCGGAAAAGGAAAAAATTACATGCTATTTACTTTGGTACTGATTCACCTGCTTCACCATTAAATATGTGTTTTGGTCAAGCTAAAAACCTAAAAATTAGCGCTTATTGGTAGGCAACCCAAGCACTCTTACCTTAGATTAGTTCCTTTTATTTTAATTTATTTTTAGAATTACTTTTTCTTTTCTTTTTGCAGGGAAAATAAAATTTTACACAAAAAACGGCACTGCCGTAATCTTCATTACGGTGCTGTAATCTTGATCCAATTTCATCAAAGAGTTTTTAGCATATTACGGCGGTACCTTATTAGTATTTACAGTACCGTATTTTGTGACGATTTCTTACCCGAGGGTTTTGCTTCTTTTACGGTACTACCGTAATGCAGTTTACGGTACCGTATTTTTGGTTCATTTTGAAACAGAAATTTTTGTGTCTTTTACGGCACTGTCGTAGCATTTTTTACAGGCCATAATTTCGTGCAATTTTTGACCTGAGGATTCTTTGAAAAATACGGCAGGGCCGTAACATTTTTCATGGTACCGTATTTCAAACCTGTATTCTGCTTATTTGATTAGGTGTTTTCTCACTGTGATTTTAAGAAATTGGGTTAGGAAAATTTTTGTTTTTTGGCACCATCATGAAGTACTCATCTTTGTCTATCATCTGGATATTTTTGCTGAATTTTAAAGTCCATGGATCATTCTAAAACACATTGCATCTTTTCAATTCTGATTAATTTATGCAGTAGTTTTCTTTTGACTATTCTGATTAGTGATTTTATTGCATGTTTTTAATATGCTTTAATGACTTGAAACCCTGATTTTTCGCTTGGAATTAGAAGAACATGTGTTGTTCTATCTCGTGGATTAGTTGTTTTCATGAAAATATTTTCGGATCATTCTGGGTGACATGGCAACTTTTCGAATATAATTAACTTTTGTGCAGTTTTTAATTTAATAATCTAAGTAGCCTTCTTTCTGTTGATACCCTAAATTCCTGATAGATTTTGATCCTTTGATTTTCATACATATGAAAAGAATGAGCTTTATTCTATTCCATGGTTCTGTCCATTTTCCTTTTAGATC
The DNA here is from genome assembly GCA_027563935.2 of Costus lasius. Lineage (NCBI taxonomy): Eukaryota > Viridiplantae > Streptophyta > Magnoliopsida > Zingiberales > Costaceae > Costus > Costus lasius. The sequence goes on along the minus strand of CM050453.2, from coordinate 44,156,299 downwards.
ATTAAATCTTATTTTTGGGTATGGCTACTTTTCCTAAAAAATTAAGTGGCTACTGTGTTTGATTTCTACCTTTTATTGCTTCTTTTGCCTCTAGATCCAGAAATCTTCAAGAGCAATTGTCTTCCACCTCTAGACACCACTGCATCTGCCTCTGACATCAGTGTTTCCAGCCGTCGACACTGGATTATACCATCTGCAGACTCTTACTTCTTCTTCTGCCTCTTATTCTATGGATTTTATTTATTTATGTAGTAGACTCTCCATTAGTGACTGAATTTTTTTATCTATGTAGTGCTATCTTTTGCCCCCACTGGCCGATGATCTCTCCTCCAGGACTGTAGTCTCAAGCAGGCCACTAGAGATTACTCACTTTACTATCGGCACCATCACCATTATTGCTAGCAGCTTTTCAACTAACCTCTGTTCACCCTCTGCTTCTCAGCTGCATCAGTTCTTTCCACCGGCATCCTCTTCAGACCTCCGGTGACATCTCTGATTCTCCTTTGAGAAAATTATTTTTATCATTATTATTTTTAGAGACTATTTTTAGACTGAGCCTTATGTCTCTTAAATTATGCAGGAAAATTTTCATAAGGCACATCTTTGGATATAGCAGCATCTGCCCCAACACTATTTTTGGTCTGAGCCTTATGTAATTTTGGTCAGAGCTTGCTATATAGTTTTGTGAGTATTGTTTGCACTCTCTTATTCATGATTATTTCATATTGTTGCATCTTTGATTTATAATAGAAGTATCACTCACTGAGATTTCTACTCGATATGGTCTCTTGAATCTATCATTTTACACTTTTGAACATTATTGTTTGAGTTTGATGCTTCTACACCTCTGTGACCGCAGTGACTACTATTCTATTTCACATGCTTATTTTTTTTTCTATATGGTTGTATGATGATTACGATGATACTGATTTCTACTATTTCGATGGGGTTGTATTATGATATTTCGATATTCTTATGATTTATCTTCGATATGGTTATAGTATACATGATGATATATTTTTAAATTTTTTTGATGATATGATATTGTGATATTTGATGATGATGATGAGTATACTCTTGATTTATATTGTTGATGACTTGATTGATTGATGATGAATAAATTCAAATTCATGATTAGAGACAAACCCTATCATGTCAGATTTATTTCTTTAATGCATATTTATTTTTGAAATTTGACATTGGATGCATGAAATTTTGGGTAGATATATTATTTGAGGAATAAAATCTAAAAGTGAAACTATTCTTTTGAATAAAATGAGTATATGAGTATGATTTGAGAATTGAGATCAATTAATCAACCTAGTAGATGTTTAGTCTATTTTTGCTATTTGTTGGGAAATAAGAATCCAAGATCAATAAAAATAGTGAGAGACTCCCCTACTTGGCACTATGTAAAATTGATAGTTGTACCTAAGATATGGGTTGAAGTCTATATGAAAGATAATGAGAGTGAAAAATGATAAGACTCCTCTACTTGGCACTGTGTAAAATTGACAGTGGTACCGAAGACAAGGGTTGAAGTCAAAACAAAAAGTATGTATCTAAGTGGGTACATGCCATCTTTGCAAAAATAATCAAATACATAAAAAGGAAAAAAATGAATAAAAATATGTGTGGAAAAAGATCTTGGAAACCTAATTCCTGTAAACAAAAGCATGATTGATTTTAACTGAAAATTTGTTGAAATCATGAGATTGAAAATTATATTTATTATACAAGTTGCAAAGTTTTATTTGATTGAATTGTGGATCTAGAGGGTTGAGTTCTAAGAATGATATGTTTACTTGATGTTTTGTGAAACAATTGATGGAATTTTTCATTGATGATTGTATTTTAGAAATTTATTGAGCATGGAAAGGTTATTCTTTTAATCAGTTTTTCATTTTTGCTTGAGGACAAGCAAAGTTTGAGCTGTTGGGAAACCTCGGGGATATTTTACAATTTTTAGTGATAGAAATTACACAAATACATTGCGTAGCGGAACTAATATCCCCGAAATAGGCTTGTCCCAAAAACCCAGTGAAAATCGCAAGCGAGGGAGTCGACATAATGAGATAGAAGATACCTCAAAGCAAGACGATGCCGATGTCGTGATAGACGCCCAAGCGTGCACCCTCTGCAGTCTCACACACATGGATCTCTTAAGTCCTCTTCTTCCACCCCCGGTGCTAGCCTCGGGAAGAAGATCCTAACCTTCTGTCCACCTTTTTCAAGCCTTGCGCCACCTCCAAGGTATATGCGCCAATGGAAGAAGTGGTAGGAGATGAAGCCACCAACCTAATTGCTTCTCTTGCGCCAAGGGAGGAGGAAGATGATGAAGACACAAAGGATTTCCCTCACAAGCGCCAAAAGGAGAAGAGAAGAATGGTTGCGGCTTGGAGAGGAAGATATACGCCTATGCCTCCTTGCCCATGCCTCTTGATGTGTTCACGCCTCTAAGGAATAGAGCATCAAAAGAGGGGTGGCCAGGGCCTCATATATAGGGCTAGAGGCGCTTAGGGTTAGGGCTAGGAGCAATTTGCTTCCATAATGAAGCAAATTTGCCTACTACACCCCATTATGCCCCTTAGGCACCTATGGGGATAATTTCTCCCCATTATACCCTTTTAGGCTATTTCCTCTTCATGACAACTTATTAGTGAGCCCAACTAAGCAATGGGCCAAGCGCAAAGATCATTACCCATGTTAACCAAGCTATTGGATCCAATCCAATGTGATCCAAGGTCAAATGAGGCTAACCATGGTTAATTTGGCCAGTTTGACAAAATTGGAAGTTGGTTCCAATAAGTTTCTTCCAACTCATCAGGCCCATTGGCGATGATGAAATCACCAGAATAGATTCGAGTTATCCAATAACTCGATCATAAGGCTTCCCGATCAATACGAGAACTCAAGTATCAAGGTGTGTGACCCTGTAGGTTCCTTTGACGCTGGCAGTGCTGACTAAAGGTCACCCCAAGCAGTGAGTGGCACCTAGTAGTGCATCGCTGCTACCCAGGTCATTGGAATGGATATCGACATCGACATCCCCATCATCGCAACTAGGTATAGATGCATTACAGTCTCTTTGCCGAACTGATATCCGATTGGACAAGTGTGTCACCACTTGTTTTTATCCAATCTCATGGTTATGACTAAATCAGGACTCACCTGGGTATGACCATACACTTTCAGTCATCGAACCATATAGGAGCTCCATGGATAACATGCTTCCCTTAGGAAGGGGCTGAAGAGTCCCCTTCAAGGGGGAGCGCAAGCGGATAAAACCCCTTTCAAGAGGGGGGCCGAAACCCTAAGGTAGGGGGCGCATGCAAGTTTGCTAGGGTTTCATCATATATGATCGCTTACATGCTCATATAATCAACTATGATAAATTGATTGAAGCAAGAGGGAGATTCATACCAACGCCATAGGCTTGGAGGTCGGCTTGGAAGAAGAGAGCAACTTAGATCTCCTCCAAAAGTTCACACACAAGATGAAGATCGCCTACCCCTTGTGATGCTTGTGCTAGCAAGAATCTTCAAGGGTCCTTGCCGTGTGTAAGGGGATGAAGAGACGATTTCCTTTTTGGCCGAGAGCTCCACACGCAAAACCACTTCTCCTCGTCAACCTCTTGCCCAACCAAGTTCAAGGCGTTGAAGTGAAGACAAGAACGCATATGCGTTTTGGCGTTCAAGAGAAACCGGCCTTGATGACTTTCCATAAATGGATGATCATCAAGCCATGCGCTTACTCCAACACAAAACGCATATTAGCATTGAACCAAGCGTTCACCTTTGTGAACCGGTTCAAGCCAACATGTTCCAATCGCATTTGGTTCATGAACCAAACCGAAATAGCTCAAGCCATGTGGTCTAGACCATATTGAACCCTAAGGCTCAAGATCTCACCATTCATCTCCTGATGCTCCTGATCTCACCGATCTAGCATCATCTCTCTCGATCGAAGCTTACCGATCTCAAGTCCTAATCAATCAAACATGATCAGACCAGATCTCACTTACAATCAGAGATTAAATCCCTTTAAACTGAATCCAAACAATTCAGTCCACACGATCTGACTCAAGTAAGCCATATCATCAATTGTGCGACCCTGAGGGTTTCCTTTAAATGTCGGTAACGATAACTCACGTTATCACGATCAGTGAGGGGTATCTAGCAACACATCACTATCTCCCGATATAAAGGAAAGAGTCTTCCAAGACTACTCCCAAACCACAGCACAAGTGTGAATCTATTCACAAGGCATGCATGTGTCCCTTGCCACTAGACGTTCTTATTGGACAAGCGTGTCAAGCCTGTGACTCCAATATGATGAGCATGATTAGATCAGATGAACATAGTCATCTGGGTATGGCCATACACTATCTCAATCATCTCATCTAGGGGGGCCCTTATAGAACATCACACTCCTTCAACAAGGAGACGGCAATCCTCTATCTATCACTAGTGCCCTAACCTGACTCAAGCTCATTATCCAAGATAGTCTATAACCATTATCTTTCAAATGATATTGAACTACCTCAAAACAATGACAATCATCATTCAGAGACACAAGTGATCTCAAGTCAAAGGACATGTGCCACTTGTAGCAAACAAGGATTATTCACATTGTGACAAGCAATAAGAATATCCTAGTAGGGTCTGTCCAGTACATCCAATGTACCCATGAGTCTACATCTTATTCCATGCTCGAAGCATCCTATAAGATTAGAACACATATTAGTCTCAATCATATCAAGGCTGTCTCATGTTCACCAAGATATATCGACTAAGGACATTATAGCATGTCAGCCTAGCTGAACAGCTTTGAGACATTAATCAGAAGTACACTTATTACAGCAGACAAGGTAACAACCTGAATAATAACCATGCCTTTATAAACACAAGAGTTTATTACATGATACTGTTACAATCCCAAAGGCCTCAAACATTAGCCTTAAGGGCATACCCCAACAATCTCCCACTTGCACTTAATCTAATGGTTGAGAAACCTCAAACCCATATTATTACAGTGCTTCTCATGCTTCTGCTGCGCCAGAGGCTTAGTAAGCGGGTCTGCCAGATTGTCATCTGTATGAACCTTGCAGATTTTGATCTCGCCACGATCAATGATCTCCCGGATCAAGTGAAACCGTCTCTGTATGTGCTTGGACTTCTGGTGCGACCGTGGTTCCTTTGCTTGTGCGATGGCTCCAGTGTTATCACAGAAGATAACCAAAGGATCTGCACTCGAAGGAACAACACCAAGTTCTCTCACGAACTTACGAATCCACACTGCCTCCTTGGATGCTTCCGAGGCTGCAACATACTCGGCTTCTGTTGTGGAATCAGCAACAGTTGACTGTTTGAAACTTTTCCACACCACTGCTCCACCATTCAAGCTAAAAACATAGCCTGATTGCGATCAAAAATCATCCTGGTCCGACTGGAACGAAGCGTCAGTATATCCTTCAATACTGAGTTCTTCCTGACCACCATATATCAAGAACATATCTTTGGTCCTCCGCAGATATTTTAAAATGTTCTTGACCGCAATCCAGTGCGCCATACCTGGATTACTTTGGAACCGAGTGGTCACGCTTAACCCGTAAGCGACGTCTGGGCGAGTACACAACATCGCATACATAATGGACCCAATAGCCGAAGCATAAGGCGTATTGTCCATTTCATCTTTCTCAGTCTGTGTTTGTGGACACTGACTCTTTGAAAGATTCAGACCATGTCTGACTGGCAGATATCCTCTTTTAGAATTCTCTAAATGGAATCTCTCCAGGACTTTATCGATGTACGTACTCTGGCACAGCCCGAGAAGCCTCTTAGATCTATCCCTGTAGATCTTCACACCTAACACATAGGCTGCTTCTCCTAGATCTTTCATCTGGAAATATTTTCCTAACCATGCTTTAACAGCATGCAGTTCAGGAATATCGTTTCCAATGATCAAGATATCGTCGACGTAGAGGACTAGGAAAGTAATCACGCTCCCACTAAACCTCTTATATACACACGGGTCATCTTCGTTCTTGATGAAACCAAACTCAGAGATTGATTCATCAAAACGAATATTCCAGCTTCTTGATGCTTGCGTAAGTCCATAAATAGACTTCTTTAACTTGCATATTTTATGACGATCTGATGGATTCGTGAAACCCTCAGGTTGTGTCATATACACATCCTCATCCAGATTTCCATTAAGGAAAGCTGTCTTCACATCCATCTGCCAGATCTCATAATCGTAATATGCAGCTATCGCGAAAAGAATCCGAATAGACTTAAACATAGCTACAGGTGAGAAAGTTTCATCATAATCTATCCCGTAGATTTGTTTGAAACCTTTCGCAACTAGCCTGCCTTTATAGGTAACTACGTTACCATCCATGTCAATCTTCTTCTTGAAGATCCATTTACAGCCTATAGGGATTACTCCCGGAGGCGGATCAACCAAATCCCAGACTTGGTTATCTGACATGGAGTCCATTTCGGCTCGCATAGCATCAAGCCATCTAGCTGACTCCGGTCCACTGACCGCATCCGCATAAGTGAGGGGTTCATCATTATCAATGATGTAGACTCCGTCATAGCGCTCAGGCTGTCGACGGATCCTTCCCGATCTTCGCGGTTCCCGTGATATTTGAGCCTCAGGTTGTTCAATAACCTGATCCACCGGCTCAGGCACATCCAACTGTGCTTGACTACTTTGTCCATCCTCTGGATTCTCATCCAGCTTTATTTCTCTCCCACTGGCCTCTTGCAGAAGAAACTCCTTCTCAAGAAATATGGCCGTCCGAGCAACAAATACTTTGTTCTCTTTGGGATCGTAGAAATAATAACCCTTAGTTTCCTTAGGGTAACCGACAAATATACATTTCTCAGATCTGCTCTCCAGTTTCCCAGAGGCGAGCTTTTTGACATAAGCCTCGCAACCCCAGATCCTGATAAATGTCAAGCTTGGCTGTTTCCCATACCATAGCTCATATGGTGTCTTAGAAACTGCCTTGGATGGCACTCGGTTTAGTACCTTTGCAGCTGTTTCCAGTGCAAATCCCCAAAAGGAGTATGGAAGAGTAGCCTGACTCATCATAGAACGAACCATATCAAGTAACGTTCTATTTCTCCTCTCGGACACACCATTCCATTGCGGTGTTCCTGGCGGAGTGAGCTGTGAGATAATCCCACACTCTTTTAGATAGTCAGTAAACGCATGACTTAGGTATTCACCACCTCGATCAGAACGAAGTGCCTTGATATTTTGGCCTAACTGATTTTGTACTTCATTTTTGAACTCTTTGAACCTGTCAAAAGATTCACTTTTATGTCTCATAAGATAGACATAACCATACCTACTGAAATCATCAGTAAAGGTAATGAAGTACTGATAGCCACCTCTGGCATGTTTACTAAAAGGCCCACACACATCACTGTGTATAAGGTCAAGTAAACCTGAAGCCCTTTGACCTTTGTGAGGAAAAGGTGACTTCGTCATTTTACCCATCAAACAAGCTTTGCATGTATCAATCTCCTCATAGGAGAATGATCCCAGCAGTCCATGATCATGCAACCGCTTAATGCGCTTCTCGTTAATATGGCCTAAACGACTATGCCATAGCAAGGTGCTGTCATCAGCATACTTGGCTTTCTTAACATCAACACTTTGTATAGAACTTTCCATGTCCAACATGTATAACCCATTGTTAATTGAACCAGTTGCATAAACAATATTATCTAAAGATAAAACACACTTTGAAATATTGCATTCAAAGGCAAATCCTTTCCTGACAAGAGCAGGAATAGAGACAATATTTTTAGTTATACTGGGTACAAAATAACAATTGTTTAATTCTAATACAATGCCAGATGGTAAAGAAATGAAATAGTCTCCTACAGCAACAGCAGCAACCCGTGCCCCGTTTCCAACGCGTAGGTCTACCTCATGCTGTCCCACCTGCCTTCTTCTCTTGAGTTCCTGTACATTTGAACAAATGTGAACTCCACATGCAGTGTCCAACACCCATGAAATAGAAGAAGATGAAACCATGACTTCCGTCACGTATATACCTGAGCCAGAAGCGATGCTTCCCCTCTTATCTCCTTGGAGCGCTTTACAGTCCTTTTTCCAGTGACCCAGCTGGCCACAGTGGAAACACTTGTTGTCCTTGGACCGCTTCACCTTCTGTTTCAGAGCCTTACTGTAGTTCTTGACAGGGGCTTTGCCCTTCTTCCCCTTCTTCTTGTTCCTTGAAGGAACCATCAAGACAGAGGTTGAAGGCTTTCCCTTCAGAGTTTCCTCAGTAGTCAAGAGCATGTTCAACAGCTCTGCCGGTGTACAATCGATTTTGTTCATATTAAAGTTAATGATGAACGCATCGAAAGAGGGCGGAAGAGACTGCAGAATGATGTCTACAGCAAGCTCCTGGTTGACGGTATGCCCCAGTTTCTCCAGAGCCTCCTTGTGCCAAATCATCTTGAGCACGTGAGCTCCCACTGGGCTCCCTTCAGCCAGTTTGCTCTGAAAGAAGAGCTTCGTCAGATTATAGCGTTCTGTCCTCGCCTGTGCAGCATACAGCATCTTGAGGTTCGCTATAATCTCTATAGCCGACATATCCTCATGCTGACGCTACAGCGGTGGCGTCATAGATGCTAGCATCAGGCAAGCGACATCAATGCTATCATTGACGTGCTTTTCATAGGCTTCACGAACCGCCCTTGCGGCGTTCGCAGCGGGTTGAGGCGGCACAGCCGTCTCGAGGACATACAGTTTCCTCTCTGCCTTAAGAACGATCTTAAGGTGTCCGAACCAGTCAGAGAAGTTCGGCCCAGCAAACTTCTCCCTTTCCAGTAGGGATCGCACATTGAAGCTCATGGTGTTCGTTGCTGCAGGAATCTACAACAATGCAAGAACAGCAAGGTCAGTATCAATGTTTAGAATCAATCCAGGACTTAAGAAAGATTCTTTTTCTCACTATTTTGTCTGACTAAAAAATCCAGTAAACAGTCCGAAAGAGTAACACTCCTTTAGTGAGATGGGATCCAGATTTCATACTTGGTCTCCGCGTCCCGCTCAGGCGAGATAAGATGCACAGAGAGTACTGTTGGGGTATGCCCTTAAGGCTAATGTTTGAGGCCTATGGGAATGTATCTGTATCATGTAATAAACTGTTATGTTTATAAAGGCATGGTTATTATTCAGTTGTCTACATTGTCTGCTGCAATATATGTTCTTCTGAATAATGTCTCAAAGCTGTTCAGCTGGGCTGACATGCTATATGTCCTTAGTCGAGATATCTTGGTGAACATGAGACAGCCTTGATATGATTGAGACTAATATGTGTTCTAATCTTATAGGATGCTTCGAGCATGGAATAAGATGTAGACTCATGGGTACATTGGATGTACTGGACAGACCCTACTAGGTTATTCAATTGTTTGTCACAATGTGAATAATCCTTGAGTGCAACAAGTGGCACATTTCCTTTGACTTGAGATCACTTGTGTTTTCTAAATGATGATTGTCATTGTTTTGAGGTAGTTCAATATCATTTGAAACATAATGATTATAGACTATCTTGGATGGTGAGCTTGAGTCAGGTTAGGGCACTAGTGATAGACATAGGATTGCCGTCTCCTTGTTTAAAGGAGTGTGATGTTCTAAAGGGGCCCCCTGGATGAGATGATTGAGAAAAGAGTATGGCCATACCCAGGTGACAGTGTTCATCTGTTCTAATTCATGCTCGTCATATTGGAGTTACAAGCTTGACACGCTTGTCCAATAAGAACATCCAGTGGCAAAGGACATATGTATGCCTAGTGAAGTTGATTCACACTTGTGCTGTTTTTGGGTGTAGTCTTGGAAGACTCTTTTCTTTATATCGGGAGACAGTGATGTGTTGCTAGATACCCCTCACTGATCGTGATGACGTGAGTTATCGTTACCGACATTTAAAGGAAACCCTTAGGGTCGCACAATTTGATGATATGACTTACTTAAGTCAGATCGTGTGGACTGAATTGTTTGGGTTCAGTTTAAAGGGATTTAATCTCTGATTGTAAGTGAGATCTGGTCTGATCATGTTTGATTGATTAGGGCTTGAGATCGGTAAGCTTCGATCGAGAGAATGGATGCTAGATCGGTCAGATCAGGAGCATTAAGAGATCAACGGTCAGATCAAAAGCCTTATGGTTTAATTATGATTTGGGCTAGTTGCTTGGCTTGATTGGTTCTTAAATTGAACCAAAATGAACCGGCTCACTAAATGAGCGCATGGTTCAAGGGGAGAGGAGTTGACGACATGTTCACTTGGTGTGAACGTTGGGGCGATGAGTGGTTACTATTTTTAGTAACCATGATCTCCACTTGGAGAGTGCTCTCGTCCAAATAGAGTATGCTCTATTTTCGCCTCTACGATTTTTCCCTCTCGCCCATATTCCTCTCGACACCTTGTGTGAGTGCGGCGACACTTGAAGGATAGAGGAGGATTCGGCCAAGAGAGATCGAAATCTCATCATTCCCTTTCACTCGACAAGGACCTCTTGGAACCTTGCTAGCACAAGGAGCACCAAGGGAGATAGCGTCATCATCCTGTGTGTGACGACAAGGAGAAGATCTCATTTGATCTTTGCTTCCAAGGCGCCATCTTGAAATGGCCATGGTATGAATTCTTTTTCATATTTTAAAAGTTGATCATAATACATGCTAATGCGATCTTAGAAACCCTCTTCCGCTGTTTCAAATCCCTTAGTTGCGCCTATTAGGGTTTCCTTCCCTCTTTAGGGGACCTTTCAATTGGGCCAGATGAGCAGCAAAAGACCCATGAAGAGGCAAGTGAAGACTTAAGTTAGGTTAAGGTCTCACTAGGGCTATGGGCTTTTACCACATAAGATTCATGCTTTCTTTTATTATTGTTTAAATATTAGAATTGCATGATTAAGTTTATCTTCTGCTATCACCATAGGAATTGCATGATAGTGAAGAAGATAAAAGGACCGTGAAAAATCCAACGCTTAATATCAAGCTCGTAAGCCTTCTGACGCGAAACCTCACTGTTCTGATTATCGTTGGAGCCGTGTTGTACCCACTCAGTGGGCACGTCCATCTATCTTCAGACGGTGTGGGACTACACCTGTGTGTTACAGAGTGGGGATTTATCCCTTCTCGTTGCTCAGCATAGCACATGGTGGTCCAGGGAGTAGGTCGGGTCAGCTTGACCGTGTAGGCTACATATGTGGCGCATATGGTAGCACATGGAGGCAGCCATCTGTGGGGTCAGAGACTGTGTTGTACCAACTCAGTTGGCACAGTCTGCTGGATTGCCCAGATGAAGGGGAATCGCACGGGTTGGCGATCGGCAGGGAATGCCTACCGGAGATTAGTGCTTGTACTCTCTGTGCATCTTATCTCGCCTGAGCGGGACGTGGAGACCAAGTATGAAATCCGGATCCCATCTCACTAAAAGAGTACTACTCTTTCGGGCTGTTTTGCTGGATTTTTCAGCCAGATAAAAATAGTGCGAAAAGAATCTTTCTTAAGTCCTGATTGATTCTAATACATTGATACTGATCTTGCTGTTCTTGCATTGTTGTAGATACCTGCAGCAACGAACACCATGAACTTCAATGTGCGATCCCTACTGGAAAGGGAGAAGTTTGCTGGGCCGAACTTCTCTGACTGGTTTGGACACCTTAAGATCGTTCTTAAGGCAGAGAGGAAACTGTATGTCCTCGAGACGGCGATACCGCCGCAGCCCGCTCCGAATGCCGCAAGGGCGGTTCGGGAAGCCTATGAAAAGCACGTCAATGATAGCATTGATGTCGCTTGCCTGATGTTAGCGTCTATGACGCCACCGCTGCAGCGTCAGCATGAGGACATGTCGGCTATAGAGATTATAGCGAACCTCAAGATGCTGTATGCTGCACAGGCGAGGGACAGAGCGCTACAATTTGACGAAGCTCTTCTTTCAGAGCAAACTGGCTGAAGGGAGGCCCAGTGGGAGCTCACGTGCTCAAGATGATTGGGCACAAGGAAGCTCTGGAGAAACTGGGGCACACCATCAACCAGGAGCTGCTGTGGATATTATTCTACAGTCTCTCCGCCTTCATTCGACGCGTTCATTATTAATTTTAATATGAACAAAATCGATTGTACTCCGGCAGAGCTGCTGAATATGCTCCTCACCACTGAGGAGACTCTGAAGGGTAAGCTTCAACCTCTGTCTTGATGGTTCCTTCTAGGAACAAGAAGAAGGGGAAGAAGGGCAAGGCCCCTGTCAAGAGCTGACAGCAAGGCTCTGAAGCAGAAGGTTAAGCGGTCCTAGGAATACAGGTGTTTCCACTGTGGCCAGCTGGGTCCCTGGAAAAAGGACTGTAAAGCGCTCCAAGGAGATAAGAGGGGAAGCTTCGCTTCTGGCTCAGGTATATTCGTGACTGAGGTCATGTTCTCTTCTTCTAATCATGGGTGTTGGACACTGCATGTGGAGTTCACATTTGTTCAAAGTACAGGAACTCAAGAGAAGAAGACAGGTGGGACAGCATGAGGTGGACCTACGCGTGGAAACGGGGCAACGGGTTGCTGCTGTTGCTGTAGGAGACTATTTCATTTCTTTACCATCTGGACTTGTATTGGACTAAACAATTGTTATTTTGTTCCCAGTATTACTAAAAATATTATCTCCATTCCTGCTCTTGTCAGGAAGGGATTTTCCTTTTGAATGCAATATTTCAAAGTGTATTTTGTCTTTTGATAATATTGTTATGCAACTGGTTCAATTAACAATGGGTTATACATGTTGGACATGGAATGTTCTATACAGCAAATTGATATTAAGAAAGCCAAGTATGCTGATGACAGCACCTTGCTATGGCATAGTCGTTTAGGCCATATTAACGAGAAACGCATTAAGCGGTTGCATGATCATGGACCTGCTGGGATCATTCTCCTACAAGGAGATTGATACATGCAAGGCTTGTTTAATGGGTAAAATGACGAAGTCACCTTTTCTTCACAAAGGTCAAAGGGCTTCAGGTTTACTTGACCTTATACACAGTGATGTGTGTGGGCCATTTAGTAAACATGCCAGAGGTGGCTATCAGTACTTCATTACCTTTACTGATGATTTCAGTTGGTATGGGTATGTCTTTTAATGAGGACATAAAAGTGAATCTTTTGACAAGTTCAAAGAGTTCAAAAATGAAGTACAGAATCAGCTAGGCCGAAATATCAAGGCACTTCGCTCAGATCGAGGTGGTGAATACCTAAGTCATGCGTTTACTGACTATCTGAAGGAGTGTGGGATCATCTCACAGCTCACTCCGCCAGGAACACCGCAATGGAATGGTGTGTCCGAGAGGAGAAATAGAACGTTACTTGATATGGTTCGTTCTATGATGAGTCAGGCTACTCTTCCATACTCCTTTTGGGGTTTTGCGCTGGAAACAGCTGCAAGGTACAAAACCGAGTGCCATCCAAGGCAGTTTCAAAGACGCCATATGAGTTATGGTATGGGAAAAACCAGCCAAGCTTGACATTTATCAGGATCTGGGGCTGCGAGGCTTATGTCAAAAAAGCTCGCCTCTGGGAAACTAGAGAGCAGATCTGACAAATGTATCTTTGTCGGTTTACCCTAAGGAAACTAAGGGTTATTATTTCTACGATCCCAAAGAGAACAAGGTTTTTGTTGCTCGGACGGCCATGATTTCTTGAGAAGGAGTTTCTTCTGCAAGAGGCCAGTGGGAGAGAAATAAAGCTGGATGAGAATCCAGAGGAAGGACAAAGTAGTCAAGCACAGTTGGATGAGCCTGAGCCGGTAGAACAGGTTATTGAACAACCTGAGGCTCAGATATCACGGGAACCGCAAAGATCGGGAAGGATCCGTCGACAACCTGAGCGGTTATGACGGAGTCTACATCATTGATAATGATGAACCCCTCACTTATGCGGATGCGGTCAGTGGACCGGAGTCAGCGAGATGGCTTGAAGCTATGCCGCCGCCGAAATGGACTCCATGTC